>CANTUQ010000213.1:0-1447039 GCA_947683425.1 Excoecaria cochinchinensis
AGTTCTACCTGCTTTTGATTAATTCCCGTTCTGCTATTGACTGATTCTCATGCTGCTATTGAATGATTCTCAAATTTATGTATTTTTTATTGTTTTCAGGTTTTTAGTCTTCAAATTTGGAAGGTAAAATTGGGATTTCTTCTTAAATTTTATTATTTGACTCAATGGAATTGTTAATTTCCTTCTTCTGTTCAATTGTTATATTATGTATTCTACTTATGAAGCGAACGCATAGCCACTATGCTATAGAATCAACGTTTAGCTTTTTAGCCGAAATATAAAATTTAAAAATATTACAATGTTTATAGGGTTTAACATTTACATTTCCGCTACAGAATTACCAAAACCCTAGAGTAGTGGAAGAAAGCAGAAGATGTGTGGAATCGCCCTGATCGTCTCTAGCATTAGAATTGAATTATCATCTATTCTTCTTCAATCTCCATCTACAAATCCTAACCCAAATCGGTAAGCAGTTAAAATTTTGTACTTTCAGTAGATGATTTTAAATTTGATCTCCGAAGATGTGGCCCCGATGGTTTGGGTACCAAGAATGTTATAGTCCATGCTAAGGATCACAAATTATTTTATTTAATTTATAACGACGAATCTGAGAGATCAATAGATTTTGAAAATGGAGAAACTCTCTCGTAATTTCAAAATTCTGTCGGCCAACTGCACTTGATTGGCGCCACATTGCAACTTAGAGGACTGGCTCCTATAACTCAACCGTTCGTTGATTCTCATATGAATATTCTTATTTACAATGGTAGTTTTATGTTTATATTGTAGTTTGTGTTTATGTTTGAAAATTGATTAAGGGGTTTGTTTTGTAATCAGGATTGTGATTTCTGTAGGTGAAATCTTTGGAGGAATTCATATTGATAATGATAGCAATGATGGTCAAATTCTTATGCAAGCTTTGGAAAAGTGTTGTTCTTGCACTTCCACTGAACATACCAATGCTTGCTCTAGTAGTGGAAAAGGGAAAAAGTCTGTTCTGGATGTTTTTTCAATGATCAAAGGTCCTTGGGCTGTCATCTATTGGCAGGTAATTGGGCATTTTACTTTTCTATTAGTTTGATGGTGGTTGAGGCGGTATTAGTTATTTACTAATTTTAGGTGCATTATTTTTACACTGAAGTTACATATTTTTCATGTATAGGATAGCTCAAGAACCCAATTTTTTGAAGGAGCTTCCATGTGGGGTGTACAGTGTATCATTAAATATTTCAGAACTGGATGGATGCATTTTTGGTGAAGTGAAAAAACATGAACGGGCTAATACCATGCTAATTGATCTGATTAAATGGGAGAGAGTCTTTGTTAAACCTAAACCAGAAGACTTGCATTTTTCATGTGGTAAGCGATTATTGAAGAGCATATCATGCATTCAACTTCTTTTAAATAAGGTTATAATGCTAAGGTGCTTGTAGGGCCTATTCAATCCTCAGTTTCATCTGCAGCTCAGAATTTATTAAATGCTTTGAGGAAATCAGTGATTCTGCGCACATCATTACATAAAATTTTTCAGGTGTCGACTCTGAGTTCATATTCAATTGAATTTTAGATATATACATGCATATATGTGTGTGTGTGTGTGTGTGTTAAAATAATTTCTTATATATATAGTTTTCAAACTATTTCTTCTTTTATTTTGACCAAGATATCATTCAGATATTACTTTGCTACTTGCATCATCTCAAGTCAGGACAATCTTTGTAGAATTTGCAGTCTTCCTTTAAATTTTATGGAAGTTAGGAACATACTTTCCCCTAAAAACTATTTAGTAACCCAAGCAGAGATTAAGCTCTATGCTTGATTTACAATCTTCAATCGACTTCCTCTATCTTTAATGATCTTTATGTTGAGTGATATACTCTTTCATTAAATTTAATTAGCCATATGGTTTTGATGCGTAGGCGAAAACATCTGACAGTATCCAAGAGCAACTTGTTCCAGTGGCAGTTTTATTTTCTGGTGGGTTGGATTCTATGATACTTGCAGCCTTATTAGATGAATGCCTAGATCCCAGTTCTAAGTATTGCTACTAATTGGAATTTTCATTTTCCTTTTCACTTTTTTTCCCAATTATCTCTTGGGGTTCAGATTTTGCTCATCAATGTTTTATATTAAAAAGCTTTGACTGATCTTTTGTTTCCATTTTGGATGTCATAGTATGTAGAATTTATAATGCTTATCAAGTTAACATTCTGATCTCTGTCATTTTTCCTCTTAAAGCTCAGATTAGGGCTCTTAGTTTTGGGCACTCTAATTTAAAGCACATGGGTACCCCCTTGTTTGGTTATTCAAACAAGAGTGTTGCAAATGGTTTTCATCTGCATGCCTTCATTTCATGATTTTCTTTCACTTTTGTTATCCTTAGCTTTGTCATTTGATTTTTGTTGAATTCACGAGATTATTTCTTTATAGCGGCCAGTTGGAGTTCACTAAGTGCTTTCAACTTGTGAATGGCCCAAAATTGTTTAGTTGCTTATGTGTGTAAATGGGGAAGGATATTCTTTTTATTCTTCTTCAATGGGCGACATTGACTTTGTGGCTGTCCATGTAAATTGCCCATTTCCTATGTTTTCTGATATATATCCTCTGGTAGGGCAATTATCATATAGCTGATTTTGGTGGCTTCTCTTCTAAATGTTGGATATTACAAGGATTGTGTGATTCCAGCCTTGATTTATAGGTCAAATATTTTGATTATTCTTTTACTAATTCTGTAATAATGTCCTTATTAATATTTTATTATTATTTTTTTTTATGTATATTTAGGATTTAGTGTCCTAGGTTATTTAGCATGTAATATCCAAATTAGGTCCTTTATATTTAAGCCCTAATTTCCCAAATTAGGTCCTTTATATTTAAGCCTGTCAATGTACAAAAAAGGAAGTCAATACAATTATCAAATTGTTCATGGTATCAGTATCCTTTTGTTTTTTTTAAAAGAAGCCTAAAAAAGCCTAGTTTGAATTCATGTGTGGAATGGTTGTTTGGTTAAATTTGAAAGCAAAAGGAAGAAAAAACCAATGACAATAAAATTAAGAGCAAAATATCGAAGGCTAAAATTCAAATAGGAAACAATAAATGATACATTTACAACATTTCCAAATTCAAATTTTTGAGCTCTTTCTTTCTCTATTTAATTGCCTTGAAAACAAAGGCAACGAGTCAAAATTCAGTCTTATGGATGATGATATGGATTTTGTTTGGCATGTTTCGAAGATGCTATTTTCAATTGCTTGTAAATTGGTTAGTCCCGTATACTTGTTTTATGGTATTGAAAATTTTAAATTGAACTGCTATGGAGATATGGATATCACCTGCAATCTTGAGAAACTGGTATAAAATTTAGTATGAAATCATTTACCAAAGTGAAGGAGCTGGAATGTTTCTCAGTGATCTAATCTTTGTTTCTTGATTTTCAAAATAATGCAAGAGTACTGAATTTTGTTAACACCTTGTGTTTAAAATTGAAGTGAATGTTAGTAGGCAACTAATCCTGTTTTCACAAGTTGATTTGTTTGATTGTTTATTCTTATGAAATGGTATACTTAATTTTTGGTTTGTTGTAAGAAATTTTTTGGCTGACATAAATTTAGGAACCCTAGAAATTTTTTCAGTCTTTTTTTTCTCCTTTGCTATCCTCATTCTCTCTTATGTGACTAAATTAATGAATCTGTCCCTATTTTAATGTAAGTTGTATTCTATTTTTTGATTGTTATAATGAGATTATACTTATAATTATTTTTTACTTTTTCTTTGTAGCCCTTTTCATTTTTTTGATATTTTGAAGTGTATATACAATTACACTTGTTGGATTTTGGATATTTTGAAGTGTATATATAATTACACTTGTTGGAAGATTTTGAATATTTAAGGTAAATTATAATTTAAATTAAAAATATTAAATTATTTGGCCTTTCGATTTATTGCATTTATGTATGAATTTTAATTATAAATTTATGTTTTAAATTCGACAGGTCTTCAAAATAATGGACAATGAAGATATAAGGTTCATTATGCATTCTATTTTTTTAGATATATAGATAGGGGCTATTTTTATATTTTATACTTGTATATGATACGATGTCAAACAATTTTGAAATATCGATATATTTTGTATCTGATATTTTGCAATCTATGGAAAAACTATTTATTATAATTTTGGATATATATATGTGTGTGAATGATGTGTACAGGTAATAGTCAAATCTGTTACTATGTTTAACTACCGAATATTTTTTTCATTGTCGGTAAAAAGTATCTTCAACGACAAATAATTTCTTCATTAAAAGCGAATAAAATTAGCAAATGGAAAATTCGATCAGTAAAATAGTATTTTTAACGACAAAAAAGGTTGAAAAGTGCATATAATTAACAAAAAGAAAATCCGGTCGCTACAAAATATCTTTAACGACCAAAAATTCTTTCGTTGAAAGTGAATATAATTAACGAAGGGAAAATTCGATCGCTAATAGGTATCTTTAATGACCGAAAATTACTTCGTTAAAAGTGAATATAATTAACGAAGGGAAAATTCGGTCGCTAAAAAGTATCTTTAACTACCGGAAATCCCTTCGTTGAAAAGTAATATAATTAGCGAAAGGAAAATCCGGTCGTTAAAAGGTATCTTTAACGACCGGAAATCCCTTCGTTGAAAGTGAAAACAATTAGCGAAGGGAAAATTCGGTCGCTAAAATATATTTTTGACGATCGAAAATCCCTTTGTTAAAAGTGAATATAATTAGCGAAGGGAAAATTCGGTTGCTAAAAGTCACTATTCAACGACCGGAAACATTCCGGTCGTTAAATATATTAATGACCGGATTCAATATCCGGTCATCTATACCTTTAACGAAGGGGCTTTTACCGATCGGATTTTCTGGTTGTTAAAAGTTTTTAACGACCGGATTTTAACTTTTAACGATCGGATTTCCCCTCGTTAAAAAGCATTTTTCTTTTAGTGATAACTCCTACTATCAATCAGCCCTCTCGGGTTTTCATGATTGAATATTTTCTCTTAGCCCTTAATTTTTGCTCAAGGTGCCTTCTCAGTTTTTACCTTGGTAGGGCACCTAATTTTAGCATGGCCGCCTTTTTTCGATTTTTAATCCGCGGGATATTCGTTCTCTTCTTTTGATTTTTGGTCTTTAGCCATGGAACCTTTTTAATCTGTCCGCATTGATCGGCTCCCTAAACTCATTTCCATCACTGTCTATTAAGATTGCCGCTCCTTTGGATAATATCTACTTTAAAATAAAAGGTCTTTCCCAAGTCGATATGAATTTGCCACTGAAGTCCGAAACCCCTGGCCTCATTTGCTTGAAGAACAAATCCCCTTCTTTTAGGGGGTGCTTTCTGACTTTATTCCCAAATGATCAGGCTAATCTTTTTTGTTATACTTATTGTGGTAATAGGCCTGCATCCGGTCCTCATCCAATAAGTTCAATTGTAGCAACCGTTGTTGCGCCCATTTCACTTCTAGTAGCTTGGCTTCCAATATCACCATCAAGGATTGGAGTTCAATTTCTACTAGTAAAACCGCTTCCATCCATAAACCAAAGAGAAGGAGGTAGCTCCTGTTGAAGATCTGGCAGTGGTCCTGTAACCCCACAGTGCGAAAGGTAGCTTTTCTGCCCAGTCCTTATAGGTCTGCACCATCTTGGCCAGTATCCTCTTCACATTCTTATTAGCTGCCTCAACTACCCCATTGGCCTGTGGTCGATAAGGAGAGGACTTGTGGTGCTAGATGGCATACTTTTTGAGCATCTGCTTGGTTTCAACTTGGAATTGTACCCCGTTATCTAACACAATGTGATGAAGGAGTCCATATCTACAAATCAAGTGTCGTTCAATGGACCTGGCCATCTCTTGGGCACCCAGTTTATTGAAGGACTCAGCCTCTACCCACTTAGTGAAGTAATCAATAGCGACTACGATGAATCTATGCCTGTTAGAGGCTTTTGGATGTATTTCTCCCATGATGTCAATCCCCCAAGATGCGAATGGCCATGAAGATGTAAGGTTGCATAACTCTGAAACTAGAAGGTGTCATAGATTAGCATAGTTGACACTACTTCACATATTTAGAACAATCCATGTCCATTGTCAGCTAGAAAAACCCTTGGCGCATGATTTTCTTTACCAAAGCTAGACCATTCATATGAGCTCCACAGACGCCAGCATGGGTCTCCTCCATAACCTTCTTGGCCTCTTTCTCGCCCAACCATCTTAGCTGTATGCCATCAGTACAGCACACCATCTACACTGATGAAGTGGGTGGATAGCTTGCGAATTATCCTTTGGTCCTTTTCAGTGGCTTCTTCTGGAATGCTGACTTTTCCAAATAATTATGGACATCGTAATACCATGGCATTCCATCGGTAACCTCAATATCCCTGACCTGTTCAGCTTTAAAGTATGGCTTATCTGAACTAGAAATGACTATGGGCTTTATGACTACTCCTTTCGGGTTATCCCACATAGATAAAAGGGTGGCTATGGCGTCTGCTAATTGGTTATGTTTTCGGGTTATGGAGTTTTGGTTGCATGGATTGATTTAGTGTTTCTTGTGATTAGATTGTGCAAGAATCTAAAGAGAGAAGGAAGAGCGAAGGCAAAGAGAAAGTTGGGGTTTGATTAAGAGTTGTTGAAGCTTCTTTTTGAAGGTTTGGGAGTTGTCTTGCCCATTTCTCGTTTCAGATTGTGGTTGTTTGAGTTTTATTTTATGGAAATTTTGAGTGTTAATTATGTAGTAAGGCATGTGTTTAGTTGAGTAGTGAAAATGGGTTAAAATGCTAGTGTGTTGATGTTCTGCATGTTAAGTTTTTTAAGTGTTTAAGCATGAACTGAGTGCATAATTTCTGGTTTATGTTTGATTGTGCTAATCTCAAATTATGTCATATTCTTGCGTGCTATTAGTATGTTAATTAAGTTAAAATGATCATTAGCTTGTTTTGGAATGCACTTGAGTGATGGTTTAGTATGGCATTGCATGAAAGAATGGTTTTCAAATGGTTTGATTTGAGTACAAAGCATAGAAGTAGAGTTTATGGGCGATTCTGGGTCTATCACGAGCGCAATAGAGTGCGGAATCACCACTGGTGTACTGAGGAGCCCTCTATCGCAAGCGCAACTATGATGCGCACGAACCCCACTCGGCATCCGGGTCACTCTCGAGAATCCGCTTTTAGGACACGAGACGAGATAGCGGTTCATTAAAACTCGTGAAAGCTGATCTCTTCGCAATGGATAGGGATTTACACCTATTCCATTATTTGCAATCAATTTACGAGAGCGTCTGCTGGGTATCATAAGGTAGGTATCATGGAGTCGCCACCCAATAAACATTAAGGAATAAATTCTAACCATATAAGGCCAAAACCAGAGAGAGTTCGGGACCTTACTCTTATTTATACCTTTGGTTAACATTATATGAATGAGTTTTTAAAGTCAATTATTTTATCTCTCGTCTCACGTGATTTATGCAAATAAATTAAAGCGCATTACAAGTACACAAAAAGCAAAAAATAAAGCGATAAATAAAATAAAATTACAAATATCAAAAAATAAATGCGAAATTCATAATAGTGATAGAATGAAAATACATACATAAATTGGGACATTTATTTAGATGAGAACATTGGTTCCCAACTACTTATTTTACAAAAAAGGTATAGAGTTCTCAAATCGACTTTATGAAAAAGGATGAGGTGATCTTATTTTAATGAAAACGTGAACCTTTTATTTTTGGGACGAAAATGAGGACATTGGTCCAGTTTTATTAACAAGTTTTCAATTTTAGTAGAAAATATTTTGTGTGGTGGTTCTTTTTAAGCACGGTCGAAAATTCTTTATTATTACAGTCCTCAAGCAAATGAAAGAAAATAAAATAATAATTAATATATATCTCAAAATAATCAATAAATCCTAAATTATTCGCCTCGACCGTGCTTCGCCTAGATTGATGGACAAGCCACATGCCCCTCGCGGTTGTGGTCAGGACATAAATTGATATTGATCAGTAACATATTAAATTAAAATAAATGATAAATAAATAATAAGATGAAATATATTGAGAAAAAATAATTAATCTAAAGCAGTAAAATAAACTGACAGAATTAATGAATATAAAACACAAATGACATAATTATAATGATCATTGACAATAAAAATAATAATTATAGCAGTAATAATGATAATAAATAATAACAGTGAAAACAACATTCATTCACATAATAATAATAATAATAACAACAACAACACTAAAACAAATACTAATAATAACAATAAATAATAATAACAACAATAATAATCCAATATTAATATACGACAATAATAGTAATAATAATAATAATAAAACAAATAGTAATATTAATAACAATAATTAACAATAATTGTAATAATACAATATAATAATAATAATAATAACAACAATAATAAATATGATAATAATAATTAAATAATAATAACAATAATAATAATAATAATAATTAAACAATCACGATAATAATAAGAATAATAATAATAACAATAATAATAATAATAATAATAATAATAATATCAACATAAAATAATAATACCAATACTAGATAAATAAAATAATAATAATAACAATAATAAGAATAATAATATAAAAAAATAAAAAAAGGGACTCACCGAATTTCCTCATCGGAGCCTCGCCGGAAGCCGTTGTTGACGACACTGCCTCTGCCGGAAGATAGATTGGGATGCCTGGGATTCTCCGCCGCTGGTCACACGCTAGCGGCAGTCCTGCCTTAATCTCCTCCGATCTCCATGCTGCCGTCGAGTGGGGGAGATCGGCTGCCACCGGAATATTTGTCTATGCCTCGTCGATTGTTTGGCATGACGCGTGCAGCGGTTCGATGCCGTCGGTAGCCGGCGGCGCCCCCGCTTTCTTCGTCTCTTTTTTTCTTTTTCCTGCGTCATCCCCTACGTTTTCCTTTTCCTGGGGTTTTTTCCTCTCTTCTTTGTTCCCTCTGTTTCCTTCTTTTTGGGTTTCCTTTTGTTTTGCCTTTCTATTTTGCTTGCTCTCTCTTTCTTATTCTTTCTTTCTTCTTTCTATTTTTCCTTTTCTCATTTGCCGACTTCCTCCCTATTTTCTCTATCTTTTTCTTTTTATACCCCCAATTTTGGTAGGTTTGGCCCCTAATTTCCTCCTTGATTTTCTCCATAATTTTTGAATTATTCAAATTAAACACTCCATATTTTACTTAATTAGATACTCCATATTTATTTTCTTTTTAACTCCATATTTATTTTTACATATATTTTTTATATTTTATTTTTTACATTTTTTTTGGAGAAATTATCAAGTGTGCCTGGAGAGCCAAAATTGCCCATTTTTTTGATAACTCAGGACCCAGTGTCTATAGTAGCCCCCAATTTTGGGGAAGCTAGGGCCTAGACGCCTAGGTGACCCAAAATTTAGAGAAGAAGGAAAGAAGAGACGCGTACCTGAGGCAGTTGTCGTTCCGATCTGAATTAAGTTACTAGGGTATTTATCGTCTACTTATCGGCATGTTAACCCTCATCATTTTTGCATCTAACCTATGCGATGTCTAGCCTTTTATTCAGTGTCTAACCTTTGTCGTTTCGATGTCTAACCTGTGCAGTTTCTAGACTCAGCCATTTCGGCATCTAACCTATTGGTGTTGTGTCTAACCTCCCTCGTTGCGACATCTAACCTATGCGGTGTTGTGACGCGTCCCGAACCCCGTGAGGCCCCAAAGATCCACTTTTAGGGCGTTCGAGAGAGGTTAATGAAAACTTGCAAGAGATTGCAAGGGCGTCTATTTTAGGCAACAAGGTGGTTTCTTGGAGTTGCCACCCAATAGAACATTGGAAAAGGTAGTCTAGCCTCAGTGAGCCTAAGACAGCGCATATGCATCCATTTTGGGCAAGCTAGAGATATTTTGGAGGCCCCATCCCAATAGAACATCGGGATGGTCCTCTAGCCTCGTGGTGCCTAGGACTATGCAAATTGGGCCTTTTTTTTTGCAACAAGAGACATTTTAGAGACCCCATCCCAATAAAATATTGAGATAGTCCTCTAATCTCATTGAGCCTAAGACCAGAGAAGGTTTGGGACTTCCCATTTATTAATACCTTAATCAAAGTTACAATTGAGTTTTGAATTTAGCGTTTCATCCCATTTCTCATTCGATTTAATGCAGTTAATTAAAGCGCACGTTAGTCATATAAGGAAAGCGGTAAATAGAAGCAAAAATGAAAATGAATTAGAACACAATAACTTACAACAAAACTAGGGGCGGAATACAACCCCCGTTGTAAAAAACACGTTGATCATACAACAATCGGGATATTCGTTAAAAATGAGGACATTGGTCCTCGCATGCACATTTATAGAAAGGGATTTAAGCGTCAATTTTATTTGCTGAAAATCAGGACATTGGTCCTCAATTATTTAATAAATATCCCAATTCAATTACTATAAATATTTCACCATTTTCATGTATTAGCAGAATGAAATAATATTTACAATAATAATACTCAAGATAAAAAAAGAGGTAAGGGTAAAAGAATGAACCCGAGTGAAGACTATTAGATCATTGCAGTGTCCTCCATTTAATACAACCCAAACCCGTCAGATAAATCAATGAAACTCACCAAAATAAGAATCATGTTAGTGCCATAATTAACATAAAAATAATGGACTAAAAATAAATTATAAAAAAGAAACCATGAAAAATTATCACAAAAATAGTAAGGAAATAAGTGGTGAAAGAAAGGGAGGAAAAGGAGAAGGAAAGGACCAGCGACAACCCATGGCTCACGAGCGACTGGCATCCCTGGGCTGACAGATGGGTGGAGGCAGTAACCATTGATGGCCCGTCGCTCGGATGAGAGATGGCCGTCGATGGATCCTCTACCCCGTCGGTCACTCCAGATCGAGAAAAAAGATAAGTGAATGTCACGTGGTTTTCGTTCCTCGAGTTCTACAAGGATTGGTCCGCGATGTGCGACTTTCAGAAAATTTTTGGGCTACAAAAATCGTTTTTCGAAAGCAAATCAAGAAAAAAAATTATATTTTTCTTTCTCGATATTTTGATAGCAGTTGTGAATGCTAAAATGGCTGGATCTTATAGAAATGAATTAGTGTTGTTCCCTCGGATTCACCTAAATTGAAAGAATATTTGATGATGATTTTTCGGGAAAATAAAAGTAAGGGAACTTTTGTAAGAAAACATTATGTAAAAATAACTAAAATCCTCTCTTTGGTTAAAATTGCTGACCCCGAACAATGAGCTCCCAACCCCTATTTATAGCTTTAGGAAGAGAATTCAAATAAATTCAAATTTAGAATTTAAATTTGAAAAAGATTTCTGAAATCAAAATAAAAACTGAATGATTTTCAGAATATTCTCAAAATCAAATCCACGATTTGAAAATATTTAAAAAGATTTAAAAGATTTTGCAAGGATTTAGGAAATATTTTGGAAAAATTGGGAAATCCCCTCAAGAATCTGGAAAATCCCGCTCAAATAATGTCAGATCATCAACCGACTGGCATCGGTGGAGTACCAACTAGCATCGCTGATGGGGGGCAAGCTTTATCTTTTAGTCGGCGGGCCCCACATGAGAGACGAAATCGCGAGAGACAGGCATCCCTCACACAGGCGATGGCCGTCACACCATGCGAGAGACGGGCTCCGCAAGCGAGCGACAGCCGGCGCTCGTCGCGAGAGACGGGTCTCTCACGTGAGCGACGGGCATCACGAGAGACGGGACTCCACAAGTGAGCGATAGCCGGTGCTCATCGCGAGAGATAGGTCTCTCACGCGAGCGACGGGCATCGCTTCTACCGACGGTATACCCGTTGGTGGATCAAAATCCAGTTTCCAAAATATTAACTCCCCCCGATTCCCCAAAATCTTCTATTGCCAAGAAAAAATCCTCAATGCTTGTAAAACCGGAGAATGAAAACTCACAACCTTCATCCATTTGTCTGGAAATAGACCTTGATGTCTTCATCAGGTAACTCTAATCCTTGTTGCCATTCTCTGGTAAGTTGTGCCCACATTCTTCAAACCAAATGGCATTACCTTGTAACCAAACGTCCCCCACTCAGTAATGAAGGCTGTCTTAATTCAGTTGACTACTTTGTTGAGGATCTGATTGTAACCCGCATAACCATCTACAAAGCTATACATCATGCAAGTGGCTGCACTATCCACTAACACGTCTATGTGAGGCAATGGAAATTCATCTTTTGGACAGGCCTTGTTAAGATTTTGATAGTCTACACACACCCATACCTTGCCGTTCTTTTTGGCTACTGGGAGAACATTGGCTAACCAGGTTGGGTACTGTACTTCAATGAAGAATTTGGCCTCAATCTGCTTACGGATTTCCTCCTTCACTTTGTTCACCCATTCCGCCCTGAGCCTCCTAAGCTTCTGCTTGACTGGCTTATGGTTTGGGTATGTCGGGATGGCATGCTCTGCGACTTCACGATCTACTCCCGCCATATCTTTATAGGACAAGGCAAAGCCTTTTTCATGTTTTCTTAAAATTCTCTCAAATATTTCTCGTTCTTTAGGAGTTATGTTAGATACTATCAAGATTTCTTTTGGCTTTTCCGAAGTTCCAAGATTAAATGGAGTAGCATCAGTTGAATCAATGTCAAATATGAATGGATTATGATCATGATTATGCATATTGAAATCATCAGAAATATCACACAAGTAAGCAAAATCGTTCACTTTATTAATAGAACTAAAAATGTCATTAATATTATCAAAAAGTTCTGGAGTAAAAAGAAAATCTAGACTATTTTCTTCCTCTTCTTTCGCCGGTGTAGATGTTGTAGCTGACAGTTCTAAATCAACATGACATTTTAGAGGTACTACAGTGACCCCCTGCATGACTTCACTATCTTTGGTAGCTTCGTCTTCCATCTTTGCCTTTCCTTTTATTCGAGCAGACAACAACCTCTTAGTTATAACCTCTTCGGGTGCTTACGGTGCCAGACTGTCTCCTTGGTCATAATTTCCTCACACCAATAGCCCTCTGCTGGCTTGATTGATCCAATGTCCCAATTGAAGACATCATTGAAAACCTCGAATCCCGGTACTTTCTTCCCATCGACCCACTGAGGCTCTGCTTCCCCCGTGTAGGCACACACTGAAGTTGTTGGCACAAAACTTTCCCTAAGCTCACCCATGGTCTTCTTGCCCTTCTTCACAAAGCCTTCGAACCCAAGACCTCTCCTATCCTTCTGGCCTCTGGTAGCAATGGCTGTTAGCACCCCCTGTGAATTCTTACAGACCTGCACTAGGGAGGAATGACATTGCCTTCATCATATTTAGTACCTGAGGGCTTCCTTCCATATTTTCCTCTTTGTCTATCACAGCAACGTGAAACCCACTGAAAGACTGCCTTGGAATTTCCAATATCGAGACCTGATTCTCCCTAGCGGCTCTTATGGTCATAACTTGAGCCTCATGAGGAATCTTAACCCTCCCAGCTTATGAAACCAAGGCCTTCCCAAGAGGGCTGAGAAGTTGGCGGGAATGGGCAGGACCACAAATTCCACTTCTATTTCCACCAGCCCCGTCTTGACTACTGTCTTGAACGTCCCAAAAGCCTGCCTCCGTGAATTATCATAAGCCGTGATCATTAGATCCGACTTAGCCAGCATGCCCTCAATTAGCCCAAAAACTGCCATTACCATTAACGTGCATACATTAATTGATGAACCATTGTCCACCATGACACATGTTGTGTGCTTTTGATTGATATGTGCCCATATGTACAAGGGGCAGTTATGATTACGGCCTTTTGCTTGCAAGTGAGCACTTGTGAACACCACATTTTCCCCGGCTCCCCCCTTAACTACATCCAGCAACTCTGTGGGCAAGATAGTCGTAGCCACCATTGTTTCGCACAAAGCCTCCACTAGCTTCTGTCTATGAGATGGAGACTGCCTCAATAGATCCCATATTGAAATTTGAGCCAGCATCTTTTTCAACTGCCTTATTATTGGATCATCTTCCGACTCTTTTTCTTTTTGGCCTGCCACTAGATCTTGCGGCTTCTCAGCTTCTAGAGCTACCCTTCAACTCCGGGTCACTACTCCTACCTTCTTCTTCTCCTTCTTCTCTTCTTCCTCCTCCAAACCCCACTGGTCGGGAAATATTTCATCTCCAAAATCATTATTCTCATCTCCACTTTCATCAGTGGACCAACAATCGATCACTGCCACGGGAAGCCCTTCTTCACTTACATCATGGAGGCTCGTGAGAGCAGTGTTGGCATCGACGCTGTACAAATCTCTCAACAAAAACCATTCGAGCAGACTAGACCCTATCATGAATACAGGTGGGGGCACATTATTATACCCTGACTTCTTTTGATTCCCTCTCTTCTCTGGGTCTATGATCTACTTTGAATCGATCAAGTCCTGGATTGCATGCCTTAGCACTTTACAATCATCAGTTACGTGCCCAGTATGCTGATGATATGCACAATATTCATTATCTTTGTGCCCTGGCAAACCCTGAGTCCTAGCCGGTCGGGGCGATAAAGGTTGTAACTTTCCTTCCTTCATCAGCCTTCTGAGCACCCATGAGAGGGATCCTTTTAGATTGGAAAAGTGCCTTGGGGCAGTGTTAGTAGTTGAAACCTCAGCCGTCTTCCTCATGCCACTACTGGAGCCTACTGGCCTACTTGCTCCCTAGCTACCACTGCCTTTCTTGACATAACTCTCATTATTTACCCTTCTCGAGAGGTACTCTCCTTCCGCCTCAATAGCAATATCCTTCAAGGACTCCTAGTCTCTCAGAACCTTCATTTTTAGTCCGTCCCTCAGATATGGGCTAGCATTTTTTATGAACAGCCGGATCTGATCCTGAGTATTTAGCTTCATTTTCATTTCCATTACTCAGTTTCTCCATCAGGTCAGATACTCGTGGAAAGACTCGCCTGACTTCTGCTACAGCAATTCCAAGTCTTCCAGGGTTACCTCCATTCGTGTGCTACAATCATACTGTCTGAGAAACTCCTCCGCCAATAAGTCCCAATCCTCCTTGGTCCTTCGGTCTAGAACATGATACCAATCAAATGCCAGGCTGGTTAAGCTCAAACAGAAGTATTCAATTTTCTGCATTAAAGTAGTACCCTTCATTACTAGCAAGTACTACTTTATATGGGCGGTAGGATAAGAGGTCCCATCAAATTTCGTGACATCCGACATTTTAAAGTTCATTGGGATCAAATCCTCTCCTTCTAGCTCCTTGTCTTCGGGATTCATCCCTCGCCCCCTCATCAGCATCTTCATCATTATCTCAAACTTTTCTTCCGTCATCTTCCAGATGGCCTCCTCTGTTTGGGGTGCTTTCCCTCTCAACAACGCGCGCTCTTCATAATCATCATCATCCTCTAATTCCTCCATTCTACGGGCAGGCCCCCTTCTCTGTCCTACCAATACATTGGCTCTTAAGTTTACTGGTGGTGGGTGAACCTCTTCTTGTGGGTCTTCTCTGACCTCCTCCTGCTCATTTTGTCTCATAGGAGGGGGGATTCGGTTCTGTGGTGCAGTTGGTTGGGCCATATTTGCCATCATGGCCAACATCTGATTTTCAAACTCTTCAAACCTCTAACCCACTTCCTCTACTATCATGGCCCTGCTGGCATCCGCCCCTCTTGGTGAATTAGCCATTTCACTGTGTAGGGAGAACTGGGATGATCTAGCGTGACTCGCTTTGATGATCGTGTCCGAATACTCTACCCTTTCCGGCAATTAAAACAATGGGTTTCTGCGCAGGTGCCCTTGAGGACCTCTTAACCACTTGGACAGATCTATGATGGCTATAAAACATGTAACACCCCTAACTCCCACACATACCATTTCGAAGGGCGAAGAGCTACGGTGAGCAGAAGGTGCCACCAGACAAGGACACACATGGCAATGCAGAAATCAGAACAATAAAATTTTTAAAATCATAACCTCAAAACATGCATGTCCTAAACCTATGTCATCCACACACCATTATTCGCACTAAAGATTATTACAACTTATTACAAATGCTAATAAATAAACTTAATTACATGCCGAAATCAGAAACACTTCCTATGAAAATCTAGCGACTCGTTGGCCAAACCTCAACGAACCGTTGCGCTACTCTGATCTCCTAACCTGCACGGACAAACATCTGTGCTAAGCGATAATGCTTAGTCGGGCTAAACAAATAATGGGCAGCCACTCACAATGGTTGCCGAGGCATACACATACAAATCGATAGATATATGTATACAGACATAAGCATAAAGGAAACTGGCTTCAGTTAATGTGAACTCATATCATTACTTTCATACGAAAACCTAAACAATTTCATGTGCAGATTCATTCATATACCATAACAAGAAAATACTATGTTACATTTTATTCACAATTACATTAGACATACTTATCGTTTACCTGACTTGTTATTTAATTCTTAAGTCAAAGCATTTCATTTAATCAAATCGTTACTTGTTCAAAACTAAACAAAACATTTCATTGTTCAAACCATTAAATGTTCAAAACTGAACAAAACACTTTAGTTCTTTGATTTGGTTCGGACTTGGAATAAGCATTCCAAGCTTCGTACGTATCCCTATGGTTAGGAATCAGAACCATGTAGTTCTACAGAAAACTTCATTCACACAAGTTCTAGAATTAATGCTAACATCTTTCTTAAATCCGATTTCTTTCTCATGCTTACTAATCGATACGTACTTAATACATTCATTAAAAGTCATCAAACACCGCACATAATTTCTTACCGATACGCTTACCCAGGCCTACGTCCAGAAGGCAGATAACATATTACATACCTGTATACTCATTTAAACATATAAACACATATATATACACATTCATAAAGTACATTTACTAAGCTCTCAACGATATCAATCATGCATATCAAGTGTTTCAATAATTCTTTCTAAAGGCATCATGTAGACAAGCATACTCATAACTCTTGAACAGATTAATTATATGCAATATTCACATACTAACTCTTATGCATTTAGGATCTTTGCATACATGTCTATTAGAACAAACACTACGTGATACATTTCTTTTTATTTAATATATTTCGCCTTATTATACAAAACACAGGGATATCCGAAGATATCACACCTTTTCACATAAGTGTCCATAAAGGATCCAGAACAGAGGGGTGCGTAAAGCACCAGTCAAATGGCATTTATCACAAATGCATCAAATGTTTATTCACATAATCATTTTGCAAATCATCACAAAACTTATCAATTAACTCAAATTAATTTTACTCTTTTAGTTGCCTGCTAAGTCATAGGGGTGTATAAGCGAGTAACAGAACACATGGTGGTACCTTACGGGTACAAATCAAACTGAACGCATGGCGGTACCTTATGGGCACGAATCAAAAAGCAACATTACATTTTTCTCATTCAAAAACATTTTTCAAAGGGGATCTTAAACAAGATCCGTACACATTGAGGTTCGCGAGGAACGAAACGGGGACCTGATCAGGGTCCAAACAAAACAGAGGGCTGCAGCTAACAAAACTTTATAGGCATGCCTATCTATCCACGACTCAACTAACGCAATCTATATTCCCATATCATTATTAAAGTCTTTCACATTTTACACATGTATACAAATTTTATCAAACACCAGCATTTTTTTATGATCACATCGACACATGTATCAATATATATATGCCTATCATACGCACTGATTTCATTTATCGTATTCAAACTAGTCATGTGTAGTTTCATAGATTAAGATATTAGCATGGACATATTAAACGTAATCATGTCATTATTCATTAAGCATTCACTTATTTTCATATCACATGTACCACTGATATTTATCATATGTATATAAACATACACTACAACAAAATTCGAAATTAGCGATGGAATTTTAACGACGGAGTTGATTCCGTCGCTAAATAGCGACGATTTTTATTTTTCGTCGCTGAATGTAAATTTCGTCGCTAAAAATAGTGCCAAGAATTCCCTCCAAAATTGCTGACCGAAATTAGCGACAGTATATGAAACCCGTCGCTGAAAATAGCGACGAAATATTTAGTCCATCGGTAAAAAAATTAGAAAATAATTTAATTTAATTTAGCGATGAAATTTAAGAATCCGTCATAGCGACGGAATTAAACTTCTGCCACAAAATTGAAATTAATTATTAATTTAGCGACGGTTTTTTATTCCGTCCCTAGATATTGCGACGGAATAAAAAAATTGTCGCTAAGAAATTATGTTACTTAATTTTGGCAATGGATTTTTTTAATCCGTCGCAAAAAAATTTTAATTTTCAAAATTAGCGACGGATAGAATATTCCATCGCTAATTTTAGCGATGAAATATTAATCCGTCGCTAAAAGCAATATAAATATCTTCTTTTACTCTCCCCTCCCTGTCTCTCCTCTCTCTCTCTCCTCCCTCTCCCCTCCCTCCCGTTTTCCCTTATCTGCTACTCTGCCAACTCGCCGCCCACCTCCAGCGATACTCCACAGGCCAGATCCGCCCCTCTCTCTTCCCTCCAGCTCCGATCCGGCCCACGTCCCCTCATCCTCCTCCCTCTTTCCTGCTTCTCTTTCCCTCCTTCGAGCAGCGCTTCCTCTCTGTCGGCATTGGCTGCTGCTGCTTTGCTACTGGTCCACCTCCCCTCCTCCTCCTCCTCCTCCCTCCCCTCCTCCTCCTCCGGAGGCGTCAGGTAAGGGGTTTTGTGTGTTTTTTTTCTTTTTTTTTTAATTAATTAATAAATATTATTATTATTATTATTATTATTATTATTATTATTATTATTATTATTATTATTATTATTATTATTATTATTTATTTTTGTTAGTTAAACATTGTTAAATATTGTTTAATAAAAAGATGAATTACTTATTAGTGTTAGTTGTTTTGGTTAGAATTATTTTAATTTATTTATGTTAATTAAATATTTTATTATTGTTAGATAATACTATGAATAATTTTTTTCAAATATATTATTATTAGTGTTATTAGTTAGATTATTAGTAAATAATGAAATGAGAAATTTATTATTATAAGTATTATTAGAAAATAATAAACTTAATAATTTGTTTGAGGATATTTGTAGTATTAATATTGTCGGTGAATAATAAAATACAAATATTTGGAAAATTAAGTTGTTTATTAATATTATTGTTTTTAATGTGGAATGTTATTATTGTTAGAATAATTATTATTTATTTATGTTAATTAAATATTTTTCAAATAGATGAATATTAGTATTATTAGTATTCGTAGGATTAATGTTAAATAATGAAATGACAAATTTATTGTTATTAGTATTATTAGAAAATAATAAACTTAACACTTTATTTGAGGATTTTTTTTATTTTATATATATATTTATGTTTTTATGAGTGTATTAATTTAAATGTTATTATTAAATTTATTATTAGTATTCTTCATATTATTAGTATTCAACATGCTATTATTATTAAAATAAAACCAGTAAAATTTGTACATTAATTATTATTATTATTATTCATTTATGTTAATTTGCATTGTTATTATTATTTTTTTTAATAATAATATGAATAATTAATGTAAATAATATGATTAATATTATTATTATTATTATTATTATTATTATTATTATTATTATTATTATTATTATTATTATTATTATTATTATTATTATTATTATTATTATTAAATAATATTCTTATAAACTTATTTTTGTTATTATTATTGTTGTTTTTGTTGTTGTTGTAATGAAGATGACTATAATATGCCAATTTCCATTTTTCTTTTTATTTAGCATAATAATCAGTATAATTATTGTTAAAATGACTAGCAATTGTCTTAAAGAATTTTTTAATAATAGTTGTATTTTGAATTTCTAGTTTTATTAACTAATATATTTATTTATTTATTTTGGGAATTAGATATATATAAGTCTAATTAAGATGTCACCTTGTTCATGTAACAGTTTTGCAATTAATTATGAGTAACGTAGATAGATCTTGGATGTATAGGAGAAAAAAAAAGGATGGTTACATTAATCCTGAATTTGTGGAAGGGGTTCAGTTGTTTATTGAATATGCAAGTTCTCATCCTGCACATATGGACGGGGCTAAAATAATATGTCCATGTCAAAAGTGAAAACACCTTAGTTATCTTCCAGTTGATGAAGTGTATTTTCACTTGTTAAGAAAAAAACTTGTGCAAAATTATTTTGAGTGGACATGACATGGGGAACCATCAATATGTAGCACCTCGATGGGAAATGTGGGTAACATGTCGGCAACTGATGGTCAATTTGAAAGAGAGGGGGAATTTACTACATATGATGTAGGGGTTACTGATAATCCATACGTCCAAATGGTTTATGATACAGCTGGCCGTGATTTTAGGGAAAATACACCCATGCTGGAAGAACCCAATGAAAATGCGAGCAAATTTTATGATTTGCTAAATTTAGCAGATCAAGAATTATGGCCATGCTGTGATAACATGACTCAGTTATCTTCGGTCGCTCGAATATTGAATATAAAATCCGAAAGCCATATTTTAGATTGAAGTTTTGATAAAATTCTTGCTTGGTACAAGGAATCATTGCCTCCTGACCGTAAAATGGTTGATAATTTGTACAATGTGAAGAAACTGATCAGTGGTTTAGGTTTGCCTGTTGAGAAAATTGAATGTTGCCGGTTGGGATGTATGTTATTTTGGAGGGATGACGTGAATTTACAAGAGTGCAAATTTTGTAGTCAACCTAGGCACAAATCCAAGAATTGTAGTAATAAGCAGAAATTGGTACTTTAGAAACGTATGTATTTTTTTCCATTAAATCCTAGGCTTCAAAGACTATATGCATCTGAAGCTACTACACCTCACATGAGATGGCATGATGAGCACGAAAGCATAGGTGGAATAATGAGCCTTCCATCAGATGCAGTTGCATGGAAACATTTCAACAACACCCATCCTGATTTTACTGCTGAATCTCGGAAAGTTCGACTGTATTTGAGCACTGAAAATAACGACGCATTTTAAGAGGAACAACCAGAAGTTCATGAAATAAATGAATTTATGAATTATGATGATAATGAAACATTGAACTATGCAGACAATGAATTTGTTGAAATTTCCTGTGAGGATGATGAGGAAACTTTGGTTGGCGAGGGATTCGATGACGAGCCTGAATTTGATTCTTCTTTATCGAAAAGTGAGGATGATTGGGATTACGATTTACAACTTAGTGATGATAGCGAATAATTTGTTTATCTAATTTTATATCATGTGAGAACAATTAATATTGCACTGACTTATTTTTTTATTTAATATGTTTATTATAATGTGATTATTTTCTATTATCTGACAATATGCAATATTTTCATAATGTCAGGTTCAAAAAATGTTTAAGCGAAAGAAGAGTAATATGATTCCTCCACGTCTCAGGGTGCATGATGGAGGTTCAATGCTAGCACTCAGGCTGACGCATCACCGACCATCCCTACTGTTGCACAATCTACCACTCCTTCTACTGAATTGACTCCTATGGCACACACGCTGAATCTATGCCAACTCAAGTATCAGGAACAGATGCAGCAAAATAGCCTATGCCTGGCTCAATTGGAGTTGATGGAAGAATCTATAACACCATTACAGCTGCGGAGTAAGTGATTAATATTTCACTTTGTATTTATTTTAATGATAGTTGTTACTTTTATTAACTTTATTAGGATTGTTGTATATTAGTTTGAATCCTTCAGGAAAGTGCTCATGCAACATGACAACCACGTTCAAGAACAGAATAGATTACGATGGCTATGTCTGGAAGAAGGTGTCACAAGAAACAAAGAATTTTTATTTTGACGAATTCAAGGTAATAAATTATGATAACATTTATTACAGTTCAAATTATAGTTTACACTTACTTACAATTTGTTTTTTGTTTATTCTCATAAGAAACAATTTTACTGGGGCTCGGAGTTTGACTACATCATGTATTCTGCATGGGAGAGTCGTGCAGGAGAAAGTTACAAAGACTTAGTGTGCTTGCTACTCACTGGTGGTGCATGACCTCGTTACATAACCAAAGTTATATGGGCACACTGAGAACAGTATTGGACGACGCCCGAGGCCCTTTCCATTTCAAAGCGGAATTCTAATAATAGACAGGGAGGACCTGAGGGAGTCAGTTCATGCTTGCATACTGGAGGATCAATGTCCCATCGGGAACATGCAAATAGACTTGTAAGTATTACAAAATATTACTGTTATTACTATTTAAGATTTATCTCATTAACATAGAGGAGGATAGGAATGTTAATTGTGTAAGGAGTTTGCATTGTTGTTGGATGTTGGATGCAAGCATAATAATAAATTTGAAGTGTTTTTCTGTCTTTGTGTACAGGAGGTATGGTTAAAATATAGGGGAAACTCTGCCGAAATTTTACTAAAAACTTGTACGAATACTCAATAAATTATAGTTTATCTATAATTCGTTTTATGTTTGCAGGAAGCACCACGGGTAGACCACCTACCTATGCTGAGGTCTTTTTACACACCCACACCAAAAATCATGATGGTCAAATGTTCGTCAATTCTAGGTCAAGGCTTTCACATGTATGTCAAAATTATTATAATTTACAAATATTTAATATCAGTTATTATTAATCGTTACTTATCATAAAACATTTGTTTTACGACAGGAAAAAGTTCAAGAGACAATTCAGCAACGTTCATAGAATTTCGATAATTTTGATGCGAATTAGATTTATTATGAAGCGGCTGGTGATAGAGACCAGCGAGGACGGGTATTTGGCTTAGGTTCTTTGGCCCAGTCCTTTTACTCGCATTCCTCAAGCTCAAGTACAACCGCATCTAATAGATGGTCTACCTCCAGGGAAGTACATGAACTTTGGAATACTGTTAGTGAGCTGAGATCTAAATTGCAACAATCACAAGCTCGGTGGTAAGACTCAGAAGCTCGGTGGCGACAATCTCTCGACTTGATATCTGAGCTACTCCATGAGATGGCTAATTTGAAAGGTATGGTCGCCTCATCATCGCCACAGTCTGCTCGTACTCGTCAGCCGCCGCCGCCACCATCATCTTAGTTAGGATTTTGTAACGGACATATGTAATTATTATGATCTTGCTAAATAATTATTAACTTCATGATTAGTACAATTATTATATTCAATTATTATTGGATATTAAAATTTAGATATTATCTTCATTTTTTCATTATTTTGCAATTAATATTACAGGTTAAATCTATAGTATGAAATAAATAATTAAAATATTAAATTTAAAATTGTTATTAAAAATACCGATGGAAATAGACTTTTCGTCATTAAAATTCCTGACGAAAATTCTTTTTTCGTCGGGAAATTTCCCGACGGAAATAAAATTTTCGTCAGCAATTTTAACGACGAAATTTTATTTTCCGTCGCTAAATATTCCGACGGAAAGTGAATTTTTGTTGTTAAAAATTTCGACATAAATTCTATTTTCGTTGGTAATTTTATGGACAGAAAGTCTATTTTCGTCGGTAAAATTCATGACGAAAATAGACTTTCTGTCAAAAAAATTCCCGACGAAAATAATTTCGTTGGGAAATTTGCCTACGATTGTTGTGCCGACATAAATTTTTTCCATCGGCAAATTAGTATCCCTGCGAAAATTACTTATTTTCCGTCATTATTAACATCATGTACTCATATAGACTTAACAAATAAATTACAGTACTTTATGCACAAACAGCCATTAAATAATAATGGTAGACAAAAGTCTCATAATTAAATTACTAACATGCATAGAAGCATTTACATAATTCATAGATTAAGGTACTCATTTTAATTTATAGAGGCATAACACAAGTGAGAAACCAAGCAAAGAAGAAGATTGTTCCAAAAAAATATTTCGAAACAGAGAGGGGACTGTCGCGATCACGACGGGAGGTCGCGCTCGCGACAGTGGCCAGACTCGCCTGCGGGAAAAGGGAACCCATCACGAGTCATGCTCGGAGATAGGACCAATGAAGGCGACCCACAGAGGAAAACAAACGGACACAGGAGGGAGCACGACTCGAGCACAAGGTGCACGTCTCGTGCACACTATGCACGTCTCATGCACTCTTCTTGTACGATCTCTATCGCGATCACGACCAGTGTCGCGCTCGTAACAGAGTCGTGATTTCCAGTCCATCTTAAAAAATTTACAGAACATCTTTGTCAAAATCATACCCAAAATTTTCCCATTCAAAACAAACTTCAACACAATACAAATTGCTCATTCAAAACCACATAATTAACACAAAACCCAACTTTTATACACATAAACACAATTAAATCATGCTATTAACATCATCAAAATACCTGTAAGCACCGTGTCTTGGAGCGGTCCGGATCAGAGGTTACCCTATGATGAAATCAATGTCTGAGCCTGTATGAGGGGCTGGATTTGGAGGTTTTAGTCCCGCGTTCCATGAGAGATGAGGCTTTTTTTACAATTCCTGGCAGAGGGGGAGAAAATAGGGGTTTTTTCGAGTCAAAAGATTTTTTTTGTACTCCACAGACGGCCAGCCCGTCTGTGAAGTCGGCCCGTCGCTTCGAGTCACTGACGACTTATGGTATTTTCCGACGCCCGTCGGAAAATCACCGCCCCTGTCAGAATGCTGCCTGGTTTCCCGGAGCACGCAACTCTTCCGACGCCCGTCGGTGGATGTGGCAGGGCCGTCGGACGAATCCTTGTGTCAGAAGGATTCTTCCGACGCCCGCCCCCATACACTGACGCCCGTCGGTCGTGTCTGGCTATAAAAGCTCCGATTTTTCATTTTAAAAGGGTTGGAAAAATTTTCAAAAGAGGAAACTCTGCCCATTTTCAAGCAAATTTTCTCTCTCTTCCAACAAAACACATTTTCTAAGGAAATCTATTGAATCAAGGATCAAATCAATCAAAAGGAACTAAAAGCTAATTAGTTTTCTTTAGATTTTGACTCCAAGGTCAATTTTCTGAGGGATTGAAGAAGAAATATCTCATTTTCTCTCTTTAATCTTTCATCTTTGCTTCTCGTGGAACGCGCGGAGCTCTAACCAACACAAGAATCTCACCCGAAGTTATTATCTGAGGGTAAATATTCCGGATCTTTTCTCCATTTCATCTCATATTTATTTCCTATTTAGTGGTTTTTTTTGATATCAGTCATTATTTTTCCTTTTATCTTGACTCTCTTATCTCCCTTTTGGATAAAATCCATTTTTTAGACTTTGAAAAGGTCCTTTTTTCCCGTTCTGTTTTTTTCGGGGACAACGGTGACCGACGGGTCATCTTTATCGCCGACGCCTGTCGGTCACCCACCTACAGACGCCCCTCCTTGAGTGACAGACGGACATGTCGGTTACCTTAACCGACGCCCGTCGGTCAGCTAAGGAAGGCCGTCGGTGGGTTCTGTCACTATCCTTTTAAGTCATTTTTCATCTTTTTCAATTCTCCTTGACTTCTTATATGTTAATTTTATGTATATTAACATCTCTTAACTTTCTATGAGTGTATATTATTTCTCTTGGACTATCCCGAGTTGGAGCGGCTGCCTACCATATTTAGAGGACTTCATCCGGTTTAGTTCCCTAATCTTCCTAAGTATTTCCTTCATTTGTTTATTTATTGATCATTTTATATGTATGGATGTACTCCTTTCATATCCCGTTGATGAACAAAAATGACTCAATGTTTTTATATTTAATAAAATGAAGTTTACACAAAAGCAAGGGTCCAATGCCCTATTTTTATCCAAATAAAGATCGTCACAAAATAAAGATCCCCAATTTTAATAATGATGCATGTAAGGACCAAAGTCCTCAAAACAAGTAATGCCCCCGATTTATGCATGCTTCGCACATTTACGAAAGGGAGTTGTATTTCGCTCCTTGTATTACTGTAATCTATTGCTTTCATTATCTATTTGATCATTTATCGCTTTCAAGATGTGAATAAATGCGCCTTCTAATCAAACTGCATAGTGTGGAGAGAGAGTGAATTAATGATGTTAAAACCTGATCATAAAAATAATTGAGGTAGAAATAGATGAGAAATCCCAGACCCAGCTCTGGTCTTTGGGCTCGAGAGGCTAGAGGTTATCCTCCAAAATACTTCTTGGGTCACGAGGCTTTAGCGCTAATCCTAGGCTCTTTAGGGTGAGAAGTTCACCTTCCATGACCCCTCTGGCTGGCCCAAAATGGATACCAAGCGCAGTCTTAGGCTCTCCAAGGCGAGAATAACTTTCCCAATGTTCTATTAGGTGGCGACTCCATGATACCTCCTTGTTGCCCAACATAGACGCACTTGCGATTCATCGCAAGCTGTCAACAGACCCGCAAATGCCCCGATCGCCCACGTGCGGGCGGTCCGAAAGGGGCGGCGCCCCGGATCCGGCGCTCGTCACAATACCCAATTAATAAAACTAGAAATTTTGCTACACAAACTCATTCAATCCCTCATTTGACTTCAAAACTCACAATCAAAACATTTAAACTCAATTTATCCAAAACACACACAACATTCAAATATACTTAAACAACTTCAAGTTCATAAATACCCAAAAAACCAACCAAAAATCACAACAACTTCAAAAATACACACAAAAACCTAAATTTTTCATACCTCATCTCCTTTGCTCCTAATAGCTTTCTTAGATAATCATTCTTATTCCAAAACCCATCCAAGATCTTTCTCTTGCAAAATCCTCACCAAAAAGCACAAATGCACAAAACATAAATATTGGGTTTTTAACAAATCAAGAAGAACAGGGGAAATCCAAAACTTAGAACTCACTTTACCTTGACAAAACTTCACTTAATCCTCTTGAGTCAATCACCTTCATCATCAAAATCTTCATCTTTGATCTTAAAAGGGAGTGAATGGCATGAAGCAAGAAGAAGAAGAAGAAGAAGAAGAAGAAGAAGAAGAGGACGAGGAGAGAATGTGAGAACGGGAAAGGGAAGGGCAGATTTTCTGCCCTCTCTCTCCTTCTCTCTCCTCTTTTATACTCCAACTTACCCCTTGCCACTTGTCACATTCCCATTTGTCCAATCTAGATATTTTTGTCAAATCTTCTTTTTAATCCTTCAACTTTTATAACCTCAAGCATTGACACTTATATCTTACTAACCCTTCATAATGGCCCACTTAAGTAATTTTATCCTTTCAATTAAATCCAAATTCCATACTCCACAATTTTTACCACTGGCCACACTTATCGGAACTTTTACTTAAATCCTTAATTTGTCCATTTAGCAATTACCTAACCCATCAAATTACACAACTTTGATCACTACTCATCCACAATATGCCCAAATCCTTCTAGGGTACATTTCGAGGTGTGACAATTCTTCCCTCCTAAAGGAATATTGTCCTCAAAAATCACTTACATCGGAGAAATCCAAACGCTATATTCCAAATCACTATCATTTACACTAATCATTTTCGTATCATCATATAACACTCACGTTCTTCACTTATAATGCATACATTTCACTTATCCCACTACACCTTTACGTTTAATATACTTACTTGCTATTACTTATTCCCATCACTATAATCTCAAACCACTTCCTTAAAAATCCGAAAAGCTATACAAATCATAACTTTCTCTTGTCCATAATGTAGACACCGGGTCCTAAAATAGCGCAGATCAGAGTTACCCAATGATGATAAGATGCCTACTCATAGGCAAAAAGGTTAAAAGTGATGTTTTTCGGTTCAAATTTGCATTTTAGAGTGAAAAAATAAAAATAATAAAAATTATTTTGAAAAATAGATTTGAAAAATGGGGTTTGGAAATTTTAGTATTTTTTAGTTAAATTTAAAAAAAAATAAAAAAATTCCGTGAGTGTCGACGCGCGGCAGCGAGGAGCGTGCTACGCGGCGCACCTCGCAGAGCACTAGCACTCGCCCGAGCGACGCCCAGCGCCCGTCGGTGTACTGCTCCACGTGCTGGGCGCTCGATCGACGCCCGTTGCGCACACCGACAGGCGACGGTCGCCCCTGTTCCGCCGCAAATGGCCATTTTTAAAATTCAAAACAATTACTATCTGGTTTAATTTAGTTTTTTTCCTTAATTAATTTTATTTTCTATTTTTTTTTCATATAAAAAAAAGATGAAGAAATGAGGGGGGAGTTTTTTAGGGTTTATTTTTTAGTTTTTTTCTCTTCTTCTTCTTCAACAAATTCTCTCTAGGTTTTTTGTTTCCCCTAACAAAAATAAAAAGAAAAGTTCATCAATTCTTCTTCTTTTTCCAATAGAATTTCTTTTAAATATATTTTTAGACGGAGTTTTATTGATGGAATTTAATGTTGAGACAAACATAACAATTGTTTGCTCTCAAAATTCATTTTTTAACTTGTTATTTGTTTTCAATTAAACTTTTTTTCAAGGTTGTTTTTTTATTTTGAATCCTTTTTTGATGAAAAATAGATTTTGAGACATTCAAAATAAATGTTTGTTCCTCAAATCTAATTTTTCATTTGATTTTCTAAAAAAACAAGTTTTTTTCACAAATAATATTTTGAGACAAACAAAATAGTTGTTTGTTCTTGAGAATATTTTTATCAATAAAAATAATTCTTTAGGCAAAGAGATCAATTCTTTGTTCTTAAAGAATTTTTGATTTTCCTTTCATCATTTTTATCATATTCAACTCTAATCTTACACATCACAAACAAGGAAATCAATCATCATTTTTACCTTCATCGAATCTGAAACTCTGAGGGTAAACATTCTAGGCTTGATCTTTTTTCTTTTATTTTGTTCATATTTAATTGATTAACATGTATATTTTTACTATTTTCATTTATTCATTTATTCTATTATTTTTATATTTGTCTCATTTAATATGTTTATATATTATTTTTGTTCATGTAAATATTGATTTCTTATCATTTCTAACATGTAAATATTGATTTCTTATTATTGCTAACATGTAAATAATTTATTTTTTCTTTGATTTCTCATTATTTTTAACATGTAATTAATTAATTTATTTTGATTGATCTTTTTATCCATGTAAATGTTTTATGTTAATCAGGATAACATTAATTAATCGTGTCATTTATTTAATTATTTTCATTATTCTTTTATTCATTTTTTATCATTTTTTTTCATTGCTATTGTTATATATTTATTGTTTATTCTTTTATTTTTTTATTGTCATTGTTCGTTATTATTATTATCGAGTTCATATTTTTATGTATTAATTCATTAACATATTTTATTTATTTTAATCAAATCATTTAATTCTTTTATCATTTAATGCATATTTTTATTTATTTTGATTTGTTAACATGTTAATTCATTTATCATCCTTCATGTCATCTTATTTTATCTTAATTTGTTATTCATTATTTTATATATTTAATTGATTTTCTTGATTTAATTACTAACATTATTTCATTTGTATTTTGTTTTTTATGTCAAAACTTATTTTCTTTACTTGGGCATTTTTGCGAGCACTCGAGGAGATCCAGAATACTCGTTTGGGTTAAATATTTAATTGCTTTATTTGTAATATTTCATTTATTTGACTTTTTCATTTATTTTGCCATGTAATTTTCTTATAAAATTATTTATTTTAGGCGCGCTAAAAAGAAAATCACAAAAACATTTTTATTAATTAACTTGGAACCTTTCCTAATAAAAATGGGACCAATGTCCCAATTTTCTCCATCCAAAATAAAAATTATCACATCAAAATTGTTTTATAATAAATATGCATGCGAGGACCAATGTCCTCATCTTTAATGTATATCCCGTTTTATGTATGATTTGTATTTTATTTACATTGGGGGTTCTATTTAGCCCCGAGTTTTGTTGTAATTTATTTTCATACGCTGCATTTTAATTATGCTTTTCTTTATCGCTTCCTTTGAATGAATAACTTGCACTTTAATTAAACTGCACAAAATTTAATAAGAAAAGGGAGTAAACGCTAAATTCAAAGCTCAATTATAAAATTAACCAAGGTATGAATAAATGGGAAGTCCCGAACCTTCTCTGGTCTTTGGGCTCAACAAGGCGAGAGGGCCATCTCAATGTTCAACTGGGATGGGGCCTCCAAGATACCTCTTGTGTTCCATAAAAAAGGCTCAAACTTGCACAGTTTTAGGCGCCACAAGGTGAGAGGGACATCCTAATGTTCTATTAGGGAGGAAGCCTCCAAGATACCTCTGGTTTGCCCAAGCGCGAGGCAAGAGGGCTATCCTATTGTTAGGGTGGAAGCCTCAAAGACACCTCCGGCTTGCCTATGATGGACATAACAGTGCTGTCTTAGGCTCACCGAGGCTATACAACCTTTCCCAATGTTCTATTGGGTGGCGACTCCATGAAACATCCTTATTACCCAAAATGGACGCACTTGTAATTTCTTACAAGTTTTTATGAACCTAATCCTGAAGGTCCTAAAAGCGAGCAGTTCGGGGCGGACCGGGGTTTGGCGCGCGTCATAGTGGCGACTCCACTGGGGACAATACTCGAGACTTCACTTCGAAAGTGCCTTGGTTAAAATTTACAATTCAGTTTTAATTTAAAAATTTCATCCTTTTTTGAAACTGCATTGCATCTCATTAGAGCCTTAGATCTATGCTAGTTTGGTCCCTCTTTCAACCCCAGTGCATTCCCGAAGCACAACCCTACATTCACTCAATGTAGAAAAGTGTTAAGGATAATCACCAGCCCAAGCCTCGTACCATCATAGTATATTAAATGGAGACCCGATCGGTCATTACGCACGTGATAAGCTAGACCCGTTAGCAAGGAGCATGCTTGGGTAGACCTAAAGTATCGTCACCTTGGCCAAAGCTCATGTAATGGCAATAGATACTTCCCCTAGGCCGTATGAACCATAATACCTTGCTTTCTATATGGATCATTTTGTATTGGACAAACCCAAATAATTTGATTGGTCACCTAATCAAAGGCTTTCATGCCCTGATAGGCCCATGTCAACTTATTCGAACTGCCTAAATGAACAATGATCACAACTCATGCGCCTGTGCCTTAGTTAAGAGAGGTTATGGTGCCAGTTTTCCGCCGTGCACCATGTACGTCCATCGGGTTCCCTGCTAACCCATGGGCCAAGCCCACCTAGGACAGAGACTATACGACCTCGTGTGTGGGGGCAATATGGTTGAAAGGATCTATCCACTTGCATGTGGTTGTGGATGACGCATTGCATATTCATGTCATTCATGCACAAATAAAATTTTGTATTTCTTCCTTATGTATACATCCTATTATTTACTTATAATTATTACATGTACATATCAACCTATATATAGTTTTTACATATTTAACGTGTATCATTGTAGTCTCTTTCAGCCATCGAGGACCACTTGTATAGCACGATCATGCATTACATATTATTCATGCATTATTCTAACTCCTTGCTTTTCAGCCATTGTAGACCATTTGCTTGGGTGGTTTAGGGATCGCGATAGTTGTCTAAAGAGCGATCAAAGTTCAAGTTGGCTGACCAAGATTTAACATCCCTACTAGAGCATCTGAAGGTATTAGAAATGGCTGGCCCCTTACAACTTACTAAAGAGACTCGTGCCCTAATTGCCTAGGAGTTGGATAAAAGGTTTGAAGAGCTGGAAAAAAGGATACTGGCCACGATCAAAGAAAGAATGGATGCCATGGCACTTGTTCTTGAAGCTCAGCTTATGGTAATAACTCATAACCAAGTGGAGCCGGCCACGATCAAGAAGGCTCATACAGCGACGACTGCGGTGCCTCCATTTCCTTTTGAGACCAGAGGCAAGGGGCCATTTGATTCACCTGTTGAGCAAGGAGAAAATAGGGGGCCTACTCTAGAATATAGCATTATGCCTAAAGAGGATGGGGACCCCGCAATCATGCATATTCTTAAAGGTGAAAGCTCAGGAAGCAATAACATCAGTGAGGCAAATGTTAAGGTCACAGAAGTCTCAGCCACTAGAGCAGCTCGGTCCCACCTCACTGTCTCGGGTAGGCCATTATCTTTGTACTTCACCCATCTCGTCAAGAAAGGGAAGTTACAACCCTTGCTAATCGGGCCCACCCAAAGTCAAGGACACCCTAGACATAGAGCAGATTGGTACTGCGTGTATCACCAGTATTCGGGGCATAGAATAGACTACTGTTGTCCTCTGAGAGACCGTCTTCAAGAATTAGTGCTAGACCCAGAAAAAAAAAGATAGCAGAAGCTCCAAACACAGAAGTGAATCGAAGGTATTTTTCTAATTTTGGCAGATCTTTGTCCTGGGTCCTTAAGAGGCTGATAAAGGAGGGTATGTTATAGCCATTGCCGGCTAGGCCTGCTAGAAACTAGGGACAGCCCAATCACAGAGCGGATCAGTATTGCGCCTTCCACCAACACACCGAGCATACCACAGATGATTGTAAGGCCTTGAGACATGCTATTCAAGATTTGATTGATTCTAAGAAGATCTCCAACCCAAAAAAGCGAGAGGAAAAGAATAAGATGGATTAAGTGCCTAAGTGGGAAGGGGAGGATGGTTATTAAGGATGATAATAGACCACCGACTGCAACAGCTGTGTTGGCAAGAACGAAAATTGATTAGTTGTTTAGAATGTTCTTTTTATCTTTGAACTGTTTAATAATGACATTTTAATTCTAGTTTCATTAATAAGATGAACATTTTTGCTCACTTGTGCAATATTTCTTATAATTTCACTATGCATAATCATAATCATAACTCATTTGACATTGATTCAATTAATGCCATTCCATTTAATCTCAGAACTTTGGGAAACCCAAAGAAAATCTTGATAGCATCTAAAGCAACTCTTGAAGCGAGATCAAAATTTGAGAGAATTAAAACAAAATATGAAAAAGGTCTTTGCCTGGACACATAAAGACACGCTAAAAGTTGATTGTGGAATCACTAGGCATATCGTTCAAACACACCACAATCATGAATCGGCCACGCAAAAGCTCAAAATATTGAAGCTGGAAGGGGCAGAAAAGGTCAAAAAGAGGAATCCACAAGCAGAAATAAAGCCAAAATTTCTAGTGGAAGTTCAATGCCAGTCTTGGTTGGTCAATGTTGTACCAAATCGAGAAGAGAAGGAGTGCGTGTATGTGTAAACTATTAGGATTTGAAAAAAGCTTATCCTCAAAAGAACAAAAAGAAAAAAGAACAAAAAAAAAGAACAAAGGAAAAAAAAAGAGAAAAATAAAATACAAAAAAGAGAGAAGGAAAAGAATCAATATGTAGGTTGGAAAACCACCATGGGGGGCAAGCTTTGTTCAAATCCCGCTGACCTATACGTGTCCGTACTTTGCCATTTTTCTTGACTTCCGAAAAGGACCACAAGAATTATAATATGACTTGTAATGGATATAGGTTGCTTGAGCTTGGGAATAGACATCGTAGGGGAGGTGCGCCCTACAGCCCCAACGGACAGGGTCATGTCAAGATGGTCTCCCGCACCACACAGGGTTCAAGGACAGAAGGACACCTTATGCTTAAGGCTAGGGAGTTGCTCAAGACGTATGGCATTAAAGACCACAAATCCTCTCTGTATTGCCCTCAATTTAATGGGGCAACAGAGGTTACTAACAAGAAGATCTTGATCAAGATGGGTAAAAACTACAAGGACTGGGCAAAGAAATGGCCTTTTGCACTTTGAACCTAGAGAACCTCCATCGGAACCTCCACAAGAGTCACTTTTTATTCCTCGATACAGGGGGCAGAAGCAGTAAAGCTAGTTGAAGTGGAGCTCAAATCTTTAAGGATGGTCATAGAAGCCTAGATTTTGGAAGCCGTTAGGGCTGGACAATGGCAGCAACTGTTCAACACATCGAACAAGGATGAGTCATGAGATTACTACCACAGTCAGATCTATCAGAGAAAACTCTGCTCGATCATTTGGGAAGAAAGTCAAAAAGCGTCCACTGAAGGAGTGTAACAACCCAAAAAGGGCCTGATCGGAATCTGCGTGGTAAGTAAGGGAAGTAAGGGTATTTTCGTAATTTGAGCAAGAGAAAATTTGGATAATAAGAAATTATTTGTTAAGGAATTAATTAATTAAGTAATAAGTTAAGTGAAGGAAATGTTATGGTGTGCTTGTAGTGTATGGGAGTAGGATATAAGTTGACTTAGGGATTTTCTTGTGTGGCTTTTGTGCATGGTGCCTTGGATGATAAGTGGGTTATGAGAAATATTATGGTGTGAGTTGAGTTTGGTGCATGGGAGATAATTGTGTGAGAGAAGTTTGTGTGTGTTTAGTGTATGGTGCCAAGAGTGGTTAAGTCAAGATAGTGGAAGGTTTATTTTGCTAGGATTGTGACAAGTGGCTTTGGGGTTGGTGAGCATTTAATGAAAAGTAAGAGAGAGGTGAGGAGGGAAGAGTTGGATGAAGCTTCCTGTAGAAGCTATTCCCTTTCCCCGTGTTTTTCATCTTTCCCGTCCTCTGTCTCTCTCTTATTTCCATTTTTCTGCTCTCATCTCCTTTTCTCTTGTGTTTTCTTTGAGCTTTGAGTGGGAATCTTGGGTGTTGAGATGGGTTTTTGAAGGTAAGTGGTCTGGAGTTCTCTGGTTATTTCGGTTCTTCTCTTCTCCTTCTTTTTCTGATATCGATTGTGGAATTTGGGTTTGATTTGAGTGAGTTTTGATTGGGTTTGTGCAAGAATCGGAAGCTAGAAGAAAGAGCAAGGGAAAAGAGAAAGCGGACTCGTGAGGGGCTCAGTTTGAAGCTGCAATTTCCAGGTTTGGGAGCTACATTTTTTAGTGTGTGTATGTGTTTGGGAGTTAATTTGATTGTGATTGGGAGCTGTGTTTGTTGATTATGTTTTTTCCCTAATTTCTCCTTGGATCAATTCTATTTTTGTGGTTGCATGCCACTTATAACCTTGAGTGTTTTGTTAGATGAATGCATGTTTAAATTAAGTAGTGATTTATAGTGAATTGTTAGTGATATAGTGAGGATAGTATGTGTTTTTGGAACTTGAGCATGTTATGTTAATGAATTTTGAGTTTGGTTGTGAGTAAATTCTTGATGAATTGATGTTTGATTATTGTTTAAAATGTGTTTATGTGGCTTGAGAATTATGTTGTGGTGTGCTGAAGGCTTGAGATAAGTGTTTGTGGATGTTTGTTTGCATGTATGAAGGATTGTGTGTGAAAGAGTAGGAAAAGTGTAGATTTTGGGCGAATCTGGGCTCTGTCGTGATCACGATGCTATCGCGAGCACGACAGAGTGCGGATTTGGCCCCTTGTTCTTGAAGAGCACTCTGTCGTGATCGCGACGTTGTTGTGACCGCGATAGAGGGCTATGTAGCCGAGTCCTCCGCGCGAGCATGCTGCCGAGCGTGCGCGCGAGGAGGAAGGAACTGGTCTCTGAAGTGACTACGACCGCGACAGAGCTCGGTTGCGCGAATCTGCCTTGCGTGCTTCGTCGCGAGCAGGCCTTCTGGCAGGAGCTCATGAGGAGGTGCCCCATGCTCTGCCGCGAGCGCGACACTGTCGCGCTCGCGACAGAGGCCCTTCCTGCTTGCCCTATTTTCTGAGTGTGTTTCCTTTATTCCACTTTGCACAATTTCTCACTATTGCATGAAATATGGTTGTACTTACGACTCGTGATATTATTGTACTAGTGTCTTAGTTATGAATTTATTTGATGTTATAGTCTTGAGTTGAATCTTGTTTGATTGTGTATTATCGAGTGAGTGAATGAGTTGTCGAGCCTGAAGTGTCAAGGTACTGGATAATTAAGCATGCTTAAGAAGGGGTTTGTGAGTGCAGCTGCCCGTGTCCACCCCGTTTGGGCGAAGCAGTCGACATCCGAGATGGTCATCTTCCGTGTAGTGATAAAATGTTTTGAGACTCCGGTCTTCCGCGCTACCTTCGGGTATTAAAACTATTTTTGAGGCTTTGGTCTCCCGTGCCGTGTTCCCGTATCCTCCACCATTGAATTCAGGCTATTGTGTTAAGTGTCTAGTATGTGATTAGTGAAGTGTTTTAATTATTGCGTGATTCTGATTATGATCATTGTTTCATGTTTTCTGTTTCAATTCTGATATACATATAGTGACTCTTGAGTTGTGTATATATTTTTGCCCTCTGATGTTTAGTGAATTCTGTATGATAATGTTTTATATCTTGCATAGTGCTCTGTTGTGTTTTGTTCCTCCCCACTAAGCGTTATCGCTTAGCATGGGTTCTTGTCCCGTGTAGGTGGCAGGTTTTGGGAATTTGCTCGTATCACGTATCTGCAAGTCGGCCACATAGGAGTAGAGTCCTTATTTTTGTTATCTACTCCTGTAATTTTCTTTGTATGTAATATTTTTGTATAATGGCTTATATAACTTTTTGTAAAGTAATGAAGTAATCTTTTGGGATTGTATTAACTCTATATTTTGATTATATGAGATTTATGTTCTGCCTTTATTAATATTCTTAGTGAATGCTTCCGCTTAGCGCACGTATGTACGTATGTTGTGAGTGAGCGTCGGGTAGCGCGCCCGCTGGCGCCCTTCCAACGGGGGTGACGGCGGGGGTGTTACAGTTTGTGGTATCAGAGCACTGGTTTAGGTGGTTCTGGTTGCCTTTGTTTGTTGTATGTCAAGTCCTTGCATGAGCGGTTTTGTGTCATGGCCTAATGCAGATGTGTCTTATCTTGTGTACTGTCTAGATGGAGTCTGATCCAAGTGAGAACGTGGGTGAGACGGTTGGTAGTGCAAGTGTAGTGAGAGGTGAGCAACCTGCTCCTCAACGTTAGCAAGAAGAGGTTCCTGGTATGGGTTTAGGTCATGAGAATCCGGTCCTAGTGCAAGGTTTGCTTCAGTTAGTGGAAAGGTTAACTACACCTAAGGCCCCGACTGAGTTATTAAGAAAAAGAGGAGCAGAAGGCTTTCATGGGACCGCTATGGATCAATCTGATGTGGCCGAGTTTTGGCTTAAGAGGGTAGGCCGGATTTTGCAAGAGATTAGATGTCTTGCAGATCAGAGGGTGCTTTGTGCATTGTCGTTGCTTCAAGGGTCAGCGTATGATTGGTGGGAACTTGTGATGCGAAATCCTCAGCAACCAGTCGAGTTGACTTGGGAATTCTTCAAGCAAGAATTTGAGCAGAAGTATGTAACGAAGGCATACCAGGAAGCCAAGTGGAGAGAGTTCATCAGTCTGAAGCAGCGGGGTATGACCGTGAGTGAGTATGATAAGGAATTCAGCCGGTTGAGTAAGTATGTGCCCGAGCCTTTGTTGACGGATGAGTTCAGATGTAGGCACTTCCAAGAGGGATTGCGTGAGGTGATCAGAGGTCCTTTGTCTGCGATGACGGTCTTGCAACCAGTGGGGTATTATCAGCTTGTGGCAGCGGCAATGAAGTTAGAGAAATCTGAGGTGATCAAGCAGAGAATAGAGAACAAGAGGAAAGCGCCGGATGGTGGGATAGGAAGTGGTAAGAAGTCGAGAGGTGTTCCGAGTGGCCAGGGTGTGAAGAGTTCGGTTCCGGTACGTTCGGAAGTCGGTAGTGTAGCGCCACCTTCTAGCAAGGGGAGTGTGGTTCCGGAGTGTGAGCATTATCATAAGCGCCATTGGGGCGAGTGTAGAAGGATCTCTGGAGCATGTTTCAGATGTGGCAGCCAAGAACACATGGTGGCTAATTGTCCAGATTGAAGAGAACTTCAGGGTCAACCCGAGAGTAGAGCCAGTGCTCAGAGAGCAAGAGGAAACCAGAGTGGTAGAGGTAGTGGACGACCTTCTCAAGTGCGGTCAGAGTCAGTGCAAAAGCCGCCAACCGGAGAGGAAGTGTATGCGCGCCCGCGAGTATATGCTATGTTAGGAGAGGATGTAGCGGATCGAGCTGGACCTTCTGGTAAGTTGTGTTTCTAGCCTTTGCTAATTCGTTTTGAGTTTTGGGGTGTTGGATATAAGTGGTTATCGGGGAAATTTCGAGGACGAAATTTCTTTAAGGGGGAGTGATTGTAACAACCCAAAAAGGGCCTGATCGGAATCTGCGTGGTAAGTAAGGGAAGTAAGGGTATTTTCGTAATTTAAGCAAGAGAAAATTTGGATAATAAGAAATTATTTGTTAAGGAATTAATTAATTAAGTAATAAGTTAAGTGAAGGAAATGTTATGGTGTGCTTGTAGTGTATGGGAGTAGGATATAAGTGGACTTAGGGATTTTTTTGTGTGGCTTTTGTGCATGGTGCCTTGGATGATAAGTGGGTTATGAGAAATATTATGGTGTGAGTTGAGTTTGGTGCATGGGAGATAATTGTGTGAGAGAAGTTTGTGTGTGTGTAGTGTATGGTGCCAAGAGTGGTTAAGTCAAGATAGTGGAATGTTTTTTTTGCTAGTGTTGTGACAAGTGGCTTTGGGGTTGGTGAGCATTTAATGAAAAGTAAGAGAGAGGTGAGGAGGGAAGAGTTGGATGAAGCTTCCCGTAGAAGCTATTCCCTTTCCCCTTGTTTTTCATCTTTCCTGTCCTCTCTCTCTCTCTTATTTCCATTTTTCTGCTCTCATCTGCTTTTCTCTTGTGTTTTCTTTGAGCTTTGAGTGGGAATCTTGGGTGTTGAGATGGGTTTTTGAAGGTAAGTGGTCTGGAGTTCTCTGGTTATTTCGGTTCTTATCTTCTCCTTCTTTTTCTCATTTCGATTGTGGAATTTGGGTTTGATTTGAGTGAGTTTTGATTGGTTTTGTGCATGAATCGGAAGCTAGAAGAAAGAGCAAGGGAAAAGAGACAGCGGACTCGTGAGGGGCTCGGTTTGAAGCTGCAATTTCCAGGTTTGGGAGCTGCATTTTTGAGTGTGTGTATGTGTTTGGGAGTTAATTTGATTGTGATTGGGAGCTGTGTTTGTGGATTATGTTTTTCCCCTAATTTCTCCTTGGATTAATTCTATTTTTCTGGTTGCATGTCACTTATAACCTTGAATGTTTTGTTAGATGAATGCATGTTTAAATTAAGTAGTGATTTATAGTGAATTGTTAGTGATATAGTGAGGATAGTATGTGTTTTTGGAACTTGAGCATGTTATGTTAATGAATTTTGAGTTTGGTTGTGAGTAAATTCTTAATGAATTGATGTTTGATTATTGTGTAAAATGTGTTTATGTGGCTTGAGAATTATGCTGTGATGTGCTGGAGGCTTGAGGTAAGTGTTTGTGTATGTTTGTTTGCATGTATGAAGGATTGTGTGTGAAAGAGTAGGAAAAGTGCAGATTTTGGGCGAATTTGGGCTCTGTCGCGATCGCTACGCTATCGCGAGCGCGACAGAGTGCGGATTTCGCCCCTTGTTCTTGAAGAGCACTCTGTCGCAGTCGCGACGTTGTCGAGACCACGACAGAGGGCTATGTAGCCGAGTCCTCCGTGCGAGTGTGCGCGCGAGGAGGAAGGAACTGGTCTCTATCGCAACCGCGAAGTTGTCGCGACCTCGACAGAGCTCGGTTGCGCGAATCTGCCTTGCTTGCTTCGTCACGAGCAGGCCTTCTGGCGCGAGCTCGCGAGGAGGTGTCCCGTGCTCTATCGCGAGCGTGACACTATCGAGATCGCGACAGAGGCCCTTCCTGCATGCCCTGTTTTCTGAGTGTGTTTCCTTTATTCCACTTTGCACGGTTTCTCACTATTGCATGAAATATGGTTGTACTTATGACTCGTGATATTATTGTACTAGTGTCTTAGTTATGAATTTATTTGATCTTAGAGTTATGAGTTGAATCTTGTTTTGATTGTGTATTGTCGAGTGAGTGAATGAGTTGTCGAGTCTGAAGTGTCAAGGTACTGGATAATTAAGCATGCTTAAGAAGGGGTTTGTGAGTGCAGCTGCCCGTGTCCGCCCCGTTTGGGCGAAGCGGTCGACCTCCGAGATGGTCATCTTCCCTGTAGTGATAAAATATTTTGAGACTCCGGTCTCTCGCGCTACCTTCGGGTATTAAAACTGTTTTTGAGGCTTCGGTCTCCCATGCCGTGTTCCCGTATCCTCCACCATTGAATTCAGGCTATTGTGTTAAGTGTCTAGTATGTGATTAGTGAAGTGTTTTAATTATTGCGTGATTATAATTATGATCATTGTTTCATGTTTTCTGTTTTAATTCTGATGTACATATAGTGACTCTTGAGCTGTGTATATATTTCTGCCCTCTGATGTTTAGTGAATTCTATATGATAATGTTTTATATCTTGCACAGTGCTCTGTTGTGTTTTGTTCCTCCCCACTAAGCATTATTGCTTAGCACGGGTTCTTGTCCCGTGTAGGTGGCAGGTTTTGGGATTTTGCTCGTGTCGCGCATCTGCAAGTCGGCCACATAGGAGTAGAGTCCTTATTTTTGTTATCTACTCCTGTAATTTTCTTTGTATGTAATATTTTTGCATAGTGGCTTATGTAACTTTTTATAAAGTAATCATGTAATCTTTTGGGATTATATTAACTCTATATTTTGATTATATGAGATTTATGTTCTGCCTTTATTAATATTCTTAGTGAATGCTTCCGCTTAGCGCATGTATGTATGTATGTTGTGAGTAAGCGTCGGGTAGCGGGCCCGCCGGTGCCCTTCCAACAGGGGCGGCGGTGGGGGTGTTACAAGGAGGGATGTTTAGCCCTTAAGCAAACGAGTCCAAATGTTCAAGACAAATAAGGCAAGTTCAAACAAATACAGGAAGGCCTATTTGTTCTTGAGAGGTTATTGTCAAAGGGAGCAGAGTTTCCAATAGACAGCGATGAAGATAACTTCAAAGAACCGGTCAACATCAACAGACCCAAGAAGTTCCATGTCTAAAGACTAAAAATCAAAAGAAGAGAATAAAAACCCCGCAGGTCAAAAACCAAAAAAAGACGGTCTTGCTAAAAATGGGCACCTCGTCAGGGTGAAAGCCGAAAAAAGGCTCCTCGGGCAAAAATTAGAGGCTTGAGAGAAAATATCCAATCAAGAAAACCTGAGAGGACTGATTGGAGATAGGAGTTTGATGCTTATAAGATCTACTCTGAGATTAGATGTAAATTTGCATTCTGAATCGATGTTAGATAATGATCATGTATAGAGAAATCACACTGAAATGTACACAATTTTGCAAATACATGTATTCATTGTTTTCTAGTTCGTTTATAAAAAGAGAAACATTGTTCATTGCTTGATGCATGAAATCTAAATTACTACAATCTACTACTGCTCTCACCGTCCGAATGTTTAAGTCAATGAGTTCTATTATCAACTGTGAGACTAATCACCTACCTCTTGAATGCATTAGTGGGAGTAAAAGAATAATCCTGAATGGATGGTGGAATAATCTTCACATTTAGCTTGCCTAGAGGCCATGATGTATGGAGGTAAAAGCAAAAGCTAAAGGTCCACCTTGGAAAGATAGGATTGCCTCACTATATCGTTAATCCCTCTAAATTATCAAGTACAACGGGTGGAAATGTAAAAGGCAGCCTCATGAAGCCCTGAAGAACCCGATCCTTGTCCGCTACCTCACCCAATCTAGCAAAACATTCATCAAGGGAGGCCATGGAATGCAATCGATGCCTAAGGAGAAAATGCCTTAGAGAATAACTATTGATTACCCTAGGAAGGGGCTTTGATAGTGGCTTTGACTTTTCTTGCAGCCATACCTGAAAGGCAGGAGAGTCTCGAGAGAAAAAAAGAAAAAAAGAAGAGGCCGTTAGAGATGAAAACTGTGACTGGCTGTCTAAGCAAAAATTAGGCCAAAGGGCAGGGTGAAAACCTAAGAATAGGCAGTTTGTCCTTCAATAAAAAATGAGTAAAAGTCGTTGGAATGGGTTGGGTCCATTCCAGGCAAAAATTAGGCACAGGGTTATGTGAAAATCCCCAAAGGGACGCATTTCCCGCTAAGAAAGCCAGTGTGAAAATCCACAAGGGACGCACTACCTTTAAAATAATGACTTTTGAAGCCTGGAGCGATAAGGCAGCATTACTCCAAATAACTTCCCTTTATGTGGGTAGTGCATAATGCAAAACTTGATTTAGGGTCCTGAGGGAAAAATGCTTGTTAACCGGGAGGCAAAGATACATGCAGGTCAGTTCTATTTGAAAAGAGTATGGGTCAGAGTCCCTAAAGCCAAGACGACGCTTTTCAAGATCCTTGGGGGCATCAGACAATGTGAGCAGCCGAGCAGTACCCTCAACAAATCCCTTAACCACCTAGGATGTGGTCAATCCATTTTTGCATATCGCATGCATCCCACATGCATAGGTCTTTTGCACATCCCTTGCATATCACGTGCATTAAGTCCTTTACACTTATGGTTGTACACATAATTCTTGTACATTAATTCTTTGCTCGTGTTTCATGTATATAGCTTTATGTATATATTTTCTACACATAATTCCATACACATAACCTTTTGTATGTGTTGTTATGTGCAGACAATCTTTTGTATATGAGCAAGGATGATCTAAGGGATGGGTTCAGTTCGACATGATCAGCCACTGTATCCCGCATAAAATCAAGTAAATATGTACAGAGGTGGAATGCCCAGAAGAAAAAGCCTATCCTGGCACACCATGCTAAGGGCAATCTGGAATCACACAAATCTACAGAAAAGAAGATCATTTGAGAAGCCGGACTACCCACACATACTTTAGTTGGAGGCAATCAGATGCAAAAGTGGGCCAGGGTATAGCTTCAGCTCTACATCGGCTCTCATCCATGCCGAACAATCAGATCAAGATAAAGTCCTCACGAGAAGAGAATCTCGCGGACCCTCTCCCAATAAGACATTTAAAAGAGCAAGCCTGCTCATACACGCCATACCGGGAGCCACCAGGTAAGTTTCTCTATCATAAGATGGACGCTGACACACATCACACAATAAATATACAAAATCCAAATTCAAATGTACAAAATCTCAAACAAAAGAACAAAACAACAACAACAATAAAAAACAAAACACAAAACAAAAAGAAGAAGATATTTTCAAGGCCTTAAAAATCCAATATGCTGTAAAAATTCAAATACATCCAAAATGTAAAAATCCCAAAAACAATAGGAACAACAAAAATAAAAAAAAAAAGTAAAAACAAAGATCATTTTAAGAGTCGCCAAAGACATTAAAATCTATCCGCCTGCAGGCAAGCAACAAAACCTCCAATCTAATTTTCCTCTGAGGAGGCTCAAATCTATTTTCCTCTCTAGAGGCTCAACATCAAATTCTCTCACTCTCTTGAGAAGTACGCAGGTCTTTTCAACAAGGAGGCTACGTTAGAGATGATAGAGGAATCGATATTTGGGGAAAAACCAACCATCCTTTAGGGGGGCACCCGTCTGACATCGGCCCCAACAGGTATGTACTGCCATAGGTAAGTACCTCTTTTATATATCCTGCATATTTGCTTTGTCCTTTATTGTAGAAAAAAGGTTCATGATAAGCGCTAGTAAAGACAATAACGAGTGAGTCACCATACTGACCTAAGGATGGTCGACAGTCGGATATTGCACTAGCCGGATGGGGGTTAGCAGATCAGACACTGTACTAGCCGGATGGGGGTTAGCAGATCAGATATTGTACTAGCCGAATGGAGCTAGCAGATCAGAATATTGTACTAGCTTGATGGGGGTTAGCAGATTAGACATTGTACTAGCTGGACGGGGGTTAGCAGATTAGACATTGTACTGACCGGATGGGGGTTAGCAGATCAGAATATTGTACTAGCTGGATGGGGGTTAGCAGATCAGACACTATACTAGCTGGATGGGAGTTAGCAGATCAAATATTGTAGTAGCCAGATGGGGTTTAGGAGATCAGACATCGTATTAGCCGGATGGTGGTTAGCAGATCAGAGATTGTACTGGCCGGATGGTAGTTAGCAGAGCGCATGCGGTAGAATAGATCGAAATGAGATTACAGTTAGAGAACACTGCATCTCACAACGGGATTGTAGTTAGAGAACACTACATCTCACAAACACCGTGCAAGCCAAGATAAGGTGGGGGCACATGCGGTAGAATAAATCGCAACGAGATTGCAGTTAGAGAACACTGCATCTCACAACGGGATTATAATTAGAGAACACTACATCTCACAAACACCGTGCAAGCCGAGATGAGGACAGCGGAACACCAGTGATAGAACAGATCGCAACAGGATTGTGGTTAGATAACACTGCATCTCACAGACACCGTAAAGGCTAGGATAATGCCAGTGGGACACCAGCGATAGAACAGATCGCAATAGAGATTGTAGTTAGATAACACTGCATATCACAGAGACGGTGCAAGCCAAGATGAGGCCAGCGGGACACCAGCGATAGAACAGATCGTAATGAGATTGTGGTTAGATAACATTGCATCTCACAGACATCGTGCAAGCCTAGATGAGGGCAGCAGGACACTAGCGATAGAATAGATTGCAACGGGATTGTGGTTAGATAACACTGCATCTCACAGACACCATGCAAGACAAGATGAGGCCAGCGGGACACCGTGCAAGCCGGGATGAGGCCAGCGGGACACCAGCGATAGAACAAATCACAATGGGATTGTGGTTAGATTACACTGCATCTCACAGACACCATGCAAGACGAGATGAGGCTAGCGGGATACCGAGCAAGCCGGGATGAGGCCAGCGGGACACCAGCGATAGAACAGATCGCAACGGGATTATTGTTAGATAACACTGCATCTCACAGACACCGTGCAAGCTGAGATGAGACCAACGGGACACCGTGCAAGCCGGGATGAGGCCAGTGGGACACTAGCGATAGAACAGATCGCAATGGGATTGTGGTTAGATAACACTGAAAGCTGAGATGAGGCCAGCGGGAAACCATGAAAGCTGAGATGAGGCCAGCAGGACACCAGCGATAGAACAGATCGCAATAGGGATTGTGGTTAGATAAGACTGCATCTCACAGACACCATACAAGCTGAGATGAGGCCAGCGGGACACCTACGATAGTACAGATCACAACGGGATTATGGTTAGATAACATTGCATCTCACAGACACCGTGCAAGCCGAGATGAAGCCAGCGGGACACCAGCGATAGAATAGATCGCAACAGAGGTCGCAGTTGGAGAACACTGCATCTCACAGACACCATGTAAGCCGAGATGAGGCCAGCGGGCCACACGAGATAGAACAGATCGCAACTGAGTTGTAGTTAGAGAACACTACTCCTCACGCCGTGCAAGCCGAGACGAGGCCAGCGGGACAAAACGCAATGGAGTTGCAATTAGATAACACTGCACCTCGCACCGTGCAAGCCGAGCGGAGGCCATCAGGACAATGCAAATGAGCCACAGTTGGATAACACTACAGTGACAAGCTGCAACCTTCCACATGGCAAAAAGGTAAGGGTTACCTCAGGTACGCATCTCTTTCCTTCTTCTCTAAATTTTGGCTCATCTAGGCACTAGTGCACTAGTTTCCCCAAAATTAAGGGCAATTGTAGACACCGAGTCCTGAAATAGCCCAGATCAGAGTTACCTAATGATTATAAAATGCCTACTCACAGGCAAAAAGGTTAAGAGTGATGATTTTCTGTTCAAATTTGCATTTTAGGGTGAAAAAATAAAAATAATAAAAAATATTTTGAAAATTAGATTTCAAAAATAGGGTTTAGAAATTATAGTATTTTTTAGTTAAATTTAAAAAAAAAATCCGTGAATGCCGACGAGCGGCCCCGTGCAAGTGACGCGACGGGCATCGGTCGCCCCTGTTCCCCCGCAAATGGCCATTTTCGCCCAGAAATCTTTTTTTTTTTCAATTTTTCTCCCAAAAATCCATTTTTTATCCCATTTTTTTTTGGTTTTTAAAGGTTTTTTTTCATTTTTAAAATTCAAAATAATTAATATCTGGTTTAATTGAGTTTTTATCCTTAATTAATTTTATTTTCTATTTTTTCTTCATATAAAAAAAAAAGATGAAGAAATGAGAGGGGGGAATTTTTTACGATTTATTTTTTTATTTTTTTCTCTTCTTCTTTTTCAACAAATTCTCTCTAGGTTTTTAGTTTCCGCTAGCAAAAATAGAAAGAAAAGTTCATCAATTCTTCTTCTTTTTCCAATATAATTTATTCTAAACATATTTTTAGAATGAGTTTTATTGATTGAATTTAATTTTGAGACAAAGATAACAATTATTTGCTCTCAAAATTCATTTTTTAACTTTTTATTTATTTATTAAACTGTTTTCGAGGTTTTTTTTTATTTTGAATCCCTTTTTGATGAAGAATAGATTTTGAGACATTCGAAATAAATATTTGTTCTTGAAATCTAATTTTTCATTTGATTTTCTAAAAAAATAAGTTTTTTTTCATAAATAATTTTTTGAGACAAACAAAATAGTTTTTTGTTCTTGAGAACATTTTTATTAATAAAAATAATTATTTAGGCAAAGAGATCAATTCTTTGTTCTTGAAGAATTTTTTATTTTCCTTTCATCATTTTTCAAAGATATTTTTTCGAAATAAAATTCCAACATTTTATCATATTCAACTCTAATCTTGCACATCACAAACAAGGAAATCAATCATCATTTTTACTTTCATCGAATCTGAAACTCTGAGGGTAAATATTCTGGGCTTAATCTTTTATCTTTTATTTTGTTCATATTTAATTGATTAACATGTATATTTTTACCATTTTCATTTATTCATTTATTCTATTGTTTTTATATTTGTCTCATTTAATATGTTTATATATTATTTTTGTTCATGTAAATATTGATTTCTTATCATTTCTAACATGTAAATATTGATTTCTTATTATTGCTAACATGTAAATAATTTATTTTTGATTTGATTTGTCATTATTTTTAACATATAATTAATTAATTTGTTTTAATTTATCTTTTTTGCCATGTAAATGTTTTATGTTAATCGGGATAACATTAATTAATCATGTCATTTATTTAATTATTTTCATCATTCTTTTATTCATTTTTTATCATTCTTTTTCATTGCTATTGTTATATATTTATTGTTTATTGTTTATTCTTTTATTTGTTTATTGTCATTGTTCATTATTATTATTATCATGTTCACATTTTTATTTATTAATTCATTAACATATTTTATTTATTTTAATCAAATCATTTAATTCTTGTATCATTTAATGCATATTTTATTTATTTGATTTGTTAACATGTTAATTCATTTATCATCCTTAATGTCATCTTATTTTATCTTAATTTATTATACATTATTTTATATGTTTAATTGATTTTATTGATTTAATTACTAACATTATTTCATTTGTGTTTTGTTTTTTTATGTCAAAACTTATTTTCTTTACTTGGGCATTTTTGCGAGCACCCGAGGAGATCCAGAAGGCTCGTTTGGGTTAAATATTTAATTGCTTTATTTGTAATATTTCATTTATTTGGCTTTTTCATTTATTTTGCCATGTAATTTTCTTATAAAATTATTTATTTTAGGCACGCTAAAAATAAAATCACAAAAATATATATTTTTTAATTAACTTGGAACCTTTCCTAATAAAAATGGGACCAATGTCCCAATTTTCTCCATCCAAAATAAAAATTGTCTCATCAAAATTGTTTTATAATAAATATGCATGCGATGACCAATGTCCTCATCTTTAATGTATATTCCGTTTTATGTATGATTTGTATTTTATTTACAATGGAGGTTCTATTCCGCCCCTAGTTTTGTTGTAATTTATTTTCATACCCTTCATTTTAATTATGCTTTTATTTATCGCTTCCTTTGAATGAACAACTTGTGCTTTAATTAAACAGCACCGTATTGAATGAGAAAAGGGATGAAACGCTAAATTCAAAGCTCAATTATAAAATTAACCAAGGTATGAATAAATGGGAAGTCCCAAACCTTCTCTGGTCTTTGGGCTCAATGAGGTGAGAGGGACATCTCAATGTTCAATTGGGATGGGGCCTCCAAGATTGTAACACCCCCTACCCATACGTAGGCGATCCCATCCGATAAGGAGTGAGATGCCATACGAGTCAAGGTGTCACCACACATGTAGAAATCAAATCATACATTCAACCATAACATACATACAAAAGTACAGAGTAAATTAAAACTTTAGAGGAGCAATGCATGATCATTCATTACTATAACAAAATTCCATTGCATTAATGTTCTGATCACACTTGCTGAAACAAAAGTTAATTACATAAACCGAAATATAGAAATGCAGAAGCTATACAAAATCATTGATACAGAGAGTTCTATTACAAAAAGAATTATCATAAATGATACAAAAATAAGCCCTACGCTAATCCCTTCTGTGTTGGCTTGACTGACGGCGACTCTTCCAAATCACAGCACCTTCCGCACCTGCACAGGTAAAAACACCGTGCTAAGCGATAAATGCTTAGTGGGGAAACACACAAGTAATATGGACGGCCATTCACAATGGTCGTCAGAGCAACCCACATCCATAATGTCATATGTAAATTTCTATAATATAACATGCTTCCATGCTGAAGCCATACTTTCAATAGCACATGACCACATCCTTATACATATAAACCGATCATTATATTCATTCGGATATTTCATTTGTATAATCACATCAGAACAAATAAAGTAAACAGAACACCTGCTGACTCACAATAGTGGATAACGAGTAAACGCATAGCGTACCTTACGGGTACGAATCGGACGTATAGCGTACTTTACTAGTACGAGTCGAAAATCATTTTATTTTCTCGCATTCAAAACATTTGTACAAAGGGGACCTTAAATAAGATCCGAAACGCATAAGGGGTTCGCGAGGAACCAAACTGGGACCTGATCGAGGTCTAGAAGGAATTGAGGCTGCAGCTAATAGACTCTATTAGGCATGCATAACTATCCACTAAACTGACTCTCGCATGTCATGCATAACACATTTCAGGTTCCAAATTGTAGCATATTATTATCATGAGAGATTCATCATAATGTACATATAAATAAGCATTTTATACAACATACAGGGGTAAAACTCACGAAGAAATAATTTGAAATTCATTTTAGAAGAGGAAACGAAATCGACAAATCGGGCAGAATTAGGATCACTGTCACGATCCCGACAATTGTCGCGCTCGTGACAGAGGCGAACTCGCGAGGGAGCAAATTCAATTCATTGTCGTGCTCGCGACAGTGAGCTGCCCGGCCGATCCATCGCGCTCGCGCCGAGAGCACGCTCGCGATAGAGACTTGCTCCAAAACAGGTCGACAGACGAGCTCTCTGTCGCGCTCGTGATAGAAGCGTTGCTGTGCGGCTCGACGGAGAGCTCGAATGCGTGCGAGGGCTGCTTTCACCGGGCTCTGTCGCGACCTCATGACAGGATCGTGAATTCCAGCCCTTACACGAAAATTTTGCAGAAAATTCCCTCAATTCCAAACCCAACTCAAACACATTCAAGTCAAATCACTTCTTACCTCAATTTGGGCTTCCCAAACACCATAAGCAACACAATATAACATATTTCCACAATCAATTCTCATCAATTTATCAATTTACACAAATAACATCTCAAGAATCACAAAACCTGGAAATTGCAGCACAACTCATCCAACCTTACAATTACTTCAATAAATCCATATTTACTCATAATTATTTATCACAACTAATAACCCATAACATGTATACCAATTTGAGTCCATTTACACAATCAAGAATCCAGGATTTTATACACATGCACAAATGAACACAAGAACATCAAAATAGCATAAATTCCCAAACCTTCTCTCCTTAGCTCCAAATCTAATGGGCTCCACTAGATCCAGCCTTCTCCTTGCCTTTCGGGTCACGGGGAGGCTCAACTAACAACAACCCATCAAAACACACAAAAATAGAACCCTAGATTAAAACCCAAACCTAGAAAAATATGAAGAAGACGATGAAGAAGAGGAAGAACAAGGTGGAAATGCAGAAAACTCACCAAAAGAGACACAAAGAGATGATCAATTTCCACTAGCATCCCTTTGAATCCAAGCTAGGGTTCTTAGGGGAAGAGAAAAGGAAGAAGAAGAGAGTGAGGGGAAGGGAAACGGGAAATGAGGATAGCCACCGCCTTTTCCCCTTTTCTCTTTCCTTTTTCTTTTTCTTTTCCTAACCCTAGACAGGTGTCACTTCCCTATTAGTGGGAATTGATCGCTCACACACAAAATACATGCGTCACATACACACAAAACTCTCCCAACTAATGAATACCCTATAGATGTGTGAGCACCCACACACAAACACAACCCAACTAATTCACACCCTAACACCATACATGCACTCTCATACTAACAAAACTCACAAAACATGCATATATCCAAAAATACCCTTATGGCATGCTAAAACTCATACAATGCACATACACACACATGGCTCATACTACTAGGGGGGCAAACGGGGAGTGACAACTCTCCCCGACTAAAAAGAATTTTGTCCTCGAAATTCTCATCTGCACTGAACAAATGTTGATACTAAGCTCTCATCGACTCCTCTGATTCCTAAGTCGCTTCCTCGACTCCATGATGGTTACATAACACTTTTACCAATGGGATTTTCTTACTCCCCAATTGCCTCACTTCTCGAGCTAGGATGACTCTCGGTTCCTCGTCATAAGAAAAATCTGGTTGCACTTGCACATCCTAAATTGACAAAACATGTGAAGGATCTGATCTATACCGACGAAGCATCGAAACATGGAACACATCATGCAACTTCGCCAACTTCATCGGTAAAGCCAATCTATAGGCTACCGAACCAACCTTAGCCAAAATCTCATAAGGACCAATGAAGCGAGGACTAAGCTTGCCTTTCTTTCCAAATCGAAGCACTTTCCTCCAAGGCGAAACTTTAAGGAAAACCTTGTCCCCGACCTCAAACTGCACATCTTTCCTCTTCAAGTTGGCATAAGACTTTTGTCGATCCTTAGCTGCTTTCAAATTCCGCTGCACAACTCTAATCTTCTCCTCAGTATCCCTAACCAACTCTGGCCCAATAACTGAACGCTCGGATAGCTCGGTCCAACAAACTGGAGTCCTACACTGCCGACCATACAAAGCCTCATACGGTGACATACCTATGCTCGACTGATAACTATTGTTGTAGGCAAACTCCATAAGCGACACATATCTGTCCCAACTACCCGAAAACTCCAAAACACAAGCCCTCAACACATCTTCTAGAATCTGATGACCCGTTCTGACTGACCATCTGTCTGAGGATGGAATGTCGTGCTAAAATTCAACTTGGTACCCAAAGCCCTCTGCAATTCCTTCCAAAACTTCGAAGTGAACCTCAGATCTCGATCTGATACTATAGATAACGACACACCATGCAACCTGACTACCTCATCCACATAGATACTGGCCAGCCTATCCATCAGATAATTTACTCTTACTGGCAAGAAATGAGCTGATTTCGTAAGCCGATCAACTATTACCCAAACCAAGTCATGTTTCTTCTGAGTCAAAGGTAAACCAGATACAAAGTCCATGGCAATATCATCCCATTTCCACTCGGGAACGGATAAAGGCATAAGCAATCCCGAAGGAACTTGATGCTCGGCCTTTACATGCTGACAAGTCAAGCACTTGGACACAAAATCCACAATATCTCTCTTCATATCAGACCACCAATAAAACTGCTTCATATCACGATACATTTTCTCACTGCCCGGATGCATAGTAAAAACCGTACTATGCGCCTCACTTAACAGCTGTTTCCTCAACTCCTTATTCTCAAGCACACACAACCGTTCTCTATACATAAGCACCCCGTCCAGAACCGAGAAATCTGACTGCTTGCCCGATCCGACCTCTTGTATAATCCGCTGTAGCCTCGCATCAAACCTCTGAGCATCCACAATCCTCTGTTTCAAGGTAGGCTTCACTAGCAACTGAGCAACCAAAGCCCCATCCATATCAAACCTCCATCTAAACCGTCTTAAAAGCAAGGATGAAACCGACTTCCGACTCAAAGCATCAGCGACTACATTGGCCTTACCCGGATGGTAATCAACTATGCAGTCGTAGTCCTTAAATAACTCAAGCCAACGGCATTGCCTCATATTCAATTCCTTCTGCGTGAGGAGATACTTCAAACTCTTATGGTCTGTAAAGATCCTACATTTCTCCCCATACAGATAATGGCGCCAAATCTTCAAAGCAAAGATAACAACTGCTAACTCCAAATCGTGTGTCGGATAATTCCTCTCATGTGGTTTCAACTGTCGAGAAGCATAAGCCACAACCTTACTTTCCTGCATCAAGACACATCCAAGACCCACACCCGAAGCATCACTATACATGACAAACTCTTTACCGGAGATGGGTTGAGCAAGTATAGGAGCCTCAACTAGCAACTTCTTCAACCGATCAAAATAAGCCTGGCACTTATCTGACCACTCGAATCTAACTCCTTTTCTCAACAACCTTGTCATCGGAGCAGCAATGACGGAAAAACCCTAAACAAATCGATGCTAGTAACTCGCCAAACCAAGAAAACTCCTCACTTCCTGAACGTTTCTAGGCGCTTTCCAATCAACTATCGCCTCAATCTTAGCCGGATCAACTTGAATACCCTTGGCCGAAATAACATGACCTAAAAATGACACTTCCCGAAGCCAGAAATCACACTTACTAAGCTTGGCAAACAACCGATGATCTCTTAACACTTGCAAAACCAACCGAAGATGTTCCCCATGCTCACTCTCATTCTTGGAATACACGAAGATGTCATCTATAAACACCACTACAAAACGGTTTAATTATGGGCTAAACACTCTATTTATCAAATCCATAAAAGCCCTTGGAGCATTGGTCAAACCAAACGGCATCACTAAAAACTCATAGTGGCCATACCTAGTCCGAAATGCAGTCTTAACCACATCCGCACCCTGAACTCGAAGCTGATAATACCCTGACCGAAGGTCAATCTTCGAGAAGACACTTGCACCTCGAAGCTGATCAAACAAGTCCTCGACTCTAGGCAAAGGATACTTGTTCTTCACTGTGACTTTATTGATTTGCCTATAATCAATACAAATAGAACCGGAGCTCACCATGGAGATATGCTGGGTCGAATAAACCCCATATCCAGTAGCTCTTGTAGTTGAGCTTTAAGTTCTCTCAACTCTACAGGAGCCATCCGATAAGGTGCTTTTGATATGGGAGTGGTACCCGGAATAATCTCTATGGACAACTTGACTTCTCTCTCAGGGGGCAAACCCGGCAACTCACTTGGGAACACATCACTGAACTCCCGTACAACAGGGATGTCCTCGATCTTAACTTGATCCCTCTTAGAATCCAACACAACTGCCAGAAAAGCCTCACAACCCTTCCTAATGAACCTCTTAGCTTGCATCGCATAAATCACATTGTTCAAAGAACTAGCACCCAAACCTTCAACAAACACCGAAGACCGATTCTTATCCCGAAGCACAACTGTCTTCCTATGACAGTCAACCAAAGCCCGATGCTTACCCAACCAGTCCATACCCAGAATCAGATCAAATTCTCTGAAAGGCAACCCAATCAGATCTAATGGAAACTCAACTCCCTCAACCAACAGGGGATAATTCCTAAAGACTCTACTCACATTAACACTATGCCCTAATGGACTGGTCAAACATATCTCATAATCTAGCTGATCTACCACATGCAACTTATCAAGAATCTTATACGTGCACAAATATGAGTGTGTGGAACCAGGATCAATTAGGGCATACAATTCAGTGTCATGGAGTAGGAACTTACCAGCAATCACATCGGGTGCGTCTTGCTCCTCTCTGGCTCTCATAGTATAAGCCCTTGCTGGAACAGGCAACTGTCGCTCAACTGTCTCAGATGTAGCACCGTCTCTAGGTCGACCACCTCGACCTCTACCTCAGCCCCTACCACGGGTAGCTTGCATGGCATTGGAGCTAACTCTACTGGCCTCTCTCTGATCACCAGACGCCTTATACGATCGCGGATAGTTGGCCAAAAAGTGCTCGGTGCTCCCACAATGGAAACACCCACCAGTGAGCCACCTACACTCACCTCTGTGCCGCTTGTTACAATGAGAACATTCTGGCAGCATCTCAATCCTAATACCTGAATTGCCTCTACTAGAACCTGACACCGCTGCAGAACCCTGTCTTCTACCTCGTGTAGCCGGACCAGCTGAGGTCTCATCATGTGGGTTCCTGGATCTCTTACCCGAGGATGAGGAAGACGAACCACCACGAGAAGAATTCCTCCTCAGAGCCCTCTCTCTCATAACAGTTTCTGACCTCTCAGCCCTAACAGCTGCTTCCATAATCTGATAATAATTCACTCCTAGAGTGCTCATCAAGGAAATCAACATAGCTCTCAAGGACTCATTCAACCCGGCCTCGAAATGCCTAATTCGAAACTCATTTGTCCTAATACCTTCAGGAGCATATCTCGCCAACCGGTTGAACTCCTTCTCAAACTTTGAAACAGACATAGCCCTCTGCTTCAAACTTAGAAAATATGCCCACCTAGCATCCTTATAGGTCTGAGTCACATACATGTTAGTAAACTCCCTTGCGAAAAAGTCCCATGTGACTGGATCTGGTAACTGAGGATGTCTGCAAACTAATTCCCACCATTCAAAAGCTGACCCTTGTAGTAAAGCCACTGCACACTCTGCCTGCTGGTCAGGAGGACACCGAACTTCTCTCAAGGCACGCTTTCCCTTGTTTAACCATCTCTCAGCCAACTCAGACTCATCTAAACCCGTGCCATAGAAATCTTCAGCACCAGCTCTTCTCAAACTCTCAGTCGGGGCCTTAGGGGCTGTCACTCTCTCCAAGACTCGAGCTATGTCTTATGATAGCTTAAGCAAAGTTTCAAAAGGCATGGCTGCGGCCTCAGGCTGGACCCTAGCAAGTTAAGCCGACACAGAGACCGAAGGATCAACGGCTTGAGGGTTCACACTCTCGGCGGACTCCTCAAGTGATCCACGAACAGAGTTGGAATTCATCTAAATAAACAAGAGGACAACCGTATCAGCCAACATAGTCCTAGACATATACCATGCACATCAACATCACAACAACAGCAGCATATCACCCAGAAATGCCTAAACCTAGGCTATGATACCGAAAACTATAACACCCCCTACCCATACATAGGTGATCCCATCCGATAAGGAGTGAGATGCCGTACGAGTCAAGTGTCACGCATGTACAAATAAAATCTTACATTCAACCATAACATGCATACGGAAGTACAGAGTAAATTAAAACTTTAGAGGAGCAATGCATGATCATTCATTACTATAACAAAATTCCATTACATTAATGTTCTGATCACACTTGCTGAAACAAAAGATAATTACATAAACTGAAATATACAAATGCGGAAGCTATACAAAATCATTGATACAAAGAGTTCTATTACAAAAAGAATTATCATAACTGATACAAAAATAAGCCCTACGCTAATCCGTGCATAACTTTACACATGCATAGCCTTTCATGATACCCAACATCCATTTACATAGTCTTGAACTTTGTATATATTTTGCATATGCAATTCTTCGAGCACATTCCGTGTACATAATCTTTGTATACACGTAACGTATAATTCTTTGCACATGTTTAGCATGCATACCATAAGCATATCACGTGCATTTAATCCATTACACATATAGTTGTGTACACATAATTTTTGTACATTAATCCTTTGCATGTGTTTCTTGTATATAGTTTTGTATGTATATTTCACACACATGATTCCATACGCACGCACTGTCTTTTTTATATATATTGCTGTGTACATGACTCAAAATGAAAGGTTCGAATAGACCTCATGAGCAAGGGTGATCCAAGAGATAGGTTCAGCTCAACATTATCGGCCACTATATCTGGCATAGAATCAGGTGAATATCTACAGAGGTGGAACGCCCAGAAGAGCAAGCCTACTCATGCACGCCATGTCGGGAGTAACCAGGTAAGTTTCTCTTTCATAAGATGTACACACATCACACAAAGTGTACAAAATCCAAATTCAAATGTACAAAGAATACAACTCTTCAAACAAAAACAACAAAAAATAAACAAAAAAATAACAAAAGCAAAGAAAACAAAACAACAAAACAAAAAGTAGAAAATATTTTCAAGGCCTTGAAAATCCAACATACTGTAAAAAATTCAAATACATCCAAAATGTGAAGATCCCAAAAATTTACACCAAACACATCGAAACCTATCCGCCTACAGGCAAGCAATAAAACCCCCAACCTAATTTTCCTCTGTAGGGGCTCCAATCTAATTTTCCTCTGAGGAGGTTCAAATCTATTTGTCTCTCTGGAGGCTCAACATCAAAGTATCTCACCCTTTCAAGAAGCATCCAGGTCTTTTCAACAAAGAGGCTCCAATTGGAGAGGATAGAGGAAAATGTATTTGGCATGTCACAGCCGATAAGGGATCTCTATGAGGATGATATCCGAACTTTGCAAGAAGATGATATTCGCACTTTGGAAGTCTGGAAAATGACCCGATGCAATCAAGGGGAAGATGTTCACATTCCACAAATCTTTCTCTAGAGGAACAACGAACCGTCTTTCAGGGGGCACCCGTCTGACATCGACCCATATAGGTATGTACTGCCATAGGTAAGTATGTCTTTTATATACCCTGCACAATGGCTTTTCCTTTTTTTGTAGAAAAAAAAGAAGAGGTTCAAGATAAGCGCCAACATAGAAAATGAAAAACAAGTCATTATGCCGACCCAAGGAGGGTCAACGGTCAGGCACTGGGTTTAACCGGATGGTTGTTAGAAAATCAGACACTACATCATTCAGATAGTCGAAAATAAGTAGATCGGATGGAGATCAGCAGATCAAAAATTATGTCTTGCAGACTGGATGGGGGTTAGCAAGATTATGTTGTGCAAGCCAAAAAGCAGCCAGCAAGATAGAACATTCAATCACGCACCTTACAGATCGGATGGGGGTCAGCAAATTGAAAGTCGTACCTTGCTAGCCGGATGGTGGTTAGTAAATCAAAAGACACATCTTGCAGATCAGATGGGGGTTAGCAAATCAAAAGTCATACCTTAGAGGCTAGATGGGGGTCCAAAAGCTTAAAATCACACATCTTGCAGACCAGATGGGGGTTAGCAAATCAGAAGTCGTACCTTACAAGCTGAATGGGGGTCAAACAGTTGAAAATCACACATCTTGCAGATCGGATGGGGGTCAGCAAATCAAAAGTTGGACCTTACAGGCCGGATGCAGGTCAGAAAGTTGAAAATCACACGTCTTGTAGATCCGAAGGGGGTTAGCAAGATCATATCATGCCCGAAAGAGGCCAGCAAAATAGAATATTCAATCACATGACTTGTAGATCGGATGGGGGCTAGCGAGGACACCGTGCAAGCCGAGATGAGGCCAGCGGGACACCAGTGATAGAACAGATCACAGCGGAATTGTGGTTAGATAACATTGCATCTCATAAACACTGTGCAAGTTGAGATGAGGCCAGCAGGACACCGTGCAAGCCGGGATGAGGCCAACGGGACACCAGCGATAGAACAGATCGCAACGAGATTGTGGTTAGATAACACTGCATCTCACAGATATCGTGCAAGCCGAGATGAGGCCAGCGGGACACCAGCAATAGAACAAATCGCAATGGGATTGTGGTTAGATAACACTGCATCTCACAGACACCGTGCAAGCCGAGACGAGGCCAACGGGGCACCTATAGTAGAATAAATCACAACAAGATTGTGGTTAGATAACACTGCATCTCACTGACACCGTGCAAGCCGAGATGAGGCTAGCGGGACATAGGCGATGGAACAAATCGCAAGCGGGTTGTAGGTAGAGAACACTACCTCTCGCATCACCCAGATGAGCCGAGACAAGGCTAGCGGAGCAAATGTAATAGAACAAGTTATAATTGGGTTGCAGTTGGACAACACTGCCTCTCACGGTAGTCAGGAATCGTGCGGGCCGAGACGAGGCCAACATAATGAAAGTGATTGAATGAATCATCAAAGGGTTGCGGTAAAATACACTACAACTCGGCAGCAAGGGGTCATCAGCTCAGACAGCCCGCAGAAGACAAAGTGCTGCCTCAAGTACGCATCTTTTCCCTTCTTCTCTGAATTTTGGCTCATCTAGGCACTAGTGCACTAGATTCCACAAAATTGGGGTCAACTGTAGACACTGAGTCCTGATACGGCCCAAATCGGAGTTACCCAATGATGATAAGATGCCTGCTCACAGGCAAAAAGGTTAAAAGTGATGATTTCCTAATCAAATTTGCATTTTTAGAGTAAAAAATAAAAAAATAATAAAAAACATTTTGAAAATTAGATTTGAAAAATGGGGTTTAGAAATTGTAGTATTTTTAGTTAAATTTAAAATAATAAATAAAAAAAATTATTTTCGCGAGTGTCGATGTGGCAGCGCGGGCGCTGTGCGCAGCGCGCATCCGTGCGCTACTTCGCGCCCAGCGCGCACCACTGACGCCTGTCGTTCGCCCCTATTCTGCCGATTTCGCCCAATTCTGCCGATTTTCGCCCAAAACTGGTTTTTTTCCCAAATCTGATTTTCTATCCCATTTTTAAGGGTTTTTTCCATTTTTAAATTTCAAAATAAATAATATTTGATTTAATTAAGTTTTTTTCATAAATTAGTCAGGTTTTCATCTTTTTTTTATATAAATAGAAAATGATGAAACTAAAAAAAGGGGGGATTATTTTTTACGGTTTTTTCTTTATTTTTTTTGTTTTCTCTTCTTCTTCTTCTTCAAAAGATTCTCTCCAAGTTTTTTAGGTTTTCCCCACAAAAAGAAAATAAAAATTGAAGAGTTGTTGATGAAAAAAAATTCAATTTTTTTTTTACTTGTTTTTTTGTTTTAAATTAAACTTTGTTCAAAGATTTTTTATTGAAATCCGTTGTTGAGGAAAATTGGACTTTAGGGCAAACAAAATAATCGTTTGTTCTTGTAATGCGATTTTTTTCATTTGATTTTTTAAAAAATAAGATTTTTCATAAAAAAATTTTTTCTTGAGACAAACATAGTAATTATTTGTTCTTGAGAATATTTTCATTTTTAATCAATAAAACCCATTCTTTAGACAAAGAGAATAATTCTTTATTCTTGAGAATTTTTATTTTCTTTTATCATTTTTAATCAATTTTCTCTTTTGGAATAAAATTTCCAATCTTTAGTTCTAATTTTGCCAAATAATGCAAGGAAATCAATCAACGTTTTTCTCTTATCGAATCCGAACTCTGAGGGTAAACATTCTAGTCTCGATCTCCTTTTTTTTATTTTCGCTTATTTATTTTTCTGTTCATATTTAATTTATTAACATGTAAATTTTTATTTATTTCTTGTATTTATTCAATTGCATATATATTTGTGTTATATAATTTATTTAATCAATTTTTTTATTTATTCAACTATTTATTTCATTTTAATTACTTATTTTATTCAATTATTTTTTTTTCTCCTACACAATTTGTTTTTTTTCATTTATTTAATTTTTTTTTCATTCTTTTTATTGTTATACTTATTTATTCTATTGTTTGTATAATTGATTTATTTAATATGTTTATATAATATTGTTATCATCATCATCATCATCATCATCATCATCATCATCATCATTATTATTATTATTATTATTATTATTATTATTATTATTATTATTATTATTTTTATCATTCTTTTTCATTATTATTATTATTATTATTATTATTATTATTATTATTATTATTATTATTATTATTATTATTATTATTATTATTATTATTATTATTATTATTATTATTATTATTGTCATGTTCATATTTTTATGTATTAATTCATTAACATGTTTTATTTATTTCAATCACATCATTTAATCCTTTTGTCATTCATAATGCATTTTTTTCATTTATTTTGATTGATTAACATTTTAATTGATTTATCATTCTTTTGATGTCACCTCATTTTATTTATTTTAATTTGTTATTTATTATTTTATGCGTTTAATTGATCTTATTGATTTAATTACTAACATTATTTTATTTGTGTTTATTTTTACTTCAAACCTTATTTTCTTTGCTTGGACATTTCCGCGAGCACACGAGGAGATCCAGGAGGCTCCTTTGGCGTGGTCTTTTCCTCAGTTTTTGATTGTTAGTATTATTTTCCTTATTCGGATTGTTCATTTATTTTACTATGTAATCTTTAATAAAATTATTTATGCACGTTTAAAAAGAAAATCACAAAAATATTTATATTAATTAATTTAGTTTTTCTTTGAAATAAAAATGGGACCAATGTCCTAATTTGTTACATACCCAAATAAACCATCACCTTTAACACCCCTTTTTTAAAGTATGCATGCGAGGACCAATGTCCTCATCCTTAATAAATAACCTGCTTTATGTATGATGTGTATTTTACTTGCAATGGGAGTTGTATTCCGCCCCTAGTTTTGTTGTAATTTATTTTCATATGCTTCATTTTAGTTATACTTTTATTTATCGCTTTCCTTGATAACCAACCATGCGCTTTAATTAAAATGCACTGAATTGAATGAGAAATGAGATGAAACACTAAATTCAAAACTCAATTATAAACTTAACCAAGGTATGAATAAATGGGAAGTCCCGAACCTTCTCTGGTCTTTAGGCTCAACGAGGCGAGAGGGCCACCTCAATGTTCAATTGGGGTGGGGCCACCAAGACACCTCTTGTGTCCCAAAAAAGGCTCAGCTTGCATAGTCCTAGGCTCCACGAGGCGAGAGGGCCATCCTAATATTCTATTAGCGTGGGGCCTTCAAGACACCTCTAGCTTGCCCAAGTACGAGGCGAGAGGGCCATCCTAATGTTCTGTTAGGGTAGGGCCTCTAAGACACCTCCGACTTGCCCAAAATGGAAATAGCAGCGCTGTCTTAGGCTCATTGAGGCTGGACAACCTTTTTCAATGTTCTATTGGGTGGCGATTCCAAGAAACCTCCTAATTGCCATAAATGGATGCACTTACAATCCCTTACAAGTTTTCATGAACCTTCTCCCAAAAGCCCTTAAAGCGGGTGGTTCGGCGCGCATCACACCATTGTAAATAACATGATGATCATACATTAATCGGGATATTCATTAAAAAAGAGGACATTGGTCCTCGCATGGACATTTATAGAAAGCAATTTAAGCGCCAATTTTATTTGCTAGAAATCAGGACATTGGTTATCAATTTATTAATAAATATCCTAATTCAATTACTAAAAATATTTAACCATTTTCATGTATTAGCGGAATGAAATAACATTTACAATAATAATACTCAAGATAAAAAAAAAGGTAAGGGTAAAAGAATGAACCCGAGTGAACACTCTCAGATCATTGCATTGTCCTCCATTTAATACAACCCAAACACATCAAATAAATCAATGAAACTCACCAAAATAAGAATCATGTTAGTGCCATAATTAACATAAAAATAATGGACTAAAACTAAATTATGTAAAAGAAACCATGAAAAATTATCACAAAAATAGTAAGGAAATAAGTGGTGAAAGAAAGGGAGGAAAAAGAGAAGGACAGGCCCAGGGACAGCCCATGGCTCGCGACCGACGGGCGTCCCTAGGCTGACCGACGGGTGGAGGCAGTAACCATCGATGGCCCGTCGCTCGGATGAGAGACGGCTGTTGGTGGATCCTCTGCCCGTCGGTCTCCAGAAAAAAGCAAATCTAAGCAAAAATTATTTTATTTTAAATAAAATAAGATTTTATGTGTAAAAGTAGAATAAAATTATTGAATATAAAGGAAATCGATCCAAAAATATTTACCCTCGGAATATTACCTTTATAGGTGAACATCGTGTGGTTTTTGTTCTTTGAGTTCTATAAGGATTGGTCCGCAATGTACGACTTTCAGAAAATTTTTGGACTACAAAAATCATTTTTCGAAAACAAATCAAGAAAAGAAACTTATATTTTTCTTTCTCGATATTTTGATAGCAGTTGTGAATGCTAAAATGGTTGGATCTGATAGAAATGAATTAGTGTCGTTCCCTTGGATTCACCTAAACTGAAAGAATATTTAATGATGATTTTTTTGGAAAACAAAAGTAAGGGAACTTTTGTAAGAAAATTTTATATAAAAATAACTAAAATCTCTTTTTGGTCAAAATCGCTAACCCTGAACAATGAGCTTCCAACCCCTATTTATAGCTTTAGGAGGAAAATTCAAATAAATTCAAATTTAGAATTTAAATTTGAAAAAGATTTCTGAAATCAAAATAAAAACTGAATGATTTTCAGAATATTCTAAAAATCAAATCCATGATTTGAAAATATTTGAAAAGATTTAAAAGATTTTGCAAGGATTTAGGAAATATTTTGGAAATATTGGGAGATCCCCCCAAGAATCTGGAAAATCCCACTCAAATAACGTCAGATCATCGACCGACGGGCATCGATGGAGTACTGACAGGCGTCGCTGATTGGGGGCAAGCTTGGTCTGTCGGTCATCGAGCCCCACACGAGTGATGAACTCATGAGAGATAGGCATCCCTCACATGCGCGACAGTCGTCGCTCCAGGCGAAAGACTGGCTTCGTAAGAGAGCGACAGTCGGCACTCATCACGAAAGACGGGTCTCTCACACGAGCGACTGGCATCGCTCCCACGAGATATGGGACTCCGCAAGTGACTGACATTCAGTGCTCATTGCGAGAGACAGGTCTCTCACACGAGCGATGGGCATCCCTTCTACTGACGGTATACCCGTCGGTGGAGCAAAATCCAATTTCCAAAATATTAACTCCCCCCGATTCCCCAAAATCTTCTATTGCCAAGAAAAAATCCTCAATCCTTGTAAAATCAAAGAATTAAAACTCACAACCTTCATCCATTTGTCTGGAAATAGACCTTGATGTCTTCATTGGGTAACTGTGATCTGGACTGCCTCAGGATCTGGTGTCTATAGGTGTTTAGCCTTAGCCGAATCGATATCTAACCTTCTGGTGTGGTGTCTAACCTCCCTCGTTGCGGCATCTAACCTGTGCGATGTCTAGCCTTAGCCGTATCTAACCTGTTGTTGTGGTGTATAACCTCCCTCATTGCCGCATCTAACCTATGCGATGTCTAGCCTTAGCCGGGTCGATATATAAGCTGTTGGTGTGGTGTCGAATCTCCCTCGTTGGGGCATGTAACCTGTGTGGTGTCTAGCCTTAGTCGGGTCGATATCTAACCTAGAGAATTGTCTCTTAAGAAGACTTGGAGATTTGCCTCTTGAGAGGGCTCGAAAATTTCCTCTTAAGAGGACTTGGAAATTGCCTCTTAAGAGGATTTGGAATGTAACGCCCCAACACCCCTTGGGAGGATATCAGGTTGCTACATAAGCATACACATACTATAAACTCATGCGAAAGTAGAATAATAAATCATACATCACACTTATAGCGGAATATTATAAGGGTAAAATAATGAACCCGAGTGAAGACTCTCAGATCATTGCATTGTCCTCCATTTAATACAACCCAAACCCATCAAATAAATCAATGAAACTCACCAAAATAAGAATCATGTTAGTGCCATAATTAACATAAAAATAATGGACTAAAATTAAATTATGTAAAAGAAACCATGAAAAATTATCACAAAAATAGTAAGGAAATAAGTGGTGAAAGAAAGGGAGGAAAAAGAGAAGGACAGGCCCAGGGACAGCCCATGGCTCGCGACCGACAGGCGTCCCTAGGCCGACCGACGGGTGGAGGCAGTAACCATCGATGGCCCGTCGCTCGGATAAGAGACGGCTGTTGGTGGATCCTCTGCCCGTCGGTCTCCAGAAAAAAGCAAATCTAAGCAAAAATTATTTTATTTTAAATAAAATAAGATTTTCTGTGTAAAAGTAGAATAAAATTATTGAATATAAAGGAAATCGATCCAAAAATATTTACCCTCGGAATATTACCTTTATAGGTGAACGTCGTGTGGTTTTTGTTCTTTGAGTTCTATAAGGATTGGTCCGCAATGTACGACTTTCAGAAAATTTTTGGACTACAAAAATCATTTTTCGAAAACAAATCAAGAAAAGAAACTTATATTTTTCTTTCTCGATATTTTGATAGCAGTTGTGAATGCTAAAATGGTTGGATCTGATAGAAATGAATTAGTGTCGTTCCCTTGGATTCACCTAAACTGAAAGAATATTTAATGATGATTTTTTTGGAAAACAAAAGTAAGGGAACTTTTGTAAGAAAATTTTCTATAAAAATAACTAAAATCTCTTTTTGGTCAAAATCGCTAACCCTGAACAATGAGCTTCCAACCCCTATTTATAGCTTTAGGAGGGAAATTCAAATAAATTCAAATTTGAAAAAGATTTCTGAAATCAAAATAAAAACCGAATGATTTTCAGAATATTCTAAAAATCAAATCCATGATTTGAAAATATTTGAAAAGATTTAAAAGATTTTGCAAGTATTTAGGAAATATTTTGGAAATATTGGGAGATCCCCCCAAGAATCTGGAAAATCCCACTCAAATAACATCAGATCATCGACCGACGAGCATCGATGGAGTACCGACAGGCATCGCTGATGGGGGGCAAGCTTGGTCTTTCGGTCATCGGGCCCCACATGAGAGATGAAATCATGAGAGATAGGCATCCCTCACATGCGCGACAGTCGTCGCTCCAGGCGAAATACGGGCTTCGTAAGAGAGCGACAGTCGGCGCTCGTCACGAAAGACGGGTCTCTTACACGAGCGACTGGCGTCGCTCCCACGAGATATGGGACTCCGCAAGTGACTAACATTCAGTGCTCATTGCGAGAGACAAGTCTCTCACACGAGCGACGGGCATCCCTTCTACTGACGGTATACCCGTCGGTGGAGCAAAATCCAATTTCCAAAATATTAACTCCCCCCGATTCCCCAAAATCTTCTATTGCCAAGAAAAAATACTCAATCCTTGTAAAATCGGAGAATGAAAACTCACAACCTTCATCCATTTGTCTGGAAATAGACCTTGATGTCTTCATCGGGTAACTGTGATATGGACGGCCTCAGGATCCGGTGTCTATAGGTGTCTAGCCGTAGCCGAATCGATATCTAACCTTCTGGTGTGGTGTCTAACCTCCCTCGTTGCGGCATCTAACCTGTGCGATGTCTAGCCTTAGCCGTATCTAACCTGTTGGTGTGGTGTATAACCTCCCTCATTGCGGCATCTAACCTATGCGATGTCTAGCCTTAGCCGGGTCGATATATAAGCTGTTGGTGTGGTGTCGAATCTCCCTCGTTGGGGCATGTAACCTGTGTGGTGTCTAACCTTAGCCGGGTCGGTATCTAACCTAGAGAATTGTCTCTTAAGAAGACTTGGAGATTTGACTCTTGAGAGGGCTCAAAAATTTCCTCTTAAGAGGACTTGGAAATTGCCTCTTAAGAGGATTTGGAATGTAACGCCCCAACACCCCTTGGGAGGATATCAGGTTGCTACATAAGCATACACATACTATAAACTCATGCGAAAGTAGAATAATAAATCATACATCACACTTATAGCGGAATATTATCTCTATACACATACTACTATACATGCATATAAAAATAACCTTATTATATGCTTTACTATACTTACGTATATCAATATTAATGTCCTTATACATATCGTGTGTATTCCTTTAATAAACATTTACATAACTTATACAAATTACTATATCAAAACAATATACAAAAAGGGACGTGAACTTGCTCCTGGTGGCCTTGACCTGCAGATGCTCAACATCTCTCTAAACCGGCGACCTACACGAGAAAACACCCCTGCTAAGCGATAATGCTTAGTGGGGATAAGTCAAATAATAGACTTCTTGTGAAGTCGTAAGCATTAACAATATGGCATATACATATTTAGCATGTTAATCATATAATAATATTCATTCCAAGTATAATAATAGGAACATGCATTTAACATATAATAACATGTTGAACACTTAAATCATGTGCTATACATTTCCTTTTGACATTTAGTAACTTTATTTATGTCTATGCTTTCTAACTTTACTTATACAATATTAGCATGTCAATACATCTCATGTTCATACATGTACTTATAAGCACATAGCACATCTCTTGTACGATTATTTACAATAATAGATTTACTTGTAATCTCAAGCAATAGTGCAATTATGCATTTAGGATGCCAATCATATAAAAATATACATTACTGAACATATCCAAATGAACATGCAGTTTTCCTATCATATCTAATAAAATAGACTATATCATGTGCATATTCTCTAGCTTTAGTTATAGGCAGCATAACATGAACATCAAGTCGCTACTTCTCAAGTACTTTCATATGCATATAACCACAAGGGTACATCTCTAGCAATTACATGTACAAATCTTGACTTCTCATATACTCTTGCAATCATATATCGGTATCTCTGGTATAATAGTCATGTACAAATTGTAACAGTTCTGATAAATCTCTAACATATGATAGCATCCGATATACATATCAAACATAGAAATCAAATAGCTTGACTTCATAACGATAGTGGATATGGGTACATATAGATACTATTAAACAGTACAAAACATCTGGACACTGGAGTCTCAAATCATCTAAATACCAAATGGTACCAAACAAATAGACACCCGTCGATGCTAAACATATAGACACCCGTCGGTGCTAAACATCTAGACACCCGTCGCTGCCAAACATGTAGACACCCTTAGCAGCTGCAAATCATCTAACCCTTTATAGGCATGCCCATCTATCCACTTCTATGAACAACTCAGGCTTACAATAAACACTTTATACACTTATCTATATCCAATGCTTCTATTCAACTATCATGTTATACTATTGCTCACACTACTCAATAAATACATATATTAGCTATACATAACTATATACACATACATATAGTTCACCATACAAGTACTTATACCATTGTTCATACAACTCAATGAATGCGTGTACTAACTATAAACACATGCATATAGTTCCACATATAAATTCATATTCATTACCTATTTCCTCTTCATATATACATATATGGATTCATAGATATATTACATTAAAGCTCATGATTAAAGTTAATTACTTTTTACAATTTCCATTTGGCATTCATGTGTATTTTCCAAGTAATAGCCATTCTCATACTCATTTAATACTCCTAAACATGCTTCGAATAGATCCCGGAAGGTTTCGGTGCAATACGGGTTCAATTCGGGAAGAAAAAAGACATAAAATAGTAAAAACAGAAGAGGTCACGTTGGCAATGACTTTGTTGTGACTGTGAGGTCCAATTACATGCAATTCTGCCTTCTCTGGGCATTGGTCATGGTGGCAATGAATTTGTTGTCACCGTGACATACCAAAATTAAGCAAAACAGAAGCAAAACTCAGGACTGCTTCACTACTCTTTTTTGTTCAGCCTAAACCGACATCTAAACAAGAATTTTAGGTAAAACTTCCTTCTTAACAATTGTTAGCAAGGATGTTAAGTTTTAAATGGAGCAAGTATCAGGTCATTTGGACATTGAAATCAACAGATATGATTTAAAAAATAAAGATTGTTCCAATGAACCCACCAAGGTAGAAATATGTAAGTTGGCATTCTAATGGTGCAACAATCACTTGATTTGGAGTTCTCAAACTCCACTTATGACCAAATCATCACACAGAGGTCTAATACAATCCGAGCAGAGTTTTCCCTACAACTAGGGTTCATACTTGATCACATCCTTTGCTCATAGAAATTCAATTAACACTTCAACAAACATCCATTTTACATTTCAAATATATCAAATATCAATTAACATATACAAACACATACAATTTCTCCAAACTACAAAAACACATTAAACATGCATCAATTTAGATACAATCCCAAACCTCTTGAAGCTCTCCTTTACTTCACAATCATATAGCTTTTTCCTTTCCCTTTGCTTTTCTACTAGTTACTCCAACTTATAAACACATACATAGACATGCAAAGTTCAATTAGAACTATAAACTGAAATTTAAATCAAGGAAAAGAAATACACTGGACTCAAGTTTACCCTTTCTAACTTATCACATGATCCTCTTAGCCCTTTCCACTTAAGTTTTAGCATACAATAAAGAGGATGAAAGAACAAGGAGGAGATGAAGAAGAATTCAAGAACAAAAGAGAGAGAAGATTTTGAGGGAATGGCCGGACCAAAAAGGAAAACCAAAATGTCCATAAAAATCAGTCTTTTACTTTATATATTGCATGCCATTAGCTAGATGTCAAACTTCTAACCACTCCTTGCAAGGTGTCAAGCCTCACCAAAGCCACATGTAATTCCACTAACTTTTTAATTAGCACTAATTAACCCTACTTTAGATAATATGATCCTTCACTAACATTAATCAAGCACTATTACACTTTGGTCAATATAATACTTTATTTTCTTACAATTAAGTCCTTAATTCCCATTTCCAATTAAATATAATTCTTTAAACCCTAATAAACACTCACTTCATTTCACTAATCACACTCAATACTATTAGGGTCAATTTTGGGCTATTATATGGAAATTGCCTCTTAAGTGGACTTGAAAGGTTGAATTTGCCTCCTCAGAGGACTCGAGAATTTGCCTCATCAGAGGACTTGGAATTTGCCCCCTGAGAGATCTTTGGTTGATTGCCCCCTGAGAGGTCTTTGCTTAATTAGCATTGCCTCTTGAGAGGGATTGGAGATTTGCCTCTTAAGAGGGCTTGGAGATTTGCCTCTTGAGAGGGTTTAGAACTTTGCCTCTTAAGAAGGCTTTAGAAATAACAGCTTGTCGGCGTGTGAACTCACAGTTGAGACTGATGTACACCATCTAGTAGGTGTAAGGCACGATGTATGCATGGAATGCATGTGAAAAGCTATGTATCTATGAAATGACATGCAAAGTTATGCATGTGTGAAATTTAAGCACAGAATTATTAAAAGAAACATTAAACATATACAAAAGATTATATCGATGGGATGCTTAGAATGCGACATGAGATAACTATAAGGAGTTGTGTATGTGAAGTGCATACTATGCGTACTGTGCATTGGACTACGAGCATGAAATGCATGCAGAGAATTATCTATATGACATATATGCTGCTGGGATGGCTTGTATACATGTAAAGGATTATGGAATGTGTGCAAAGAATCGTATTCTATAAAATGTTTGCAAATGATCATGAATGAGAAATGCATGCAAAGGATCAGGCATGAGAAATATATGCAAGGGGATTATAAATGGGAAATATATGCAAATGATCATGCATATGAGTCGTTAACCGGCATAGATATAAAGAATCATATGCAAAGATAGACGGGAAGTCATTATGCACATGAAGGCTATGTAAAGAATTGGGTGTGTGTGATGTGTGCATGGACAACTATGCATATGAAACACATGCAGAAAAAATCATATATATGTGTGTACTGAATGCATGCGAAAAATGTGCATGTGAGATGCATGCAAAGGATATGCCCACAAAATGTGTGAAAATAAATGATTATAAAAAAATGAGGTTTAGAGAGCTATGTGCGCAAAAGTATCTGTGAAAGATGCTCGCTAAAGATCTTATGCCAAAATACATACACCAAGAGTTATACATGTAACACTATTTATAAAAATGTTTGCCATAGCTATGTGTAAAAACATTTGCAGAAAGCATATATACAAAGAATATTGCTAGGTGTACATGAGTAGCAATAAGAAGTACCCCAAGATTGTAAAATGAGTGCAACCTATTAGGTACCCCAAACTCGAGTTTCTATCTGCCCTTGAACGCACTGAATGAACCACATTCTCAACTGATTCAATCTCAGCAAAAGAACTCGGGAGTCATTTCCAATGAAGGGCAAGAAGATAAATATGTAGACATCAAGGTTTACTAAACCGACATGTAAATACAAGGCATACCATGCAATCTCTGTTTGTATGTGCAAAAGGCCAAAACAGAATTTTTCATCATTTGAAAGCAAATTCTAGATGCAACGTTGGGGACGAGACTCAACTCGAATTCATAAATGCACTCATGGCTTCTCGCTTGAAGCTCAAGAAATACCATATGCATCTTCCTACATACCAAACCTTATTAGAAGGTTGTCTCCACTAATTAGATAAGACTGAACCAAGAATGAAGAGGTCTTACTTCGATTATAACGTTAGGCTTCGGCAAATGGTTACCAAGAAAGGATCAAGTTTCTAGAGAAAAAATGGCTGCAACGTTCACTCGACAGATGAAAGGACCATTCTCAGCCCCAATTGCATATTGTCCAAGTATTATTGAATTTGGACTTGGTAATACTTTAGCTCATCACGTTCAGTAAAAGATATCCACTGAAACTCATAAAGGGGTACTTTCTCTCTTGTATTTTTTTTTTTTGCAACCTTGTCTCTAATTACACAACGAGTTTATCAACGATTAAACCCCTTTTCCTAAAGTATAAACCTATCCTTATTAGGGCGATTTTTAATAGCCCAAAATTGTGAATGATTTAAACTCTCTTCCGGAAGTGTAAACCCATCCTTGTTAGGGCAATGTTTGATAGCCCCAAGAATTATCAATGATTGAAACTCTTTTCCTGAAGTGTAAACCCATCCTTATCAGGACAATTTTTAATAGCCCAAAGAAATGTCATAATGTACATCCATCCTTACTACAGCGGCCATTCTTTTAAAGGCAAGCCAAAATCATTTTAGGTGAAGTGTAGTTTTAACATGTGCAGCAATAAAATCGGTATCCATTTAGCATACCAAAATAAAGGCTGAATGGGCTAGCAAGTGATTGCAAAATAAGGGTAGAAAATAGTCGTTTAGAGAGCTATACAAAAAAATTGGTTACCTAAATCATTTCTAGATTTAGCCTTATCCAGGGATCGCTTTGACGGCTAATCAGAAAGGTTCCAGTGCTCTTAGGGAATTTTCATCCAATCCCCTAATTCCAACTAGTTTTTTTCAGTTTGTCTCCAAAATGGGCCAAAAGTGCTCTGATCTTAGAAATTACATGGTATAGTCAAATGTTTTCATGTGATCTAGCTCTCAAAGATCAAACATATTTACCCTTTACTTACTTCAAAATGGAATGAAACACAGATTTCTAGAGTTAAGATCAAAGCCATTCATAGTTGAGAACTACTTAGGGAAAGTTAGACTTTGAATCAAAGTTACCTTAATAAGGTGCAAACATGTTAGGGTTTTAGGTACAACTTAACACAAAAAATGTTTACTCTATCAAAATTTATATGCACAAGAATCGAGTAGGCATACAAAGAATTATGTGTAAAATATGTGCAAACTATGTGCTAAGAATCATGTACAGGGAAAGATGTATGCAACAGTGTTGTGCATATTAGTAATACGTGTTAGGAACTATATGTACGAAACATGTGTAAAAACATATTGTATAGAAATGCATACATGAAATATGTGCAAAGACGTGTGCGTGAAACACCTACAAAAAATTATAAGTGAGTGTGTAAACACTGCATGACAAATGATGTGCATACATAAATTTGCAGTGTTCATGCAAGCAGCGTATAATGAAGGTATAAGTACAAAATATAGCACAACATGAGAATGAATATTCATGATACAAGGTGCATGTGCACATGGAATGATTTAGACATGATAGAGATACGTGTGTGATGTAAGATGAAGATGATCTGGCATGATAATGTGTACTAATGAGTCATGAGCAATGGCAAAACTCGCATACATAAAAGTGCAAAATATATACAAATAATGCACATGACATGGGCTGAAAGTAGTTGCAAGAAATGAATGACGTCTAAAAGGTATGCGTATTTACATGGTATGCGTACACAAAATGTGGCATGGTATATATAATGACTAACATACATGATGCAAGGTTCATATGCGCATGGCATAACTCATACATGACAATGCATATGCACGGTATGGCATACGATGTGAAAAGTGCGAGATGCCTACCATGCACGATGCGTGCAACACACGACCTAATGATGCATGCTAATATGTACATGCTATGACATGTATATGCTCTAACACACGATGTTTATGTACATATGCAATGTGAACATACTAAGATACATGTCAATATGTACATGTGATAACACATGATGAATGTTTCTCTTTTTTTTTTTATACAAGTTATGGTGGAGGCTTGTCTATACATTTTATGATGTACATAAATATTTACTTTCCATTATATATGCTATATGTAATGATTATGGTGCACAACAAATATTATGGATGTCATGATGAATGTTAATATGTATGTGTTGCGATAAGCATCACTATGTACATGCATGACAAATACATGTTATATTTATATTCACAAATTATGATACAAGCAATTCTACGTACAAAGTGCATAGGTTCTATGATTATACATGAGACAAAATGCATATGCTTTATTTACTATTGTTGTTCATGGAAAATGCGCGAGCTCAAATACACACATACAAGAAAAAACTCCTCCTAACCGTATTTCTCCCACACAGGAGGTCGTGCGGTCTCTTTCTTAGGCGAGCTTGATCCATGGGTTAACGAGGAACCCAACGGACTCGTGTAATGTGCTACGAAAAACCAACACCACAATCCCACCTTACCAAAAAGCACATGCAGGTGAATTTTTGGCTACAATGTATTTAGACAATCCAAATAAACCGACATGCGCCCTTCGGGGCATGAAAGACTTTACACTACAAGAAATTTGACTTTTTATGACGCAAAAAATAATCATGAAAAATTAATTATTTGTCACTGAAAAGATAAGGTGACGATTTTTTATCGTCACAGAGAATGTAACGGTAGGCGCGTAACATAAAAGTTTACGTGACGATTTACTTTTTTGTCACCGTAAGTATATTTTTTGTGACGAAAATGATTATCGTCATCTTTAGTTCTTACTTTTCATGAAAAAAATTATGTCATAAATAAAATTATATTTCGTCACATTATATTGTTTATCGTCACTAAAGATTGGTATTTTTTATGACAAATTTAAAATTCGTCACGAAATTAAATATTTTTAATGGCGAAACTCTGCTTCTGATTAAAACCATTAAGCATTGGTTACGTAATTATCGTCATAAATAAATATAATTTTCGTCATAAAATATTTAATTTCGTCACTAAATCTAATACTTTAAGTGACGAAAAATGATTTCGTCATTAAAATAATGTGTATTAACGATGAATATAAATCGTCATATTACGTTACATTTTAGTGACATAAATAGGGATAAAAATAATTGTCACAAAAAATAGTTTTAGTGACAATTTTTTATTGTCATTAAATTATATTTTTTTATTACAATATTAATATCGTAATTATAAACATTATATCGTTATTTATGAACTAATAAGTCGACAAATTATGACAAATATACTTATCATATATGCATTGTAGTAAAAATGACACATTTTAAATTTAATGTCATACAATCAATTAAATTTCTAAAGAAAATCTAATATAATGTATTTATTCAAATAAAAGGTTAATTAAAAAAAAAACATACTGTCTAATACAAAAAATTAAATTTGCATCCTAATCAAGAAATAAAATCTGTTGAAACTTTAAAATTTGCATCCTGTTCCTGCAAAAAAAAAATCTTATATTAGATAAAAAAAACTCAATCATGTAACACCCTTCATTTATACACACTACGATTCCAACGATACTGCACGATTACTTGATTTTCTTAAACTACTCTTCAAATTATTGCAAAATTCAGGTAATTATTATTTTTTTTATCCTTTCACTATACCCATCTGCCCTATAGCTATTTATTTTTATTATTCATTCAATCAAAATACAAATATGTCACTTAATTCTACCGAAATTTCGACAGAGTTCCCTCTATAATATTGCCTATCCCCCTGTAATCAATAAAATCTTTACACTTCAAATAATCATATATTTATTCACCCCACTTCAATTTAAACTCCAACACAAGTTTGCCCATCCTCCAATTTAGATCCAATCTCACACACCATATCTTATAATTTACTTATATCATCCAATTTCAGTACTCAATTCAATTATACAAAATACAAAGGTATAATATTAATACATCAAAACTATCGGATAAAAATAAGTGCACAAGTATCACATTGACGTAAATAAAAGAGAAGTTACACTTGTTACCTGAAAATTCATAAACATTGGTATCAATTGAACAGTTTGGAATGAACCTAAATTAAAGAACTCCAAAATTAAAAATCACTAAAACATGAGATAACAAGCAAGTCAAAGAGTTTCAAAATCAAATACAAGTAAAACATACATAATCTTTACCATTTAAATTTGCCCATAAGAATAAAACAAGAAAACATAAAAACCAATGTAAAAATCTGCAACTATTTTCAAATATTTTCAACTATTTTCATGTCATTGAACATTGCAAAAATAAATGCACAAGTATATAAAACTTACATTGGAGAATTGAATCGACATTCATCCCGTTCGATTTTAAAATGTCAAGCAGTTTATGGATAGTGGAATTCATCTCGCTTACTTTTGTCTCACAATCAGTCACCTGACTCTTAAGTATGTTCACTTCTGACTGAGACTCACTCAACTTTTCTTGAGTATTAGAAAGTTCATTTTGAAGCTTGTGTAGCAATGTAGTCCGATGATAATCATCTTGAAGGAGGTTTTGGACCATATCCAAGGCCTTTTATATAACCAGTACCAAGGCCAAGGACTTCTTGAACAATTTCATCTTCAGTCTTTTGAATATCTTGCTCATTATATTGGTTTCGCTTCTCTATCATTAAATTCTATCATAAGAAATTAAAAGAAAATAGAAATTATGTAAGTCTCAAAATAAACTAATTACATTACAAAACTTGTATATTAATTACTTAGCCAATTTTCGGCTGCTTGTTGAGATGAGCAACCTTTTCGAATTGAATAATGGGTTTGCTTATAAAGATCAATCCTACCACATGGTTCGCCGTTCAATTCATGTTGAGACTATTAAAAAGAACATAATAATTAGAATAATCATTAATTCAATTAAGGTGAAATTTGCAAAGATAAGTTAACAAAATACTTACAATTTCATGTCTACGAACAGTAAAAGGCTTTCTACCAGATATATGAGGAGCTTTGACCTTATTTCTATTTGAAGAATTTTTCACACTTTTGACCTTTATAAAATTATGAAATGTGAGCATTTATCAAGAGAAATAAAAAAGTTATTGAAATATATATTTACATCTTCATTTAAGTGCATATACACCATCTCATTTTTGCATTTCAAGATAATAAAACTAACTTAAAAATATATACCTTGAATTTCTCTGATGCAAAATGATCGTAAAGTTCTTTCCATTTTTCAGAATCAGCATACTTTTCAGGCTTGTTCATCTTAGCCTCTTCTACAGAATTAAATTTTTTAAATACTGATACAACCTGTAACGCTCTTGTCGAGTACTACTTTTGAACCTTTCTATTAAGCAATCTTTCACTCATGGATCATCCATATTCACATCCATGTACATCTGCATTTACTCAAATTTTATATCTTAAATATGGAAGAGAAATAAGACAAATAATAATCTCTCACAAAGATTAATATATTGATTTACATCCAAGTGGCGAAAGGCTGGATCTAAATCGTCTTTCTTTAATTCCGACCATTTAATAGGTACTGAAATGACATCTCGAGTCACAACTCCGATATGACTTGTAAATTTTGCTGATGCATCTGTTGTTACTGACCATCCTATATCAGTATCCATATTAATCTTCATTTTACTTCCTATAGTAGCCACGGCTTTCATAAGATTTTTTTCCATAGTTTATCCTCGAACCCTCTTTTTAGAATTAGTTCCTGTAAAATGAAATAATAAAAGTCAAATATATAGGCTGCCTTAAAATAATGCAAATAGCCTAACATATATCACTAGTTCAAAATTTAAAATTCAAAACCTATGTCAAGTGAGGAACCAGGAACAGAAGCACTTGAATTTCCTTGGTTAGGTGAGGAATCTACTGGTGATTCTTTTGTTAAAACTTTACTGTGTGTCTTTGTTGTGATCTTTGAGGATTTTTCATTTTCCAATGAAGATATTTTCCTAGTACTTACATAATTCATCCTATCCAAGAGTCCTCTGATGCTTGAATGATTGGATGACTCAGCATGTCTCTTGAGGGTACCAGGAGCAATTATCTTACCAGGAGCCATTATTTAACCTATATGGATTTTATCAATAAAAATGAATGAACAATTTGTGGTGAAAAAAAAATAATATTAATAATGATAGGTTTTATCATATAAAATACACTATATTAATGGCAGATTAAAAAAAAAATTAACATCCTTATTTAAAATGCAGCTATGCAGAAAATAATTCAATTGATAACTGAAATTGTTGCAAAAAAAGCCATAACATTTAAAACTGTAACAATGTAGGAGGTCCTAAATTATCACAACTGAAAGCCAATCATATGATGCCATCATTATCATCTTCATCAACATCTGCATCACGATCACTATTACAATAATCAACCAAAGTATCATCTAAGACAACCTCATCATCATCTTGATTGTCATTAATGATATTTTCATTGCCATCCACTTTAGGGAGACTTGGGATTATCAATGAATCCAGGTTCTCGGTGTCTATATCCAATCTATTTAACACAAGGATTTCAGTGGTATCCACTTCAAGTTCTTCATCAATCCTATTCTCCTGGTACACTTTGTCTTCAATAACTTCATCTATATTTAAAGCTTCATCTTTGATCTCATCAATGTCATAAATATGTCTATGTTAAAATGGTTGCACCACTTGCCGTTCACTCCCTAACTTAGGATCATTGATATAAAAAACTTGTTTTGCTTGGTCTGCTAAAATATAAGAATCATTTTCATACCACCTCCCATTAACTTTGACACTAGTTATACTCCCTTCCTTTTGAATCCTTTTTTTTTCCTACCAAGGTCAAACCATTCACACTTGAAAAGTATAACATGTTTGTCATTCAAATAGTCTAGTTGAATAATATCATCTAATACCCCATAAAAATCTATAATTTCATCACCATGATTTCCCTTAACAGAAATGCCACTATTCTGACTTCTATGCCTGCTGTCACGTTCCTTAGTGAGAAACCTCACTCCATTCACTATGCACCTACTGTACTTCTTAACACACCTATGTGGTGCACATGAAAGTGCATACAAAGCTTCAAATACATTTGATTGTTCCTTGCTGTATAACTGTGACGTCTAGACAAACCAAAAATAATAATTTAGAGAGCTTGTTTGATTATATTTAAATTTTAAATCCATATTATGCTAAATACAAAGCTTACATGTTGATGAAACCATATTGGAAATTTCTCTTTATGGGTTTGCTCAATGTTTTTGCAGCCTTCTAACTGTAGTTCTTCTTTGTGCTTTCTAATAAAGAGAAAAGAAACTATAAATTTTGCATTCATCTTAATATCATAGTCATAAGTTCATGTATGCACTTACTCAAAATATTGCTCAACTTCTTCACAATTTTGCAAGACGAACCACTGTGCCATATTGAATGTTTCATTTGATAACTCGATATATTTTGTTGCACCATAAGGTCGACACTTTTGTGAAAAAATTGATAGACCACCATCATTGCAAAGGTCATAATTTCGCTCATCAAGATTAAAATGAGTTGCAGTACCCTTCAAATACATAGAGCAAAAACTTATACACTCTTTGGCAATATAAGCTTCTGCAATCAACCCTTCTGGATAAGTTCTATTATGCACACTTTGCTTTAATTCACATAATGATCTTGTAAGAAAAAAAAAAAGAAAAAGAATCTAATTATCCATGACAACTAAGAAATGAACAATGTCAATATTTTTTGACTTTTTATATTACCTTTCTGTAGGATACATCCAACGGAATTGAACCAGTCCACCAAGTAATGCGTCATTTGTTAAATGAATTGGTAGATAAACAATGATATCAAAAAAAGCAGGTGGGTATATCATTTCTAACTTGCACAAAATTAGATAAATGTCATCTTTCATTTTTTTCAATTCATTTCTATCCAACTTCTTACAACACAGACGTTGAAAAAAATGACCCAATTCGGCCAATACACTACATACTTCCTTTCTTAAACTTCCACGAATGCCAATAGGAAGTATACGTTGTAAAAGTACATGACAATCGTGACTTTTTAATCCCGATATCTTGTTATCACTTGAGCTAACACATCGAGAGATATTAGAGGCATACCCATCAGGAAATTTCACAGATTGCAAGAACTCACAAAAATTTTGCCTTTCTTTCTTTTTCATGACATAGCATGCAACAGGCATTTCATATTTTCCATCATCCCTTCTCACCAAGTGTAGCTCTTTACGGATTCCCATGTCTTCTAAATCTTGCCTTGCTTTTAGAGTATCTTTTGTTTTTCCATCAATATTCAACATGGTTCCTAAAATACTCTCACAAATGTTCTTTTCTATATGCATTACATCTAAGTTGTCCCTCAACTTCAACTTACTCTAATAAGGCAACTCATAAAATATGCTACGTCTCATCCAATTTAATTCTTGTAAAGTGCATTTTCTCTTTCTATTAGTTAGATGTTTCCCAGGTGCCACAATAGTCAATTTTTCTAGCTGTTTTAACACTTCATCTCCATTTAATTCAATAGGTGCCTCTCTACCTTCTCTCTCACCATTAAACTTCCTACTCTTTCTCCAACTATGATTTTTTGGTAAGAACCGACGATGTCCAATGTAACATATCTTGTTGCGCAATAACTGGGAGCAAGTTTGATCATTGCAAATTTGCCATGCCATATAACCCTTAGTACTCAAACCCGATAAATGACCATATGCAGGAAAGTCATTTATAGTCCATAATACAGCTGCACACATTTGGAAACTATTTTGACAAGAAACATTAAATGTTTCAATCCCTTCTATACATAATTCCTTTAACTCATCTATTAATGGCCGTAAGTAGACATCAATATCTTTTCCTGAAGACTTGGGTCCTGGAATTAACAAGGACATCATAAAAAATGGTGGTTTCATGCAATCCCAAGGTGGAAGATTCAATGGCCATAAAATCATAGGCCACATACTATATGTGCTACTTAAATTACCAAATGGATTAAAACCATCTGCAGCTAAAGCAAGCCTTACATTGTGAGGATCATTTGTGAACCAAGGAAACTTATTATCAAAGTCCTTCCAAGCTTCAGAATCAGCTGGGTGCCTCATATATTCATCATCAACACGCTTTTCATGATGCCAAACCATTTTCTTTGATATTTTATGGGACATAAATAATCTTTGCAACCTGGGCTTTACTGGAAAGTACTGTAAAACTTTATGCGCTTTCTTTTTTCCCTTCCCATCATTAATTTTCCACCTAGAAGTGCCACATGAGGGACAACACTCATCATTTTTATTTTCTTTCCAGAACAAGACACAGTCATACTTACAAGCATGAATGGACTCACATCCTAACCCAAGATCTCGCAGAAACTTTTTTGCCTCGTAATAAGAACTTGGAAGTACCTCTCCTTGAGGTAATGCTTCTTTAATTAACTTCAACAACATATTTATTGCTTTGTTACTTATCTTGTTATATACTTTTAAATGGAGCAACTTAATAATAAAAGAAAACTTTGAAAATTTCTTACATCTACGATATAACTTTGTATTAGCATCCCTCATAATAGATTTAAGATAATTAGGTAGGGCAGTTGGATAAGTGTTATGTTCTTCAATTTGCTCATCGGTTTTATCCTTTTGGTAATAATTTTCACCCAATTCATGTAGCAAGTCAAAAATCCCATCATCTTCTTCATCTAAATTCTCATTAGACATATCACACTCTTTTCGGTAATCACCATCCTCAATGGGATTAGATGTTTCTCCATGATAAAACCATATCTGATAACATTTATCTATCCCTTGAGCCAATAAATGATCCTCAACTGTTTTTTGACTTCTAAAATATAAGTTCATACAACTTGTACATGGACATCGGATGTCACAATCTTTTCCCATATGGTTTTCTACGAAATTCATAAAAGATCGTACTCCTTCTATGTACTCCTTAGACCATTTCATGGTCTACATCCAACTCTTATCCATTTTTTAATATAACCTCAATGAAAATAATCATTATTAAGTAATTGGAAAAATAAAATAATATAGTTAAAGTTAAATTGAGCCCACATATATCATACATAATATAAAACATATATATATATATAACTATTTTGGGTAAAATCTACATACTATTTAAGCAGATTTCAAGACACTAATTACAACATACAAAGGAATGTTAAAAATTTATAATATCGAAAAGAAGGAGAAAAACCTGATAATGAAAAGTTGACACTGGTGTACACCTTTAAAAATATAGTTGATTCTTGTGTATCCTAAAAAAAGAGACTAAAATATATTTTTATTATTAATATATTAATATATTATAAGTATAAATATATTAATATATTATTAATAATAATATAAATATTAATAACAATATGCTCAAAATAAATAAATTTAACAAATGTACATGACATACAAAATATATTTACTGTCCCATTCAGTTTAAGAGCTTCTACAATCACACTGCATTTCCCAATTCAATTTGAATTGAAAAAAAATCAACCAAATAGTCAAATAGATAACTAAATGCAAAATAACCTAGTATGGAATCCAAAATCAGTAAAGTATTTAATAGTAATTTTTAAATACTATTAATAGTATTTAAAGATGCTACATTAAACTCAAAAAAGCGCCAAGATTTTGTTATATGCTTCCTTCATTTTCACTCTTATTTTATGTTTCTATTCTTCCTTTGGAAAAGGTTTTTGAATTCCATTAAACACTAAACAATAGATGCAACCACTGTAGTGAACCAACCATCATTCCCATATACTATATGTATATATACATAACCAATAAAAAAGTTATATACTTTATATGCAATAAAATAATGGGAATATTTTCTTAAAAAAAAAAATCAGTCGGTGATCTATAAGATAAATTAATTAAGGTTTGGGCGTTGCAATAAAATGGGACATGTAAAGATCTGCAAGAGTTCACTGTTTTGTTAATTAATTCCATTTAAGAAAATAAAAATAAAAATTACAAACCACTACTCAAATATTATAACATTTTTAATATTTTTAGTAAAAGCTTTTCAATGAATAGATTGCGATCTCAGTAATTACTATAAATTTGAATGGAAAAAAACATATGTAAGACTGAATTTTTAACAACTCAGAACTCACCAATTCAAGGCACTTGAAATTACTAAATGCAAAATAACCTATTATTGACTTATCCATAAAATAATGAAATTTAGATGAAAAGGTAAAAGCCTATACTATTGCAATTGGATCACATTTTTCTTAAGTTTTCATAATGAAAGCCAGAACAGTGGAGAAGGAAGAAAGAGGTAGCTACATCAACAATCTTTAGTGATTTATTCATCTGGAGCAGAAGGAATGGCTTTAACGGGGGTCAGAAAGGCAACCTTTGCCTACTGTGATCAATTCTCACTCGATAGAATACTGAATGTTCATTGTAGAATCCGGGGAGCCCACTTATGGATGGACAGCAGGTGGTAATCCTTAGAAGTACAAAACACCCATTTATGACATTTTGACAGTTATTTTTTAGAGTTAATATATAATTTTAACATATTACTACCTTTTGACATATTAATTGATTAAACTAACTGAATGTCATATTATCACTAGACTTGCTTAAAATGCAATATTTTCTAAATAGTAGGTAAAGCCATATGTCTGGTAGAATATACTATAGGGCTATGGATTTTTTTTTTTTATAAGCTGATGATATTATTATAAGGAAACAAAAGGCAAGAGACAAGTATAAAACAACCATCAGGGAAACAGCCACCAACCAAGAACAGGGTAGACTGATTCCACAAATAGGGTACCATTCGTGACACCAACCATTCACCACCATACACAACCCGTATTCAGTTACAAGATATACAACAAATAAATTCCACTACTAGCCAGCATACAAGGGAAGAAAAGAAAGTAGCAGGAATACAAAATACACTATAGGGCTATGGTTTTGCTAGCAAAAGATAATGCATATTTAACCTTTTTCCACTCAATGGCCATAATTCATATATTAAAAATAGGGACTTTTGTTAAAAATTGCTACCTACCTCAGCCAATAATTTTTTTTTGACATGCGGAATTTTATTTCAAGAACCATAATACAACATACAAGATGTAGAACTAAGAATAAAGCTAAATTGACTGATCCAATACAAGCACACCAGCAGAGAGGAAAACAACCAAGCATAGCAAGTCTTCAGACTACCAGAAATAAACCCAGCTTCAAACCATCCAAAATGTCACTCTAACAACAATTATTCATATTCAATTAAAAATAAAAATACATGTATGTTAAATGGGACGGGATTTCAGCTTCAAACCATCCAAAATGCTCCAGCACTTCATAATTTTTACTAAACCAAAATCATATTCAAATGGGACGGGATTTCATAATCAATTACAAGAATTAAGCTCAAGCAAAACAGAGTTTGCTTCACCATGAACATAAATGTAAAATCTATTGCAAAAACAGAACAAACTTATGTGTATGCATACTGAAGTTTAAACAAAATCCACAAAACAGAACAAACATAATGAAGTTTAAACCTATTGCAAAAAATAAAAGACAAGTAGAGAATCAATCCACCGTTTTCTTCTTTAAACTTATGTTTAGCAACAAAACGTTGGATTTTCCTTAATTTCTTCTCAAAAGAGAAAGGGAAGAAAAAGAGAAAAACGAAACAGAAATTGTTCAAAACTAGCAAGACAAAGAAGAATAAATTTCAGGTTCACGTTTGAGAAGTTAAATACCTTAAAGTCCTTTGCTTGCCTCTGTTGCTCGGTCTTGAAATCTATCTCGGAACTCAAGCTTACTTCTATCAAATCTGGGAGTTCAAAACACAAGAAATCAAATTAATCTTGCAAAAACAACAAAACTAAAAACTAACTGTGAGAATTTGATGATTTAGATAAAAAATCGAAAAGAAAAATCAACAAACCTTTTAACACAGAAAACCCAAATTTTGTTAAATTCCTTAGGGTTGTAGAATTGTATTGAGAAGAATTGGAAATTGACATTACAAGTACATAAAAAGAAATAAATAAAGCAACAAATAAAATATAATTAAAAATATCAAAAAATAAACGTAAAATTCATAATAGTGATAGAATGAAAATACATACATAAATCTGGACATTCATTTAGACGAGAACAGTGGTTCCCAACTACTTATTTTACAAAAAATGTATAGAGTTCTCAAATCGACTTTATGAAAAAGGATGAAGTGATCTCGTTTTAATGAAAACATGAACCTTTCATTTTTGGGATGAAAACGAGGACATTGGTCCAGTTTTATTAAAAAGTTTTTAATTTTAGTAGAAAACATTTTGTGTGGTGGTTCTTATTAAGCGCGATCAAAAATCCTTTATTATTACATTCCTCAAGCAAATGAAAAAAAATAAAATAATAATTAATACATATCTCAGAATAATATATAAATCCTAAACTATTCACCCCGACCATGCTTCGCCTAGCTTCATGGACAAGCCACATACCCCTCGCAGTTGCGGTCATGACAGAAAATGATATTGATCAGTAACGGATTAAATTAAACTAATTGATAAATAAATAATCAGATGTAATATATTGAGAAAAAATAATTAATCTAAAGCACTAAAATAAACTAACAGAATTAATGAATATAAAACACAAATGACATAATTATAATGATCATTGACAATAAAAATAATAATTATAGCAGTAATAATTATAACAAATAATAACAGTGAAAACAACATTCATTAACATAATAATAATAATAATAATAATAATAATAATAACAACAACAACAACACTAAAACAAATACTAATAATAACAATAAATAATAATAACAACAATAATAATAATAACAATACAATATTAACATACGACAATAATAATAATAATAATAATAATAATAATAATAATAATAATAATAATAATAATAATAATAATAATAATAATAATAAAACAAATAGTAGTATTAATAACAATAATTAACAATAATAGTAATAATATAATATAATAATAATAATAATAATAATAACAACAATAATAACTATGATAATAATAATTAAACAATCACGATAATAATAATAATAATAATAATAATAATAATAATAATAATAATAATAATGATAATGATAATAATAATTAAACAATCACGATGATAATAATAATAACAATAATATTAACATAAAATAATAATACTAATACTAGTTAAATAAAATAATAATAATAACAATAATAATGATAATAATAAATAAAAAAGGGACTCACCGGAAGGTAAATCGGGACGCCTGCGATCCTCTGCCGCCGGTCACGCGCTAGAAGGATGTGCCACCTCGCCGAAAATGCCGTCAGCAGTCCCACCTTCATCTCCTCCGATCTCCCTGCTATCGGCGAGTGGGGGAGATCAGCTGACACCGGAATGTTCGTCTGTGCCTCGCCGGTCTTCTGGCGTGGCGCGTACGGCGGTCCGACGCCATGGGTGGCCGGCGGCGCCCTCGCTTTCTTCCTCTCTTTTTTTTTTTTTCCTTTTTCTTGCGTTGTCCCCTGCGTTTTCCTTTTCCTGGGTCTCTTTCCTCTCTTCTTTGTTCCCTCTCTTTCCTTCTTTTTGGGTTTCCTTTTGTTTTGCCTTTCTATTTTGCTTGCTCTCTCTTTCTTATTCTTTATTTCTTCTTTCTATTTTTCCTTTTCTCATCTGCCGGCTTCCTCCCTATTTTCTCCATCTTTTTCTTTTTATACCCCCAATTTAGGTAGGTTTGGCCCCTAATTTCCTCCTTGATTTTCTCCATAATTTTTGACTTATTCAAATTAAACACTCCATATTTACTTAATTAAACACTTCATATTTATTTTCTCTTGAACTTTAATTATCCTACAATATTAATTAATTTAACCTAATCCTAATTTTTATTTTTTAGTTTTTACATTTTTTTTTTTTGAGAAATTATCAAGTTTGCCTGGAGAGCCAAAATTGCCCATTTTTTGGTTAAATATTACCCTTAACTCAGGACCTGGTGTCTATAGCAACCCTTGTTCCAAGCGCGACATAAAGCTGGTAGGCTGAGCTTTCATTATTGAGGTACCCTACTGCGAGTCATGAAGGCCAGCATGACTCGACGAGGCATTTGGCACTATCACGAGTCATGACGCCTGTCATGAGTCGTGATAGTCAGCCAGCACGACTCGTGCTAGTGAGGTTTGTCACGAGTCATGACTTCCTGCATGACTCGTGACTTCTTACATGACTCATGACTGCCTCCTCTCCCGTAGCGCATCTCTAGCTACTGTCGTGAGCCCGACCCCGTCACCGTCACGAGCGGGACCGTAACCCCATCCTGCCTGCCCTATTTTCTACCCTATTTTCTAAAATGGATTTTCTTGTCTCATTCTGCATGGTTTCTCACTAGTGAACGGTTCATATTTTTGGTTAATGCCTTAATAATATAAATGTTTTAGATTTATGTAAGTGATTATTGATATGATAGTGTTTTGACTTGTGATTTTGTGTATTGTCTAGTGTTATATTCCGAGTGGGTGAGTTAAGCCTGAAGTGTCATAGTAGTGGATAGATAAGCATGCTTATAAAGGGATAGTGAGTGCAGCTGCCTATGTTGGCCCCGTTTGGGTCTTACGGCGACCTTCGTTATGGTATTAGTGAAAAATGTTTTAAGACTTCAGTCTCCCTTGCTACCTTTGGGTATGAAAATATATTTGAGGGTTCGATCTCCCCTATAGTGTTCCCGTACCCACCATCAGTGAGATTTAGGCTAGTTTTGAGATGCGTGATTTTATGTTCAGTGAAGTGTTAAGTATTTATATGAATGGTATTCTGTTGGTGTTTATTCGTATTTTGATTATGATATCTCGGACTTTTGCTATCGCAGTGATTTCAGTATTGTCACACCCCGTTACCCCCGTTGGAAGGATACCGGGGTGCCACGTGCACAAATACATTTACATACTCAAGCATGCTAGAAACAATTACATATAACTATAAAGATATCAAATCCTTATATAAATAATCATATAGTTTTACAAAAAGGGATTTGTAAACATTAAACATATACATATACAAAATCATCCTTTACAAAATTATATTTCTCAAAATCAGTTCCCATATAAAAAAATACAGCGGAAGACAAAATAACTCCAACTAAAGACTTCTAGTGGCCGACCTACAGATATCTGACTCCAAAAAGAACCTGCCACCTACACGGGAAAAGAGCCCGTGCTAAGCGATAACGCTTAGTGGGGAGGAACAACACATGCATGCACATATGATTGCAATAAACATGTATATAAGCTTAATAATAACAAAAGCATAAAAACATATACTACTCATGCATATAACAATTGTTCATCATACTCAAGTGTATCGGAAAAATAACCATTCATATTCGAATACAAGTATTACATTTCATCATGTCATAACGCATATACATATCCATGTAACATATATTCATTTCATATAAATAACGGCTGCATAAATTAAACTCATATAATAACTTCAAGTAATAGCCTGATTACTCGCTAACTAGTGGATACGGGTATAAATGATACTGATAGGACACAGTATCCCAAGCAAATGGAGACATAAGTCTCAAAACATTTTTATAATCATGTATACCCGAAGGTATACCGGAGACTAAGGCCTCATACATCTTATATGACCCAAACGGGGCCCGAATCAAAGACCCAAATGGGGCCCGCATGAAATTATTAAAATACAGCAGCTGCACACACACCCTGACCCTTGATAAGCGCTTAACTATCCACTAACTATGACTACCAGGCTCAAATAACAAGTCAATCATGATCTAAAATAATTATCATATAACAAAGGATAAATCAAGTATAATCATGTTATTTTATGAATACATGTATATTGGTGAAACTCAGAAACATATACATAATATATAAGTCTCAATATGAACATACTCACGATTAAATAATGCAGGTACATATAAATTATATGCATTTAAATCATATACGATCTTATTAATCATGTTCACGTATCTCATATTTAAAGCTCATCAAAATACAATACAAGTTTAACCCATGTATGTATAAATCATAAATATTTAAATCATATATAATAATACTCACGTACATATATATATAACTCATCATGCTTAAGATATTATAACTCATACACATATTTGTCATTCAATTTACTATCCTTCACATAATTACATATTGTTACTTTATTAGTTAAATTACCAATCTTAATCATACTCATAAGTTTTCCCAATGATAACTACTTTTATAATCATTTAATAACCCTAATCATGTATAATATGTTGAGGGGAAAGGTAGGGGATTGATCCATGCCAATCATGGGCTCAAAATGAAGAATAAAAGGCTTTATATGTGTTGTTCTGTCGCGAGGTCGTAACTATGTCGTGCTCGCGACAGTAGCTCACATCAGGAACCCTTCGAGACTGGTTTTCACTCTAGAATTGCATCGCAAAAACCGACCTCTAGACCTCATTTTTAAGCAAAGTGGTCTTCTTAACAATTGTTCCCCTTCGTCTTATCTTGTAAATGGGACATGATTCAGGTAAATTGGATTCCTAAATTAAGAGATATACATTAAACACTAAAGACTATTCAAATGAACCCAGCTAGATAGAGACACGTCCGGTTTTGGCCATTTCTAAGGCTCTTAATGACATAATTAAATTATGGTCTCTCTTATTATTTTAAAGGTACATTAGTCGTGGTTTAAATGGCGTAATAAACACTCAAATTGGAGTTTTCAAACTCTAGCTATAATCAAAACAATATATAGAGGTCTGGTAAGACATAAACAGAATTCTCCCTAAACTAGGGTATATACACAAATTATAAGCTTAATAATCATTCAATCAGCAATTTCAACACAAGTCAATTAAATATCTCAATTATATCATCTATCAATATTCATAAACACAAAGCTATTTTACTCATGCAATTTCATATACCATAAATACATAAGTAATATTAACATTTAACTCAAAAACAGGATCCAAAATGAGATGGACAAAACACTCCAAATAAACTCCCAAACCTGATGCCAAAACTCCTTCTACTTCAAAATCCAATCTTTTATTTCCCTTTGTCCTTCTTTTTCTCTTCGATCACTTGCATAAAATAACCAAATACAACCCATATCAACCCAGAAGAAGATGACGATGAAGAACCCAAAGAAACTTTCAGCTACTTACCTATTAGAACCCTTCAAAACTTAAAACCCTAGCTCAAGGAATGGAGGATTACACATGCAAGCTTGAGAACAAAAAATGGAGAAGGGAAAGAGCAAGCAAACGTGAGAGAGAGTAGGGAAGAGGAGCAAAATCTGATAGCTTCTAAGAGAAGATAAAATTTCTGCCTTCTTCTCTCCCCATCATGCACACACTCACTTATCCACATGGCACTCATGCATTGGACCCTCAATTCCACTAACTACAGTTTTACTGTCTGCTCCTTGCACAACTCTTTAAGTCCTTACAAATTACCAATTGGTCACTAAAAGAAAATTCTGTCATTTAATACTTTTAATCCTTTGCAATTAAGTCCTCCTTTCCTTGTAAAATTACTCAATTGCCCTTAATAAATCCAATTAACATGAAATTTCTACTAGTCCATATTTGGGATGTGACAACTCTCTCCTCCTTAAGAAATTTCGTCCTCGAAATTTTCCCGCTAATCCCTTACATCCCAAATACCAAAACAAAACTCAATCAGAATTAACAAAACAAAACTTACCGAAAGATTCTACGGGCTCATTCACTTCTTGGCTACTCGCGATAAATACTATGGCTGGACCTTCAGAAGCATCTAACTTCGTGACTGATTCCGATGATGCTTGAGTAGCTCTAAACAATTCCTCTACATCTTTTCTGGCTTGCCGAGCTAGATTCTCACTCATCTTAGGACAATTGACAAGCAAGTGTTCCTTGCTGCCACACCTAAAGCAGGCTCCAGTAAGCTTCCTACACTTACCCCAGTGTTGCCTCTGGCAGTGCTGACATTTCGGTGACTATCAAGGTCTCTTGTCCACTTTTGCTTCTACACCTGATACTTTTCTCTTTTGCCCTCTCCTTTTCACAAAATCCATGTCACAAAATCCGTAGAAACTTGAGGGGCCGTCAATCTATCCAAGATCCGAATCAACCCTTGCACAATTGCTGTATAACTAGGAGTAATACCAGAACTTTCAACTGAAGGACGCCCCAAAACAGGCTGCTCAACTCTAACCCAATTCACACTACCCTTCGCCTCGCCCACATTCTCACTCGGATCAGACTCCATCTAGACACTATACAAAACAACATCTGCATTAGGCCACGACTCTAAACAAACACTCATGTAAAGACTCTATACTTAAATAATCACATAGTACCAGAACCGACTAAAACGGTGCTCTGATACCAAGCTATCACACCCCGTTACCCCCGTTGGAAGGATACCGGGGTGCCACGTGCACAAATACATTTACATACTCAAGCATGCTAGAAACAATTACATATAACTATAAAGATATCAAATCCTTGTATAAATAATCAAATAGTTTTACAAAAAGGGATTTGTAAACATTAAACATATACATATACAAAATAATCCTTTACAAAATTACATTTCACAAAATCAGTTCCCATATACAAAAATACAGCGGAAGACAAAATAACTCCAACTAAAGACTTCTAGTGGCCGACCTGCAGATGTCTGACTCCAAAAAGAACCTGCCACCTACATGGGAAAAGAGCCCGTCCTAAGCGATAATGCTTAGTGGGGAGGAACATCACATGCATGTACATATGATTGCAATAAACATATATATAAGCTTAATAATAACAAAAGCATAAAAACATATACTACTCATGCATATAACAATTGTTCATCATACTCAAGTATATCGGAAAAATAACCATTCATATTCGAATACAAGTATTACATTTCATCATGTCATAATGCATATACATATACATATAACATATATTCATTTCATATAAATAACGGCTGCATAAATTAAACTCATATAATAACTTCAAGTAATAGCCTGATTACTCGCTAACTAGTGGATACGGGTACAAATGATACTGATAGGACACAGTATCCCAAGCAAATGGAGACATGAGTCTCAAAACATTTTTACAATCAAGTATACCCGAAGGTATACCGAAGACCGAGGCCTCATACATCTTATATGACCCAAATGGGGCCCGAATCAAAGACCCAAATGGGGCCCGCATGAAATAATTAAAATACAGCAGCTGCACACACACGCCGACCCTTGATAAGCGCTTATCTATCGACTAATAATGACTACCAGGCTCAAATAACAACTCAATCATGATCTAAAATAATTATCATATAACTAAGGATAAATCAATTATAATCATGTTATTTTATGAATACATGTATGTTGGTGAAACTCAGAAACATATACATCATATATAAGTCTTAATATGAACATATAACTCATGATTAAATAATGCAGGTACATATAAATTATATGCATTTAAATCATATACAATCTTATTAATCATGTTCATGTATCTCATAATTAAAGCTCATCAAAATATAATACAAGTTTAACCCATGTATGTATAAATCATAAATATTTAAATCATATATAATAATACTCACGTACATATATATATAACTCATCATGCTTAAGATATTATAGCTCATACACATATTTGTCATTCAATTTGCTATCCTTCACATATTTGTATATTGTTACTTTATTAGTTAAATTACCAATCTTAATCATACTCATAAGTTTTCCCAATGATAACTACTTTTGTAATCATTAAATAACCCTAATCATGCATAATATGTTAAGGGGAAAGGTAGGGGATTGATCCATACCAACCATGGGCTCAAAATGAAGAATAAAAGGCTTTATATGTGTTGTTCTGTCGCGAGGTCACGACTATGTCGCGCTCGCGACAGTAGCTCACCTCAGGAACCCTTCAAGACTGGTTTTCACTCAAGAATTGCATCGCAAAAACCGACCTCTAGACCTCATTTTTAGGCAAAGTGTCTTCTTAACAATTATTCCCCTACATCTTAGTGTTCAAATGGGACAAGTTTCAGGTAAATTGAATTCCTAAATTAAGAGATATACATTATACACTAAAGACTGTTCAAATGAACCCAGCTAGACAGAGACATGTCCGGTTTTGGCCATTTCTAAGCCTCTTAATGACAGAATTAAATTATGGTCTCTCTTATTCTTTTAAAGGTACATTAGTCTTGGTTTAAATGGCGGAACAAACACTCAAATTGGAGTTTTTAAACTCTAGCTATAATCAAAACAATATATAGAGGTCTGGTAAGACATAAACAGAATTCTCCCTAAACTAGGGTATATACACAAATTATAAGCTTAATAATCATTCAATCAGCAATTTCAACACAAGTCAATTAAATATCTCAATTATATCATCTATCAATATTCATAAACACAAAGCTATTTTACACATGCAATTTCATATACCATAAATACACAAATAATATTAACATTTAACTCAAAAACAGGATCCAAAATAAGATGGACAAAACACTTCAAAGAAACTCCCAAACCTGATGCCAAAACTCCTTCTACTTCAAAATCCAATATTTTCTTTCACTTTGTCCTTCTTTCTCTCTTCGATCACTTGCATAAACTAACCAAATACAACCCATATCAACCAAGAAGAAGATGAAGATGAAGAACCCAAAGAAACTTTCAGCTACTTACCTCTTGGAACCCTTCAAAACTTAAAACCCTAGCTCAAGGAATGGAGGATTACACATGCAAGCTGGAGAACAGAAAATGGAGAAGGGAAAGAGCAAGGAAAGGTGAGAGAAAGTAGGGAAGAGGAGCAAAATCTGATAGCTTCTAAGAGAAGCTAAAATTTCATCTTTCTTCTCTCCCCATCATGCACACACTCACTTATCCACATGGCACTCATGCATGGTGTGACGCGCGCCGGGTCCCCGCGGCCGCCCGTTCGGACCGCCCGCACGTGGGCGATCGGGGCAATTGCGGGTCCGTCAACAGCTTGCGATAAATCGCAAGTGCGTCTATGTTGGGCAACAAAGAGGTTTCATGGAGTCGCCACGCAATAGAACATTGGGAAAGTTTCTCTCGCCTCGGAGAGCCTAAGACTTGCGCATTTTATCCATATTGGGCCATTAGGCCTAGGATTAACGTCTAAATCTCGTGACACAAGAGGTGTCTTGGAGGATAACCTCTAGCCTCTTGAGCCCAAAGACCAGAGCAGGGTTCGGGACTTCTCATTTATTCGTACCTTGATTAAGTTTACAATTGAGTTTTGAATTTATTAGTTCACTCTCTCTCTACACAATGCAAGTTTGGTTAAAGCACAATTTATTCATTCAAGAGCATAAAATAAAATAGCATTAAAACGTAAAATAAATTTACAATAATATTCGGGAGCGGAATACAACTCCCATTTATAAATGTACTATACATGCATAAAACGGGTTATTCATTTATTTTGAGGACTTTGGTCCCGCATGTGTTTATTATGGAAAACGATTTTTATGTGATGATTTTATTGGGTAAAAATAGGACATTTGGTCCAAGTTTTATTTAGCAAACATTCTTTTTAGCGGGAAACATTTGTGTGGTGGTTCTTTTAAGCACGGTCGAAAATCATTTTATTATTACAGACCACAAATACATACAATAATATTTACATATTTCTAAATAAATAAATAAATGAATACGTAAATAAATAACTAAATTCTAACAATAATCAATAATGATAATAATAATAATACATAAAATTAAATAATCACAAATCAATTAAATAATGACATCAACATAAAATTAACAGAAATTAGACAATAATAATAATAATATCAATGATAATAATAATAATAATATTAACATAATAATATTAAATAAATATAAATAATAACAATAATAAATAATAATAATAATAATAATAATAATAATAATAATAATAATAAACAGAAATTAAGTAAATAAATATAATAATAATAATAATAATAATAATATTAATAATTCAGAAATTAAATAAATATTAATAATAATAATAATAAATAAATAAATAATAATATTAATTAATATTAATTAATAATATATTAAAATAAATTAATATAAAATAGGCTTACCGGATTTAGGTCGCCGGAAATTGGCCGGAGCGACGGTTGACGGCACCACCAACACCGGACGGTAGATCGCCTCGTCGGGAGTCCAAATCCGGTGTCCACGCGCCGATCGGAGGTCCACCGTCGCCGGAAAACGAGATAAAGCGGTCCGGGTCCTTCTCCCTCACGCGCCGGTTGCCGGAGTCCGATGGAGAAGCGGCGGCGACGACTGGGTGCGCCCGGACATGGTGGTTCTTCCGGTGGGGCGCGTGCCTGAATCCGGCGTCGGAGGTGGCCGGCGGAGGCGACGCCTTCTCCCTCTCTCCTTTCTCCTTTTTCTTCTCTCCGGTCCAGCGTTGGGTTCCTGGGTCTGGTCTCCCTCTCTTCTTTCCTTTCTTTTTCTTTCCTTTTTCTTTCTTTTCCTTTTTTCTTTCTTTTGCTTGGCTTTTCCTCTCTTTGATCTGCCGACCCCCCTTTAATTTTTGCTCTTCTCATTCATTTTATACCCCTAAATTAGGGCTAAGGGCATACAAGTAATTTCCTCAATAATTCCCTCCATTTTCTCATTTTTTAACTTTAATTAGTTTAACTTAATTAAAACTAATACACACACATACACATACTAATTAAACATGCACATATTAATTAAACATTACACATTAATATATTCAATTAATTAAATATTACAATAATTAAACATTACACACATCACATATTAACATAATTAATCTACTCAATATATAATTTATCTAATTAATTAAACATTCAACATTTTAACTAATTAATTAACTAATTAATCATTAATTTTACATGCAATTAATTAATACAATAATATTGACTAATTAATTAACTAATAACATTAACTAATTAATTTTACACATACACATATTTATATATTTATTATATATATATATATATTTTTGGAGGGAATAATCAAGGATAAAAATCACAATTTTCATTTTATGCCGGACTCGGGACCCGGTGTCTACAGTTGCCCCCAATTTTGGAGAAGCTAGTGCATAGACACCTAGGTGAGCCAAAATTCAAAGTGGGAGAGAGAGAGGATTCCATACCTGCGGCGGAAACCTTCTTGAATTGAGTGTTGTTGTTGTGATTGCAGAAGCGGCAGTGCCGTGATCGTGCTAACCCTCCATAGAGTGGTAGTGCCGTCATCATGCTAGCCGTTCTGTTGAGTGGCGCCCCCTGAGAGGTCTTTGGTTGAGATCTGCCCCCTGAGAGGTCTTGGATTGATTGTGTGCCCCCTGAGAGGTCTTTGGTTGATTGAAGTGGTAGTGCCGTGGTCGTGCTAACCCTCCTCAGAGTGGTAGTGCCGCCATCGTGCTAACCCTCCGTTTGGTGAAGTGGTAGTGCCGTGGTCGTGCTAACCCTCCTCAGAGTGGTAGTGCCGCCATCGTGCTAACCCTCCGTTTGGTGAAGTGGTAGTGCCGTGGTCGTGCTAACCCTCCTCAGAGTGGTAGTGCCGCCATCGTGCTAACCCTCCGTTTGGTGAAGTGGTAGTGCCGTGGTCGTGCTAACCCTCCTCAGAGTGGTAGTGCCGCCATCGTGCTAACCCTCCGTTTGGTGAAGTGGTAGTGCCGTGGTCGTGCTAACCCTCCTCAGAGTGGTAGTGCCGCCATCGTGCTAACCCTCCGTTTGGTGAAGTGGTAGTGCCGTGGTCGTGCTAACCCTCCTCAGAGTGGTAGTGCCGCCATCGTGCTAACCCTCCGTTTGGTGAAGTGGTAGTGCCGTGGTCGTGCTAACCCTCCTCAGAGTGGTAGTGCCGCCATCGTGCTAACCCTCCTCAGAGTGGTAGTGCCGCCATCGTGCTAACCCTCCGTTTGGTGAAGTGGTAGTGCCGTGGTCGTGCTAACCCTCCTCAGAGTGGTAGTGCCGCCATCGTGCTAACCCTCCGTTTGTTGAAGTGGTAGTGTCGTGGTCGTGCTAACCCTCCTCAGAGTGGTAGTGCCGCCATCGTGCTAACCCTCCGTCTGGTGAAGTGGTAGTGCCGTGGTCGTGCTAACCCTCCTCAGAGTGGTAGTGCCGCCATCATGCTAACCCTCCGTTTGGTGAAGTGGTAGTGTCGTGGTCGTGCTAACCCTCCTCAGAGTGGTAGTGCCGCCATCGTGCTAACCCTCCGTTTGGTGAAGTGGTAGTGCCGTGGTCGTGCTAACCCTCCTCAGAGTGGTAGTGCCGCCATCGTGCTAACCCTCCGTTTGGTGAAGTGGTAGTGCCGTGGTCGTGCTAACCCTCCTCAGAGTGGTAGTGCCGCCATCGTGCTAACCCTCCGTTTGGTGAAGTGGTAGTGCCGTGGTCGTGCTAACCCTCCTCAGAGTGGTAGTGCCGCCATCGTGCTAACCCTCCGTTTGGTGAAGTGGTAGTGCCATGGTCGTGCTAACCCTCCTCAGAGTGGTAGTGCCGCCATCGTGCTAACCCTCCGTTTGGATGATGAAGTGGTGCTGTCTATGAGCCCTTTGAGAAGCGGTTGCCCCCTGAGAGGTCTTGGGTTGAGATCTGCCCCCTGAGAGGTCTTGGATTTGATTATGTGCCCCCTGAGAGGTCTTGGGTTGATTGTTTTGATTGATGGATAGAATGATGTCGTCACTCGGGTTCTACCGGTGTCCGCATCGAGTCTCTTTTTCTTTCTGCAAGACTTAGAAAGGCAAATATGCAGGAAAAAATAGGTGAGCATGCAAGTGAAATGCATGTGTATGCAGCAATGCAGTATAAAAATTCATCCAAGTGGATTTTGAGGCGACAGCCGATTTAATTGCAATTTGCAGTAAGATCAGTGCCTTCTGGAATTGCCTTTGAATTTCATGCTCTTTGGGGATCGCGAGGTTCTCATCTGAAACCTGTAGTCATTATTTTAAGGTTGTGCGTCCCTTGTGGATTTTCACACTAGCTTTTCTTAGCGGGAAATGCGTCCTTTCGGATTTTCACACAACCCTGTGCCTTATTTTTGCCTGGAATGGACCCAACCCAATCCAGCGGTTTTTTTTTTTTTTTTTTTTTTTTTTTTTAGGACAGACTGCCTGTTTTCAGGTTTTCACCCTGTCTTTTGGCCTAATTTTTGCTTAGAGCGCCGATTACGGTTTTCATCTCTAACGGCCTCTTTTTTTTCTTTTTTTCTTTTTTTCTTTTGTTTTCTTTTTTTTTTGTACATCAGATGAACTATTCTGGTTACATCAATACCATTGCATAAATGCACATATTTCAATTTGATTTCATAATATATGATCATTATTTGACATTAATCTTAAGATACAAAACCTCATCCAATCTCGGGATGGATCTTGAAAGCATCAAACTCCTGTTATCAATCTGCTCTCTTTTTGATTCTCATGATTGAATATTTTCTCTTTGCTCTCATTTAATCTCTTGAATGCAAATTCTAGAAGCAACGTCGGAGACGAGACTTAACTCGAATGCATGAACGCACTCATGGCTTCTCGCTTGAAGCTCAAGAAACACCATATGCCTCTTCTTACGTACCAAACCTTATTGAAAGGTCATCTCCGCTAATTGGATAAGACTGAACCCAGAATCAAAAGGTCTTACTTTGGTTGTAATGTCAGGTTTGGGTAGATGGCTGTCAAAGAAAGATCAGGTCGCTAGAAAAATGGCCGCGATATTTTCTTAACTGATGGATGAACCGTTCTCGGCTCAAAATTATTCTTGAATTTGGGCTTGATAACATTCTAGCTCCTTGAGATCAGAAGGGCAATCGTTGAAACTAGTCAATTGGTCATCATTTTGAGCTCTCTTTTTTTCCTTTTTTTTTTCTTTTCGTTTTCTTTGCTTCTTTTTCTTTCATTGTTCATTCATTTTTTCTTTTTGGATTTTTCGCTTTTTTTTTTCTTTTTCTTCTTTTTGCTTTCGCTTCTCTTTTTTTTTTTGAGCTCATGCCTTTCATGCATGACTAAACCCTCTTTCCAAAGTCTGAACTTGCTCTTATCAAGGCAAAATTTTTTTTTTTTTTTTTTAATAGTCCAAAGAATTGTTCAAATGTACATCCATCAGTTTTAGAACGGCCACTCTTCTAAGGGGAAGCCAAAATCATTTTAGGTGAGGGGGTAGTTTTAATGTGTGTAACAACAAAATTGGCACGCATTCAGCATACTTGTATAAAGGCTCAATGGGCTAGCAAGCGATTGCAGAATAAGGGTAGGAAATAGTTATTTAGAGAGCTATACAAAGAAAAGATTGCCTAAATCATTTTCCAGGTTGTCTTATCCAGAAATCGCTTCGACGAGTAATCAGAAAGGTTCTAGTGCTCTTAGTGAGTTTTCATCCAATCTCCTAATTGCAACTAATTTTTTCTTTCTTATTTTTATTTTCTCTGACTCTCTCTCTTCAGGAGTTATATCAGATGCCATCAAGATTTTCTTTGGATTTTCCAAAGTTCCAAGATTAAATGCAGTAGTATTAATTGAATTAATGTCAAAATGAATGAATGTATCATGATCATAAGAAATGAAATCATTAGAAATAATATATAAGTACGCAAAATATTGTTCATCCGTCATCAGGTTTTATTTCTCCTCCTTCTCTAGGTCAACAATTTCTTTATTGTTGATGAGATCTTGAATTTGATCCATCAGAATTTGGCAGTGATCTGTTAAATGGCCAGTGTTGGTGGGCTACTATGTCCTCAATCTCATCTTCTTTCAAAAAATCCTCCTCGGGATTGTGAACTCTTGCCCTTCTTGGCTCAATAAGTGTCGCGGCTCTATGCTCATTGATAGGTTGACAGTAGCATTGCCAATAAAAAGAGCCTCTCCACCAGCAGGTGGTTCGGCTTGCCCCCAGCATGGGCTATTGGTTGTCGTGGATCAACAGGTTGTGAGATAGTAGGTGCTCGTGAATCATGTGGATGAGGTACAAGATGTTGAGAGTGGCTCAGGATCCCAATCAAGCACTAATTCGAGCAATCCAAAGGGCGAGTCTGTCCTTACTAATCGACCGTCGGGACCTCTAATCCATTTGGATGAATTTATGATGGCTGAAAATTCAAATTGTTAGAATGATGCATGCATGACAATATACAATGCATGATCGTGAATTATGCAGATGGAGTGAAAAAATCAATAAATTGCAATTATGCAATGCAATGCATGAAAAAATTATATACATGATGGTATGTGCACATGAAAAATAATATGTAGGCAAAAGGGTATATACACAATATGAAATGCATTTTTTATATTTTTTTTTATTTAATATTTTATATATTTTTTTATTTTTGATTGATTTTTTTTTTTTGACATGAATGACATGTGATGTATGTGCATGTTATGCAGCATTCACAGCCACATGCAAGCAGGTAGAACCTTCCGGCCTTATTTCTCCCATACACGAGGTCGTGCGGTCTCTTTCCTAGGTGGGCTTTATCCAAGGGTTAACAGGGAACCCAATGGACGCGTATAGTGCACGGTGAGAAGCCGGCAGCATAACAACTCTTTACTTTAAGGCACATGCGCATGGATGGTTGGCCATTATATATTTAAACAATTCGATTAAATCAAGATAAGCCCATCGGGGCATGAAGGCCTTTGATGAAAATCATCTGATTCAATTGATTTTGTTCAATATATGACGGCCCAAATAGCAAGCACGATATTATGGTACATGTCACCTAGTGGAGATTTCTATTGCCATTACATGAACTTTGGCCAAAAGGTGGTGTTACTTTGAGGCTACCCAAGCATGATCCCTGCCGACGGGTCTATCTCATCACGAGCATAACGACCGATCGGGTCACCATTTTATATACCACGATGGTACGTGGCTTGGGCTGGTGATTATCCTTAACACTTCCCCAAATTGAGTGAAAATGAGGAGGTGCTTCAGGAACGCACCGGGGCTAATAAGAGGGACCAAACTATCATATTCTAAAGCTCTAATGCGATGTAATGCAGTTTTGAGAGAAGAGCGAAATTTATAAACTAAAACTAAATTGTAAATTTTAATCAAGGTACTTTCGAATTGAAGTCTCAAATACGTCCCCAGCGGAGTCGCCACTGTGACGCGCGCCGGGTCCCCGCGGCCGCCCGTTCGGACCGCCCGCACGTGGGCGATCGGGGCAATTGCGGGTCCGTCAACAGCTTGCGATAAATCGCAAGTGCGTCTATGTTGGGCAACAAAGAGGTTTCATGGAGTCGCCACCCAATAGAACATTGGGAAAGTTTCTCTCGCCTCGGAGAGCCTAAGACTTGCGCATTTTATCCATATTGGGCCATTAGGCCTAGGATTAACGTCTAAATCTCGTGACACAAGAGGTGTCTTGGAGGATAACCTCTAGCCTCTTGAGCCCAAAGACCAGAGCAGGGTTCGGGACTTCTCATTTATTCGTACCTTGATTAAGTTTACAATTGAGTTTTGAATTTATTAGTTCACTCTCTCTCTACACAATGCAAGTTTGGTTAAAGCACAATTTATTCATTCAAGAGCATAAAATAAAATAGCATTAAAACGTAAAATAAATTTACAATAATATTCGGGAGCGGAATACAACTCCCATTTATAAATGTACTATACATGCATAAAACGGGTTATTCATTTATTTTGAGGACTTTGGTCCCGCATGTGTTTATTATGGAAAACGATTTTTATGTGATGATTTTATTGGGTAAAAATAGGACATTTGGTCCAAGTTTTATTTAGCAAACATTCTTTTTAGCGGGAAACATTTGTGTGGTGGTTCTTTTAAGCACGGTCGAAAATCATTTTATTATTACAGACCACAAATACATACAATAATATTTACATATTTCTAAATAAATAAATAAATGAATACGTAAATAAATAACTAAATTCTAACAATAATCAATAATGATAATAATAATAATACATAAAATTAAATAATCACAAATCAATTAAATAATGACATCAACATAAAATTAACAGAAATTAGACAATAATAATAATAATATCAATGATAATAATAATAATAATATTAACATAATAATATTAAATAAATATAAATAATAACAATAATAAATAATAATAATAATAATAATAATAATAATAATAATAAACAGAAATTAAGTAAATAAATATAATAATAATAATAATAATAATAATAATATTAATAATTCAGAAATTAAATAAATATTAATAATAATAATAAATAAATAAATAAATAATAATATTAATTAATATTAATTAATAATATATTAAAATAAATTAATATAAAATAGGCTTACCGGATTTAGGTCGCCGGAAATTGGCCGGAGCGACGGTTGACGGCACCACCAACACCGGACGGTAGATCGCCTCGTCGGGAGTCCAAATCCGGTGTCCACGCGCCGATCGGAGGTCCACCGTCGCCGGAAAACGAGATAAAGCGGTCCGGGTCCTTCTCCCTCACGCGCCGGTTGCCGGAGTCCGATGGAGAAGCGGCGGCGACGACTGGGTGCGCCCGGACGTGGTGGTTCTTCCGGTGGGGCGCGTGCCTGAATCCGGCGTCGGAGGTGGCCGGCGGAGGCGACGCCTTCTCCCTCTCTCCTTTCTCCTTTTTCTTCTCTCCGGTCCGGCGTTGGGTTCCTGGGTCTGGTCTCCCTCTCTTCTTTCCTTTCTTTTTCTTTCCTTTTTCTTTCTTTTCCTTTTTTCTTTCTTTTGCTTGGCTTTTCCTCTCTTTGATCTGCCGACCCCCCTTTAATTTTTGCTCTTCTCATTCATTTTATACCCCTAAATTAGGGCTAAGGGCATACAAGTAATTTCCTCAATAATTCCCTCCATTTTCTCATTTTTTAACTTTAATTAGTTTAACTTAATTAAAACTAATACACACACATACACATACTAATTAAACATGCACATATTAATTAAACATTACACATTAATATATTCAATTAATTAAATATTACAATAATTAAACATTACACACATCACATATTAACATAATTAATCTACTCAATATATAATTTATCTAATTAATTAAACATTCAACATTTTAACTAATTAATTAACTAATTAATCATTAATTTTACATGCAATTAATTAATACAATAATATTGACTAATTAATTAACTAATAACATTAACTAATTAATTTTACACATACACATATTTATATATTTATTATATATATATATATATTTTTGGAGGGAATAATCAAGGATAAAAATCACAATTTTCATTTTATGCCGGACTCGGGACCCGGTGTCTACACATGGGACCCTCAATTCCACTAACTACACTTTTACTATCTGCTCTTTACACAACTCTTTAAGTCCTTACAAATTACCAATTGGTCACTAAAAGAAAATTTTATCATTTAATACTTTTAATCCTTTGCAATTAAGTCCTCCTTTCCTTGTAAAATTACTCAATTGCCCTTAATAAATCCAATTAGCATGAAATTTCTGCTAGGCCATATTTGGGATGTGACAAGTATGCTTATGTTTATATTTATATTTATATTTGTATGATTTTATTGGTATTCCCGTATAGTGTTTGTGCTCGTTTGTCTTTGCTCCTCCCCATTAAGCATTATCGCTTAGCACGAGTGTTTTCCCGTGTAGGTGGTAGGTCCGGTTTGGTTCGTGTCGTGCATCTGCAAGGTCGGCCACTAAGAGTTAGAGTTTTGATTTTTTTGTATATCCTCCGTTATTGATTTTCGAAATGTAATTAAGTTTTATTATGTTATATTTTAGTGCGAATAAGAGTGCTGGTGATATAAGTTTGGGATGTGTATGTCATTAAGGTTCTGATTTTAGAAATTTTATTACTCTATTTTCTGTTGTGCTAGTGAGTGTCTTCGTTCGGTAGCACCCTCTGCTCACCGTAGTGCTATGTGTGGGAGTTGGGGGTGTTACAGGCTCCTTTTCATTTCAATTACACATTCAGTCAAACAATCTTAAAATCATTATTATTAAAATAACACACAAACAAAGTTTCTTAAACCTCAAAATCCTTTGCTCCTTAAAGCTCACTTTGCACATGTCTCACCAACCTTAGCTTTACCCTTATCTTTCCTTGGTTCTACCACTACAACCATGATCCAATTTCCAGAATTGGATACAAGAAATCAAAACCACATTTATCCAAAATACAGAACAAGAAGGAGTAAAAAAAGAAGAACTAAGTTGAGTAAATCACTTACCTTGCTAAGATAATGTATCACACGTGCAAACACCTCTAGACTCAAAATGTAACACCCTTAATCTATACACACACTACGGTTCCAGTATTACAGCACGGTTACTTGATTGTCTTAAAACTACCCTTAAGATTTTTCAAAAACCGGGTAAATATTTTTTTCTCATCCTTTTTCTATACCCATCTGCCCTATAACTATTTAGTTTTACTATTTATTCAGTGAAAATACAAATATGCCACTTAATTCTACGGTTAATTTATATTTCATTCTCTATAATTTTATTAAATTAAAAGTCTACCTTTTAAAAATCCTTACTTATATATATACATACATATATATATATATATATATATATATATATATATATTTAACTTCTTTTTAATCCAACTTCAATTCAACTGTGTACTAGTGATTTTAATTTCAAAACCTAGACGCCTATTTTCTTTTGTATTTTTCCAGCCTAAATACCAGTGCTTGCAAGCTGTCCAAAACCAATGAACGTAAATAACGATATAAAATTTCAGCAACTGTTCTAACCTTAACAAACCTAAAACCGATACATATTAACAATATGGCACTACAGATTTTTCACCTTACCAATAAGCTTAAACCAAAACAAATATACCAAACAGTCTAAAACTTACTACAAAACTTACTAATATGTTTGTGTGAATTTCACAATTATATATGTGCGTATATACACAGGTACATCTAATTTAATCCAAACAGTAATTTAAATTACATGAGTGATGGCTTCAAATATTCACCTAATATTTAAAACATGCACTAACCAAATTCTAACATAATCACATCTCATATTCTCAGCCTAATACTAATGAACTATCCTTAATTCAAACCTTTAATAAGCATATTTGGATTTTCCCACTTAGCATTTAAATTTTCCACTAATTTTTTTCGTGTATTAACAATTACACTACCGTTACCTAGATTTGCATATTATGATACCCATTTATATATATTAAGATTTAATTATCATTAAGTTATTTATAAATTTAATTACTAATTTGATTTATGTGTCATAATTTAACTATTACAAAAATTATGTACAATTTAGATCCTAACTTACAAATTAACCTATATTTCTTCAATTTTAAAAATACTGTTCTACTTTCACAAAATACGGACAATTTTCCAATTCTTTTCATTCAACCTCGCAATTATGTAAGTCCTAATTTAATTTCTAATTAGCTATGCCAAAACTCATGACAATACAGCCAGCAAATCAAAAGAATCCAATAAACAGATTGTTCACATAATGCATTTAATTAAAATCACACTCTTAACAAATTTTAACTTACGTGAAAATCACTTAGAAAAGTAGATTTGGTAGCCACATACAATTTTTTTGCATATTTTGGTCTCTTCACCGTCGTCGGAGAGTCGCCAGAGCTTCACCGGAGGCACTGAAACCACCAGGGGGTAGCTAGAAGCTTCGGGGTTGCTTTTCTGGTGATCACAAGCCGTGAATGTTCTTCGTTTCGTCGGAATCGATACCGGAGATCTCAGTTCTCTCCTTCTCCGATCTGCTCGTCGCCGGTGATTGAGGACCACCCATCAGTACCGAAAGATTCATCTTCTCACTAGGACTGCCGTCGTGCCATCCTTCTCGTCTTTCCCCACCAGTGCTGGCCGAAAAATGCCAGAGAAGCTTGCGATTTTTCCTCCCGCTCTCCTGGAACGGCGACGTCGTGACGGGGAGGAAGACGCCGTGATCGACAACGGCAAGGAACCCGGTTGCTCGCCATCGACCGCCGCTAGCCTCCTCGCGCCTTCCGCCATGCTATGCCATCTCCCTCTCCCTCTCTTCCTCTTTCTCTTCCTCGGTCTCTTTCCCTAATCTCCCTTATTCGTGACTCTCCGTTTTGTGCCTCTTCCTTTCTATTTTCTTTTTTCTTATCATAATTCCCACTAATTCTAGCTTAATCTCCAATATCTGGATACTTCTAGACCTAAAAATTGTCACATGTTATAATTATTTTATTTACATAATTATTTCTTTGTTTAATATTTTCTTATCTATTTACATGTAAGCATATTTAGATATTTATGTATATATTTGTCTAAAATTTATTTGAATAATTAAATTATGTAGTTTTAAGGAAAATTCCACTCTTATGCGTCAATAATTAACCTTCAATGAATTTTTCAGCATGCCAAGTTATTAATTAAAACACCAAAAGTTTTAGGGCGTTACAACTCTCCCCCCCCCCCCCCTTTAAAAGAAATTTCGTCCTTTTAAATCACAAGATTCATCCTTTCAATCAACTTGCATTCCCAATGCAAGTTTGCAAACAATTTAATTGTATTCTTCCATCGTATAGAAGCCATTATCGCTTTGTCAATGATAATGCTTTGTGTGCCATTTGTGAAGACAATAGAAGAAGGAAAAAGCCATTAAATAAAAAGACCATATGCATAATTCTCCCTTTTCTATGTAGCACATGGAAATATTTAAAATTAACAACTTCTGACTCCACTTCAATAAGATCCGAGATATAGTGTTCTAAACTCCTTTAGAAGCAGGTGCTACATTCTCATAATAGAAGTAGGGTGGCCTAATAGCTGCTTCAGGAAGTGTTTTATGAGTTACAAGCTCTGGATCAGTGGGGACTCCAAATCCAATCATTGGATTTGGAAGATGTAGCATCTCATTATCTCCAGGCAGCTGATGCTTCCTTTCCAAAAGAGAAGTTTCTTTTCAGAACTCAGATGTTTTGTTTTATCTTCCTCCTATTCTACAGCCAAGGATCAAGCAGTCTGATGCTGATTACCTTAGACACAAAAAGAGAAGTTTTTATGAAAGTGATAGGAGGGAAAAGAAACACCCAGGATCGAAACCTGGCTCTGATACCAATAAAATGTAACATCCTTAATCTATACACACACTACGGTTCGAGTATTACTGCACGGTTACTTGATTATCTTAAAACTATCCTTAAGATTTTTGCGAAAACCGGGTAAATTTTTTATTTCTCATCCTTTTTCTATACCCATTGCCCTATAACTATTTAGTTTTACTATTTATTCAGTCAAAATACAAATATGCCACTTAATTCTACCAAAATTTCGGCAGAGTTTCCTCTATAATATTGCCTATCCCCTGTAAACAGAAAGTCTTTACACTTCTAATAATCATATATATGATTAACCCTACTCCAATTCAAAATCCAACACAAGTTTGCCCATCCTCCAATTTAGGTTCATTCACACACTCATATAATAATTCACAAATATCATCCACTCAATACTTACATCAATTGTACAAAATACAAAGATATAACATTAATACATCAAAGCTATCAGCTATAAATAATTGTTCAACACAAACTCTTCGATACAATAGCATCCTAATTATCTATGTAGTGTACATGCCAACTAGAAACAAGATCAAATTATCAATTCCAAGAAATTTCATTCTTATCACCTCCTTGTCATGCTTTCCATCCAACATTACTTCTTTGGAACAGTGCTGATACTCACTTGATTTCTATCTTACACCTGCGCGAGGCTAAATCACGTGCTAAGCTTTACGCTTAGTGGTGACTACCAAATTTACTTATCCAAGGCATAAAAATATTAAATATACATATATAATTTAAACATACATACATTATAATGTTTTTGTATTGAGGCCGCTAACTACTTTTTCCTTTCATGTATAACATAACAATTTTATAGTTAACATATCATTTATTATTTAACCGTAAAGTATTTATTTAACTCCGAATTAAATATAAATGCTGGTAAGGTAAAACAATATTTATGCAATACATTCAATATTTTTCTAAATAGCTGAAATTTCTTAAACATTTATATTCAAGTTCCCAAATCAATGATCGAGATTTCCTAACATTTTCATAATGTGCAAAAACACGTTTATCATGCATCACTAATCAAAATTTCATGGATTATTAAACAGTCAATATGCTCATAACATAGCAACAAATATTTCATTCATGCATTAACAATTATTCTAACTTTCATCTAATACAATAATACAAACTAATATATATGCATGTATGTAATACTCATTGATGAATATGAGGCTCGTAAAAATACATAAAACTACTTCATCATATCACTAATTTCATAAGATCATTTACCAATACCATTTATTTACTTAAAGTTTTATCATAAAACTATCATTTTATTTCATAATTTAAGATATTATTATACATTTATTAACTTTTCAACTACATATATAAATATACATTTTAAACTTTAAACTTTTCACTCTTATTTATTTCTTAACATCTCATTCTTACTTTTACTGATTTATTATTTAACTTTACTTCTGTCATCAAGTCATTTAATAGTTTTCTTAATTCATATTTACTTCCTTACTTATCATCTAACTCCTTAGATTATACATTTAATATGGATTGCTATATTTATTATTTAAATCCACTAATTTACCCCGCTTTATTTATTCATAATTTAATTCTTTGATTCACACATTTATTTTACATTCACTAATTTACTTTTTAATTTACTATTTTCCCCTAGTATTAATCCCGTAGAAACCTTCGAACCGAATAAACGGGACCTGGACCCCACAGATCCACTACATACATTTTGGAGTGATTCCGAGGAATCACCCATTCATTCCATTTCACATTCCATTTCATTTCATTTTGCATTTCAACATTTAAACATTTAAACATTTAGTAGACCGTCATTGGCCTACTTAAGCGTGTCGCCATGACTCATACCGCGGTGTGGAATCGCTATGGCTAGCCAACTATATCCTAAACTAGATTAACTACTAGACCACTACTAAGGGCAATCTAATTGACCATTATTCTAGCAAATCAAAATTTTCAATCTTTACATAAAATAATATCAATATACATTTCGATCTAAAAATGTCAGAAATAATCCCAGTATCACAATTTATCATTTTCTCATAACACTCTAATTACTTACCTCATTTCACTAATTTAACTTTACAGCATGCCATTAATCATATTCATATAATTAAAATGCATTAACAATCATAATTTACCTCATATATATACAAGTATACATTTGACCACCACTCTTTCTTTCCATTCCAATTCACTTCTATTTTTTTTTATTTCATCAAACTAAGTTCATTACATACTAAACCAATTATACATAACTGTTTATATAGGTATTTACTATATTTCATTAATCTAATTCTTTTCACAAATTTCCTCATTTAAACGCGTACAAACCATTTACTTTTGTTTATGACCTAACACACTAATTTTCTTAACAATTTATTTGATTTTATTAGTATAATTATCTTTAGGTATACTTAACTACACACATTAATTATTAAACACACTCAATTTCTCAGATTCATTGACTTACCATGAGCCTGCTTGAATTACCTTTTTGGTCCTTTATTTACATTAATACGATTAATTTATATTTTATTCTCTATAATTTTACTAAATTAAAAGTCTACCTTTTAATAATCCTTACTTATATATATATATATATATATATATATATATATATATATATATATATATATATATATATATATATATATATATATATATATATATATATATATATATATATAACTTTTTTTAATCCACCTTAAATTCAACTATGTTCTAGTGATTTTAATTTCAAAACCTAGACGCCTATTTTCTTATGTATTTTTCCAGCCTAAATACCAGTGCATGCAAGCTTTCTCATCCTTTTTCTATACCCATCTGCCCTATAACTATTTAGTTTTACTATTTATTCAGTCAAAATATAAATATGCCACTTAATTATACCGAAATTTCGGCTATAATATTGCCTATCCCCCTGTAAACAGAAAGTTTTTACACTTCCAATAATCATATATACATTCACCCTACTCCAATTCAAACTCCAACACAAGTTTGCCCATCCTCCAATTTAGGTTCATTCACACACTCGTATAAAAATTCACAAATATTATCCACTCAATACTTACATTAATTGTACAAAATACAAAGATATAACATTAAAACATCAAAGCTATCAGTTATAAATAATTGTTCAATACAAACTCTTCGATATAATAGCATCCTAATTATCTATGTAGTGTACATGCCAACTAGAAACAAGATCAAATTATCAATTCCCAGAAATTTCATTCTTATCACCTCCTTGTTATGCTTTCCATCCAACATTACTTCTTTGGAACAATGCTGATACTCACTTGATTTCTATCTTACACCTACGCGAGGGTAAATCACGTACTAAGCTTTACGCTTAGTAGTGACTACCAAATTTACTTATCCAAGGCATAAAAATATTAAATATGCATATACAATTTAAACATACATACATTATAATGTTTTTGTATTGAGGCCGCTAACTACTTTTTCCTTTCATGTATAACTGTGACGCGCGCCGAACCCCGTGGCCTCCCCAAATCCCGCTTTAGGGCGATCGAGATGGGATTCATTAAAACTTGTAAGGTATTTACAAGTGCGTCTATTTTGGGCAACAAAGAGGTTTCTTGGAGTCGCCACCCAATAGAACATTGGGAAGGGTCGACTAGCCTCAGCGCGCCTAAGACAACGCATACATATCCATCTTGGGCAAACCAGAGAGATTTTGGAGGTCTCAGCCTCTACCCCTTGGAGCCTAGAATTATGTAAATTAAGCCTTTTAAAGGGAACAAAAGATATTTTGGAGGTCCTAGACCTCTAACCTCATTGAGCCCAATACCAGATTGAGTTCGGGACTTCTCATTTATTTGTACCTTGATTAATATTGTAATTAAGTTTTAAATTTATTGTTTCATTAACTTTTCATACGATGCATTTAATTAAGGCATAATCATTCACGTCAAAAGCAATAAGTAAAGCATTTAAAATAAACATTCTTAAAATAAATTACAATAAAATTAGGGGCGGAATACAACCCCCATTAAAAAAAATAATATATAAATCATACAAAAATTGGGATATTCATTTGGAGTGAGGACATTGGCCCTACCATGCGTATTTATCATAAAACAATTTTTGATGTGATGGTTTTATTTTGGGATGGAGAAAATTGAGACATTGGTCCCATATTTATTTAGGAAAAAATTTCAAATTAATTAATAAAAATGGTTTAGTGACTTTTTCCTAGCGATATTGCAATAATCTTCATAATAAAAAGAATAAAGTCAAGGGTAAAGAAAGAACCTGGATAGGAAGCACCCTCATTAACCACTCCAATTCCAACATGGTCAGAAAAATAACTCATGGAAATAAACATGTTAGTGTCAAAATCGTGAATAAAATAAAGAAAAATAACATAACAAGAAACTTTAAAAGGAATGGGTTAAAAGATAAAAGAGGTAGAAAAAAAATTAAAAAACCTTTCAATTCTTTGTCAAAAAAATATTATTTAAAAAAAACAATTAATATGAGTCAAGTTAAATTAAACGAATATCAATCCAGAATGTTTACCCTCGGATTTTACCTTTTTAGGTGAATGTCGAATGATTTCGGTCCCCGCACGCTCCACAAGGATCAAGTAAAAATGGATCAAGGAAAGAAAATTTATGTTTTTCTTTCTTTGAAAATTTGACAGCGATCAAGTATCTGAATTAGCTGGATTGATAGAAACGAATGAATTTCGTTGCCTCAAATTGGCTTAATTCATAAGAAGAATTTGAGAAAAAACCAATTAGCTGAAAGAATTTTTATCAAATAAAATTCTGAAAGCAGTAGAGATTTTTAGATTTTTGTAAATTGCTCACAAAAGATTTTTCTATAAAAAATTTCTCACTCTCTCAAAATGTGCTAATTTCCCTCCCAAAAAAATATGTTAATTTTTCCAACCCCTGTTAATGAAATTTACTTCTCAATTTATAGAATTTTTGGAGATAAATAGGATAAGCATCAGTTTAAAGTTTGAATTTTAAAAGGAGTTTAAAATTCAACTTTTTTAACCAAAATCTTATCCCATTTTTTCCAAGATAAAAGCTTATCAGATTAGATTTTAACAAATCCGGTGCTATCTGATCAGATCCACTACCGACGGCCATGCCTTTAAATATCGATGGGCTTTACGCCCCTAATGAGGGTACGCATGAAAATCTTGACACAGACGGGCCAAGGCACAGGACTAGGGACGGAAGTTTTTACGCCGACATATGTCCGCTGCTACCGATGGGGCCGTCCCTACAACGCATAGAGATGGCCTATCTATCCAAATGATGGCCCATCCATATATGCTAGAGGCGGGGCACACCAACTAGGGACGGGCATCCCTACTCCAACGGTCATCCCGTCTGAATAGCAAAATCTCAATTTTGAGCTAAATTTCCCAAATTCTTTCAAAACCTCATGCCATAGAGAAAAAGATTTTAATCCTTCTGAAACTGAAAGACAAAAACCTCCGAATTCCATCCATTTATCTGACAACCGACATTGATCTCTTCATCGGGTAACTCTGACCTGGACCACCTCAGGACCCGGTGTCTACAGTTGCCCCCAATTTTGGGGAAACTAGTGCGCTAGTGTCTAGATGAGCCAAAATTCAGAGAAGAAAGGAAAGAAATGCATACCTGAGGCAGTTCTTACCTTGTTATCGGGGAAGCAGCGATGTGTCGAGTCTGCTCCGGACTTACAAAACGCGAGGGTTGCTCTTTTGAGCTGCACCGAGTCTGCTCCAGACTTATAAAGTGCGGATGGTGATGCGCCGAGTCTGCTCCAGACTTACAAAACGCGAGGGTTGCTCTCCTGAACTGCACCGAGTCTACTCCAGACTTATAAAGTGGGAATGGTGATGTGCCGAGTCTGCTCCAGACTTACAAAACGCGAGGGTTGCTCTCTTGAGCTACACCGAGTCTGCACCAGACTTACAAAGTGCGGATGGTGATGCGCCGAGTCTGCTCCAGACTTACAAAACGCAAGGGTTACTCTCCTAAGCTATATCGAGCCTGCTCTAGACTTACAAAGTGCGGATCCAATCTATCGCGTGTACCCCGCTGCCCTCATCTCGGCATGCGCGGTGTCTAATTTGTCCCACTAGCCTCATCTCAGCCTGCGCGGTGTGAGGTGCAGTGTCTCTAACTCCAACCTCTGTTGTGATCCGTTCTATTGCGTGTGCCCCGCTGCCCTCGTCTCGGTATGCATGGTGGCTAATCTATCCTGCTAGCCTCATCTCAGCCTGCGTGATGTCTGATTTATATCGCTAGTCCCGTCTAGGCTTGCGAACTTTCCTTACTAACCCCCATCCAATCTGCAAGGTACGACTCTTATATGTTGATTCTCATCTAATATTGAATGTAATCTTGAAGGACATAATGTTTGATCTGTTTATCCTTCCTTTTGACTGCTGATCATTTTCGAATTGGTGTAAAACCATGTTCCTATATTGTAAGAGATTCTTGTTAATTCTCGCGCCAATTAACTTGATTGGTAGATTTATGAACATTTTTAAGCTGCCCTTTATTATTTATCATCCTTTTACCATGTGATCAATTATCTTTTTTCTTTTTTAAGAAAGTTAAATCATGAAGAAATAACATGCACATTTAACAGGTTAGCCATAAATGTTTTTTCCACTAAGAGGTTAAATTTTTTACAATATATAGATGTGATTATAACAAAAGAATAAATACAAAGCTAGAAGAACTCCCTGAACAGTCTATAACGGAAAATAATCTGAGGGCTCCTCTGGATCCTCATCATCATCTGATAGATGAACCGGCTGGCCCTGTGATGAAGAAGCAGAGGGTCTCGTATCTGAAGTAAATGGCTGACTGAGAGGGGCCGATGGTCCGGCCTGCTGAGCAGCCAAGGCTATGGCCTGCCGCTGGTATCTGGGAGGTACAACCACCGGTACTGATAACGGCTGTGCTCTCACTGGGTCCTGCTGCTGGAACTGGGCCTGAGCATACCAATCAAGAAAAGGTTGTGCATATACCGTCATAAACTGCAGCGTATCAGTGACGACCCCCTTAACTCTCTGAAAGCGTCACCCAGGCGGAGGGTCTGATTTGTAGAGGTGGTCCCCATACTCCTCAGCCTATCCTCTATCTGCTCTCTAAACTCTCGCATGGACTGGGCGATGGGAGGTATGGCACCCTCTAGGACTTGGATCCTGAATCTGAGAGCCTCAACTGATTCATCCACCATCTGTACAGATGCATCTATCCTCTGGGTCGCCTCATCCTGGGAGGCCCCCGTCTCAAATAGTTAATAAGCCTCCCCTGCTCCTGGATGATACACTGCTGCTGATCCAGCCGCTCTAAAATTACTCTATCTCACTTCCCGAGTTGCCCGAGAAGGGCCCTGTCTCTCTCCTCCTATCTATGCTCAAAGGATGCGAACATAGAGGTCAAAATCGCAGTAAAATCGCAGTAAAATCTGGCTGTGCTGGGTGAGTCAATGGTGTGGATGGAGGGGGAGCTGACTCTGGTGCCCGCTCTAGAGGTGCAGCTGTAGAAGTAGATGCCTCCGGGTCCCTTGCTCTAGCATATGGACTGAATCTCTCAGGTGCCCGATGAGCTGTCCGCTGTACTCTCGATGGCGAAGGAGGAGTAGGACTCTGTACTCACTGCACCAGAGGAGTACCAAACAAGTCATCCAGGGTGAACTCAATCCCCATGTCAGAAGGTATACCCGGATGCTCCTCCTCGTGCTATGGCTGCGGGGGCTGACCCTCCTGGTGCTCTGGATGTCTGGGAGGCTGGTCCTCCTGGTGCTGCTGGGGCTAGAGAGGCTGGTCCTCCTAGTGCTGTGGATGCTCGAGAGGCTGCTGCTCCATCTGAGCCGCTGGCCTGCCACCATGGCCCACAAACTCCAAATCTCTGCGGCATTGAGAGACCTCGGGTTACCAGCTCGTCCCAGATAAGAGCTGGATAAAACCCTGTGAACATAGCGAAGGGCCTGTGACGAGAGTACCGTGCTCTTTGCCGTATCATGGTCATACGGCACTCCTGGTAAGGCAATGGCCGCCCAGTGGTGGCGTCTAACTGCTCTCTGGGGCACTATAACATCCTACCCAAGTGGAAGCCCCATAGCCTGTGCAAATCGCAGATGGGTAATGCTATACTGGTGGCCCTCTATCCAAAACTGTATGACACCCTCCTCTGTGTCGGACCTCTGGTACCCCCCGTACTGTAATGTATTAAGGAACTGCCGAACTATCTCTGGATGAGTCTGAAAAGCAGGCGTTAGAAACTTTGTCCATCCTGCACCCGCCATCAGAGCATCAACCTCGTTTGCCATCCTTAGAGCCTCGAGGAATGGCCTAGAGATAAAGCGGCTAGCTCGGAACTGCACCTCAGCCAATGCTGTATACCTCTGTCTGGCCTCGGCACTCATCCAATCCGTGGTCTGAGGCTCAGGCTGATCGTGCGGAGCATATCATCGGGGTGGCATCCTGGAAATAAAGTAAACAGTTAGTTTGACATCGTAATCATAAACGAAAAAAATTAGGCAGCATTCCGACCGGGATGAGTCTAAACCGAAAGGATTAAAAAAATTTGGGCAGCACCCCGACAAGGGTGTGCCCAAACTCCTGCATGAGAAAACAGAAAAAGAAAAAGGGGCAGGCCTCAGGCCCCAAGCAACAGTGCAACATTTTCAGATTTGCTTCATTTTTCTAATTCTTAGTACTGGTTTCAATGTGTATGCAGTCCTAAGGCCAGGTCTGTACATCTAACTAAAAAAATAAATATACATCCATCATTAATTGTTCTCAAAACAGCATATATCCATGCATTTTATCTCAACTGAAGAACAGCATATTGTTTATTCTAGCACTTAAAAAAAAACATAACATTAACTAAATAATTACATTCCAAATTAAACAACTAAAACTAAAATCAATTAGCAAGGCTCCTAATTACACTAATCCAAAAAAATAAAAATTACATTACTCATAATAAGATAAATAAATAAATAATAAGAAAAATAGAAGAATTTTACTAACCTTGAAATTGAGACTCAATGAAGAAGAAAGGACAAGACACTGGTGCAAAGAAAACCAACCGAAAGGGCAAAAACGAAAAAAATGCAACTGAAAAGGAAGGGAAGAACGTCGGTGTGAAGAAAAGAGAAAAGAAAGTGACAGACGGGCATGCCGTCTGTCTTTTCGAATTCCCCTTTTTACCCCTCATTAATTACCTAATTAATGCGCGTGATGTGCACAATGCAAAGATCTACAAGGTGGACAATTACAGATGGGATAATCGTCTGAGTGAGAGACGGGCTAGCCGTCGGTAAATCAATCCTATAAAGTTCACCATTTTCTTGGATTCCGTGCCTTTTCTCCCATTTTAGCTTCATAATAGGCTCTTTTCTCCAGTTTTTCCTCTTTTCCTTCTTTATTTCCTTTAGTGACTTCAATTTTAGCCACTGAGGAATGAATTCTCCTCTTCTTCACAAAATGCACCGTATCTTAGACGATGCTCAAAATTGGGAAAATAGCACCCTTGCCCCCCCTTTCTGGGCTGAGATTTTTACGAAGCGTCCAAATAGACCACAACCTTCTTTTAGCTGCGACCCACTTCTAGGACCCTTGCTTTCATATTTTCAGGTTCACCTACCAGGAAATATGCCCCTTGCCTAAGGAACTTGATGCTATTGTCGGGAGCCGGTATCCTCCTAGTGCTTTGCCCTGCGTTCCTCGTTGTGGTTTGGTTCAACCTCGAGATATTGCTCTGTCCTTAAGTATAGCTCCTTTTGATGCTACTCGTCTAGTTCCTCAGGGCCCTGTATTTGCCTTAGAACCTCTGATTGAAGCACTGGATGAATTCTCTAACCTTCCTTCATACAGCGTAAGTGTCATCTTTCTTTTTTGTCTGATGAAGTATTTGATGGTGACTTCAGAGGAGCTGCTTGGAGACCCTCGTCTGTTTGGAATTTTGAACGACTTTCACCATGGGCTGACCCCTTTCCCACTTATTCTGGCTGAGACTATCTTGGGTTTGGACTTTGTCCGTGCCAGGCCTACCACTTCATTCTCTGGGAGCCCCTTATTACTCCAGGTACATCATTGTTTTAAAGGGTAGTGCGTCCCTTGTAGATTTTCACACTAGCTTTTCTAAGCAGGAAGTACGTCCTTTCGGATTTTCACACAACCCTATGCCTAATTTTTGCCTGAAGTAAATCCAACTTACTCCAGTGGCTTTTCTTTGCTTTTTATCTTATTTTCTTTGGCTTTTATTTTTCCTTGCTTCTTCTTTCAGATTTGGTTGCAAGAGAAATTGAATCTGCTGTTAGAGCCACCTCCTAGGGTCATTAGTCAGTACTCTGCGAAGCATTTTCTTCCTCGCCGGCATCTGTACCTACCTGGGACCCCTGACGAAGGCATTACCAGATTCAGTGAGATATCAGATGAGGACATTAGCTTCATTCACGCTTGGCTTCCCTTATCCAATGTAGTTATTGATGGGTCTTCAGGATGCGTTCCCCTATGCGGGCTTCATGAGGCAACCTTCCACATCACGGTCCGCTGCTCTCGTCAACTTGGAATGACTCAGGATGTGGTGAGACACCCTCTATCCTTTCGAGGTGGAGTCCTTTATGTGGCTTTTACCTCCCGCTATCATGAGCTCTAGCCAACTTCCATTGAAAACTATCATGCCTCCCTTCGGGAACCACTCTGTCACCTCTACCAGCGCGTACAAGAGGTGGATACTTAGCTCGCCATCTGATAACCGAACACGGCGACTGAGGCATTTGGCTAGCGAGAGTAGTAGTAGGGCATAGTTTAGCTTTGCATGCATTTTGAACAATATGTTTCTTTTTAAAGCAGAATTGAACAATGATGTAAATGAATAAGTCAAGTCTTATTTTATTTCAAAGCATTGTGTATATTTCAGTACGATTTCAGCATACATGATCATTTTTTACACTAATTCAATTATGCAAGACTACATTCATTCATGGAACCAAATCTTGATAACATCAGCTCCCATTACCAATCAGCCCTCTTGGGTTTTCATGATTGGATATTTTCTCTCAAGCCTCTGATTTTTGCCCAGGATGCCTTTTTTCAGTTTTCACCCTGATGAGGCGCCCAATTTTAGCAAGGCCGCCTTTTTTTGGTTTTCGACCCGCAGGGCTTTTATTCTCTTCTTTTGATTTTATTTTCTTTAGCCATGGAACCTTTTGAGTCTATTAATATTGATCGGCTCTTTGAATTCATTGCCATCACTATCCGACAGAATCGCAGCCCCTTTTGACAGGAGCTTCTTGAGGATGAACGGTCCTTCCCACATTGGTCTGAACTTTCCTCTAATATCCGGTGCACATGGTCTCATCTGTTTAAATACCAGATCCACCTCCTTCAATGTTTCTTGACTTTCTTTCCAAAAGACCTAGTGAGCCTCTTTTGGTAGATTTGGTTGTGATAGTAGGCTTTTAACCTGTTCTCATCGAACATGTTCAAGCATTGTAGCCGCTGCCGCACCCATTCAGCCTCCGGAATCTCTTCTTCCATCATCACCCTCAGTGACTTAAGTTCGACCTCGACCGACAATACTACCTCCGTCCCATATACCAAAGAATATGGAGTGGCTCCTGTTGAAGTTCTGATGCTTGTTCTGTAACCCCACAATGCAAAAGGCAACTTTTCCACCCAATCTTTATAATTCTGGACCATCTTAGCCAGGATCCTCTTGACATTCTTGTTGGCGGCTTCAACTGCCCCGTTGGCTTGAGGACGATACGAAGAAGACTTGTGGTGCTCAATACCATACTTCTGGAGTAACTTCTTCGTTTCGGCCATGAACTGGACTCCGTTGTCAGATACCACATGGTGTGGAAAGCTATACCTACATATCAAGTTCTTCTCGATGAATTTCGCCATATCCCGAGCATCAACTTTCCTAAAGGACTCAGCTTCTACCCATTAGGTAAAGTAGTCGATGGCGACAATGATGTATCTATGCCCATTGGAGGCCGTGGGGCGTATTTCCCTAATAATATCAATCCCCTAAGCTGCGAATGGCCAAGGTGACGTTAGATTCTGTAATTCCGAAATGGGCAGATGCCTTAAATCTGCATACTACTGGCATAACTGACACTGCTTTACATATTTCGAGCAATTGTTATCCGTGGTGAGCCAGAAGAATCCTTGTCTCATAATCTTTTTGGCCAATGTCAGCCCATTCATATGGGCCCTGCATACTCCGGTGTGTGTTTCTTCCATCATCCTCTTAGCCTCTTTCTCATCCAAACACCTCAACTGGATACCATCAGCCTGTCGTTTGTACAATGCTCGATTTAGGCAGATGAACTGAGTAGATAGCTTGCGAATCATTCTCTGATCTTTATCAGTAGCTTCCTCTGGAAACGTCGCATTCTCTAGATAGTTCTTAATATCATAATACCACGGCTTCCCATCTCCTACTTCTATCTCCATGACTGATTTAGATTCGAAGCTAGGTCTCTCAGAGCTAGAAATCAAAACTAGCCTCATAACCACCCCTTCGGGGTTGTCCCACATTGAGACTAAAGTGGCAAGCGCATCGGCTAATTAGTTTTCGTCCCATGGAACAAACCGGAATGTACACACTTCAAATTGACTGCTCAGGTCTCTCAAGTGCTTGATGTATGGCGTCAGCCTCTCTTCTTTAATGGCCCATTCACCTCGGATTTGATTGATCACCAGGGAGGAATCACCAAACACTTCCACATTTTTTGCTCCTAAGGCTATCAACGCCTCCAACCCAAAGGCATACGCTTCATACTCAGCTTCGTTATTGGTAGCCTTGAACCTCAATTTCTTGGCCAAAGGGAGCTTCTCATCATTCGGGGTTGTTAAAATGACCCCTACTCCTACCCCCTTGTTGTTCACGGCTCCCTCAAAGTGCAACTGCCAACCTTGAACTTTGATAGCTGTCACATCCTCATCTGGAAAGTTAAACTCATATGAGTCTCCTTGGATTGGGTATTCTGCAAGGAATTCAGCCACTGCACGCCCTTTGATAGTTTTTCGAGTAATATACTCCACATCGAATTCTTGTAGCAATAACAACCACCTACCAATTTTCCCGAGTAAAGAGGGGGCTTCCTATAAGTACCTTAAAGGATTCTGCTTAGCTACTGCCTGTACCCTGTAGGCATGAAAGTAATGCCGCAACTTCTTAAAAGCCCAGATTACGGCAAGGCAAATCTTTTCTACTTCTGTATACTTAACCTCATAGGCCAGGAACATCTTGCTAAGGTAGTAAACAACAAATTCCACTCCAAATTCATCCTCCTGGGCCATCAAAGCGCCTACAGAACTGTCTTTTATAGCCAAATACAAAATCAATGGCCTGACTGGCTTATACAACTTGGTCATAAAATACCTTACATAAACTTATACAAAACTATACAACTTATAATAGCCAAAATACAAAAAGCACTACAACTGTAACTCCTAGTGGCCGACCTGCAGATGCCCAACTTCAAAAAATGAATCTGCCACTGATATGGGAAAAATACCCGTGCTAAGCGATAACGCTTAGTGGGAAGGAATAGAAATACAAGGACTTCTAACGCAAACTCAATATCAAGGACCACACTATAAAGTATGATCAACATATAATAACATATCACAATTACTATAATAAGAAATATGTAGTTGAAATATACATATAAGTTATAAGAACATCTCGGTTAGCTTCACATACAATTAACATGCAACAATATAAACTTTATCTCCATCTAAATGAACCGATCATGCAACAGTATATTCTCCTAACTCCAAAACATAATTAAGCATAAAAGCACACAACAACTATAATCAGTGCAATAGCAGAATAACAACTCACTACCTCTTGCCCTTATTCAATTACATATTTATATATAACCGATTAACATTTCCATAACACTAACAATGTAGACACATAATAGCCTGAGTTCTCACTAACTAGTGGATACGGGTACTATTGATACTGATAGGACACAGTATCCGAAGCATATAGAGACATGAGTCTCAGAACATATATACCCGAAGGTAGAAGGGGAGACTAAAGTCTCAAATCATGTAGACCCAAACGGGGCCAACTTATAAAACCCAAATGGGGCCAACACGTAGCAACTGCACTCACACTCTAACCCTCAATAAGCATGCTTATCTATCCACTACTATGACCATTCAGGCTCAAACTAACTCTATTACTCTCATATAAACATTTCCTAGATAAACACGTATAGACTAAGTCACAATAACACATTTCATATATCCTATCCAATAGAACAAACATGTTATTCGTGTATTCATTTAAGCAATCAAGAATAAATATTATTAGGTATAATCATATATATCCCAAAAGTGAGAAACCATGCCAAAGATCTCAAACAAATAGCATTTGCAAAATAGGTGTGTCGCGCTCGCAACAAAGATAGACACCAAATCTACACTGGTCACGCTCGCGATAGAAGACCGGGGCCTCGATCACGCCCACGCATGCTAGTGCTCTCATGACAGGAACCGCTCACCCGATGCTCGCTACCGCGCTCTTTGTCACGCTTGCAACAACAGTCACGCTGACGACATAACGGGCTCGATAGAAGTACGGCTGGAGCTCTACGCCCAAGCTCTCGCCCCAGTCCAAAACTCGAGCTCTCTGTTGTGCTCGCGACCAAGGTCGTGCTCCCGACAGAAATGAGCTACCAGACCTGGAAAATGCAAAACTCAAAAAACAAATCATGCTCAACTTGACCCAAAATCAATTTAACATGTAAACAACCTCAATTCACTCAACATATGCATTCTAAACATTCCAACAATCATATAAATAACAAATCATACTTGTAAGAACAATTAAATTAGCAAAAATGCTCAATTAAAACATCAAACCTAGAGATTGCTCTAAAACACATACCATTTCATATTTGAACTCTCATATGCCATAATAATCTTAACATAACATACATTTATCAAAACTCAACTCAAAACATGCATATCAACATATTTACCAACTCAAAATCCGAAATTCATCACAACATTTCAAAGCAAACTCAATCATAACATAAACTCCCAAACCACTATAAAAGTTCTAAGGCCACCCTCTTCAATATCCAACTTTCTCTTTGCCCTTGCTCTTCCTCTTATCAAACATTTCTTGCATAAACCAACAATGTTCACTCTTAGACCAAAACAAAATTACATTCAACCCAACCAAAGGAAGGAAAAAGAAATCAATTATCAACTCAACTTAACTTATAATCAACCACTAAACATCTTAAATCATAACTTAAAATTCTGGAATAACCCAAGCAAGAGAAGAATGGAGCAGGAAATGAAGAGAAAGGGACAAGAAGAGAGAAGTCACGGTAAGAAGAAGAGAAGGAGAGGAAGCTTATGCAAGAAGATTTCTGCTTCCTGTTCTCTTCCTTTCTTGTCTTCATTTATTGCTCTCAACTAACTTAGCTTAGGTGTCTGTAGACACCGGGTCCCGAGGCGGTCCAAGATCAGGATTACCCGATGATGAGAATAAAAGGTCAATTTTCAGCGAGAAAGCTAGAATCAATTATTTCCCTGTCGAAATTGTGTTTTTTTAGGAAAGTAATTAAAAATATATATTTTAAAAAATTAAAGTAGCGTAGAAAATATTAATTTTGTGTATTTAAGGCTTTTATAAAAAAAAAAAAAGAAGGGGGTCGCGAGTGCCACCCGCGGAAGCGTGCGGGGGCGCCCGTTCGAGCAGCAACGCACGCGGAGAAGGGTCCTGTACGCGCAGCAGCGCACGCGGTAGGCCTCCATCGAGTGCGCCTGGCGCGCGCACTGCGGGGCAACGCGCAGGCGTGCGCGGCCCTCTCTCCACGCAGGCATGCATGCCCAGTCTCCTTTGACCTATCGTTTTCACTATTTTCTGCATTTTCTAGTATGATTTTCAGTCCGTTTTTACCAATTTTTTCATCCTTTTTCACTAATTTTGATCAACTAAATTGAAAGGATTTATTGTCTCTTTCCATTTTGAGCCAAGACAAAAAAATCAAATAGGGGTGGGTCACCATTTGAGAGGGGGACGACAACATTTTCCAAGGGGATTTTTTTTGGCTTTTCTCTCTAGCATTTTTCACTCTCCAGGAAGCATTTTCTTCTTCTAAAATTCTTCTTCAAAAATATTTAAGTTTTTTTCTTCTCAAGTTTTAGTCTTTATTACTGTAAAATACTTAATCTTAGGTTTGATTTGAGCAAGAGAAACTAATTTTCTTGGCTTATTCATCCCACCAAAAATATTTTCTTGAACTAATTTATTTAAAACAAAGATTTTTATACTTTTTTCGAATATTATTATCATCAAAAATCGACAAGGGGAACGGATTGAGACATCCTATTTCCGATCTAAAAATTCTGAGGGTAAATACTTTGGACCCGTTCTCATTTAATTTTATTTGTCCTTTATTATTGTTAATTTTGTCATTTTTGTTATTATTATTATGCATATTGTCTATTCCTAACATTTTTAGTTTTGTTGCTACTGTTGAAAATTTAGTGTGGTTTTTAATTTGATTTTTGGTGGGTTCAACTTGATAATTATTTTTGCAGTCAATCTTCTTCTTTTTTTTTTCTTCTTCTTATTATTACTGTAACACCCCCTACCCATACGTAGGCGATCCCATCCGATAAGGAGTGAGATGCCGTATGAGCAAAGGTGCCACCAAACAGATACAAAGAAAAACATACATTCATCCATACCATACATACTGAAATACATGATAATTAAAAACTTTAAAGGAAAAGAAAGCCATAGCTGATCATGCATTAATATAACAAAACCATTACAATAATGTTCTGATCAACTAGCTGAAACAAAAGATATTGCATAGTGTGACACGCGCCGGACCCCGATGGGCGCCGCCCTTTCGGACCGCCCGTACGTGGGCGATCGGGGCATTTGCGGGTCCGTTGGCATCTTGCAATAAATCGCAAGTGCGTCTATATTGGGCAACAAGGAGGTATCATGGAGTCGCCACCCAATAGAACATTGGGAAAGTTACTCTCGCCTCGGAGAGCCTAAGACTTGCGCTTAGTATCCATGTTGGGCCATGAGGCCTAGGATTAGCGCTAAAGTCTCGTGACCCAAGAAGTATTTTGGAGGATAACCTCTAACCTCTCGAGCCCAAAGACCAGAGCTGGGTCCGGGATTTCTCATCTATTTCTACCTCGATTAGTTTATGATCAAATTTTAATGTCATTAGTTCGCTCTCTCTCCACACTATGCAGTTGATTAAAAGGCGCATTTATTCACATTTTGAAAGCAATAAATGAGCAAAATAAATATCCAAGCGATAAATTACAATAATATAAGGAGCGGAATACAACTCCCTTTTGTAAATGTGCGGATCATACATAAATCGGGACATTGTTCATTTTGAGGACTTTGGTCCTTTCATGCATCATTATTAAAAAGGGGATATTTAATATGTGATGATCTTTTTTGAACGAAAATAGGGCGTTGGACCCTTTTGCATTTTATTCAAAACTCAATTTTATTTAAGTATAAATCGTTGATATATTTTTACATTTAACGGGATAAAGAAAGCTTATTCAAATACATAAAATAATCAATGAAAAAAAGGTGAGAGGAATAAATCAAGTGGTTTAAGAAAACTAAACCGGACGAAATCCACCACGCATGGTAGGCGGCTGCTCGAGCTCGGAATTATCCATGAAGACCAATATACACTCACAGAAAGTTAAGAGATGTTAATATTTGTAAAATTAACACATAAGAAATCGAAGGGACCGAATAGAGATGAAGAATGATCAACGAAAATGGAGGCAGAACCCACCGACGACCCTTCCTGGTTGACCGACGGGCGTCGGTTTGGTAATTTGATATGCCCGTTTGTCACTCAAAAAGGGTGTCCATAGGTAGGTGACCGACGGGCGTCGGTCATGAAGATGACCCGTCGGTCACCTCTGTCTCCGGAAAACAGAAAGGAAACAAGGGCCTTTCAAGATCAAAAAGCAAGTTTTATTTCAAAAGGGGAGATGGGGTAGTCAAAATGAAGAAAGGTAATGACAAGTATTCAAAAATTTCACAGAATGAATAAATAAATGATAAATGATTAAATATGAGATAGAAATGGAGAGAGAATCCGGAATATTTACCCTCAGATAGTTGCCTTGGGTAGAATTTTGATGTCGGTTAGATCCCCGCGCGTTCCACGAGAAGTAAGAGAATGAAAGATTAGAGAGAGAAAATGAGCTATTTCACCTCAGATCCTTCAGAAAATCGATTTAGGAGTCAAAATCTAAAGAAAACTAATTAGCTTTTAGTTCCTTTGATTGATTTGATCCTTGATTAAGTAAAGTTCTTTGGAAAAAGGTGTTTTTGGAAGAGAGAGAAAACGTGCTCGAATTTTGGCAGAGTTTCCTCTTCTGAAAAATTTTCCAACCCTTTTCAAATGAAAATCCGGACCTTATATAGCCAGACACGACCGACGGGCGTCGGTGCGTAGGGGCGGGCGTCGGAAGAATCCTACTGACACAAGGACACTTCCGACGGCCCTGCCATATCCACCGACGGGCGTTGGAACGGTTGCGTGCTCCGGGAAACCAGGCGGCTCCTGACAGGGGCGGTGACTTTCCGACGGGCGTCGGAAAATACCCTGAGCCGTCGGTGACTCGAAGCGACGGGCTTCCTCCACAGACGGGCTGGCCGTCTGTGGAGAATAAAACAACCTTTTCGACTCGAAAAACTCCCGTTTTCTCCTCCTCTGCCCCTGAAGTGTAGAAAAGCCTCATTTCTCACGGAACGCGGGACTAAAACCTTCAACTTCAGCCTCCCGTACAGGCTTTGAACATTGATTTCATCATAGGGTAACCTCCGATCCGGACCGCTCTAGGACACGGTGCTTACAGTTGCCCCCAGTTTTGGGGAAACTAGCGCACAAGCGCCTAGATAAGCCAAAACTCAGAGAAAGGTTGGAAAGAAAGCGTACCTTCGACGGCTTTTCACCTTCCGTGCCTTTTGCCGGTTAGATCTCATCTCGATCTGTAGGGCTTGGTGAGATGCAGCATGCTTTGGCTACAACCTCGATCTGGTGAAGAGTAGGATTTCTTCAACTGCAACTTCGATCTGGTGAAGGGCAGTGTTTCTTCAACCGCAGCTTTGGGGTGAAGAGCAGTGTTTCTTTAACTGCAGCTTCGGGGTGAAGAGCAGTGTTTCTTCAACTGCAGCTTCGATCTGATGAAGAGCGGTGTTTCTTCAACCGCAGCTTCGGGGTGAAGAGCAGTGTTTCTTTAACCGCAGCTTTGGGGTGAAGAGCAGTGTTTCTTTAACTGCAGCTTCGAGGTGAAGAGCAGTGTTTCTTCAACTGCAGCTTTGATCTGATGAAGAGCGGTGTTTCTTCAACCGCAGCTTCGGGGTGAAGAGCAGTGTTTCTTCAACTGCAGCTTCGATCTGGTGAAGAGCGGTGTTTCTTCAACCGCAGCTTCGGGGTGAAGAGCAGTGTTTCTTTAACCGCAGCTTCGGGGTGAAGAGCAGTGTTTCTTTAACTGCAGCTTCGGGGTGAAGAGCAGTGTTTCTTCAACCGCAGCTTCGGTCTTAGAGTGTGAAAATTCCGCTGGTTTCCTTGTTTTGAAGGAGACCCCTTTAATCGATGTCCGTGCTCAGGTTGGTATTCCTTTGTACCTGTGAGATAAAAGATTTTGTTAATTCATGTTTGAAAGGTCATCTTTTGACCTGCTATTGATTATTATTCTTTTGTTGTTTGTCTTCGTTTCATGTTATTATTATTTTTTCATTGTCATTTTTATCGACACATGAGTAAATAGGAGAATACACACTTCTTGTGGTGTTATTTAAGCGATTAATCGAAAAGAAAAGAAAAACATGCAAATAATGAAGCAAAAGTTTTCCACTAAAAACGTCATTTTTGTACAATGCATATACAAAATACAAGAGATACAAAAATAACTCCCTGAAGCTCAGAGAGGTGTGTAGTCTGAAGGCTCATCGGGATCCTCATCATCCGAGATATGCACGGTCCCTGGCGGAGGTGGACGGGCCTGAGGCGGTGGCGGAGCTGCAGAGGGTCCTGCCTCGTGATCATGGGCTCGCCTGAACTGAACCTGAGCATAGCCGTCCAAGAAGGGCTGGGTACAGGTGCCCAAAAACCCTAAGGTCTCAGAGATCTTGTCCCCCAACTTCTTGAAGGCTTGGCTCAGCTGAGTGGTCTGCTCAGCGGTGGCCGTCCTTCTACGCTCTAAGCTCTGCTCCGTTTGCTCCCTGAACTCTCTCATGGTCTGAGAAAGAGGAGGGAGAATCCCCTCTATCGCCTGGACGCGGGATCTCAAAGAGTCCAGTGACTCATCAATCATCTGAAGGGTCATGTCAACCCTCTGAGACGCCTGGTCCTGTGACGTCCTCACATCATGAGCGAGCTGCTGCCTCAACTCCCTCTGCCCCTGAGCAATCTGCTCAATCAGCCTCATCTGCTCTCCTCTGAAGGCCTCCAGAACTCGAGTCTGCTCATCTCTAAGGGCATCCATGGCCCGAGTCTGCTCCCTCGCTGCATGCTCCATGTAGCCTGCCTGCTCTCGGGATAGGCGCTCCACCGTCTGAGACTGCTCCTGGATAGCAGCCTGCTGGCGATCCAACCTCTCGTGAATGGCCCTATCCCTCTCATGTTGTCGCCACTCAAAGGCCATAAACATGGAGGAGAGGAGCTGGGAATAGTCCGGCTGAGCTGGCTGATGTGGCGCTGGCTTTGGTGGTGGTGCCGAAGAAGTGGATGCCCCAAGATCGCCTCGGGAGTACGGATGGTATCTCTCGGAAGGCTCGCGGGCATGCCTCTGCACCCTGGCGCTCGGCGATGGGGCTGGGGTCGGGGCCCTAGATGCCGGTGAAGAGGCGAAGAGATCGTCCATCGTGATCTCAAAATCAAAATCCGAGGGGGTCCTAGGAGGCTCCTGCTGCTGTGGCGGAGGCACTGCCTGGGACTGAGGAGGTGGAGGAGGCTGGTGCTCCGGCTGAGGCTCAGTCTGTGGAGGCTGCGGCTGTACCTGCGGAGGCTGAGGCTGTGGCTCAGGCTGTGGAGGCTGCTCCTCCTGGTGCTCTGGGTGATAAGGATCTGCCCCCAGGGGTGGAAGCGAGAACAGCCGCCGGGTCTCATGGATAGTCAACACCCTATAAGCCTCCGCCTGGCCTGGAATCTGAGAGATGATCCCCATCTGAACCGCGGCTGCAACATCTACATGGATCCCCTCCGGTAGAGGTCCTCTCAGCCTCTCGGGGTTAAACCCCAATCCCAACAGTAATCGGGTGATGACTCCTCCTACCATCACCACCGGTGTCGACCCTCTGCCAACTCTGGCCAGGTTGGCCAAGATCTCGTGGCTAATGTTGAGACGCTGGCCTGCCACCATAGCCCAGAGGCCCCAGATCTCGGCCGCGTTAAGCGACCCTGGATTACCAGCTCGACCGAGGTACGAGCTGGAAAGCACTCTGTGCAGATACCGGAGTGCCTGAGACACCAGTATGGTGCTCTTCGCTGTATCGTGATCATACAGCACTCCTGGTATAGCAATAGCCGCCCAATGGGCGCGTCTCACCGCTCGCCGCGGGATCTCAACCTCCTCTCCCGTAGGAAGCCCCATAGCCTGAGCAAACCTCTGCCTGGTGATGCTGACATGGTCGCCATCAAACCAAAACTGTACCACCCCCGGGTCAGTATCTGCGCTCTGAAAGCCTGTGTAGCGGAGAGTGGCCAAGACCTAGCGGGTAGCCTCTAGAAATGTCTGGAAGGCAGGCTCAAGAAACTCCGTCCAACCCGCTCCCTCGGCAAGTAAATCGAACTCCGGGGCCAACCCGAGGGCCTCTAGAAAAGGGCGAGATGCAAAGCGGCTGGCCCGAAACTCCACCTGAGCCAACGTCCTGTACCTCTTGGCGGACTGGTCATCCATCCAAGCCGGGGCCTCAAGCTCGGGCTGGGCCTGTGGTACTCTGCGTCTGGGAGGCATCCTGTAAAAAGGAAGGAGTCAGATAGCGAAAACTTGGCAAAACTAGCATTATCAGGTTTATTTTCCAAAATCTAAGGTCCATCTAGGCCTTAACAGGGCAATGGCGGCCCAACATGAGATAAAAAAAGTAATGACAGATAAAAATAGCAAACATTCTGTCTACGGAAGTATCCTAACATGCCTTGCACGCATCATGGCAAAGGAACATGTAATCCTCACTGAGGTAATTAAAGCGAATAAAGATGGGCTTTCTAAGTCCTAAGGCATGCATCATACTTGGAAAGTAAATAAATATTCAATTCTAGAATAAAAGATAAAAATTTGGGCAGCACCCCGGCAGGGATGTGCCCAACCTCCTGCGTGAAAAAGCAAGACAATAGGCCTCAGGCCCTAGCAATATTAAATGCCTGTAAATGGGGCGCACCCCGGCAAGAGTGTGCCCCCAACAACTCAAAAACAGTGACCTCAGGCCGCAAAAGCAAGTCATGCTCAAAGATGGTGCGCTAAAAAAAAATACATTTCTAAAACACGAATATTATAGAAAAACTCTATTTTTACGTGATCATGCAAAAAGTTCGGATTTGATTACAAAAAAAAATTAAAAATTGGGCAGCATTTCCCCCCTAAATTCTAAAATTATCTGAAACTCCTTAAAGTTAAAAGAAGGAAGAATGTAGAAATGAATTAAATAAAAAATAAAAAATAAAAAAAGAAGAAGTAATTATTTACTTACTTGTAATCCGGAGAAGTGTAGAAACTAGAGAAATACGAATATCCGAGCACCGGGTGAGTATATAATGCGAAAAACTGAAGAAATCGCGAAAAAATAAGGAGAAAAGACTCAAAAAATGCTAAAAACCGCTTAGGAATCGTTTGGGAGGGGAAGAAGAAAGGGACAGCAACGTTTGCGCCGTCTGTCACTCGCCCTTATATAGAATTTTGTGACCGACGGGCAGGACGTCTGTACAAGCGACCGACGGGCTGGCCGTCTGTCGCGAAATAAATGCAATTTAATGCGCGTGATGAATGCAATGATGACGCGTGTTTCTGCCCGGTGGACTTCCGACGGGCAGGCCGTCCCTATGGAGGGGCGGTCAGGCCGTCTCCGCAGAGAGGCGGGCAGACCGTCTCTGTAGAGGGGCGGGTAGGCCGTCGGTTACCCTCTCCTATAAAATCTGCAAGATTTTCTTGTCTCTTCATTTTCCAGCACCTTGGGCTTTTATTCTTCTCAAAATGTTTTCCCCTCCTGCTCAAAGGATGCACCGTATTTTAGATGACAAACACACTTGGGGAGAAGGCGCCCTTTCCTCTCTGGCTGGGCTAAAATATCTGTGTCGGGTGAAGATCGACCAGAACCTCCTCCTGGCGGCGACCCACTTCTGGAACCCTCGATTTCACGTCTTTCAGTTCACCTATCAGGAACTGTGCCCTCTTTCTGAAGAATTGGCTTCCATTCTGGGAGCCCAGTTCCCTCCTGGCGCTCTGCCTTGCATCCCCCGCTGCGGCCTACTTCAGACCCGGGACGTAGCCCTAGCTCTGGGCATATCCCCCTCGGAGGCCAACCGGCTGATTCCTCTGAGTTCCTCCTTTTCTCTGGAGCCACTGATCGAGGCCCTAGATCAGTTCACTGACATCCCCACCTATCGGGTAAGTATCACGTTCCTATTCTGCATGGTGAACTTCCTTACTGTTGTTCCAGGAGGCTTGACAGGTGACTTTCGTCTGCTTGGAGTTCTGAGCGACTTTCATCTGGGATTGTCACCTCTACCACTCGTCTTGGCCGAAACCATCTTGAGTCTGGACGCTGTGAGCTCTGGGTCCACTAGAACCTTTACCGGTAGCCCCTTATTATTCTAGGTACGTCATTATTTTAAAGGTAGTGCGTCCCTTATGGATTTTCACACTAGCTTTTCTTTGCGGGAGGTGCGTCCTTTCGGATTTTCACACAACCCTGTGCCTTATTTTTGCCTGAAGCAAACCCTACTTACTCCAGCGGCCCTTTTTTTTTTTTTTTCACAGATCTGGTTAAAGGAAAAACTGAAGATGCTGTCTGAACCACCCCCTCGAGTCACTCCGCGGTACATGCCGAGCCATTTCTTGCCTCGTCGGCGACTGTATGGGTGTGCCGCGACTGGTGAAGGTATTACCAGATTTAGTGAGCTGTCAGATGACGATATCAGTTTTACATCCGCCTGGCTCCCGCTGTCTCATGCGGTCACCGATGGGTCATCGGGTTGCGTTCCCCTCTGCGGCCTCCGCCAGGCCACCTTCTGCATCACCTCGCGATGTTCACGGCAGCTGGGGATGACCCAGGATATAGTGAGGGTTCCCCTTTCTTTCCGAGGAGGAGATCTCTCGGTCGCATTTGCTTCCCGGTATCATGAGCTATGGGGTAGATTACCTGTGAAGACTGTCATCCCGAGGTTTGGCAACCATTCTGCATCCTCAACCAGCGGGTACAAGAAGTGGATCCTCAGCCCAGCCTCCGATAATAGCACTCGAGGGCTCAAGCATCTGATCGGCGAGAGCAGCAGCAAGACCTAGTTTAGCCTACATGTGTATTTTTTTTTTTTGTGCTACATTTCTTTTTAATGCAGAACTAGGAAATGACAAAAGTGAAAAGAATAATATTCATCCCTTTCACGAGTTTTGTGTGCATTTCTAGATAATTTCAGCATACATGATCAGTTTTGGCATTTACTCAGCTGCTTATGCACTATCAATACATGAAACCAAATTTTAACAGCATCAACTCCTGTTACCGATCGGCCCTCTCGGGTTTTCACGATCGGACACTCTCTCTCATGCCTCTAATTTTTGCACAGGATGGCTTTTTTCGGTTTTCACCCTGTCGAGGCGCCCAATTTTAGCATAGCCGCCTTTTTTCGGTTTTCGACTTGCAGGGCATTTTATTCTCTTCTTTTTTTATTTTGGTCTTTAGCCGTGGAACCTTTTGAGTCTGTCGACATTGACTGGCTCTTTGAATTCGTTCCCATCGCTGTCTGATAAGATTGCAGCCCCTCTGGACAACAGCTTCTTAAGGATGTACGGCCCTTCCCAGGTAGGTCTGAATTTCCCCCTGATGTCTGGTATTCCTGGCCTCATCTGCTTGAACACCAAGTCCCCCTCTTTCAGCGGGTGCTTCCTCACCTTCTTTCCGAAAGTTCTCGCTAATCTCTTCTGATATATCTGATTATGATAATAAGCTTTCAGCCTACTCTCATCCAGTAAGTTCAAGTGCTGCAATCTCTGCTGCGCCCATTCGGCTTCCGGGATTTGGGCCTCCATGACCACCCTTAGTGATTTAAGCTCTATCTCTACCGGTAATACCGCTTCTATTCCGTATACCAGAGAAAATGGTGTAGCGCCTGTAGATGATCTTATTGTCGTTCTGTATCCCCACAGGGCGAAGGGCAACTTTTCAGCCCAGTCTTTGTAGGTTTGGACCATCTTGGACAAGATCTTTTTCACATTCTTATTGGCGGCTTCTACTGCTCCATTCGCTTGCGGTCGGTAGGGAGAGGATTTATGATGCTCAACACCGTATTTCTCAAGAAGTTTTCTGGTCTCTCCCATAAACTGCACTCCATTATCAGACACTATGGGGTGAGGGAGACCGTATCTGCAGATCAAATTCCTCTCTATGAACCTAGCCATATCCCTTGCGTCAATTTTCTTGAAAGATTCTGCCTCAACCCATTTGGTGAAGTAGTCGATTGCGACTATGATATATCTGTGCCCATTGGACGCCGTAGGGTGAATCTCTCCAATGATATCTATCCCCCAAGCGGCAAACGGCCAAGGAGATGTTAGGTTATGTAGCTCTGATACCGGCAGATGTCTCAGATCCGCGTACTGTTGGCATAACTAACATTGCTTGACATACTTTGAACAATCAGTGTCCATCGTAAGCCAATAAAAGCCTTGCCTCATTATCTTCTTGGCCAAGGTCAAACCATTCATGTGGGCCCCGCAGACCCCTGCATGGGTTTCTTCCATTATCTTGCACGCTTCTCTCTCATTCAAACATCTGAGCTGGATCCCATCTGACCGTCTTTTGTACAGCACCCCTTCCAAGGATATGAACTGAGTAGATAACTTACGTATCATCCTCTGATCTTTTTCAGTGGCTTCTTCTGGAAATCTATCACTTTCCAAGTAATTCATGATATCAAAGTACCATGGCTTCCCATCTGACGCCTCTAGTTCCATTACAGGCTCGGTTTCAAAACTGGGCCTATCAGAGCTCAAAATGAGCACCGGTTTCATGGCCACTCCTTCAGGGTTATACCACATTGACACTAAGGTTGCCAACGCATCAGCCAAACGGTTCTCATCTCTGGGCACGAAGTGGAAGGTGCAAGTCTCAAACTGCCCACACATCCCTTTCAAGTATTGAACATAGGGGACCAGTCGTTCTTCCTTAACAGCCCACTCACCTCGGATCTGGTTTATTACCAAGGACGAGTCACCAAATACCTCTACGTTTCTTGCCCCCAACACAGCCAAAGCTTCTAACCCGAAAGTGCACGCTTCATACTCAGCTTCATTGTTGGTTGCTTTGTATCTCAGTTTCTTAGCAAGAGGAAGTTTCTCATTATCTGGGGTTGTCAGGATGATTCCGACTCTGGCTCCTTTGTTGTTTACTGCCCCATCAAAATGCAACTGCCATCCTTGAACAGAAATCGTGCCTATGCTCTCATCAGGAAAGGTAAATTCGAGGGTGTCCCCTTGGATAGGATGTTCAGCAAGGAATTCGGCTACAGCCCGCCCCTTAATAGTCTTGCGGGTGATGTATTGCACATCAAACTCTTGTAGCAAGAGCAGCCACCTCCCCATCTTTCCAAGCAAAGATGGTGCCTCCTGCAAATATCTTAAAGGATTCTGCTTGGCTACAGCCTGAACCTTGTATGAGTGGAAGTAATGCCTTAGCTTCTTTGATGCCCAAATCACAGCAAGGCAGATCTTCTCCACTTCGGCATATTTTACTTCGTAAGTCAGAAACTTCTTGCTGAGGTAATAAATTGCAAACTCCACCCCAAATTCATCCTCTTGAGCCATCATGGCGCCCACTGAACCGTCTTCTACTGCCAGATACAGAATAAGCGGTTTGACAGGTTGCGGAGGTCTTAGTACTGGCGGATTTGATAGGTACTCCCTGATATTATCAAAGGCTCTCTGACAGTCTTCATTCCAGACTACGGGCTGGTTCTTTCTAAGCAGCTTAAAAACAGGTTCGCATATCAAAGTGAGCTTTGCAATAAACCGGCAAACATACTGCAGCTTGCCTAGGAAGCTCCTTACATCTCTCTCCTTCTGTGGCACAGGTATCTCTCTGATAGCTTTCACCTTATCGGGGTCAATTTCTATCCCCCTCTGACTGACGACATATCCCTACAGCTTTCCCGAAGTCACCCCGAAAATGCACTTCTTGGGGTTAAGTCGCAGATTATACCTGTCGATCCGGGTGAAGAACTTCTCTAGAGCTTCAAAGTGTCCCTCTCGGGTGGCTGATTTGACCATCATATCATCAACATACACCTCCACTTCTTTGTGAATCAGGTCGCTTAGGATCTTGGTCGCCATCCTCTGGTATGTGGCCCCGCATTCTTCAAGCCGAAAGGCATAACCCGATAGGCATAGGTACCCCACTCTGTGATGAAGGCAGTCTTAGCCCGGTCAGCTATCTTGTTCAGGATCTGGTTGTAGCCCACATATCCATCCCCAAAGCTGTACATCGCGCAATTGGCGGCACTATCTATCAATACATCAATATGGGGTAGTGGAAAATCATCTTTAGGACAGGCTTTATTAAGATCTCGATAATCCACGCACACCCTGACCTTTCCGTTCTTCTTAGCCACAGGAACCACATTCGCCAGCCAAGTAGGGTACTGGACTTCCACCAGAAACTTAGCTTCGATCTGCTGTCGGATTTCCTCCTTAACCTTGTCAGCCCATTCTGGCCTTAGCCTTCTCAGCTTCTGCTTCACAGGCCTGCAATCTGGGTAAGTCTGGATGGCATGCTCTGCCACGGCTCGGTCAATCCCCGGCATATCCTCGTAGGTCCAGGCAAAGACTTTTTCATGTTTTGTTATTATTCTCTCAAAATTTTTTCTCTCCTCAGGAGTTCTGTTTGATGCTATTAGAATTTCTCTCGGATTTTCCGAAGTTCCAAGATTGAAAGGCGTTGTGCCAGTAGAGTCAATGTCAAAAATTGATGGAATATGATCATGTTCATGCATGTTGAAATCATCAGAAACATCGCACAAATAAGTGAAATTGTTCATCTTATTGATAATATTATTGTTATTATTTACATCATAAAAGAGTTCTGGAATAAAAAGACAATCTAGGCTAGAGTCTTCCTCTACCGCTCCCGAGGTTGACGCTGTTGCAGCCTGCTTACTGACTTTCTGATCTAGCAGAGGCCCTTCAGGCACGTCGGAAGAAATCTTCAAATCCTCCATTTCCAGCTCTAAATCTGCTATCTTCCCTTTTCCTTTCAGCCTGGCAGCTACCATTTTCTCAGTAACGACCTCCTCAAGCTCGCACTTGTCCCAAGTGATCCCCTGAGTCATGACTTCTTCATCCCAAAAGCCTTCAGCGGTCTTGACAAACCCGATGTGCCAGTCATACACATCATTAAAAATCTCAAAGCCAGTGACAATCCTCCCATCTACCCACTGCGGTTCATCTTCACCAGTATAAGCACATACTGGGGATGCGGGGAAAAAGCTTTCTGAAATGTGGGGGATCCTGTCTGTTACCCTCTTCTTGCCGAAACCACCTCTGTACCCCAGACCTTTCCGGTTCTTCTGCCCTCGAGTGGTGATCGCGGTCTGCAGCCCTTGGGAGCTTCTACCCAATCCAGCCCCAGGAAGATAGTGCATCTTCTTCATCATACTAACCACAGCCGGGCTATCTCCTGATCCGTGCTCTTCCTTTATCATAGATACATGGAAACCACTGAATGGCTGATTGGCAATTTCTAGCGCTGAGACCTGGTTTTCCCTGGCCGCCTTGATAGTCACCACCTCCCCTTCGTGTGGGAATTTTATCATCTAATGCAGTGTGGATGGAACTCCTCCTAATTTATGAAACCAGGGTCTCCCTAGCAAAGCCGAGAAATTAGCAGGAATGGGCAGAACCACAAATTCAACTTCCACTTCGATAGGTCCTGTCTTGACCAAGGTCTTGAAGGTTCCCGAGGCTTGCCTCCTCGAGTTATCGTAGGCCGTGATAGTCAGGTCGGATCCACTGAGCATATCCTCGCTTAAGCCAAAAGCTTGCAAAGCTATCAAAGGGCATACGTTGATAGAAGACCCATCGTCCACCATAACGCAAGCAGTGTGCTTGCTGCTAATCTGCGCCTTAATGTATAAGGGTCGGTTATGATTACGGCCTTCTGCCGGTAAGTCAGCATCGGAAAAGATCAACCTCTCATCGGATCCTCCCTTGATTAGACCCAAAAGCTCTGATGGGGAAATAGTGGTGGCGACTGTGGCCTCAACCAAAGCCTCTACTACCTTCTGCCTATGAGAGGGGGACTGCCTCAACAAATCCCAAATGGATATCTGAGCTGTGGTTTTCTTCAATTGCTTTATAATCTGTTCCTCCTCTGGCTCTTTCTCTGCCAATGGCTGTACCGGCTCAGGTAGCTTTGCAATCTCGGGGATCACTCTTCCACTTCTAGTGACAGCGCTTATCTCTCCCTCTTCTCCATCGGAGCCCCACAGATAAAGGTTCAATCCTTCTTCATCCTCGGCTTCTCCACCGCTCTCACTGCTAGACCAGCAATCAAGAGTCGCCACAACTGCTTTCTCCTTCTCATCCTCGGAATTACCGACAGCAGATTCCTCATTCCCATACAGATCTTGTAGCACGTACCACTCTGGCAGGCTAGATTGGATCATAAACACAGGTGGGGGTACGGCATTATAACCAGGCTTCTTCTCAGCCTCTCTCCTCTCAGGGTCAGAGATCTGCTTGTTATCGATCAAGTCTTGAATAGAGTGCCGAAGTGCTTTGCATTTATCAGTGATATGGCCCGAGTGCTGGTGGAATGCACAGAATTCGTTGTCCTTATGTCCCGGTTTCCCTTGTGTCGAAGCTGGCCTAGGAGTTAGAGGACGCAATTTTCCCTCCTTCATCAGTCTCTTCAAGACCCAGGATAATGGTCTCCCCAAGTTCGAAAACTTCCTCTGGGTGGCTACCTCAGTAGCAGACACTTCACCCATTCTTCTAGTGCTGTTACTGGGACCTGCCGGCCTACTGGCTCCTTGACCGGGGTTAGCCCTTTTGGCAAAATTATCATTGTTAGCTTTTCGGGTCAAAAATTCCCCTTCTGCTTCGATGGCTATATCCTTGAGAGACTCCCAGTCCTTTAACCCCTTCATCCTCAGTCCCTCCTTCAAGTACGGGCTCGCGTTCTTAATGAAAAGACGAATCTGATCTTGGGTATCAGGCTTTCGGCGCATCTCCATTACTCGGTTCCGCCATCGGGTAAGGTACTCATGGAAGGATTCCCCGGCCTTCTGTTGGAGCAGCTCAAGATCTTTCAGAGTCACCTCCATTCTGGTATTACAGTTGTACTGTTTCAGAAACTCCTCAGTGAGCAGATCCCAATCTTCTTTAGTGCGGCGGTCAAGGCCATGATACCAATCTATGGCATGAGAGGTTAGACTCAGACAAAAGTATTCTACTTTCTGCTTCTTGGACAATGTGGTCCCTTTCATGACCAGAGAATATTGCTTCACATGTGCGGTAGGATCAGAAGTACCATCGAACTTCGGCACATCCGGCATCTTGAAGTTATAAGGGATCGGGTCCTCTCCGTCCAGCTCCCTATCCTCAGGATTCATCCCGTGAGCTCTGCCTATCATACGAGCCATGGCCTCGAACCTCTCTTCCATCTTTTTCAAAATAAAATCATCAGCCTAAGGTGCCTTCCCCTTTTCGGATGCCATACTCAACCTATCATCCTCGATATCTCTATCGTCATCAATTCTTAGCACTGGCCTTCTTCTCAGCTCTCCCGAAGCCAATGATCTTAACTCTACCGGTGGCGGCCTAACGGGCTCCTCTCGCCTTTCAACCCTTTCTTCTTTAGGCTCATTCAGTCTCACTGGAGGAGGAGGAGGAGGATTCTGGGGAACATTCGACTGAGCGTTCTGCTGCGTCAAGGCGGCCAACATATTCATCATCCTGCCCTCGAATTCCTTAAAACGGCGGCCCACTTCTTCCGCAATCATGGCCCTGGTGGCATCTTCCCCCCTAGGTGAGTTTGCCATCTGAGATACTGTGCCACTTACTTCTGATAAAATCTCCGGCAGACCCTCTCTATCTGACAGCTCAGGAGTAAGAACTCGGATCAGTCGCCCGGTCGGTGATCTAGTCCACCTGGGCAGATCTATGATGGCTGCAGGGACAAACGTTAGAATGATGCATGAAATGCAGGTATAATGCATGATCGTGATGTGCAACATTTACAGAGCACAAGCAAGCAAGTAAGTCCTTCCACCCTTATTTCTCCCACACACGTGGTCGTGCAGTCTCTTTCCTAGGTGGGATTAGCCCAAGGGTCAACGAGGGACCCAATGGACATGCATGGTGCGCGGCGAAAAACCGGCAGCATAACACTCCTATGCTAATGTACAAGCGGATGGATAATGATCGTTACGTATTCGGACGGTCCATAAATTTCGACATGGCCCTACCGGGGCATGATAGCCTTTGGCTAGGTTACCGAGTGAGATATTTGGATTCATCCAATACGTAAGGATCCATACAGCAATCATGAGATTAAGGTTCATTCTACCTGTGGAAAGTGACTACAGCCATTACATGAGCTTTAGACAAGGGAGATGTTTTTTTAAGGCTACCCAAGCATGATCCCTGCCGACGGGTCTAGCTCATCACGAGCGTAGCGACCGATCGGGTCACCATTTTAATATACCATTGAGGTACGTGGCTTGGGCTGGTGATTATCCTTAACACTTCCCCAAATTGAGTGAAAATGAGGAGGTGCTTCAGGAACGCACCGGGGCTAGAAGAGGGACCAAACTAGCGTATTCTAAGGCTCTAATGATATGCAAATGCAAATTTGAGAGAAAGCAAATTTATGAATTAAATTTCAATCATAAATGTTAAAAGAGGTATTTTCAAATAGAAATCTCGAACCATAAACGTCCCCAGCGGAGTCGCCACTGTGACGCGCGCCGGACCCCGATGGGCGCCGCCCTTTCGGACCGCCCACACGTGGGCGATCGAGGCATTTGCGGGTCCGTTGGCATCTTGCAATAAATCGCAAGTGCGTCTATATTGGGCAACAAGGAGGTATCATGGAGTCGCCACCCAATAGAACATTGGGAAAGTTACTCTCGCCTCGGAGAGCCTAAGACTTGCGCTTAGTATCCATGTTGGGCCATGAGGCCTAGGATTAGCGCTAAAGTCTCGTGACCCAAGAAGTATTTTGGAGGATAACCTCTAACCTCTCGAGCCCAAAGACCAGAGCTGGGTCCGGGATTTCTCATCTATTTCTACCTCTATTAGTTTATGATCAAATTTTAATGTCATTAGTTCGCTCGCTCTCCACACTATGCAGTTGATTAAAAGGCGCATTTATTCACATTTTGAAAGCAATAAATGAGCAAAATAAATATCAAAGCGATAAATTACAATAATATAAGAAGCGGAATACAACTCCCTTTTGTAAATGTGCGGATCATACATAAATCGGGACATTGTTCATTTTGAGGACTTTGGTCCTTTCATGCATCATTATTAAAAAGGGGATTAATATGTGATGATCTTTTTTAAATGAAAATAGGGCGTTGGACCCTTTTGCATTTTATTCAAAACTCAATTTTATTTAAGTATAAATCGTTGATATATTTTTACATTTAACGGGATAAAGAAAGCTTATTCAAATACATAAAATAATCAATGAAAAAAAGGTGAGAGGAATAAATCAAGAGGTTTAAGAAAACTAAACCGGACGAAATCCACCACGCATGGTAGGCGGCTGCTCGAGCTCGGAATTATCCATGAAGACCAATATACACTCACAGAAAGTTAAGAGATGTTAATATTTGTAAAACTAACACATAAGAAATCGAAGGGACCGAATAGAGATGAAGAATGATCAACAAAAATGGAGGCAGAACCCACCGACGGCCCTTCCTGGTTGACCGACGGGCGTCGGTTTGGTAATTTGATATGCCCGTTTGTCACTCAAAAAGGGTGTCCATAGGTAGGTGACCGACGGGCGTCGGTCATGAAGATGACCCGTCGGTCACCTCTGTCTCCGGAAAACAGAAAGGAAACAAGGGCCTTTCAAGATCAAAAAGCAAGTTTTATTTCAAAAGGGGAGATGGGGTAGTCAAAATGAAGAAAAGTAATGACAAGTATTCAAAAATTTCACAGAATGAATAAATAAATGATAAATGATTAAATATGAGATAGAAATGGAGAGAGAATCCGGAATATTTACCCTCAGATAGTTGCCTTGGGTAGAATTTTGATGTCGGTTAGATCCCTGCGCGTTCCACGAGAAGTAAGAGAATGAAAGATTAGAGAGAGAAAATGAGCTATTTCACCTCCGATCCTTCAGAAAATCGATTTAGGAGTCAAAATCTAAAGAAAACTAATTAGCTTTTAGTTCCTTTGATTGATTTGATCCTTGATTAAGTAAAGTTCTTTGGAAAAAGGTGTTTTTGGAAGAGAGAGAAAACGTGCTCGAATTTTGGCAGAGTTTCCTCTTCTGAAAAATTTTCCAACCCTTTTCAAATGAAAATCCGGACCTTATATAGCCAGACACGACCGACGGGCGTCGGTGCGTAGGGGCGGGCGTCGGAAGAATCCTACTGACACAAGGACACTTCCGACGGCCCTGCCACATCCACCGACGGGCGTCGGAACGGTTGCGTGCTCCGGGAAACCAGGCGGCTCCTGACAGGGGCGGTGACTTTCCGACGGGCGTCGGAAAATACCCTGAGCCGTCGGTGACTCGAAGCGACGGCCTTCCTCCACAGACGGGCTGGCCGTCTGTGGAGAACAAAAAAACCTTTTCGACTCGAAAAACTCCCATTTTCTCCTCCTCTGCCCCTGAAGTGTAGAAAAACCTCATTTCTCACGGAACGCGGGACTAAAACCTTCAACTTCAGCCTCCCGTACAGGCTTTGAACATTGATTTCATCATAGGGTAACCTCCGATCCGGACCGCTCTAGGACACGGTGCTTACACATAGCTAAACTATAAATACAACAGCGGAAGCTATAACAAAACTGATACAGCAGAGTTCTATACAAAAAGAATCATTATAGATTACAAAAACTGAGGCCTACACTAAAACCTTCTGTGTTGGCTTGACGGCGGCGACTCTCTCAAAGCAAAACTCCTTCCGCACCTGCACGGGTAAAAACACCGTGCTAAGCGATAAACGCTTAGTGGGGAAACACACATAAAATATGGACGGCCATTCACAATGGTCGTCAAGGCATAACACATACACAATGGCAAATGCAATAGCTTTAACATAATCCATATAAGCATGCTCATAAATCAAAGTCATACATTCCGTATCTCAATTTCATGTTCATGCCAAATAATCCAACATCCATCTCATGATTATACTCATTCAGATATCACATTTATGTAGCCAATTCAGAACAGAGCAATTCAATCGAACACCTGCTGACTCGAGGTAGTGGATAACAAGTGTACTGGAAGTACCTTATGGGTACGAATCGATTACTGAGGGTACTTCACAGGTACAAATCAAAAGTCATTTCGTTTTTATCAAAACACAATATTTTTATTGAGGGGATCTTAAACAAGATCCAAATACTGAAGGGTTCGCGAGGAACCTAACGGGGGACCTGATCGGGGTCCAAACTGAACTGAGGGCTGCAGCTAAAACACTCTATTAGGCACGCCTAACTATCCACTTACTTGACTCTGGCAGGTTATGCGTCATTCAATTCATATTTCAAAGTACCGCATAAAATTCATCTGAAGAATGAAGATATCACTCATATCAAGCATATAAAAGTATGACATGCATCATACAACAGTATAAGTCCATTCGGAAGAAATACGAAATTCATTTTTGAGTTAAAACCGGGAAATTTTAGAAAATAGGCCAAACAGGGGTGACCAACAAGGTGGGCTGGTCACGAGTCGTGACTAGCATCACAACTCGTGACTGACCTCTTCCTCTGGCTGGTCACGAGTCGTGACCGGCTTCTGGTCACGTCGTGACTTGCCTTTTCCTCTTGCTGGTCACGAGTCGTGACTGGCTTCTTTCTTTGGGCTGGTCACGAGTCATGACTGGTAGACACCACCCGTGACTGCCTTCTCAGGCCTGTCACGAGTCGTGACTGGGAGTCACGCCTCGTGACTGGCTTCCTCTTGGCTGGTCACGAGTTGTGACTGGCAGTCACCACTCGTGACTGGCCTCTCTGGCTAGTCACGAGTCGTGACTGGCCTCTCTTCTTGGCTAGTCACGTGACAGACACAGAATAACGGGAAAATTCAACAGTAAATACGATTTTCCAATTTCCAGAATTCCAGAACTCAAAAATCAATTCCATAACTTGAATCAAAACCACACAAATCGGTTCTTACCTTCCAGAAGACATCTCATACACTATAAACGACATAATTACAACTCAATTCAGAATTTAAAACAACCAAATCAAGCATATATGCATTCAAGTTCCTCAAGAACACAAACCCTAAATTACAGTAAGTTTAAATTCAAACAATTATCTCAAGCAATAACCCAGACCTAAAATTCAAAGCTTCACTTCACTTAGCTCCACTACTCCCAGCAATCTCCTTGCCCTTGGGATTGCGAGGAGCCACAGCTAAGCAACAACACATCGAAGAACAACCAAAATAAAAACCCTAAGTTAAATCTAAACTCAAAAAAGAAGAAGAAGATGAAAACAATGGAAAACAGAGTGAGTAATGCAATGACTTACCAAAAGAATGCCAAAGAGATGATTGATTTCCACTAACAGTAGCTTTATCCAAGCTAGGGTTCCAAAATAAGAACAAGGAAGAAGATGAGTCAAAGAGGAAGAAGAATCGGGAAGAAGAAATGAATTTCTGCCTTTCCCATTTTTCCTTTCTCTATTAACTCCTCTTTTTCCTATCCCTACATTTGTCACTTTCCTGTTGGAGGAAACCAATCACTCACACCTAACAACCATGCACTGCACACACCCAATGCACTCCCAACTAATGCACACCCTACAATGGTATGAACACACATACGCAATGCACTCTCATATTAAAACACCTTAATATGATATGCTCAAGTGCACACCACCATTTCCCAATTAATTCACACACTAATGTCATACATATAACCATATGCTAATAAACCCCAAAAACATGCATTTTACTAAAATATCCTTATGATATGCCGAACACATGCAAATGCTTGCACACACAGACAGGCTCATACTACTAGGGCGCAAACGGGGTGTGACAACTCTCCCCTACTAATAAGAATTTCGTCCTCGAAATTCTCACCTGAACTGAACAACTGCGGATACTGAGCTCTCATTGACTCTTCCGGTTCCCAAGTCGCTTCCTCGACTCCATGATGGTTCCATAACACTTTTACCAAAGGAATCTGCTTACTTCTCAACTGTCTTACCTCTCGAGCTAGAATAGCTCGCGGTTCCTCATCAAAGGAAAAATCTGGCTGAACCTGAATATCCTGAACCGAAAGAACATGCGAAGGATCTGATCTGTACCGACGAAGCATCAAAACATGGAACACGTCGTGCAACTTCGCTAACTCCATCGGTAAAGCCAATCTATAGGCTATTGGTCCAACCTTACCCAGAATCTCATAAGGACCAATGAAACGAGGACTAAGCTTACCTTTCTTTCCAAATCGAAGTACTTTCCTCCAAGGCGAAACTTTAAGGAAAACCTTGTCCCCGATCTCAAATTGCACGTCTTTCCTCTTCAAATTGGCATAAGACTTTTGTCGATCCTTGGCCGCCTTCAAATTTCGCTGCACAACTCTGATCTTTTCTTCGGTATCTCTAACCAACTCTTGGCCAATCACTGATCTCTCGGATAGCTCGGTCCAACAAACCGGAGTCCTATACTGACGACAATATAAAGCCTCATATGGTGCCATACCAATACTTGACTGAAAGCTATTGTTGTAGGCAAACTCCATCAGCGATACATATCTGTCCCAACTACCCGAAAAATCCAAAGTACAAGCCCTCATCATATCCTCCAGAATCTGAATGACCCGCACTGACTGACCATCTGTCTGAGGATGAAATGTTGTACTGAAGTTCAACTTGGTGCCCAAAGCTCTCTGTAACTCTTTCCAAAACTTGGAAGTGAACCTCGGATCCCGATCTGAAACTATGGACAATGGCACACCATGCAACCGAACTATCTCATCCACATAGATACTGGCCAATCTATCCATCGAGTAGTCCACTCTAACTGGCAGAAAGTGAGCTGATTTCGTAAGCCGATCCACTATCACGCAAACTGAGTCATGTTTCCTCTGAGTCAAAGGCAAACCAGATACAAAGTCCATGGCGATATCATCCCACTTCCACTCAGGAACGGATAAAGGCGTAAGCAATCCCGAAGGAACCTGATGCTCGGCCTTTACCTGCTGACAAGTCAAGTACTTGGACACAAAATCCACGATGTCTCTCTTCATACCGGACCACCAATAAAACTGTTTCATGTCCCGATACATCTTCTCACTGCTAGGATGCATAGTAAAAACTGTACTATGTGCCTCACTCATAAGCTGTCTCCTAAAATTCGCGGACTCTGGCACACACAAGCGATTTCTGAATATAAGCACCTCATCCTGAACTGAGAACTCTGACTGCTTACCTAATCTTACCTCTTGCACAACCCGTTGAAGCCTCTCATCATCTCTCCGAGCATCCACAATCCTCTGTCTCAAGGTAGGCTTCACACGCAATTGAGCAATCAAAGCCCCATCTGAATCAAATCTCCATCTAAACCGTCTCAGGAACAAGGCTGAAACTGACTTCCGACTCAAAGCATCAGTGACTACATTGGCCTTACCAGGATGGTAATCCATAATGCAGTCGTAGTCCTTAAACAACTCAAGCCAACAGCGCTATCTCATGTTCAACTCTTTCTGTGACAGAAAGTACTTCAAGCTCTTATGGTCCGAAAAGATCCAACACTTTTCCCCATATAGATAATAACGCCAAATCTTCAAAGCAAAGATCACAGCCGCCAACTCTAGATCATGCGTCGGATAGTTCCTCTAATATGGCTTTAACTATCGAGAAGCATAAGCCATGACCTTACCTTCTTGCATCAAAACACATCCAAGGCCAACACCCGAAGCATCACTATAAATGGCAAACTCTTTACCCGAGTTGGGTTGAGTAAGAATAGGAGCCTCAACAAGCAACTGCTTTAACTGATCAAAACAAGCCTGGCATCTATCTGACCACTCAAATCTGACCCCTTTCCTTAACAATCTAGTCATCGGAGCGGCAATCACAGAAAAACCCTTAACAAACCGACTGTAGTACCCTGCCAAACCAAGGAAACTCCTCACTTCCTGAACATTTCTAGGCGCTTTCCAATCAACTATCGCCTCAATCTTGGCTGGATCCACCTGAATACCCCTAGCTGAAACAATATGACCCAAAAATGACACTTCCCGAAGCCAAAAATCACACTTGCTAAGCTTGGCAAACAACCGATGCTCTCTCAACATCTGCAAAACCAATCTGAGATGCTCCTCATGCTCACTCTCATCCTTGGAATACACCAAGATGTCATCAATGAACACTACTACAAATCGATCTAGATATGGCCTAAACACACGGTTCATCAAATCCATAAAAGCCGCTGGAGCATTGGTCAAACCAAACGGCATCACAAGAAACTCATAGTGGCCATACCTAGTCCGAAATGCAGTCTTAACCACATCTGCGTCCTGAACTCGAAGCTGATAGTACCCTAATCGAAGATCTATCTTGGAGAAGACACCTGCACCTCGAAGCTGATCAAACAAATCCTCAATCCTAGGCAACGGATACTTATTCTTCACCGTGACCTTATTGATTTGCTTGTAGTCGATACACATCCGCAGAGATCCATCTTTCTTTTTGACAAACAGAACTGGAGCTCCCCAAGGAGATATGCTAGGTCGAATAAACCCCTTATCTAATAGCTCTTGTAGTTGAGTCTTAAGTTCCCTCAACTTTACAGGAGCCATCCAATAAGGTGCTTTCGAAATGGGAGTGGTACCCGGCATAATCTCTATGGACAACTCAATCTCTCTCTCAGGAGGCAAACCAGGCAACTCGCTCGAGAACACATCACTAAACTCCCGCACTATAGGAATATCCTCAATCTGAACTTGATCTCTCTTGGAATCCAACACAACTGCTAGAAAAGCCTCACAACCTTTCCTGATAAACCTCTTGGCTTGCATCGCAGAAATCACATTATTCAAAGAACTAGCAACCAAACCTTTCATAAACACAGGAGACTGACCTCTATCCCGAAGCACAACTATCTTCCTATGGCAATCAACTACAGCCCGATGCTTACCCAACCAGTCCATAGCCAGAATCAGATCAAACTCTCTGAAAGGCAACTCAATCAAATCCGCTGGAAGCACAACTCCCTCAACCATCAGAGGACAACTCCTAAAGACTCTACTCACACTGACACTATGCCCTAATGGACTGGTGACACATATCTCATAATCTAACTGATCAACCACATGTAACTTATCAATAATTTTATCTATGCACAAGTATGAGTGTGTGGAACCAGGGTCGATTAGAGCATACAATTCAGTGTCAAGGAGTAGGAACTTACCAGCAATAACATCAGGCGCATCCTGCTCCTCTCTGGCTCGCACAGCATATGCTCTAGCTGCGACTGGCAACTCACGATCCACTGTCTCTGATGCAACACCCTCTCTAGGTTGACCACCTCGACCTCTACCACAGCCTCTACCACGGGTAGCCTGAGAAGCATTCGAACCAACCCTGCTAGCCTCTCTTTGGGAACCTGAATCCTCATGCAATCTCGAACAGCTAGCCAAAAGATGTTCAGTGCTCCCACACCTGAAGCACGCACCGGAGAGCCACCTACACTCACCCCGATGAGTCTTACTGCAATGAGGACAAACTGATGCAGTCTCAGATCTACCACCTCTACCAGAACCTGACACAGCTGCAGAACCCTATCTTCTACCTCTAGAAGCCGGGACAGATGATGACTCATCCTGCGGGTTCCTCAATCTCTTACCCGAAGATGAAGAAGATCCTCCACGAGAAGGGTTCCTCCTCTAAGCCCTCTCTCTCATCACAGTCTCAGACCTCTCAGCCCTCATAGCAGCCTCCACAATCTGATAATAACTTACCCCAGGCATGCACATCAAAGAAATCAAAGCAATCTTCAAAGACTCATTCAATCCCGCCTCAAAATGCTTGCATCTGAAATCATATGTCATAACCCCACGCGGAGCATAGCGAGATAACCGATTGAACTCTTTCTCATAATCTGAAATTGACATGGTCCTCTGCCTCAAACTTAGAAACTGCGCCCATCTAGCATCTCTATAAGTCTGAGTAATATACTTCTTTGTGAACTCACCCTCAAAGAACTCCCAAGTAATCGGATCCGGTAGCTGAGGATGCCTGCAAACCAATTCCCACCATTCAAAAGTGGACCCTTGCAGTAAAAATAGTGCACACTTTGCCTGCTGGTCGGGAGGACACCGAATCTCTCTCAGAGCACGCTTCACTTTATCTAACCATTTCTCAGCCAACTCAGACTCATCCAAACCTGTGCCATAGAAGTCTTCAACACCTGCCCTCCTCAAGTTCTCCATAGGGGCTCTAGGAGCAGTCACTCTCTCCAAAACCCTGGCCATGTCCTGATGCAATCTAAACATAGCCTCAAAAGGCATGGCTGCGGCCTCGGGCTGGACCCTAGCATGCTGAGCCGACACAGAAATTGATGAATCTACAGCTTGAGGGTTCACACTCTCAGCGGATTCCTCAAGTGATCCACGAGCAGAATTAGAAGCCATCTAAACAAATAAGAAACAACCGCATCAGCCAACACAGATCTAGACACATACACATCTAAGCAACACAACATAACATCAACAACTCCCAGAAATGCCTAAACTGGAGTTCTGATACCAAAAACTATAAAACCCCCTACCCATACGTAGGCGATCCCATCCGATAAGGAGTGAGATGCCGTATGAGTAAAGGTGCCACCAAACAGATACAAAGCAAAACATACATTCATCCATACCATACATACTTAAATATAGGATAATTAAAAACTTTAAAGGAAAAGAAAGCCATAGCTGATCATGCATTAATATAACAAAACCATTACAATAATGTTCTGATCAACTAGCTGAAACAAAAGATATTACATAGCCAAAATATAAATACAACAGCGGAAGCTATAACAAAACTGATACAGGAGAGATCTATACAAAAAGAATCATTATAGATTACAAAAACTGAGCCCTACACTAAAACCTTCTGTGTTGGCTTGACGGCGGCGACTCTCTCAAAGTAAAACTCCTTCCGCACCTGCACGGGTAAAAACACCATGCTAAGCGATAAACGCTTAGTGGGGAAGCACACATAAAATATGGACGGCCATTCACAATGGTCGTCAAGGCATAACACATACACAATGGCAAATGCAATAGCTTTAACATAATCCAAATAAGCATGCTCATAAATCAAAGCCATACATTCCGTATCTCAATTTCATGTTCATGCCAAATAATCCAACATCCATCTCATCATTATACTCATTCAGATATCACATTCATGTAGCCAATTCAGAACAGAGTAATTCAATCGAACACCTGCTGACTCGAGCTAGTGGATAACGAGTGTACTGAAGGTACCTTACGGGTACGAATCGAATACTGAGGGTACCTCACAGGTACAAATCAAAAGTCATTTCATTTTTATCAAAACACAATATTTTTACTGAGGGAATCTTAAACAAGATCCAAATACTGAAGGGTTCGCGAGGAACCTAATGGGGGACCTGATCGGGGTCCAAACTGAACTGAGGGCTACAACTAAAAGACTCTATTAGGCATGCCTAACTATCCACTTACTTGACTCTAGCAGGTTCTGTATCATTCAATTCATATTTAAAGTACCGCATAAAATTCATCTGAAGAATCAAGATATCACTCATATCAAGCATATAAAAGTATGACATGCATCATACAGCAGTATAAGTCCATTCGAAAGAAATACGAAATTCATTTTTGAGTTAAAACCGAGAAATTTCAGAAAATAGGCCAAACGGGGGTGACGAACAAGGTGGGCTGGTCACGAGTCGTGACTGGCATCACAACGCGTGACTGGCCTCTTCCTCTGGCTGGTCACGAGTCGTAACTGGGAGTCAAGCCTCGTGACTGGCTTCTGGTCACGTCGTGACTTGCCTTTTCCTCTTACTGTTCACGAGTCATGACTAGGAGTCACGTCTCGTGACTGGCTTCTTTCTTTGGGCTGGTCACGGGTCGTGACTGGCAGACACCACCCGTGACTGCCTTCTCAGGCCTATCACGAGTCGTGACTGGGAGTCACGCCTCGTGACTGGCTTCCTCTTGGCTGGTCACGAGTTGTGACTGGCAGTCACCACTCGTGACTGGCCTCTCTGGCTGGTCACGAGTCGTGACTGGAAGTCACGACTCGTTACTGGCCTCTCTTCTTGGCTAGTCATGCGACAGACACAGAATAACGGGAAAATTTAACAGTAAATACGATTTTCCAATTTCCAGAATTCCAGAACTCAAAAATCAATTGCATAACTTAAATCAAAACCACACAAATCGGTTCTTACCTTCCAGAAGACATCTCATACACTATAAACGACATAATTACAACTCAATTCAGAATTTAAAACAACCAAATCAAGCATATATGCATTCAAGTTCCTCAAGAACACAAACCCTAAATTACAGTAAGTTTAAATTCAAACAATTATCTCAAGCAATAACCCAGACCTGAAATTCAAAGCTTCACTTCACTTAGCTCCACTACTCCTAGCAATCTCCTTGCCCTTAGGATCGCGAGGAGCCACAGCTAAGCAACAACACATCGAAGGACAACCAAAATAAAAACCCTAAGTTAAATCTAAACTCAAAAAAGAAGAAGAAGATGAAAACAATGGAAAACAGAGTGAGTAATGCAATGACTTACCAAAAGAATGCCAAAGAAATGATTGATTTCCACTAACCGTAGCTTGATCCAAGCTAGGGTTCCAAAATAAGAACAAGGAAGAAGATGAGTCAAAGAGGAAGAAGAATCGGGAAGAAGAAATGAATTTCTGCCTTTCCCATTTTTCCTTTCTCTATTAACTCCTCTTTTTCCTATCCCTACATTTGTCACTTTCCTGTTGGAGGAAACTAATCACTCACACCTAACAACCATGCACTACACACACCCAATGCACTCCCTGTAACACCCCCATACCCCCGGTAAGGAATATCGGGGCGCTACGCGGACATTTACGTATACATGTACATGCATTAGCGGAAGCGATAGCATAAACACATCCATTTAAAAGTAATTAAATACTACACTAGGGCCCAACATGCATTTCATATCAACTATACATATGTACATCTTTCTCTTTATACATTTTCATATTACACTCTATTTTCATTTAACTTTACATATACATTTACATGTGATTCTTTAACTTTTATTACATAATGATGTTACTCAAAACATCACTAGCTCTGTATCTAATTTATCCAAAATACCTTAATAATACTGCCTAGTGGCCTTGAACTGCAGATGCTCGCTCACTGTTCCGAACCTGTATACCTACATGGAAATAAACATCCGTGCTAAGTGATAACGCTTAGTGGGGATGAAAAATAATGCAAAGGACTTCTTTACGAAGTCACAAATAGCTAACACATATGTCATATAACAAAAATCAAGTAGTTCATGCATATAGCTCTGATACTTGTACAGGTTTCATGTTCAAATATCAAATACTATGAGTTCACATGCATATAACATCTACTCTTTTACTTATTCATGTACACTACAACTTGTACATATCATTTATTCAAATATACGCTATCATGTGTCCACATTCGTGATAACACACTCATGTAATCATACTCTTGTATACAGAACTGTAATGTACTTAAACATTACTCTTATGTACTATAGCATTTATTCATAACAATACTCTGAATCATCTCAAGTTCACTACACAACATTAATAAGACAAGCCTGAATTCCATTCATGGTGGATACGGGTAACTCTGGATACTGTTTACAGTATCTTACATATGAAGAATTAACTCAAACTCTATGGAATACACGAGATATTCCGAACTCTGGGCACAATTAAGGCCAACATGTAGCAGCTGCACTCTAGCCCTTTATAAGCATGCTTATCTATCCACTATAATGGTAATCAGGCTCAATAACAACTCAATTATACGCTACTCTGATGCCAAAGCATAGATTATAACTCAAGTGCACTCATCAACTTCAAAGGCATTTAATTCATATACAATCTTTATTAATCATGTTCAACAACTAAAAGCATGTAACATTTAAATTCCATGTATAAACTCTTATATCACATCATCATATACAAGCACTCATAAGTTCACACATTTTTATCATTCCATTTACTATCTTTCATACAATTGTACATTGTTACTTTATTAGTTAAATTGCAAATCTTAAACATACTCAAATGCATTTCCCCGTTGATAACTACTTTATAGTCATTCGCTAACTCTAAACATGCATAATAAGCTAAGGGGAAGGGTAAGGGGTTGACCCATGGCAACTAGGAGCTCAAAAAAAAAGAAGAAAAAGCCTAAAATGAGTTCTTCTGTCGCGAGGTCGCGACATGTGTCGCGCTCGCGACAGAGGCTCGCCTCTGGTGCCTCACGGCACTGCTTTTTACCCTAAACTTGTATCGCAAAAATCACCATCTAGAACATATTTTTAGGAAAAGTGGTCTGCATGAAAATTGTTCCCTAGGATGTTACCTTTCAAATGGGACAATATTCAGGTCATTTAGACATCTACAACGTAAGATATGATCTAAACAACCTATACTATTCAAATAACCCGACCCAAACAGGGACACTATGGTTTTAGCAAATTGTCAGGGTCTTAGAGCAAGATTCTGCTCAAGGACATTTCTGAGACTTTTAATGGTATTGAAGTCATGGTTCTATTAGTTTAACAATCACTCAATGCAGAAGTATATAACTATACTTATGACAAAAATTCTTCATAGAGGTCGAATGACAAATAAGCAGAATTTCACAAAATCAAACTCTATCATCAACACACACACTCAAATGATCAAGTTACATACTTATAAACATATATACACATGTCATGAGCACTATAAGCAATCAAAATGAACATCTTGAGCTAATTAAAGCTCAACAAGCATCTCTTTATTTCCACATGTCTTTGTTCAAGCATTTTTCATGTAAACACATGCAAAATTAACACAATCACACTCGATCCCTACCTCTAGGAAGCTCAAACTAAGCTCTCTATTCAGCTCCAACCCCTTTCCTTTACTTTGTCCCATTTCTTGTTCATAGCTTCCACAAATCACATAGAAAACATTTTGAGTTAGTCTTTTTTTTCTCACTTTAAATTAAAAACAGAAAGAAAAAGGAAGTTAGATCGGAAAACTAACTAAACTTACCCTTTTCAATGATCAACTCTAGTTTTCTCAACTCTCCCTTTAACTAATCCAAGAGGCTCAATCAAAGAGCAAGGCAATTAGAGAAGGAAAGGAGCAAAAGCAAAATAAGAGAGAGAGAGAGAGAGAGGATGGCAAAAGACCAAAGAAAAAGAAAAGAAAAGCAAAAAACCAAGGCCACAAGGAAACCAACGGGAATAAGAACCAAAACAACTAGTCAACCCTCATCCAAATTCAATTACCATTATAAATGCCAACAAATCTCACTTAATGTCACTTACCCTTCATTAATCCATCTCAATCTAAAAGTCCCATGCCACATGTTACTCTCTCTTGTAGCCATGTGTCACTTCCCTACAATGACACTTGGCACACTCCTACAATGCCACTTGTCAAACTCTTATGCCGCCACTTGTCACTCTTCTACGATGCCACTTGTCACTCCTCTACGATGCCACTTGTCACTCTCTACAACTCCAAGTCTCTTAGTCCCACTTATGCACACATCTCGTGAGAGGGTTCTATCGCGCTCGCGACAGAACGTTCACATCCACTCTAACCAGCTGTAGTTCGAAAACCGCTGGAGGGCTCTGTCATGCCCGCGACACTGTTCGCGCTCGCGATAGAACTCTCGCACATAAAACTTACCTTTTTCGAATAAAAACTCTGTAATTCTTCTAGGGCCATTTTGGGGTGTTACACTCCCAACTAATGCACACCCTACAATGGTATGAACACACATACACAATGCACTCTCATATTAAAACACCTTAATATGATATGCTCAAGTGCACACTACCATTTCCCAATTAATTCACACAGTAATGTCATACATATAACCATATGCTGATAAACCCCAAAAATATGCATTTTACTAAAATACCCTTATGATATGCCGAACACATGCAAATGCTTGCACACACAGACAGGCTCATACTACTAGGGGGCAAACGGGGTGTGACAATTACTATTATCATTATGACTTTACTATTGGCTTTTCTTCCTTTTGGCTACTGTTATTGTTTCACTATTATTATTATTATTATTATTATTATTATTATTATTATTATTATTATTATTATTATTATTATTATTATTATGTTGTTGTTGTTGTTGTTGTTGTTGTTGTGGTTGTTATTGCTATTCTTATTACTATTATTATCATATTATTATCATTATTATTATTATTATTATTATTATTATTATTATTATTATTATTATTATTATTATTTTTGTTGTGTTGCATCGTTATTATCATTGTTGTTATCATTATTTATTGTTGTGCCCAATATTCATTTTATCTTCATTTGATTAATTTCTAGAATTATTACTAATGTTCTTAATATTATTTTTCCTCTCTGAAATCTTACTTTGAGTCGCATTGTTTGAGTGTACCCGCGGCTCCCCGGATGGGTGGCGACGCGTGGAGGGTCACATCGGTTCGGTGAGATCCTTCTACGCCCTTTCTTTTTGTTGTGCTTATTTGTAAATAATTGTTTTAACTTATGCATGCGAGCGATAAAAAATCACAAAGACATTTCTACAATTAAATCGGGATTTCCACTAATAAAATTTGGACTAATGTCCCTCATTTTAGCCAAACAATAAAAAGTATCACAATTAAAATGAAGAGTCCATTTTCCTCCAAAAATGGGATCACTCATCCCGGTTTTCACCAAACAACCAAAACGACTCTTCGAACCTTCTTTAAATAAATGCGAAGGAACCAACGTTCCTAAACTTTAAACAAGCGCGAAGGAACCAATGTTCCTAAAATAATGCCCCGATTTATGTATGTCCTTTTATTTTGATCTTGTGTGAGTGTTTTAAATTTAAGTTCATTTTTTTGGGCCCTTGAAATTAATTTTGGGGCAATTTTAATCTTATTTTGGGGGATTGTATTCCGTCCCACTTTATGTTTTTAGCTTTCTTTCAATGGGGTTGTATTCTGCCCTATTTCTATTGTAATTGTGTGCTTGCGTGTTTACCGTTTTCATTTATCGCTTTCTTTATTTACTTTATCGCTTTCCTTTTATCGCTTTCGTATGCTTGGAATGCGCTATTTAATTTAAATGCATCAATCGTGTGAGATGAGAGATATAATTTTAAGGGGTTAAAAAACCATTTATAATTAACCAAAGCATAAATAAGAGGGAAGTTCCGGACACCATATCTCTAGTTTAGACCGTTAGAGGTGAGAGACTTTTCCCCAATTTCTTGCAAATTGGGTGGCGACTCCAAATGCCTCAAAGGTGCCTTTAGGTGTCATTAGACTAGGTTGTTCTCCCCAAAGTTCTATTAGGTGGGATACACCGATGATGTCTCATGGCGCCCATGATCAAAAGACGCAAACCAATTCCTCGAATCCCAAAGGCGGATTCAAAGAGAGGGCCCTTGCTGGGTTTCGGCGCGCGTCACAGTGTCCCAAACCAATTGGTCAAACTTAGTTGATCCTTGTCTTTTATCTCTTAAGTCCTTGGCATATATCCAATTACTCACTTAATTAATTTCTTTACTTTATAACTTTAATTCCTTTTTCAATTAAGTCCTTTATTAATTCACTTCATCCTTGTCCAATTACAATTATGCCCTTCTTAATCCAATTTACATTGTAATTCCTTCTAGGGTCCATTTTGGGATATTACAATACATTAGCCTGATTATTGCATAAAAAATGGTAGTACAAGGTTCAATACAGGCAAATAAAACATAATTAAAAATCTAAAAAAATAGGGGTTACACGGCGGTCACACACATCCTGCTCGCCGTGTGAAACCTTAAAAATTGAAATTTTTAAACAGAAAGCATTTACACGATGGTATGGAAATCCTGACCGCCGTGCAAGATATCCCACATAGTGGTCAAGAAAACCCAACCACCGTGTAACATGTTGAGATGAGAATTTCAGAAAACTAGATGCTTTTACATGGCTGTATGAAGAACATTACCGCCGTGTAAAATATTCAACACGGTGGTTAGGAAAACCTGACCACCATGTAACATGTACAAAACCAAAAAATGAAATCAGAATGCAGTTACATGGCAGTAAGGAAACTCTTAACCGCCGTGTAGAATGGCACACGGTGGTTAGGATAAACCTGACTGCCGTGAGACCTAACGAACAAGCAAAATACACATTTCAGAATGCGATCACACGGTGGTATGGAATCCCTGACCGCCGTTTGGATTAATAAAAACCCAGATTTTGTAGAAACCTAAATGTTTTCTTCCCATATCCTACCCCCAATTCAAACCACAATTACTAAACACAACTCAAGCACTCAAAATCAATGCAATCAAGTTCAACCTCGCAATATAAAAATCTCAAACATATCAATTCATTAAACTACCAATTATCATTCAAAATCACAAACTTAAACAAAGCACAAATTTCCCAAACCTTAGCTCCTATGCTCCTCAAGCTCAATTTGTTGCACTACCACCAACTTTTTCTTTCCCTTTTGCCTCTCTAGCTAGAATATTTGGGCAACAAACCAACAAAAACAAATGCTCAAAATGCAAACATACCATCACCAAACAAACCAGGGAGAAGAAGCGAAGAAAGAGAAGAGGAAAAAGAGGACTAACCACTTACCTTATCAACTCTTGAATTGCCAAAGCCAAATAAAATTATAGCCGCTTGAGGGACGATTTTGGGTAAGAAAGTAGAGGAGGAGAGAGCTAGAACGGGAGAGAGGAGGGTAGAATTATGCTCTCTCACGTTCTCTCTCTTGCTAATAAAGTAATCATTATCCTCTCTTTCTCTTTCTTCATCCCCACTAGCCACTTGTCACTAATCTAAGGTGGATTTGACAATTCTCTCTTCTACTCTTTCTTTTGTTCTCAAAACTTACTCAAACCACATAATTTAAAGCTATCATACTGTAGGCACCGTGTCCCGGAGCGGTCCGGATCAGAGATTGCCCTATGATGAAATCAGTATCCGAACCTTCACAAATGGTTTGGATTGGGAGATTTTAGTCCCATACTCCACGAGAAATGAGTCTTTTCACCTTTTGTAGGCAGAGGGGGGAAGAACGGGAATTTCTGAGTCAAAAAGTATGTTTTCCTCGACAGATGGTCAGCCCGTCTGTGAGAGGCCAGCCCGTCGCTTAGGGTCACAGACGGCCTATGTTTTTTTTCGACGCCCGTCGGACGGACCCGCTTTTTCCGGAGCACGCCAGCTGGTTTTTCGGAGCACGCACCCTCTCCGACGCCCGTCTGTGGAAATGGCAAGGCCGTCGGATGAATACTTATGTCAGAAGGATTTTTCCGATGCCCGTCTCCACATCTGACGCCCGTCGGTCGTGTCTAGCCTATAAAAGCTTTGAATTTCTTCCTAAAAAGGGTTCCAAAAATTTTCAAGAGGGGAAACTCTGCCAAATTTCAAGCGTATTTTCTCTCTCTTCCAGCAAACACACATCAAGAAATTTCTTTTAATTAGAGGATCAAACCGTTAAAAAGGAACTAAAACTAATTAGTTTTCTTTGGGTTTTTGATTCCAAAGCCAATCTTTTGAAGGATTAAGAAGGAAACAATTTATTTTCCTCTCTTTGATCCTTCATTTCGTTTCTCGTGGAACGTTCGGGACTCCAATCAATACTAAGAATCTCACTAAAACATTATCTGAGGGTAAATATTCTGGACTTATTCTCCGTGTTATTTCATCTTTATTCTTTATCTTTGCTGTTTTTTTTGGCTTTTTGATTTCACTTCTCTTTATTTTGATTCTCTTCATCTCATTTTGTGATAAAAACCCATTTTTTCTTTGAAAAAAGAGTTTTTCACTGTTTATTTTTGGAGGCAGTGGTGATCGACGGGTCATCTATCTCACCGACGCCCGTCGGTCACCTCATCTACAGACGCCCTCTCTCTTGAGTGAGCGACGGGATATGTTGGTCACCAACTGACGCCCGTCGATCACTCGACAGAGGCCGTCGCTGGGTCCTGTCTTCACTTTTCTTTCAAGTCTTTTTAACTTCATTTATGTTGAACTTTCATGTATTAACATCTTTTAACCTTCTGTGAGAATACATTGATTTCCTTGGACTATCCTGAGCTCGAGGGGCGATCTACCATGCTCGGAGGATTCCGTCCGGTTTAGTTTTCTAACCCTCTTGGTTATTCCCTTTATTTGTTTATTCATTATTTATTCTATGCATATGTATATGCCCTTTTTGTATATCGTTAAATATAAAATTTATTAATGTTTTATATTCAATAAAAAGAGGTTGTCATAATAGCAAGGACCCAATGTCCTATTTTTATCAAATAAAAATTCTCACAATAAAAATAGCCATTTTTGATAATGATGCATGCGAGGACCAAAGTCCTCAAAATAAGCAATGCCCCGATTTGTGTATGTATCGCACATTTATAAAAGGGAGTTGTATTCCGCTCCTTATATTATTGTAATTTATTGCTTTTATTACTTGCTCATTTACTGCTTTCCAAACGTGAATGAATGCGCCTTAAATCAATTGCATCGTGTGGAGAGAGAACGAATTAATGATAATTAAAATTTGATCATAAAATAATCGAGGTAGAAATAGATGAGATGTCTCGAACCCAGCTCTGATCTTTGGGCTCAAAGAGGCGAGAGGTTTACCCTCCAAGACACCTCTTGTGTCACGAGATTTTTGCGTTAATCCTAGGCTCCTTAGGGTGAGAGGTTCACCCTCCAAGAACCCTTTGGTTGGCCCAAAATGGATACTAAGTGCAGTCTTAGGCTCTTCGAGGCGAGAGAAACTTTCCCAATGTTCTATTGGGTGGCGACTCCATGAAACCTCCTTGTTGCCCAACAATGACGCACTTGCGATTTATTGTAAGCTGTTAGCGGACCCTCAATTGCCCGATCGCCCTCAAGCGAGCGGTCATAGGGGCGACCGAGTGGACATCCGGCGTGCATCACAGTGGCGACTCCGCTGGGGACTTATGGTTTGAGGCTTCAATTTGAAAATACCTCGTTTAAACATTTATGATTAAAGTTTAATTCATAAATTTGCTTTCTCTCATTTGCATTCGCATCCCATTAGAGCCTTAGAATATGCTAGTTTTGTCCCTCTATTAGCCCCAGTGCGTTCCTGAAGCACGACCCTATTTTCACTCAATTTAGGAAAGTGTTAAGGATAATCACCAGCCCAAGCCTCGTACCTCAATGGTATATCAAAATGATGACCCGATCGTTTGTTATGCTCGTAATGAGCTAGACATGTCGGCAGGGATCATGCTTGGGTAGCCCTAAAGTAACATCTCCCTCATCCAAAGCTCATGTAGTGACCGTAGCTACTTTCCACAGGTGATATGAACCGTAATTCTATGCTTGTTGTATGGGTCCTCATGTATTGGGTGAGTCCATATATCTTGCTTGGCAACCTAGCCAAAGGCTTTTATGCCCCGGCAGGGCTATGTCAAAATTTTTGGAATGTCCAAATAAATGATGATCATTATCCATTCGCTTGTACATTAGCATAGGAGTGTCATGCTGCCGGTTTTTTGCCGTACAATATGCGTGTCCATTGGGTCCCTTATTGACCCTTGGGCTAATCCCACCTAGGAAAGAGACCACGCGACCACGTGTCTGGAGAAATAAGGGTGGAAGGACCTACTTGCTTGTTTGTGTTTTGTGGGTGTTGCATATCACGACCACGCATTGCGTCTGCATTCCATGCATCATATCTAATGCCTTGCCCCTGCAGCCATCATAGATCTGCCCAGGTGGACTAGATCGCCTACCGGATGATTGATCCGAGTTCCTACATCTGAGCTGCTAGGTAGAGAGGGCCTTTCAGAGATCTTACCAGAAGTCAGCTGTACTGTGTTTGAGATGGCAAACTCACCTAGGGGAGATGACACCACCAGGGCCATGATTGCAGAAGAAGTGGGCCGACGGTTTGAGGAATTTCAGGGCAGAAGGATGAATATGCTAACTGCTTTGGCGCAACAGAATGCTCCGCAGAATCCACCACCTCCTCCTCCCGTAAGACAGCATGAGCGAGAAGAAGAAAGAGCTGAGAGGCAAGAAGAGCCTGTTCGGCAGCCGCCAATAGAGCTGAGGTCAGTAGCTTGGGGGGGACAGAGAAGAAGACCAGTGCTGAGGGTAGATGATGACCGGGATGACGAGGACGATAAGATGAGTTCTGTATCTGAGAGAGGGAAGGCACCTCAAACTGATGAGTTTATTCTCAAGAAGATTGAAGAGAGGTTTGAAGCCATGGCCCGCATGCTGAGTAGAGGTCAGGGAATGAACCCGGAGGATAAGGAACTGGAGGGAGAAGACCCGATTCCTTACAACTTCAAGATGCCTGATGTGCCAAAATTTGACGGTACCTCTGACCCGACTGCCCATGTGAAGCAATACTCTCTGGTCATGAAAGGGACCACTTTGTCTAAAAGGCAGAAGGTGGAGTACTTTTGCTTGAGCCTGACTGGCCCTGCCATCGATTGGTACCATAGCCTCGATCGTCGAACTAAGGAAGATTGGGATCTACTCAAAAAAGAGTTCTTGAGGCAATACGATTGCAACACCAAGATGGAGGTGACTCTTAAAGATCTTAAATTGCTCCAACAGAAAGCCGGGAAATCTTTTCACGACTATCTCACCCGCTGGCAGAATAGGGTAATGCAAATGCGAAGAAAGCCAGACACCCAAGACCAGATCCGCCTATTTATCAAGAACGCAAGCCCATATTTGAAGGAGGGTTTGAAGATGAAAGGGTTGAAGGATTGGGAATCTATGAAGGACATAGCCATTGAGGCAGAGGGAGAGTTCTTGGCTCGAAAAGCTAACAATGATAATTTTGCAAAGAGAGCTAATACCGGTCAGGGTACCAGTAGGCCAACTGGTCCTAGTAGCAGCACTAGAAGAACAGTTGAGGTGTCTGCTACTGACGCAACGACCCCGAGGAAGTTTTCGAACTTAGGAAGACCACTGTCTTGGGTCTTAAGAAGGTTGATGAAGGAAGGGAAGTTGCAACCTCTGGCTCCTAGGCCTGCTTTGACGCAAGGGAAGCCAGGTCATAAGGACAATGAATACTATGCATTTCAACAGCACACGGGCCATCTAACAGACAAGTGTAAGGCGCTGAGGCACTGCATTCTAGATCTGATTAATGACAAGCAAATTTCCAACCCGGAGATGAGGGAGGACAAAAAGAAGCCTGGTTATAATGTCGTACCACCACCAGTGTTTATGGTCGGATCCAGCTTGCCAGAGTGGTACGTGCTGCAAGATTTATATGGGAGTGAGGGTATTGCTGTTGTTTGTTCTGAGGATAGAGAGGAAAGAGTGGTAGTGGCAACCATTGATTATTGGTCAAGCAGCGAGAGCGGTGGAGAGGCCGAAGAGGAAGGAGAGATGAACCCTGACTTGTGGAGATCTGATGAGGATGAAGAAGAGATAGGGGCTGTGACAAGAAGTGGGAGAGTGGTCCTTGAGATTACGAGGGTACCGGAACCAATGCAGCCATCAACGGAAAAAGAGCCAGAGGAGAACCAGATTGTTAAGCAGTTGAAAAAGACCGCAGCTCAAATATCCATCTGGGATCTTTTAAGACAGTCCCCTTCTCACAGGCAGAAAGTGATAGAGGCTTTTAATGAGTCCACTATTTCCACCACAATTTCCCCATTAGAACTTCTGGGTCTAGTTAAAGGAGGCTCGGGCAAGAGATTGGTTTTCTCCGAAGCCGACCTGCTAATCGAGGGCCGCGATCATAACCGACCTCTGTACATCAAAGCATAGATTAACGACAAGCACACCGCTTGCGTTATGGTAGATGATGGATCTTCTATCAATGTTTTCCCTCTGATAGCCCTTCAGGCTTTTGGATTGAGTGAGGATATGCTCAGAGAATCAGACTTGACGATTACAGCCTATGATAATTCAAGAAGGCAAGCCTCGGGAACATTCAACCCTGGTCAAGACGGGACCTATTAAGGTAGAAGTGGAGTTTGTGGTTCTGCCCATCCCAGCTAATTTCTCAGCCCTGCTTGGGAGACCTTGGTTTCACAGATTGGGAGGAGTACCATCCACGCTGCACCAAATGATAAAGTTCCCGCACGAAGGGGAGGTGATAACTATTAAGGTGGCCAGAGAGAATTAGGTGTCAGCTCTCGAAATTGCCAATCAACCCTTCAGCGGCTTCCACGTGTCAATGATAGGAGAAGAGCACTGGTCAGTGGATAACCCAGCTGTGGTTAACATGATGAAAAAGATGCACTATCTCCCTGGGGCTGGTTTGGGTAAAAACTCTCAGGGGCTGCAGACTGCAATCACCACTCGAGGTCAGAAGAACCGGAAGGGTCTGGGGTACAGAGGCGGTTTTGGCAAGAAGAAGACGGCAGATAAGATCCCTCACATTTCAGAAAGCTTTGTGCCCGCATCCTCAGTATGCGCTTATACTGGTGAAGAGGAGCTGCAGTGGGTGAATGAGAGGATTGTCCCTGGATTTGAGATCTTTAACGATGTATTCGACTGGGATGTCGGGGTTATCAAGACCGCTGAGAACTTCTGGGATGAAGAGGTCATGACTTAGTGCATTGCTTGGGACAGATGCGAGCCCGAAGAGGTTGTCACCGAGAAGATGTTGTTTGCCAGACTGAAAGGGAAAGAGAAGATGGCAGAAATAGAACTGAAGACGGGGGATTTAAAGATTTCCTCAGACATACCTGAAGGGCCTCTGCTGAATCAGGAAGCCAATGAGCAAGCTGCAATAGCATCAACTCTGGGGAGGCAGAAGAAGACTCTAGCTTAGATTGTCTTTTCATTCCAGAACTTTTTTATGATGTAAATGAAAATTATAATATTATTAATAAGGCAAATGATTTTTCTTACTTGTCCGATGTTTCTAATAATTTCAACATGCATGAACATGATCATATTCCATCAATTTTTGACATTGATTCCACCGATACAATGACTTTTAAACTTGGAATATCGAAAAATCCGAAAGAAATTCTAATAGCATCAAATATAACTCCTGATGAGAGAGAAAAATTTGAGAGAATAATAAGAAAACATGAAAAAGTCTTTGCCTGGACCTATGAGGACATGCCAGGGATCAATCGAGATATAGCAGAACATGCCATCCCGACCTACCCAGATTATAAGCCCGTAAAGCAGAAGTTGAGACGGCTCAGGCCAGAATGGGCAGACAAGGTTAAGGAGGAGATTTGGCAACAGATCGAGGCCAAGTTCCTTGTTGAAGTGCAGTATCCTACATGGTTGGCAAACGTGGTCCCTGTAGCGAAGAAGAATGGAAAGGTCAGGGTATGTGTGGATTATCGAGATCTGAACAAGGCTTGCCCTAAAGATAATTTTCCACTACCCCACATCGATGTGTTGATAGACAGTGCCACTAACTGCGCGATGTATAGCTTTGGAGACGGTTATGTAGGCTATAACCAGATCCTAAACAAGATAGCTGACCGGGTTAAGACCGCTTTCATCACAGAGTGGGGGACCTATGCTTACCGAGTCATGCCTTTTGGCCTAAAAAATGAGGGGGCCACATACTAGAGGATGGAGACCAAGATTTTAAGCGACCTGATCCACAAGGAGGTGGAGGTCTATGTCGATGACATGATGGTCAAATCAGCCACTAGAGAGGGCCACTTCGAAGCCCTAGAGAAGTTCTTCACCAGGATTGATAAGTAAAATCTGTGACTTAACCCCAAGAAATGCATTTTTGGAGTGACTTCAGGGAAGCTGTTAGGACATATCGTCAGCCAGAGGGGAATAGAAATTGACCCAGACAAGGTGAAGGCCATCAGAGAGATGCCCATGCCGCAAAAGGAAAAGGATGTAAGGAGCTTCCTGGGCAGGCTGCAGTACGTCAGCCGATTCATTGCCAAGCTCACTTCAATATGCGAGCCTGTTTTTAAACTGCTTAGAAAGGATCAGCCTGTGGTCTGGAACGAAGATTGCCAGAAAGCCTTTGACAGCATCAGGGAATATCTGTTGAATCCACCAGTGTTAAGGCCGCCGCAACCAGTCAAACCGCTTATCCTGTATCTGGCAGTGGAAGGCAGTTTTGTGGGCGCCATGATGGCTCAGGAGGATGAATTTGGAGTAGAATTTGCAGTTTATTACCTCAGCAAGAAGTTTCTAGCTTATGAGATTAAATATGCTGAAGTAGAGAAAATCTGCCTCGCAGTGATTTGGGCATCAAAGAAACTGAGACATTACTTCCACTCATACAAAGTTCAGGCAGTGGCCAAGCAGAATCCGTTGAGATATTTGCAAGAAGCGCCGTCTTTGCTTAGTAAGATGGGGAGATGGCTACTTTTACTACAGGAGTTTGATGTTGAATACATCACCTGCAAAACTATTAAGGGGCGAGTCGTAGCCGAATTTCTTGCTGAGCATCCTATTCAAGGAGACACTCCCGAGTTCACCTTTCCAGATGAGAGCATAGTCGCGATCTCTATCCAAGGATGGCAGTTACACTTCGACGATGCCGTGAATAACAGAGGGGCCGGAGTTGGAATTATTTTAACAACCCCAGATATTGAGAAACTCCCTCTAGCCAAGAAGCTGAGGTACAAAGTAATCAATAATGAAGCCGAATATGAAGCATGCACTTTCGGGTTGGAAGCTCTAGCTGCATTGGGGGCAAAGAATGTAGAAGTCTTTGGTGACTCATCCTTGGTGATTAACCAGATCCAAGGAGAGTGGGCTGTAAAAGAAGAGCGGCTGGTACCCTACATTGAATATTTGAAAGAGGTATGTGGGCAGTTTGAAACCTGCACTTTCCACTTCACGCCAAGAGATGAAAATCGTCTAGCTGATGCGTTGGCAACCCTAGTGTCGATATGGGATAATCCTGAAGGGGTAGCTATGAAGCCAGTGCTGATTTCGAGTTCTGAGAAGCCCAGCTTTGAGATCAAGCCAATAATGGAAGTAGAAGTGACGGATGGAAAACAATGGTACTTTGACATTATGAATTATTTGGAAAATAATAAGTTTCCAGAGGAAGCCACTGAGAAAGACCAGAGGATGATCTGAAAACTATCTACTCAGTTCATATCCTTGGAAGGAGTGTTGTACAAAAGACAAGCAGATGGGATTCAACTCAGGTGCTTGAATGAAAAAGAAGCCCGCAAGGTGATGGAGGAAACCCATGCAGGCGTCTGTGGAGCCCACATGAACAGCTTAACTCTGGCAAAGAAGATCATGAGACAAGGCTTCTATTGGCTTACGATGGACAATGATTGCTCAAAGTATGTCAAGCAATGCCAGTTATGCCAACAGTACGCAGATTTGAGGCATCTGCTAGTATATGAACTACACAACCTGACATCACCTTGGCCTTTCGCTGCTTGGGGGATAGATATTATTGGAGAGATTCGCCCTACGGCTTCCAATGGGCACAGATACATCATAGTCGCAATTAACTATTTTACCAAATGGGTAGAGGCAGAATCCTTCAAAAAGATAGACGCAAGGGATATGGCCAAGTTCATAGAGAGGAATCTGATCTACAGATATGGCCTCCCTCACCACATAGTGTCTGACAATGGGGTGCAGTTCATGGGGGAAACCAGGAAGCTCCTTGAGAAATATGGTATCAAGCACCATAGATCCTCTCCTTACCGACCACAAGCTAATGGGGCAGTAGAGGCCGCCAACAAAAATGTGAAGAAGATCCTATCTAAGATGGTCCAAACTTACAAAGACTGGGCAGAGAAGCTACCCTTTGCACTGTGGGGATACAGGACGACGGTAAGGACATCTACGGGCGCTACGCCATTTTCCTTAGTATACGGGACGGAAGCAGTATTGCCAGTTGAAATAGAGATCCGATCGCTGAGAGTAGTTATGGAAGCCCAAATCCCTGAGGCCGAATGGGCACGACAGAGGCTACAACACTTAAACTTACTGGATGAGAGTAGGCTGAAGGCTTATTATCACAATCAGATCTACCAGAAGAGGTTGGCTAGGACATTCAGAAAGAAGGTGAGAAAGTATCCGCTGAAAGAAGGGGACTTAGTGTTCAAGCAGATGAGACCCGGTATACCCGATATCAGAGGAAAATTCAGACCAACCTGGGAGGGGCCGTATATTCTTAAAAAGCTGTTGTCCAAAGGAGCTGCAATCTTGTCGGATAGCGATGGAAATGAATTTAAGGAGCCGATCAATGTTGACAGACTCAAAAGGTTCCATGGCTAAAGACCAAAATAAAAAGAAGAGAATAAAATGCCCTGCAGGTTAAAAATCAAAAAAAGGCAGTCGTGCTAAAATTGGGGGCCTCGACAGGGTGAAAACCGAAAAAAGGCATCCTGTGCAAAAATTAGAGGCACGAGAGAAAATGTCCAATCGTGAAAACCCGAGAGGGCCGATTGGTAACAGGAGTTGATGCTGTTAAAATTTGGTTGCATGTATTAATAGGGCGTACGCGGTTGAGCAAATGTCAAAACTGATCATGTATGCTGAAGTTACATGGAAATGTACACAATTTCGTGAAATAGAATGAATATTATTCTTTTCATTTTTGTTATTTTCTAGTTCTGCATTAAAAAGAAATGTAGCACCAAAAGAGATACATACGTAAGCTAAGCTAAGTCCTACTGCTGCTCTCACCGACCAGATGCTTGAGCCCTCGTGTCCTGTTATCAGATGCTGGGCTAAGGATCCACTTCTTGTACTTGCTAGTTGAAGCCGTAGAATGATTGCCGAACCTTGGAATAACAGTCTTCACTGGCAGCTTGCTCCACAGCTCATAATACCGAGAAGCAAACGCAGCCTAAAGAGCTCCTCCCCAGAAAGACAAGGGAACCCTCACCACATCCTGGGTCATCCCGAGCTGACGCGTACATCGAGAAGTGATATAGAAGGTGGCTTGACGGAGCCCATAGAGGGGAACACACCCCGATGGCCCATCAATGACCACGTGAGACAGTGGGAACCAGGCAGACGTGAAACTGATGCCGTCATCTGACAGCTCGCCAAATCTGGTAATGCCTTCACCAGCGGTGGCACATTCACACAGTCGTCGACACGGAAGGAAATGGCTCGGCGCGTACCGTGGGATAACTCGAGGAGGTGGCTCAGACAGCATCTTCAGTTTCTCTTGCAACCAGATCTGAAAAGAGAAGAAAAAAAAAAAGAGAAAGAAAAAAAAGAAGAAAAAAAAAAAGAAAAGCAAAAAAGCCGCTAGAGTAAGTAGGGTTTACTTCAGGCAAAAATAAGGCACAGGGTTGTGTGAAATTCCAAAAGGGCGCACCTCCCGCTAAGAAAAGCTAGTGTGAAAATCCATAAGGGACGCACTACCTTTAAAAAAATGACGTACCCGGAGCAATAAGGGGCTGCCGGTAAAGGTAGTGGTTGATCCAGAACTCACAGCGTCTAACCCCAGAATGGTCTCAGCCAGAATGAGTGGGAAGGGTGATGATCCCCGATGAAAGTCGCTCAGAGCTCCGAACAGGTGAGGATCACCTGTCAAACCCCCTGGAACAATAGTGACAAAGTTCACCATGCAAAACAGAAATATGATGCTTACCCGGTAAGTGGGGAAGTCGGTGAACTGATCTAGAGCCTCGACCAGTGGCTCCAAAGCAAAGGAAGAGCCCGGAGAAATCAGTCGGACGACCTCAGAAGAGGGTATGCCGAGAGCCATAGCTATGTCCCGAGTCTGGAGTAGGCCACAACGGGGCACACAGGACAGAATGCTAGGAGGGAACCAGGCTCCGAGAATGGCAGCTAACTCCTCAGGCAGGGGGCACAGCTCCTGGTAAGTGAACTGGAAGACGTGAAATCGGGGGTTCCAGAAGTGGGTCACCGCCAGAAGAAGGTTCTGATCAACTTTGACCCGACGCAGATAGTTTAGCCCAGACAGAGAGGAAAGGGCACCTTTTTCCCAAGTGTGTTTATCATCTAGGATACGGTGCATTCTTTTGACTAGAGAGGAAGACATTCTAAGAAGAATAAAGGCCTCAAGATGTTGGGAAAATGAAAAGACACAAAAAGGAGCAAAATTTTTGGAAGAATTTATAGAAAGGCGTCACCGACGGCCTACCCGTCTCTCCCAAGAGACACCCTGCCCGTCGGTTAAGATCCACCTGGCAGATGCATACGTTAGCATTGCATTCATCACGCGCATTCATTATGCATTAATTGGAACGACAGACGGTCAGCCCGTCGGTCGCTCCTATAGACGCCCAGACCGTCGGTCACGAAACTCTATATAAGGGCGAGTGACAGACGGACCAGCGGCGCTATCACTTTCACTCTTCCTCTCAAAAAACGGTTTTTTTTAGCGTTTTTTGTGCTTTTTTAAGCCTTCTTTCTCTTTTTTTCTTGCAATTTCTTCATTTTTTGCATTCTGTACTCACCGGACGCTCAGACATTCATATTTCTTCAGTTTTCTACACTGTTCGCGACTTCAAGTAAGTAAAATAACTACTTTTTTTATTTAATTTAATTTATTTATTCATTCATTCTTCTTCCTTTAGCCTTAGAAATGGCTAGAATGCTTTAGATGCCTTAAAAATTTAGGGAGAATGTTGACCGTTTTTTTTATTTATTATTTATTCATTTTATAGTGCAATTAATCTGAACTTTTGCATGATCACATAGAAATAGAATTTTTTCTATACCTTTGCTGCCTTAGAAATAGGCTTTCTAGCGTATCTATTGTTGTTGAGGCCTGAGGCCATTTATTTTGTGTTGTTGGGGGCACACTCTTGCCGGGGTGCGTCCCATTTTTATCTTAATATTGTTGTTGAGGCCTGAGGCCTGGTTTGATGCCTTTTTTATGCAGGAGGTTGGGCACACCCTTGCCGGGGTGCTGCCCAGATTTTCATTTTTTATTCTAAAATTGAATATTTTTGTGTATAATGCATACCTTGGGGTCTGGGAAGCCCATTTTTATTCACTTTAAATATTTCCATGCCGATTGCATATTTACCCTGTTTTGATATGTGCGAAGCATGCTGGGCAACATCCCTTGACAGGATGTTCACCCCTTTTCATTTATTATCTATTTTTGCCTACCGCGTATTCGGGCCGCTGTTGCTCGGGTGAGGCCTAAATGGGTTTTCACCTTGAAAACAAGCCTAATAATGTCCGTTTTGTCAAATTTTCACCATCTAATATTTCTTTTACAGGATGCCTCCTAGACGCAGAGCACCACAGGCCCAACCCGAGGTCGTGGTTTCGGCTTGGATGGACGATGAGTCGGCTCAGAGATATAGAGCGCTGGCTCAGGTGGAGTTTCGGGCAGGCCGCTTCGTGTCCCGGCCATTCCTAGAGGCCCTAGGGCTGGCCCCAGAGGTCGACATGCTTGTTGAGGGCGCTGGATGGATAGAGTTCCTTGACCCCGCTTTCCAAACCTTCCCAGAGGCTACTCGCCAGGTCCTAACCACCCTCCGTTATGGAGGTTTTCAGAGATTAGATACAAAGCCAGGGGTGGTCCAGTTCTGGTTCGATGGCCAGCACTTCAGTATTACCAGGCAGTGGTTCGCGCAGGCCATGGGGCTTCCCACAGAGGATGAGGTCGAGATCCCACGACGAGTGGTGAGATGCGCCCACTGGGCAGCCATTGCCTTACTGGGACTGCTGTATGATCATGATACAGTGAAGAGCACCGCACTGGTGTCTCAGGCACTCCGGTACCTGCACAGAGTGCTATCCAGTTCGTACCTTGGTCGAGCTGGTAATCCAGGGTCGCTCAATGCGGTCGAGATCTGGAGCCTCTGGGCTATGGTTGCAGGCCAGCGCCTCAACGTTAGCCATGAGATCTTGGCTAACTTGGTCAGAGTCGGCAGAGGACTGACACCAGTGGTGATAGTGGGAGGAGTCATCACCCAGTTGCTCTTGGGGTTAGGAGTCGCCCCGGACAGGTTGAGAGGACCCTTGGATGAGGGGATCCATGTGGATGCCGCAGCGGCTGTGCAGATGGGGATGATCTCCCAGATATCAGGACAGGCAGAGGCTTACAGAGTGTTATCCATCCCCGAGACCAGGCAGATGTTCTCCCTTCCACCTTTGGGTCCAGACCAGGAGCAGCCAGAGCCTGAGCCAGAGCACCAGCCTCTGTAGCCAGAGCAACAGCATCCTCTACCCGAGCCGGAGCAGCAGCCTCCCCAGCCTCAGCCTCAGACTGTGCCACCGCCACCACAACAGGAGCAGCCTGAGACCCCGTCGGATTTCGACATGGAGTTCACTATGGACGAGCTCTTTGCGGCTTCACCAGCATCCAGAGTGTAACACCCCAAAATGGCCCTAGAAGAATTACAGAGTTATTGGTTCGAAAAAGTTAAGTTTTATGTGCGAGAGTTATGTCGCGAGCGCGACAAGTGTCGCCGGTGCGACAGAGCCCTCCAGCGGTTTTCGAACTTCAGCTGGTTGGTGCGGGCGTGAGTGTTCTGTCTCGAGAGCGAGAAGTGTCGCGAGCGCGATAGAATTCCCCCTCATGAGATGTGTGCATAGGTGGGACTAAGAGACTTGGAGTTGTAGTGAGTTGACAAGTGTCATCATAGAAGAGTGACAAGTGTCATTGTAGAAGAGTGACAAGTGGCAGCATAAGAGAGTGACACATGGTGGCTTAGGAGGTTGACAAGTGGCATCGTAGAATAGTGACAAGTGGCGGCATAAGAGTTTGACAAGTGGCATTGTAGGAGTGTGCCAAGTGTCATTGTAGGGAAGTGACACATGGCTACAAGAGAGAGTGACATGTGGCATGGGGCTTTTTGGATGGAGATGAATTAAAGTAAGTGGTTGGCTTTTAATATGGTTAGTGGGAAATTAATTTGTTAATTTTCTTTAGTTGACCGGCCACTTACCTATTCCCATCTTATTTTCTTAGCTTTTGGCCCTTTTGCTTTTGGCTTTCCTCCTTTTTCCTTTTCCTTGGCTTTGCCGTGCTCCACCTTGCTCTCTTTTCTTCTCTTTTTCATTTGTTCCTAAAGAGAATCATTTGGGTTGGCATGAAGAGAGTGGATTTTTGAAAAGAGGTAAGATATAGACTTGTATGTTGGTCTTCTTCTTCCATTTAGTTTTCTGTTTTGATTTTAAATAAGAAAAAGGATTAATTCATGGGTTGCTTTGTGTGATTTGTGGAAGCTGGAAACAAGAAGTTGGATAAAGGCAAGAGAAGGTTAGAAGTGAGTAAAGAGCAGAGATTGGGCTTCCTAGAGGTAGGGATCGAGTGCGACCTTATTGTTTTCGCATGTGTTTACATTACCTGTGTTTGAATAGAGACAAGATTGAATAGAGAAATGCTTGATGAGCTTTAATTAGCTCAAGATGTTCATTTTGATTGCTTACAGTGCTCATGACAAGTGTATATATGTTTAAAGTATGTAACCTGAACATTTGAATGTTTGTGTTGATGATAGAGCTTGATTTTGCGAAATTCTGCTTATTTGTCATCAGACCTCTGTGTATTGTATTTGTGATAAGTAGAGTTATAAGACTCCAATTGTGTTACTTCCAATTGCATATGAAATATAAGATTCGTGTCTAAAAATTTCTAAGAGGGTGATTGATCTAATTCTGGCCCTAAGTATCCCAAAAAGTTATTAAAATGTGGGTGACCCTGTTCTAGCGGGTTCACTGGAACAGTATAGCTTGTATAGACCATATTTTTAGTTATAGATGTCCAAACGACCTGAAACGTGTTCCATTTGAAAGATAACATCCTAGAGATAAATTGTTAAGAATAACGTTTTCCCAAAAAAAGACGTTTAGAGGTTCATTTAGACGATACAAGTTTAGGGTAAAAAGCAGTCTTGTGAGGCACCAAAGCGGAGCTTCTGTCGCGAGCGCGACACATGTCGCGACCTCGTGACAGAACACCTCATTTTAGGCTTTTTCTTCTCCTTTTTGAGGTCCTAGTTGCCACGGGTCAACCCCTGACCCTTCCCCTTGACTAAATTGTATATTTTGTTGATGTTTTACTCCGCGGAATGAACCCGTATTAACCCGAAATGTTTCCGTGATTTATACTCTACATGTTTAGGGTTATCAAATGATTATAGGATTAGTTATCTATGTAACCAATGCTACGGCATAAGAGTTAGCGTTGGCCATGTGATGCCATGTGATATGAATTGTTATATAATGCATTTGGTATAGAGTATAGAGCCTTTTCGTAATCTAGCTTCTGTCGCGAGCGCGACTTCTTGTCGCGATCGCGACAATGAACTTAGCTTCTGTCGCGACACGACTTCTTGTTGCGATCGCGACAGTGAACCTCTTCGCATCCTGTTTTATTTGTTTTGAAGAGAGTGTTTTCTTCTATCTTGCTTTGCATGATTTATATGTTCATGAAATGAATTTAAATGTTACATGCTTTTAATTGTTGAACAAGATTGTATATGAATTACATGCCTCTGAATTTGATAAATGCACTTGAAGTTTAGTTGATGAGTTGATGTCTGTGTATAGTGTGTGAGTTGGTATTGAGCCTGATTACCATTATAGTGGATAGATAAGCATGCTTATAAAGGGATTAGAGAGTGCAGCTGCCTATGTTCCGCCCCGTTTGGGCGAAGCGGGTCGACCTCTGAGAACTGTCATTAATAGAGATAGATGAAAATGTTTTGTGACTTCGGTCTATCGAAAATGTTTTTTTATAGAGCGTCCCGTATCCACCATGAGAGGAACTCAGGCTTGTTTTGTTAAATGTTGTGCAGTGAACTTGAGATGATTATAGTGTTGCTTCGAATGAAGCCATAGTACATGAGAGTAATGTTTAATTACATGACAGCTTTGTATACCAGTGTATAATTACATGAGCGTGTTTATATGTATATGGACACATGATAGCATACATTTGAATACATGATATGTACAAGTTGTAGTGTACATGAAAAAGTAAATGAATACATGTTATATGCACGTGAGTTCATAGTACTTGATAATTGAGCATGCTACCTATACATGTATAAGAGCTATATGCATGTGATATTTAATTTTATCATATGAAATGTGTGCTTTATGTGTGACTTCGAAAAGAAGTCCTTTGCATTGTTTTTATCCCCACTAAGCGTTATCGCTTAGCACGGATGTTTATTTCCGTGTAGGTTACCGGTTCAGATCAGTGAGCGGACATCTGCAGGTCAAGGCCACTAGGAGTTTTTGTTTTGATCTCTTTTGTACAAGATAGAGACAGAGTGTGCGATGTTTCGAGTAACATCATTATGTAATAAAGAGTATAGTTGTTACATGTAATCGTTAAAAGTATATGTATATGAATCGAAATATGAACATGTAAATGTATATGTAGTTAATATGAAATGCAAGTGGGCCTTAGTGTAGTATTTAATTACTCTTAAACGAATGTGTTATGCTATCGCTTCCGCTAATGCATGTACATGTATACGTAAGTGTCCGCGTAGCGCCCCGATATTCCTTACCGGGGGTATGGGGGTGTTACACAGAGCGTCGACGCCTATTCCGTCACCGAGCATTAGGGTACAGAGGTCTACCCACGGGCCCCCTGAGAGGTATCACCCACATTTCCGGGGCGACCCAGGGGCATCCACCTCCGCAGCCCCGCTGCTAGAGCCAGCACAGCCTGACTTCTCCCAGCTCCTCACTTCCATGTTCGCAGCCTTGGAGCGACGGCAGGATGAGAAAGACAGAGCTATACACGAGAGGTTAGACCGTCAGTATGCTGCTATTCTGGAGCAGTCTCAGGGGATAGAGCGGTTGGTTCAGGAGCAGTCCGGTTATATCGAGCACACAGCACGAGAGCAGGCTCAGGTCCTGGAGGCTTTCAGAGACGAGTAGGCGAGGCTGATAGAGCAGATCACGCAGGGCCAGAGGGAGCTTAGGCAGCAGCTCGCTCATGAGATGAGGACGTCTCAGGACCAGGCGTGTCAGAGGGTTGATATGACCCTACAGATGATCGACGAGTCACTCGACTCTCTGAGATCCTGGGTCCAGGCGATAGAGGGGATTCTCCCACCCTTGTCTCAGACCATGAAGGAGTTCAGAGAGCAGATAGAGCAGCCCTAGAGCAGATGAGGAAGGCCACTAGCGGGTAGACCATTCAGATGAGCCAGGCCTTCAAGAATCTAGGAGGCACAGTTTCAGAGACCTTAGGGTTTATGAGGACTTGTACTCAGCTCTTCTTGGTTGGCTATGCTCAGATTAGATTTAGACGGGCCCATGATTCTAAGGCAGGACCCTCCACGGCTCAGCCTCGACCTCCGGCACAGCCAGCTCCAGCTCCACCTCCGCCAGGGATAGTGCACATATCAGATGACGAGGATCCTGATGAGCCCTCTGACTACACACCTCTCTGATGTTCAGGGAGTCACTTTTGTATTTTCACTTTGTATATGCATTGTACAAAAATAGATATTTCTAGTGAAAAACTTTTGTTTTCAGTTTTATGCATTTATTCAGTTACTTATGATTAATTCATATTACAGATGAACATATGTTTTCACATTTGCTCAATAAGAAAAATGATGAAAAATGATGACTGACAACTCAATAGAAAAGAATATAAATGAAACATGACATGGTAGATAAAGCAAAACCACGCCATCCATGGACATGTTAAAAGATAACAACTCAAACATGAATTAACAAAACCTTTTATCACAGAGGTACAGAGAAACATCGATCAGAGCACAAGCATCGATTAGAAGTCCGAAATAAGGGCGGCTAAGATTCATGTCTTCTTGAAACGGGGAACCCAGCGAGGTTTCCTCCTCTACAAAATTGAGATTACAATCAGAGAGTACCTCATCTCACAGTTCACGCGGCAGCCAGAGAGTGCTACGCACCTTGCAGATCGGATGGGGGTTAGCAAGGGAACTTCAACAACCGAAGTTACAGTTAGAAAACACTGCTCTTCACACTGAGACTGTGGTTAGAGAACACCGCATCTCACCAACCGAAGCTGCAGTTAGAGAACATTGCTCTTCAAATCGAAGTTGCAGTTAGAGAAACACTGCTCTTCATAGCGGATTTGTACTCAGAGAGTGCTACATCTCCTCAGCCCTGTGCAAGCCGAGACGAGGCCAGCAGAAATCGAAGTTGCAGTTAGAGAAACACTGCTCTTCACAGCGAATTTGTAGACATAGAGTGCTACATCTCCTCAACCCTACGCAAGCCGAGACGAGGCCAGCAGAAATCAAAGTTGCAGTTAGAGAAACACTGCTCTTTACAGCGGATTTGTAGTCAGAGAGTGCTACATCTCCTCAGCCCTGCACAAGCCGAGATGAGGCCAGTAGAAGCAGAAGTTATGGTTAGAGAAACACTGCTCTTTATATCGAGATTGTGACTAGAGAATGCTATATCTCACCAACACCTACAAGTCGAAACGAGGCCAATAGGTATATCTTCACATCACTGAACACACTGAGACGAGGTCTACCTGGCAAAAGGCATGGAAGGTGAGAACCGCCATAGGTACACTTTCTTCCTTTCTGTCCTTTCCCTGAGTTTTGGCTCATCTAGGCTCTTGTGCCCTAGTTTCCCCAAAACTGGGGGCAACTGTAGGCACCGTGTCCCGGAGCAGTCTAGATCAGAGATTGCCCTATGATGAAATCAGTATCCAAACCTTCACAAATGGTTTGGATTGGGAGATTTTAGTCCCATACTCCACGAGAAATGAGTCTTTTCACCTTTTGTAGGCAGAGGGGGGAAGAACGGGAATTTTTGAGTCAAACAGTATGTTTTCCTCGATAAACGGTCAGCCCATCTGTGAGAGGCCAGCCCATCGCTTAGGGTCACAGACGGCCTATGTTTTTTTCCGATGCCCGTCGGACGGACCCGCTTTTTTCGGAGCACGCCAACTGGTTTTCCGGAGCACGCAACCTCTCCGACGCTCGTCGGTGGAATGGCAGGGCCGTCGAATGAATTCTTGTGTCAGAAGGATTCTTTCGACGCCCGTCGGTCGTGTCTAGCCTATAAAAGCTTTGAATTTCTTCCTAAAAAGGGTTCCAAAAATTTTCAAGAGGGGAAACTCTACCGAATTTCAAGCGTATTTTCTCTCTCTTCCAGCAAACACACATCAAGAAATTTCTTTTGATTAGAGGATCAAACCGTTAAAAAGGAAATAAAACTAATTAGTTTTCTTTGGGTTTTTGATTCCAAAGCCAATCTTTTGAAGGATTAAGAAGGAAACAATTTATTTTCCTCTCTTTGATCCTTCATTTCGTTTCTCGTGGAACATGCGGGACTCCAATCAACACCAAGAATCTCACTAAAACATTATCTGAGGTTAAATATTTCGGACTTATTCTCCGTGTTATTTCATCTTTATTCTTTATCTTTGCTATTTTTTTGGCTTTTTGATTTCACTTCTCTTTATTTTGATTCTCTTCATCTCATTTTGTGATAAAAACCCATTTTTGCTGTGAAAAAAGAGTTTTTCACTATTTATTTTCGGAGGCAGTGGTGACCGACGGGTCATCTATCTCATCGACGCCCGTCGGTCACCTCACCTACAGACGCCCTCTCTCTTGAGTGAGCGGCGGGATATGTTGGTCACCAACCGATGCCCGTCGGTCACTCGACAGAGGCCGTCGCTGGGTCCTGTCTTCACTTTTCCAAATCTTTTCTATTTCTTTCAAGTCTTTTTAACTTCATTTATGTTGAACTTTCATATGTTAACATATTTTAACCTTCTGTGAGCATACATTGATTTCCTTGGACTATCCTGAGCTCGGGGGGCGATCTACCATGCTCGGAGGATTCCGTCCGGTTTAGTTTTCTAACCCTCTTGGTTATTCCCTTTATTTGTTTATTCATTATTTATTCTATGCACATGTATATGCCCTTTTTGTATCCCGTTAAATATAAAATTGATTAATGTTTTATATTCAATAAAAAGAGGTTTTCATAAAAGCAAGGACCCAATGTCCTATTTTTATCCAATAAAAATCCTCATAATAAAAATAGCCATTTTTGATAATGATGCATGCGAGGACCAAAGTCCTCAAAATAAGTAATGCCCTGATTTGTGTATGTATCGCACATTTATAAAAGGGAGTTGTATTCCGCTCCTAGTATTATTGTAATTTATTGCTTTCATTACTTGCTCATTTACTGCTTTCCAAACGTGAATGAATGCGCCTTAAATCAATTGCATCGTGTGGAGAGAGAGCGAATTAATGATAATTAAAATTTGATCATAAAATAATCGAGGTAGAAATAGATGAGAAGTCCCGAACCCAGCTCTGATCTTTGGGCTCAAAGAGGCGAGAGGTTTACCCTCCAAGACACCTCTTGTGTCACGAGATTTTTGCGTTAATCCTAGGCTCCTTAGGGCGAGTGGTTCACCCTACAAGATCCCTTTGGTTGGCCCAAAATGGAAATTAATCGCAGTCTTAGGCTCTCCGAGGCGAGAGAAACTTTCCCAATGTTCTATTGGGTGGTGACTCCATGAAACCTCCTTGTTGCCCAATATAGACACACTTGCGATTTATTACAAGCTGTTCGCGGACTCTCAATTGCCCGATCGCCCTCAAGCGAGCGGTCAAAGGGGCAGCCGGGTGGACATCCGACGCGCATCACACATACAATAATACCCTCTAAACTTCCTAAAATGTATAAATAGGCCCACTCTCAAACCTCAAATGCTCAAAGTTACTAGGGCACAAGTTGGGGCCTCATAACTCTCCCATCCTTAAAGGAATTTCATCCTTCAAATTCATACCTGAGCCGGACAACTGAGGATACTGAGCTTACATAGCTGATTCAGGTTCTTGTGACGCACGTCGAACCCCGGGGAACTCAAAACCGCCCGCTTTTAGGGCTTTCGGGATGAGGTTCATAAAAACTTGTAGGAAATTACAAGTGCATCCATTTTGGGGAAACAGGGAGGTTTCATGGAGTCGCCACCAGATAAAATATTGGGAAAGGTCGTCTAGCCTCGATGAGCCTAAAACAGCACTGCTATGTCCATCATAGGCAAGCCGGAGGTGTCTTGGAGGCTTCCACCCTAACAATAGGATGGCCCTCTCGCCTCGCGCTTAGGCAAACCAGAGGTGTCTTGGAGGCTTCCTCCTTAATAGAACATTAGGATGGGCCTCTCGCCTCGTGGCGCCTAAGACTGTACAAGTTTGAGCCTTTTTTACAGAACACAAGAGGTGTCTTGGAGGCCCCATCCCAATTGAATATTGAGATGGCCTGTAACACCCCGTTATCCCCGTTGGAAGGATACTGGAATGTCACGCGGACAAACATATAAACAAATCCAAAGTACATACTTGTAAAATAAAATAAAAGACGAGATGTAAAGAAACTTTTAATTATATAGCAGTAAATCCTTTAATATATATCATATCTATATCGTTTTTACAAAAAGGGCTCGAAAGCAAATACATATACAAAAATAATTGTTCCTTTACAAAAGATTCACTTTGCTATTAACAAGCCATGTACAAAATAACATCGGAAGACTCAAAAATAACTTCATCCAAAAAGACTTCTAGTGGGCGACCTGCAGATATCTGACTCCAAACCGAACTCACCACCTGCACGGGAAAAGAGCTCATGCTAAGCGATAACGCTTAGTGGGGAGGAACAAAACAAACAAACAATATATATATATACAATATTTACAACAATAAACAATTAACTATTAAACTCTCATCATTCTCATTACACATGTACGGGGTGTACAAACATAAAGTCATACAAGAATTCATGTGCATCAATATACTTGTAATCATGTCAATATGCATCTCAACATGTGCCACACAATTTAACATATAGCCTGATTAGTCTGAAAATACTCTCTAGAAGTGGATACGGTCAAATGGATACTGATAGAACACAGTATCCCAAGCATATAGAGACATGAGTCTCAAACATGTACTTTTCATATAGAGACCGAAGTCTCGCATTATATCCATATAGACCCATACAGGATCGAAACAAGGATCCAAACGGACCCACATATAATGTTTTATCATATAGCAGCTGCACACACACTCTGACCTAAGTAAGCGCTTACTTATCCACTACTATGACTTATTCAGGCTTAAACACACCACTCAAAATAATTTATAAATCATGTAAACATGTATATTGATCAAATTCAGAAACATATAAATATATCTAAATATCAATTACTGGAAATAATAAGGACATGTAACTCACATTGAAATGATTCATATTCGTGCAAATTATAATATTTAAATCATGTATATTAATTACTACTCAATTACACAAACCTCATAATTAAACAATTATAACATTAAAGAACAGATTTGGACTTGATCTTGAGTCAAACAGTTAAAATCCCAAGTACAGAAGTTTAAAAACTTTGTTATGTGAAAACAGGGCAGCAGGGAGGGAAGGCCAGTCACGAGTCACCCAGGCAGTGGTGCCTCGTGACGCTGGCTTCACGCGAACGCCACACCAAGCAGGGGCAGTCACGGGTCGTGACCATCCGTCACGCCACGTGATGTCAGAGAAGAGAGGGGAGGTCACGAGTCACTGGGCAGAGGTGACTCATGACACGCAGGGAGGGGAAGTAGGTCACGGCGTGATGCAGCATCACGTCTCGTGACCTTCTTCAGAGAAGAGGTCACGGCGTGATGCTCCCTCACGTCACGTGATCCCTTCCCTCACTTCTGCTTCTCCTTCTCAAAACTCCAAAATTTCCAGAAAACATAAAAACCCAGAAACATCGTGAAAACAGAGTACAACCAAAACTCAAAACCCCATTTTGTCTAAATGTAACACCCCCACCGCCGCCCCCGTTGGAAGGGCACCGGCGGGCGCGCTACAACACGACACTCACTCACGACGCGACAAAGCATACAGCGAAAGCATACATGCGCTAAGCGGAACCATTACTAAATAAGGCGTTAAATAAACATAAAAGAATAATAGGAAACACACTTCAATACATAAATAATCAAAATACGAGTTATTTACAATGGCCCAAAAGATTACATTTTAAAAACCTTTACAAAATAAAGAAATACATATACAAAAAGAAATTACAGGAGGAGACAAAAATAAACTCGACTCCTATGTGGCCTGCCTGCAGATGCACGACTCGAGCACTCCCAGAAATCCTTCACGCTACCTGCACGGGATAAAAGCCCGTGCTAAGCGATAACGCTTAGTGGGGAGAAACAAGCACAACATAACACTATAATAATAAACACGCACTAACATACATAAATCATTATGCATCAGAGTACAGAGATATAACTATATAATCAGGATAACATAACGCAATGCACTAAACCATACACTATTCAGAGTCACAAAATAATCAGAACACTTCACTGTATCAAAACCAGACAGTTCACACAATAGCCTGAAATCAATGGTTGAGGATACGGGAACACGGCACGGGAGACCGAAGCCTCAAAAACACTTTAATACCCGAAGGTAGCGCGAGAGACCGGAGTCTCAAAACATTTTATCACTACACGATTGATGACCATCTCGGAGGTCGACCGCTTCTCCCATACGGGGCGGACAGAACAGCTGAACACTAACCCTTCTTAAGCATGCTTAATTATCCTATACCTTGACACTTCAGGCTCGACAACACAATAACTCACCAAACAATACATAACAAAAACAATATTCAAATTAAGACTCTTATATAATATAAACCATATCGAGAACACCAGTACTATAATATCACGAGTCAAAGGCACACACATATACCATGCACTAGTGAGAAACCGTGCAAAGTGGAACAAACGAAACACATTCAGAACACAAGGCAAGCAGGAAGGGCCTCTGTCGCGCTCGCGACAGAGCACGGGGTATTTCCTCGCGAGGTCGCGCCAAAGGACCTCCTCGCGACGAAGCACTCGCGGCAGAACTTCTCGGAACCGAGCTCTGTCGCGCTCGCGACAGTGACCAGTTACTCCCTCCTCGCGCGCACGCTCGGCAGCACGCCCGCGCGGAGGTTTCCGCGACCGAGCTCTCTGTCGCGCTCGCGACAACATCGCGATCGCGACAGAGGGCTCTTCAAGAATAAGGGGCCAAGTCCGCCTTCTGTCGCGATCGCGGCACTTGTCGCGATCGCGACAGAACCCAGATTTGCCCAATTCTGCACTTTTTCCTACTCTTTTCACACACAACTCATCATACATGCATACAACAAGCTCAAAACACTTACCTCTCGCCTCCAACACATCACCGTATCACTTTCAAGCCACATAACACATTTAAACAATAATACCATATCGATGTATCAAAAATTCACTCACATGGCACAATCACGATCTCATAACACATAACAATTTCACTATATCGCAATCACTTCACTATAAATCAATACTCGATTTACATGCATTCATAACACACTCAGGATTACAAATAACATGCAAACACTAGCTAGAGTTGATCCAAGGAGGAAAAAATAGGGGAAAGACCACAATCTATAACACAGCTCATAACACTTACATGCACCCAAAACACATTCAAGAACACAGCTCCCAAACATCATCAAATAAACTCCCAAACCTGGAAATCGCAGCTTCAACGGAACTCTTCACGAATCCACTTTATCCTTGCCCTTGCTCTTCCTTCTCTCTTCCGATTCTTGCACAAAAACCCAGCCACAAACACTCAAATCAGACCCAAACACAATCAAAACTAAAAATCAAAGAGCAAGAAACCTCTAACCGAACTCAACCACTTACCTTCCACAAACCCAGCTCAAACCTTCCAAGATCCCACTCAAAACTCAAGAAGTCACAAGAGGAAAGAGATGAGAGTAGAAGAATGAAAGCAACAGAGAGAGGAGGACGGGAAAATGAGAAAGAAAGGGGAATTTGAGATAGCTTCCACGGGAAGCCTCACCCAAAAGCTGCCCCTCTCTTCCTCTCTCCTACTTTCATTAATTACTCACCAACCTCTTGCCACATGTCACAATCTTAGAGAATCAAGCCAACTATCTTAACTCATCCACTTATGGCACCATATACTAACCACACACAAGCTTTTCTTACACAAATATCTTCTATACACCATACGCTCACTCACACCATAATAATTCCAATAATTCCACTTACATCCAAGGCACCATGCTCACAAACCACACAAAAATAACCCTTAGAGCACTAACACCCTACACCCATACACTACAAGCACACACTAATATTCCCTTCACTGCACTTAACACTTAATTATTTAATTCCTTTAACACAAAATTCTTAAATGTCCAAAATTCTTCTTACCCAAATTACGAAAATACCCTCACTTATCCGACTTAAAACACAGATTCCGACCAGGCCCTATTTGGGTTGTTACACTAAAACCATTTTTCATGCAATAATGATTCGAATACGTACCTTCAAGTCTCCAGAGCACATTTACAGAAATTTTAATACAAATAACACATTTATACAATCAAAACAGACGCAATGCCAGAATATCAACTTCCCAGGATTTCCACATTCAAACCCATGCATGATCATCTCATTTACCAACTCACATTATTCTTTTCTAACTAAATCATGTATACACAGTACATTTTTTATGCATTTTAATAAACAACACACATAGTCAACATTGACAATATACAGCAAGCAGGATCCAAGATTGAGAAAGAACAGACACTCCCAAACCTGGAAATGAAGTCCAAAAATATCCACTGCACTTTAATCCACAATCTTCCCTTTTCCTTATCAGTCTTCTTCTTTTCAGCAGATTTCATGAACCGACAAAACAAAACCAAAAATTCAGATAACCAAAAACCAAAACTTCATACTCCAAACCATCCGTAACAGAGGAAGACAAAAGGAGAAGTTCAGCCACAACAACTCATTTACTTACCTCGTACTCTTCAATGCTCAAAACCCTAGCCAACAATGGATGAACACTCATGCAAACAAATAGAAAGAACAGAAATGCAGAGGAGTAGGAGTGGCTAACATGAGAGAGAGTGCAAGAGAGACCAATATCTGTTTTCTGAACCCCTTCTTCTCTCTCCCACATACACACACTCTACTTTCCACTTGGCACACATGCACGGTTCTTTTAATCCCAATTACAAACAGCTCCTCACAATCTACTCATAGATCCTTAACAAATTCTTTTTACTCACAAAAATAAAATCAGTAAATAATACTTTTAATTTCTTGCAATTTAATCCTCTTTCACTAGTAAATTACCCAATTGCCCTTAAATTATCCAATTAAAATGCCAATTCCAATTAGGCCACATTTGGGGTGTGACAACTCTCTCCTCCTTAAGAAAATTTCGTCCTCGAAATTTCCTCGCTTAAGAAATACATCTCAAATACCAAAACAGAAACGAACAAAACTTAACATTTAAGCACTTACCCGAAGGACCCGCGGCAACGGTCTCATCTTCAGCAATCATAGCATATGCCCTATGCCTATTATGATCTTCCGTAGCACGAGGTCGTTGCACTGTCTCTGATGGTGCTCTCGGAGCTCTACTTCCATCCCAATTACTTCGAGTGACATTGGATCTTCTGCTTTCTTATTGATTCTGGTCCTCTTGTCGATTAGGGCAAAATGCAAATCGATGCTCCATACTTCCGCACTTAAAACATGCGCCTGTGATCTTGCGACATGTACCCCAATGGTACCTATGACAATGCTCACACTCTGGTGCTCGATTTCCTTTGCTAGCATACGGTGCCACACTTCCTACTTCTGAAGGTACTTGAACAGCCCCTTTATTTCCTTGTTCCACTGGAGCACCCTTAGCCTTCTTAGTACTCGCAACTCCCCCATCCAGTGCTCTCCTCTTCTGTGCGATCTTCTGCTTTACCACCTCTGATTCCTCTAACTTCATTGCTGCAGCCACAAGCTGATAATACCCCACTGGTTGCAAGACAATCATCGCAGACAAAGGACCTCTAAAAACCTCATGCAGTCCCTCTAGAAAGTGCCTACATCTGAACTCATCTGTCAACAACTGCTCGGGCACATACTTACTCAACCGGTTGAATTCCTTATCATACTCACTCACTGTCATACCTCGCTGCTTCAAACTGATGAACTCTCTCCATTTGGCTTCTTGGTATGCCTTCGTCACATACTTTTGCTCAAACTCTTGCTTTAAGTACTCCCATGTCAATTCAGCTCGTCGTTGCGGATTCCTCATCACAAGTTCCCACCAATCATATGCTGATCCTTGGAGTAACGATACTGCACATGAAGCTCTCTGATCTGCGGGACATCTAATCTCTTGCAGAATCCTACCTACCCTCTTCAGCCAAAACTCAGCCACATCTGATTCATCCAAGGCAGTCCCATGAAAGTCTTCTGCTCCTCTCTTTCTTAACAACTAAGTTGGAGCCTTAGGAGCAGTCAACCTATCAACCACTTGCAGTAACCCTTGTACTAACGCTGGATCAAAACCAACTCCTATATTTGCACCCACAGCTGGTGCAGGTTCCCGCTCATGCCTATCCTGTCCCACTGGATCACCTCCTCTGACTGTATTTTCTCTTCGACCCACATTAATACTGCACATGGTGTCGCCCATATACTCACTTGGATCCGACTCCATACAAACACTACACAACACAAGACATCTGCATTAGGCCACTATACAAAACTGACTCTCATGCATAGACTCGACTCTACACTCAAACAATCACAACATAACCCAGAACCACCAAACCTGGGCTCTGATGCCAAGCTATAACACCCCGTTATCCCCGTTGGAAGGATACCGGAATGTCACGCGGAAAAACATATAAACAAATCCAAAGTACATACTTGTAAAATAAAATAAAAGATGAGATGTAAAGAAACTTTTAATTATATAGCAGTAAATCCTTTAACATATATAATATCTATATCGTTTTTACAAAAAGGGCTCGAAAGCAAATGCATATACAAAAATAATTGTTCCTTTACAAAAGATTCACTTTGCTATTAACAAGCCATGTACAAAATAACAGCGGAAGACTCAAAAATAACTTCATCCAAAAAGACTTCTAGTGGCCGACCTGCAGATATCTGACTCCAAACCGAACTCGCCACCTGCACGGGAAAAGAGCCCGTGCTAAGCGATAACGCTTAGTGGGTAGGAACAAAACAAACAAACAATATATATATATACAATATTTACAACAATAAATAATTAACTATTAAACTCTCATCATTCTCATTACACATGTACGGGGTGTACAAACATAAAGTCATACAAGAATTCATGTGCATCAATATACTTGTAATCATGTCAATATGCATCTCAACATGTGCCACACAATTTAACATATAGCCTGATTAGTCTGAAAATACTCTCTAGAAGTGGATACGGTCAAATGGATACTGATAGAACACAGTATCCCAAGCATATAAAGACATGAGTCTCAAACATGTACTTTTCATATAGAGACCGAAGTCTCGCATTATATCCATATAGACCCATACAGGATCGAAACAAGGATCCAAACGGACCCACATATAATGTTTTATCATATAGCAGCTGCACACACACTCTGACCTAAGTAAGCGCTTACTTATCCACTACTATGACTTATTCAGGCTTAAAGACACCACTCAAAATAATTTATAAATCATGTAAACATGTATATTGATCAAATTCAGAAACATATAAATATATCTAAATATCAATTACTGGAAATAATAAGGACATGTAACTCACATTGAAATGATTCATATTCGTGCAAATTATAATATTTAAATCATGTATATTAATTACTACTCAATTACACAAACCTCATAATTAAACAATTATAACATTAAAGAACAGATTTGGACTTGATCTTGAGTCAAACAGTTAAAATCCCAAGTACAGAAGTTTAAAAACTTTGTTATGTGAAAATAGGGCAGCTGGGAGGGAAGGCCAGTCACGAGTCACCCAGGCAGTGGTGCCTCGTGACGCTGGCTTCACGCGAACGCCACACCAAGCAGGGGCAGTCACGGGTCGTGACCATCCGTCACGCCACGTGACGCCAGAGAAGAGAGGGGAGGTCACGAGTCACTAGGCAGACGTGACTCGTGACACGCAGGGAGGGGAAGCAGGTCACGGCGTGATGCTCCCTCACGTCACGTGATCCCTTCTCTCACTTCTGCTTCTCCTTCTCAAAACTCCAAAATTTCCAGAAAACATAAAAACCCAGAAACATCGTGAAAACAGAGTACAACCAAAACTCAAAACCCCATTTTGTCTAAAACCATTTTTCATGCAATAATGATTCAAATACGTACCTTCAAGTCTCCAGAGCACATTTACAGAAATTTTAGTACAAATAACACATTTATACAATCAAAACAGAGGCAATGCCAGAAATATCAACTTCCCAGGATTTCCACATTCAAACCCATGCATGATCATCTCATTTACCAACTCACATTATTCTTTTCTAACTAAATCATGTATACACAGTACATTTTTCATGCATTTTAATAAACAACACACATAGTCAACATTGACAATATACAGCAAGCAGGATCCAAGATTGAGAAAGAACAGACACTCCCAAACCTGGAAATGAAGTCCAAAAATATCCACTGCACTTTAATCCACAATCTTCCCTTTTCCTTTATCAGTCTTCTTCTCTTCAGCAGATTTCATGAACCGATAAAACAAAACCAAAAATTCAGATAACCAAAAACCAAAACTTCATACTCCAAACCATCCGTAACAGAGGAAGATAAAAGGAGAAGTTCAGCCACAACAACTCATTTACTTACCTCTTACTCTTCAATGCTCAAAACCCTAGCCAACAATGGATGAACACTCATGCAAACAAAGAGAAAGAACAGAAATGCAGAGGAGTAGGAGTGGCTAACATGAGAGAGAGTGCAAGAGAGACCAATATCTGTTTTCTGAACCCCTTCTTCTCTCTCCCACATACACACACTCTCCTTTCCACTTGGCACACATGCACGGTTCTTTTAATCCCAATTACAAACAGCTCCTCACAATCTTCTCATAGATCCTTAACAAATTCTTTTTACTCACAAAAATAAAATCAGTAAATAATACTTTTAATTCCTTGCAATTTAATCCTCTTTCACTAGTAAATTACCCAATTGCCCTTAAATTATCAAATTAAAATGCCAATTCCAATTAGGCCACATTTGTGGTGTGACATGGCCCCCTCGCCTCGTTGAGCCCAAAGACCAGAGAAGGTTCGAAACTTCCCATTTATTCATACCTTGGTTAAGTTTATAATTGAGTTTTATATTTAGCGTTTCATCCCATTTCTCATTCAATTTAATGCAATTAATTAAAGAGCATGTCAATCACATAATGGAAGCGATGAATAAAACAAGATTAAAATAAAGTACATGAAAATAAATACAATAAAACTAGGGGCGGAATACAACCCCCATTATAAATACAATTCGAATCATACATAAATCGAGATATTGATTAAGAATGAGGACATTGTTCCTCACATGCATACTTTTAAAAAAGGTATTAAAGGTGATGGTTTATTTGGGTAAAAAAAACTAGGACATTGTTCCTCACATGCATACTTTTAAAAAGGGTATTAAAGGTGATGGTTTATTTGGATATAAAAAACTAGGACATTGGTCCCATTTTTATTTAGAAAAAATACAAAATTAAATAATAGAAATGTTTTTGTGATTTTCTTTTTAACGTGCATAAATAATTTTATTAAAGATTACATAGCAAAATAAATGATAAAGCCAAATAAATGAAATATTACAAATAAAGCAAATAAATATTTATCCCAAACGAGCCTTTTGGATCTCCTCGTGTGCTTGCAAGAATGTCCAAAAGAGAAAATAAGTTGTGAAATAAAAATAAAACACCAATGAAATAATGTTAGTTATTAAATCAACTAAGTATATAATAAATGATAAAATAAAATAAAATAAGATAAAATAAGATGACATCAAAATGATAAATAAATTACCATGTTAACAATTTAAAGTAAATGAGAAAAATGTATTATGAATGACAAATGAATTAAATGATGTGATTGAAATAAATAAAAAATATTAATGAATTAATACAAAAAAATATGAACATGATAATAATAATAATAATGAAAATAAACAAATAAAAGAATAAACAATAAATATATAACAATAGCAATGAAAAAGAATGATAAAAAAAATTAATAAAAGAATGATGAAAATAATTAAACAAATGACGTGATTAATTAATGTTATCACAATTAACACAAAATATTTACATGGCAAAAAAGATCAATCAAAATGAATTAATTAATTACATGTTAAAAATAATAAGAAATCAAAGAAAAAATAAATTATTTATTTGTTAGTAATAATAAGAAATCAATATTTACATGTTAGAAAAGATAAGAAATCAATATTTACATGAACAAAAATAATATATTAATATATTAAATGAGACAAATATAAAAGCAATAGAACAAATAAATAAATCAATGAAAATAATAATAATAATAATAATAATAATAATAATAATAATAATATACATGTTAATAAATTAAATATGAACAAAATAATAAAAAATTAAAAGATCGAGCCCATAATGTTTACGCTCAGAGTTTCGGATTCGATGAAGGTAAAAATGATAATTGATTTCATTGTTTTTGATTTGCGAGATTAAAATTAAAGATGATAAAATGTTGGAATTTTATTCCAAGAACTAAATATGCTTGAAAATTGATAAAAGGAAAACCGACAATTCTTTAAGAACAAAGAATTTATTTCTTTGTTTAAAGAATGATTTTTGTTGATTAAGCCAAAAAAAGTTCTCAAGAACAACCAATTATTTTGTTCGTCTCAAGGAAAAAAAATCATTTATGGAAAAAACTTCTTTTTTAAAAAATTAAATGAAAATTAGATTTTAGGAACAAACAATTATTTTGTTTACCCCAAAATCCATTGTTCATAAAAAAGATATTCAAAAAAATAAAAAAAAACTTGAAAAAAATTTAATTGAAAATAAATAAAAGGTTTAAAACGAATTTTGAGAGCAAATAATTATTTGAATTGTCTCAACATCAAGTTCATCAACAAAACTCCTTCTAAAAATATGTTTAGAAGAAATTCTATTGGAAAAAGAAAGAAGAATTTAACTATTTTTATCTTTTTTGTTGGGGAAAAATTCAATCAAAGTTAGAGAGAATTTTTGAGAGGAAGAAGAAGAAAAATATGAAGAAAAACCATAAAAAAATCCCCCTTTTTACTTTTTCATCATTTTCTATTTATATGAAGAAAAGATTAAAACCTAACTAATTAATGAAAAAAATTAATTAAATCAGATATTATTTATTTTGAATTTTAAAAATGGAAAATAACCCTTAAAAATCCAAAAAAAATGGGATAAAAAATCAGATTTTTGTGAAAAAATTGGAAAAAAATCAGTTTTGGGCCAAAAAGGGCAATTTTGGCGGAACAGGGGCGACCGACGCCCGTCGGAACGCGCGACGGGCATCGGTCGGGTGCCCAGTGCGCGGAGCAACGCCCTGCGTGTCGCTTGCGTGCGGGGCGCCGTGCAGCACGCGTGCCTGCGCTCTGCCACGCGTCGACACTCGCGGAATTTTTTATTTATTTTTTTTAAATTTAACTAAAAAAATACTATAATTTCTAAACCCCACTTTTCAAATCTAATTTTCAAAATATTTTTTATTATTTTTATTTTTTCACTCTAAAATGCAAATTTGAACAGAAAATCATCACTTTTAACCATTTTGCCTGTGAGTAGGCATCTTATCATTATTGGATAATTCTGATCTGGGCTATTTCAGGACCAGGTGTCTACAGTTGCCACCAATTTTGGGGAAACTAGTGCACTAGTGCCTAGATGAGCCAAAATTCAGAGAAGAAGGAAAGAGATGCGTACCTGAGGCAACCCTTACCTTTTTGCCGTGTGGAAGGTTGCGGCTTGTCGCTGTAGTGTTATCTAACTGGGGCTCATTCGCATTGTCCCGCTCGGCTTGCACGGTGTGAGGTGCAGTGTTATCTAACTGCAACTCCATTGCGATTTGTCCCACTGGTCTCATCTCGGCTTGCACGGTGTGAGGAGTAGTGTTCTCTAACAATAACTCAATTGCGATCTGTTCTATCGCATGTGCCCCGCTGGCCTCATCTCGGCTTATACAGTGTCTGTGAGATGTAGTGTTCTCTAACTACAAGCTTTGTTGCGATCTATTCTATCGCTGGTGTCCCGCTGGCCTCATCCCGGCTTGCACGGTGTCTGTGAGATGCAGTGTTATCTAACCACAATCCTGTTGCGATCTGTTCTATCGCAGGTGTCCCACTGGCCTCATCTCAGCTAGCACGGTGTCTATGAGATGCAGTGTTATCTAACCACAATCCTTGTTGCGATCGGTTCTATCGCAGGTGTCCTGCTGGCCACATCTCGGCTTGCACAGTGTCTGTGAGATGCAATGTTATCTAATCACAATCCCATTGTTATCTGTTCTATTGCAGGTGTCCCACTGGCCTAATCTCGGCTTGTACGGTGTCTGTGAGATGCAGTGTTATCTAACCACAATCTCTGTTGCGATCTGTTCTATAGCTGGTGTCCCACTGGCCTCATCTCGGCTTGCACGATGCTTGTGAGATGCAGTGTTCTCTAACTACAATCCCGTTGTGAGATGCAGTGTTCTCTAACTGCAATCTCATTGCATTCTATTCTACCTCATGTGTCCCTGCTGGCCTCATCTCGGCTTGCACGGTGTTTGTAAGATGTAGTGTTCTCTAACTACAATCCCGTTGTGATATACAGTGTTCTCTAATTGCAATCTCGTTGCGATCTATTCTACCGCATGTGCCCCCGCGGGCCTCATCTCGGCTTGCAGGGTGTTTGTGAGATGTAGTATTCTCTAACTACAATGCCGTTGTGAGATGCAGTGTTCTCTAACTGCAATCTCGTTGCGATCTATTCTACCGCATGTGTCCCCGCTGGACTTATCTCGGCTTACACTGTGTTTGTGAGATGTAGTGTTCTCTAACCACAATCCCATTGCGATATGTTCTATTGCAGGTGTCCTATTGGCCTCATGTCGGCTTGCACAGTGTTTGTGAGATGTAGTGTTCTCTAACTACAATCTCGTTGTGAGATGCAGTGTTCTCTAACTGCACTCTCGTTGCGATCTATTCTACCGCATGTGTGCTCGCTGGCCTCATCTCGGCTTGCACGGTGTTTGTGAGATGTAGTGTTCTCTAACTACAATCTCGTTGTGAGATGCAGTGTTCTCTAACTGCAATCTCATTGCGATATGTTCTATCGCATGCGCTTTGCTAACTACCATCCGGCCAGTACAATCTCTGATCTGCTAACCACCATCCGGCTAATACGATATTTGATCTGCTAACCACCATCCGGCCAGTACAATCTCTTATCTGCTAACTACCATCCGGCTAGTATAGTGTCTGATCTGCTAACCCCCATCCGGCTAGTAAAATATATGATCTACTAACACCCATCTAGCTAGTACCGTGTCTGATCTGCTAACCCCCATCCGGCTAGTACAATATTCTGATCTGCTAACCCCCATCCAGCTAGTACAGTGTCTGATCTGCTAACCCCCATTCGGATAGTACAATATTCTGATCTGCTAACCCCCATCCGGCTAGTACAATGTCTGATCTGCTAACCCCCATCCGGTCAGTACAATATCTGAGCTACTAACCCCCATCCGGTCAGTATAATATCTGATCTGCTAACCACCATCCGGTCAGTACAATATCTGATCTGCTAACCATTATCCGGTCAGTGTAATATCTTCTAACCACCATCCGGTCCGTACAATATCTGATCTGTCGACCATCCTTAGGTAGGCATGGTGACTCACTCATCATTGTCTTTACTAGCGATTATCATAAACCTTTTTACTATAATAAAGGACAAAGGAAATATGCAGGGTATATAAAAGAGGTACTTAGCTGTGGCAGTACATACCTATTGGGGCCGATGTCAGATGGGTACCCCCCTGAAGGACGGTTGATTTTTCCCCAAATATCGATTCCTCTATCATCTCCAACGTAGCCTCCTTGTTGAAAAGACCTGCATACTTCTCAAGACGGTGAGAGAATTTGATGTTGAGCCTCCAGAGAGGAAAAAAGATTTGAGCCTCCTCAGAGGAAAATTAGATTGGAGGTTTTGTTGCTTGCCTGCAGGCGGATAGGTTTCAATGTCTTTGGCGTCTCTTAAAATGATCCTTGTTTTTATTTTTGTTTTTGTTTTTTTTGGTTTTCTTCTTTTTGGAATTTTTACATTTTGGATGTATTTGAATTTTTACAGTATATTTGATTTTCAAGGCCTTGAAAATATCTTCTTCTTTTTGTTTTGTGTCATTTTGTTTTTGTTGTTGAGAATTTGTATTCTTTGTACATTTGAATTTTGATTTTGCACACTTATTGTGTGATGTGTGCAAGCATATATCTTATGATAGAGAAACTTACCTGGTGGCTCCCGGCATGGCGTGCATGAGCAGGCTTGCTCTTTTAAATGTCTTCTTGGGAGCGGGTCCGCGAGATTCTATTCTCGTGAGGACTTTATCTTGATCTAATTGTTCGGTGTCGATGAGCGCCGATGTAGAGCTGAAGCTGTACCCCGGCCCACTTTTGCGTCTGATTGCCTCCAACTAAAGTATGTGTGGGTAGGAGCGGAATACAACTCCCATTTGTAAAAGTGCGATACATACATAAAACGGGATATTCATTGGAATGAGGACATTGGTCCTACAATGCATTTATTATAAAGCAGTTTTTATGAAGTGTCAATTTTATTGGCTGAAATGGGACATTGGTCCGCCATTTTTGGGAAAATCTCCAGGTTTAATTGTTATAAAACTTTTGGTTCTCTTTACCTTAATGATGTTAAAACCATTTTCATAACAACATAAATAAAAGGTAAGGGTAGAAAAATGAACCCGGATCGAGATCCGCAGGATGGCGCAACCAACATCTCTCACAACTCCAACTTTCATCAGAAAAGAACTCACCAGGATAAACATGTTAGCAAAAACGTGAATAAAAATAAAAATGATGTAAATTCTAACAGAAATAAGTTAAGAGATAGGATTTTATGAGATAAAAATGAGAATTTTGCCTAGGGACGGCTACCTGGATCGCGCCAGCGGCCGTCCCTAGTGAGGGGAAAAAAAAATTAAAGAACCTCTTAAATCTTTTATAAAAAAAGAATATGAAGTGTATATAGAAATCAATGTAAATCAAATTAAATTATACAAATGTTAATCCAAAATGTTTACCCTCGGATTTTACCTTTTAGGGTGGATGTCGAATGATTTTATCCCCGTGTGCCTCGCAAGGATCAAAAGAAGAATCAGATCAAAGAAAGAAAATTTATGTTATTCTTTCCTTGAAAATTTGATAGCAATCGTGTGTTCGAATTAGTTATATTGATGGAAACGACTGAATTTCGTCACCTCAATTTGACTTAATTCGTAAGAAAAATTTGAAGAAATCAACTAATTAGAAGAAGTTTTATCAAAATAAAACTCTACAGATGAATAGAGATTTATATACTTTTTGAGTAATTTTCTCACAGAAAAAACCTTTTCCCTAAAAAGACATTTTTTCCCCAAAAAATATTTGATAGCTTTTTTTCTAAATAAAATTTCTCTAAAATTTATCTCTTTTTCCAAATTCCCTCCAATTTTCCTCTAACCCCTAAAACTGAAATTTGATCCTTTATTTATAGGGTTTTATGAGATAATTAAGATAAACTTCTATCTAAGGTTTGAATTTTAAAAGGACTTTAAAATTCAAGCTTTTAGATAAATTCTATCCCCATTTTGAAAAGAAAGAGATTAAATTTTATCCAATATCGAGAGATCCGGTCAGTTTCCGTACCGACGGGCTTCCCTTCACCTACCGACGGCCGTCCCTACTAAGGACAAATGTGGGAAACTGACTCGGGACAGGGCACGATCCTAGGGACGAGCGTCCCTAGATTGCCACGGGTCCGTCCCTACTAACCCTAGGGACGGGTATCACCCCAAGTGGGATGGGCGTCTCTACACAGACGGAATGCCCGTCTGTGGTGCAAAACTCCCAATTTTACCCAAATTCTGTAAAATTTATTCAACTCTTTCAAAACTCCATGCTATAGAAAAAAGATTTTAATCCTTGCGAGACCGAAAGATGAAAACCTCCGAATTTCATCCCCTTACTCAAAAATCGACATTGATCTCTTCATCGGGTAACTCTGATCTGGACTGCCTCAAGACCCGTTGTCTACAATCTTCTTTTCTGTAGATTTGTGTGACTCCGAATTGCCCTTAGCATGGTGTGTCCGGATAGGCTTGTTCTTCTGGGCATTCCACCTCTGTACATATTTACTTGATTTTATGCCGGATATAGTGGCTGATCATGTCGAACTGAATCCATCCCTTGGATCATCCTTGCTCATATACAGAAGATTGTGTGCACACAACAACACATACAAAAGATTGTGTGTAGGAAATATATACATAAAGCTATATACACGAAACACGAGAAAAGGATTAATGTACAAGAATTATGTGTACAACCATAAGTGTAAAGGACTGAATGCACGTGATATGTAGGGGGATGTGCAAAAGATCTATGCATGTGGGATGCATGTGATATGCAAAAATGGATGGACCACATCCTAGGTGGTTAAGGGATTCGTTGAGGGTACTACTCGGCTGCTCACATTGTCTGATGCCCCTAAGGATCTTGAAAATTGTCGTCATGGCTTTAGGGACTCTGACCCATACTCTTGTCAAATAGAACTGACCGGCGCGTGTATCTTTGCCCCCCGGTCAACGAGCATTTTGCCCCCAGGACCCTAAATCAAGTTCTGCATTATGCACTACCTGCCTAAAGGGAAGTTATTCGGATTTATGCTGCCTTACCGCTCCAGGCTTCAAAAGTCATTATTTTAAAGGTAATGCGTCCCTTGTGGATTTTCACACTAGCTTTTCTTAGCGGGAAATGCATCCCTTTGCGGATTGTCATGTAACCCTATGCCTAATTTTTGCCTGCAATGGACCCAACCCATTCCAGTGACTTTTACTCATTTTTTATTGAAGGATAGACTGACTGTTCCCAGGTTTTCACCCTGCCCTTTGGCCTAATTTTTGCTTAGAGAGCCAGTCACGGCTTTTATCTCTAACAGCCTCTTTTTTTTTCTTTTTTTCTCTCAAGACTCTCCTGCCTTTCAGGTATGTCTGCAAGAAAAGTCGAAGCCACTATCAAAGCCCCTTCCTAGGGTAATCAGTAGTTATTCTCTAAGGCACTTTCTCCTTAGGCATCAATTGCATTCCATGGCCTCCCTTGATGAATGTGTTGCTATATTGGGTGAGGTAGCAGACGAGGATCTGGTTCTTTGGGGCTTCATGAGGCTGCCTTTTACATTACCACCCGTTGTGCTTGATAATTCAGAGGGATTTATCATATGGTGAGTGTAACACCCCGCCATCCCCGTTGGAAGGATGCCGGAGTGCCACGCGGGCGAACACATATACAAATTCAAATATACTCATGTATAAACAAAAACCAATAAAATGTAAAGAAACTTTTAATCATATAATAGTAAAACCTTTTTACATGTAACATATATATATCAATATCGTTTTACAAAAAGAGGCTCGTAAGCAAATACATATACAAAAATAATATTTGTTCCTTTACAAAAGATTTAATTTGCTTTACACAAGCCATATACAAAAATAATTACAGCGGAAGACTTCAGAAATAACTTCATCAAAAGACTCCTAGTGGCCGACCCGCAGATATCTGACTCCAAATCCAAACTCGCCACCTGCACGGGAAAAGAGCCCGTGCTAAGCGATAACGCTTAGTGGGGAGAAACAAAACAGACATACAATATACATATACAATATTTACACAATAATAAACTAATGGTTCAAAAGCAAGGCATCAAATCACATGTAAACATGTCTCTAAATTTCTTACTTGACATGCATAAATATATATACATTACAAGCAATTTGGTATTCAATTCATAATACTCATCATTTTAAGTAAACAGATTCAAGGTGTGATATAAAGCTATGCAAGAATTCATATACATTATATACTTGTAATCATGTCCAGAAATACATCTCAACATATGCAACACATTTCAACAAATAGCATGATTAGTCTAAAAATACTCTCTAGAAGTGGATGCGGTCAATTAGATACTGATAGGACACAGTATCCCAAGCATATAGAGACATGAGTCTCAACCATGTACTTTTCATATAGAGACTGAAGTCTCGCATTTAAATCCATATAGACCCGTACAGGATCGAAACAAGGATCCTAACGGACCCACGTATAGCATTTTATCATATAGCAGCTGCACACACACACTGACCTAAGTAAGCGCTTACTTATCCACTACTATGGCTATTCAGGCTTAAAACACAACTTAACAATTCAAATACCAATATCAGTATTAATTACACTAAATGCAAATACATATTTCACGTGTACATGTACCTAATCAAATTCCGAAACATTTAAATACATTCAGTATCAATTATTATAGGCAGAAGTACAAATAATTCACATTCAATCAAGTTATGTTCATGTCAAAATATAAACTAGTAAATTATGTACATTAATTATCTAATCAGGTATACTACTCAATATCAAACAATTATTAATTACAATTCATATTTTAAATCCAAACTTTGTCATGTAATGCAAAAATTCTTGAAAAACAGAAGTTAAAACTTCAATTTTGGAAAACAGGGCAGCAGGTAGAGGCCGGTCACGCCGTGACCATTCGTCACGTCTCGTGACGCTGGTTTCTCGCAAGTGCCACGCCGAAGAACGAGGCAGTCACGGCGTGACCATCAGTCACGTCTCGTGACGCCTGAGAGGAGAGGAAGAGAAGTCACGCGCAGGAAAAGGCGAAAGTCACGGCGTGATGCCGTATCACGCCACGTGACCTTCAGGAAAGAAGGAGTCACGGCGTGAAGCAGCTTCGCGTCTCGTGACCTTCAACAGAGAAGGGGGTCACGGCGTGATTCTCCATCACGTCTCGTGACCTTCTTCTCACACTTCTGCTTCTCTTCTCAAACTCAATAAATTCAGAACTTCAGACAAGTAAAAACCCAGAAAAACGTAAAAACAGAGTACCACTAAGATTCCAAATCCCAATTTATCTAAATCCCTTTTTCATGCAATAATTATGCAAACGCATACCTTTAGGTCTTCTGAGCACATTTATAGCAAATACATTCAAATTATACACATTATCATACAATCACAGCATGTAACCAGAAAGAGGCACAACCCAGAATTGCACATGTATATACATGTATCACCATCTCATTTGCCTACTCATTAACCTTCTTTTCTACAAAAATCATATATATACACATCACATTACTCATGCAATTAACGATCAAATGCATATAACTAACATTATCAACACAACAACAATTAGGATCCAAAGAGGAGAAAGGACAAACACTCCCAAACCTGTTACTGAAGCTCAACAAGAACGACCACTGCACTTCTCAATCCACAATTTTGCCTTTTCCCTTCTCTTTTCTTTTATCTTCTGAAGCTTGCAAACAAATGAAACCATAATCAAACCCAAGGACATAATCTCTAAATAACTCAAATGAGAAGAAGAACCACACGAAACCAATAGCCACTTACCTTCTGTAACCTCTTTTCCAATCTCAAACCCTAGTTCCACAATGACAGAACACACATGCAAATGGAGAGGGAAAGAATAGCTAACGTGAGAGAGAGCAAAAGAGAGAGAACCTCCTGAGTTTAGTTTTCCAGGAACCTAAGAAATTCAAACCTCTCTTTTCCCTCACCCACGTACACACACTCACCTCTTGCACTTGGCACACATGCACAGTTACACAAATCCATTAATTCCTCTTTTACTAATAAAACCTTGGCAAATTACCTTTTACTCACCAAAATACAATCTGCCATTTAAAATACTTTTATTACTTTGCAATTTAATCCTCTTTCCTCTTATAAAATACCAAATTACCCTTAATTGTCCAATTAAAATTGCTAAATCCAATTAGGCCACTTATGGGGTGTGACAACTCTCTCCCCCTTAAGAAAATTTCGTCCTCGAAATTTCCTCGCTTATCCAAACACATCTCAAATACCAAAACCAAATGAAACAAAACTTAACTTATAAACACTTACCCGAAGGACCCGCTGCAACAGTCGCATCTCTAGCAATCATAGCATAACCTCTATACTGATTATGATCCTCTGTAGCACCCGGTCGTTGCACCGTCTCAGATGGTGCTCTCGGATGTCTACTTCCTTCACGATTGCTTTGGATGACATTGGATCTTCTGCTCTCTTGCTGATTCTGGTCTTCTCTTCGATTAGGGAAAAAAGCAAACCGATGCTCCATACTCCCACACTTAAAACAGGCTCCGGTGATCTTGCGACATGTACCCCAATGGTACCTATGACAATGCTCACATTCTGGTGCTCGATTTCCTTTATTTCCTTGTGGGGCTACACTCTCTACCTGTGAAGGCACTTGTACACCCCCTCTAAATCCTTGCTCGGGTGGAGCACCCTTAGACTTCTTAGTACTCGCAACTCCCCCATCCGGTGCTCTCCTCTTGCTAACCATTCTCTGCTTGATCTCCTCAGATTCCTCTAACCTCATTGCTGCAGCCACAATCTGATAATACCCAACTGGCTGCAAGACAATCATCGCAGACAAGGGGCCTCTGAATACCTCACGCAATCCCTCTAAAAAGTGCCTACATCTGAACTCATCTGTTAACAACTGCTCGGGCACATACTTACTCAGCCTATTGAACTCCTTGTCATACTCACTAACAGTCATTCCCCTCTGCTTCAAGCTAATGAACTCTCTCCACTTAGCTTCTTGGTATGCCTTCGTTATATACTTTTGCTCAAACTCTTGCTTGAAATACTCCCATGTCAGCTCAGCTGGTCGCTGAGGATTCCTCATCACAAGCTCCCACCAATCATATGCTGGTCCTTGGAGCAACGAAACTGCACATGAAACTCTCTGATCTGCGGGACATCTAATCTCTTGCAGAATTCTACCTACTCTCTTGAGCCAAAACTCAGCCACATCGGATTCATCTAAAGCAGTCCCATGAAAGTCTTCTGCTCCTCTCTTTCTTAACAATTCAGTTGGAGCCTTAGGTGCAGTCAACCTATCAACCACTTGTAATAACCCCTGAACTAACGCTGGATCAAAAGCAACACCTCTATTTGCACCCTCAGCTGGTGCAGGTTCCTGCTCATGTCTATCCTGTCTAACTGGATCATCTCTTCTAACTGGATTCCCTCCACGACTCACATTGGCACTACTCATGGTGTCGCCCATATACTCATTTGGATCCGACTCCATATAAACACTACAAAACACAAGACATCTGCATTAGGCCACTATACAAAACTGACTCTCATGCATAGACTCGACTCTATACTCAAACAATCACAACATAACCCAGAACCACCAAACCTGGGCTCTGATACCAAGCTGTAACACCCCGCCATCCCCGTTGGAAGGATGCCGGAGTGCCACGCGGGCGAACACATATACAAATTCAAATATACTCATGTATAAACAAAAACCAATAAAATGTAAAGAAACTTTTAATCATATAATAGTAAAACCTTTTTACATGTAACATATATATATCAATATCGTTTTACAAAAAGAGGCTCGTAAGCAAATACATATACAAAAATAATATTTGTTCCTTTACAAAAGATTTACTTTGCTTTACACAAGCCATATACAAAAATAATTACAGCGGAAGACTTCAGAAATAACTTCATCAAAAGACTCCTAGTGGCCGACCCGCAGATATCTGACTCCAAATCCAAACTCGCCACCTGCACGGGAAAAGAGCCCGTGCTAAGCGATAACGCTTAGTGGGGAGAAACAAAACAGACATACAATATACATATACAATATTTATACAATAATAAACTAATGGTTCAAAAGCAAGGCATCAAATCACATGTAAACATGTCTCTAAATTTCTTACTTGACATGCATAAATATATATACATTACAAGCAATTTGGTATTCAATTCATAATACTCATCATTTCAAGTAAACAGATTCAAGGTGTGATATAAAGCTATGCAAGAATTCATATACATTATATACTTGTAATCATATCCAGAAATACATCTCAACATATGCAACACATTTCAACAAATAGCCTGATTAGTCTAAAAATACTCTCTAGAAGTGGATGCGGTCAATTAGATACTGATAGGACACAGTATCCCAAGCATATAGAGACATGAGTCTCAACCATGTACTTTTCATATAGAGACTGAAGTCTCGCATTTAAATCCATATAGACCCATACAGGATCGAAACAAGGATCCTAACGGACCCACGTATAGCGTTTTATCATATAGCAGCTGCACACACACACTGACCTAAGTAAGCGCTTACTTATCCACTACTATGGCTATTCAGGCTTAAAACACAACTCAACAATTCAAATACCAATATCAGTATTAATTACACTAAATGCAAATACATATTTCACGTGTACATGTACCTAATCAAATTTCGAAACATTTAAATACATTCAGTATCAATTATTAGAGGCAGAAGTACAAATAATTCACATTCAATCAAGTTATGTTCATGTCAAAATATAAACTAGTAAATTATGTACATTAATTATTTAATCAGGTATACTACTCAATATCAAACAATTATTAATTACATTTCATATTTTAAATCCAAACTTTGTCATGTAATGCAAAAATTCTTGAAAAACAGAAGTTAAAACTTCAATTTTGGAAAACAGGGCAGCAGGTAGAGGCCGGTCACGCCGTGACCATTCGTCACGTCTCGTGACGCTGGTTTCTCGCAAGCGCTACGCCGAAGAACGAGGCAGTCACGGTGTGACCATCAGTCACATCTCGTGACGCCTGAGAGGAGAGGAAGAGAAGTCACACACAGGAAAAGGCGAAAGTCACGGTGTGATGCCGTATCACGCCACGTGACCTTCAGCAAAGAAGGAGTCACGGCTTGAAGCAGCTTCGCGTCTCGTGACCTTCAACAGAGAAGGGGGTCACGGCGTGATTCTCCATCACGTCTCGTGACCTTCTTATCACACTTCTGCTTCTCTTCTCAAACTCAATAAATTCAGAACTTCAGACAAGTAAAAACCCAGAAAAACGTAAAAACAGAGTACCACTAAGATTCCAAATCCCAATTTATCTAAATCCCTTTTTCATGCAATAATTATGCAAACGCATACCTTTAGGTCTTCTGAGCACATTTATAGCAAATACATTCAAATTATACACATTATCATACAATCACAGCATGTAACCAGAAAGAGGCACAACCCAGAATTGCACATGTATATACATGTATCACCATCTCATTTGCCTACAAATTAACCTTCTTTTCTACAGAAATCATATATATACACATCACATTACTCATGCAATTAACGATCAAATGCATATAACTAACATTATCAACACAACAGCAATTAGGATCCAAAGAGGAGAAAGGACAAACACTCCCAAACCTGTTACTGAAGCTCAACAAGAACAACCACTGCACTTCTCAATCCACAATTTTGCCTTTTCCCTTCTCTTTTCTTTTATCTTCTGAAGCTTGCAAACAAATGAAACCATAATCAAACCCAAGGACAGAATCTCTAAATAACTCAAATGAGAAGAAGAACCACACGAAACCAATAGCCACTTACCTTCTGTAACCTCTTTTCCAATCTCAAACCCTAGTTCCACAATGACAGAACACACATGCAAATGGAAAAGCAGCAAATGGAGAGGGAAAGAATTGCTAACGTGAGAGAGAGCAAAAGAGAGAGAACCTCCTGAGTTTAGTTTTCCAGGAACCTAAGAAATTCAAACCTCTCTTTTCCCTCACCCACGTACACACACTCACATCTTCCACTTGGCACACATGCACGGTTACACAAATCCATTAATTCCTCTTTTACTAATAAAACCTTGGCAAATTACCTTTTACTCACCAAAATACAATCTGCCATTTAAAATACTTTTATTACTTTGCAATTTAATCCACTTTCCTCTTATAAAATACCAAATTACCCTTAATTGTCCAATTAAAATTGCTAAATCCAATTAGGCCACTTATGGGGTGTGACAGTGAGGCATTCCTATCTTTCTAAGGTGGACCTTTAGCTTTGGCTTTTACCTCCATACATCATGGCCTCTAGGCAAGCTACAGTTGAAGATTATTATACCATCCATTCAGGATTATTCTTTTACTCCCACTAATGCATTCAATAGGTAGGTGATTAGTCTCGCAGTTGATAATAGAACTCTTGACTTAAACATCCGGACGGTGAGAGCAATAGTAGATTATAGTCATTTAGATTTCATGCATCCAGCAATGAGCAATGTTTCTCTTTTTATAAACGAACTAGAAAATAATGAACATATGTATTTGCAAAGATTGTGTACATTTCAGTATGATTTCTCTATACATGATCATTATCTAACATCGATTCAAAATGCAAATTTACATCTAATCTCAGAGTAGATCTTCTAAGCATCAAACTCCTGTCTCCAATCAGCCCTTTCGGGTTTTCTTAATTAGATATTTTCTCTCAAGCCTCTAATTTTTGTCTAGGGTGCCTTTTTTCGATTTTTACCCTGACGAGGCGCCCATTTTTAGCAAGGCTGCCTTTTTTCGGTTTTCGACCCGTGGGGCTTTTATTCTCTTCTTTTGATTTTTAGTCTTTAGCCATGGAACTTCTTAGGTCTGTTGATGTTGACCGGTTCTTTGAAGTTATCTTCATCGCTGTCTGTTGGAAACTCTGCTCCCTTGGACAATAACCTATCAAGAACAAATAGGCCTTCCTGCACTGGTTTGAACTTACCTCCTTTGTCTGGAACATTTGGACTCATTTGCTTAAGCGCTAAACCTCCCTCCTTCAGTGGATGCTTTCTGACTTTCTTCCCGAATGATCGAATAGAGTTTTCTCTGATAGATCTGACTGTGGTAGTAATCTTATGACTCATCCTTGTTCGACGTGTTGAACTGTTGCTGCCATTGTCATGCCTGGTCGGCTTTTGAAATCTCGGCTTTCGAAATCTGGGCTTCTATGACCATCCTTAAAGATTTGAGCTCTACTTCAACTAGCTATACTGCTTCTGTCCCCTGTATTGAGGAATAAAAAGTGACTCTTATAGAGGTTCCGATGGCGGTTCTCTAGCTTCAAAGTGAAAAAGGCAATTTCTCTGCCCAGACCTTATAGTTTTGAACCATCTTAATCAAGATCTTCTTGTTAGCAACCTCTGCTGCCCCATTAGTTTGTGGGCAATACAGAGAGGACTTGTGGTCTTTAATGCCATACGTCTGGAGCAGCTCCCTAGCCTTAACCATAAGGTGTCCTTCTGTCCTTGAACCCTGCATGGTGTGGGATACCATCTTGACATGATCCTGTCCGTTGGGGCTATAGGGCACACCTCCCCTATGATGTCTATTTCCAAGCTCGAGCAACCTATATCCATTGCAAGTCGATATAATTCTTGTGGTCCTTTTCGAAAGTCGAGAAAAATGGCAAAGTACGGGCACGTGTAGATCTGCGGGATTTGAACAAAGCTTGCCCCCCATGATGGTTTTGCAATCTACATATTGATTTTTTTCCTTCTCTCTTTTTTGTATTTTATTTTTCTATTTTTTTTCCTTTGTTCTTTTTTTTTATTCTTTTTCTTTTTTTTTCTTTTAAGGATAAGCTTTGTTCAAATCCTAATAGTTTACACATACACGCACTCCTCCTCTTCTCGTTTTGGTACAATATTGACCAACCAAGACTAGCATTGAACTTCACTAAAAATTTTGACTTCATTTCTGCTTGTGGATTCCTCTTTTTAACCTTTTTTGCCCCTTCCAGCTTCAATCTTCTGAGCTTCTGCGTGGCCGGTTCATGATTGTGGTGTGTTGAACGATGTGCCTAGTGATTCCACGATTAACTCTTAGCGTGTCTTCAAATGTCCAAGCAAAGACCTTTTTTATATTTTGTTGAATTTCTCTCAAGTTTTGATCTCTTTTTAGGAGTTACATTAGATGTTATTAAGATTTTCTTTAGACTTTCCAAATTTTTTGAGATTTAATAGAGTAGCATCAACAGAATCAATGTCAAATATGAATGAGTTATGATCATAATTATGCATAGTGAAATCATAAAAGACATAACACAAGTAAGTAAAAACGTTCATCTTATTAATAAAACTAAAATGTCATTATTAAACAGTTCAAAAATAAAAAGAACATTTTAAACAGCTAATCAACTTCCGTTCTTGCCAACACAGCTGTTGCTGTCGATGGTCCATTATCATCCCTAAGAACCGTCCTGCCTTTCCACTTAGGCACTTAGTCCATCTTATTCTTTCCCTCTCGCTTTTCTAGGTCGGAGATCTTCTTGGAATCAATCAGATCTTGAATGGCATGCCTTAAGGCCTTGCAATAATCTGTGGTATGCCCAGTGTGCTGGTGGAAGGTGCAATACTCATCCTCTTTGTGATCGAGCTGTCCCTGGCTTCTAGCGGGCCTAGCCGGCAATGGCTGTAATATCCCCTCCTTCATCAGCCTCTTGAGGACCCAGGACAAAGATCTGCCCAAATTAGAAAAATGCCTTTGATTTACTTTCGTGGTTGGCGCTTCTATAATCATTTCCTTTTCTGGGCTTGGCATCAGTTCTTGAATGCGATCCCTCAAGGGACGACAGCAATCCATTCTATGCCCTAAAAACTAGTGATACGCACAGTACCAATCAACTCTAAGTCTAGGGTGTCCTTGACTTGGGACAAGCCCAGTCAGCAAGGGTTGTAACTTCCCTTTCTTGATGAGATGGGTGAAGTACCAGGATAATGGCCTACCCGAAATAGTGAGGTGGGACTGAACTGCTCTAGTGGCTTAGACTTCTGTAACCTTAACATTTGCCTTACTGTTGTTATGGCTTCATGAGCTTTCATTTTTAGGCGTGATTACAAGGGCCCCATCCTCTTCAGGCATAGTGCTACATTCTAGAGTAGGCCTCCTATTTCCTCCTTGCTCAACTAGTGAATGAAGTGGCCCCTTGCCTCTGGTTTGAAAGAATATAGAGGTACTGTAGCTGTCGCTGTATGAGCCTTGTCGACTGTGGCCTGCTTCACTTGGTTGAGAGTTATTGCCATAAGCTAAGCTTGGAGAACCAGCGCCATGGCATCCATTCTTTCTTTCATCACAGCCAATAGCCTTTTTTCAAGCTCTTCAAACCTTCTATCCATCTCCTGGGCAATCAAGGCACGAGTCTCTTTGGTCTGTTGCGAAGGGCCAGCCATTTCTACTACCTTTAGATGCTTTGGCAAGGATGCTAAATCTTTGTCAGCCAACCCAAACTCTGTTCACTCCTTAGAAAGCTGTTGGGATCCCCTAACCATCCAAGCAAATGGTCTACAATGGCTGAAAAGCAAGGCTTAGAATGATGCATGAATAATATACAATGCATGGTCGTGCTGTGCAACAAATGGTATATAGTGACTAAAAGAGATTACAATGATACATGTGAAACATTTAAAAAACTATACACCGGATGATATGTACATGTAATAATTATATGCAAAGAATAGGATGTATACATAGGGAGGAAATAAAAAATTTTATTTGTGCATGAATGACATGGATATGCAATGCATCATCCACAACCACATGCAAGCATATAGACCCTTCCAACCTTGTTGCCCCCATACACGAGGTCATAGTCTCTATCCTAGGTGGGCTTAGCCCATGGGTTAACAGGGAACTCGATGGGCGTGCATGGTGCACGGTGGAAAATCGGCAGCATAACCTCTCTTAGATAATGTGCATACGCATGGATTTGGACCATAATGTATTTAGGCAGTCCGAATAAATTGATATGTGCCTATCGGGGCATAAAAGCCTTTAGCTGACTAATCAAATTATTTGGGTTTGTCTAATACAAAATGATACATATATCAAGCAAGGTATTATGGTTCATACCACCTAGGGGAAGTATCTATTGCACTTACATGAGCAGTGGCCAGGGTGATGATACTTTAGGTCTACCCAAGCATGGTCCCTGCCAATGGATCTAGCTCATCACAACCATAATGACCGATCGGGTCTCCATTTAATATACCATGATGGTACGAGGCTTGGGCTGGTGTTATTCTTAATACTTCCCTACATTGAGTGAACGTAGGGTTGTGCTTTGGGAATGCACCGGGGTTGAAAGAGGGACCAAACTAGCATAGATCTAAGGCTCTAATGAGATGCAATGCAGTTTCATAAAAGGATGAATTTTTTTTAAATTAAAACTTAATTGTAAATTTTAACCAAGGTACTTTTGAAGCGAAGTCTCTTTTAAGTGTCCCCAGTGGAGTCGCGACTGTGATGCGCACCGAACCCCGGGGCTTCCAGAACCGCCCGCTTTTAGGGCTTTTGGGATGTGGTTCATAAAAACTTGTAAGAAATTACAAGTGCATCCATTTTGGGGCAACAAGAAGGTTTCATGGAGTCACCTCCCAATAGAACATTGGGAAAGGTCATCTAGCCTCGGTGTGCCTAAGACAGCGCTGCTATGTCCATAATAGGCAAGCCGGAGGTGTCTTGGAGGCTTCCACCCTAATAATAAGATGGCCTTCTTGCCTCGCGCTTAGGCAAACTAGAGGTTTCTTGGAGACTTCCTCCCTAATAGAATATTAGGATGGCCTCTCGCCTCGTGGCGCCTAGGGTTATGCAAGTTTGAGCCTTTTTTACGAAACACAAGAGGTGTCTTGGAGGCCCCATCCTAATTGAACATTGAGATAGCCCCCTCACCTCGTTGAGCCCAAAGACCAGAGAAGGTTCGTGACTTCCCATTTATTAATACCTTGGTTAAGTTTATAATTAAGTTTTATATTTAGCGTTTCATCCCATTTCTCATTCAATTTAATGCAATTAATTAAAGCGCATGTCAATCATTTAATGGAAGCGATGAATAAAACAAGATTAAAATAAAGTACATGAAACTAAATACAACAAAACTAGGGGCGAAATACAACCGACATTGTAAATAAAATACAAATCATACATAAATCGGGATATTGATTAAAAATGAAGACATTGGTCATCGCATGCATACTTTTTAAAAAGGTGTTAAAGGTGATGGTTTATTTGGGTATGAAAAACTAGAACATTGGTCCCATTTTTATATTAGAAAAATTACCAAATTAATTAATAGAAATGTTTTTGTGATTTTCTTTTTAACGTGCATAAATAATTTTATTAAAGATTACATAGCAAAATAAATGAAAAAGCCAAATAAATGAAATATTACAAATAAAGCAAATAAATATTTATCCCAAACGAGCCTTCTGGATCTCCTTGTGTGCTTGCAAGAATGCCCAAAAGGGAAAAATAAGTTGTGAAATAAAAATAAAACACCAATGAAATAATGTTAGTAATTAAATCAACTAAGTATATAATAAATGATAAAATAAGATAAAATAAGATGACATCAAAATGACAAATGAATTACGATGTTAACAATTTAAAATAAATGAGAAACATGTATTATGAATGACAAATGAATTAAATGATGTGATTGAAATAAATAAAAAATGTTAATGAATTAATACATAAAAATATGAACATGATAATAATAATAATAATAATAATAATAATAATAATAATAATAATAATAATAATAATAATAATAATAATAATAATAATAATAATAATAATAATAATAATGAAAATAAACAAATAAATGAATAAACAATAAATATATAACTATAGCAATGAAAAAAAAAAAGATAAAAAATTGAATAAAACAATGATAAAAATAATTAAATAAATGATGTGATTAATTAATGTTATCACAATTAACATAAAACATTTACATGGCAAAAAAAATCAATCAAAATGAATTAATTAATTACATGTTAAAAATAATGAGAAATCAAAGCAAAAATAAATTATTTACATGTTAGCAGTAATAAGAAATCAATATTTACATGTTAGAAATCATAAGAAATCAATATTTACATGAACAAAAATAATATATTAACATATTAAATGAGACAAATATAAAATCAATAAAACAAGTAAATAAATAAATGAAAATAATAAAAATAATAATAATATACATGTTAATAAATTAAATATGAACAAAATAATAAAAAAAATAAAAGATCGAGCTCAGAATGTTTACTCTTAGAGTTTCGGATTCAATGAAGGTAAAAATTATGATTGATTTCCTTGTTTTTAATTTGCTAAATTAGAATTAAAGATGAGAAAATGTTGGATTTTTATTCCAAGAAATAAATATGCTTGAAAAATGATAAAAGGAAAACCGACAATTCTTTAAGAACAAAAAATTAATTTATTTGTCTAAAGAATGATTTTTATTGATTAAACCAAAAAAAAATTCTCAAGAACAACCAATTATTTTGTTCGTATCAAGGTAAAAAAAATCATTTATGGAGAAAACTTATTTTTTAGAAATTCAAATGAAAATTAGATTTTAGAAACAAACAATTATTTTGTTTGCCCCAAAATCCATCATTCATAAAAAAGGGATTCAAAATAATAAAAAAAATCTTGAAAAATATTTAATTGAAAACAAATAAAAGGTTAAAAAAGAATTTTGAGAGCAAATAATTATTTGATTTGTCTCAAAATCAAGTTCATCAACAAAACACTTTCTAAAAATATGTTTAAAATAAATTCTATCGGAAAAAGGAAGAAGAATTGAACTATTTTTAATTTTTTTGTTGGGGAAAAATTCAATCAAAGATAAAGAGAATCTTTGAGATGACGAAAAAAAGAAAAGATGAAGAAAAACCCTAAAAACATTTCCCCCTTTTACTTTTTGATCATTTTCTATTTATATGAAGAAAAGATGAAAACCTAACTAATTAATGAAAAAAAATTAATTAAATCAGATATTATTTATTTTTAATTTTAAAAATGGAAAATAACCCTTAAAAACACTAAAAAATGGGATAGAAAATCAGATTTTTGTTAAAAAATCGGTTTTGGGCCAAAAAGGGCAATTTCGGCGGAACAGGGGCGACCGACGCCTGTCGGTGTGCGCGATGGGCTTCGGTCGCTCGACCAGCGTGCGTATGCGCGTTGCTTGGCGCGAGCGATGCGCGCTGGCGCTCCGCGCGGAGGCGTGCTGCCGCGCGTCCACACTCTCAGAATTTTTTTTTTTAAATTTAACTAAAAAAATACTATAATTTCTAAACCCCACTTTTCAAATCTAATTTTCAAAACATTTTTTATTATTTTTATCTTTTCACTCTAAAATACAAATTTGAATAGGAAATCATCACTTTTAACCTTTTTGCCTGAGAGTAGGCATCTTATAATCATTGGGTAACTCTGATCTGGGCTATCTCAGGATCCAGTGTCTACAGTTCCCAAGTTGCCTCTTCCATGTTATGATGCTGCCATAATATTTTAACCAAGGGAATCTACTTGTTCCGAAGCTGTCTTACTTCCCAAGCCAAAATAGCCTTAGGCTCCTCATCATACGAAAAATTCGGTTGAACTAGCACTTCCTGAATAGATAGCATATGAGACTCATCTGACCGGTATCTGCGGAGCATTGATAGTTGAAACACATCATGCAGCTTGGCTAACTCCATTGGCAAGGCCAACCGAGAAGCAACTGGTCCGACCCGTTCCAATACTTCATATGGTCCAATGAACCACAGACTCAATTTTCCCTTTTTACCAAAAAAAAGCACTTTCCTCCAAGGCGATACTTTCAAGAAAATCTTATCACTAACCTCATACTCAATATCTTTCCGCTTCAAATTGGCATAAGATCTTTGTCGATCTCTCGCTGCTTCCAAATTCTGCTGAACCAATCTAATCTTGTCTTCTATATATCTAACTAACTCCGGACCCACTAAGGAGCGTTAACTCAATTCTGTCCAACAAACTGGGGTCCTACACTTCCTGTCGTAGAGAGCTTCATATGGTGCCATACTAATACTCATCTTATGACTATTATTATAGGCAAGTTCCATTAAGGAAACATACTTATCCTAACTTCCAGAAAAATCCAATACACAACCCTGAAGCATATCCTCTAAAATATGAATAACCCTTTCTGATAGACCGTCGTTTTGAGGATGGAAAGCTGTGCTGAAGTTCCATCGAGTACCCAATGCTAATTGCAATTCTTTCCAAAACTTTGGCGTAAATTTGGGATATCGATCAGATACAATCGACAAAGGGACTCCATGAAGCCGTGTAACACCATTACGTTGCTCGGACACTGCCGACTTAAAGCTACTGTGCGATTACCATGATTTAAAATACAATCTTAAAATCTTAATACAAAACTCGGCTAAATTTTCTTTTTATTACTAGCACACTACAATTGAAATCACTACAATTGAATTTTTGACCTGCGGCTACCGGCCGAACTGTATAGCTACCCAGAGGTCACCCATCCCGAGATTGCTATACCACGATCACACTTAGCTTTTAACTCTACTATAATATAAGATCCTCAACCCATCACTCGAATCTAAATTCACATTATAAACTCTATTAAATTCACTGAATACTCCTAACCCAGTATTGAGGCCATTACAAGCCGAACCACTTCATTCACATACAACCCTGCTAACCAATCCATAGGGTAATCAAGTCAGACAGCAAGAAATGAGCCGACTTGGTAGGCCAATCGACTATTACCCATACAAAATCATGCTTTCTTTGAGTCAAAGGTAGACCTGATATGAAATCCATTGTAACATTGTCCCACTTCCACTGAGGAATAGGCTAAGGATTGAGCAACCTGACGGAACTTGGTGCTCACCTACTGACAAGTTAGGCACTTGGAAAAAAAGTCCACAACATCTCTCTTCATACCTAACCATTAGTAGACCTGCTTCAGATCTCGATACATCTTATTACTTCCCGGATGCATGGTAAAAACCGTAGTGCGTGTTAGTGTAAGCCCTAGCCCCAATACATTGTAATAAAACACTTTAGTTAATAAATGAGGCATTTGTTTTACCAATTGTATTCCTGTGCATATCAATTGATAGAACTGTCCAAGAATGTCGTTTAAGTTTAAGTTATCATGTGTGAGGCACATGGTTGTAAGACCTTGAAACAAATGAGACTTCATTCTAAATATCCCTAGTCAGTCATTGTTATGGGAATAACAAATGAATTAAGACTAGTATGCTCTCTCTGATTAGTTGAGTTCTGTCTTACGGATCATAAGGACAAAAGTGTCAATCAGAGATCATAGATACATGTTTATAACATGGTATTTGGATACGATCCACACATGAGAACACTACATGGTACAAGTCATAAGTGTTCCTCATATGCAAGTTTTGTATCGGAGTTCTTAGACCTAAAATCTCTATGAAACTCTTTATGAATTACTGTGTACTTTGACATACACCTAACGTGCTCGTAACTGAGTGACAAGTATGGGTATGCATTGATTCATGTTAGAGAGCATGAGAGAAGTGAAGGGATTACCCCTCTCTATAAGAGAGAAAAATATCATCGGCCACTTGATCAGTGAACTGAGAAGTGTATGGCCATACCGAGATGTAATAATGTGCAATCATTATTTATCTGAGAGTTTAGTGTCACTGGAATATCAAGAAAGGAATTAACTTACACATGAGGATGACTTGTTCCATGCCTTATGTTAATTCTGATATTTATGGGTAAGGGACTATACAAAATTGCATTAGGTCACCAAATGCCATTTGCATTTTCATTTAATTTTGAATGCTATAAATATCTTGCTAGAGAATATATATAGCCTTTGAATTAATTCATTAATTCAATTGCCAATATTAAATGGACCTATAGGATCGCACACAAAGCATTGGGCTTAAAATATTTAAATAAGGGATTGAGCATTAATTTGGGCTTTTAATAAAAGTCAAGCTAATGTATGTAATGGGTATTAAATTGCTATTGGACCTTAGTCCATGAGAGAGGAAGATTTCGGCCCACATGGTTTAATGTCAATTAATTTAATAATATTGATTAAGTTAATTGAGTATTAAATCCTAATTGAATTTTAAATTCAAAAGGGTTTAAATTAATGTTTGTTACTTATCTATAGGAAGTGTTTAAGGTTGAATAAACTACTTTTAGGTGGTAAAAATTCGGAATAAACACTTGCCATAATATGAGGATAAAGATTGAAAAGAAAAACCCTAGTGAAAAAAGATAGTAGGCGTGAACTTCCCTCTCTCTCTCTCAAAAATCTTTTCTTGGCCGAAATACATAAGGAGAAGAATTCTTTCTTGCTTTCTTGTGTGATTAGGCATTAATAGCAACAAAAGAAAGTGCAAGATCAAAAAATCTTGTAGCTATAACCCTTACCATTACAAAATACTTATATTGAGAGCTAGCATTCTCGGTTTTAAGCCTTGCTTGAAAGTGTGTGTGTGAGCATAGAGAGGATTGGCGCAAAGGCTATTCCTTGGCATTGGTGGTGAAGATCAAAGGTGGACAATATCATCTTAGTTGCTGGTCATCATCAAATTCATTTCGGAATAGGCATCTAAAGTTGTAAGTTTTTAAAAACCCTAAAAGTGCATGTTTCGATTCTTGTCGTGGATTTGTTTGATGTGTATGATCGTTTTTCGATATTTTTCCGCTGCGTTATCTACATACACATACCATGACTTATTCCATCAGTGTGTGCCTCATGAAAAAGTTTTTTCTTCACTTCTCCATCATTCGACACACACAAACGATTTCTATAATAAAGTACCCCTTCGTTGCATATAGAATAATCAGTCTGATCTCCATTCTTGACTACTTGTTGTGCCTACTGTAACTTAGGGTCATCCTTCTGAGCATCAGCAATCAACTGCTTTAGACTAGTTCTAGCTTTCAGCTGGGCAATCAAAGCTCCATTAGAAGCTATTCTCCATCTACTATGTTACAATGCTAGAGCTAACAAAGACTTCCTACTCAATACATCTGCAACTACATTTGCCTTGCTCGGATGGTAGTCCACTATACAGTCATAATCCTTGAACAATTCCAATAACTACCTCTGTTTAAGATTGAGCTCTTTCTGAGTGAGCAAGTACTTCCAACTCTTGTGATCGGTGAAGATCCTATAAGTCTCACCATAAAAATAATGTCGCCATATCTTAAGGGCAAACACAATTGCCGCCAATTCCAAATCATGGTAGGATAGTTTCGCTCATGAGCTTTAATTGCTGTAACGTATATGCTATTACCTTCCCATCCAGCATTAGAACACATCCAAGACCAATACCCAAAGCATCACTATACATGGTATACTCCTTACCCGAAATGGGTTGAGTAAGTACAGAGCCTCAACTAACATTTTTTCAACTGGTCAAAACTGGATTGACACTTGTCGGTCCATTCAAACTTAACTCCTTTTTGAAGCAACTTGGTCAAAGGCATAAACTGCCTATAATAACTAGCTAATCCTAGAAAGCTTCTCACTTCAAGCACATTCTGAGGCGGCTTCCAATTCACTATTGCCTCAACCTAAGATGAATCAACCTGGATACCTTCGGAGGAAACAATATGTCCTGAGAAAGACACCTCTTTAAGCCAAAAGTCACACTTGCTGAGCTTTGCAAATAACTGGTGATCCCTCAAAACTGGACGCACAACACGCAAATGCTCTTCATGTAATGCCCCAATGCCCCTCGGGAGGACAAGGGAGTGCTACATAACACTTAATCATACTAAAGGATAACAATTAGCACATATCAAAAATTATCGTTAATATCACTAATTAAAGATTACATTCTTTTAAGCACAAAATTACAAGTTACATTTACATATACTTGTTATACAAAAATAGGAACATTTCTGTACATTACAAAAGAATAATCTAACTAGAAGATCTCACTAAAGACTTGTCCTAGTGGTCGGTATATATTCCTCAAAAAACTTGCTTCTAAGTTAAAAAAAACAAACCTACAATGGAGATAAACACCTGTGCTGAGCTATGGCTTAGTGGGGATATAAACATACAATGGTCTACTACAGATAAGTCATGAATTATAATATAATAACTATAATGGCTCAACTACTAGCTTAGTAGTATTCAGTGAATTTTATAGAGTCTAAAATGTGATTACGGTATAGAGTGATGGCTTGAGTACCTTTAACTACAGTAGAGTTAAAAAGTTTAGTGTGCTCAAGGTATAGCAAATTGGAGATGGGTGACCTCGAGGTAGCTATATAGATAGAAATAACAGCAGTTACTGGAAAATTTTTATTCAATAATATTGATCTGTGGACTGTCAGGAGTTTTGTGGTAAAATTTGAAGTGAAAATGAGGTCATTTGGGTCTCCGAAAGTTAAGCTGAAGTTTGCCTCTAGTTCAGTTCAATTGAACCAGGGTTTGACCAAACTTTGATTGAATTTTTAAAAATATAGTAAATGAAATCTAAAGTATCTAATGTGGGTTCCATAAAGGCTTAAATTAATTTTTATGAATTTTTTACAGTATTAGATTAGTGATTTACAGCAGAACCGAATAGTATTGAATTGGACCGATTTAAGTGAACCGAGTCCCAGAAGGAGTCCGATTGAGCTAAAATTTTGCAAGGAGACTATTTTTCATATTTTAAGAATGATGGAATTGGTTGGAAGTGAAAATAAGTTGAGGAACTTCTAGTTACCATTGAATAGTGTAATTTGGCCAAAAAATTGAAATTTTTGTTCAAACCGGATGGACCACTTTGGTCGGACCGGTTCAGTTCAAATTCAGCCTATATAAACCTCTCAAGGTTAGATTTCTCTAGAGAAATACCTAGTGAAAATTACCTTCTCCTTCACCTCCTTTGGCCTAATTGAGTTCTTCATCTTTTCCTCTATTTTCTTTCATTTTCTCTTCATCTCTCCCTAAATACAAGCCTCCTAAGAAAATTTTAACATGTCCAGAATCTGATTGTGGTGATTAGAGTTCATTTGAAGTGGAAGAAGTGGGAGAAAATAAGTGCAAAAGTTTATGTGTCAAATTGAGCAAATTTGTGGTGATTTCTTTGATGTTTATATTCAGCCACCATTGGAGCATAAGGAAAGTGATGGTGTTTTAAGGAGCCATGGCTATGGAAGAATGTTTAAGATGTGAAGAACAAGAAAATAAGGTTAGTGGATACAATATCCTTCTTTTTCCATTGAATAAGCATGATTTTAGGTTATGTCTAAACATAAAGTATAAAAAATATGCATATATAATTGAATCTAACCTTATAACCATGTTGGGAAAGGTTAATAATGATGTTTTGATTGCTTAGATTTAAAGGATAAAAGTTTAGTGGAGTGTTCACACTTGGGCCGAATGGTATACCTAGGTTTACTTCATGTATACTTGATTGTTATAACACATATATGATGTTTTGATAATTTTTAACAAGGTATCTAATTAAAGGAATAGTTAAAACAAGAAAAAGTGAAGTTAATGTGGAAGTAATGTTTAGGCCAAATGGTATTTAACATGCTAATCATGTATGTTTTATGATAAAATACTAAAATGAAGTATATTTAAGTAATTTATCATGTAATGTAACACCCCCTTCCCATACGTAGGCGATCGCATCCGAGAAGGAGTGAGATGCCGTATGAGTAAAGGTACCACCAAGCAAATATAAAGTAAAGCATACATTCATTCATAACATACATACAGAAATACGGTATAATTAAAACTTTACAGAAAAGAAAGCAATAGCTGATCATTCATTAATATAATAAAGCATTACAATAATGTTCTGATCAACTAGCTGATACGAAATAATATTACATATCCAAAATATAATTACAAAAGCGGAAGCTGAAACAAAACTGATACAGAGAGTTCTATACAAAAAGAATCATCACTGATACAAAACTGAGCCTACACTAAAACCCTTCTGTGTTGGCTTGATGACGGCGACTCTCTCAAAGCAAAACTCCTTCCGCACCTGCACGGGTAAAAACACCGTGCTAAGCGATAAACGCTTAGTGGGGAAACACACATAAATAATGGACGGCCATTCACAATGGTCGTCAAGGCATAACACATTCACAATGGCAGAATGCAAAGGCTATAACATATTCCATATAAACTTGCTCATATTTAAAAGATATACAATCAGTATCTCATAATCGTATCCATTCTAGAATAATCCAACATGTGATACATCAATAACTCATTCAGATATTCCATTTTATAGCCAAATCAGATCAGAACAATTCTATTAAACATTTAAAGAACACCTGCTGACTCTAGATAGTGGATAACGAGTGTACTGAAGGTACCTTACGGGTACGAATCGAATACTGAGGGTACCACACAGGTACAAGTCAAAAGTCATTTCATTAATCAAAACACATTATTATATATATATATAATGAGGGGATCTTAAACAAGATCCTAATACTGAAGGGTTCGCGAGGAACCAAACGGGGACCTGATCGGGGTCCAAACTGAACTGAGGGCTGCAGCTAAAGACTCTATTAGGCATGCCTAACTATTCACTTACTTGACTCTAGCAGGTTAAGCGTCATTCAAATCACATTTCAGGGTACGAAATAGAATTCATCAGAAATTCATGGTATCATTTATATCAAAGCATATAAAAGTTTGTCATGCATCATACCGCAACATAAGTCCATTCAGAAGAAACACCAAATTCATTTCTGAGTCAAAAGCCGGGAAATTTCGGAAAAAGGGCGGAACGGGGTAACGGGTGAGGTTGGCTGGTCACGAGGCGTGACTGGCCTCCTCACAAGGCAGGTCACGAGTCGTGACTGAGGGTCATGCCTCGTGACTTGCTTCGTCCCTCGCAGATCACGCAACGTGATCTCGCAGATCACGCGGTGCTCACGCAGGTCTCGCGACGTGACTGGACGTCACGCCTCGTGACTGGCTACTTCATCAGCTATCACGCGACGTGCCTTATCTCAGGCTGGTCACGAGGCGTGACTGGCCTCATTTTAGCTGGTCACGAGCTGTGACAGCAGCCACAACTCGTGACTGGCCTCAAACTGGCAGGTCACGAGTCGTGACTGAGGGTCACGTCTCGTGACTTGCCTCTCTTTCTTGGCTAGTCATGTGACACACGATCTGGAAATGGGAACTTCAACAGAAACGCGATTTTCCCATTTCCAGAATTCTCAGAACCCAGAAATCCATCCCGAATTTGATTCAAAACCAAACAAACCTGTTCTTACCTTCCAGTAAACATTTCAAACAATATAAGCAACATATATACCACTCAATTCAGCATTTAAACATCCAAATGAAGTATATATGCATTCAAGTTCATCAAGAACATAAACCCTAGAAATTTACAGTAAGCTCAAAATCACATAAATCATAATCAATAATTCCCAAACCTGAAATCTAAGCTTCTAACACTTAGTCCCACTGCTCCCAGCAACCTCCTTGCCTTTGGGATCGCGTGGAGCCTCAGCTAAACACAAATATTCAACAATGCAACCCTAAATTAAACCTAAACTCAAGGAAGAAGAAGAAGAGTAAATACAATAAGACAAGGACAAAGATATGTACTTACCAAGTTAGAAGCAAGAGTGAGCAATTTCCACAACACAACTTGATAAACAGTTAACAGTATTTGGGAAAGGGAAATGGAGGAAGAAGATGAAGGTTGAAGAGGAAGAACGTAAATCTGATCTTCCCTTCTTTCTTACTTCTTTTCTTTATTCATTTTCCCTATCCTAATACACATGTCATTTTCTTGGTGGTGGAACTTACTCACTCACACCCTAACTCCACACATCACACACATCTAATGCAAACTCAACTAAAAACACCCTACAATGGTATGCTCCAATGTACACAAGCAATTCCCAATTAAATCACATACTAATGCCATGTATGCACCCACATAATAATAAACCCCAAAAACATACATTTTTACTAAAATACCCTTATGACATGCTGAACACATACACATGCATGCTCACACAGACAAGCTCATTCTACTAGGGGGCAAACGGGGTGTGACAACTCTCCCCTACTAATAAGAATTTCATCCTCGAAATTCTCACCTGAACTGAATAACTGTGGATACTGAGCTCTCATCGACTCCTCTGGTTCCCAAGTCGCTTCTTTAACTCCATAATGGATCCACAACACTTTAACCAAGGGGATCTGCTTACTTCGCATCTGTCTCACCTCTCGGGCTAGAATAGCTCGAGGTTCCTCATCATAGGAGAAGTCTGGCTGAACCTGAATATCCTGAACTGATAGAACATGCGAAGGATCTGATCTGTACCGACGAAGCATCAAAACATGGAACACATCGTGCAACTTTGCTAACTCCATCGGTAACGCCAATCTGTAGGCTACAGGTCCTACCTTAGCCAAAATCTCATAAGGTCCAATGAAACGAGGACTAAGCTTGCCTTTCTTGCCAAACCGAAGTACTTTCCTCCAAGGTGAAACCTTAAGGAAAACCTTGTCCCCGATCTCAAAATGCACATCTTTCCTTTTTAAATTGGCATAAGACTTCTGTCGATCCTTGGCTGCCTTCAAATTCCGCTGCACCACTCTGACCTTCTCTTCAGTATCTCTAACCAAGTCTGGTCCAATCATAGATCTCTCGGATAGCTCGGTCCAACAAACCGGAGTCCTACACTGTCGACCATACAAAGCCTCATATGGTGCCATACCGATGCTCGACTGAAAACTGTTGTTGTAGGCAAACTCCATAAGCGACACATATCTGTCCCAACTAGCCGGAAAATCCAAAGCACAAGCCCTCATCATATCCTCCAGAATCTAAATGACTCGCTCTGACTGACCATCGGTCTAAGGATGGAATGTTGTACTGAAGTTTAACCTAGTGCCCAAAGCTCTCTGTAACTCCTTCCAAAACTTGGAAGTAAACCTCGGATCCCGATCTGAAACTATGGACAAAGGCACACCATGCAACAAAACTATCTCATCCACATAGATACTGGCCAATCTGTCCATGGAGTAGTCCACTCTAACTGGCAAAAAGTGAGCTGACTTCGTGAGCCGATCCACAATAACCCAAACTGAGTCATGTTTCCTCTGAGTCAAAGGCAAACCAGAAACAAAGTCCATGGCGATATCATTCCATTTCCACTCAGGAATAGATAAAGGCATAAGCAAACCCGAAGGAACCTGATGCTCGGCCTTTACCTGCTGACAAGTCAAGCACTTGGAAACAAAATCCACTATATCACGCTTCATACCGGACCACCAATAGAATTGCTTCATGTCTCGATACATCTTCTCACTGCCCGAATGAATAGTAAAGACTGAACTATGCGCCTCACTCATAAGCTGACTCCTCAAATCCTTAGACTCTGGCACAAACAAACGATCTCTGAACATAAGCACCTCATCCTGAACTGAGAACTATGACTGCTTACCCGATCTGACCTCATGCACAATCCGCTGAAGTCTCACATCGTCTCTCTGAGCATCCACAATCCTCTGTCTCAAAGTAGGCTTCACACGCAACTGGGCAAGCAAAGCCCCATCAGAACCAAATCTCCATCTGAATCGCCTCAAGAACAAGGCTGAAACCGATTTCTGACTCAAAGCATCAGCGACTACATTAGCCTTACCAGGATGATAATCTACAATGCAGTCGTAGTCCTTAAACAACTCCAGCCATCGGTGCTGTCTCATGTTCAACTCCTTCTGTGAAAGGAAGTACTTCAAGCTCTTGTGGTCCGAGAAGATCCTACACTTTTCCCCATACAAGTAGTGACGCCAAATCTTCAAAGCAAAGATCACAGCTGCCAACTCTAAATCATGCGTCGGATAGTTTTTCTCATGTGGCTTCAACTGACGAGAAGCATAAGCCACTACTTTTCCTTCCTGCATCAGCACACATCCAAGACCAACACCCGAAGCATCACTATAAATGACAAACTCCTTACCCGAAATGGGTTGAGTAAGAATAGGAGCCTCAACAAGCAACTGCTTTAAACGATCAAAACAAGACTGACACCTGTCTGACCACTCAAATCTGACTCCTTTCCTCAACAATCTAGTCATCGGAGCAGCAATCACAGAAAATCCCTTAACGAACCGACGGTAGTAACCTGCTAAACCGAGGAAACTCCTCACTTCCTGAACATTTCTTGGCGCTTTCCAATCAACTATCGCCTCAATCTTGGCTGGATCTACCTGGATACCTCTAGCTGAAACAATGTGACCCAAGAATGACACTTCTCGAAGCCAGAAATCACACTTGCTAAGCTTAGCAAACAACTGATGCTCTCTCAACATCTGCAAAACCAATCGGAGATGCTCCTCATGCTCACTCTCATCCTTGGAATACACCAAGATATCATCAATGAACACTACTACAAATCGATCTAAGTATGGCCTAAACACACGGTTCATCAGATCCATAAAAGCCACTGGAGCATTTGTCAAACCAAACGGCATCACAAGAAACTCATAGTGGCCATACCTTGTCCGAAATGCAGTCTTAACCACATCTGCATCCTCAACTCGTAGCTGATAGTACCCTGATCGAAGATCTATCTTGGAGAAGACACCCGCACCTCGAAGCTGATCAAATAAATCCTCAATCCTAGGCAACGGATACTTGTTCTTCACTGTAACTTTATTAATCTGCCGGTAGTCAATACACATCCGCAGGGATCCATCTTTCTTCTTGACAAACAAAACTGGAGCTCCCCAAGGAGATATGCTAGGTCGAATAAACCCCTTATCCAATAGCTCTTGTAGCTGAATTTTAAGTTCCTTCAACTCTACAGGAGCCATCCGATAAGGTGCTCTCGAAATAGGTGTAGTACCCGGCATAATCTCAATGGACAACTCAACCTCTCTCTCAGGAGGAAAACCAGGCAACTCGCTCGGGAATACATCACTAAACTCCCGCACTACAGGAATGTCCTCAATCTGAACCTGATCCCTCTTAGAATCTAACACAACTGCTAGAAAAGCCTCACAAACTTTCCTAATAAACCTCTTGGCTTGCATCGCAGAAATCACATTATTCAACGAACTAGCACCCAAACCCTTCAGAAACACAAGAGACTGACATCTATCCCGAAGTACAACTGTCTTCCTATGGCAATCAACTACAGCCCGATGCTTACCCAACCAGTCCATACCCAGAATCAAATCAAACTCTCTGAAGGGTAACTCAATCAAATCCGCTGGAAGCATGACTCCCTCAACTATCAAAGGACAACTCCTAAAGACTCTACTCACACTGACACTATGTAATGGACTGGTCACACAAATCTCATAATCTAACTGATCAACTGCATGCAACTTATCAACAATTTTATCTGTGCACAAGTATGAGTGTGTAGAATCAGGATCAATTAGAGCATATAACTCAGTGTCATGGAGTAGGAACTTACCAGCAATAACATCAGGCGCATCCTGCTCATCTCTGGCTCTCATAGCATATGCTCTAATGGTACCCTGATGAGGATGCTCAACAGTCTCAGAAGCAGCTCCATCTCTATGCCGACCACCTTTACCTCTACCTCTGCCTCTGCTATGGGTAGCCTGAGAAGCATTCGAACCGACCCTACTGCCCTCTCTCTGGGAACCTGAATCCTCATGCAATCTCGGACAACTGGCCAAAAGATGCTCAGAACTCCCACACCTGAAGCACGCACCAAAGAGCCACCTACACTCTCCCCGATGAGTCTTACTACAATGAGGACAAACTTATGCAGTCTCAGATCTACCACCTCTACCAGAGCCTGATACAGCTGCAAAACCCTGTCGTCTACCTCTAGAAGCCGGACCAGATGATGACTCGTCCTGTGGGTTCCTAGATCTCTTACCCGAAGAAGATCCTCCACGAGAAGAGTTCCTCCTCTGAGCTCTCTCTCTCATCACAGTCTCAGATAACTCAGCTCTCACAGCAGCCTCTACAATCTGATAGTAGCTAACCCCAGGTATACACGTCAAAGAAATCAAAGCAATCTTCAAAGACTCATTTAACCCTGCCTCAAAATGCTTGCATCTAAAGTCATCAGTCATAACTCCACGTGGGGCATAGAGAGATAACCTATTGAACTCTTTCTCATAATCTGCTACAGACATGGCCCTCTGTCTCAAACTCAAAAACTGCGCCCATCTCAAATCTCTATAGGTCTGAGTAATATACTTCTTTGTGAACTCACCCTCAAAGAACTCCCAAGTAATCGGATCCGGTAGCTGAGGATGCCTGCAAACCAATTCCCACCACTCAAAAGCAGACCCTTGCAGAAGAACTAACGCACACTATGCCTGCTGGTAAGGAGGACACCGAATCTCTCTCAAAGCACGCTTCACTTTATCTAACCATTTCTCTGCCATCTCAGATTCATTCAAACCAGTGCCATAGAAATCCTCAACTCCTGCCCTCCTCAAATTCTCCATAGGTGCTCTAGGAGCAGTCACTCTCTCCAAAACCCTAGCCATGTCCTGATGCAACCTGAACATAGCCTCAAAGGGCATGGCTGCGGCCTCGGGCTGGACCCTAGCATGCTGAGCCGACACAGAAATCGATGGATCTACGGCTTGAGGGTTCACACTCTCGGCGGATTCCTCAAGTGATCCACGAGCAGAATTAGAAGCCATCTAAACAAACAAGAAACAACCGTATCAGCCAACACAGAACTAGACACATACACATCTAAGAAACTCAGAACAATCAGAACAACACCCAGAAACGCCTAAACCTATGCTCTGATACCACAAACTGTAACACCCCCTTCCCATACGTAGGCGATCCCATCCGAGAAGGAGTGAGATGCCGTATGAGTAAAGGTGCCACCAAGCAAATATAAAGTAAAGCATACATTCATTCATAACATACATACAGAAATACGGTATAATTAAAACTTTACAGAAAAGAAAGTAATAGCTGATCATTCATTAATATAATAAAGCATTACAATAATGTTCTGATCAACTAGCTGATATGAAATAATATTACATATCCAAAATATAATTACAAAAGCGGAAGCTAAAACAAAACTGATACAGAGAGTTCTATACAAAAAGAATCATCACTGATACAAAACTGAGCCTACACTAAAACCCTTCTGTGTTGGCTTAATAACGGCGACTCTCTCAAAGCAAAACTCCTTCCGCACCTGCACGGGTAAAAACACCGTGCTAAGCGATAAACGCTTAGTGGGGAAACACACATAAATAATGGACGGCCATTCACAATGGTCGTCAAGGCATAACACATTCACAATGGCAGAATGCAAAGGCTATAACATATTCCATATAAACTTGCTCATATTTAAAAGCTATACAATCAGTATCTCATAATCATATCCATTCTAGAATAATCCAACATGTGATACATCAATAACTCATTCAGATATTCCATTTTATAGCCAAATCAGATCAGAATAATTCTATTAAACATTTAAAGAACACCTGCTGACTCTAGATAGTGGATAACGAGTGTACTGAAGGTACCTTATGGGTACGAATCGAATACTGAGGGTACCACACAGGTACAAGTCAAAAGTTATTTCATTAATCAAAACACATTATTATATATATATATACTGAGGGGATCTTAAACAAGATCCTAATACTGAAGGGTTCGTGAGGAACCAAACGGGGACCTGATCGGGGTCCAAACTGAACTGAGGGTTGCAGCTAAAGACTCTATTAGGCATGCCTAACTATCCACTTACTTGACTCTAGCAGGTTAAGCGTCATTCAAATCACATTTCAGGGTATGAAATAGAATTCATCAGAAATTCATGGTATCATTTATATCAAAGCATATAAAAGTTTGTCATGCATCATACCGCAATATAAGTCCATTCAGAAGAAACACCAAATTCATTTCTGAGTCAAAAGCTGGGAAATTTCGGAAAAAGGGCGGAACGGGGTAACGGGTGAGGTTGCCTGGTCACGAGGCGTGACTGGCCTCCTCACAAGGCAGGTCACGAGTCGTGACTGAGGGTCACGCCTCGTGACTTGCTTCGTCCCTCGCAGATCATGCAACGTGATCTCGCAGATCACGCGGTGCTCACGCAGGTCACGCGACGTGACTGGACGTCACGTCTCGTGACTGGCTACTTCATCAGCTATCACGCGACGTGCCTTATCTCAGGCTGGTCACGAGGCGTGACTGGAAGTCACGTCTCGTGACTGGCCTCATTTTAGCTGGTCACGAGCTGTGACAGCAGCCACAACTCGTGACTGGCCTCAAACTGGCAGGTCACGAGTCGTGACTGAGGGTCACGTCTCGTGACTTGCCTCTCTTTCTTGGCTAGTCACGCGACACACGATCTGGAAATGGGAACTTCAACAGAAACGCGATTTTCCCATTTCCAGAATTCTCAGAACCCAGAAATCCATCCCGAATTTGATTCAAAACCAAACAAACCTGTTCTTACCTTCCAGTAAACATTTCAAACAATATAAGCAACATATATACCACTCAATTCAGCATTTAAACATCCAAATCAAGTATATATGCATTCAAGTTCATCAAGAACATAAACCCTAGAACTTTACAGTAAGCTCAAAATCACATAAATCATAATCAATAATTCCCAAACCTGAAATCTAAGCTTCTAACACTTAGTCCCACTGCTCCCAGCAACCTCCTTGCCTTTGGGATCGCGTGGAGCCTCAGCTAAACACAAATATTCAACAATGCAACCCTAAATTAAACCTAAACTCAAGGAAGAAGAAGAAGAGTAAATACAGTAAGACAAGGACAAAGATATGTACTTACCAAGTTAGAAGCAAGAGTGAGCAATTTCCACAACACAACTTGATAAACAGTTAACAGTATTTGGGAAAGGGAAATGGAGGAAGAAGATGAAGGTTGAAGAGGAAGAACGTAAATCTGATCTTCCCTTCTTTCTTACTTCTTTTCTTTATTCATTTTCCCTATCCTAATACACATGTCATTTTCTTGGTGGTGGAACTTACTCACTCACACCCTAACTCCACACATCACACACATCTAATGCAAACTCAACTAAAAACACCCTACAATGGTATGCTCCAATGTACACAAGCAATTCCCAATTAAATCACATACTAATGCCATGTATGCACCCACATAATAATAAACCCCAAAAACATACATTTTTACTAAAATACCCTTATGACATGCTGAACACATACACATGCATGCTCACACAGACAGGCTCATTCTACTAGGGGGCAAACGGGGTGTGATATGTAACATAGCTAAATGAGTGATTAATGTGAAAAGCATAAGTTATAGTGAATGAAAGTTAACTTGGCCGAATGGTGATCATGTTTTAAATTTTGTGTAATTTGATTATTTATTAAGAATAATGGCTTAAAAGGAATAAAGAATGAAAAATACTTATATGTGAGTTTATGTGAAATCAATAGAGTATAATTGTATATATTAAAGTGTGATATCTTATTATGTTTAACAGGAAAATGATAGATTATTTGTACATTTAAGTGAACATATGGTATGAATGAAGTTTATATTGAATATTCAGTGGATCGAAATGGAACTTATGGGAAAAGAATGAAAATGAAGTGAAATTGCATTGTATTGTTTGATATTATGGGAATTATTCATTTTGTTTATGAAGTGAAAAATGAATTAAATGATGATTGTGCCTTGCCCTTAGTGATTTGGTAATAAATCTAGTTTAGGATATAGATGGCTAGCCATAGGGACGTCAGTGTATGCCGTGGTAGCAAGTCATAGCGACTTGCAATTGTATACCAATGACAGTATATTTATAAGTGACAGTGTAGTGTCGTTGGAGTGTAATTTGGCCCCCTACTGGCCACTCTGACATTACCGAAGTGTAATTTGGCCCCCTAGTGGCCACTTTGGTAGGTTAGGGCCATAGAGCCCAGTCCCCCATATCCAGTCTAGTGATAGCTACTAGGTGATATTAGGGGCAAATTTTAAAGAAATTGATTAAAAAGAGATTTATTATAATATATGGTGAAAAAGTGTAAGGAAAGGATTAATTTGAAAGTAGATAAAAAGTTTAAGGACTAAAATGTAATTTACCATAAAATGATTGCTTAGTGGGTTAATTGATAAGTTATAAGTTAATAAGTGATTAGATGTGGAAGTTTAGTTAATTAATGGCATAGTTGTAAATAAAAGTAAGAAGAAATAGCATAATTGATGTTAAAATTAAATAATAAGTGTATTAGAGTGGAATTGATGGAAAAGAGTGAAGTGAAAATGATTAGGATATGATTAAATAAACTTAATGGCATATTTGATGATATAAATTATAAATAAATGAATTGGAAGTGAATATGCAGTGTATGTATTATTAAGGCATGGAATGTATGTATGGACTAACCAGTGCCATAATGATTATTATTGTGAAATTTATTTTAATCATGTGATAAATGGAAAATCAACTAAGTGATGGATGTATATTGCCCTTAGTAATAGTCTAGTAGTGAAATCTAGTTCAGGATATAATTGGCTAGCTATAGGGATTCTAGACCGCGGTGTGAGTCATGATGAGTCACTATCGATAGGCTAATGATGGTCTATCTCAGTGTACAGTGTTTAAAGTGATCAGTGTAGTGCAGTGTTCATTTGGGATCATTCTATATTGTAGTGTATCAGTAGGGTCCACGTCCCATATATCCAGTTCACAGATTCTACCAGGTATATACTAGGGGCATTATGATAAATATGCAATTAAATTGATTAAAATAGTGATAAAAAAAAATAAGTGAAAATGGGATTTAAATGAAAGAAATAAAAAGTTTAGGCGTAAATCAGTAATTTTGCACTTAATAGTTAAAAATGGAGTAAATTAGGTGAAAAGTGTAATTTAAATGATAATAATGTAAAATAATTGAAATATAGGGACTAAATGGTAATTTGGAGTGAAAGTGGTAAATTAGGGACCAAAATGTAATTTTGTAGGTTATATAGTAATTAAGATGGAAAATAAGTGTAAATAAGGGCATTTTGGTAATTAAGAGAAAATAAGGGACATAATCGTAATTATTGAAAAAGATGAGGATCTAAGTGTAAATTTTTCAAAGGCATGGCAATTAAAAAGCTAAAATGAAAAAATTGAATGTTAAAAATAAATTAAAAGTGAAATTAAGAATATTTAGTGGTATAATTCTAATTATAGTGAAATTGGATAATGAAATCAAAAAATAAGGGAATAAATGTGAAAATAAATTATTTAGTATCATTTTTGTATAAATAAGATGATTAAGGGTAAAATCGTAATTTGATAAAAGTTTAGGGATCTAATTGTAGATTTACAATAGTAAAACTAATTAAATTATCAAAGTGTAATTAATTATTGGCATAAATATTGAACGCATAATTGATAATTAGTGAATAAATAATTAATAAGTGAATAATGGTTTTAATTGTTTAAATATATAATTAGGTATATGCGTGTAATTTAATTAAGTTTATATAGTGACATAATTGTAAATAAGAAATAGTGAAGGTAGAAATGTAAATTAGTGGCATAATTGTAAATAAGTGAAAAAGGAGAAATTTAAATGTAATTGATCTTTAAAATGCTAATATAAAGACCTAATTGCACATTAACAAGTAGATGGACTATTAGGTGAAATTATTAGATCATTGAATTTGGATAAATTATTGTAAGTTAAAAAATGAAATTAGAAATCAATAAAACTAATTAACAAGAATAATAATGATAATGATAATAAAGTTACATGGAAGGGTAAATTAGTAAATATGAAGAATGTGAAGGTCTTTAGTGAATTTAAATTATAGGTTATGGGTATTGCATGGAATTAAAAGGGACTATTCAGACTAATTGTATAGTTTGTCAAATAAAATATAACAAAAATATTTAAATAATTATAGTGTGAAATAATAAATGTAAAAATAATAGTAAAATATAGTAATATAATTGTCAAGGCCATAATTAAAATTGATATAATTGTGAATGTATAGGTGATTGTTAGAGTGAACATTAAGAATAATAATAATGTCATTTATGATAGTAATAGTTTGATAAAAAAAATAATAATAATGCTATGAATAATAAGTGTCTGGATAAGTCAGTAATTTGTATTCTACTATTAATAATTAAGGAATATAATTTGAAATATGGTAAATTGAAATTAAGAACTATGTAAGATTTGAATAAGTGGAAAATATTAGTGCAACTGTTAACCGCAAAAGAGTTAGTGTAATTAAAGGAAAAGTAAGGAAGCATTAAGGGCACAAAGGAAGTAAAAAAAATGTTAATTTGATACTGCCAAGAGTAACATTAACTATTGTTCTAATAAGTGATTAGATGACTAATGATACGCCCAAATATAGAATTTATAAAAATAGACAAAGTGATAACAAAAATTGTTAATGTAATTGATTATTAATTAACAGACCGAACATAGTGTCAGAATTGTCAAGATTAATAGCACACATAATAATGACACTGATAATAGAATTGAAGTGTTAGAGGATAGTTGCAGAAAAGGAAACAAAGGATATAATAGTGATAGAGGATCAAAGTAAAGAATTGATACTCAAATAGTGGGATCAAGTAGATACATTTATATGTGCATGCATGTAGTTATAGTAATGAAAAAATTAGGATATGTATCCACCACTAGGCATTTTAATTGTAACACCCCCATACCCCCGGTAAGGAATATCGGGGCGCTACGCGTACACTTACGTATACTTGCACATGCATTAGCGGAAGCGGTAACAATAAATTAGAAATAAGTTGGGCCCAAACAAAATTACTTTTATACTATATATATATATATACTGTACATATACAAAAGTTTGATAATTCTTACATGTTCATTTACGTTACATATACAAATACATTTAATATTTACATGTCGATACTATATTCCCTATATACTACATAATGATGTTACTCAAAACATCACAAACTCTAACTTTATCTTATACAAAAAGGGAATAACAAAAAGCTCCTAGTGGCCCTCACTTGCAGATGAACGCTTTCACTGGTCCGAACCTGTCAACCTACACGGAAATAAACATCCGTGCTAAGCGATAACGCTTAGTGGGGATGAAAATAATGCAAGGGACTTCTTTCGAAGTCACAAAGTAAATTGTATATGCACCACATATATTAGTCAAAGCACACATGCATTTACACACTCATGTAAATCATGTATTCCAATTCATATAAACATATACTTGTATACACAACTGTCACGTTTCATTATTCTCATGTACTTTAACTTTTATTTGTAACACTATATACAATCATTTCATGTTCACTATACACTAGCAATAACAATAAGCCTGAATTCCATTCATGGTGGATACGGGTAACTCTGGATACTGTTACAGTATCTTACATGTGGAGAATTAACTCAAACTCTATGGAATACACGAGGTATTCCGAACTCTGGGCACAATTAAGGCCAACTCTAGCAGCTGCACTCTAGCCCTTTATAAGCATGCTTATCTATCCACTATAACGGTAATCAGGCTCAGATACAACTCATATACTTAATTCATGTATACATGTTATCACTTCATCGCATCAACATATAAATTAAGACAGAAGAAAACATATCTCAAACTAGAACAAAACGAGAAGGTTCACTGTCGCGATCACGACAAGGAGTCGCACTCGCCACAGAAGCCAGGTTTACTGTCACGATGGTGACAAGATGTCGCGCTTGCGACAGAAGCCAGATTGCCAAAGGAAAAACTCTAGGTATATTATACCAAATGCATATATAATCTTTATTAGTTAAATGACAAATTTTAAACATACTCTAATGTATTTCCCCATTGATAACTACTTTATAGTCATTTACTAACCCTAAATATGCATAATAAGCTAAGGGGAAGGGTAAGGGGTTGACCCATGGCAACTAAGAGCTCAAAAAGAAGAAGAAAAAGCTTAAAATGAGTTGTTCTGTCGGAGGGTCGCGACATGTGTCGTGCTCGCGACAGAAGACTCTCCTTTGGTGCCTCACGGCACCACTTTTTACCCTAAACTTGAATCGCAAACACCACCATCTATAACACATTTTTAGGCAATATGGTCTTCATAAGAATTGTTCACTAGGATGTTAGCTTTCAAATGGGAAAATATTCAGGTCATTTGGACATCTAGAACTTAATATATGACCTAAATAACCTCTACTGTTCCAGTGAACCCGCCAGAACAGGGTCACTTACGTTTTAACTACTTTTTGGGGTACGTAGAATCAGAATTAGCTCAAGCACCCTCTTAGAAATTTTTAGCTACGGATCTTATGTTTCATATGCAATTTGAATCAACTCAATTGAAGTCTTGTAACTCTACTTATGCCAATACAATACACAGAGGTCTATGAACAACTAAACAGAATTTTACCCATAACACACTTCACAACTATAAAATATGTACAACTCATTTAACACTCATATAACCACAACATATGCATATTCAAACATCATATATCACAACCAGCAATCAAAACGAGTAAAAGAAAAACCGCACACGATCCCTACCTCTAGGAGTTGAACCGCGCTCTCTACTCGGCTCCGACCTTTTCTTTGCCTTTATTGGGCCTCTTGTCCACAGCTTCCATACACAAACCATTCAAAATACCAAAGTTACTCTTCTCTCTTACTTTAAATCAAAAATAGAAATAAGATAGAAGAAGAAGACCAATACTAACTAAATAGCATTACTTACCTTCTTAGGAGACCTAATCAAGCTCTTCTAACCCCTCTCAAAGCTAATCCAAATGAATCACTCAAAACATGTAAAGAAGAAGAAGAAGGAATGAAAGAAAGAGCAGGGCAAAGGAAAAGAAAGAAACCAACGTGAAAGAAGAGGAGTGAAGAGGGTAGTTGGTCAATCCATATTCAAATCCATTAATTGGCCAAAAGCACAGCTGTGTTCACTCAAAAGCACAGCTGTGTTTTGCAATCCCTTATCCAACATTAAATCTCCCCATTAAATTCCACTTACCTTATTAATTCCTTCAATTATCTCTTAATCAAATACATATATATCTCTTGCCACTTGTCTCACTCCTACGCAGCCATGTGCCAACACCCTACGATGCCACGTGTCAAAAAAAATCTCAATTTAGTTGACATACCACGGGAGGGTTCTGTCGCGCCCGCGACGCTTGTCGCGCTCGCGACAGGACTCTCACACCCAACATCTAATCTTTTGTTTTTGAACCGAAATTCTATAATTCTTCTAGGGCTATTTCGGGGTGTTACAAATCTCTCCCCTTTAAGAAATTTCATCCTCGAAATTTCCCCCGCTACCGAACAACTAACTCAAACTATATACTGTATAACTCAATACTGCATAAGTCAATAAGAGGACTTACCAGAAGATCCGATCAATGCCTCTACATCTTCAGCAGTTATGGCAAATACTGTAACACCCCAACTCATACGTGGACGAACCCATCCGCAATGGAGTAGGAAGCCGTACGAGTAGGTGTGTTACCAGACTGAAACAAGACAAAGCATACTAAAATACGGAAGAATTTAAAACTTGAGGAGTAGATTTGGACATGCATATTTCGCAAATGTGCATACACTAAGCAAAAGCATACAGTTGTGAAAACTTACAAGCATACAATAGAAGTTATACTCCAAACTTCGCTATACAAATATTTACATGGCCCAGAATATTATATAAGTATCTTTACATATTACTACATATACATATTCATCAGAATTACAAAATCCAGGCTACAGAAATTAAACAAAATACATCACTTCTAACTCCTATGTGGCCGACTCTGCAGATGCGCGACTCGAACAGAAGCAAACCTGCCACCTGCACGGGGAAAAGAACTCGTGCTAAGCGATAACGCTTAGTGGGGAAAACAAACATAATAACATGGACGGCCATTCACAATGGTCGTCAAGGCAAAATACATTCAAATGGCAATTGCGAATATTCAAAACATATACCTAAACAGACTTGCATAATAAAGGCATTCATTCGGAAACTCACACATATAATCATATACATATATCAGGAATGGGCCAAAACAGTCATAACCCAAAACACGACACCAGTGTTATCATGCTGAGCCACATACCCAAGAAAACATCCATAACACCACACTTCTGCTGCACAACTCTAATACATAGCATATCATGCTGTAAACACTCCCATAACGGAGACTGAAGGCATAATCGCATCACTTCACATTCATATTAAAACCATGCAGAAAGTACGATTACATCTTATATACTTGCCCTCACAACCGATCTGATTCACATGCTTGTACACAATAAAACCATGCTTAACTCATTTACATAAATACATCGATCGAATCATTTCAAAGCATTCAGAAACTAATAACAAATCACATGTCAAGTACGGATAATCATGTTAACTGAAAAGTCATGTTCACTAAATACAGATTTACTTTCTGAAGCCCGTAGTCATATTCATATACATATAAACTGATTCTTACTCATTCAGATATCACATTCTGATGACTGTTTCAAAACAGAATAAAACAAACCATCAAAATACCTGCTGACTCATAATAGTGGATAACGAGTACTCATGAGGGAACATATAGCCCGATCTCTGACCGGGTAAACCTCAGAGGAAACATATAATATAATGTACCATGCAGGTACTAGTCGAAAAGCAACATCATTTTTTTTCCACATTCCAAAAACATTTCATATCAAAGGGTTCGCGAGGAACCAGTCGTGGGACCTGATCAGGGTCCAAATCGTTCAAAGGACGCTGCAGCTACAAAGACTCTATTAGGCATGCCTAACTATCCACTAGACTGACTCTCGCAGGTCATGCATCATACAAATCATATTTCACATCATATAATTTATATCATTATACATAATCAGCAATAGGTGAAACATATGAGTAAAATCATAAAGTCAGTAATGCATCATACAATTTACACTTAAGCATATCATAATAATCTTAGAGAAAGATCATAAATATAGATATGCATAACACATTCAGTTATATTAACATACTTCATGACATAGTCAAAGAACACACCTAAAGGCATCACAAGTTCGGAATTCAAACATTGAAATCACCAAAGAAAACTCATTTAACATAACACATCTGTCGCGCTCGCGATGTCTGTCGCGCTCGCGACAGAGACAATAGTCTCTTCGCTGTGCGCGCGCGACGGACTTCGCGATCGCGGGAAGGAGAGAAAGGCCCGGCTCTGTCGCGGTCGCGACAGTGTCGCGGTCGCGACAGAGGACAAGATTTGCTATCGCGGGGTCGCGGCAAGTCGCGTGCTCGCGATAGCACAGGCCAACAATGTGCTCTGTCGCGATCGCGATGGTTGTCGCGCTCGCGACAGAGAGCACACAAGCTATTACTATCACGGGCTCGCGACAGCGTCGCGTGCTCGCGATGGCACAGCATCAGGATCACCAGTCTCTGTCGCGCTCGCGACAGTGTCGCGATCGCGACAGAGTCATGATTCCAAAAATCTGCGGAATTTTGCAAGATTTTTCCTTCCTCAAACTCACCCACAAACACACGAAACACATCCAAAAGTCTCTTACCTCATCTCCAGCCAGTCACACATTATTGATAACATAATCCAACATTCGTATCAAGTATTTCAATCAAACACACCATTAACAATATCCATATACACAATCTATAATAATAACATTATTCGTCAATCATCTCCATCGCACTCACATTAATTGCATTCGTACATATGGTACGTCATTCTAAGGTTACTCGTGAGACCATCACAATATAGCACTCATCAATAAACAAACCTTCATGGAGTTATATCTATTCTTAATTACTAGTTAAATCACCAATCTTAATCATATTCATAGGTTTTTCCCAACAATCATTACTTATATAGTCAATTAATTACCCTAAACATACATAATTACTAATGGGAAAGATACGGGATTGATCCGGGTCAATCCTAGACTCCAAAATATAGAATAAAAGGCTCAAAACATACTTTTCTGTCGCGAGGTCGCGACCCTTGTCGCGATCGCGACAGAGGCTCGCTTCAGCTCCCCTAACAAACTGCTTTTTACTACAAACTAATGTCGTGAAAAACGACCTCTAAACCTCATTTTTAGGAAAAGTTGTCTTCGTAACAAATGTTTTCCTACGTCTTAGCTTTCAAATGAAACAAGTTTCACATCAATTGGATGTCTACAACTCCAGATATGCACTCCACAACCCATACTGGTCAAACAACCCGACACAACAGGGACACTACATTTGTAATCAATTTTTCGATGTCCTAGAACAAGAATTTGTCCAAGGCTATTTCTTAGACATTTAAAGTAATGGTATTCATGGTTCTAATGGTTCAAGAATCGAATGATTTGGAGTTCTAAAACTCACAATACAGCCTAATTACTGAAGAGAGGTCAAATGCATTCCAACCCAGTTTCACCCAAAAACCTACTCACATGCACAATTGAGCAATTAAACCAACACTCACTACCATCATCATCTATCAACAACCACACAATCAAGAAACTTATAACATACATGAATATATGTATATATATATAAATTCATATATATAAAAAATAAAGTTTCCCAAACCTGGATTTGCGATTCAAAACCTCAATCTTCAAGAACCCACTCAATCAAGCCTTAGCTCCTCTTCAAATCATTCAAAACTCGCACAAACAAACCCAATAATCACTAAACCAAAACTCTAACTTACTCAAATCGAAAGCAAACTAGAAGAAAAAGAAGTTCAAAACACAATAACCAAAACCTAACCACTTACCTCTTCAACCTTGCTCCCAAACTCTTCCAAAATAGATCCAACTCATACACAACCAAGAGAAAGAATGCAAGAAATGGGAAAGGGAAAAGAAAAGAGAGAGAACGGGAAGGAGAGGAGGGCCAAACGTAAATCTGCCCCTTTCCATTCTTCTTTTCCTATTTCTCTTTCTCATTTAGTGCACACACCAACCATTCCACTTGTCACCATCCTAAAGGTCCACTTGTCAAAATCTTCAATCCCACTTTGACTTACTCCTACATGCACCATACACTAAACACACACAATTAATTCTTGAATAAATATCTTCAATACACCAAACACCTCTCACACCCTATCATTTCTTAGCCCACTCACATCCTACTTCCATATACTTCAAGCATACTCTAACAATTCCTTATAAGCCACTTGTCATCATCCTGCAAACCCAAGTGTTACAATCTTATCCAATCACTTCCTACATACCATACACATGTTCCACTAGATAATTCATTCACTAAACTTATTTAATTATTTTCTTAGCAATTAAATCCTTATTATCCATATTACTCATGCATAAATTACCAAAATACCCTTCACTTAACTGACTTAGCTGCCGATTCCGACTAGGCCCGTTTTGGGGTGTTACAAATCTACCCTCCTTAAAAGAATTTCGTCCTCGAAATTCACATATATCCGATTTTCTGAATTTCAAAATCTTGATTACTACCATTAACACACTAACATTATACTATCCAAATCATTTTACTAATATCCGGGCATATAGTAGAAATTCTTCTCACTAAAATAAACATCTCCAAAATTTTTGAGTTACAGATCGTTTGCATTCTATCACTATCATATCAATCTTTTCACTTAACTCTTTCCTCATAACACTTCTCGTCTTTTAAATACAGAATCGTTCACACATTCATTATACTCTTTCCTTGATCAAAATGACTATAACATTCTCTCCTAAATTACTAGTATCACTAGTCACAATTTGGTTTTCACATTTTAAATCATCACATAATCTTACAGTACTTATTATTTAATCATCTTATACAAAAGTCTGCAATTCTATCCACTTACTTGCTTATACTTATCACTATCACTCTTGTTCCTAATAGCAAATAGTACACGTACACCCTGTCAGCTTTCTCTCAATCAAAACACATATACAAATGCTGTTCATGTATGATCAAAGGGATTACGATGCAATGAAAATGTGATGGCTCATGTATGCAGAATGATGCTGAGAAAATGCAAGTAATGCTGTAATGATGCATTTTGTCCCATCCCCATGATTCAAGATGCTTTTATTCAAACACTTTTCTGGAGATAGCTGACAGGCATATAGAGTACTACCAAAACCTTATAAAATCCAAATACTCATCCACTTACACGATATCTTACTTTACTGAGATACACTCAGAACAAAACCTTGAGAAATCCTAGGAATAGTCAGTCTATCCAAAATTCGAATTAATCCTTGCACTAATGTTCTATTATTAGAAACAGGACCGAAATTCTAACCAAAAAGGTGCACAGAAACGAAACACTTTGATCAGTACTAATTGGGTTCACACTTTCGGTCGTCTCATTCACCTTCTCATTCGGGTCAGGCTCCATCTAACATAACACACACAGGACAAAACGCATCTGCATTAGGCCACGACACAAAACTGACTCTCAAACAAAGACTCGACACATAACAAATAACATACAAGGACCCAATACTCAAACAAATAAGGCAACCAGAATCTTGTGCTCTGATACCACTAAATGTAACACCCCAACTCATACGTGGACGAACCCATCCGCAATGGAGTAGGAAGCCGTACGAGTAGGTGTGTTACCGGACTGAAGCGAGACAAAGCATACTAAAATACAGAAGAATTTAAAACTTGAGGAGTAGATTTGGACATGCACATTTCGCAAATGTGCATACACTAAGCAAAAGCATACAGTTGTGAAAACTTACAAGCATACAATAGAAGTTATACTCCAAACTTCGCTATACAAATATTTACATGGCCCAGAATATTATATAAGTATCTTTACATATTATTACATATACATATTCATCAGAATTACAAAATCCAGGCTACAGAAATTAAACAAAATACATCACTTCTAACTCCTATGTGGCCGACTCTGCAGATGCGCGACTCGAACAGAAGCAAACCTGCCACCTGCACGGGGAAAAGAACCCGTGCTAAGCGATAACGCTTAGTGGGGAAAACAAACATAATAACATGGACGGCCATTCACAATGGTCGTCAAGGCAAAATACATTCAAATGGCAATTGCGAATATTCAAAACATATACCTAAACAGACTTGCATAATAAAGGCATTCATTCGGAAACTCACACATATAATCATATACATATATCAGGAATGGGCCAAAACAGTCATAACCCAAAACACGACACCAGTGTTATCATGCTGAGCCACATACCCAAGAAAACATCCATAACACCACACTTCTGCTGCACAACTCTAATACATAGCATATCATGCTGTAAACACTCCCATAACGGAGACTGAAGGCATAATCGCATCACTTCACATTCATATTAAAACCATGCAGAAAGTACGATTACATCTTATATACTTGCCCTCACAACCGATCTGATTCACATGCTTGTACACAATAAAACCATGCTTAACTCATTTACATAAATACATCGATCGAATCATTTCAAAGCATTCAGAAACTAATAACAAATCACATGTCAAGTACGGATAATCATGTTAACTGAAAAGTCATGTTCACTAAATACAGATTTACTTTCTGAAGCCCGTAGTCATATTCATATACATATAAACTGATTCTTACTCATTCAGATATCACATTCTGATGACTGTTTCAAAACAGAATAAAACAAACCATCAAAATACCTGCTGACTCATAATAGTGGATAACGAGTACTCATGAGGGAACATATAGCCCGATCTCTGACCGGGTAAACCTCAGAGGAAACATATAATATAATGTACCATGCAGGTACTAGTCGAAAAGCAACATCATTTTTTTTCCACATTCCAAAAACATTTCATATCAAAGGGTTCGCGAGGAACCAGTCGTGGGACCTGATCAGGGTCCAAATCGTTCAAAGGACGCTGCAGCTACAAAGACTCTATTAGGCATGCCTAACTATCCACTAGACTGACTCTCGCAGGTCATGCATCATACAAATCATATTTCACATCATATAATTTATATCATTATACATAATCAGCAATAGGTGAAACATATGAGTAAAATCATAAAGTAAGTAATGCATCATACAATTTACACTTAAGCATATCATAATAATCTTAGAGAAAGATCATAAATATAGATATGCATAACACATTCAGTTATATTAACATACTTCATGACATAGTCAAAGAACACACCTAAAGGCATCACAAGTTCGGAATTCAAACATTGAAATCACCAAAGAAAACTCATTTAACATAACACATCTGTCGCGCTCGCGATGTCTGTCGCGCTCGCGACAGAGACAATAGTCTCTTCGCTGTGCGCGCGCGATGGACTTCGCGATCGCGGGAAGGAGAGAAAGGCCCGGCTCTGTCGCGGTCGCGACAGAGGACAAGCATTGCTATCGCGGGGTCGCGGCAAGTCGCGTGCTCGCGATAGCACAGGCCAACAATGTGCTCTGTCGCGATCGCGATGGTTGTCGCGCTCGCGACAGAGAGCACACAAGCTATTACTATCGCGGGCTCGCGACAGCGTCGCGTGCTCGTGATGGCACAGCATCAGGATCACCAGTCTCTGTCGCGCTCGCGACAGTGTCGCGATCGCGACAGAGTCATGATTCCAAAAATCTGCAGAATTTTGCAAGATTTTTCCTTCCTCAAACTCACCCACAAACACACGAAACACATCCAAAAGTCTCTTACCTCATCTCCAGCCAGTCACACATTATTGATAACATAATCCAATATTCGTATCAAGTATTTCAATCAAACACGCCATTAACAATATCCATATACACAATCTATAATAATAACATTATTCGTCAATCATCTCCATCGCACTCACATTAATTGCATTCGTACATATGGTACGTCATTCTAAGGTTACTCAAGAGACCATCACAATATAGCACTCATCAATAAACAAACCTTCATGGAGTTATATCTATTCTTAATTACTAGTTAAATCACAAATCTTAATCATATTCATAGGTTTTTCCCAACAATCATTACTTATATAGTCAATTAATTACCCTAAACCTACATAATTACTAATGGGAAAGATACGGGATTGATCCGGGTCAATCCTAGACTCAAAAATATAGAATAAAAGGCTCAAAACATACTTTTCTGTCGCGAGGTCGCGACCCTTGTCGCGCCCGCGACAGAGGCTCGCTTCAGCTCCCCTAACAAACAGCTTTTTACTACAAACTAATGTCGTGAAAACCGACCTCTAAACCTCATTTTTAGGAAATTTTGTCTTCTTAACAAATGTTTTCCTACGTCGTAGCTTTCAAATGAAACAAGTTGGACATCAATTGGATGTCTACAACTCCAGATATGCACTCCACAACCCATACTGGTCAAACAACCCGAGACAACAGGGACACTACATTTGTAATCAATTTTTCGATGTCCTAGAACAAGAATTTGTCCAAGGCTATTTCTTAGACATTTAAAGTAATGGTATTCATGGTTCTAATGGTTCAAGAATCGAATGATTTGGAGTTCTAAAACTCACAATACAGCCTAATTACTGAAGAGAGGTCAAATGCATTCCAACCCAGTTTCACCCAAAAACCTACTCACATGCACAATTGAGCAATTAAACCAACACTCACTACCATCATCATCTATCAACAACCACACAATCAAGAAACTTATAACATACATGAATATATGTATATATATATAAATTCATATATATAAAAAATAAAGTTTCCCAAACCTGGATTTGCGATTCAAAACCTCAATCTTCAAGAACCCACTCAATCAAGCCTTAGCTCCTCTTCAAATCATTCAAAACTCGCACAAACAAACCCAATAATCACTAAACCAAAACTCTAACTTACTCAAATCGAAAGCAAACTAGAAGAAAAAGAAGTTCAAAACACAATAACCAAAACCTAACCACTTACCTCTTCAACCTTGCTCCCAAACTCTTCCAAAATAGATCCAACTCATACACAACCAAGAGAAAGAATGCAAGAAATGGGAAAGGGAAAAGAAAAGAGAGAGAACGGGAAGGAGAGGAGGGCCAAACGTAAATCTGCCCCTTTCCATTCTTCTTTTCCTATTTCTCTTTCTCATTTAGTGCACACACCAACCATTCCACTTGTCACCATCCTAAAGGTCCACTTGTCAAAATCTTCAATCCCACTTTGACTTACTCCTACATGCACCATACACTAAACACACACAATTAATTCTTGAATAAATATCTTCAATACACCAAACACCTCTCACACCCTATCATTTCTTAGCCCACTCACATCCTACTTCCATATACTTCAAGCATACTCTAACAATTCCTTATAAGCCACTTGTCATCATCCTGTAAACCCAAGTGTTACAATCTTATCCAATCACTTCCTACATACCATACACATGTTCCACTAGATAATTCATTCACTAAACTTATTTAATTATTTTCTTAGCAATTAAATCCTTATTATCCATATTACTCATGCATAAATTACCAAAATACCCTTCACTTAACTGACTTAGCTGCCGATTCCGACTAGGCCCGTTTTGGGGTGTTACAAATACACGTTGCTGATCCTCAGGGAATGGCCTCTCGACTGTTTCTGATGGCGGTCTTTCAGCTCTACCTCGTCCTCTTCCACTTCTAACATTCCCAGAAGCTTTGCCTTTCTCTTTATTTACTTGTGATGCCATATTCTCTCTTGTTTTAGGACACTGAGCAAGGAAATGCTCTGTACTACCGCGTTTGAAGCAAGCTCCAGTGAGCTTTCTACACTCGCCCCAGTGACGTCTATTACAGTGCTCACATTCTAGGGCCATACTCCCTCTACTAGTAGGCGGTCTCACACTTCCAACCGAAGTTGGTACTTGTACCGATGCTTGCTCATCCTTTCCTCTTTTTACTACTCTAGCTCCTCTACCAACATTCTCATCTTCTCTTGGAAATCTTCTTTTCTGCTCTCTCTTTTGCTTTATCAATTCAGATTCCTCCATTTTCATTGCTGCCAATACAACTGGATAATAACCCACTGGCTGTAAAGCAACCATAGCAGACAAAGGTCCCCGAATACTCTCTCTTAATCCATCTTCAAATTGCCTACATCTGAAGTCATCAGTTAACATTCCTTCCGGTACATATTTACTCAAACGAGTAAACTCTTTATCATATTCTGCAACAGTCATATTCCTCTGCTTAAAAGTGACAAATTCTTTCCACTTGGCATCTTTATACGCTTTGGTCACAAATTTCTCCTTGAACTCTCGAACAAAGAAATCCCAGGTTAACTCCATGGGTATCTGAGGATGCTGCAACACCAACTTCCACTAGTCATATGCTGCACCCTGCAGCAATGACACAGCGCAAACTACTTTCTGGTTCTGAGGGTAACTGATCTCTTGTAAAATTCTTTCTATTTTCTCTAACCAGAATTCTGCTATCTCGGATTGATCCAGGGATGTTCCATGGAACTCTTCAGCTCCTCTCTTTCTTATCAAATCTGTTGGAGCTTTAGGAGCTGTCAGTCTATCTAGGATCTGTACCAACCCATGCATCAACTCCGGGTTGTTCTGAACAACTCTTGCTCTTTCCTCTCTATCTTGTGCTTGTACATGTGGATCCACTCGAATCGGATTCACACTGCCTGTAGTCTCTCCTACATGCTCACTCGGGTCGGACTCCATCTACACCCTACAAAACCAGCATCTGCATTAGGCCACATTCTAGACAACTCAAACATATACACTAGTACTATACTCTATCACCTTCTAGTCCTGAACCAATTAACCTAGGGCTCTGATACCACTAAATGTAACACCCCCATACCCCCGGTAAGGAATATCGGGGCGCTACGCGGACACTTACGTATACTTGCACATGCATTAGCGGAAGCGGTAACAATAAATTAGAAATAAGTTGGGCCCAAACAAAATTACTTTTATACTATATATATATATATACTGTACATATACAAAAGTTTGATAATTCTTACATGTTCATTTACGTTACATATACAAATACATTTAATATTTACATGTCGATACTATACTCCCTATATACTACATAATGATGTTACTTAAAACATCACAAACTCTAACTTTATCTTATACAAAAAGGGAATAACAAAAAGCTCCTAGTGGCCCTCACTTGCAGATGAACGCTTTCACTGGTCTGAACCTGTCAACCTACACGGAAATAAACATCCGTGCTAAGCGATAACGCTTAGTGGGGATGAAAATAATGCAAGGGACTTCTTTCGAAGTCACAAAGTAAATTGTATATGCACCACATATATTAGTCAAAGCACACATGCGTATATTTCCACACTCATGTAAATCATGTATTCCAATTCATATAAACATATACTTGTATACACAACTGTCATGTTTCATTATTCTCATGTACTTTAACTTTTATTTGTAACACTATATACAATCATTTCATGTTCACTATACACTAGCAATAACAATAAGCCTGAATTCCTTTCATGGTGGATACGGGTAACTCTGGATACTGTTACAGTATCTTACATGTGGAGAATTAACTCAAACTCTATGGAATACACGAGGTATTCCGAACTCTGGGCACAATTAAGGCCAACTCTAGCAGCTGCACTCTAGCCCTTTATAAGCATGCTTATCTATCCACTATAACGGTAATCAGGCTCAGATACAACTCATATACTTAATTCATGTATACATGTTATCACTTCATCGCATCAACATATAAATTAAGACAGAAGAAAACATATCTCAAGCTAGAACAAGACGAGAAGGTTCACTGTCGCGATCACGACAAGGAGTCGCGCTCGCCACAGAAGCCAGGTTTACTGTCGCGATGGCGACAAGATGTCGCGCTCGGGACAGAAGCCAGATTGCCAAAGGAAAAACTCTAGGTATATTATACCAAATGCATATATAATCTTTATTAGTTAAATGACAAATTTTAAACATACTCTAATGTATTTCCCCATTGATAACTACTTTATTGTCATTTACTAACCCTAAATATGCATAATAAGCTAAGGGAAAGGGTAAGGGGTTGACCCATGACAACTAAGAGCTCAAAAAGAAGAAGAAAAAGCTTAAAATGAGTTGTTCTGTCGCAAGGTCGCGACATGTGTCGCGCTCGCGACAGAAGACTCGACTTTGGTGCCTCACGGCACCACTTTTTACCCTAAACTTGAATCGCAAAAAACACCATCTAGAACACATTTTTAGGCAAAATGGTCTTCATAAGAATTGTTCACTAGGATGTTAGCTTTCAAATAAGAAAATTTTCAGGTCATTTGGACATCTAGAACTTAATATATGATCTAAATAACCTCTACTGTTCTAGTGAACCCGCCAGAACAGAGTCACTTACGTTTTAACTACTTTTTGGGGTACGTAGAGTCAGAATTAGCTCAAGAACCCTCTTAGATATTTTTAGCTATGGATCTTATGTTTCAGATGCAATTTGAATCAACTCAATTAAAGTCTTGTAACTCTACTTATGTCAAATACAATACACAGAGGTCTATGAACAACTAAACAGAATTTTACCCATAACACACTTCACAACTATAAAATATGTACAACTCATTTAACACTCATATAACCACAACATATGCATATTCAAACATCATATATCACAACCAGCAATCAAAATGAGTAAAAGAAAAACCGCACACGATCTCTACCTCTAGGAGTTGAACCGCGCTCTCTACTCGGCTCCAACCTTTTCTTTGCCTTTATTGGGCCTCTTGTCCACAGCTTCCATACACAAACCATTCAAAATACCAAAGTTACTCTTCTCTCTTACTTTAAATAAAAAATAGAAATAAGATAGAAGAAGAAGACCAATACTAACTAAATAGCATTACTTACCTTCTTAGGAGACCTAATCAAGCTCTACTAACCCCTCTCAAAGCTAATCCAAATGAATCACTCAAAACATGTAAAGAAGAAGAAGAAGGAATGAAAGAAAGAGCAGGGCAAAGGAAAAGAAAGAAACCAACGTGAAAGAAGAGGAGTGAAGAGGGTAGTTGGTCAATCCATATTCAAATCCATTAATTGGCCAAAAGCACAGCTGTGTTCACTCAAAAGCACAGCTGTGTTTTGCAATCCCTTATCCAACATTAAATCTCCCCATTAAATGCCACTTACCTTATTAATTCCTTCAATTATCTCTTAATCAAATACATATATATCTCTTGCCACTTGTCTCACTCCTACGCAGCCATGTGCCAACACCCTACGATGCCACGTGTCAAAAAAAATCTCAATTTAGTTGACATAACACGGGAGGGTTCTGTCGCGCTCGCGACGCTTGTCGCGCTCGCGACAGGACTCTCACACCCAACATCTAATCTTTTTTTTTTGAACCGAAATTCTATAATTCTTCTAGGGCTATTTCGGGGTGTTACATTAATGCTCAGCACGTAGAGTGTTACTAAGCGCAGGTCATAGTAGATTTTGATGTGGCCGAAAATTTAGTGATGATCGAAAGAAGTGTCCGACAGGAAGGATTGGCATGGCATGTATACGGTCTCAGTAGGCGAAGGCAAAGATGCACGGTACAAGGATATTAATTTGTATGTTAATGTAACTCTTATGTTATTGTATATATATAGGATTGTGATTGTAGAAAAAAAAAAGAAATTTCCCAGATTGTTAAGTGCATTGTAGTCTATGTTAGTGCAGTGTTGTGACATCTAGTATCCATACCACTTACGGGTATAGGGTGTTACAGGACTACTAAGTGAAATAAAAGTGTTTAATTTAGTATAGTGGGAAATAATAAATGTAAAGGTAATGGGAATAGATTGTAATGTGATTACTAAGATAGTGTTAATATAAAAGAAAATAATGGATACATTATAATGTTAATTATATAATTGAATGAAATTGAGAAGGAATTTGAGAAGAAATTTACGTATTAATAATAAAACTACAAGAATAACGTTAATGTAAAATATGAATTAAGGTAATTAATAAGATTATTGTTAAAATTAATAATATTATTAAGAGTATTGGTACAATTAATAGTGACGCTGATAATAGAATTGAAAATGTTAAAGTATAGTAACATAAAAGACAACAAATGATATAAGAGTGATAATTAACCAAAGTAAATAATTATTGTCCAAAATATGTGATTACGGAAATAAGCTCGTCTATGCATGCATACAGATTTGGTTACTGAAAAGATAGAATATGTATCCACCACTGGGTATTTTTAATGCTCAGCGCCTAGACTGTTACTACACACAGGTTATGGTAGATTTAAAATGGCCAAAGATATAGTGACAACCGAAAGAAGTATTCGATAGCCAAGATAGAAGGATTTGCATGACATATATACAACCGCAGTAGATGAAATCAATGACGTATGGTATAAGTATTTGAATTGTATGTTAGTGTACAGCTAAGTTTGTAAATGTATGTTGTGATTGTTATTGTTGAAAAAAAAAATTTACTGGATCTATTGAGTGCATTACAGTATATTTCAGTGCAGTGTTATTGTAGATACAGGGTCCAGAGGCATCACAGATCAAGGTTAACCAATGATAAAATTAACGCCTGTTCACAGGCAAAAAGGTTGGAAGTGATGATTTACTTGTCAAAATTCGCTTTTTAGATATAAAAAATTAAAAATTAAAAAAATTAATATTAAAATAAAAAAAAAGGCTGGAAATTATAGTGTTTTAGTCAAAATTCCTTCAAAGAAAAAAATACTGAAATTTTCGGCCATCGGCACACGAGGGCAGGCCTTCCTCGTGCCCGTGGTAAGTGCAATTATCGCTTGCCTGCCGCGTGCCCCTAGCTCTCCAGCGATGGGCGTTGGTCTCACCTGTCTGCCGAAAATGCAATTTTTTAACCGTTTTTCTGGATTTTTCCCCAAAATTTATTTTTTATCCCATTTCTTAAAGATTTTCATGATTTCTTCCATTTTTAAAATATAGATAAAGAATAATTTGATTTAAATTTATTTTCTTTTCCTAATTAATTAGGTTTTCATAAAAAATCTTATAAATAAAAAATTATGGAAAGAGAAAGGGAGGTTTTTTTTTAGGTTAAAAATTTTAGTTTTCTTCTCTTCTTCTTCAAGAGAGAATTCTCTCTACTTTTTTCTTGAGTTTTCTTCTTCTTCAAACAAATTTCTTAATAAAAATTCAATTTTTAATCAATAATCATTATTGAGACAAAGAAAATATTTTTTTGTTTTTTGGAATTTTTTTCTTTTCCTCCATTATTTTTTTTAACAATTTAATCAATAATCTTCCTTAAGACAAAGAAATCAATTCTTTGTTCTTGAGAATTAATTTTATTTTCTTCTATTATTTTTTATGCAATTTTCTTTCTTGGAATAAAATTCAATTTTTCTTATTTTTATTTCTAATTTTGTGGATAAAAAACGATGAAATCAATCATATTTTTTCCTCCATCGAATCCGAATTCTAAGGCTTAACATTCTGTCCCTGATCTCATAGTTTTATTTGTCATTTGTTTATTTTTTTTATTGTATTATTTTTATTTCTCATTTACAATTATTTAGATCTTTAGATCTATTGTATATTTATTTATTTTATGTTGTCTTGTTTATAGATTTAACATTTTTCATTCCTTTTTTATTTGTTTCATTGTTCATTCTTCTTTTTTATTATTATTACTATTATTGTTATTTATTATTATTATTATTATTATTATTATTATTATTATTATTATTATTATTATTATTATTATTATTATTATTATTATTATTATTATTATTATTTTTCATGTTTTTATGAATTAATCTATTAATATGTGGAATTATTTGTTTTAATCATATCATTTAATTTATTTGTCATTTATAATGCATTTTTTTCATTCATTTTAATTTATTAATTTATTATTTTTGATGTGTTTAATTGATTTTCTTGATTTAATTACTAACTTCAATTTTATTTGTTTTTTATTATAATATCTGTCTTCCTTGTTTGGGCATTCCCACAAGTGAATGGGGAGATCCAGGAGGCTTGTTTGGCTTGACTTTTAAATTTTTTATCATTTGTATTATTTTCTTTATTTGAATTTTTATTTATTTTGCCATGTAATTTCTAGTAAAATTATTTATTTTATGCACATTTAAAAGAAAATCATAAAAAATATTTTTATTAATAAATTGAGTTTTTTTTCTAATAAAATAGGACCAATGTCCTAGTTTTCCATCCAAATAAATTGTCACTTTAAAAATATTTTCTGTAAGTATGCATGTGGGGACCAATGTCCTCATCCTTAATAAATATAGCGTTTTATGTATGATTTACATTTCATTTACATTGGTGTATTCTACCCCTATTTTTATTGTAAATTAATGTTCTTTTATTTAATTTATTTTAATATTGCTTTATTTGCTGCTTTTATTATGTGATCGATATGTGCTCTAATTACTGCATTTAATGGAATGAGAAAATGGAATGGAAGTTTAAATTCAAAACTCAATTATAACTTAATCAAGGTATGAATAAATGGTAAGTCTCGAACCATCTCTGGTCTTAGGCTCAATGAGGTTAGATGCACCTTTCCAATGTTCTCTTGGAAGTGGAATTCCAAAATGTCTCTTATTGCATGTAACACCCCAACACCCCTCGGGAGGACATCGGGGCACCACGCGGACTCTAACACGTACATATACGTATACTGGCGGAAGCGATAGCAAAACACACATCAATACGAGATAAAAAAAAAAATCAAATAATGCTTGGGCCCAACATGCATTTTACACATATTATACATATTACAAAACTCTTGTCGTTTTACTTTACATATTCGTTTCAGTACATTTATTACAATAAACTTTACATGTAACAACTATACTCTTTTATCACATAATGATGTTACTCAAAACATCACAAACTCTATTTCTATCTTATAGAAAAAGAGATCAAAATAAATCTCCTAGTGGCATGACACGCAGATGCCCGCTCACAGATCCGAACCTGCAAACCTACACAGAAACAAACATTCGTGCTGAGCGATAACGCTTAGTGGGGATGAAAATAAAGAAAAGGACTTCTACTGAAGTCACACACACATATTACATGCGTCACTTATACAAACATGTTCAATACAAAACAATAATCATCTAATCTATATAATCTCATGTTCACATGCATATAAACTTTTATTCATTAACAGGTCATGTATACATATTCTCATTCTCAAGCAAAGGCATATATACAAAACAAGACTTATACATCAACTCTTGTACACTTCAAAACATATAATAGGAATAGCCTGAAATCCTTTAGTTGTGGATACGGGCGCTATATAAATAGAGGACCGAAGTCTCAGAACATGTGCTATATCTGTATCTATATGACCATCTCGGAGGTCGGCCGCTTCGCCCAAACGGGGCGGTCGGAAGCAGCTGCGCGGTAACCCTTTATAAGTATGCTTATCTATCCACTACTATGACTGTTGAGGCTGAACATATAAACTCTATACACTCTATCATATACATTCTATCTCTCAAACGTTATAACATGATTCAAGCATATATAATCAATATCATATTGCAAATCATGTTCAATAATTAAAAAGCATATAACATTTAATTCCATTCATAAACTCTTATATCATACCATCATTTATATATAATTTAATTAGAAAGACATTCATATACCAATTTAATAATGTTAGACACAAGTTGAACAAGTGATAATAACTTCGGGTGAAGTTCGGGTTTGATTCGGGATGGAAAAAGGACCATTTCGGGTGAAAAATGAGGTTACACGGTGGTGAGGCACTCCATACCGCCTTGTAGGACGTGAAAATTGGGTAAATAAGGGACATAATGGTTTTACACGACGGTAAGGAATTCCTTACCCCCATTTAAACTTATTCTGCCTCACTGGTTCAGGACAGACTGTAGGTCTAATCTTGCAACGCATTTTCCACATAGTTAGAGACATTTTCAGGCAAAACTTTCTTCATAACAATTGTTCCTTAGGATGTTAACAAATGGGAGAAATTAGAGGTCAATTAGACATCTATAACTCTAGATATGAGCTAAAAAACCTATACTGTTCCAGTAACCGACCCAAACAGAGACAATTCAATTTTTAAATTTTTCAAGGATCTTAGAGCCAGAATTGGCTTCCGATTCTTCAGACACAATTTTAGATCTATGTCTTATCTCTCTAAGGGCACTGGAATCATGCAATTTGGAGGTCTAAAACTCTACTTATGACAAAAATAATACACAGAGGTTTGATAAAAACTGAACAGAATTTCCCCAAAATCACACCTTACACACAAAAGCTATATGGAACCCATCTAACATATCAAAAAATCATGCAAAATCATCCAATACGTAACCACAAACATATATACAAACATATATCATAAAACACTGCAAGTAATCAAAATGAATAACATAAAATTCGCACATGATCCCAACCTCTAGAAAGCTTGATCTTGTGCTCACTACTCGATTCCGACCTTCTCTTTGCCCTTATTCAATTTCTTGATCACAGCTTAAACCAAGACCATACAAAGCACTTAAGTTAATCTTCTTTCTACTTTAAATCAAAAACAGGAATATGGGAAGAAAAAGGAGGTCAACTTAAAAGACTAACTAAACTTACCTCTCAAGAACCCATTCAACCCTTCTCTTATTCTTCAAACCAATCCAAGAGAACCAACTTAAGGTAACAATATATATAATTATGTGAAGGATAGCAAATGGATTGATAAATATGTGTGTGAGCTATGGGTATCTCAAGTATGATGAACCATGTATGCGAATGCGTATAAACACGTATGTGTTAATATCTAATAACATGTATAAGTTAGAATGTAATAATATATATATAAAGTGTTGTATGTGAATGAGTTTAGGATGCCATGTATGCATAAGTAGTAAGAAATGAAGAGAGTGCATGAATGTTCTAGTTGATATATGCTATAAGTTACATGTGTGTATAGTAAAGGTTAAAGTAAATGTATATGAGAATGTGTATATGCTTTGTTAAGAATAATAGTTATAAGCCTAAGATGCTCATATAAGTGGATAGATAAGCATGCCTACAAAGGGTTAGATGTTTTGCAGCTGCTAGATGTTGGCACCAATGGTGTCTAGATGTTTGGCATCGACCGGTGTCTATATGTTTGGCATCGACGGATGTCTAGATGTTGATACTTTTAAAGTATATAGATGTTATGAGACTTTGGTCTCTAGATGACTTGAGACTACGGTCTTTATATGATTTGGTACCATTACTTGGTATTTATATGTACCCGTATCCACTTATGCTATGACATTAGGCTACCTATTATATGTAAATGTACAAGAGATGTTATTAGTTTTACATGAGATGTTATTTATAAGTACATGAGATGTCATATATGCTAGATAGCTATAGTAAATTGTTAAAGAAGTATATGATTATCGTATACCGGAAATGTTAAATGAGTTAGCACATGTATATGAGAAGATATTATTTGTATGTAATAGGTTATAAGAACTTATACATGATGCCATGTAGGTATGTTAGAAGTTTACTTCATTGTTTTGCGAATCTATATGCTTGGCATGCTTGTTGTAAATGAGTTAAATGTTGCTAAAGTGATGCTTGTGACTTCATAAGAAGTCTTTATTATGTGTGATATACCCACTAAGGGATTTCGCTTAGCACGGGTGTTTTCCCGTGTAGGTTTATAGGTTGAAAGGGTTCCACAACTGCAAGGTCATGGCCACCAGGAGTTTGAGTTGGTGTGTTTTTGTATATCATATAGTTATTGTGACGCGCGCCGGATCCCCACGGCCGCCCATGGGACCGCCCGCTTGAGGGCGATCGGGGCATTTGTGGGTCCGTTGATAGCTTGCAATAAATCGCAAGTGCGTCTATGTTGGGCAACAGGGAGGTTTCATGGAGTCGCCACCCAATAGAACATTGGGAAAGTTACTCTCGCCTCGGAGAGCCTAAGACTGCGCGTTGTATCCATTTTGGGCCAACCAGAGGGGTCTTGGCAGGTAAACCTCTCGCCCTAAGGAGCCTAGGATTAGCGCTAAAGTCTCGTGGCACAAAAAGGTGTCTTGAAGGGTAAACCTCTAGCCTCTTTGAGCCCAAAGACCAGAGCTGGGTCCGGGATTTCTCATCTATTTCTACCTCGATTAATTTATGATCAAATTTTAATTATCATTAATTCGCTCTCTCTCCACACGATGCAATTTTAATTTAAAAGCGCAAATATTCACATTGAACGCGATAGAATAAACATATCAAAAATAACATCAAAGGTAAATTACAATAATACCAGGAGCAGAATACAACTCCCATTTAAAAGTGCAAACATACATAAAACCGGGGAATTTATTAATTATGAGGACTTTGGTCCCCGCATGCACAATTAAAGAAAATATTTTGGATGTGATAATTTTATTTGGGATGAAAACTAGGACATTGGTCCCATTTTATTATGAAAAATCTAAATTAATTTAGTAAAACTATTTTTGTGATTTTTATTTAGGTGCGCATAAGAAAACATTTTATTCAATGAATATATACAAGGAAATTAAAATAAAATGAAAATTAAAAATGTATAAAGAAAATACCAAAGCCCGCAACTCCTCCTTCACGTGCATGGGTGCTCAAATGAGAATAAAACAATGATTTGCAACCAAAAATAAAAATAAAAGAAATTAATGTTAGTGATTAAGCCAACGAAATAATATGACATAAAAGATAATATGTACAATGACCATATAACATGCATAAGATACTATAACATGCATAAAAATAATTATGATGCAATTTAACATGCATAAAATGAGATAACATCATGGCAAATGCAATTTATTAATAATAAAGGTTAACATGCATGAAAAATTTATTACTCATAAAATGTGCATGAATGTGTAACATAAGAACAATAAAACTTAACATGCATAATAAAGTTTAAAGTAATATCTATCATAAAGGCATAAGAAAATAAATTTGAAATTTAATATACATGTAAAATATGAACAATAACATTTATGATAATAATGATACTAGCACCTAATGATAACAATAAACCAGTCTAATAAAAACTTTAATGATATTTAACACATGCAAACATAATAATAATCATGATATAACATAAAGAAATCAAAGATATTGACAAACTAGATTAAACATGCATAATAACATGGACAAAAAATAATTTGACATGAAAATAATATAATAAAATTTAAAAAATTTACTTGTTAAAGATAAAAATAAGAAGAAGAATATGGAGACTAAGAGAATTTACATGTTTAATGTGTTAATTGGAAGCAAAAATAAATGAAATTAACAAGAGAATTAATGAGTAAAACCAAAAATAATTACCCTCAAATTCAGTTTTGAATAATTGAAGGTAGAAGTCTTGAATTCCTTGTCTCTTCCTTGTGAAAATGCTTGGAAAATGCTTGGAAACTTGAAGAAAAACTCTAAAAAACAAGTATGTAAAGATTTATTTTTTTTTCTCTAAGTAAAAACCCAAAAAATTCAGTTTTTTGCTCTAAAATGTTCTTAATCCATTCCCCCCTTGTTTCTGAATTTTTTCTAGTGTTTTAACCCTCAAAAACTACCCAAAAACCACCCAAAACCGTCCAAAAACCGGTAAAAATCGAGTGGGGGTCGAAAATGGGCGAAATGAGCGAAGTGGGGGCGAAATCAGCGCCTTAACGCCGAAAATCGGCGTCAAACGTGCGCCTCGCGCACGTTTCCGCGCTGATGCGCGAAGTCTCCTCGCACGACGTGTGCGGCGCAGAGCGACCGACGCCCAGGGCGTCGGCCTCGCGGAGCGCACGCTCCGCAGTGCTCAGCGCACGGAAATTCGCGACGGCCCTTGGCCGTCGCCTTTCCGTCGCGATTATTTTCCCCTATTTTCCACTTTTTCTATTTTTTTCATTTTTCATCATTTTTTCACCTTTTTTTTTAATTTTTTATATAAAATACCCTCAACCTAAAACACACTTTTTCTTCTTCAAAATAATTTTAAAAAATATTTTTAAAATATTTTTAAAATACACTTTTTACTCACCGAAAAGACAAGGAAAATCACTTCTGAGCTCAAATCTTTTTGCCTATAAGCCGGCATAGCTAAATTTCATCATCGGGTAATCCTGATCAAGGCTACTCGGGACCCGGTGTCTACAGTTGTCCCCAATTTTGGGTAGGCTAGTGCATGGGTGCCTAGGTGAGCCAAAATTCAGGAAAAGGAAAGAAACGCGTACCTGAAGCGGTGATCTTCCTGCTTGATGATGGTAGTTGTTGCTGTCTTTTGGTTGTAACTGGTAATGCCGTGGTCGTGCTAACCTCTTGTGGGTAGTACCGCCATCGTGCTAACCTCTGTGAATTGTATTGCCGTGGTCGTGCTAACCTCTTGTGGGTAGTGCCGCCATCGTGCTAACCTCTGTGAATTGTATTGCCGTGGTCGTGCTAACCTCTTGTGGGTAGTGCCGCCATCGTGCTAACTGTTGTGAATTGGTAGTGCCGTGGTCATGCTAACCTCTTGTGAGTAGTGCCACCATCGTGCTAACCTCTGTGAATGTTTGAGCTGTGCTCCTTTAGATGCTTGGACTGGTGTCGTCACTCGGCTTTTGTTGGTGTTCCCCGCCGATTTCTCCTGCAAGATTGTATGCATAGGAATATACAAGAAATCACGTGTGCATGATATGGAATGCAAATGCTTGCAAAAATGTATAGATTGTGCCCTAGGTGGTCCAAGGTTTGCTGAGGTTGTAGCTTGTTTGCTCTACAATGCCCCCTGAATCCTGAGGATCGTCGACAAGTTTTCTGAAAGAGACGTCCGGTGTACATCCTTTGCCCCCTTGTCAATGATCACTTACCCGGGATTCTGTTTCATGTTCTGTGTTGTATGTTATATGATTGAAAGAAGATCATCCGAAATAACGTCGCCCTATTGCTCCAGGCATTGAACGTCATTGTTTTAAAGGTAGTGCGTCCCTTGTGGATTTTCACACTAGCTTTTCTTTGCGGGAAATGCGTCCCTTAGGGGATTTTCACACAACCCTTTGCCTAACTTTTGCCTGGAATGGACCCAACCCAATCCAGCGGCTTTTGTTTATTTTATTTTATTTTATTTTATTTTTACATATGGCAGACTGCCTGTTTCCAGGTTTTCACCCTGCCCTTTGGCCTAACTTTTGTTTAGAGAGCCAGTTACGGTTTTCATCTCTAACGGCCTTCTTTTTTTTTATTATTTTTTTTTTAGAGAAAGTTATCACCAAAGCTTCTATTAAGAGCAAAAAAAACACATATCCAATGAAGGGACTGAGCAATGAACAATTGGTATATTTCTTTTTTTTTTAAGACAGAACTGAAAGAACAATGAAAATATATTCTTTTATTCATTGCGAAATTGTGTACATTTCTATATGATTTCATCATACATGATTTTCATTTGACAAGAATTCAAAAGCATATGACTACACCTAATCTCGGAGTGGATTTTGTCAGCCTCAAACTCCTGTTATCAATCGGCCCTCTCGGGTTTTCTCGATTGAACATTTTCTCTTGGCCCTTAATTTTTGCCCAGGATGCCTTTTTTCGGTTTTCACCCTGGCAGGGCGCCCAATTTTAGCAAGGCCGCCTCTTTTCGGTTTTCGACCCGCGGGGCATTTATTCTCTTCTTTTTATTTTTTGTCTTTAGCTATGGAACCTTTTAAGTCTATCGACATTGACCGGGTCCTTGAACTCATTCCCATCGCTGTCTGCTAAAATTGCTGCTCCTTTTGTTAGCAACTTTTTCAAAATGAATGGACCTTCCAAGGTTGGTCTGAATTTGCCTCGTATGTCTGGAACTCCCGGCCTCATCATCTTAAAGACCAAATCCCCCTCCTTCAACGGGTGCTTTCGTACTTTCTTGCCAAACGATCGAGCCAGCCTCTTTTGATAAACTTGGTTATGGTAATAGGCTCGTAACCTGTTTTCATCCAACAGATTTAGCTGCGACAAACGTTGTTGTGCCCATTATGCTTCAGGAATCTCAGCTTCCATGACTACCCTCAATCATTTCAGCTCAATTTCAACTGGTAGGACTGCTTCAGTTCCATATACCAGAGAGAATGGCGTTGCCCCTGTAGAGGTTCTGACTGTTGTTCTATATCCCCAAAGTGCGAAGGGTAACTTTTCTGCCCAATCCTTGTAGTTCTGAACCATCTTAGCCAAAATTCTCTTCACATTCTTATTCGCCGCTTCAACTGCACCATTTGCTTGATGACGGTAAGGAGAAGACTTATGATGTTTGATCCCATATTTCTCGAGCATCTGTTTAGTCTCTGCCAGGAATTGCACCCCATTATCAGACACAATGTGATGTGGGAGACCATATCTGCATATCAGATTCCGTTCGATGAATTTAGCCATATCCCTTGCATCAACCTTCTTGAAAGATTCAGCCTCAACCCACTTAGTGAAGTAGTCAATGGCAACTATGATGAATCTATGCCCATTAGAAGCCGTAGGATGGATTTCGCCTATGATGTCCATTCCCCACGCTGCAAATGGCCATGGAGATGTTAAGTTATGTAACTCTGAAACTGGCACATGCCTCAAATTCGCGTACTGTTGGCATAACTGGCATTGCTTCACAAATTTTGAACAATCTGTATCCATTGTGAGCCAATAAAACCCTTGGCGCATGATCTTCTTTGCTAAGGCTAAGCCATTCATGTGAGCTCCACAAACCCCGGCATGAACCTCTTCCATAACTCTTTTAGCTTCTTTCTCTGCCAGACATCTTAACTGGATACCATCAGCTTGCTTTTTGTACAAAGTGCCATTAACACTAATGAGTTGAGTGGATAACTTCCTGATCATTCTTTGGTCCTTCTCATTGGCTTCCTCTGGAAAGACTGATCTCTCTAAATAATTCTGAATGTCATAATACCATGGATTTCCATCATTGGCCTCAATGTCCATCACCTGTTCAGCTTCAAAGCAAGGTCTTTCCGAACTATAAATCAGCACGGGTTTCATTGCGACTCCTGTTGGGTTATCCCACATAGACACTAATGTTGCTAGAGCATCAGCTAACTGATTTTCGTCTCTGGGGATGAAGTGAAAAGTGCAAATCTCAAACTGGCTGCTCAACGTTCTCAAGTGCTTTACATAAGGCAGCAGCCTTTCTTCCTTGACTGACCACTCCCTTCTGATCTGATGAATTACCAAGGAAGAATCTCCGAATACTTTTGCGGTCTTTGCCCCCAGAGCAAGTAATGCTTCCAATCCAAAGATGCAAGCTTCATATTCTGCTTCATTATTGGTAGCCTTATACCTCAACTTCTTAGCCAATGGTAGCCTTTCACCATCTGGGGTCGTAAGAATAACTCCTACGCCTGCTCCCTTATTATTGACTGCTCCATCAAAGAATAATTGCCACCCTTGTACTGCTATGGCCGTGACATCTTCATCTGGGAAGTTGTATTCAAACTGATCTCCCTCAATAGGATGCTCGGCTAAGAACTCCGCTACGGCTCTTCCCTTAATGGTTTTCTTGGTTATGTACTCAATGTCAAATTCCTGCAATAGCAGTAACCATCTTCCCATCTTCCCTAGTAGGGAGGGTGCTTCTTGGAGGTATCTGAGCGGATTATGTTTGGCAACCGTTTGTACCTTGAAGGAATGAAAGTAGTGTCGCAACTTCTTAGAAGCCCAGATAACTCCTAAACAAATCTTTTCCACCTCTACATATTTTGCTTCGTAAGGCAGGAATTTCTTGCTAAGATAGTAAACGGCAAACTCTACACCAAAATCATCTTCTTGAGACATCATAGCACCCACTGAGTTATCTTCCACAGCTAGGTACAGGATTAGTGGTTTGGCATAGCGTGGTGGTCTTAACACCGGAGGATTTAAAAAATACTCCTTAATGGTGTCAAAGGCTAATTAACAGTCATTGTTCCATATCACCAGCTGATTCTTCCTAAGAAGCTTGAAAATAGGCTCACATACTGAAGCTAGCTTGGCAATAAATCGGCTGATGTACTGAAGCTTTCTTAGGAAACTTCTGACGTTCTTCTCCTTCTGAGGCACTGCCATCTCTCTTATGGCTTTGACTTTATCGGGATCTACCTCGATTCCCCTCTGGCTTACTACATGTCCTAACAACTTTCCTGATGTAACTCCAAAAATGCACTTCTTGGGATTGAGGCGCAAATCATACTTGCTAATTCTTTGAAAGAACTTTTCTAAAGCCTCAAAATGACCTTCTCTGGTAGCCAACTTAATCATCATGTCATCAACGTACACCTCCACTTCTTTGTGGATTAAGTCATTGAGAACCTTGGTCGCCATCCTCTGATAGGTTGCTCCTGCATTCTTCAACCCAAAAGGCATAACCCGGCAGGCATATGTCCCCCACTCGGTGATAAAGGCTGTCTTGATCCGGTCCACTATCTTGTTAAGGATTTGATTGTACCCTGCGTACCCATCCACAAAGCTATACATCATACAAGCAGCAGCACTATCTACTAGCACATCAATATGAGGCAGTGGGAAATCATCTTTAGGGCAAGCTTTGTTTAGGTCTCGATAGTCGACGCATACTCGAACCTTACCGTCTTTCTTAGCTATAGGAACCACATTAGCTAACCATGTTAGGTATTGAACCTCTGTCAGGGACTTAGCCTCAATCAGCTTATGGATCTCCTCTTTCACTTTCTGTGCCCATTCTGGCCTAAGCCTCCGAAGCTTTTGCTTGACTGGTTTAAACTCTGGGTAAGTTGGGATGGCATGTTCGGCAACATCTCGATCTATTCCCGGCATATCCTCATAGGTCCAGGCAAAGACTTTTTCATATTTTTTTAATATTCTCCCAAATTTTATTCTCTCTTCAGGAGTTATGTCTGATGCTAGCAAAATTTCCTTTGGATTTTCCAAAGTTCCGAGATTAAATGCAGTTGTGCTAGTTGAATTAATATCAAAAATGAATGCATCATGCTTATGATCATGCGAAATGCAATCATCAGAAACATCACACAAGTAAGCAAAGTTGTTCATCTCATTAACATAATCAGAAACATTAACATTGTCCTCAAAGAGTTCTGGTATGAAAAGAGAATCTAAATGACTATCAACTTCAGTCGACGCCGATGCTGCAGCTGACTGTGCTTTGGCTTCTTGATTTGGTGAAATCTTGAGATCTTTAATCTTCGGCTCTGGCTCCACTATCTTCTCCTTCCCCTTAAGTCTGGTGGCTAACAGCTTATCAGTTACAATCTCTTCGGGCTCATCTCTGTCCCAGATGCTGCATTGGGTCATAATCTCCTCATCCTAAAAGTTCTCTACAGCTTTAACAACTCCGATCTCCCAATCAAAGACATCGTTAAAAATTTCAAATCCCGGGGTAATCTTCCCATCTACCCACTACGGCTCTTCTTCTCCGATGTAAGCACATACCAAGGATGATGACACAAAGCTCTCTGAGATATGGGGATCTTCTCTGATACTTTCTTCTTACCATACTCTCCTTTGTAGCCCAACCCTTTTCGATCCTTCTGACCACGTGTAGTGATAGCATTCTGCAGTCCCTGTGACTCTTTTCCCAAACCAGCCCCTGGGAGGAAGTGCATCTTTTTCAGCATATTCACCACTTGAGGGCTACCTTCTAAGCTTTGCTCTTCTCCGATCACCGATACATGAAAGCCACTGAATGGCTGATTAGAGATCTCCAAGGCAGACACTTGGTTCTCTCTTGCCGCTTTAATGGTCACTACCTCTCCTTCATGGGGTATCTTAATTATCTGGTGTAATGTGGATGGCACTCCCCCTAACTTGTGAAACCACGGTCTACCAAGTAGAGCGGAAAAGTTTGCTGGGATCGACAGAACCACAAAATCCATTTCTGTCTCAATAGGCCCCGTCTTTACCAAAGCTTTGAAAGTTCCCAATGCTTGCCTCCTGGAGTTATCATAGGCTGTGATAGTCAGGTCGGACTTGCTTAACATACTCTCATTCAACCCGAAGGCCTGGAGCGCCACTAAAGGACAGACATTTATCGATGACCCGTCATCAACCATGACGCAAGCAGTGTGTTTACCATTGATCTGTGCCTTGATGTACAAAGGTCGGTTGTGGCTGCGACCCTCAACTGGTAAATCTGCATCAGAAAAAACCAACTTCTCCCCAGATCCCCCCTTTACAAGGTCTAACAGCTCAGATGGGGAGATTGTAGTTGCTACAGTTGATACACTCAATGCTTTAACTAACTTCTGTCTGTGAGAGCGAGACTGTCTCAAGAGATCCCAAATAGATATCTGAGCCGTGGTCTTTTTCAGTTGCTTCACTATTGAATTTTCTTTCAGCTCTTTCTCTGCGATTGCTTGTGCTGGGTCTTGCTGCTTCTCAACTTCTGGAATGACCCTCCCACTTCTTGTTACTGCTTTTACTCTTTCTTCTTCCTCTGAATCCCACGGATCTGTAAACTCTCCATTTTTCTCATCTTCATCATCTCCACTCTCACTAGTGGACCAACAGTCTATCGCTGCCACGGAAATCCCTTCTTCATTCACTGTAGGGCGAGTAATAGCGACATACTCATTTCCATATAGATCTTGCATCACGTACCACGCTGATAGGCTCGATCCAATCATAAAGACTGGAGGTGGCACCGTATTATAACCGAACTTCTTTTTGCTTTCTCTCTTCTCAGGATCGGTGATCTGCTTGTTGTCAATTAGATCTTGGACCCGATGCCTTAGCGTTATACAATCATCCATCAAATGGCCGGTATGTTGGTGGAATGCGCAGTATTCATTCTCTTTGTGCCCTGGCTGTCCTTGGGTCTTGGTTGGCCTAGGTGATAGGGGCCGCAGTTTTCCTTCTTTTATTAGCCTCTTCAGCACCTATGATAAAGGCTTACCCAAGTTGGAGAAATACCTCTGACTTACGCCGGTTGCAGACACCTCGGCAGTCTTCCCAACTCTGTTACCAGTGCTTGAACTTGCTGGTTTGGCTGTCCCCTGATTGCTGTATCCCCTCCTGGCATAGGACTCACTATTTGCCCTCTTGGCTAGATATTCTCCTTCTGCTTCTATGGCAATGTCCTTCAAGGACTCCCAATCCTTGAGTCCCTTCATTTTCAATCCATCTCTTAAGTAAGGGCTGGCATTTCGAATGAATAGCCTGATCTGATCAGAAGTGTCCGGTTTGCATTTCATCTCCATAACCCGGTTTCTCCACCGAGTAAGGTACTCGTGGAAGGACTCCCCAGCCTTCTGTTGTAGCAACTCGAGATCTTTCAAAGTGACCTCCATCCGGGTACTTCAATCGTACTGCTTAAGGAACTCTTCAGTTAGCAAGTCCCAATCCTCCTTGTACCTCCTCTCAAGCCCATGGTACCAATCAATAGCAGCTCCTGTGAGACTCAAGCAGAAATACTCTATCTTTTGCTTTCTTGTTAAGGTCATTCCCTTCATGACCAGCGAGTATTGCTTGATGTGTGCGGCAGGGTCAGAGGTGCCATCAAATTTGGTAATGTCCGGCATCTTAAAATTCTGGGGAATCAGGTCATCCCCATCCAGCTCTCGGTCTTCCGGGTTCATTCCTTTTCCCACGGTCATCATCCTTGCCATGGCCTCAAATCTTTCTTCCATTTTCCTCCACATTGCCTCATCCAGTTTTGGCGACTTCTCTTTAGCTACTTTATGCTCCTCTAGCTCATCTTCCCCAAATTCAGCTTCAGACCTGGGGCCCTCTCTGCGCTCAATAGGTGCAGGCACTCTTTGCTCAACAACAGTGGGTCAACCACTGGTTGGTTAATTGCAACAGGACGTTCTTCTCTTACAACCTCTTGTTCAGCTGGTACTCAGATAGGGGCAACAGCAGCTTGTTGCCTAGCTATGGTGGTGGCAAGATTGCCCATCATTGCAATCATTCGGGCTTCAAATTCCTCCATTCTCTTTCCTACCTCCTCGGTGATTATTGCCCGGGTTGCATCAGACTCATTTGATGGATTAGCCATGCTTACTTCTGTTGATGATTCGGAAGAAAACCCCACACTTCCTTCTAAGACTGACTCTGAACTCTGATCCGACACTAACTCTGTTAACCCCAAAAGCGGCGTCCTTCTTAACCGTCCGTCGGGACCTCTAGACCACCCAGGAGAATCTATGATGGCTGAAGTGCAAAAATTGTTAAGATGATTCATGATTAAAATGCAATGCATGCTCATGCTGATGCAACATAGACAAACACATGCAAGCAGATAGATCCTTCCAACCTTATATCTCCCACACACGTGGTAGTGCGGTCTCTTTCCTAGGTGGGCTTGATCCATGGATTAACGTGGAACCCAATGGACACGTATGGTGCGCGGTGAAAAACCGGCAGCATAACAGCTCCTATCTAATGTACATACGTATGGGTGTTTGGCAATTATGTATTTAAACAATTCAACTTAACTAAGATGGGCCCACCGGGGCATGAAAGCCTTTGATGAAGACCATTAAATTTAATTGATTTCGTTTAATATATGATGGCCCATATAGCAAGCATAGTATTACGGTACATTTCACCTAGTGGAAGTATCTATTGCCATTACATGAGCTTTGGACAAGGGAGATGTTACTTTAAGGCTACCCAAGCACGATCCCTGCCGACGGGTCTAGCTCATCACGAGCATAGCGACCGATCGGGTCATCATTTTGATATACCATTGAGGTACGTGGCTTGGGCTAGTGATTATCCTTAACACTTCCCCAAATTGAGTGAAAATGAGGTCGTGCTTCGGGAACGCACCGGGGCTTGAAAAGGGACCAAACTAACTTAATCTAAAGCTCTAATAAGATGATATGCAATTTTGAGATAAAGCGAATTTATGAATTAAATTTTAACCATAAATGTTAAACGAGGTATTTTCAAATTGAAATCTCGAACCATATCGTCCCCAGTGGAGTCGCCACTGTGACGCGCGCCGGATCCCCGCGGCCGCCCTTGGGACCGCCCGCTTGAGGGCGATCGGGGCATTTGTGGGTCCGTTGATAGCTTGCAATAAATCGCAAGTGCGTCTATGTTGGGCAACAGGGAGGTTTCATGGTGTCGCCACCCAATAGAACATTGGGAAAATTACTCTCGCCTCGGAGAGCCTAAGACTGCGCATTGTATCCATTTTGGGCCAACCAGAGGGGTCTTGGCAGGTAAACCTCTCGCCTTAGGGAGCCTAGGATTAGCGCTAAAGTCTCGTGGCACAAAAAGGTGTCTTGAAGGGTAAACCTCTAGCCTCTTTGAGCCCAAAGACCAGAGCTGGGTCCGGGATTTCTCATCTATTTCTACCTCAATTAATTTATGATCAAATTTTAATTATCATTAATTCGCTCTCTCTCCACACGATGCAATTTTAATTTAAAAGCGCAAATATTCACATTGAACGCGATAGAATAAACATATCAAAAATAACATCAAAGGTAAATTACAATAATACCAGGAGCGGAATACAACTCCCATTTAAAAGTGCAAACATACATAAAACCGGGGAATTTATTAATTATGAGGACTTTGGTCCCCGCATGCACAATTAAAGAAAATATTTTGGATGTGATAATTTTATTTGGGATGAAAACTAGGACATTGGTCCCATTTTATTATGAAAAATCTAAATTAATTTAGTAAAACTATTTTTGTGATTTTTATTTAGGTGCGCATAAGAAAACATTTTATTCAATGAATATATACAAGGAAATTAAAATAAAATGAAAATTAAAAATGTATAAAGAAAATATCAAACCCCGCAACTCCTCCTTCACGTGCATGGGTGCTCAAATGAGAATAAAACAATGATTTGCAACCAAAAATAAAAATAAAAGAAATTAATGTTAGTGATTAAGCCAACGAAATAATATGACATAAAAGATAATATGTACAATGACCATATAACATGCATAAGATACTATAACATGCATAAAAATAATTATGATGCAATTTAACATGCATAAAATGAGATAACATCATGGGAAATGCAATTTATTAATAATAAAGGTTAACATGCATGAAAAATTTATTACTCATAAAATGTGCATGAATGTGTAACATAAGAACAATAAAACTTAACATGCATAATAAAGTTTAAAGTAATATCTATCATAAAGGCATAAGAAAATAAATTTGAAATTTAACATACATGCAAAATATGAACAATAACATTAATGATAATAATGATACTAGCACCTAATGATAACAATAATCCAGTCTAATAAAAACTTTAATGATATTTAACACATGCAAACATAATAATAATCATGATATAACATAAAGAAATCAAAGATATTGACAAACTAGATTAAACATGCATAATAACATGGACAAAAAATAATTTGACATGAAAATAATATAATAAAATTTAAAAGAATTTACCTATTAAAGATAAAAATAAGAAGAAGAATATGGAGACTAAGAGAATTTACATGTTTAATGTGTTAATTGGAAGCAAAAATAAATGAAATTAACAAGAGTATTAATGAGTAAAACCAAGAATAATTACCCTCAAATTCAGTTTTGAAGAATTGAAGGTAGAAGTCTTGAATTCCTTGTCTCTTCCTTGTGAAAATGCTTGGAAACTTGAAGAAAAACTCTAAAAAACAAGTATGTAAAGATTCATTTTTTTTCTCTAAGTAAAAACCCAAAAAATTCAGTTTTTTGCTCTAAAATGTTCTTAATCCGTTCCCCCCTTGTTTCTGAATTTTTTCTAGTGTTTTAACCCTCAAAAACTACCCAAAAACCACCCAAAACCGTCCAAAAACCGTTAAAAATCGAGTGGGGGTCGAAAATGGGCGAAATGGGCGAAGTGGGGGCGAAATCAGCGCCTTAACGCCGAAAATCGGCGTCAAACGTGCGCCTCGCGCACGTTTCCGCGCTGATGCGCGGAGTCTCCGCGCACGACGTGTGCGGCGCAGAGCGACCGATGCCCAGGGCATCGGCCGCGCGGAGCGCACGTTCCGCAGTGCTCCGCGCACGGAAATTCGCGACGGCCCTTGGCCGTCGCCTTTCCGTCGCGATTATTTTCCCCTATTTTCCACTTTTTCTATTTTTTTCATTTTTTAATCATTTTTTCACCTATTTTTTTTTTATTTTTTATATAAAATACCCTCAACCTAAAACACACTTTTTCTTCTTCAAAATAATTTTAAAAAATATTTTTAAAATATTTTTAAAATACACTTTTTACTCACCGAAAAGACAAGGAAAATCACTTCTGAGCTCCAATCTTTTTGCCTATAAGCCGACATAGCTAAATTTCATCATCGGGTAATCCTGATCAAGGCTACTCGGGACCCGGTGTCTACAGTTATGTATATATGGTATAGAATTTTTGTATAGCTTGGCATATGAGATGTAAAGCAAATTGTGTATACGAGATGTACATGATAAAGTAAAGTATAATTTTTGTAACCAATATGTAAATGTAAAAGAATGCTTATATGTAAAAGAACAGTTTCATTTTGTAATATAAATGGATATATGACATGTTATTAGTTTATGTGTTTAAAAGGTTGATTTTCGTTGTGTGATTGAATGCTTATTATTTTTGCTTCCACGTAAGTGTTCTGTATGTGCATGCGTGCGTGGCGACCTAGTATCCTTCCAAGGGGTATTGGGGCATTACAGGTTGTGGTATCAGATCATAGGTAGATGTTCCTAAATAATAAGATGTTAGAGTATTGATTAGATGTATATGAGTCTGTATAGAGTTGCGGCCTAATGCAGATGTTACCCTGTGTAGGTAGTAGTTGGAGTCGGATCCGAATGAGGATATAGGAGAGACTACGTGTAGTGTTAATCCTGCGAGGGTTAATCAGCCAGCACAAGAGAGACCCCGAGCTGATGGTTTATGTCCAAATTTTGGTGACCCAATGTTGTTGCAAGGAATGATGCAAGTGATTGAAAGGTTAAGTGCCCCTAAGCCTCCAACAGATTTGATTAGAAAGAGAGGGGCAGAGGAGTTCAGTGGGACTACTTTGGATCAGTCAGATGTGGCTGAGTTTTGGTTACAAAGGATGAAAAGGATATTACAGGAAATCAATTGTCCATAAGATCAATGAGTGACTTGTGCAGTGTCATTGTTGCAAGGTCCAGCTTATGACTGGTGGGAACTAGTGCTTCGAAATCCCCAGCGACCGGATGAGTTGACTTGGGACTTCTTTGCTTAGGAATTCGAAAGGAACTACATCACAAAAGCATATAAAGAAGCAAAGTGGAGAGAGTTTGTTAGCTTGAATCAAAAGGAATTTAGTCGACTGAGTAAGTATGTGCCAAAGGAATTAGTAACAGAAGATTTTAGATGTCGACAATCTAAGGACGAATTAAGAGAATCTATTAGAGGACCTTTATTCGCAATGGCGGTTATGCAATCGACAAATTATTATCAGTTGGTTTTGGCAGCCATAAAATTAGAAGAAGCAGAAGTGGTAAAATAGAAGAAAGAGCAGAAAAAGAAAGTATCTAGAAGTGATAGAGGTGCTGGAAAAAGGTCCAGAGGAGTTACAAGTGGACAGATTATGCAAGATTCATTTCGAGAGCCTGCATCGATGGGGAGTGTTGTGCCACCTTCGAGTAGAGGTAGCACTGCACCTAAATGTGAACATTGCCAAATGAATAATTGGGAACATACAAGAAGCTCATGGGAGCATGTTTCAAATGTGGCGGTATAGATCATATGTTTGCTAACTGTCTGGAGATTAGAGAGAATTCTGGTTCTCAAATGAATAGAGGAAATGTGAATGTGTCTGCATCAACTAGAACTGGTAGAGGAAGAGGAAGACCAGCACAAGTAAGGTCCGAGACAGTAGAGCGGCTTACTGTTCCTAGCAGACAGAAGCAAGTCTTCGCCATGATCGGAGAAGAAGTTAAAGATCCTGCTGATCCATCTGGTAAGATTTACATTTGTGCATTGACTGGCATGATTTTTTGTTCATTACCGTGAAAATTTCAAGGACAAAGTTTCTTAAGGAGGGGAGAATTGTAACATCCCAAAGAGTACCCTAGTTTGATTAGAGTGTCAATTGCATAATAAGGTATAAATGAGATTGGATTAAGTGAGTAATTAAGTGTGTAAAGGTATAATTGAAAGGAAGAAAGTTGTAATTAAAAGGCAGATTTGAGTAAGGGACTTAATGGTTATTTTCCAAGGGGTTGCATGTGAGATTTAGTGGAAGATTGGTTTTCGTGTAATGGAGTCCATGTGTGGATCTCACCTTGTGCCAGCCAACTTCTTTGCATACAAACGTATCGGGATTTGGGAGCAAATGGGTAGTGGAATTTTACAGCAATTCAGCCATTCTTTGTATTTGCTCTAATTTTGTATCTCTTCATCTTTTAAGTTGAGTTTCATTTTCTCCTTAAATGGAACCCGGAATTTGGTAATGGAATTGGTTAAAGAGTTAAGTGAAAAAGGTAAGAGCTGATGGTTATGTGTTTATTTCTTGCTTCTACCCCTTTTCTTTGAGTTGGATTTGGATTGATTGAGTAATGGACTAAGAAAATATATTCTACATGTTGGTGTAAGATTTGGACAAGGGAAGAGCAAAGGCCAAGGAGAAGGTGTAGTGAGAGATTGAGAGTGTCCAGTAACCTGCTTTTGAGGTTTGGGATATATATATGCGTTATATGTTGACTTTACTTGAATTTGTAAGTTTATTAGTTTGCCTTTGATGTGTAAATGATGCATGAATGTGAGATTTGAGATATTGAGCATAAATATGTGCTATGTGATGACATGTAATTGAATTGCTACAAATACTTTGTGGTGAGAATGAAGAACTAGCATGTGCAAAACAAAGAGCAAGCATGAACCTTAGTTCAGGGAAAATCCTGTTTATGTCCTACCAGACCTCTATGTATTATTTTGATCATAGCTGGAGTTTTACAACTCCAATTTGAGTGTTTGTTGCCCCATTTGAACCATAACTTCAGTACCTTTAAAAGTCTAAGAGAGACCATAAATTAATTATGTCTCTAAGAGGCCTAGAAATGGCAATAAACGGATGTGTTTCTGTCTAGCTGGGCTGATTTCAATAGTCTGTAGTGTTTAATGCATATCTCTTAATTTAGGAGTCCAAATGACCTTAAACTTATCTATTGGAAACTAGACATCCTAGGGAACAATTGTTAAGAAGGACACTTAGTCTATAAATGACGTCTAGAGGGTCGTTTAGGCAATACAACTTTGGAGTGAAAATCAGTCTTGTAAGTCACCTGAGGGGAGCTACTGTCCCGATCGCAACAGAACAACTCACATGAAGCCTTTTCTTCTTAATGTTGAACCCATGGTCGGTATGGATCAATCCCCTATCTTTCCCCTGAACTTATTATGCATGATTAGGGTTATTAAATGATTATAAAAGTAGTTATCATCGGGAAAAACTTATGAGTATGATTAAGATTGGTAATTTAACTAATGAAGTAACAATATATATAATTATGTGAAGGATAGCAAATGGAATGATAAATATATGTGTGAGCTATGGGTATCTCATGTATGATGAACCATATATGCGAATGCATATAAACACGTATGTGTTAATATGAAATAACATGTATAAGTTCGTATGCAATAATATATATATATAAAGTGTTGTATGTGAATGAGTTTAGGATGACATGTTTGCATAAGTAGTAAGAAATGAAGAGAGTACATGAATGTTCTAGTTGATATATGCTATAAGTTACATGTGTGTATAGCAAAGGTTAAAGTAAATGTATATGAGAATGTGTATATACTTTGCTATTAATAATAGTTATAAGCCTAAGATGTTCACATAAGTAGATAGATAGGCATGCCTATAAAGGGTTAGATGTTTTGCGAATCTATATGCTTGGCATGCTTGTTGTAAATGAGTTAAATGTTGATAAAGTGATGCTTGTGACTTCGTAAGAAGTCTTTATTATGTGTGATATCCCCACTAAGCGATTTCGCTTAGCACGGGTGTTTTCCTGTGTAGGTTTATAGGCTCGGAGGGTTGCACATCTACAAGGTCATAGCCACTAGGAGTTTGAGTTGGTGTCTTTTTGTATATGGCGGAGTTATGTATACATGGTATAGAATTTTTGTATAGCTTGGCATATGAGATGTAAAGCAAATTGTGTATACGGGATGTACATGATAAAGTAAAGTGTAATTTTTGTAACCAATATGTAAATGTAAAAGAACAGTTTCATTTTGTAATATAAACTGATATATGACATGTTATTAGCTTATGTGTTTAAAAGGTTGATTTCCGCTGTGTGTGATTGAATGCTTATTATTTTTGCTTCCGTATGAGTGTTCTGTATATGTATGCGTGTGTGGCGACCTAATATCCTTCCAAGGGGTATTGAGGCATTACATGTAGGGTGTGAGTGATCAAGAACCACCAAAGATAGGGTGACATGTGGCTAAGGTTTTAGGAAGTAGGTATAAATAGAAGGAGAGAGAAGAGGGAGCAGCCATTTTGCTGCCTCTTTCTTGTTCTTTTCCTCCTCTCTTTATCTCCTCTTCATCTTTTCTGTTCAAGTGTGCCCTAGCTTTGATCCAAGTGGTTTTCGGGTTGAAATTCATCATCTCTTAAGCTTTATTAGTATGTTTTAGGGGGTTTCTTTTCTTCTTCATCTTTTCTCTTGATCTTTGTTAGATTAGTTCTTAATCTAGGGTTTTTATGTTTGTATGGTTCTTGGGTTTCCTGGTTTAGAAGTGCCTACTCACGATCCCAAGGGGAAAGAGAAGGCGAGTGGGAGCAAAGCTTGCAACTAGGAGCAAAGGAATTTACAGGTTTGGAAATCTATCTGAAATTGTTGCATTTTTGTGATTTGGTATGTTTGAATGATTTTCTGGAAATTTGAGGTTTGATGAGGCTCATGTTAGTGCAAATGTTATGGGTTTTGGTTAGATTTAAGTTGTGATGCATGAATGATGAATTATTGGAGCAAATTTTAAGTTTGATGAACATTACTTCAATTTTTCTTGGTTTGCTACTTTTGGAATTTTGATTATGTTAATTCATGATTTGATTGTGTTAATTGTTGTAAAAGTTGTGTTTTATGTTCTTTATGATTATTGGGAGGTTGATTTTGAGGTAAGAGGAAGTTTAGGTTGATTTGGGTAAAATTGTGTTTGATTTTAAAAGGCTGGATTTTCCTGTGTTTTGGCTGGGAAACGGATGTCATGACATTGTCGCAGGTGCGACATCTTTGCGAGCGCGATAGAATCGTGAAATCCCATTCTCGAGCTTTGGGCAAGATGGTCCGACTCATGAAAGGCAGCACGACTCGTGAAGCCTCCGGCATGCACGAGTCATGAAGATAGTCACGAGTCGGCATGGAGTAGAGCACCTTCACGAGTCGTGAAAGATGCTCGTGACTCGTTAAGGACAGAAAGCACGATCCGTGCTTTCTGGGAGCCAAGTCATGAGTCGTGCTTTTGAACACGACTAGTGACGTGGCTGAGAGCATCAGCACGAGTCATGCCGACCTACAGGACTCGTGCCCCCCTTTACTTTTCCTCGCGATTGGCCTGCTGGCCACTGTCACGAGAGAGAGTCGTGATCGCGACAGTGAGCCTCCACCTGCCTTGTCTTCTAAAATGAATTTCACATCTTTTCCATAATGGGTTTTTACTACTGTATGAGAATAAATATGCTTATATATTTATAATATTGTAATTTTTTCATAATAAATTATATGTTATGCTTTGAGCATGATTTGTATCATGCATGACCTACAAGAGTCAGTCTAGTGGATAGTTGGGCATGCCTAATAGAGTTCAGTAACTGCAGCCCTCAGTTCTATTTTGGGCCCTGATTAGGTCCCCGTTTTGTTCCTCGTGAACCTCAATGTGTTTGAATCTTGTCTAAGATCCCCTCTGTAAAATGTTTTGAATGAGAAAATATGATATTGCTTTTCGATTCGTACCCATGGGTACTGTCATGCGTTCATTCGTTATCCACTATTATGAGTCAGCAGGTATTATATTTTGTTATGCTTATAGGAATGTGAATCAGAATGACTATGATTATAAGTATGTGAATCTGAATGACTCTATTTACGAGCATACGAATGAGTAAATATATGAATGTGATTATGAGCCTTTGAATGATTACGAATGGGACTCGATTATGATTATATCTCATATGATTATCAGCATATGCCATTAAGTATGCATTTTGCCTCAACGACCATTGTGAATGGCCGTCCATATTATTGTTGTTCGTTTCCCCACTAAGCGTTATCGCTTAGCACGGGTGTTTCATCCGTGCAGGTGCGGATGGCGGTTAGCTTTTGGGAGAGTCACCGCAAGTCAAGCCAACACAGAGGGAATTGATGTTAGGACTTACCTTTTTGTTATATGATTCTTTTTATAATAGTGAACTCTCATTGTAATTATTCTTTTGTTCAGGTTCCGCCTTATATTTTGACAAATGTAATTATTTTGTGATATCAGCTATTGATCAGAACATTATTGTAATGAATATTATTAGTACATCTATGAATGATCATTTTATTTAAAAGCTTTAATTCAGTTGTATTTCTGTATGTATATTATATGTGGATGTATATTTATTGTATCGTTTTGCTTGGTGACACCCTTGCTCATATGGGTTCTCACTCCATTACGGATGGGTTCTCCTATGTATGGGTAGGGGGTGTTATAGTTTTTGGTATCAGAGCCTAGGTTTAAGCATTTTCTGGGTGTTGTTGTGTATAGATATATGTTTAGGACTGTGTTGGTTGATGCGGGTGTTCTTGTGTTTGTTTTAGATGGATTCTAATACGGTTCATCGGTCGCTTGAGGGATCTGCTAAGAGTGTGAATCCTTAAGCAGTAGATCCTTCAGTGTTTGTTTCGGCTTAAACACCTAGGGTTCAGCCTAAGGCTACAGCCATGCCCTTTGAGGTGATGTTGAAGATTTGTCAAGACATGGCTCGTGTCTTAGAGAGAGTGACCGATCCGAGAGCCCCTTTAGAGAGTATGCTGAGAAATGGTTAGAGAAGGTAGAAAGAGTTCTAGAGGAGATTCGGTGCCCTCTAGAGAGGCAGGTAGAGAGTGTTGTGGCATTACTTCAAGGATCCGCCAACAATTGGTTGAAGTTGGTTCATAGGCACCCGTAGTTGCCTGACCCGGTCACTTGGGAGTTCTTTGAGAGGGAGTTTACTAATAAGTATGTGACTCAGGACTATTAGGATGCTAAGTGGGCATAGTTCTTGAGTTTGAAACTGAGAGCCATGTCAGTTTATGAGTTTGAGAAAGAGTTCAACTGTCTTAAGAAGTATGCTCTAGAGGGTGTTCTGACATAAGAGTTTAGGTGTAGGCATTTTTAGGCCGGTTTGAATGAGTCCTTGAGGGCGATGCTTGTTTCCTTGATGAGTACTCCGGGTATTGGTTATTATCAGATTTTTCAGACAGCAGTGCGGGCTGAGAGATCCGAGTCAGTTCTGAGGGAGAGAGCTTAGAGAAGGAATCCCCCTCGTGGAGGATCATCATCGGGTAAGAGGTCTAGAAACCCGCATAATGAGTCTTCCTCAGGTCTAGCTTTAAGGGGTAGGAGGCAAGGTTCTGCCATGGGTTCTAGTGTTGGTAGAGGTGGTTCTGGTAATAGGACTGAGGCATTGCCTGAGTGTTCTCACTGTACCAGGCACCACAGGGGTGATTGTAGGTGGCTCAAGGGTGGTTGTTTCCGATGTGGGAGCACTGATCACTATTTGGCTAGCTGTCCTAAGTTGAGTGAGACTTCTGGTGATCAGTGTGAGGCTAGTAGAGTGGGTGGGTTCGAATGCACCGCAAGCCAGTCGAGGTAGAGGCCAAGGTGGTCAGCCTAGACAGGGAGCTCCATCACAGTCTGTTGATCGTCCCTTGATGGTTCCAGCGAGGGCATATGCTATGAGAGCTCGGGATGAGCAGGATGCCCCGAATGTGATTGCAGGTAAGTTCCTACTCTTTGACACTGAGATTTATGCTCTAATTGACCCTGGTTCCACACACACATATTTGTGCACGAGTAAATTATTTGATAAGTTGCATGATGTTGATCAGTTAGATTATGAGGTTTGTGTGACCAGTCCCTTAGGGCATAGTGTCAATGTGAGTAGAGTGTATAGGAATTGTCCTCTTTTGGTTCAAGTTGTTGAGTTTTCTGCGGATTTGATTGAGTTGTCATTTCTAGAGTTTGATCTGATCTTTGGTATGGATTAGTTAAGTAAGCATCGAGCTGTGGTTGATTTTCATAGGAAAGTGGTTGTGTTGCGAGATGGAGATCAGTCTTCTGTTGTGGTTAAAGGTTTGGGTTCGAGTTCCTTGAGTAATGTGATTTCCGCTATGCAAGCTAAGAGGTTCATGAGAAAAGGTTGTGAAGCATTTCTAGCAGTGATGTTGGATTCTGAGCATGTGTTGTCTATTCAAGACGTTCGAGGTTTTGGAAAAAGTTGGTCCGGTAGCCTACAGGTTGACTTTACTGATGGAATTGGCTAAGATGCATGATGTCTTCCATGTCTCCATGCTTCGTCGGTATAGATCGAATTCATCTCATGTGTTGCCTATTGAAGACGTTCGAATTCAGTCGGATTATTCTTATGATGAGGAACCGAAAGCCATTATAGCTCGGGAAGTGAAGTAGTTGAGAAGCATGCAAGTTCCTCTGGTCAAGGTTCTTTGGCAGCATCATGGAGTTGAGGAAGTAACTTGGGAACCAGAGGCGGCGATGAGGATTCAGTATCCACAGTTGTTCAGTTCAGGTGAGAATTTCAAGGATGAAATTCTTGTTAGTAGGGGAGAGTTATCACACGCCATTTTCCCCCTAGTAGTTTGAGCCATGATTGCATGTGTGTCTGTGAGTGTCTTGGCATGTGTTAATGGTATTTTGGGTTATATGCGTGTTTTGTGGGCTTTATTAGAGTGTAGGTGCATGTAGGATATTAGGGTGTGTGTGTATGGGTCTTGTTAGTGTGTGCATGGTCATAGGGAAGTAGTGTCTGAATTAATGAGGGTTAGTCTTGTGTGTAGTGTCTTGCATGGGTGTAGGGTGTGAGTGATCAAGATCCACCAAAGATAGGGTGACATGTGGCTAGGGTTTTAGGAAGTAGGTATAAATAGATGGAGAGAGAAGAGGGAGAAGCCATTTTGCTGCCTCTTTCCCGTTCTTTTCCTCCTCTATTTATCTCCTCTTCCTCTTTTCTCTTCAAGTGTGCCCTAGCTTTGATCCAAGTGGTTTTTGGGTGGAAATTGATCATCTCTTAAGCTTTATTGGTAAGTTTTAGTGGGTTTATCTTCTTCTTTATCTTTTCTCTTGATCTTTGTTAGATGAGTTCTTAATCTATGGTTTTTGTGTTTGTATGGTTCTTGGGTTTCCTGGTTTAGAAGCGCCTACTCGTGATCCCAAGTGGAAAGAGAAGGCGAGTGGGAGTGGAGCTTGCAACTAGGAGCATAGGAATTTACAGATTTGGGAATTTATTTGAAATTGTTGCATTTTTATGATTTGGTATGTTTGAATGATCTTCTGGAAATTTGAGTTTTGATGAGGCTCATGTTAGTGCAAATGTTATGGGTTTATGTTAGATTTAAGTTGTGATGCATGAATGATGAATTATTGGAGCAAATTTTAAGTTCGATGAACTTTACTGCAATTTTTCTGGGTTTCTTACTTTTGGAATTTTGATTATGTTAATTCATGGTTTGTTTGTGTTAATTGTTGTAAAAGTTGTGTTTTATGTTATTTATGATGATTGGGAGGTTGATTTTGAGGTAAGAGGAAGTTTGGGTTGATTTGGGTAAAATTGGGGTTGAATTTGAAAGGCTGGATTTTCCTACGTTTTGGCTGGGAAACGAAAGTCATGACACTATCGTGAGCATGACAGAATCGTGAAATCCCATTCTGGTGCTTTGGGCAGGATGGTCCGACTCGTGAAAGGCAGCACGACTCGTGAAGCCTTCGGTGTAACACCCCCTAACCAACTGTAGAGCTTTACTACGGTGACTATGGAGTGTCACAACAGAAACACATGAGCATAAATTAGTATTCTATACAAAGTTCAGAATTAATAAATTTCTTCACATGCAGCGAAAATACTTTTCAAAACTCATATAAATATACATACTATTTTCTTATTCTCACATACAATATTTAGTTGTTACATCACTTCTCTACAAGTCAAATTTGATAGTTACATTATACATATTACAAATTTCAAAAGACTCATACTACACAACAGACCCTAATGTGTTAGCCATTGGCGATGCGGGACTGTCTTCCAAGAGCTCTATCTTCAGAAACCTACATGGATAAAGCATCCATGCTAAGCGATAACGCTTAGTGGAGAACAAAATACAACATATAATAACATATTCATACATAACAGCCATTACATCAAATCTTGAACAGGCCTTGCATTATCACATACATATAATATATCATCTATCTCATCTAAGTGATCATATATCGTCACACATATATAATTTCAAATTAACCATCAATGACTACATAACAAGTAATTATCAATATCATCAAAGTCATTCATAGTTCCTTACCTTATATCATGAATTCACACATATATTCATTTGCTCATTATGGTATTTCTTCATTCATTCATTTCGATTCTATAAGTCTTATCTTTACTTGTATCACATATATAAATTCATAAATATACAACAAAATAACCATTAGCACTTGCATATGCATAGACTTACATTGCTATATTTACAACATAACATTCATTCTATACTTTGTTTTCATCATTCTTAGAAATAGATGACGGTATTTTACCATGCACACAAGAGTACCTCTTTCACATATATATCTGAACATACATACACTCTGGGATCTACTTAATATAAACATAGCATATCACACAACTTGATTTATACGTAGCCTTACTAATGAATCATGTTTATATGGTTGTATCACAAGTCAGACTTTAACGCATCGCATTCACATTTCCAATAATATAACATTCTTTTAAAATGCTCAATATTATCATTAACCTTGCCTGCAATTCAATGAAGCAGATAGCGGGTATCGCATTTGTACCCTTAGGTACAGTAATCACATTTGTATCCGTGGATACATCATTTTTGCATTAGCACCCGAAGGTACCGATAAAAATCAATATTTTCGCATTTGGGAATCCAATAAGGATTCAAATCGCATTAATGATTCCAGAGGAATCAGACGCATTTGGCTGCAGCACTTAGACCCTATAGGCATGCCTATCTATCCATTACTTGAATCGTAGGCTCAATTATTAGTCTGGTTATTATACACATTATTATAAAATATTATCATCAATGCATTTCAATAGATTCAACATTGCACTATGGCTCACTTCACAATTCATCATCATGGTTAACATATTCACACATACACACACACATATATATAAATATATACAAATATATTTGTATTAAATTCATCCTTAGTACATCTCAATTATAGTGCTCATACTCATATTCACTTGCCATGCCATCATACTTATAGGTTCTTGCAAAAATTCACTTGCAAATACTCATATCATGTAAAGCAAGCCAATATTCATTAGCCGCATCGTGCTATCACATTAGTTCATAAGATAGAATTGTCTAGCATATAACTTATTAACAAATTCACATTCATTAATCACACTTATTCATCACGTTAATCCATAGCATTAAACATATAATAATCCTCATTAGATGATGTTAGACATGTTTGCATACTTGTATATAACATTTATTCAAGTTATCAAACTCATTGTGCAAAACAGGGGTACCTCACGGTGGCAACCATTTGGTTGTGACCGTGACATACCAACCCAATCCAGCAGAATGAAATTCAAGGTAGGCTACACTTCATCATTTGATTCATACAAACCATATATATATGTATTCATTACAAACATTAAGTGATCCTCCTACACATCTCATTCATTTCAATCATGCTCATATTTTCCTCATATACAATCCAACTTCATTACACACTTACACATGGTTCATAATCACATTAAGCAAACTCATTTCATTTTATAACCTTCATATATGTACAACCTAATCTCAACTCATAATTATATATACTTGTTCATATTACACATGCTCATATAGATTAAGGTATTATAATCCTCAATAATGTCATTAAACTTGTCTGAATTATAATTCATACAATTATACATCATTACTACACTAGTTTGCGATTAACCTTAATCATATTCATGTGAATTTTCCAAGTGATAATTATTCTTATACTCATTTAATAGTCCTAAATATTGATTGGATAGATCCTAGAAAGTTTTGCTACAATATGGGTTCAATTCGGGAAGAAAAACATATAAAATAGCCAAAACAGAAGGGGTCACGGTGGCAATGACTTTGTTGTGGCCGTGATGTCCAAAAATAGGTATTCTGCCTTCTCTTGGCATTGGTCACGGTGTTAATGAATTGGTTCTCACCGTGACATACCAAAAATAAGCAAAACAGAAGCAAAACTCAAGACTACTTCTCTACTCTATTTTGTTCAGGTTAAACCAATGCCTAAACCTCATTTTTAGACAAAACTCCCTCTTAAAAATTATTCCCTAGGATGTTAAGTTTCAAATGAGACAAATTTCAGGTAAAACGTCAGATATGATCTAAATAACCCATACTATTCTGATGAACCCGCCAGAATAGGGACACCTATGTTTTGGCCACTTTTTGGGACACTTAGAACCAGAATTAGCTCAACCATATTTCTAAGACAGTTTTAGCCGTGGATCTTAGGTTTCTGTTCCAATCTGAATCAACCAATTTATTGACTAAAACTCAATATATGGGCAAAATAATCACTAAAGGTCAAGAGAGACCTACACAGGAACTCACCCTACAAGCACATTTTTTTCCTACTTCATGCATATGACTTCTAATTCAACTTTAATGACGTTTTTAACCAATATGCTCTCCTAATCATTTATTCATATATATATTAACTTGCAATTAGCACAATTCTGATCTCAATTTGTTTAAAACACAGGGAGTTATGGCCCAAGGAACGTAACATGCTCCAAAAGGCCCTCCTACAAAATTAGTTAAACATAAACTCACATTTGCAGACTTTAAAGCCCTCAATTAAGATGATCATTTCTAAGACCATTATAGACACATATCATAGGAACCTAATCCCATCATCCCCATTCATTTTTACAGTCATTCAACTCAAGTTATAACACTTATAATTAAAGATTGTCAAATAGACCTCAACTCAATTTTGCACTTCCAGCTCATTAACTACAAACTAACCTATTTAGCATCATTTTATCATCACACTCATAATACACTTCCCTAAATTAATTATGAACATTATGGCATAAACACTTTCTTATCAAAGTTCATTCATTAGCATAAACATAGCAATTCACAATTCATTCGAAATTAGGGTTCAATCTTAGGTCAACCAAACTCATGATATTCATTATCACTCAACATATTCATTTCTTCAATTCAACACACCACAAAACACAATTTACATACTTAATGTACACAAGCAACCAATTAACACACACATAAACAATTAGTTCATAAACCTCTTCTCCTATGCTCCAAATGCTCACTTGCCACAAGGTTCTCCAATTTTTCTTTACCCTCAGCTTTGCTGGATTCTACCACTACCACCATCATCCCAAATCTAGAAATGAAAATAAGAGTTCAATATCAATTCAATCTCAATTTTAGAAACAAGGAGTAGAAGATGATAAAGAACCATTGATTAAACCACTTACCTTGACTAATACACTACAAGAAAAATGCTCTTTAACGAAGGGAAATCCGGTCGTTAAAAGTTAAAATCCGGTCGTTAGAACCCTTTAACGACCGAAAAATCCGGTCGGTAAAAGCCCCTTCGTTAAAGGTATAGACGACCGGATAATGAATCCGGTCGTTAAAATTTTTAACGACCGGCATGTTTCTGGTCGTTGAATAGTGATTTTTAACGACCAAATTTTCCCTTCGCTAATTATATTCACTTTTAACGAAGGGATTTTCAGTCGTTAAAAATATATTTTAACGGCCGAATTTTCCCTTCGCTAATTATATTCACTTTCAACGAAGGGATTTTCGGTCGTTAAAAATACCTATTAGTGACCGAATTTTCCCTTCGTTAATTATATTCACTTTCAACAAAAGGATTTTCGATCGTTAAAGATACTTTGTAGCGACCGAATTTTTGTTCGTTAATTATATTCACTTTTCAACCTTTCCTGTCGTTAAAAATACTATTTTACTGATCAAATTTTCCATTTGATAATTTTATTCATTTTCAACGAAGGAATTTTTTGTTTTTGAAGATACTTTTTACCATTTTATAATATCACAAGTACGGTACATATCATTCACATATATTTTATATAAAAATATAATAAACTCTTTTCATATATTGAAAAAAAAAAGTTACAAAGTATAGTCATATTTACAAAGTATAAAAACTATCAATGGCAAGTTCAAGAAAATAACTCCTCTCTGTACTAATTTATATTCATACGATTTTAAGAAAAATGTGAAAAATAAACCTCCTAACTTCGATGTCCAAAATTTTAAAAACCTGCAAAATGTAAAATAAAAGCTAAAATTAATATTCACGAGCACAAACAAAAATATCAATAATAGAAAGAGAGAGAGATAGAGAGCGAGTTAGCTACTTCAAAAATACAATAGCATACATCAAAACAGCCAGCCTTGCATCACATAAATTTGTTTCAAGCTGAAATAAATATCTGGTAGCCAGTAGATGAGAAACACAACAAAAATTTTGTTCTAGTCTTAATTTGTGGATCGTGAAAGATATATGATTAGGTTATTCTCATATTTAAATATCTTGGATCTCATCTTTCCATATGTTTATATCAAAGACTGAAAAAATGGAATTGCCAAGGATATAGGAATTCTTTAAACAATATATTATTTTGGCAGTTAATTGCAATGCTCACATCAATATACACTCATGAAGATATAACTAAATTTAGCAATAAAGTCATATATAAATAAATAGATTAAAGAACCCAACATTATATCAGGAAGAATAGAGGCCCAGTCCCATTCGTTGCAGTATTCACTGCAGCCGAAGAATGCTGCATCCAAACAATTCAATGGTTATGCACAGCAATAGAAATTTCAGGTGCTCTACACAACATTCAAAACTGAATATATAGCAAGATCTACATAAGGCTCCCACATTAGTTTGTGTGACATGACTTCTCAGTCAAAATACGCAGTAGACAGCGAAAAAAATATTAACCAGTGAATGTGAAGAATGACACAAAAATTAAATCAATATAAACTAATAGAAGCACCATGCCATGATCAAACATTAACAATTCTATAAACATAACTTACTGCAGAACTGAAATGAAATGAAAGGAAATAAAGATTGAAGTTATTAGAAACTGTATTATACCTTTCTAACAATGGTCAACTTAGGATTTAGTACTGCTAGACCACCAGGTGGTAACCTTGGCGCACCTATAACAAACTGGCAGAAGGCACGCTGCTGCTCTGTTGTGAACTCTCCCATGATCTCCAGTAGCTACAGAAATCAATAGAATAATAAAGAAAAGTCATGAGAGATCTTGCAATTAAATTTACATCAATGGAGTCCTAGAATCAAGATCAAATTCCATACATTAATAATTGCAGGACTTTTGGCTGTGTATCCATGATCAAATTTAATATGATCGACAAGGGTCTCAGGCTGCATAAATAAGAAATCCATCAGAAAAATATATAGTAAATCCAGGGTTTTTTTTCTTCCGAAATGCCAGCTAGTAGAATTACTTCGCAATTGAAAGATTAGAATCTTATCTTTCCTAAGGACTCTTCCTTTTGTAATTTAGTGAGGCTGCATATAATAAAAAGAAACAGAAGAGAAAGTAAATTTACCTCCCACAACTCTCGGCGTCCAATACAGCCTGCAATCCAATATAGAGAACTTCATAAGCATTGCAATTACATAAGAACCAACTAATAAATGGATTTTTGTACAAAGAGAATCAAGAGCATTGAACAACATACCACATTCTTGGTCATCAGCCTATCCTTGAGAGCTTTCAGAGCTGGTTCCATGTCTGACTTTTCCAAATTTGCCTTTCCTGCAATACTGAGCCAACAAAAGCACATGAAACCTTAAGTTTAGAAACTTTCACTTCCCACAGTATTCTTTCACATAACGACATCTTTATTATGAACAATAAAAATTATATAAAAGCAAAATTCAAGTATTTACCATGAAACGGTAATGGTAAGCAAAAAGCATCATTACGCATGAGACTTGCATTAGAGACAGATCATAAAAGAAATTCATTTATCTATCAGGCATACCGAATTCATTCACAAATATAAGAACACAAACCAGTCACAACTAATTAATGAAGGATAAATATGCCAACTGGAAAAAAAAATAAATAAATAAAAGAGCCAACATTGAAGTCTTTGTTTGAAATCTGAAGCATCAAGTTTGGTCTAGCTCCCACTCTGCGACAACAAAACAATTCTGGAAGTGTATGTATATTGATGGAATATAATTGGCAAATTAATTTGAACTACAAAGTTTCAAGGAATATTTCAGTCACAAAAGAAGATGTTTGTTAAAAGATATCAAACTACAAAAGTTAGAGAAATGCAGGTTTCTATTAAAAACATAGCAGGAGTCAATAATTTTTTCTTTTGCATCTTACAAATTTGGGGACTTCTAAAATCCATTTTTTTTTTCAGAAACACATAATTCACAAATTCACAACAGCAAATTTAGGTCCAATCACAGCCACCAAACAGCTAATGAGACAGCAGCACAAATTAAAAGGAACTTGAACTTGACTCTCAGGCTTTAGGATGTGCGGTTGAGCTCTCATGCTACGTGTGAAAGACATCTGCCAATGCATGTAAAATTTATTATACCTACCAATTGGGTTAAATGCATATATCTTTATGGATCAGGCAATTCTGATATTACTCGCCTACTGTCCTGCAGTCGAGGGGTATATACGTAGCCTAAAAAGAGTCATAGAAACATCATTAGTAATGTTAGTTCCCAACTGGTCCTACTATTAAACTTAATGTAAGGCTCTAAAGGCATGCAGTATAATGAAAATGATATACTTTACAAGAAAATGTTGTGAGTATGACACATGATAGCAGAATGATCACAACAACTTTGGCAGAAATGTGATTCCTTCTAGCTTGATCTTCGGTGAGAGATCCTGTTTAGAAGCATGTGCCATCAAGTGAGACCACAGAGTAATAATTAAAATAAGTGAATGGCAATGTATGGAATCTACCACCATGAAAACAAACACAAGATAATAGACACATCACATATTATAATTTGCACATCACATATTATAATCTGGGAAATCTGCTATATTAAAAACTAGCTACAATTATGAAGTTATGTTGCAGTTTATGAAAACCAGAAAAAAAACTTGAGATAACAACTTAACAAGCAGTTTGAACCATCTAATGCAATTATGCATAGCTTATTGCATTTCCTATTCTGATGCAGACAAATGTATAGATCAAGAATGATGGAATGAACTTTGCATTAAAGATAAATCCCCTGTTTAGCAACAAAAGTAAAGTATGCCAACTAATTTGCAATATCATGTATTTTACCCTTATATTCTAGTGTTATATTCTAGACTGATGCAAAAACAATTCAACTAAGAGATATAAAATAAACAGCGTGATCAATGATGGACACATCAATTCAAACTCCTCTTGCTACCTAAGTCAAGGCGCAATACTAACACCTAGATAATTGGGGTGGGGGGTTTACAGATAGAAGAGAAAAGAAAAAGGGTACCAGAACTGCAGTTGCAGGCTGTAAAACAAGTAGCATCTTGATTACCTGAAGCTATTTTAGGAAACCCATTAGCAGCACAAATACATTTCCATGAAATTCCACTTCCTTCAGCTACAATATAAGAGGCAAACCAGTTAAGGAACACCAGCAATAATTCAGAAGAAAATTACAGCAAATTATGAATAAGTTATTTTCATATAAAGCATAGACAGTTCCTCACAATCAAAATATAGAGAGAAAACACATCGTTAGGTAGTTTTATTTTTTCAAATGCAATAAACCAACTCAGAACTGTCTTCAAAATATGTATTTCTTACAAAGTTTAGTGTGAGAGCAAAAAAAAGGTATGAAAATAAATCTTGTATTATGAAGATTGATTATTCTGCTAAAAGCACTCCAGAATTTGTATGTGCATACATATATATATATCAACAAAACTAGTTACTGAGATACACTCCTACTTCCTTATAGTTTGCTAAACTGAGAAAAAATTGCAGCACCTCTACCCTCTACTTGGTTGTAGATCTGTAAAGCCAGGCTCAACTATCTCCGTTACACCAATTTCCTAGGTTAAAAAAAATTTATCAGGATTTCCATACAGAAGATATTTTGATGACATTTAATTATTTTTTGCAGCAAGTATATGTTCCTGCTAAACATCAAGTAGAAATATAAATAAACAATAATTCAAATAGTCCCCGATTATTATAACAAAATCAGAAAATACCTGGATTGCAATCATGCACACTCACACATATACTTGCAGGTTAATACTCCTTACAATGCATACCTATCCAGAAGACATAGCATGTACACTGTACACATTAATCATTGACCTTCGTGTAATGGGAAAATATGAACTTTGCCCCAAATACAAAAACAATGAGCAAAGAAACGAAAACCTCATGCCGACATGTAGAATAAAGCAGCAGAAGCACGTAATAGATAGCCAGCTAGGCATGAAGTAATAAATGATTACTGATGATGATTATCAGTCTATATTAAAATTGCCATTCTAAATAACAGTAGTGCAATGTAATGGTGGTCTTAATGAAAGACGAACATTAGAATCCAATCTGCACAAGAATCTAATAGATGAAAGCAATACAGAGCAAATGGATTAAAACCTCATGACTGAGTATAGACCAGTAAAAGATAATAGTTCATTTCAAATCAAAAAGAACCATAAAAATTCTAATGAAGCTCAATAGAGCAGCTAAATCAATCGCCACTACCATAAATTATCGAACTCCAAAATCCAAAGGAAAACGATTCATAGCCCACAAAACAGAACCAACTAAATTATCGAAGAGGTGATAAATTTTGCATCAGATTAGCAGAAATTAACAACAAAAGAAACATCAACAACAAAAGAGCAGAAAAGGGTACCTTAAACAAAGATCATCGCCGTTGCTTTGCTTACAGAGATAAGTTCCTGTGCAGGCAGAAACCGAAAGGCTTAAATCCTGAAGAAGAATAAGAAGCTTTAATGATGGAACTAAGTCCCCAATCCAAAGAAACAATCAAACAGAAAACCCAGGAGATTATCGAGAGAAAGCGTGAGAGACCTTCGCGACGAGGAATAAGACGCCGAGATCGGCGTTGCGAGGAGCCGGTTGCTCGCCGTCGACCGTCGCCAGCCTCCTCGCCCCTTTCGCCGTGCTCCGCCGTCTCTCTCTCTCTCCCTCTCTCTCTCTTTCTCTTCCTCGGTCTCTTTCCCGTTCTGCCTCCCATCCGTGACTTTCCCTCTCTTTTCTTTTTCTAATTCTCATAATTCCCACTAATTCAGGCCATTAACCACCGGATTTTTATTGTTTTAACGACCGAATTTAATCCCTTTATTATATAATAATAAAATTTAAGAACTAACGGCCGGATTAATTTTTCTTCGTTATTTGTATATTTTAACGACCAGATTTTTATTGTTTTAATGACCGGATTTAATCCTCTCATTATATAACAATAAAATTTAAGAACTAACGACCGGATTAATTTCCATTCGTTATTTGTATATTTCAACGACCGAATTTTTATCCCTTCGTTAAATTTTGGTCGTTAAAAGTCAATTTTATTGTAGTGATAGTAATTACAACACAACATAAAATCACTTGATGAAATCAACAGAAAGGCAATGGTTCAAACTAAAGAAGAGAAGAAGAACAAGGAAAGAGTAGAAATAGAAGATGGTTGCCGGATCAAAGAGAGAAGAAGAATGGATCAAAATTTGTCTTTTTTTCACTATTTAAATTGCATGCAACTAGGTGTGTTGGTGTAGACACCGGGTCCCGAGTCATCCAAGATCAGGATTACCCGATGATGAAAATAAAGACTAATTCACGAGCAAGAAAATAGGAATCGATCATCTCTTTGTCAAATTCTCTTATTTTCCTCAAAATCCTTTTAATGTGTTTATTCTTATTTTTATTTTTATTTTTATTTTATTTTCATTTGTATTTTTATTTTTATCCATATTTTTGTATTTCATTTTATTATATTTTCTAAAATAAAAAATAAAAAAAAATATTTGCGAGCGTCAGGCGCAGTGGCGCGCAGGCGCTGCGCCCGCTGCGTGCTGCACGCACAAGGGCAACGCGCAGCTCGCGGCCTCGCGTCGCTATTGTAAGCACCACGCGCATCTCGCCCCCATCGGCGAGATCTCTCACCCATCAGCAAGAAATCCCGCCGCAACAGCCCCTAAACCCAAAATTTTGATTTTTTTTAATTTTTTAGGTTTAAAAATAATTTTTTTCTTGTGATTTTTTCAGATTTTATCAAAATTTGACAAATATTAGTCAAATTGGGTGGGAGTTAAAAGTTAAAAATAACAAAAAAATAATAAAAATAAATAAAAATATTAATTGTCCATATTTGACTTTAGGGATTTAATTTTTAATTTTAGAGTGTTTTTTGTTGAAATTAGGGGAGGGGAATATTGGAAAAATCTGATGGGGAGCTGGAGAGGGGCAGGAAGTGAGTTTTTACGTGGGTCATTTTTCAGTTTTTGAGAGGAGGAAGAAAATTGGTTTTTGGGGAGTAAGGAAATTCTCTCTAGAAAAAATATTTTTTATAAGTCATTTGAGAGAGATATTCTTGGGGGGAGTTAGTGGATTTTACTGGAAAAATAAAGAGTTCAATGTTCTTGGAGTTCATCTTTTATTATTCTCAAAAATAAAAATCATTTTCCTTAATCTTCTTAATTCTCTTCATTAAATTTACAAGTTTTTCACCTTAAATTTCATTATAGTTTTTTTCTCATCTCTAAAAATTTTTGATTGATCTTGAAACCTTTGAGAAAGGAAAATTAATTCCTTAACTTGAATTTTCAGGTCATATATGAAACAAAAAAAATCAAATCACTTTTGGATATTTGTGTTCTTGAGTTTTCTTTGACATAAACTCAAGATTTATTTGAACATTTTTTTTGAGTTAATTTTCGGATCTTGACAAGAGATTAGATCGGGATATCTCGCTTCAAATATCACTTAAATCTGAGGGTAAAGATTCTTGGATCCAACTCTTCATTTTATTTTGCTTCATTTTATTCATGTAAATTTATTTTATGTTACGTTGCTTTGTTATTTTTTTGAATTAATGCATGTATGTATTTTTTTGGTTTGTGATGTATTATTTAGCATGAGTATTCATTCTTTATTTTGTCATTGGCATAAAAATGGATAGACCTACATAGTGTTAAGAGATGTAAAATAAGATTTGCATGATTTTCTCTTGTAATAGTTATTTTTTATGATTTTTTGCATGCTTAGATGTTATTATTTCATATTGCATGTTTGATTGACTTTTCTTTTTTTTTGTTCATTCAATCTCTTGGATTCATCATTATCTTTATTTTAGTTGTTGTTGTTGTTATTATTATTATTGTTACTATTATTATATATATTATTAGTATGTTATTATTATTATTTTTATTTATTGTTACTATCATCATCTATTATTCCTATTATTATCATCATCATTATCATTATTATTATTATTATTATTATTATTATTATTATTATTATTATTATTATTATTATTATAATTATTTTTGTTGTTGTTGTTATTGGCATTATTATTGACTTGTGTTTTAATATTGATCTTTTAAAGTGTCAATTTATTTTAATGTGCCATTTAATTTACTAGTATGCATATTTTCAATTAGCTTATTATTTATTGTTATAAATGTTTAATTGATTTTCTTGACTTGATAACTAACATTAATTTTGCTTGTGTTTGTTTTTTGTGTCAAATCTTTGTTTTCCCTTATTTGAGCACCCGTGCGAACGAAAGAGGAGATCCAAGGAATTATTATTTTTATTGTATTTATTATTTTTCCATTATTTATTTGGCAAGTTTTTTTTGGCGTGTAATAATTAATAAAATCATTTTTTTCGCACGCTTAATAAAAAAATCACACAAAAATATTTATATAAATAAATGGGGTTTTCTTAATAAAATGGACCAATGTCCTATTTTTAGCCAATAAAATTTAACTTTCAAATGGAGAACTAGGTTTTCATAAAATGGGATCACTCATCCCGGTTTTCCTCAATCAATACTCAAAAATGGTTCTTCAACTCTTTTAAGTTGATAAAAAGGAACCAATGTTCCCAAAGTTCAATAAATAAACCGATTTATGTATGTTGCATTTTAGTTCTTTTTCTGTGTTTTTTTATTTACGTTTTCTTATTTTGGGGGATTGTTCTGTCCCAATTTTATTTTATTTTCCATTTTTTTTGGGGGATTGTTCTATCCCATTTTATTTATTTTGTAATTATTTATTACTTTATTTATCGCTTTTCAATGTGAATGATGTGCGCTTTAATTTCAATGCATTAATCGCGTGAGATGAGGGATGAAATTTTATAATTTAAAAACTCATTTATAATCAACCAAGACATAAATAAGTGTGAAGTTCCGAACACCATCTCTAGTTTATACCAATAAAAGGTTAAACTTTCCCAATTTCTTGTAAATTTGGTGGCGACTCCAAAATACCCCAAAAGTGCCTAAATATGTTATGGCGATGAATGGTCCTTTTCAATGTTCTATTGTGAAAGGAGGTGCCGAAAATATCTCATAACACCTATGATCGAAAAAGACGTGAACATATCCCTCGAATCCTAAAGCGGATTCAAAATGAGGGCCCCTGCTGAGTTCGGCGCGCGTCACAGTGGCGACTCCACTGGGGAATGTTTGTGACTTTGCTCTGAAAGTGTCTTGGTTAAAATGTATAATTGAGCTTTTAAAATTAAAATTTTATCTCTCATCTAAAATTGCATTGCATCTCATTAGAGCCTTAAAATTATGCTAGTTTGGTCCCTTTCTTAACCCCGGTGCTTTCCTGAAGCACAACCTTACGTTCATTCAATGTGGGGAAGTGTTAAGGATAATCACCAGCTCAAGCCTCGTACCATTTTTGGCATATCAAATGGAGATCCGATTGGTCGTTATACTCGATCCATTGGCAGGGACCATGCTTGGGTAGCCCTGAAGTGACATCACCTTGACGAAAGCTCATGTAATGGCAATAGATACTTCCCCTAGGTAGTATGTACCACAATACTATGCTTGCTATTTGGGCTGTCATATATTAAATAAAGTCAACCAAATTAAATGGTCTTTATCAAAGGTTGTCACGCCCCGATGGGGCCATTTTGATTTAGTTGAATTATTTAAATATATAATGGCCAAAACCCATACGCATGTGCTTTAAATTAAGAGTGTTATGCTGTCGGTTTCTCATCGTGCACCATACGCGTGTCTATAGGGTCCCCTATTGACCCATGGACTAAGCCCACCTAGAAAAGAGATCATATTACCTCGTGTGTGGGAGAAATAAGGTTGGAAGAGCCTATCTGCTTGCATGTGTTTGTCCATGCTGCATCAGCACGGCCATGCATTATACTTCAGTCATGCATCTTCCTAATAAAGTGAGTTATGAAGCCATCATAGATTCGTCCGGGTGGTCTAGGGATACTAGTGGATGGCTGATCAGGAAATCCTAATCTCTGAGTTATTTAGAGGGGCAATAGATCGGGAGCCAGATTCAGAAAGCAATAAGACTTCATCTTCAATAGCATCCAGTATGGCTGATCCTTCTAGAGAGTTCGAGGCTACCCGTGCATTGATTGCCGAAGAAGTGGGGAAAAGGATGGAAGAGTTTGAGGCCAGAATGATGGCGATGATAGGCAACCTTGCCACAACCTTAGCCCCACCCATGGGACAACAGGGTACTGCTCCAGCTGGGGGGCAAGATGAACAAGAGGAAGTTAGAGAGGAACCCTCAGCAGCAGTTAATCCACCTGCAGTGGAGCCAAGAGTGCCAGTACCAGTCGAGCGTAGAGAAGGCCCTGGATCTGTGGTTGACTTATGGGAAGAGCCAGAGGAACAAACTATAGCAAAGGGAAAATTGCCTAAGTTAGAAGATGAGATGTGGAGAAAAATGGAAGAAAGGTTTGAAGCTCTGACCAAAATGTTGAAAGCAGTTGGGGGAATGAATCCTGAGGACCGAGAGCTGGATAGTGATGATTTGATACCTCAGAACTTTAAGATGCCTGATATTCCCAAATTCAATGGCACTTCTGATCCCACTACACATGTCAAGCAGTACTCATTGGTGATGAAGGGTACTACCTTAACAAAGAGGCAAAAGATTGAATATTTTTGTTTGAGCTTGACAGGCCCTGCGGTAGACTGGTATCATGGATTAGACTGGAGAGCAAAAGAAGACTGGGACTTATTGACTGAAGAGTTCCTAAGGCAGTATGACTGTAGTATAATAATGGAGGTCACTCTAAAAGATCTAGAGCTACTGCAACAAAAGCCAGGCAAGTCATTCCACGAGTATCTGACCCGATGGAGAAATCGAGTTATGGAAATGAAGCATAAACCGGATACTCCCGACCAGATTCGATTGTTCATCAGGAATGCTAGTCTATATTTACAAGATGGGTTAAAGATGAAGGGGCTAAAAGACTGGGAGTCCTTAAAAGATATAGCCATTGAAGCTGAGGCCAAGCATCTGGATAAAATAGCTAAGTCTACAAATCTAGCCTTGGGCAAAAGCAAGGGAGATAGCAGCGATAATGGGGGCAATACTAAGGTAGCAGAAGTCTCAGCCATAGGAACAACTCCTAAACACCTAAATATCTCGAGCAGACCACTATCTTGGCTCTTCACCCGTCTCATCAAGGAAGGGAAGTTACAACCCTTGCCAGCTAGGCATGCCCCAAGTCAAGGAAAGCCTAAGCATAGAACAGACTGGTATTGTGCATATCACCAGTACACAAGGCATAGAACAGACTATTGTCATCCTTTAAGGGATCGAATTCAAGACTTGATCGACAGCAAACAGACCACTAATCCTGAGCAGAGGGAAAAAGAGTCGGCCTGTAATACCATGATTGGTTCAAGCTTACCTGAATGGTATGTACTGCAAGACTTGTTTGGAAATGAGTATGCCACTATGCTTTTAAACGCTTTATTGATTTTTTATTTTTTATGATAATTTGCTTATTTTAATATGATGAACAATTTCTGCTTATTTGTATGGTATTTCTATGATTTCATTTGTCATGATCATGAGGCATTCATTCATTTTGACATTAATCCAATTAATATGACTCCATCTAATCTCGAAACTGTGGAAAGTCCAGAGAAAATCCTGATAGCATCTAATATAACTTCTGAAGGGAGGAAATTCTTGAGAGATGAAGAAGAGCCTTTGTCTGAATTTGAAAAGACATGCCGACAATTGATAAGGATATTGTGGGGGCAATGCTGCTTTAAAAGCCAACCTTTCCACCTCGACATTCAAGATGAATGCAGTGCAACCAAACAAAATTAAACTTCTCATTGGAACCAGACCATATGATTTCCTTTCTTTCTAACCATGTGAGATATGTACCCCAGAGCCAATCAAGACCAACTTTTAATCCTATGAGACCAGCGAAGACCTTTACGACAAAACTTAAGAGGATAACTCATTATATAAAAAAAATGAAAAATGAAAAAACGAAAGTCCTATCCTAAACCATAATTTTTTCCTACGCCATTCGAAGCCGACATACAATTCCATTTCATCCATCAATGGTAACTTCAGAAATTGAGCCACGCAAAAGCAAACAAAAAGAAGACTTTCATGGCAAAAAAAAAATCACTACCTTAGCCGGTTTGCACAACGTTCAAGACCAAAACTATAGTGCTAGAAAGAATTGTCGTTAGAAAGAGCGGCTTCCCCATAAAATAAAGATGAATGCAAGTTCAATGAATGCTAATGAACTGAAGAAGGTTCATGGCAAAGGCTAAAAAAAAAAGAAGAGAAAAAAAAATAATGATTGAAAAAAAAAAGAAGAAACAGGCTGAGAGAAAATATTCAATCATGAAACCCGAGAGGGCTAGTTGATAACAGGAGTTTGATGCTTTCAAGATTTATCCCGAGATTAGCTGAGGTCTTGTATTTTTTTCAGATTAACGCCAAATAGTGATCATGTTTAATGAAATCAAATTTAAATACATGCATTTACGCAATGATGTGATCAGAACAGTTTATTTTATGTGATCAAAGTCATGTAAATACATGCATTTATGCAATGATTTGATCAGAACAGTTTATTTTGTGTGATCAAAGTCATGTAAATACATCCATTTACGCAATGATGTGATCAGAACAGTTTATTTTGTGTGATCAAAGTCATGTATCTGCTTACCCTCTGCTACTCTCATCACGCAAACGCTTCAGTCGACCCACTTTGCTATCAAATGTGTGGAATCAAGCTCATACGACCATGTCCTGAGACTTCTTAAAGATTTTTTGGCAATATCCTCAGCCTCATCAGCAAAAAAAAAAAAAGAAAAAAAAAAGCCGTTAAAGTGAAAACCGTAACTGGCGCTCTAAGCAAAAATTAGGCAAAAGGATAGAGTGAAAACCTGAAAACAGGCAGTCTGACCTTCAAAAAAAAAACAAAGTTGCTGGATTGGGTTGGGTCCACTCCAGGCAAAAGTTAGGCATAGGGTTATATGAAAATCCAAAAACGGACGCATTTCCCGCTGAGAAAAGCTAGTGTGAAAATCCACAAGGGACGCACTATCTTTAATTAATGACTTCCGACACCTGGAGCGATAAGGCAGCATTACTTTGAATAACCTCATTTTAGGCATATGGTGCAGGACATGAATTAAAGTTTTGGGGGCAAAATGCTCATTGACCGGGGGGCAAAGATGTGCACGGGTTAGTTCTCTTTAGAAAGATTATGGATCAGAATCCCAAAAGTGAAGACGATGCTTTCCTAGATCCTTGGGAGCATCAAACAATGCCAGGCTATATCCTGAACGGACCCCTAACCACGTAGGACGTGGTTTATCCATTTTTGCATACATCTCATATCTGCATACAGCATTTTACACATGCATACACAGTCTCTGGTATATTCCTATATACACAGCTTTGTAGGAAAAGGCCAAACCAAGAGACAGCTTCGGCAGGACAAATTTAAGATGAATCCCGCGCAAGGTTGAAATCATGTAAACCGTAGAGTGATAACTCCCTTTAAGTCCTTCTTCTAAAGGCATCCACAGAACATTATTTTCAAGTCCTTTTTCAGAAGGCATTCTCATAACGTCATCTTTAAGTCCTTGTCCAATAGGCACCCCCAGTCTCCTTTAAAATTTATCTTCAAGTCCTTGTTCAAAAGGCATTCCCAGTCTCTTCGGAGCATTACCTTTAAGTCCTTGTCCAACAGGCACCCCCTGTCTCCTCAAAACTTTATCTTCAAGTCCTTGCTCAAAAGGCATTCCCAGTCTCTTTGGAGCATTACCTTTAAGTCCTTGTCCAACAGGCACCCCCAGTCTCCTCAAAACTTTATCTTTAAGCCCTTCTCTAAAGGCATTCTCAGTCTCTTCAGAGCATTATCTTTAAGTCCTCTAAAGGCATTCTCAGTCTCTGCGGAGAATTATCTTTAAGTCTTTCTCTAAAGGCATTCTCAGTCTCTTCGGAGCATTATCTTTAAGTCCTTCTCTAAAGGCCTTCTTAGTCTCTTCGGAGCATTATCTTTAAGTCCTTATCTAAAGGCTTTCTCAGTCTCTTCGGAGCATTATCTTTAAGTCCTTCTTTAAAGGCATTCCCAGTCTCTTCGGAGCATTATCTTTAAATCCTTCTCTAAAGGCATTCTCAGTTTCTTCGGAGCATTATTTTTAAGTCCTTCTCTAAAGGCACTCTCAATCTTTTCGGAGCATTATCTTTAAGTCCTTCTTAAAAGGCATTCCCAGTCTCTTCGAAGAATTATCTTTAAGTCCTACTTTAAAGGCATTTTCAGTCTCTTTGGAACATTGTCCTTAAGTCCTTCTTTAAAGGCATTCTCAGTCTTTTCGAAGCATTGTCTTTAAGTCCTTCTTTAAAGGCATTCTCAGTCTCTTCGGAGCATTATCTTTAAGTCCTTCTTTGAAGGCATTCCCAGTCTCTTCGGAGTATTATCTTTAAGTCCTTCTTTAAAGGCATTCTCAGTCTTTTCGGAGCATCATCTTTAACCCATTTTTAAAGGCATTCTCAGTCTCTTCGGAGCATCATCTTTAAGTCCTTCTCTAAAGGCATTCCCAGTCTCTTCGGAGCATTATCTTTAAGTCCTTACTCAAAGGCACTCTCAATCTCTTCAGAGCATTATTTTCAACTCGGTTCAAAAAAACTCCCCGCTCAGAAGAGCAGCTCAAAAAAAAAATGAACTTCGCACTCTGTAGTCTTCTTGCGTTTCGTAAGTTCGGAGCGGACTCGACGCGTCGCCATTCAAGGATGGAACCCGCATATCGCAAGACCAAAGTAGGTTTGCAATTCGGGAGATCTTCATAGCAACGGGAAGGTTGTCGCCTTAGGTATGTGCTTCTTTCCTCTTTCCTGAATTTTGGCTCAACTGGGCACCTGCATGCTAGTTTCCCCAAAATTGGGGGCAACTGTAGACACCGGGTCCCGAGTCATCCAAGATCAGGATTAGCCGATTATGAAAATAAAGACTAATTCACGAGCAAGAAAGTAGGAATCGATCATCTCTTTGTCAAATTCTCTTATTTTCCTCAAAATCCTTTTAAAGTGTTTATTCTTATTTTTATTATATTTTCATTTGTATTTTTATTTTTATCCATATTTTTGTATTTCATTTTATTATATTTTCTAAAATAAAAAATTAAAAAAAAATAATAATTTTGCAAGTGTCAAGCACGGCGGCCCATCTGCAGCAGCGCGCAGGTGCTACGCCCAGCGCTCGGCGCCCTACGCACCGCGGGCTGCGCAGCGCCCGCTGCGTGCTGCGCAGCATGCGCTGCACGCGCAAGGGCGACGCGCAGCTCTCATCGCTGAAGCACGCGGCCTCGCGTCGCTATTGCGCGCGCCGCGTGCAGCGTGCATCTCGCGCCCATCGGCGAGATCTCTCGTCCATCAGCGAGAAATCCCGCCGCAACAGCCCCTAAACCCCAACTTCTGATTTTTTTTAATTTTTTAGGTTTAAAAATTATTTTTTCTTGTGATTTTTTCAGATTTTATCAAAATTTGGCAAATATTAGTCAAATTGGGTGGGAGTTAAAGGTCAAAAATAACAAAACAAATAATAAAAATAAATAAAAATTTTAATTGTCCATATTTGACTTTAGGGATTTAATTTTGAATTTTGGAGTGTTTTTTATTGAAATTAGGGGAGGGGAATCTTGAAAAAATCTGATGGGGAGCTGGGGAGGGGCAGGAAGTGAGTTTTTACGTGGGTTATTTTTCATTTTTTGAGAGGAGGAAGAAATTTGGTTTTTGGGGAGTAAGGAAATTCTCTCTAGAAAAAATATTTTTTCTAACTCATTTGAGAGAGATATTCTTGGGGGGAGTTAGTGGATTTTGCTGGAAAAATAAAGAGTTCAATGTTCTTGGAGTTCATCTTTTATTATTCTAAAAAATAAAAATCATTTTCCTTAATCTTCTTAATTCTCTTCATTAAATTTACAAGTTTTTCACCTTAAATTTCATTCTAGTTTTTTTCTCATCTCTAAAAATTTTTGATTGATATTGAAACCTTTGAGAAAGGAAAATCAATTCCTTAACTTGAATTTTCAGATCATATATCAAACAAAAAAAAATCAAATCACTTTTGGATATTTGTGTTCTTGAGTTTTCTTTGACATAAACTCAAGATTTATTTGAACATTTTTTTTTAGTTAATTTTTGGATCTTGACAAGAGATTAGATTGGGATACCTCGCTTCAAATATCACTTAAATCTGAGGGTAAAGATTCTTGGATCCAACTCTTTATTTTATTTTGCTTCATTTTATTCATGTTAATTTATTTTATGTTACGTTACTTTGTTATTTTTTTGAATTAATGCATGTATGTATTTTTTTGGTTTGTGATGTATTATTTAGCATGAGTATTCATTCTTTATTTTGTCATTGGCATAAAAATGGATAGACCTACGTAGTGTTAAGAGATGTAAAATAAGATTTGCATGATTTTCTCTTGTAATAGTTATTTTTTATGATTTTTTGCATGCTTAGATGTTATTATTTCATATTGCATGTTTGATTGACTTTTCTTTTTTTTGTTCATTCAATCTCTTGGATTCATCATTATCTTTATTTTTTTTTTGTTGTTGTTGTTATTATTATTATTGTTACTATTATTATATATGTTATTAGTATGTTATTATTATTATTTATTGTTACTATCATCATCTATTATTCCTATTATTATCATCATCATTATCATTATTATTATTCTTATTATTATTATTTTTGTTGTTGTTGTTATTGGCATTATTATTGACTTATGTTTTAATATTGATCTTTTAAAGTGTCAATTTATTTTAATGTGCCATTTAATTTACTAGTATGCATATTTTCAATTAGCTTATTATTTATTGTTATAAATGTTTAATTGATTTTCTTGACTTGATAACTAACATTAATTTTGCTTGTGTTTGTTTTTGGTGTCAAATTTTTGTTTTCCCTTGTTTGAGCACCCGTGCGAACGAAAGAGGAGATCCAAGGAATTATTATTTTTATTGTATTCATTATTTTTCCTTTATTTATTTCGCAAGTTTTTTTTGGCGTGTAATAATTAATCAAATCATTTTTTTCTCTCGCTTAATAAAAAATCACACAAAAATATTTCTATAAATAAATGGGGTTTTCTTAATAAAATGGACCAATGTTCTATTTTTAGCCAATAAAATTTCACTTTGAAATGGAGAACTAGGTTTTCATAAAATGGGATCACTCATCCCGATTTTCCTCAATCAATACTCAAAAACGGTTCTCCAACTCTTTTAAGTTGATAAAAAGGAACCAATGTTCCCAAAGTTCAATAAATAACCCGATTTATGTATGTTGCATTTAATTCTTTTTCTGTGTTTATTTATTTACGTTTTCTTATTTTTGGGGATTGTTCTGTCCCAATTTTATTTTATTTTGCAATTTATTTTTGAGGGATTGTTCTATCCCATTTTATTTATTTTGTAATTATTTATTACTTTATTTATCGCTTTTCAATGTGAATGATGTGCCCTTTAAATTCAATGCATTAATCGCGTGAGATGAGGGATGAAATTTTATAATTTAAAAACTCATTTATAATCAACCAAGACATAAATAAGTGCGAAGTTCCGAACACCATCTCTGGTTTAGACCAATAAGAGGTTAAACATTTCCAATTTCTTGTAAATTGGGTGGTGACTCCAAAATACCTCAAAAGTGCCTAAATGTGTTATGGCGATGAATGGTCCTTTTCAATGTTCTATTTTGAAAGGAGGGGCCGAAAATATCTCATAACACCTATGATCGAAAAAGACGTGAACCTATCCCTCGAATCCTAAAGCGGATTCAAAATGAGGGCCCCTGCTGGGTTCGGCGCGCATCACAGGTGGCATAGCCAACCAACAACACTTGGAATCCAGTACAACTATACTAATCCATGATGAGCTTAAGTAAACCTCTACTATCACTAATTAATCCTCACTTAAACTTAATCATGCACATTAACACTTTAGCCACTTAAACTTATTTACCTTATTCAATTAGGTCCTCAATTATTTTACACTTATGTCCTCAATTAAATACATAACCAATATGCTACTAGGGTGTAATTTGGCCTGTTACATTCGGTATGCACGAGTCGTGAAGATAGTCACGAGTTGGCAGGGAGTAGAGCACCTTCACAAGTCATGAAGCACTTCATGAGTTGTGAAGGATACTCGTGACTCGTAAAGGACAGAAACCACGATCCGTGCTTGCTGGGAGCCAAGTCACGAGTCGTGCTTTGGAACACTACTCGTGACGTGGCTGAGAGCATCAACATGAGTCCTGCCGACCTGCACGACTCGTGCCCCCCTTTGGTTTTCCTCATGATCGGCCTGTTGGCCACTGTCGCGAGCGCGACTCTTGTCTCGATCGCTACAGTGAGCCTCCACCTGCCCTATTTTTTTCGATTTTGCCCTTTTCTTCTAAAATGAATTTCACATCATTTCGTTAATGGGTTTTTAATGGGTTTTTACTACAGTCATGCTGCACTACTCACATAATATTATTATATGAACTGAATCACAATAGTATGCGTCTTTTCATAAATCATACATAATACAATAAACCTGCCCATTCAAAATAGTGGATATGGATACCCGAAGGTACCAACAATTTCTTTCTTAATGCATGGATACCAAAGATATGAAAAATAATTCTTTTCTTTTTATTCCAAAACATTTTTGCATGGGATCTTAAACAAGATACAAATTCAAAAGGGATCGCAAGGATCCAAACAGGAACCTGGTCAGGGTCCAGAATGCATGGCTGCAGCTAACTGAACTCTATAGGCATGCCTATCTATTCACTTATTTGATTTTTGCAAGTTAGGCATCAATACAATTACCCATACACATCACATAAAAATAAAATATATCTCAAGATAAATGCTACAATTCAACGTCATCTTCTAGGCAATAATGAAATAGATAAAAATTAAAAGTAATAACGTAGTCAAGGTAGACAAATAAGACAAAATTAAAAAATTAAAATTTTTAAGCAGGGAGCTTTTACACGGCGGCATAATGAAACCTTACCGCCGTGTAGGACATTCCACATGGTGGTGAAGGAAACCTAACCACCGTGTGGCCTGCTAAGCCAAAACTCCTCCGAAAAAAAAATGCATTTACACGGCGGTATAGCGAAACCTTACCGCCATGTAAAAATGCACTAAAGCAGTTCATCAAAACAAAATGTATTTACACCGCGGTATGATGTACCCATACCCCCGTGTAAACCAAGAACCACAGTAACTCATCAAACAGTATGCATTTACGCGGCGGTATGACAAACCAATACCACCATATAACCCTATAGAGAAACGAAACTCAACCCAGAAATTCGATCACACGGTGGTAAGGCATTCCATACCGCCGTGTAACTCATCAAAAAACCAAAAAATTCATGTTATACACTTTCCCAAACCTTAAACCCAAAATCCAACTTCAACACCACACTCAAATTATACCATCAAAACTTAATTCTATTAAGTTAAACTCCTAATTAGCATCTCAAGCAACCTAATTCACCAATCTAGCCAAATTCACAAATTCTATTATACTACCACATTATCAATTTTCATCTCAAATCATCATCATTTCTAAATTCAACTCAAAGTTAACTATACTTATATAAATATACAAATAATCAGGCTCAATTTCATCAATTACTAGAAGTTTGTAACATAAATCAATATTATTCAAAACACAAAATTCCCAAACCTTGAGATACAAAGCTTCACCACAATCACTTGGATGAACTCCCTCCAACCTTCTCTTTACCTTTAGCTTCCTTAGCAGGAAATTCTGAACACCAAATCAACCAAACCACAAAACACCAAAACTCAAAACCTATACACACCAAAAGGAAATAGGAAGAAGAGAAAAGAAAAAGAAGAGAAGAAAATAACTAACCACAAACCTGAAAATTTGCCAAAATAAACCCAAAACCCACAAATTTGCATAGATAATCAAAGGATCAAGGCTAAGAAGAAGAGAAGAAGAAGAAGAAGAAGAAGAAGAAGGAGACGGTGAGGAAGAGGCAGAAACGTGAATTTCTGTCCCTCACTTTCTCTCTCCTTCCATCTTTATCTACTCTTCCTTACTCTCTCTTTCCTACACTTATCAATTTCTTAGTTGGTGTTGGCAAAGTTCCATTTCAACCCTTCTTCTTTTCTCTACCACATAATCAAATCACTTAATTAAAAAATTTTGCAATTAACTCCAAAATTACCATACCACAATAATACACATAAAATTGCTCAAACTACTAGTGTGGGAATCGGGGTGTTACAAATCTCCCCTCCTTAAAGAATTTCATCCTCAAAATTCTCACTTGAGTCAAACAACTGAGGGTGCTATCATCTCATAGTCTCTTCTGGCTCCCATATTGCTTCTTCAACCCCGTGATGCTGCCATAACACTTTAACCAAAGGAATTCGCTTGTTCCGAAGTTATCTCACTTCCTGAGCCAAGATTTCCTTATGTTCCTCATCAAATGAATAATCAGGGTGAACTCGCACATCCTGAACCGACAACACATGAGATCCGTTTGATCTATACTGGCGAAGCATTGAGACATGGAATATGTCATGCAGCTTGGCTAATTCCATCGGTAAGGCTAATCGGTAGGCAACTGGACAAATTCTTTCTAGAATCTCATAAGGTCCTATAAACCGTGAACTTAACTTTCCCTTCTTACCAAAATAGAGAACTTTATGCCATGGTGATACTTTCAAAAATAACTTGTCGCTAATTTCATACTAAATGTGCCTCCGCTTCAAATTGGCATAGGATCTCTTTCTATCTTTTGCTATCTTTAAATATTATTGTACTAGTCTGATCTTCTCTTCGGTGTCTCTAACTAATTCTGGACCTATAATAGAATGTTTCGATAACTCAGTCCAACAAACTGGAGTTCTACACTTCCTTCCATGCAAAACCTCAAACGGAGACATCTCAATGCTCACTTGATGACTATTATTGTAGGTAAACTCCATCAATGACACATATCTGTCCCAACAGCCCGAAAAGTCCAAAGCACAACCCCGAAGCATGTTCTCTAGAATCTGAATTACCCTCTCTGACTGACCATCGGTCTGAGGATGAAATGCGGTACTAAAATTTAGTTGAGTACCCAAAGCTGACTGCAATTCCTTCCAAAACATCGATCTAAACCTTGGATCTCAATTAGACACAATTGATAATGGAACTCCGTGAAGCTGAACTATATCATTCACATAAATCTCTGCCAACTTATCCATAGAATAATCTAGTTGGACCAGTAAAAATGTGCTGATTTAGACAGCTGATCAACTATAACCCAAACCGAATCATAGTTTCGCTGATTTAATGGTAAACCAGATACGAAATCCATCGTGACATCATACCACTTCCATTGAGGAATGGGTAAAGGATTAAGCAAACTTGATGAGACTTGATGCTAGGCTTTTACCTGCTGACATGTTAGACACTTCGAAATATGGTGAAAACCCAGCCACCAGTAGAATTGCTTGAGATCTCTGTACAATTTATCTCCTCTGGAATGCATAGTGAAAATCGTAGAATGTGCTTCTAGCAAAAGCTTTCTTTTCAAATCACCGACATTAGGCACACACAACCAGTTCCCATATCTTAGCACCCCTTCATCATCCACAAAATACTCAGTCTGACCATAACTTCTTGCTACTTGAAAAGCACGTTGCAATATAGGATTGCTTGTCTAAGCATCAGCAATCCACTGCTTTAGACTTGGCCTAGCTTTAAGCTGGGCAATAAGTGCTCCTTCCGAATAAAATCTCCATCTACCTCTCTATAAAGATAGAGCCGAAATTGACTTTCTACTTAAAGCATTTGCCACTACATTAGCTTTACCTGGGTGATAATCAATGATGTAGTCTTTGTAACACCCCCAACTCCCACATATAGCATTTCGAACGGTGAAGAGCTACGGTGATCAGAAAGTGCCACCAGATAAGGGCACACATGGCAATACAGAAATTAGAGTAATAAAATTACTAATATCTAGAACCTCAATCACATACACATCCTAAACCTATCTCACACACACCATCATTCGCACTAAAGATTATTACATCTCAAACAAGTATTAAATAAATAGACTTAATTACAGACCGACAATCAAATAAACCTTTATATAACCTCTACCAACTCGTTGGCCAAAGTTACGGAGAACCGCTGCGCTACTCTGATCTCCTAACCTGCATGGACAAATCACCGTGTTAAGTGATAACGCTTAGTCGGGATCCACAAAGTAATAATAATAATAACCAATCACTCACTGTGATTGAAAATACCAGCATATGCAGATACACAATTACATAAGCCTAAAGTACATCGGTTAAAGTTAACGCACATTCGTATTCTTATCATCATGCGAAACTTAAATAATTTTCTATACAAATTCGTTAATATACCATAGCCAGAAATACTTATTTACTTTTTAATCAAAACACATTAAACATAAATTATCATATTGTAACACCCCTTACCCATACATAGGTGAACCCATTCGAATCGGAGTGAGATGCCATAGGACCAGGGGTGTCACACCAAATAGATCGATACAAAGCATACATTCACACATCACCAACATACGAAAATACAGCGAAAATTAAAACTTTAGAGGAACATCATCATGATCATGCATTAATATAACAACATTCATTACAATAATATTCTGATCAAACTGATATTATAAAATAATTACATATCCAAAATATTCTGAGCGGAAGCTATACAAAAATACTGATACAATGAGAGTTCTAATACAAAAAGAATCATCATAAAATACGACAAAAATAAGCCCTAACACTAATCCCTCTGTGTTGGCTTGACTGGCGGTGACTATTCCAAAGCAAAAATGCCTTCCGCACCTGCACGGGTAAAACAGCATGCTAAGCGATAACGCTTATTGGGGAAACACACAACAGAAGAGTGGACGGCCATTCACAATAGTCGCCAAAGAAAATCACATACACGATATGACATATGCAGATAATCATATCAGATATATAATCATGCTTGCAGAATAAAGACATGCATTCAGAAGCTCATATCCATATTCATATACATATTGACTGATTTCTCATACTTATCATTATGCGCATTCGAAAATCATATTCTTGTAATCATATCGAAGCAAACCAAAGCAAGCAGAACACCTGCCAACTCACAGTAGTGGATAACGAGTATACAGATAGTACCCTACATGTAACACCCCCATACCCCCGGTAAGGAATATCGGGGCGCTACGCGGACACTTACGTATACATGTACATGTATTAGCGGAAGCGATAGCACTATACACATGCGTATAAGAATAATAAAATACTACACTAGGGCCCACTTGTGCTCTAGGATGTTAGCTTTCAAATGGGACAAGTTTCAGGTCGTTTGGACATCTATAACAAAAGATATGATTTAAACAACATATACTGTTCCAGAACAGGGTCACCTACGTTTTAATTACTTTTTGGGATACTTAGGGCCAGAATTAGATCAAGCACCCTCTTAGAAATTTTTAGACACGGATCTTATATTTCATATGCAATTGGAATCAACCCAATTGAGATCTTATAGCTCTACTTATAACAAATACTATACACTGGGGTCTAATGATAAATAAGCAGAATTTCGCAAAATGAAGCTCTATCATCAACACAAACACTCAAATGATCAAGTTACATACTTATAAACATATATACACATGTCATGAGCACTGAAAGCAATCAAAAACGTATCATTCAATCACATGCCAGGAAAACAAAATCGCACTCGATCCCTACCTCTAGGAACTCGATCACAGTTCTCTACTCGTTTCGATCTTCTCTTTTCCTTTATCGACTCTCTTGCCTCCAACTTGCACCAAAACCACACACAAAACACTTGGGGTTACTCTTCTTTTTTTTTTTTACTTTAAATCAAAAACAAAGAGAAAAAGGATGTCAGATCAGAAAATAAATTAAGCTAACCTTCTGAAGAGATCTAATCAAGTCTTACTATGCTCTCTTTACGCCACTTCAAGTAATTCTCTTGAAAAGCAAACCAAAAGAACAAAAAGAAAGTATAAGAGAGGAAGAACGGCTGAAAGCCTAAGAAAAGAGAAAGAGATGGAGAACAAATGGCCAATAACAATCCAACGTGAGCAAAAGAAGGCAAAAGGCAAATGGTCAAACTCTATCTAACATTTACTATTCAATTTAATGCCACTTACCAAATTAATTACATGCTTATCTATTTCCATAACATAAGCTTAACTCATGCCATGTGTCCAAACCCTACGATGCCACTTGTCAACCTCCTACGCTGCCATGTGTCACTCTCTTACAATGACACTTGGCACACTCTTACGATGCCACTTGGCACTCTCATATGCCGCCACTTGTCACTCTTCTACAATGACACTTGTCACTCTTCTATGATGACATTTGTCACTCTTCTATGATACCATGTGTCAACTCCCTACAACTCCAAGTCTCTTAGTCCCACTTATGCACACATCTCGCGAGGGGGTTCTATCGCGCTCGTGACAGAACGCTCACGCCCATACCAACCAGCTGAAGTTCAAAAACCGCTGGAGGGCTCTGTCGCGCCCGCGACACTTGTCGCGCTCGCGACAGAACTCTCGCACATAAACTTACCTTTTTCGAACAAAACTCTATAATTCTTCTAGGGCCACTTTGGGGTGTGACACTACGGGGTACGAATTGAATACAGACAGTACCTTACGGGTACTAATCGAAAACCATTATTTTATCACATTCAAAATAATTTTTCGGAGGGACATTAAACAAGATCCAAAATTCATAAGGGTTCACGAGGAACCAAACGGGGACCTGATCGGGGTCCAAACGGAACTGAGGCTGCAGCTAAAAGACTCTATTAGGCATGCCTAACTATCCACTAGACTAACTCTCGCAGGTCATGCGTAATCCAATTCAGGTTCCAAATCATAACATATCATTTATCATGAAGGATTCATAATATTGCACATATAAACAAGCATATTATATAGCATACAGAGGTAAAAATTCATGAAGAAACCATTTGTAATTAATTTTAGAAGAGAAGGCAAAATTAAAAAATAGGGCATGAAAAAGGTCACTGTCGCACTCGCGACAGAGGCGAACTTGCCCCAGGTAGCGATCACGGCAATCTTCACGATCTCGCGGAGGATAAAATACAACTCACTGTCGCACTCGTGAAAGGCGTCCCGCTCACAACAGTGAACTGCCCGCCCGATCCGTCGCACTCGCACTCGAGAGCGCACTCGCGACAGTGGATCGCCCAAAATAGCTCAGCAGCCGAGCGCTCTATCGCGCTTGCGACAGAGGCTCTGCTGCTCCGCTCGGCAGGGAGCTCGGACGTGTTCAAGAGCTGCTTTCACCGGGCTCTGTCGCGAGGTCGCCACAATGTCGCGCTCATGACAGAGTCGTGATTTCCAGTTCTTACATGGGAAATCTGCAGAAAATTCACCTCCACAACACCCAAACCTCAAATCTCAACTCAAACATCAACTTACCTCAAATCCAGCAATCCAAACATCATCAACAACATTAAACGCAACATTTATAACAAGAATTCCAATTAAATCATGCCAATAACAACATCAATTTACACAATTTAAATCTCAGCACTATTCATTCATCATTTCAATCAAATGCACATTTGGGTTCAATAACTCACAATCAAGGCTTCATGAATCATCTAAACCAAAACCCATAACATATGAACCATTATAAACATCAAGAACACCAAATTTTCTAGAAATTCATCCAAAGAGAAAAAATCACAAAAATGCATAAATCACAAAAACTCCTAAACCTTATTCTCCTTAGCTCCTAATCACTTAGTGCCACTTCCCGACGCCTTCTCCTTCCCTTTGGGATCACGAGGAGGCTCAACTAACAACCAAACCCAACAATACAACAAACATCAAACTCTAAGTTAAACCCTAACCCAAAAACGTGGAAAAGATGAAGCTGAAGAAGAAAGAACAAGAACAAGAACAAAATGCAGCAAAACTTACCAATAAAGCTCTTAGAATTATCAAGATCCACCAATAATCCAACCCAAAAGGAGTGAGCCAAGGTGAGGAAGAGGAAGAGGAAGTAGAAGGGAAAGCAAAAGAGAAGAGAGGGGAGAACGGGAATGAGAGAGCAAATTTTTGCTCTTCTCTTTCTCTTTCCTCGATAATACACCTTCCCCTTTCCACATAGCACACTACTATTGGTGGGTCTTAATAAATCATACCCTACAAGCACACATCAAACACACATAAGACTCTCCTAACTTAGGCACACCCTACCAATGTGTGAGCAAAACACACAAGCACAACTCACTCACATCCTACAAACATGTGAGCAACACACCCAAATGCAACCCAACTAATTCGCAACCTAAAATAAAATATGCACCCACACACTAGCAAAACTCCAAAACATGTATGTAGAATCGGGTCCTGAGGCGGTTCAAGATCAGAATTACCCTATGATGAAAGCGATACTTGCAAGTAAAGGTGTCAAAAATGATGTTTGCCTTGTCGAGACCCTAGTTATTTTTAAATAAAAAATAAACAAATAAATATATATAAAAAAAACAAAATATTATTATAAAAAAATTAATTAAATTAATTTTGAAAATAGTATTATTTTCGTTATTTTTGATATTTAAAAAAAGGGGGGGAATTAATTTAATTGAATTAAATTAATTAATTACTTTAATTGAAAAAGAGAAATTAAATTAGTTAATTAATTTAAAATAAAAAAAAAAGAATTTAAAAGGTTAAAAAAAAAACCTTTAAAACTTTGAATAAGTGGCCAAAGTGGCAACTTTACCATTAGTGGCCACCTGATGGCAAAGTGGCCATCACGCGGCCACTTTTGCTAAGTGGCCAAAGTGGCCATCACGCAGCCACTTGCCGCGCATGCGCGCGCAGTGACAGCACAACGCGCGCGCTGCCGAGGGCAGCACGCGTTCCCCCCTCTCCATGTAACCACCTGTCTCGCCCCGTCGTTTTTGCTGGTTTTCTGCATTTTACAGTCTGTTTTCCAGTCCGTTTTTACCCATTTCTTTCACCCTTTCATGATTTTTTCGATTAACAAAATTAAAAGATCATTTTGTCTTTCTCCATTTTTGGCCAAGACTGAAAATTAAAGGGGAATTTCCCTTCATTTTGAGGGGGACGGCAACATTTTTACAAGGGAATTTTTTTGGCTTTTCTCTCTAGCATTTTTTACTCTCCAGGAAGAATTTTCTTGTTCAAAAATTCTTCAAAAACCTTTAAGTTTTCTTCTCAAGTTTTAGTCTTTGCTACTCTAAAATACTTAATCTTGGGCTTGATTTGAGCAAGAGAAATTAATTTTCTTAAATTATTCATCCCACCAAAAATATTTTCTTGAATTAATTTATTTAAAACACAGATTTTTATACTTGTTTCGGGTGTTTATCACCGCAAAAATCGACAAGGGGAACGGATTGAGACATCCCATTTCCGATCTATAAATTCTGAGGGTAAACACTTTGGAACCACCTTAATTTCTCATCTATTCATCTTTTGTTGGTTATTATTTTTGTTGATTTTATTATTTTGCCATGTTTATTTTCTAGCTCTCATATTTTCTTTGCTACTATTGGCATTTTAGGTTTTTAGTTTAATATCTTTGTGATGATTTAATGTGAGTCTTGTGCTTTTATCCCCTTTTTTGTTTGCCGTTGGCCTCCATGTCCCCTCATTATTATTATTACTATTATTATTTGTTCTTACCACTATATTGAAGCATTATCATGATTATTGCTAATACTACTAATATTTATTATTTCATTATTATCACTATTATTTGTTTTATTTGTTATTAATATTATTATGCTATGAATATTATTATATTTATGGTATTTATCCATTATTTTATTATTACTATTATGCTCTTATTATTATTATTATTATTATTATTATTATTATTATTATTATTATTATTATTATTATTAATATTATTATTATTATTATTATTATTATTATTTTATTTTATTATTGTTATTATGCCATAATTATTTATTGTTACCATCACTATAATTTTATTGTTGTCATTATCTTGTCTTTATTTGATTAATTTATAGAATTATTACTAATGTTTTTGATATTATTTTCTGTCTGAGATTTAATTTGGGTCGCGTTATGTGAGTGTCCCCGCGACTCCCCGGATGGGTCGCGACACGTGGACGAACACTTCGGCTTGGTGAGATCTTTTCAACCCCCTTTCATGTGTTTGTGTTTATTTGTAAATATTTATTTTATTTATGCACGAGTAGGATAAAAAATCACAAAAATATTTCTATAATTAAATTGGAATTTCCACTAATAAATTTGGAACCAATGTCCCTCATTTTAGCCAAACAATAAAAAATATCACAATTAAAACGAAAAGTCCATTTTTCTCCAAAAATGGGATCACTCATCCCGGTTCATCAAACAACAAAAACGACTCTTCGAACCCTCTTCAAATAAGCGCGAAGGAACCAATGTTCCTAAAATAATGCCCCGATTTATGTATGTCCTTTTATTTTGATCTTGTGCGAGTGTTTTAAAATTATGTTCATTTCATTTTGGCCCCTTGTAATTAATTTTGGGGCAACTTTATTTATTTTTTGGGGATTGTATTCCGTCCCCATTCACATCTTTAATCTCCTTTTATTGGGGTTGTATTCTGCCCCCGCTTCTCTTATAATTGTGTGCTTGCGTGCTTATCACTTTCTTTTATCGCTTTATTTATTGCTTTCCTTTTACCGCTTTTGGATGCTTGAGATGCGCTTTTATTTTTAATTGCATTAATCGTGTGAGACAAAAGATATAATTTTAAGAATTTAAAAACCCATTTATAATTAACCAAAGCATAAATAAGAGTGAAGTTCCGAACACCATATCTCTGGTCTTGACCAATAGAGGTGAGAGACCTTTCCCAATTTCTTGTAAATTGGGTAGTAACTCCAAAACACCTCAAAGGTGCCTATAGGTGCCATTAGGCTAGGTGGTTCTTCCCAATGTTCTATTGGGAAGGATACATCTATGATGTCTTGTGGCGCCCATGATCAAAAAGACGCAAACCAGCCCCTCGAATCCCGAAGGCGGATTCAACAGCGAGGCCCCTTGCTGGGTTCCGGCGCGCGTCACAATGTAATTTACCCAAAATACCCTTGTCATAAGCCAAGCACACACAATGAATGCACACACACAAATGGCTTGTACTACTAGGGGGCAAATGGGGTGTGACACATATACTTTAAATCACTTAATAGCCCTATAGATAGTTACACTTCAATAAATTCCCGAAATACATTTTCAAGATCAAAATATAAAGTTTAGGAAATCCCATTATTATTAATATTTCAAACTCATACAATTATACTATCAATACTTAAATCAAAACCTTTCATTTAATCAACCCGTTACTTGTTTAAAACTAAACAAATCATTTCAATACTCATATTTGGTTCGGGCTTGAAATAAATATTCTAAGCTTCCTACGTATCCCTATGGTTGGGAATCAGAACCACGTAGTTCTTACAGAAAACTTCATTCACACAAGTTTTAGAATTAATCTTAATATTTATCTTAAATATGGTTCCTATCTCATGCTTACTAATCGATACGTACTTAATACATTCATTAAAAATCATTAAATAATACACATAATTTCTTATCGTTTTGCTTACCCCAGCTTACGTCCAGAAGGCAGATAACATAGTACATACCTGTTTACTCATTCAAACATATAAACACATATATATACACACATTCATAAAGTACATTTACTGAGCTCTCAACGATATCAATCATGCATATCAAGTACTTCATAATTCTTTCCAAAGGCATCAAGTAGAAAAGCATACTAATAACTCTTGAACAAATTAATACTATGCATAATTCACATACTAACTCTTATGCTTTTAGGTTCATTATATACATATCTATTAGAACAAACATTGCTTGATACATTTCTTTTCACTTAACAGATATCGCCTTATTATACAAAACATAGGGGTATTCGAAGATACCACACCTTTCCACATAAGTATCCATAAGAATCCAGAACGGAGGGGCGCATAAAGCACAAGACAAATGGCATTTATCACAAATGCACCGAATGTTTATTCATGTAGCTTTTGTACACCATCATAGAATGCATCAATTCAATCACATACTTTTATCTTCATTAATTGCCTGCTAAGTTATAGGGGTGGATAAGTGAGTAAACACATGGTGGTACCTTGCGGGTACCAATCTTGTACGAATCAAACAGTGACGGTACCTTACGGGTATGAATCGAATAGTAACAGTACCTTACGGGTATGAATCGGAAACCATTTTAATTTATCACATTCAAAACATTTTACAAAGGGGATCTTACACAAGATCCGTACACATAGAAGTTCACGAGGAACTAAATGGGGACCTGATCAGGGTCCAAACATTACAGAGGGCTGCAGCTAACAGAACTCTATAGGCATGCCTATCTATCCATAACTCGACTAATGCAGGCCAAATTCCATATTATTATTATTGGATTCGTCTCGTTTCCACATACATACACATTCAACAATATGCACAACATTCTTTCATTTTTATTAGGCACATGTGTGATGCGCGCCAAACCCCGGGGCGCCTCGAATCGCCTGCTTTTAGGGCCTTCGGGATGAGGTTCATGAAAACTTGTAACGAATTACAAGTGCGTCTATGTTGAGCAACAAGGAGGTTTCTTGGATACAACATTGGGAAAGGTCATCTAGCCTCATTGAGCCTATGACGGTGTATATATATCCATTTTGGGCAAGCCAGAGGGATCTTGGAGACCTCATCCCAATAGAACATTTGAATGATCCTCTAACCCCGTGGAGCCTAGGATTATTCGAGTTGGGCCTTTTGGTAGGCAATAAGAGATATTTTGGAGGCCCCATCCCAATGTAACATTACGATGGTCCTCTAACCTCGTTGAGCTTAAGACCAGAGTGAGTCCGGGACTTCCCATTTATTCATACCTTGGTTAAGTTTATAATTGAGATTTGAATTTAAAGTTTCATCCCATTTCTCATTCATTTTAATGTAGCTAATTAAAGCACAGATTGTCCACTCAAGGAAAGTGGTAAATAAAATATAATCAAAGTAAAGCACATGAAAGTAAACACAACAAAACTAGGGGCGAAATACAACCCCCATTGTAAATAAAATACAAATCATGCATAAATCGGGATATTCATTAATAATGAGGACATTGGTCCTTGCATGTATATTTATTATGAAATAGTTTTGATGTGATGATTTTGGATGGAGAAAATTGAGACATTGGTCCCATTTTTATTAGGAAAGATTCCAAGTTAATTAATAAAAAATGGTTTAGCAATTTTCTTTCTAGCGTGCCTAAAATAAACAATTTTATAGGAAATTACATGGCAAAATAAATAAGGCAAATAAATAAAATATTACAAATAAAGCAATTAAACATTTAACCCAAACAAGCCTTCTGAATCCCCTCGTGTGCTCGCAAAAATACCCAAGCGAAAAATAAGTTTTGACATAAACAAATAAAACACAGATGAAATAATGTTAGTAATTAAATCAATTAAATAATAATAAATGAATGACAAATTAAAATAAAACAAGGTGATGTCAAAGAATGATAATTGAATTAAAATATTAACAAATCAAAATAAATGAAAATATACATTAAATGATAAAAGAATTAAATGATTTAACTGGAATAAATAAAACATGTTAATGAGTTAACATGTAAAAATATGAACATGATAATAATAATGATGAATAATGAAAATAAATAAATGAATGAATAAATAGCAATGACAATGATAAAAGAATGATAAAAAATGAATAACAAAATAATGATAGCAATTAAATGAATGACATGGTTAATCAATATAATCACAATTAATATAAAACATTTACATGGTAAAAATATCAATTAAAATGAATTTATTAATTATATGTTAAAAATAATGAGAAATCAAAGCAAAATAAATCACTTACATGTTAGGAATTAATAAACAATCAATATTCACATGAACAAGAATAAAATAATATATAAAATATTTAATAAAACAAATATTAACTAAATAAATAAACGAATGAATGAAAATAATAAAAATGTACATGAATAATTAATTAAATGCAAAAATAATAAAAAGAATAAGAAGAATGAGCCCGGAATGTTTACCCTCAGAGTTTCGCATTCGATGAAGGTAAAGATGATATTGATTTCCTTGTTTGTGGTTTGCAGGATTAGAATTGAATGATAAAATGTTAGAATTTTATTCCAAGGAAAAATGATAGAGAAAATGATCAAAAATTCTTTAGAACAAAGAATTAATTTCTTTTCCTAAAGAATTACTTTTATTGATAAAAACAAAAATAATCTCAAGAACAAACAATCCTTTTGTTTGTCTCAAGAAAAAAATCATTTATAAAAAAAATTCTTTTTTAGAATATCAAATGAAAAAAATGGATTTCAAGAACAAACACTTATTTTTCTTGTCCTAAAATCAATTTTTCATCAAAAAGGGATTCAATAAAAAAATCTTGGAAAAATGTTTAATTGAAAACAAATAAACAAGTTAGAAAACGGAATTTTGAGAGCAAATAATTATTTTATTTGTCTCAAAATTAAATTCATCAATAAAACTCCTCCTAAAAATATGTTTAGAAGAAATTCTATTGGAAAAAGAAGAAGAATAATGAACTTTCTTTTGATTTTTGTTGGGGAAAATTTCCAGCAAAATGTAGAGAATTTTGAGAGGAAGAAGAAGAGAAAAAGTTAAGAAAAAAACCTAGAAAAAATCCCCTCATTTCTCTTTCCATCTTTTTCTTTTTATATGAAAAAAAGATTAAAAAACCTAACTAATTAATGGAAAAATCTTAATTAAATTAGATATGACTTATTTTAAATTTTAAAAATTGAAAAAAGCCTTCAAAAACAAAAAAAAAATGGGATAAAAAATGGATTTTTGGGTGAAAAATCGAAAAAAACTGATTTTGGGGCGAAATTGGGCAATTTCGGCGGAACAGGTGCGATGGACGTTCGTCGCTGGTGAGCGACGGGCTGCCAGTGCGTGCGCCGTACGCTGGAAGGCGAGACGGGCGAGCGACAGCTCCCCATCGCGCGCGGAGCTCTGCGCTATGGGGCTCCGCGCGCCGCAGCGCGTACAGGCGCTGCGCGCTGCCGCAAGGCGCCGCAGCGGCCGACGCTTGAAATATTTTTTTATTATTATTATGAAAGATTAACTAAAAATACGATAATTTCTAAACCCCATTTTTCAAATCTAATTTTCAAAACATTTTTTATTATTTTTTACTTTTTCACTCTAACATGCAAATTTAAATAGGAAGTCGCCACTTTCAACCTTTTTGCCTGTGATAAGGCATCTTATCATCATTGGGTAACTCTGATCTGGGCTGCCTTAGGACCCGGTGTCTACAGTTGCCCCCAATTTTGGGGAAACTAGTGCACTAGTGCCTAGATGAGCCAAAATGCAGAGAAGAAGGAAAGAGATGCGTACCTGAGGCAGCCCTTACCTTTTTGCCATGTGGAATGTTGCGACTTGTTGCCGTTGAGCTGTAGTGCTATCCGACTGTGGTTCATTTGCAGTCTTTTCTATCTCATTGTCTTGCTTGCTTCCGGTCGGCTTGCACGGCGTCTGTGAGATGCGGTGTCCTTTAACCACAATCCCGTTGCGATCTGTTCTATTGCATGTGCCCCGCTGTCCTCATCTCGGCATGCACGGTGGCTAATCTGTCCCGCTAGCCTCACCTCGGCCTGCATGGTGTGAGGTGAAGTGTTGTCTAACTGCATCCTCTATTGAGATCTATTCTATCACTATCCCCCGCTAACCTCATCTCGGTCTGCACGGCGGCTGGTCTATCCCGCGAGCCTCATCTCGGCCTACGCGGTGTGAGGTGAAGTGTTGTCTAACTGCATCCTTTATTACGATTTGTTCTATCGTTGTGCCCCACTAACCTCATCTCGGCTTGCACGGCAACTGGCCTGTCCCGCTAGCCTCATCTCAGCCTGTGCAATGTGAGGTGAAGTGTTGTCTAACTGCATCCTCTATTGCGATCTGTTCTATCGCATGGTGTCCCGCTAGCCTTGTCCCGGCCTGCACGGTGTCTGTGAGATGCAGTGCTTTTTGACCACAACCTCTATTTGCGATCTGTTCTACCGCATGTGCTCTGCTGGCCCCATCTCGGCTCTCGCAGTATTTATGAGATGTAGTGTTATCTAACCACAACCTCTGTTTGCGACCTGTTCTATCATATGTGTTCTGCTGGCCTCGTCTTAGCTCGTGTAGTGTCTGTGAGATGTAGTGTTCTCTAACTACAATCCCAGTTGCAATCTGTTCTTTCGCGTGTATTCTGCTAGCCTCATCTCGGCTCGCACAGTGTTTAATCTGCTAACCCCCATCTGGCTAGTACAATCTCTGATCTGCTAACCCCCATCCGGCTAGTACAATATTCTGATCTGCTAACCCCCATCCGGCTAGTACAACATTCTGATCTGCTAACCCCAATCCGGCTAGTACAATGTCTGATCTGCTAACCCCAATCCGGCTAGTACAATGTCTGATTTGCTAACCCCCATCCGGCTAGTACAATGTCTGATTTGCTAACCCCCATCCGGCTAGTACAATGTCTGGTCTGCTAACCCCCATCCGGCTAGTACAATGTCTGCTCTGCTAACCCCCATCCGGCTAGTACAATGTCTGGTCTGCTAACCCCCATCCGGCTAGTACAATGTCTGATCTACTAACCCCCATCCGGCTAGTACAATGTCTGGTCTGCTAACCCCCATCCGGCTAGTACAATGTCCGATCTGCTAACCCCCATCCGGTTAGTACAATATTCTGATCTGCTAACCCCCATCTGGCTAGTAAAATGTCTGAGCTGCTAACCCCCATCCGGTTAGTACAATATCTGCTAACCACTATAATGTAGTGTCTGATTTGCTAACTACCCTCCGGTTAACCCAAAGCCTGACTGTTGACCATCCTTTGGTCGGTATGGTGACTCGTTCATCGTTTTCTTTGTTGGCGCTTATCCCGAGCCTCTTCTTCTTATTTTCTACAAAAAAAAGGGAAAAGCAAATGTGCAAGGTATATAAAAGAGATACTTATATGTGGCAGTACATACCTGTTGGGGCCGATATCAGACGGGGTGCCCCCCTGAAGGACGGTTGGTTTTTCCCCAAATATCGATTCCTCTATCATCTCCAATGTAGCCTCCTTGTTGAAAAGACCTGCGTACTTCTTAAGAGGGTGAGAGAATTTGATGTTGAGCCTCCAGAGAGGAAAATAGATTTGAGCCTCCTCAGAGGAAAATTATATTAGAGGTTTTGGTTGCTTGCCCGCAGGCAGATAGGTTTCAATGTCTTTGGCGTCTCTTAAAATGATCCTTTGTTTTTGTTTTTATTTTTGTTTTCAATTTTGTTTTTTGTTTTTGTTTTTTTTTTCTTTTACTTGTAAGTTTTTGGGATTCTTACATTTTGGATGTATTTGAATTTTTACAGTACTTTTGATTTTCAACGCCTTGAAAATATCTTCTTCTTTTAGTTTTGTTCTTTTGCTTTGTTTGTTTTCGAGAATTTGTATTCTTTGTACATTTGAATTTGAATTTTGTACACTTATTGTGTGATGTGTGTGAATGTACATCTTCTGATAGAGAAGCTTACCCGATTGCCCCCAACATGGCATGCATGAATAGGCTTGCTTTTTTTGGATAGTGCCTGACGATGTTGAGCTAAACCCATCTCTTAGATCACCTTGGATTTAAGGGATTTGGGACATTTTTTGAAAATAACTTAATGCTCAGAAGAGACTGAGAACGTCTTGGAAAAGATTTGAAATGCCTTAAGAAAAGGACTTAAAGATAATGCTCCGAAGAGGCTGACAATGCCTTAAAAAAAGGTCTTAAAGATAATGCTCCGAAGAGGCTGATAATGCCTTAACAAAAGGGCCTAAAGATAATGCTCCGAAGAGACTGATAATGCCTTAAAAAAAGTCTTAAAGATAATGCTCCGAAGAGACTGGGAACACCTAAAAAAGGACTTAAAGATATTGCTCCGAAGAGACAAATAATGCCTTAAAAAAAGGTCTTAAAGATAATGCTCCGAAGAGACTGATAATGCCTGAAAAAAGGTCTTAAAGATAATGCTCCGAAGAGACTGGGAACACCTAAAAAAGAACTTAAAGATAATGCTACGAAGAGACTGATAATGCCTTAAAAAAAGGTCTTAAAGATAATGCTCCGAAGAGACTGATAATGCCTAAAAAAAAGTTTTAAAGATAATGCTCCGAAGAGACTGATAATGCCTTAAAAAAAGGACTTAAAGATAATGCTCCGAAGAGACTGATAATGCCTAAAAAAAGGACTTAAAGATAATGCTTTGAAGAGACTGGGAACGCCTAAAAAAGGACGTAAAGATAATGCTCCGAAGAGACTGATAATGCCTAAAAAAAAGGTCTTAAAGATAATGCTTCGAAGAGAATGGGCACGCCTAAAAAAAGGACTTAAAAATAATGCTCCAAAGAGACTGGGAACGCCTAAAAAAGGACTTAAAGATAATGCTCCGAAGAGACTGATAATGCCAAAAAAAGGAGTTAAAGATAATCCCTTCATGGGCTTACATGATTTTGACTTGCGTAGGCTTTATCTTGAATTCATCTTGCCAGAGTTATCCTTTGGCTCGGAATTTTCCCTGTAAAGTTATTAGCACAAAAGTATGTACAAAAGATTATGTGTGCATAATGTGTGTGAAATGTACACATAAAGCTATATACACCAGACACGAGCAAAGGATTAATTTACAAGAGTTGTGTGTGCATATCTATACGCATAAAGGATTGAATGCACGTGAGATGCAAGTGATATGCAAACATGGATAGACCACATCCCAAGTGGTTAAGGGATTCATTGAGGGTACTACTCGGTTGCTCACATTGTCTGATGCCCCCAATGATCTAAAAAAGCATTGTCCTGGCTTTACGGACTCTGACACATAATCTTCTCAAATAGAACTGACCCGTGAGCATCTTTGCCCCCCGGTCAATGAGCATTTTGCCCCCAGGACTCTGAGTCAAGTTCTGCCTGAAGGAAAGCCATTCGAAGTAATGTCGTCTTATCGCTCCAGGCGTCAATAGTCATTATTTTAAAGGTAGTACGTCCCTTGTGGATTTTCACACTAGCTTTTCTTAGCAAGAAATGCGTCCTTTTAGGGATTTTCACATAACCCTGTGCCTAATTCTTTTTTTGCCTGGAATGGACCTAACGCACTCCAGCGGCTTTTATTCATTTTTTTTAAGGATAGACTGCCTGTTTCAAGGTTTTCACTCTGTCCTTTGGCCTAACTTTTGCTTAGAGAGCCAGTCACGGTTTTCATCTCCAACGGCCTCTCTTTTTTTATTAAGAGTAGGAGGAAGATTAAAAAAATTGTTATTACTGCCTTGAGAATTTCTCCAACATATGTCCTTATACCTGCAACAGGTTTCTCTTAGTCGTAATATTCATTAATGATGAGGACATTGGTCCTCGCATGCATATTTATTATGAAACAGTTTTGATGTGATGATTTTGGATAGAGAAAATTGAGACATTGGTCCCATTTTTATTAGGAAAGATTCCAAGTAAATTAATAAAAATTAGTTTAGCAATTTTCTTTCTAGCGGGCCTAAAATACACAATTTTATAGGAAATTACATGGTAAAATAAATAAGGCAAATAAATAAAATATTATAAATAAAGCAATTAAACATTTAACCCAAATGAGCCTTCTGGATCCCCTCGTGTGCTCGCAAAAAGGCCCAAGCGAAAAATAAGTTTTGACATAAACAAACAAAACACAAATGAAATAATGTTAGTAATTAAATCAATTAAATAATAATAAATGAATGACAAATTAAAAAAAAAAAAACAAGGTGATGTCAAAGAATGATAATTGAATTAAAATGTTAACAAATCAAAATAAATGAAAATATACATTAAATGATAAAAGAATTAAATGATTTAACTGGAATAAATAAAACATGTTAATGAATTAACATGTAAAAATATGAACATGATAATAATAATGATGAATAATAAAAATAAATAAGTGAATAAATAAATAGCAATGACAATGATAAAAGAATGATAAAAAATGAATAACAAAATAATGATAGCAATTAAATGAATGACATGGTTAATCAATATAATTACAATTAATATAAAACATTTACATGGTAAAAATATCAATTAAAATGAATTTATTAATTATATGTTAAAAATAATGAGAAATCAAAGCAAAATAAATCAATTACATGTTAGGAATTAATAAACAATCAATATTCACATGAACAAGAATAAAATAATATATCAACATATTAAATAAAACAAATATTAACTAAATAAATAAATGAATGAATGAAAATAATAAAAATGTACATGAATAATTAATTAAATGCAAAAATAATAAAAAGAATAAGAAGAATGAGCCCGGAATGTTTACCCTCAGAGTTTCGAATTCGATAAAGGTAAAGATGATATTGATTTCCTTGTTTGTGGTTTGCAGGATTAGAATTGAATGATAAAATGTTGGAATTTTATTCCAAGGAAAAAAGATAGAGAAAATGATCAAAAATTCTTTAGGAACAAATAATTAATTTTTTGCCTAAAGAATTATTTTTATTGATAAAAACAAAAATAATCTCAAGAACAAACAATCCTTTTGTTTGTCTCAAGAAAAAAATCATTTATAAAAAAAAACTTCTTTTTTTAGAAAATCAAATGAAAAAAATGGATTTCAAGAACAAACACTTATTTTGTTTGTAATAAAATCAATTTTTCATCAAAAAGGGCTTCAATAAAAAACATTTTGGAAAAAAGTTTAATTGAAAACAAATAAACAAGTTAGAAAACTGAATTTTGAGAGCAAATAATTATTTTATTTGTCTCAAAATTAAATTAATCAATAAAATTCCTCCTAAAAATACATTTAGAAGAAATTCTATTGGAAAAAGAAGAAGAATAATGAACTTTCTTTTGATTTTTGTTGGGAAAAATTTCCAGCAAAATGTAGAGAATTTTGAGAGGTAGAAGAAGAAAAAAAGTTAAGAAAAAAACATAGAAAAAATCCCCCCATTTCTCTTTCCATCTTTTTCTTTTTATATGAATAAAAGATTAAAAAACCTAACTAATTAATGGAAAAATCTTAATTAAATCAGATATTAATTATTTTAAATTTTAAAAATTGAAAAAATTCTTCAAAAACCCAAAAAAATGGGATAAAAATGGATTTTTAGGTGAAAAATTGGAAAAAAACTGATTTTGGGGCAAAATTGGGCAATTTCGACGGAACAGGTGTGACGGACGCCCGTCGCTGGCGAGCAACAGGCTGCCAGCACGCGCGCCACGCGCTAGTAGGCGAGATGGGCGAGCGACAGCTCCCCATCACACGCGCAGAGCGCAACGCAATGGCACGCAGCGCGCACAGGCGCTACGCGCTGCCGCAAGGCGCCACCGCGGTCGACGCTCGGAAATTTTTTAATTTTTCTTTTATTATTAAAGATTAACTAAAAATACTACAATTTCTAATCCCCATTTTTCAAATCTAATTTCCAAAACATTTTTTATTTTTTTTTACTTTTTCACTCTAAAATGCAAATTTAAACAGGAAATCACCACTTTCAAACTTTTTGCCTGTGATAAGGCATCTTATCATCATTGAATAACTCTGATCTGGGTTGTCTCAGGACCCGGTGTCTACAACATGCATTCATTCACATATAAATATCTCATATGAACATATTAAACACATTTATGTTATTAGATATCATGTCCATATTTAGTCTCAACGATTACTTTAAGTGATCATATTTATTTAGACTTAACGGATAAGTTCACATTTCGTTACACACATACATTTACAACATAATCATGGTAGATCAAGTTCTTATATATCAATGATTACTATGCATGGTAAATACATCAATAATTAACATTTCTATTAGACTGACTCTTGCAGGTCATATATAATACAAATCATGCTCAAAGCATAACATATAATTCATCATAAAGAAATTATAATATTATACATATTTCAGCATATTTATTCCCATACAAAAGTGAAAAGCCAAAAAGAAGTGATACAAATTCATATTGGAAGGAAAGGGGAAAAATCAGAAAAATAGGCAAAGAGGGGTCACTGTCGCGATCGCGACCAGTGTCGCGCTCGCGACAGTGGCCGGTAGGCCTGCACGAGGGGAGGGGCGAAGGTGCGCGACTCCAGCGGCATCTTCACGAGTCTTGGACAATCTTCATGACTCGTGAAGATTGTTCACGACTCGTGAACGATGCTCACGTTTCGTGAACAATAGTTCACGACTCGTGAACGCGATTCACGTGTCGCGAATCTTCAGTCTCCCATGCCCGACGCGTGATTGCTTCACTTCTCGTGTGCCAAAGCTTCACGAGCTGTGATTCTCAATCACGAGTCGGACGCTAAGCAAATCAACGGAGCAATATGTGTAAAACTGGAATTCACCTTTCTGTCGCACTCGCGACAGCATTGCAATTCCCAGTTTTCCAGCAAAATACAGAAAACCCAGATTTCCAACCACAAAACCATTTTGACCCAAAATCAAACCAAACCTTATCTTACCTTCAAATAAGCCTTCCACCACCACATATAACATAAAACATAACTTAAATCCACAATTTACACAATCAAAATCATGCTTAGCAAAATCAAACTCCTCAAGAATACAAACCCAGAAATTTAAGTAAATATTCATCAAACTTCAATAATTGTTCAATTCTTAAACATTCATGCATTATAACTCAAATAAAATGATTACCCATAACATTAACACCATAATATAGCTCATTAAACATCAATTTTCCAGAAATTCTCATGTAAACACAAAAATCACCAAAATGCACAAAATCAATAAATTCCCAAACCTTTAACTCCTCTGCTCCAATTAGCTTTCTTTATAGATCTTTCTTATTCCAATAATCCATTCAAGATCTTCCCCATCCAAAATTCTCAGCAAAACACACAAAATCACAAAACATAAACCTAGGGTTCCCAAAAACTATTCAAAGAAATGGAAGATGGAATCAAACTTAAACTTACCTCTTAACACATCTTCCCTTAACTCTCTTGTGCTAAACAACTTCATCCATTAAATCTTGGCATTTCATAGGGAATCCACATAGCATTGAAATAAGAAGGAAAAGAAGAAGAGGAAGAAGAAAGAAAGAAGAGAGAACAAGAAAAGGGAGAGGGCAGATTTTTCTGCCTTTTCTCTCCTTTTCAACTCCTCTCTTTTATACTCCTCCTATCCCCTTGCCACTTGTCACAATTCCATTGGTCCAAAAATAGATATTTATGCCAAAAACTCCTTTCAATCCTTCAACTCTCATCACCTCAAACATTGACATTCATAATTTACTAATCCATCACCTTGGCCCACTTAATTACCTTTATTCTTTCAATCAAGTCCTAATTCCACACTTCACAATTTTTACCATTGGCCACACTTATCAGAACTTTCACTTAAATTCCTAAATAGTTCGCCTGACATACTAATACTTCAACTTGCACAACTTCGGTCGCTACTCATCCTCAGTATGCATAAGTCCTTCTAGGGTACTTTTTGGGGTGTGACAGTCATAATCTTTAAACAATTCTAACCGTCTTTGCTGCCTTAAATTCAATTATTTTTGAGTAAGTAGATACTTCAAACTCTTGTGATCAGTGAAGATTCTATAGGTTTCCCCATACAGGTAGTGCCGCCTAGGGGTGTACACAGTTCGGTCCAATTCGGTCATTTACAAATCTCCGTATTGTATTAAAATTTCGGTTCTTATAAATTTCGGTACAGTTCGGTTCTTATACATTTCAGTACAGTTCAATACAGTTCTTATAATTTTCAGTACAGTTCAGTTCGATTTTTCGGTTCTTTCGGAACAAAACAATACAATACAATACAATACAGTACTTTAAAAAATTTAATGTTTTTAAAAATTTGCAATATAAATAAACACAAATACAAATATAATTAAAATATCTTAATAAGTACATACAAAATTTGAAAATTAACACTCCACAGTCTTTCTCTGCATTATGCTCGCATTGATTCGAGAATCTTGAGTAATATCTAAAAACAATAACAAAGAAATTAAATATTAGACCAAAAACAATCCAAATATTAAATACACAATTTAAGAATTTAAGTAAATATAATAATTACCTGATTCAAACTTTTCAAATTCTTCTGTTGATGCCTCTGAAGCTAAAATTGTAGCCGATCTCAACCAATTTTGACAACAAATAAGCATCTCGACTGTAATCGGAGTTAAAGAGCTTCTAAATTTATCTAAAGTTCTCCCTCCAGTACTAAAAGCCGATTCAGAAGCTACAGTCGAGCATTGAATGGCCAAGACATCTCTCGCAACTTTGGCCAAAATTGGATAATTTGGCTCATTAATCTTCCACCAACTCAAAATGTCAAAATCAGGAGAATTTTTTACTAATTTATCAGCCAAATAAGAATCTAAATCCCCTTGAGATACAACTTGCTCCTTATCCTCATTTTCTAAAAACCACGCATCAACATCATCAGAATTAGGTGTTGGGGCTACACTTTGATTGACATGTAATTCTTCCATTTTTTTGTGTTCTTCTATCAGTCCATTCAAAGCAGTTGTCACTTTAGAAACTAATTTCTCCGACTCACGCTCACCATAAAAAACTGTGTACTTTGAAACTATAAATTTCATTTTAAATCTAGGATCCAAGACCACAGCTATGAAAAGAACGATATTCATCTTGTTAATCGAACCCCAATACTTGTCAAATTTCAACTGCATTTGTTTCCCCATTTCCATTAAAGAATCATCACAACTAGTTTGAGAAGACTGCAATAAATTCAAAATACGCACAATCTCTGGAAAATATAAGTTTGAAGTTGAATATAATGACCCAGATAATTTGCAAGTCACATCATAAAATATTTTCAGAAATTTAGTGAGAGTTGTGACTTGTTTCCAATTAGCCTCAGTCAAATAAACAGGCCCAAACTCAATAAAATATTTGCTATCTATATCCTCCAATTTATCAAAAGCCTTTTGATACCCCAAAGCAATGTCTAACATCAAGTATGTTGAATTCCACCTAGTTGGGCAATCTATGATCAAACTCTTTGCATAATTGATATTTACTGTCTCACAAGATTGTTTAAAAGAATCTAACCTTTGAGGACTGCTTCTAACATACTTGATAACATCTCTAACCTTTTTAATAGACTCTTCAACACATTTAATCCCATCTTTTACAATAAGGTTTAAGATGTGAGCACAACATCTCATGTGAAAAGTTTCACCGCCCAAAACAAATGCATCTCTCTTACTTAACTTATTTTTCAACTGTTGAATTGCAGTATCATTAGATGTTGCGTTATCAGCAGTTATACACATCACTTTGGTCAAATCCCAATCATCCATACAATTATCAACAACCACTCCAACATTACTTCCTTTATGACTTTTAATAACACAAAAATTCAAAATTCTTTTATGCATCTTCCAATTTAAATCAATAAAATGAGCAGTTAAGCACAAATATGATACATTTTGAATACTAGTCCAAGTATCAGTTGTCATAGAAACTCTTTTGCATTCAATTTTAAGAAACTCTTTCAATTTATCCATCACTTTCATAAAAAGATCACAACATCTCCTAGCAATAGTCACTCTAGATGGAATTTTAAATTCAGGACAAATTGCTTCAATAAATTCCCTAAAACCCTCATGTTCAACAAAATTGAATGGTAATTCATCTCTAATGATCATCCTAATTAAAGCTTCAGTACAAGCCTCTTGATCAAATTTCCAACTAACTAATGATTTACTATTACCGGACCCCACAAAACCCAAAGTTGTCTGTGACTTATCCTTACTTTTAAATGCAATCGCTAACTCTTTTTTATCTGGAAATTTTTTGCAACTTTCCCTTAAATGTTTCCACATTCCTGAAGTGCCTATGTCACTCTTCCCTTGATAATTTTTACCACACCACTTACATACAGCCCTCCCAGTTTCATTACCATTAGCATCAACCAATCTATCAAAATGCTCCCAAACTTCAGACCTACTTTTTTTACTTGCAGGCAGATTAGAAGAATTAGCATTACCTGCTAAATTTGGAGTTGCAGAAGACTCAGTTTGTGGGACAGCAGGCGGAGGACCCATAATTTCATCAGTCGATAGTTCTGAACATTTTCTTTTATTTAATGAAGAAGAGCCTGTAAAGCTAGAAACTTTCTTCATTTTTCTATGAGCTTAATCTGCATGCCACATTAAGAGTGATTATAAGCACACAGGAAGGTACCAATATAAAAATATGTCTACTGCTTATAGACATTACTAACTAATTAATACTATTTGAGATTTAAAAATTATCAAGCTGAGAGAAAAAAAATAAAAATGATCAAAATTAGATGAAATGGAGGTAGTCTCATATTAGTAAATTGAAAGCAACTCCCAATACTTAAAATAATTTAGAGGAAAAAGGCCATAAACTTCATAAGCAGCGATGGAATTAATCAACGGGAAAAGATAATATATTCTAACATTTGGAATTTTTTTTTTAAATTTATTGGTCAAATCTTTTGACAAAGTATATTGGAAAAATAGAATAATCCTTACAATTTGAATATGGATGTTCTTAGAAAAGAACTTGGATGCTATTTCGGATAATCCAATATAACTTTCATTTGGGGGATTCAAATCATTAGCCATAATCCAATGTAATTTACCGTTTTTATATACATTTGAATACGAAATAAATGACTTAACAACATAATGTTTACAATTAATTCATACAAATATATATTTTTTTATGTGTAGTTTAAATCTAACTAGGTAGTTCAATTTTTTTCTTTTTATATTCAATCTGAAATTTGAAATGCAGGACCGAATAAGAAGCCTAAATGAATAATCATCTTATTAACTGAAAAAGTTGGAATGTTCAAAAACAAAGGAATATAACATGCTAGATCAAAACATCAATAATCAACGCTTTTCATTTCACAATTGGCTCTATAAGTAAACAGATTTAAGGCAATATAAGGTAGATTAAACCCACACCAGCGAAATAAGTAAACATTATGGAGGGCAATCTAAAGCACCGTATTAAAGCCTCAAGAAAGTTCAGCACCTCAAAGCTATGCAAGTAAGCAATATACAGATAAACCTCTATATCAGAATCCTAATGCCATATTCTAAAACCCAAAACCCAGTCAAACTCAAAGTCAAGTTCTGAAAATGGTATAAGGGAACCAACTCCAGCTCTGTTCAATTTCTGAGGAAAAAAACATTTTCACGAATTATTTTGATCCCCATAAACTTGAAAAGAAATTAGCCAAACAGTTCGAATCAGACATTGCGAAACCCCGGATGCATGAGCATTACTTCTTGCCTTCTCGAGAATCAAAATAAAATGGAAAGACAATGTAATTTAAAACTGGAAAATGAGAGTTACCAGTGGGCTCGTTCTTGGTATTATAATAATCCAAGCGAAAAGATTGGCACTTATGAAATGAAATATGAAAATGCACATATCCTGCAAAACCCAACATCATCTTTAAAAATCAGAAAAAAATAATACCTAAATGCACAATACTAAAAATAAAAGGTCGGGAAAACATAAACAAAACAACCATACAAATAACAGTGGTTGATTGTTGGACAAAATCAGGGGTTTTCAAAATCAAGAATGGATTTTTAGAAGAAATAATGCTTTAAATAAATGAAAGGTACAACACAGACTCAATTACCTGGTGGGAATCGCTGAAGTGTGGTTATTGAACAAAATGCTGAAGTGTAGCAGCAAAAGCGGCGGCAAGCAGAGGCACCGAAGAAAAGAGAAGAGAAACACACAGGGAATGGGCACTCAAAACCTAATTTACATGGCTCTTTCATTTTTTTCTTTAATTTTAATAATTTATTTTTTAAATATTTTAAGAATTAACAATTCTTTAAATTTTAATTTTAATTCCCTCCAAAAAAGTCAAAATAAAAATTTTCAAATTTTATTCTCAATACAATAAAAAATTTAAATTTTTTAATTTTACTATTTCTAAATGTACAACTAAAAAGTTATATTGATGCTGAAGTGCATTGCACAAAAAATATAGATTTATTTAAAATTATAAGCATATTCAATTGTTTAAATATATAATATCGTTTTGAATATAAAATTGCTTTGACTTGTATTATTAATGTTTGATTAATACTGATGTTTGATCATCATCTTCAATCATATATATATATATATATATGAATTTATATGAGCATTAATTGAGCCACATTAAGAGATCGTCAATTACTATTATAGTCAATATTTATAACTTATAAGGGTGAATTTGAAATGCAACCATCTTTTTATAGGATTTGTAGTTTAATAGAATATATAATTAATAATACGTAGTGAATTTGATCAATTATTTTATGTCTTAATTTTCATTTATCAAATTATCTATATGTATAGAACAATTTTAAAGAAAAAAAAATATTGTGATAATGAAAAACCAACATTTTTATAGTACTAACTACTAAGCTAATTAAATTATTGGCAAGATTATATTATCTACTTATATATTTATAGTAATTGGTAAAATTTCATTATATACTCATATAATTACATTAATTGTTAGATTTCATTATAAATAATAACTATATATAAATATATCTTTAATTTACATGCTCATATAAAAATTGTGATGAAAATAAATAAATATTAGTTGAACGACACTAAAAGTAAATAAAATTAATTGCACATTCATATAGATGTGATAATTAAATTTATCTTATTAATAATTAAAATATTTATTTAAATTTATTAACTATTTATTATGTTAATTTCATGCATTAAAATATTTAATACAAATAATTATGAAGTTAAATTTATATAATAACTATATAATAGAAATTATAAATAATATTTATATATAAATTACTAGTATTATATATAATAATTAATAAATATCGGTTCTTTCGGTCCAATTCAGTTCAGAACAGTTCGGTACGGTCCAATACGGTTCTCGATTCGGTTCCAGTACAATTCGGTTCGGTTCTAGTAAAAAAGTCAACAGTACAATTCGGTTCAGTTCTAGTCAAAAAAGTCAACGGTACAATTCGGTTCTGGATCTTTTTTTTTGGTAGTTCGGTTCGGTTCAGGAAGATCCAGAACCGCGTACACCCGCCAAATCTTGAGAGCACACAACTGCTACTAACTCCAAGTCGTGTGTCGGGTAGTTCTATTCATGGGGCTTCAATTATCTAGATGCATAAGCTATCACCTTGCCGTTTTGCATCAAAACACAACCGAGTCCAACACTTGAAGCATCACTGTACATAGTATACTCTTTACCCGAGATGGGTTGAGTAAGTACAGGAGCCTTAATCAACATACTTTTTAACTGATCAAAACTCAATTGCCACTTTTCAAACCACTCAAATTTAACCTCATTCAGAAGATGCCTGCTCAAAAGTGAAGCAATTACTGAGAATCCTTTTACAAACCGTCCATAATAACTAGCTAAGCCAAGAAAACTCCTCATCTCCGGCACATTCCTAGGTGGCATCCAATTCATAATTGCTTTAACTTTTGATGGATCCACCCGAATACCCTCAAAAGAAATCATATCCCTCAGAAATGACACCTATTTTAGCCAAAAGTCACATTTGCTAAGCTTAGCAAAAATCTGGTGATCTCTCAGAAATCGCAACACAATCCAAAGGTGTTCCTCATATTCATTTTCATTCTTTCAATAAACCAAAATATCATCGATGAACACAACCATAAATTTATTAAGATATGGCGTAAACACCCTATTCATCAAATCCATAAAAGCCACTGGTTCATTGGTCAAACCAAACGGCACCACTAAGAACTCATAGTGGCCATATCATGTCATAAAAGCTGTCTTAGCTACATCCGCATCCTTAACTCTCAACTGATAATAACCTGATCTCAGATCTATCTTGGAGAACACTCCTACACCTCTTAACTGATAAAAAAGGTCCTCAATCCTTGGTAACGGATACTTATTCTTTATAGTGACCTTGTTGATTTGCCGATAATCAATACACATTCTTAACGTACCATCCTTTTTCTTGACAAATAAAACCGGAGCACCCCACGGAGATACACTAGGTCTGATGAAGCCTTTATCCAATAGCTCCTGTAATTGAGTCTTAAGCTCTCTCAATTTTACAGGAGTTATTCGATTAGCTGCTTTAGAAAGAAGAATAGTACTCGGCATAATCTCTATGGATAACTCAACCTCCCTTTCTGGAGGCAAACCAAGCAATTCTCCTGGAAACACATCCTCAAACTCTTTAACCACTGGAATATCTTGAATTCTTACTTGACTACGCCTAGAATCCAATATCAAAGTCAAAAATGCTTCACATCCTTTCCTCATAAATCGTCATGCCTTCATAGCTGAAATCACATTATGCAAAGGATCCGAACCCAAGCCTCTAATTATCACTGATAACTGTAACACCCCTTACCCATACGTAGGCGATCCCATTCGATAAGAAGTGAGATGCCGTATGAATAAAGGTGCCACCACACAGATACAGACTAACATACATTCATAAATAACCATACATACCATTATACAGGGTAATTTAAAACTTTACAACACCATTCATGAAAGCTGATCATGCATTAATATAACTGAAGCATTACATTACTGTTCTGATCAACTGAAGGATGCAGCAGATAATTACAATATCCAGAATTCATATACAAAAGCGGAAGCTATTACAAAATCATATGAGAGTTCTACACAAAAAGAATCCTCAAAAGGTACAAAAACAAGCCCTACACTAAGTCCCTGCTGTCTTGGCTTTGATGGCGACGACTCTCCCAAAAATAACTCCTTCCGCACCTGCACGGGTAAACACACCGTGCTAAGCGATAAACGCTTAGTGGGGAAACACACATATAGCATAACGACAACCATTCACAAAAGTCGTCCAGGCAATTCACATGCGTACTTCATGTACATACAATAATCATGGCATAATAATAACATAAACTCCTGCTCACAAGCATAGAACCATTCATCAGAAGTTCATAACAACAATCATATCCTTTTTAGCAGATTATACTTCATCGATGAATCCATACATATATAACATACTTTTCCTCATATAACAATTCTTAATAAGCACCTGCTGACCCGAGGAAGTGGATAACGAGTTACAGACAGTACTTTACGGGTACGAGCCGATACAGACAGTACCGATAAAACAGATTTTCATTTGACTTTTACAAAACATTACAAAGGGGATCTTAAACAAGATCCTTTCAGATAGGGGTTCACGCGGAACCGCTCAAGGACCTGATCGGGGGGTCCAAACAAAAACAGAGGCTGCAGCTAAGACTCTATTAGGCATGCCTAACTATCCACTAGACCGACTCTTGCAGGAGGAGAAACACCCAATTAATGGCCGTAGTTAAATTACGTCATGCGAAGAATTCACATTCTATGATAATCAGAACATATATTCTTATAGCTCAAAAACATGGTATTGCGTGCTAAAAACCATAACAAAACATTCCTAAAACATGCGGAAATAAAGGGATTTTATTGCAAAAACAGGGTAGGTCACGGTCACAACCAAAATGGTTGTGACCGTGACATACCAAGGATCCGGGTAGAAAGCAAGTCTAGGGTATCTCACGGTCACAACCAAAATGGTTGTCACCGTGACATACCAAAGCAACCAAACAGAAGCAAAGGTTTAGGTTCCTCACGGTCACAACCAAAATGGTTATCACTGTGACGTACCAAAGAAGCCAGACAGAATCAAAAGCTTGGGTATCTCACGGTGGTAATGAAATGGGTTGCCACCGTGACATACCCACTGCCCAGACAGAAACCAAAGTTTGGATACCTCACGGTGGTAACCAGATTGGTTGCCACCGTGACATACCAAAATTCACGGCAGGATGCATCTGGTTCGTGGCTCACGGTGGTAACCAAATTGGTTGCCACCGTGACCCATGCCCAGATGCGATTCCTCTGTGCGATTTCCAGGTCATTCCCAGCCAACAATCCCAAAACTTTCACTTCAATCATCAAATTCACAAACAAATAATGGTAAAAACCCAAATACAACATCATTGAGTCATGCCATTAACAAATCATACATAAGAATTCAAAGAACATCATCATTTTATATAATCAAATTCCTCAAGTTAACATACCTCACTATTCATCATCGTTTTACCCAAAAACACAATATGAGTTCAAAATTTCACAATCTAAGCTCAATCATTCACCAATACTAGTCCCATAGAATATAGACCATAATAAACATAATATCCATCACAAATTTCCAGAATTTTTCAAGAACACATAATCATACACACATTCAAATTAGAAATTCCCAAACCTCAAATCCTTAGCTCCTAGTGTTTAGTTCCACTAGATCCAGCGACTTCCTTGCCTTTAAGATCTCTTGGAGGATCAACTAAGCAACAAAGCACAAAGATACACCAACTCAAAACCCTAACTTAAAACCCAAAACATAAAAATGCAAGGGAAGAAGATGAAGAATTGTACAAAAGCAAAATGAATACATAAGACTTACCAATGAACACTAAGTGATGATCAAAACCCCACTAGCAACCCTTGAATCTCAACTAAGGTTCAAAAGAAGAAGAAGAAGAAGAAGAGGAGAGGGAGGGGACGGTGATGAACGGGAAACACAAGTGAAAAATCTGATTTTCCCCTTTCCTTTCTTTTCCTTTTTCTTTTCTTAACCTAAGACAAGTGTCAATCTCCTAGTGGAGGGATTTGGTCACTTACACCACAGATGCTTATGTCACACACACACACTAGACTCTCTCAACTAAAACATACCCTACAATTGTATGCACAACACACACAATGAGACACCTAAATAATATATCCTACTATGGTGCACTCACATGCAAATAATTATAATTCCAATTATGCACACAATATTTCTATATGCATTCCCACGCATGAACAAACCCACAAAACATACTTATTTACCAGAATACCCTTACATGATGCCAAACTCATGCAAATGTGCACACACACAAATGGTTCATTCGACTAGGGGGCAAACGGGATGTGACAACTCTCCCCTACTAAAAAGAATTTCGTCCTCAAAATTCTCACCTGAACTGAATAACTGCGGGTACTGCAATCTCATCGACTCCTCCGGTTCCCAAGTTGCTTCCTCAACCCCATGGTGATTCCACAAAACCTTGACCAAAGGAATCTGCTTATTCCTCAGCTGTCTAACTTCCCGAGCTAGGATAGCTCTAGGCTCCTCATCATAGGTAAAATCTGACTGAACCTGAACTTCTTGAACCGACAGCACATGGGAAGGATCCGATCTATACCGACGGAGCATAGAAACGTGAAACACATCATGAATCTTCGATAATTCCATCGGTAAAGCTAGTCTGTAGGCCACCGGACCAACCCTTGCTAACACTTCATACGGACTAATGAAGCGAGGACTAAGCTTCCCTTTCTTCCCAAACCGAAGTACTTTTCTCCAAGGAGACACTTTAAGAAAAACCTTGTCCCCAACTCCAAACTGCACATCCTTTCTCTTCAGGTTGGCATAAGACTTCTGACGATCCTTGGCCACTTTCAAATTCCGCTGTACAACTTTGATCTTCTCCTCTGTATCTCTCACCAGATCTGGCCCAATCACTGACCTCTCAGACAACTCTGTCCAACAAATAGGAGTCCTACACTGACGTCCATACAGAGCCTCATATGGTGATATACCAATGCTTGACTGAAAACTGTTGTTGTAAGCAAACTCCATCAACGATACATATTTGTCCCAGCTACCCGAAAAATCCAAAACACAAGCCCTCATCATATCCTCTAAGATCTGAATCACTCGCTCGGACTGACCATCCGTCTGAGGATGAAACGCTGTACTGAACTTCAGCTTGGTACCCAAAGCTCCCTGCAACTCTTTCCAGAACTTGGATGTGAACCTTGGGTCTCTATCTGAAACTATGGACAAAGGCACTCCATGCAATCGAACTATCTCATCCACATAAATACTGGCCAATTTATGCATTGGATAATCCATCCTAACCGGCAAAAAGTGAGCAGACTTCGTGAGTCGATCGACAACAACCCAAACAGAATCATGCTTCTTCTGAGTCAAAGGCAAACCGGAGACAAAATCCATGGCGATATCGTCCGATTTTGACTCAGGAATGGACAAAGGCGTGAGTAGTCCCGAAGGAACTTGGTGCTCAGCCTTGACCTGCTGACAAGTCAGGCACTTGGATACAAAGTCCACTATATCCCTCTTCATACCAGACCACCAAAAGAACTGCTTCAAATCCCGATACATCTTTACATTGCTAGGATGCATGGTGAAAACTGAACTATGTGCCTCATCCAAAATCTGTCTTCTCAACTCTTCACTATCTGGCACACACAAACGGTTTCAAAACAGAAGAACCCCATCCTGAACCGAAAACTCTGACTGCTTACCCGAACCGACTTCTTGCAAAATCTGCTGAAGCTTCTCATCAACCTTTTGAGCATCAACTATCCGCTGTCTCAAAGTAGGTTTGACCCTCAACTGAGCTATCAAAGCCCCATCGGAACCAAACCTCCATCTGAACCGTCTCAAAAATAAGGCAGAAACTGACTTCCTACTCAACGCATTTGCGACTACATTGGCCTTACCCGGATGGTAATCCACAATGCAATCGTAGTCCTTAAACAGCTCAAGCCAACGACGTTGCCTCATATTCAGTTCCTTCTGAGTCAGAAAGTACTTCAAACTCTTGTGGTCCGTAAAGATCCTGCACTTCTCTCCGTAGAGATAATGACGCCAAATCTTCAAAGCGAAGACAACTGCTGCTAACTCAAGATCATGTGTCGGATAATTCCTCTCATGTGGCTTCAACTGTCGAGAAGCATAAGCCACAACCTTTCCTTCCTGCATCAGAACGCATCCCAAACCAACACCTGAAGCATCACTATACATAACAAACTCCTTACCCGAAGTGGGTTGAGTCAGTATAGGAGCTTCAACTAACAACTGCTTCAATTGCTCAAAACAGGCTTGGCACTTACCCGACCATTCAAACTTAACTCCTTTCCTCAATAACCGGGTCATCGGAGCTGTAATCACAGAGAAACCTTTCACAAACCGACGATAATAACCCGCCAAACCAAGGAAACTCCTCACTTCTTGGACATTCCTAGGCGCTTTCCAATCCACTATCGCCTCAATCTTAGCTGGATCCACCTGGATACCCTCAGCTGAAACTATATGGCCCAAAAACGACACTTCCCGAAGCCAAAAATCACACTTACTTAACTTGGCAAACAATCGATGCTCTCTCAAAACTTGCAAAACCATCCGAAGATGCTCTTCATGCTCGGTCTCATCCTTGGAATACACCAAAATATCATTTATAAACACCACTACAAACCGGTCTAAGTATGGCCTAAACACTCTATTCATCAAATCCATGAATGCCGCTGGTGCATTAGTCAACCCAAACGGCATAACAAGGAACTCGTAGTGGCCATACCGAGTCTGAAATGCAGTCTTAACCACATCCTGATCCTTAACACGAAGCTGATAATACCCAGACCGAATATCAATCTTGGAAAACACACCTGCACCTCGAAGCTGATCAAACAAATCTTCAACTCTGGGCAACGGATACTTATTCTTCACTGTGACCTTGTTAATCTGCCTGTAATCGATACACATCCTCAAGGATCCATCCTTTTTCTTAACGAACAAAACTGGCGCTCCCCAAGGAGATATGCTGGGTCGAATGAACCCCTTATCCAATAGCTCTTGTAGTTGAGTTTTAAGTTCTCTCAACTCCACAGGAGCCATCCGATAAGGTGCTTTCGATACCGGTGTGGTACCCGGCATAATCTCTATGGCTAGCTCCACTTCCCTCTCCGGAGGCAAACCCGGCAAGTCACTCGGAAAAACATCACTGAACTCTCGGACAACAGGGATGTCCTCAATCCTAACTTGATCCCTCTTGGAATCCAAAACCACCGCCAGAAAAGCCTCACAACCTTTTCTTAAAAACCTCTTAGCTTGAATCGCAGAAATCACATTGTGCACGGAACTCGCACCCAAACCTCTAACAAACACAGGAGCTCGGTTCCTATCCCGAAGCACGAAAGTCTTCCTATGACAATCAACCACGGCTCGATGCTTGCCCAACCAATCCATACCCAAAATCAAATCATACTCTCTGAAGGGTAACTCTATCAAATCCATAGGGAACTCAACACTTTCAACCATCAACGGACAATTCCTATAAACTCTACTCACACTAACACTATGCCCTAATGGATTGGTCACACAAATCTCATAGTCTAACTGTTCTACCACATGCAACTTATCAATAATCTTATGCGTGCATAAATATGAGTGTGTGGAACCAGGATCTATTAGAGCATATAATTCAGTGTCATGGAGTAGGAACTTACCAGCAATCACATCAGGGGCATCCTGCTCCTCTCTGGCTCTAACTGCATATGCTCTAGCGGTCATTGGGGGAGGACGCTCAACTGTCTTAGAACCAGCTCCTTCTCTAGGTCGACCGCCTCGACCTCTACCTCTACCTCTACCTCTCGCAGCCTGAAAAGCATTCGATCCAACTCTGCTAGCTCCTCCCTGAGGACCCGAATCTTCACCCGTCTGGGGACAATTAGCCACACGGTGCTCGGTGCTCCCACACCTAAAACACCCACCAGTGAGCCACCTACACTCACCCCGGTGAGCCTTACCACAATTCTCACAAACTGGAATAGCATCAGACCGACCACCTCTACCAGAACCAGATACTGCAGTTGAACCTTGCCTTCTCCCTCTGGTAGCCGAACCAGCAGATGGTTCATCTTGCGGGTTCCTAGATCTCTTACCCGAAGATGAAGAGAAACCACCTCTAGCGGAACTCTTGTGCTGAGATCTCTCCCTAATCAAAGTTTCCGCCTTCTCTGCCCTCAAAGCAGCCTCAGCAATCTGATAATAATGTACCCCCGGCAGACACATCAAAGAAACTAAAGCGATCTTTAAAGAGTCGTTCAACCCGGCCTCAAAGTGCTTGCATCTGAAATCATCCGTCATAACCCCACGCGGAGCATAACGAGATAACCGGTTAAACTCCTTCTCATAATCCGCAACCGACAAGGCCCTTTGCCTCAAACTCAGAAACTGTGCCCACCTTGCGTCCTTATAAGCTTGAGTCACATACTTCCTAGAAAACTGCTCATCAAAGAAATCCCATGTCAAAGGATCAGGCATCTGAGGTTGCCTACTCACCAACTCCCACCATTCGTATGCTGGACCTTGAAGCAAAGCGACAGCACACTCAGCTTGTTGATCGGGAGGACACCTAACTTCCCTCAAAGCTCTCTTAACTTTATCCAGCCACTTCTCGGCCAACTCAGATTCATCAAGTCCGGTCCCATAAAAATCCTCGACACCAGCTCTTCTCAGACTCACTATCGGAGCTTTCGGGGCAGTCACTCTTTCCAAAACCCGAGCCATGTCCTGATGCAATCTGAGCATCGCCTCAAAAGGCATGGCAGCGGCCTCGGGCTGAACCCTAGCACGTTGAGCCGACACCGAAATAGAGACAGACGGATCTACCGCTGGAGGGTTCACACTTTCAGCGGACTCCTCGAGCGCACCGTGAGCAGAATCAGAATTCATCTAACAAATAAGAGGACAACCACGTCAGCCAACACAGCCCTAGACATAGACATATACACACATAACATCATATAAACAATCACCCAGAAACGCCTAAACCAGGCTCTGATACCACAACTTGTAACACCCCTTACCAATACGTAGGAGATCCCATCCGATAAGGAGTGAGATGCCATATGAATAAAGGTGCCACCACACAGATACAGACTAACATACATTCATACATAACCATACATACCAATATACAGGGTAATTTAAAACTTTACAACACCATTCATGAAAGCTGATCATGCATTAATATAACTGAAGCATTACATTACTATTCTGATCAACTGAAGGATGCAACAGATAATTACAATATCCAGAATTCATATACAAAAGCGGAAGCTATTAAAAAATCATATGAGAGTTCTATACAAAAAGAATCCTCAAAAGGTACAAAAACAAGCCCTACACTAAGTCCCTGCTGTGTTGGCTTTGATGGCGACGACTCTCCCAAAAACAACTCCTTCCGCACCTGCACGGGTAAACACACCGTGCTAAGCGATAAACGCTTAGTGGGGAAACACACATATAGCATAACGACAACCATTCACAACAGTCGTCCAGGCAATTCACATGCGTACTTCATGTACATACAATAATCATGGCATAACAATAACATAAACTCCTGCTCACAAGCATAGAACCATTCATCAGAAGTTCATAACAACAATCATATCCTTTTTAGCAGATTATACTTCATCGATGAATCCATACATATATAACATACTTTTCCTCATATAACAATTCTTAATAAGCACCTGCTGACCCGAGGAAGTGGATAATGAGTTACAGACAGTACTTTACGGGTACGAGCCGATACAGACAGTACTTTACGGGTACGAGCCGATAAAACAGATTTTCATTTGACTTTTACAAAACATTACAAAGGGGATCTTAAACAAGATCCTTTCAGATAGGGGTTTACGCGGAACCGCTCGGGGACCTGATCGGGGTCCAAACAGAAACAGAGGCTGCAGCTAAGACTCTATTAAGCATGCCTAACTATCCACTAGACCGACTCTTGCAGGCAGAGAAACACCCAATTAATGGCCGTAGTTAAATTACGACAAGCGAAGAATTCACATTCTATGATAATCAGAACATATATTCTTATAGCTCAAAAACATGGTATTGCGTGCTAAAAACCATAACAAAACATTCCTAAAACATGTGGAAATAAAGGGATTTTATTGCAAAAACAGGGTAGGTCACGGTCACAACCAAAATGGTTGTCACCGTGACATACCAAGGATCCAGGCAGAAAGCAAGTCTGGGGTATCTCACGGTCACAACCAAAATGGTTGTCACCGTGACATACCAAAGCAACCAAACAGAAGCAAAGGTTTAGGTTCCTCACGGTCACAACCAAAATGGTTGTCACCGTGACGTACCAAAGAAGCCAGACAGAATCAAAAGCTTGGGTATCTCACGGTGGTAACGAAATGGGTTGCCACCGTGACATACCCACTGCCCAGACAGAAACCAAAGTTTGGATACCTCACGGTGGTAACCAGATTGGTTGCCACCGTGACATACCAAAATTCACGGCAGGATGCATCTGGTTCGTGGCTCACGGTGGTAACCAAATTGGTTGCCATTGTGACCCATGCCCAGATGCGATTCCTCTGTACGATTTCCAGGTCATTTCCAGCCAACAATCCCAAAACTTTAACTTCAATCATCAAATTCACACACCAATAATGGTAAAAACCCAAATACAACATCATTGAGTCATGCCATTAACAAATCATACATAAGAATTCAAAGAACATCATCATTTTATATAATCAAATTCCTCAAGTTAACATACCTCACTATTCATCATCATTTTACCCAAAAACACAATATGAGTTCAAAACTTCACAATCTAAGCTCAATCATTCACCAATACTAGTCCCATAGCATATAGACCATAATAAACATAATATCCATCACAAATTTCCAGAATTTTTCAAGAACACATAATCATACACACATTCAAATTAGAAATTCTCAAACCTCAAATCCTTAGCTCCTAGTGTTTAGTTCCACTAGATCCAGCGACTTCCTTGCCTTTAGGATATCTTGGAGGATCAACTAAGCAACAAAGCACAAAGATACACCAACTCAAAACCCTAACTTAAAACCCAAAATAGAAAAATGCAAGGGAAGAAGATGAAGAATTGTACAAAAGCAAAATGAATACATAAGACTTACCAATGAACACTAAGAGATGATCAAAACCCCACTAGCAACCCTTGAATCTCAACTAAGGTTCAAAAGAAGAAGAAGAAGAGAGGGAGGGGACGGTGATGAACGGGAAACACAAGTGAAAAATCTGATTTTCCCCTTTCCTTTCTTTTCCTTTTTCTTTTCTTAACCTAAGACAAGTGTCAATCTCCTAGTGGAGGGATTTGGTCACTTACACCACATATGCTTATGTCACACACACACACTAGACTCTCTCAACTAAAACATACCCTACAATTGTATGCACAACACACACAATAAGACACCTAAATAATATATCCTACTATGGTGCACTCACATGCAAATAATTATAATTCCAATTATGCACACAATATTTCTATATGCATTCCCACGCATGAACAAACCCACAAAACATACTTATTTACCAGAATACCCTTACATTATGCCAAACTCATGCAGATGTGCACACACACAAATGGTTCATTCGACTAGAGGGCAAACGGGATGTGACAATAACTGATCACCATCTTTGAGCACAACTGTTTTCTTATGATAATCAACTACAGCCCAATGTTTACACAACCAATCCATACCTAAAATCAAGTTAAACTCATGAAAAGGCAGACTAATAAAATCCACTGGGAATTCTTTACCTTGCACCACTAAAGGACAGTTTCTAAACACCCTACTCATGTTAACACTATGACCTAATGGACTAGTCACACAAATCTCATAATCCAATCGATCATTAATAAAAAATTTACTACGTAACTTATTAGAACAAAAATAGGAGTGTGTGGATCCAGGATCTATCAGAGCATATAATTTAGTGTCAAGGAGTAGAAACTTATCGATGATCACCGCAAGCGCATCCTGCTTATCCTGAGCTTTCATTGCATAAGCTCTCGCTGCCGCCCTTATAGGGCGATCCACTATCTCAGAGGAAGCTCCATCCCTAGGCCGTCCACCATAACCTAGTCCTCTTCCTCTTCCACGACTACCCTGAGGAGTATTAGATCCCGCTTGACTGGCCTCCTACTGTCCTTGAGTATTCTCATACAAATTTGGGAAATTAGCTAGAAAATAGTCTGTGCTTCCACATCGAAAGCATCCCCTAGTCAACCAACGACACTCACCCCAATGAAGCTTTCTACAATGAGAACACTGTGGCGCTACATCGCCTCTACCTCCCGGTGCTCCTCTAGCTGCTCCAGATCCTTGAGAAGATCCTTGCCTTCTACCTCTCATAGCAGGACTAACGAAAGATTCATTCGGAGAATTCTCATGGGAATTTCGTGATCTCTTCCCTGATGATGAGCCTCCACGAGAAGAAATTCTCCTCTGAGCTTTTTCCCTTATAATATTCTCAGAACATTATGCTCTCATAGTTGGCTACACAATCTTATAATAACTAACATCTGGAGAAGGCATCAAAGAAATCAGCATAACTTTAGGAGACTCATTCATACTGTAACGCCCCCATCGCCGCCCCCGTTGGAAGGGCGCTGGCGGGTGCGCTACCCGACGCTCACTCACGACACGAAAAACACATAGCAAAAGCATTCAATAACCATAATAATAGAAAAACATACATCATATCATATATAATCAAAATATAGAGTTATATACAATATCCCAAAAGATTACATCATAAATCCTTTACAAAAAGAAATACAAGAGGAGATAATAAAGAAAACAGCTCTACTCCTATGTGGCAGACCTGCAGATGCGCGACACGAGAAAGCTCCCAAAAACCTGCCACCTACACGGGATAAGAACCCATGCTAAGCGATAACGCTTAGTGGGGAGGAACAAAACACAACAGAATACTATGCAGTAATATCATGCATCAACATATAGAATTCATTAAGAACCAGAGGACAGAAGTATAAATTAAGAATCACTATATGAAATCAGAGTTGAAATTTTGAAAGCACTAAACAATTACATAACCAAAATCATGCCACATTCAAAACACTTCACACAATAGCCTGAATTTCAATGGTGGAGGATACGGGAACATGGCACGGGAGACCAAAGCCTCAAAAACAATTTTAATACCCGAAGGTAACGTGGGAGACCGGAGTCTCAAAATATTTTATCAATACATGGAGAATGACCATCTCGGAGGTCGGCCGAAAGACCCAAACGGGTCACACTGGTAGCTGCACTCACTAACCTTTCTTAAGCATGCTTAATTATCCACTACCTTGACACTTCAGGCTCGACAACTCACTCTCAATCAAAACTCGAACTTCATATTTATTTCATACTACGACACTAATTCAATAATATCAGGAGATATAAACACAAACATACACCATGCAATAGTGAGAAACCGTGCAAAGTGGGACAAAAGAAACACATTCAGAAAATAGGGCAGGCAGGAAGGGCTTCTGTCGTGATCGCGATGTGTGTCGCGCTCACGACAGAATACAGGGTTCCTCGTCGCTGGCTCGCGCTAGAAGGCGCGCTCACGATGAAGTACGCTCGGCAGACTCACAAGACCAAGCTCTATCGCGCTCGCGACAGAGACCGGCCGCCTCTTCCTCGCGTGCACGCTTGGCAGCATGCTCGCGTTGGCGATTCGGCTACCGAGCTCTCTGTCGTGCTCGCGACAGAGGGCTCCTTTGTAATAAGGGACCATTCTGCATTCTATCGCGCTCGCGACAGTATCGCGATCGCGATAGAGCCAAGAATTGCCCTGAATCTACACTTCCAGCACTCTTCACAACTCAATCCTCCAAACACTCATTCAATCATGCACAAACACTTACCTCATGCCTCTATTACATCACCGCAACATTCTCAAAACCACATAAACACATTTTATACAATAATCAAACATCAATTCATCATGAATGCCAACAAAACTAAATCAAAAATTTAGTTCAAATAACATGTTCATGTTTTTCAAAAACACATACCATCCCCACTATATCACTAACATTTCACTCATAATCACTACATGATGTACACATGCATTTACCCAAATAAAACACTCAAAACATCAAGAATTTGAAAACACAAATACACATTCAATCCAAATGAGAACTAGGGCATAACTCAAAACTCATCACAACAAAGAACAAACTCCTAAACCTGGAAATTGCAGCTTCAAACTGGGCCCCTCACAATCCCACTTTATCTTTCCCTTTACCCTTCCTTCTCTCCTCAAAGTCTTGCACAAAAGCCCAACCAAGAACACACTCAAATTAGGAGATGCATAACACATCCAAAACTAGAAATTAAGGAATAAGAAGAAGATGAAGATGCACAACTCAAATCCAAGCACTTACCTTTAACAATCAGCCCTTAACTCAAGAAATCCAAGTCTTAAAGCTCAAAAGTACACAAAGGAAAGTGGAGAGCAACCAAATGAAGAAAGGAAAGAGAAGAGAGGACGGGAAAAGAGTGAAGAAGAGAGGGAAGGGGCAGCTTCCCGGGAAGCTATCCCATTTTCTGCCTTTCCTCTCTCCTCCTCTCACCTCACTTCTTTTCTTCATTAATTGCTCACCTAACACTTCCACTTGGCAAGCTCCTATTGGCTCCCACAACCAATCTTGACTTATTTATTCTATGCACCATACACAATACACACACAATCATCTGCTACATAAATATCCACATCCTTGTTACCAAACCCAAATTCCACTAAATCATTTCTCATAAATTACTTTACATACATGGCACCATACACACAAACTACACTAGATTAATCCCAACAATTACCCTACTTCCATACACCTTAAGCACACCATATAATTTCTCCTTTTAACATACTTAATTAATTTCTTTGCACTAAAGTCCTTATTATCCAAATATTCTCTTGTTAAAATTACTGAAATACTATAAATATTCCGACTTACCACGCAGATTCCGACTAGGCTCTTTTTGGGTTGTTACACATACCCACTTCAAAATGCTAACATCTAGACTCCTCATAAAGAACTCCTAGCGATGCATACTTGCTGAGTCTATTAAATTCCTTTTTATTATCCGCCACAAACAGGCCTCTCTGTCTAAGGCTCAAAAACTGCGTCCACTTACCCTGTTTATATTCCTTGGTCACATACTTACTGTGGAGTTCTCTATCAAAGAACTTCCAAGTCACTGGATCAGGAATCTAAGGAGGTCTAAGCACCAATCTCCACCACTCATTAGTCGAACCTTGCAAAAGTGACACCACACACTCTACTTCTCTATCCAGAGGACAACGGATCTCCCGCAAAACTCTGCTCACCTTTTCAATCCACATCTTAGCCTTATCAGATTTATCTAAACTTCTCCCGTAAAAGTCCTCTGCCCCAAATTTCCTCATATTCTCAATCGGAGCTCTAAGTCCGGTAACCCTCTCTAGGATTCTAGCCATATCTTGAGATATCTTAAGCATGGCCTCAAAGGGGAATGCTGGGGCCTCAGGCTGCACCCTAGCTGGCTGAGTAGGAGCAAATATTGATGAATCTTACTCTCAGGGATTCGATCAGCTGAGCCCTCGAGGGAACCACAGGCTGACTCCATCTAACTACAAAACATACACAAAAATCTACATCAGGCCAACACAACCCTAAACGCATACTCTAATCTACACTCGCCCATAAATGACTAAACCTATGCTCTGATACCAAAAATTGTAACACCCCTTACCTATAAGTAGGGAAGCTCACACCTCGAGAAGAAAGAAGTACCCCGATAGATAAGGGTTGTCACGCACAACACTAAACAATGCATGCATCAACTTAAAAATACATCGGCAACAGAATAAATAAAAACTCCTCAAAATTAAAGCAAAACATCAGTAGATAAATGAACCCAGAAATATAGAAGTTTTTCATTAATATCTCAACATATTCATTATAAAGCTGAATTACAAAATCATCTATGACATAACATAATATACATAATGGAAATAGTATCTTATAAGATACAAAACAAAAAGCTTTACACCAAAGACTAGTATACACAATATAAAATTTCAAACTACAAAATTAAATACAATAAAACTCTCTCGATTGTGTTGGCCCAACTGATAACGGATCGATCTGCCCCAAAAACTCTAACTGCATCCACACGTGCATGGATGAAACACCCGTGCTAAGCGATAACGCTTAGTGGGGAAAACAAAAAATAGAAAACGACCACTCACAGTCGACGTCAAATGCAATTTCAGTAACTTCATCAGCACTGCTCACATGATATCATTATATGAACTGAATCACAATAATACGCATCTTTTCAAAAATTACACATAATGCAATAAACCTGCCTGTTCAAAATAGTGGATAATGAGTAAACGCATAGATACCCGAAGGTACCAACAATTTCTTTCTTAACACGTGGATACCCAAAGGTATCAAAAATAATTCTTTTCTTTTTATTCCAAAACATTTTTGCATGGGATCTTAAACAAGATCAAAATTCAAAGGGGATCGCGAGGATCCAAACAGGGACCTGATCAGGGTCAAGAACGCATGGCTGCAGCTAACTGAACTCTATAGGCATGCCTATCTTGTAACACCCTTAAGCCTTATGTACCATTAATTAACTGTTCTTTCCAATTCTGTTAACCTTATTAAACTAATCAGGTTATTAAATAGACAATTAATTAAAACTGGTGCAATTTTTTTTCGGACATTAGTATTACGATTAATTAAATCAGATCAATCAATCACAAGTCACTAGGCCTTTAATCTTACAATCGCATTTTAACTTACTATCAATTTCGTCGATTGATCTATAACAGTCTAAGGTCACTATTCATTTGGTCAGTTTTCATTAACATGCATTCACACATTTATCATTCCCAATTTCCTTTATGATTACTTTCCTATCACATTATTTGGCATGCCAACAATCATTCACACACGTTCAGTCATAAATAAAAATACATCACACATATAGCCACAAATATGTTTACCAGATTTCCAGAACGATACAAATCACAATACCCAATACTAAATATAAGATATATACATGCCAAACTCTTACGTACTTATGATCCAAAATAATCCTCGGTACAATCCCAAAATATATGTGAGGTGCCTACGCAGTCAAACAAAACTACGTGCTGAGCATTAAAAATGCCTAGTGGTGATTGCAATTCCAAAAATTTCCACTAGACTAAGGTTCACATGCATAAACAATATTCAAAATATACTTATAAATAAATATCACTAATAAACAATTAATTTACTTAATTTATTAATTATGCACGCCATAACCCATATAATTATCAATAAATCAATCAATTAGGATCATTTATAAAATTACCACACATCAATTACCTTAATTACCATTTTATTCTTCACTTGTGGCAACTTTCCAATTTTACCCTTAAACATTTCAAAAATGACAAATATGCCCTCAGTTCATTTTATTTTACCAAATTTACACTTATGCCATTAGTTCATTCTAACTCACATATATTTACATTTATGTCATCAATTCATTTTCTTTTCACACAATTTATGATTTTGCCATCAATTCAATTCCAATTTCATCAATATTACCATATTGCCACTAGTTCATTTATTTTTTTCATCAAAATTACGATTATACCCTTATTTTACTTTTCTTTACTCATAGTTAACAAAATACCCTTATTTATATCTCTTTTTACCATTTTTCATTATTTAACATGCAAAATTACTATTTTACCCTCCAATTTCAATTTTCATGCCAAATTGCATTTTTACCCTTCAAAAGTCACCAATTTTCACATTTAGCCATTTAATGACATTTTTGCCCTTATTTGTCATCATTCACGCACATAAACATAAAATTACCGTATTACCCTCAAACTGTTTATATCATTTCATTTATACCCTTTTTACTTATAAACATCAAAGTGATCCTATTTTAACTACTTTAATCACCCTTTTTACACTTAAATACCACTTTTAACCTTATAATTCCACCAAATTACAATTAGGTCCTTATTATGTCACTTTTTCACAAATTTACATTTTTAACCTCATATTTGATCAAAATTACCAATTTACCCTTATACTTACACTTTTTAACTAACTTTCTCACCTTTTACCAACTTTTTGTAAAATTACCGCTTTGCGCTCAAACATTTTACATAATTCCAATTATCTCCTTTTTACACATAAACATCAAATTAATCACATTTTACCCATTTAAAGCTTATTATTACCCTTTTTGCCCCGGTATAATGCTGACAGACTCTATGTACAGGATAAACGTGATGCGAACCCCTAAAGGCTCACAATAACCTGGAGAGACCTCTGATTGATCACTCCAGTCTTTCTAAACCTTAAGGAACCCCGAAGGATTACTCCAGCCTTTCTAAATAGATACTTTTAAAAATACTTAATAGGTCCATCAATGACTTATAAAATTAGTGAGACGCCATGCTCACTCCCGCGGTCTTATGTCCCTATGGCTAGCCAACATATCCTGATACTAGACTCGACTACCAGCTCATCACATAGGGCAACATTATTTTATTTTCCACATTATTAATGTGTCATACATACTTTTCATGGCATATCATCATCTCATCTCATTCTTTTTCATGCCATTTCATCGTTATGCATGTGAATACCATCCTTAAACCATCACATGCCATGTAAACACATAAATTCATTATGGTACACATGCACATACACATACATACATTCGGCCCACTTTCTAACTTTTCACCATTAATTCTTTCAATCAACTTTATCATTCATTTCGGCCAATTACATGTTGTATAACATCACTATATCATTTATTTCCATTAAAACCCATCAAAATCATGCCTTTACCTATGTGTACCATTCGGCCTCATGTGTATCACATACATAACACATCCTTCAAATGGTCTAACACATACAATTCATTATTTTACATGCCAAATACTGTAAATCCATTTTAAACTTGCATTAAATAATATTAAAACACATGAATATCCCATTAATTCCATTCGGATAAAGAAGTATCTTTTTACACATAATACTTTTCATCACTTTAATCATTCATTCATGTTACACACATGTTAAACATATCTTAAACATCATTTACATGCCATAAATCATCTTCGAATTCAATTAATTCCTTAATATTCAATTCGGCCACAATCAAATTTTTAATACCACTTTGATTTAATTTCATTTAATCATATTTATACACTATTTCAAGCCTTCTAAACATGAATATCAAATTAGATTCAATTAAACACATCATTATCTTATGCCTACACTTAAACATAACATAAAATCCATACATAAACCATGAAAATAGATGGAATTTGCAAACACTAACCTCAATTCCTTGCTATACACTCCTCAAGGAGTCTTTTTCTTGTCCTTTGGTTGACTAGATATTCCTTCACCTATTAGACATAATAGGTTTCATACACAAAAATGTAGATCTAGTCAAAACCATGCTTCCTTTCCACAAATAAACCTCATAAACATCTTATTCACATTCTAAAGTACCCTTAGGAATCTTGAAACCAAATTAAAAATACCTAAAACACATACCTCAAATTCACACCAAAACTTTCAAGTCTAGGTTTCATCAACTTTTCAACCACCAAATGGACTTCCAAGGGTACCAATAGAAACTAGAGGAGCTAAACTTTCATGGGGAGGCTTCATTTTGGGGTGAGATGGAGGAAATTTGGAAGAAAAATGGACAGAAAGAGGAGAGTTAAGGTTAGGACAAGAAGGAGAGGTCGGTTTGGATGGAGAAATCTGGATTTCAACAGCCTTCTCCATCTATTTGTATTAGTAAAATTGAACCGAACCGGGTCCAACCGAAGTGGTCGAATTGGTTTGGTCCGATTTCTAGTTTTTGGGTCATTTTGCACTGTTTTAGATAATCTGAATGTTCCTGACCTCTTTTTAACTCCCAATCATTTCCATCATGTTTAAAATACCAAAAATAGTCTCAACAAAAAATTTCAGTTCAATCGGAGTCCATTTGAGACCCGGTTCACCTAAACCGATCCGGTTCGATTCCGTCGATTTTTGCCATAAAACTCAAATCTAAAGCTGTCAAAAAATTCTAAAAATTATTCTGAGCTTGTACACTTCCCACTGTAACACTTTTTATCCACTCCAGCATTTTCGAAAAATTTAGTCAAACCTCGGTCAAACTCCGGTTCAACTGAACCGAACTTCAGACGGACATTCGTGGGCCGATATGATTTCATTTTCTCAAAAAACTGCACCACCCAACTCCATTCACTTTACAGATCATTTCTTTGCAATAAAATATTTATGAATTACTGTAGCTATTACCTTCCCAGTAGATCACCCATCCCAGAATTGCTATGACTCAGGCACGTTTAACTTTTAAACTTTACTGAATATAAAACTCCAGAAACATAATCTCATGCTGTGAAACTAACAACAGACACTACAAAATATACTTATAAATAACACCTAATTAAACTAATCAGGTTATTAAATAGCAAATTAATTAAAACTGGTACAATTTTTTTTTTCGAACATCAGTATTACAATTAATTAAATCAAATCAAATCAATCAATCACAAGTCACCGGGCCTTTAATCTTACAATCACATTTTAACATACTATCAATTTCGTCGATTGACCTATAATTGTCTAGGATCACTATTCATTTGGTCAGTTTTCATTAACATGCATTCACACATTTATCATTCCCAATTTCATTAATGCTTACTTTCCTATCATATTATTTGGCATGCCAACATTCATTCACACACGTTTAGTCATAAATAAAAATACATCACACACATAGCTACAAATATGTTTACTAGTTTTCCAGAACGATACAAATCACAATACCCAATACTAAATATAAGACATATACATGCCAAACTCTTACGTACTTATAATCTAAAATAATCCTCGGCAAAATATATCTGAGGTGCCTTGCTCCAATACTAAGGCGAACCTACACGCAGTCAAACAAAACTACGTGCTGAGCATTAAAAATGCCCAGTGGTGATTGCAATTCCAAAAATTTCCACTAGACTAAAGTTCACATGCATAAACAATATTCAAAATATACTTATAAATAAATATCACTAATAAACAATTAATTTACTTAATTTATTAATTATGCATGCCATAACCCACATAATTATCAATAAATCAATTAATTCGGGTCATTTATAAAATTACCAAACATCAATTACCTTAATTACCCTTTTATTCTTAACTTGTGGCAACTTTTCAATTTTACCCTTAAACTTTTCAAAAATGACAAATATGTCCTCAGTTCATTTTATTTTATTGAATTTACATTTATGCCATTAGTTCATTTTAACTCACATATATTTACATTTATGCCATCAATTCATTTTCTTTAATTTTACCCTTAAACTTTTCAAAAATGACAAATATGTCCTCAGTTCATTTTATTTTACGAAATTTACATTTATGCCATTAGTTCATTTTAACTCACATATATTTACATTTATGCCATCAATTCATTCTCTTTTCACACAATTTACGATTTTGCCATCAATTCAATTCCAATTTCATTAATATTACCATATTGCCACTAGTTTATTTTTTTTTCATCAAAATTACGGTTATAACCTTATTTTACTTTTCTTTACTCATAGTTACCAAAATGCCCTAATTTATATCTCTTTTAACCATTTTTCATTATTTAACATGCAAAATTACTATTTTACCCTCCAATTTCAATTTTCATTCCAAATTACATTTTTACCCTTCAAAAGTCACCAATTTTCACATTTAACCATTTAATGACATTTTTGCCCTTATTTGTCATCATTCACACACATAAACATAAAATTACCGTATTACCCTCAAACTTTTTATATCATTTCATTTATACCCTTTTTACTCATAAACATCAAAGTGATCCTATTTTAACTACTTTAATCACCATTTTTACACTTAAATACCACTTTTAACCTTATAATTCCACCAAATTACAATTAGGTCCTTATTGTGTCACTTTTTCATAAATTTACATTTTTAACCTCATAATTGATAAAAATTACCAATTTACCCTTATACTTACGCTTTTTACCTAACTTTCTCACTTTTTACCAACTTTTTATAAAATTACCGTTTTGCCCTCAAACATTTTATATAATTCCAATTATGTCCTTTTTACACATAATTATCAAATTAATCACATTTTACCCATTTAAAGCTCATTATTACCCTTTTTGCCCCGGCATAATACTGGCAGACTCTATGTACCGGATAAATGGGATGTGAACCCCTAAAGGCTCACAATAACCTGGATAGAGCTCTGATTAATCACTCCAGTCTTTCTAAACCTGAAGGAACCCCGAAGGATTACTCCAGTCTTTCTAAACAGATACTTTTAAAAATACATAATAGGTCCATCAATGACCTATAAAATTAGTGAGACGCCATGCTCACTCCCACGTTTTATGTCCCTATGGCTAGCCAACATATCCTGATACTAGACTCGACTACCAGCTCATCACATGGGGCAACATTATTTTATTTTTCACATTATTAATGTGTCATACATACTTTTCATGGCATATCATCACCGATGTAATGACCCAAAATAGCAACTTTTGTGAATAGTGACACCAGGGTGAATAGTGCCACCCGACGGCGAAAATACTTTATTGCACAAATAGAAAGTACAAGTTATAAGGAGTTTGGTGGTAAAATTTGGATTGAAAATGAGGTCAAATAGGTCTCAAAAAGTCAAAAATAAGAAAAGGCCCCAGCCCGTTTCAAATAGTAAAAGAGTTGTCTTTTTGTTTGACTGAACTTTTAAAATAGTAAATGACCTCTGAAAAATTATCTAAAGGCATGGATGGACTCAGAATGATAAGTAGAATAATTTGGTAATAAAAATTAAATTTTATCGTGACACTAAAAAATTAGTGAATCAAGCCGGTTTAATTGAACCGGACTAGAAATGAGCCGTAATTGAGGTGAAATCAAAGCCAAATGAGTTATTAATAGTAAAATGGAAGTTAATGATGAAAAGTGAATCGAACCGGTCGGACCAGTTTTACAACAGTAGACCGGTTTGACTAAAAGTTGGCTGAGCTCTAATTGGTATTGCAGAGCTCAGAAAAATTATCTGAAAGTATGGATTTACTTGAAAAATTATGAGGAATTAAATGGTATTGAAAAATAAATTTTTCGGTGAGACAGAAAACTGAATTATCGGACTAGTAGGAAATTATCGGACCGGGAAACGGTCTCCGATTGGGCTGAAAATTTTTACGGAGGCTTAATTTATTATTTTAAGAATTAAGAAATTAATTTTGGGAGAAATTGAGCTTGATAAGTGAGAGTAATAAATTAAAAATGCTATTTGGTCTTTAAAATGCATAATTGGGCTTAAATAGGTTAGCCCACTTGATTGGACCAAGGCCCTACCCACACATTCACTTATAAATAGCCTAAAAATCTGTAAATTTCCAGAAATTTCCCAAAAGACTCTCCAGCCCTCTTCTCGTTTTTCTTTAGCCGAATGGTCTTTCTTGCCTTTTCCACCAATTTCTTCAACATTCCTCCAATTTTCTCCCTAAATCCAACATTTTTAAATGAAATCCAGCCTCTCTCTTCAATTATGGGGGTATCAAATGTCCATTTGAAGAAATAAAAGTGGGAAAAACTAAGGATTGGAAGTTATGTATCAAAATTGAGCCACTTTAGGGGAACTAAAGGAGATCATGGTATCTCAAGAATTAAGGCAAAGGAGATGAAGAATTTAGTGAGGAGAAAATGAATATAAGGTTAGTGGATACAATATCCCATTCTTTCTATTTATTTTATATATTTTTAGTTTATGTTTATATGGTGTGTGTATGATTTATGCATGTACAATTGAAATAAATGTGATAATAAGGATTTATGATGTTAGAAATTATGAATTGGAGGGTTAATTGAAAAAGAAATAAATTCTAGGGTGGAAATCAAAGGGTGGCTGAATGGTATACCTAAGAATATTAGGGTATATTTTAGGTATATTTGTAAATTGATAAAGTATACATGTTAATTAAGATGCTAATTGGCTTAAATAAGAATAAATGGGTGAAATAGAATTTTAAATGGTAAAATTATGAGTTGGCCGAGTGGCTAACTTGGAGAAATTATAGTTAAATTGGTTAATTTACTAAGTTTAAAAGCATAAAATGACTATAGGATATTAATTGGGTGTATGATAATTTATTTGGAATTTATTATGTATAAATGAATATTTTAGAATTAATTAGTATATTATGTTTATATTAAAAATTAAGTTAATTGTGTAATTTAGATGATAATATGGCATAAAATGAATAAAGAATAAAAATTGAGTATATAGTAATTTATTTAGAATTTATTAATTAAAAATGAATATTTTAGAATAAAGTAGCACATTATGTTTATAATGGAAATGAAATTAAATTAGTAGTTTTAATGAAATTATGGTTGGAATGATCATGTTATTATATAAATGGTGGAATAAATGTGATTTAGTAAGGCAATAATTAATATTATAAGATTTGGTTTTGTTGTTAACTAATAGTATAATTAATTTTAAATGATTGTTATAATAGAAATTGAAGTGAATGAATGATTTAACTGCCCTTAGTAGTGGTCTAGTAGTAATCTTGTTAAGGATATAGTTGGCTAGCCATAGGGATTCCACACCGCGGTACGAGTCATGGCGACTAGTTTAAGTAGGCCAATGACGGTCTACTAAATGTTGCAATGTTCAAATGTTGAAATGTAAAATAAAATAAAATGGAATGTACGGGTGATTCCTCGGAATCACTCTAAAATGTATGTAGTGGATCTGTGGGGTCCACGTCCCGTGTATCCGGTTCAGAGGTTTCTACCGGATTGATACTAAGGGCAAAATTATGAAAATGGATTTTAAAATGCTAAAGAAATGAATTGAAGTAAGTAAATGGAAATTAAAATGAGAAATAGAGTAATAAAGGACTTGTTTGAAAATAATTAATAATATTGAGGAATTAAATGATAAGAAGGGTATAAGTGTAAATTTAATAATTAATAAGGTTAATGAGAGAGAAATAAAAAAAAATGATGAATTGGTAAAGTAAATAATTTGATAATAGTATAAGGTCTAAAGCGTAAAATGGCACAAAATAGTATTTAAGGATTAAATAATAAATTGTATGTCAAAATAATAGAAAATGAATTTAAAAAAGTGAATGAATATTAATAAAGGAATATAGAGTAAAGAAGGACTAAAATGTAAAGATTTTAAAGTAATATGGGCAAAATAGTAATTATATAAAAGAATGAATTAAAAAAGGAAAATATAAAGTTATATGTGTTTAAATATTAAATTAAGTAAAAATATTAATGAATTAAGGACTAAAAGGTAAATTGATTCCAAAATGACATTTAGGGATTAAATGGGAATTTTACATATAAAGAATGGAATTAATGCGAAAAGTAAGAAAGAAATAATCTTAATGGTATACTTGTAAATATATGGTAATTGAAGGGTAAGATTGTAATTTGAATAAAATTAAAAAGAATTTAAGAGTAAATTAGCATTAGAATAATATTGTAAGGACTAATTGGTAATTTACATGCTAAATAATGAAATAAAGGTAATAATAAAGTTATTTAATTGCATGATTATATATAAGTGGTAAGAAAAGGGTAATATGGTAATTTAATGAAAAGTTAGAGGTTAAATAGTAAATTGATGATGATAATCTAATTTAAAGGGTTAAAATATATTTGACAAGTATTATAAATATAAATTGAATAAATGAGTGAAGATGGAGAAATTAATAACTTAATAATAATGATAATAATAATAGTAGTAGTAGTAACAGTAATAGAAATATTAATAAGCCATATAAAAAGAAAATAGAAGAAGAATTTAAAATGTATTTAATAATAAATTGATCATTATAGATTTGATGATAACTTACATGCCAAAAATCGGACTGGGAATGAAAACTAATAAAATAACGATAAAGTGTTAATATAAGGATGGAAATTGGAATGTTAATATAATAGAAGAATTTAAAATGTAAATTGATTGTAATAATACTAATAAAAGAAATAGGAAAGATAGAGTGAATAAATATGTAACAATTAATTCAATAAATGGTAATACTGTAACTGTAATAAAAGTCTAGAGATTAAGGTAATAAATAGAAAGATTAAGTATAATTTATAGGTAAAATAAATATTAAATATATGATGAAAAGGTAATTGAGGAAATTAATGGTATAAAAATGATAAGAACAATATTAGTATTAATATCTACGTTAAGGTAAATATTTATGAAAATGTTAATATTAGCAATAAATGATAATAATAGTAATTATTTATACAATATTGCAAATTATAGTACTGTTAAATATAAGAAAAATAATGATAGTATTAGTTATTTAATGTGACGCATATAACATATTTGATATAAGTAATTATACATATAGAGAATAAATAACCATATAAATGGTAGCATTAATAATGATAATAGTAGTAATAGTGTAAATATTAACAATAATGCAAACTGAATTATAATTGCATACTGGATCAAATTAAGTAACTTAACAGAAATAATAGTACTAACGTGAATAGTAAAAGAAAATATTGATAATAATGATTGAAAATGAATTAATTAAAAATGAGGGAAATGAGTATAGGAACAAAGAAAATGGACAAGCATGAAAATAGTAATTGTGAAGGGAAATATTGGAAGTAAATATATAATCATAATAATAAAATAAGAGAATAGATAATAATAATGATTGTTCTGTAAATAAAATGATAAAGCAAGTTCTATATCAATAATCATAATTGACTAATGATCATAGATGTATGAGGAATATAGTCAATAGAAAGTAAATAAATTATGACAGAATTGACAATAATAAAGAGAGAATGATGCAAGGAAAATTAATAGGTAATACATAAGTAAAGAAACTAAGAAAGTAAAAGTAATGGAAATAGAAATCTAAGAATGAATAATGAACAAATACTGCAACTGAATGAATTTTAAGAGATAAATGTTAATCTATAATTAAGGTGAAAATGTTCAAAAAGAAAAGAAAAGAAAAGAATTAAAAAGGAATGACACATGAATAAGTATAACATTAATGGTTACAATAGCAATAATACTAAAAGTAATTAAGGAATTTTAATTAGTAATAATAATAGTAAAAAGGATAAAAACTGAAGTAAATATAAACAATTATGAGTAAAAACTAAAATGGTTAACAAGTAATTTTGTGTATGTGTGCGTGCATGAGTAATTTTAGATGGAAAGTTTAGGATATGTATTCATCACTGGGCATGTTAATGCTCAGCACGTAGTCTTATCACTGCGTGCAGGATTGTGCGAAACAGGAAGTAGCCGACATGTGATTATTGATTGGAAAGAATTGGCAGGTAGCGAAGACAGTAGCATAAACATGGCATGTATATGGTCATATCGAATTGGTATGGATTTATGTTTTATGTATGATAAGAATGAGTTTGTAATAGACCTATGTATTAATTATGGTATTATAATTAATTATCTTATTATATCGTTGAAGGTTTAAATGCGAAAAAATTTTACTGAACTGCGTATTGTAGCTTAATATTGCGACGGTAGTTTAACGGGACAACTGAGACATCCAGTTACCGTACGTATAGTATAATGTTATAAGAGTATTACAATTTTATTGGTATCAGAGCGCGGTTTAAGCGGTTCTAAGATCGAAAATGGTGTAATAAGAATGAAATGATACATATACATGCCATTAATAGGTATTATTGACAAAGTGACTAAAGGTATAAATGGAGATAAGGATAGTGTATGTTCATTGGATTGTTAATAGTGTAGGTATTAAGACTAAGGTGAGTATAAATGGAATTTTTGAGTGAAATATTTCCATAAAGTGACCGTAAATGTAGAAATTGTGGTTTTAATTGTGGTAAATAAGCAAATTTCGAGGACGAAATTTTTATAAATGAGGGAGATTCTCCAACCTTCTCCATCTATTTATATTAGTAAAATTGAATCGAACCGGGTCCAACCGAAGTGGTCGAACTGGTTTTGTTCGATTTCCGATTTTTGGGTCATTATGCACTGTTTTAGGTAATCTGAATGTTCCTGACCTCTTTTTCACTCCCAATCAATTCCATCATGTTTAAAATACCAGAAATAGCCTCCACAAAAAATTTCAATTCAATCGGAGTCCATTTGGGACCCGGTTCACCTAAATCGGTCCGATTCGATTCCGTTGGTTTCTGCAGTAAAACTCAAATCTAAAACTGTCAAAAAATTCTAAAAATTATTCTGAGCTTGTACACTTCCCACTGTAACACTTTTTGTCCACTACAACATTTTCAAAAAATTCGGTCAAACCTTGGTCAAACTCCGGTTCAACCAAACCGAACTTTAGACGGACATTCGGGGGCCGATATGATCTCATTTTCTCACAAAACTGTACCACCCGACTCCGTTCACTTTACAGATCATTTCTATCCAATAAAATATTTATGAATTGCTGTAGCTATTACCTTCCCAGTAGGTCACCTATCCCAGAATTGCTATGACTCAGGCACGTTTAACTTTTAAACTTTACTGAATATAAAACTCCAGAAACATAATCTCATGCTATGAAACTAACAACAGACACTACAAAAAATATTGAATACTTCTAGGCTATCATGCAGGTCATTACAATTCTCCCCTACCAATAAAAATTTCATCCTCGAAATTTACTTGAATTAAAAAGCTGAGGATACTGTTGTCTCATTGTCTCCTCTCGTTCCCACGTCTCTTCCTCGACATTGTGGTGATTCCAGAGGCCTTCACTAATGGGATCTTTTTACTCCTGAGCTGCTTCACTTCTCGAGCCAGGATCTTTACTGGGTACTCTTCATAAGTCATGTCAGGCTGAACACGAACTTCTTCAGGCTTGATGACATGACTGGGGTCTAAACGGTGTCTTCTAAGCATGGAAACATGGAAGACATCATGAATCTTCTCTAACTCTTATGGAAGCTTCAGTTTGTAGGCTACTGGTCCAACCCGCTGAATAATCTCATAAGGACCAATAATCTCGGACTCAGCTTGCCTTTCTTTCCAAATCTGATAATCTTCTTCCACAGGGAAACTTTCAAAAACACTTTGTCTCCCATCTGGAATTCTATATCTTTTCTTTTGAAATCTGCATAGGACTTTTTTCTATCCATGGCTTTTGTTTTTTAGTCTATCCGTAATTACTCTGACCTTTTCTTCAGTCTCATGAATCAATTCTGAACCCACAATCTTACTTTCACTGAGCTCTGTCTAACAGAGAGGAGTTCTACACTTCATACCATACAGAACTTCATATGGAGCCATCTTGATGTTGGTCTAATAACTGTTGTTATAGGCAAACTCTGCTAAAGGCAAATACCTTTCCCAACTATTACCAAACTCGAGCACACAACATCTTAGCATATCCTCCAAAATTTGAATCACATGCTCAAATTGACCATCAGTCTAAGAATGGAAAGCTATGCTGAAAGGGAGTCTAGTCCCCAAAGCTTCTTGCAGTCTCTTCCAAAACTGAGAAGTGAATCGCAGATTACAATCAGAAATAATGGAGGAAGGAACTCCATGCAATATGACAATCTCACTAATGTACAATTCAGCCAAATTTGGATAACGGATAATCCATTCTGATAGGCAAAAAGTGAGCTGACTTAGTGAGCCTATCCACAATAAGCCACACTGCATCATGCTTCTTTCTGGTAAATGGAAACCCAGACACAAAATCCATGGTAACTCTGTCCCATTTCCATTAGGTATAACGATAGGTTGAAGCAAACCTGAAGGAACCTGTTGCTCTGCCTTGACTTGCTGACAAATCAAACATCTGCCCACAAATTCGGACACATCATGTTTCATACTTGACCACTGAACTGCTTCTTTAGATCCTGATGCATCTTGTTGCTACCAGGATGCATGGCAAAGTTGTTGTGATGAGATTCTGATAGCATATTCTTTCTCAAATCAGCTTGATCAAGTACACACAAACGCTGCTTGTAATACAATCCACCATCGGAACCCAAAGAGTCATCGCTAACATGGCCATCTTTTATCTGAGACACAATAACAGACAATCGGTTGTCATCTTTCTGAGTATCCTTCACTTGCCGAAGAAAATCTGGCTTAACTTGCATTTCTAAAATCAAAGCTCCATCATCTAAAACTCCCAACCTCGGTAACACTCCTGGGTGGTCTCCCTTGAAAGATTGCTTTAATCTTTTTAAGATCAACTTTAACACCATCAGCTGATACCACATGACCCAGAAATGATACCTCATTTAGCCAAAATTTACACTTACCGAACTTGGGATAAAGCTGCTTATCTTTCAAAGTCTGCACAACAATCCCCAAATGCTCATCATGTTCCTCTGGAGTCTTAGAATAAAACATAATATCATCAATGAAAACAACCACAAACCGATCCAAGTAGGGGTAGAAAATCCGGTTCATTGAATCCATGAATGCTGCAAGGGTATTCGTCAATCCAAACGGTATGACCATGAACTCATAATGACCATACCTGGTGCGAAAATCTGTTTTAGGCACCTCTGACTCTTTAATCTTTAACTGATGGTAGCCAGATCTTAAATCAATTTTTGAAAATACTCCAGTGCCTTACAACTGAGGCAGTGGATACCAGTTCTTTATAGTGACTTTATTCAATTGTCGGTAGTTGATACACAATCGAAATGATCCATACTTCTTTTCACAAAGAGGACTTGAGCTCCCCAAGGTGAAACACTCGGTCTGATGAATCCTTTATCAAGTAGTTCTTGCAACTGGATCTTCAGTTCTTTGAGTTCTGTGGGTGCCATTTTATTGGGAGCAATAGAGATTAGTGCTGCAATACCCCCTGCCCATACGTGGATGTACCCATCCTCAAGGAGTGAGAAGCCGTATGAGCCAGGTGTGTCGCCAAGCAAATAAAGATACAAGGCATACATTCATACATAATAACCATACATCATTATGGGGAAATTAAAACCTTCATAAGCATCAGAATAATCCATCATTACAATAGCAAAATTCGTTACAAAAATGTTCTGATCAAAAGGCAGAATAAAATAATTACATATCCCAAAGTATGTAAATGAGGAAGCTTTACAAAATAATGGTGTAAAGAGAGTTTCGATACAAAAGAATCAACATGTTATCAAAAATAAAGCCCTAACACTAATCCCTCTGTGTTGGCTTGACTGGCGACGACTCTCCCAAAGGAACACCATCCTCTGCACCTGCATGGATAAAACGCCATGCTAAGCGATAAACGCTTAGTGGGGAACACACAACAAAAGAGTGGACGGCCATTCACAATGGTCGTCAATGCCATACACATACAATATGACAAATGCGGATAATTATATCAACTATATAATCATACTTGCATAATAAAGACATGCATTCAGAAGTTCACATCCACATTCATTTACACTTTAATTAATTTCTCATACTCATCATTATACGCATCCGAATACCGTATTCTTCTAATCATATCAAAGCGGAACAAAATAAAAAGAGCACCTGCTGACTCACAATAGTGGATAACGAGTATACGGACAGTACCTTACGGGTACGAATCGAATACTGACAGTACCTTACGGATACGAATGGAAACCCATTTCATTTTATCAATTACAAAACATTTTACTGAGGGGACCTTAAAGAAGATCCAAATACTGAGGGGGTTCGCGAGGAACCAAACGGGGACCTGATCGGGGTCCAAACGGAACTGAGGCTGCAGCTAAAGACTCTATTAGGCATGCCTAACTATCCACTTACTTGACTTTAGCATGTCATGCATCATTCAATTATGTTTCTAAGAGCAATACATAATTATACTCACATCCATATCAATGAATCATAAATAAGACATGCATAACCCAATATCATTCAACATCTTATAACATGCAATATTGTATACATTACTCATTATTTGGCTAAGTTAAAATACCCATTATATCATTTGCACATTAAAAACACATAAATGAGGACTAAAGAACTCAAAACAGAAGAAAAAGGGTTGAAAAGGACCCAAATACGTTTGATAAAAAAAGAAGGGATCGGGGCTAGAGGGGCACGAGTCGTGCTGAGGAGCACTACTCGTGCTCCTGGAGACTTGAGGGGCACGTGTCATGCTGAGGAGCATGACTCGTGCTCTTGGAGATTTGAGGGGCACGACTCGTGCTCCTGGAGATTTGAGGGGCACGAGTCCTGCTGAGGAGCACGACTCGTGCTCCTGCTCCCAGCCAAGGGAGCACGAGTTGTGCTCCCAGAGCACAACCCGTGCTCGGCTTCCAGCCAGGAGCACGACTTATGTCCAGGAGCACGGCTCGTGCTCCTGCTCTCTCTCTTCTCGCCACGAAGAGATCGTCCCCTATATCATGATTTCTCAAAAACCCTAATGTTGTGAAAACAACACAGATCTTAGAATTCCAGAAATCATCCTAACTTAAATCCAATTCAATCTTACCTGGAAATCAAGCTTCCTCAAGCATGCAAAACCAACATAAAAACACTTCCTTCAACAAATACCCATCCAAAATAGAAAATAGCAAAATCAACACTCAAAACGTTAAAACCTAGAAAAATAACAGTAAGCTCAAATCTACTTCAATTCCATTTTCTAGGTTTCGATCTTTATGCATTAAACCAGAGTCAAAGCTCACTCATTCATATTTCAACATGCATTGCCAATACAGTAGGTTATCAATGGAGAATCAAACACAACAAACACACAGTAGATACAAAATTCCCAAACCTGAAGATTGAAGCTCTAATCACTGAGCTCCACTACACCTAGCTTTATCCTTGCCCTTAGAGTTCCGAGATGATTCAGCCAACAATCAAACCCACCAAGAACAAACAAAGAACAAACCCTAAGTTAAGTCTAAACCCAGAAATCAGGAAGAAATAGATGAACAAAAGAGAAAACAAGATGAAAAATGCAATAACTTACCAAAAAAAATGCAAAGGAGATGATTGAGTTCCACTAACAGTATCTTAAATCAAAGCTAGGGTTTCAAAATAGGAGCAAAGGAAGAAGATGAGACAAAGGAGAAGAAGAATCGGGAAGAAGAAATGAGTCTCTGCCTTTCCCACTTTTCCCCTCTCTCTTAACTCATCTTTTCCCTAACCCTACACTTGTCCTTTTCCTATTGGTGGAAACCAATCACTCACACCCAACAAACATACACTACTCACACACAATGCACTCTCAGCTAAAAACACCCTACTAATGTGTGAGTAAAGCACACAACCCTAACTCCACTACTCACACCCTACAATGGTACACTCATGCACACCCAAACTTAACCCAACTAATTCACACCCTAATAACATACATGCATCCACATGCTAATAAAACCATTAAAACATGCATTTTTACCAAAATGCCCTTATGGCATGCCCAAAACACACAATGCATGCACACACACAAATAGGCTCATACTACTAGAGGCAAACAGGGTGTGACAACTCTCCCCTACTAACAAGAGTTTCGTCCTCGAAATTCTCACCTGAACTGAACAAATGCGGGTACTGAGCTCTCATCGATTCCTCTGGTTCCCACGTCGCTTCCTCGACTCCATGATGATTCCATAACACTTTAACCAATGGAATCTGCTTACTCCTCAGCTGTCTCACTTCTCTAGCTAGAATAGCTCTCTGTTCCTCATCATAAGAAAAATCTGGTTACACTTGCACATCCTGAACCGACAGGACATGCGACGGATCTGACCTGTACCGACGAAGCATCGAAACGAAGAAGACATCGTGCAACTTCGCCAACTCTATCGGTAAAGCCAATCTATAGGCTACTGGACCAACCTTAGCCAAAATCTCATAAGGACCAATGAAGCGAGGACTAAGCTTGCCTTTCTTACCAAACCGAAGCACTTTCCTCCAAGGCGAAACTTTAAGGAAAACCTTGTCCCCGACCTCAAATTGCACATCTTTCCTCTTCAAGTTGGCATAGGACTTTTGTCGATCCTTTGCCGCTTTCAAATTCTGCTACACAACTCTGATCTTCTCCTCAGTATCCCTAAACAACTCTAGTCCAATCACTGAATGTTCGGATAGCTCAATCCAACAAACCAGAGTCCTACACTGCCGACCATACAAAGCTTCATACGGTGCCATACCGATGCTCGACTTATAACTATTATTGTAGGCAAACTCCATAAGCGACACATATTTGTCCCAACTACCCGAAAAATCCAAAGCACACACCCTCAACATATCCTCCAGAATCTGAATGACCCATTCTGATTGACCATATGTCTGAGGATGGAATGCCGTACTGAAGTTTAACTTGGTACCCAAAGCTCTCTGCAACTCTTTCCAAAACTTCGAAGTGAACCTTAGGTCCCGATCTGATACTATGGATAACGGCACTCCATGCAACCGAACTATTTCATCCACATAGATACTGGCCAACCTATCCATCGGATAGTCCACTCTCACAGGCAAGAAATGAGCTGACTTCGTAAGTCGATCCACTATTACCCAAACTGAATCATGTTTCTTCTGAGTCAGAGGCAAACCAGATACAAAGTCCATGGCTATATCATCCCACTTCCACTCGAGAATGGATAAAGGCATAAGCAATCCCGAAGGAACTTGATGCTCGGCCTTTACTTGCTGATATGTCAAGCACTTGGACACAAAATCCACAATATCCCTCTTCATACCGGACCACCAATAAAATTGCTTCATGTCCCGATACATCTTTTCACTGCCAGGATGCATAGTAAAAACCGTACTATGCGCTTCACTCATAAGTTGTTTCCTCAACTCCTCATCCTCAGGCACACACAAGCAGTTTCTATACATCAACACTCCATCCAGAACTGAGAAATCTGACTGCTTGCCCTATCTGACCTCTTGCACAATTCGTTGTAGCCTCTCATCATCCCTCTGAGCATCCACAATCCTTTGTCTCAAGGTAGGCTTCACTCTCAACTGAGCAATCAAAGCTCCATCTGAATCAAACCTCCATCTCAACTGTCTCAGGAATAAAGCTGAAACTGACTTCCGGCTCAAAGCATCAGTGACTACATTGGCCTTACCGGGATGGCAATCCACTATGCAGTCGTAGTCCTTAAACAACTCAAGCCAATGGCGCTGTCTCATGTTCAACTCCTTCTGTGTGAGGAAGTACTTCAAACTCTTATGGTCCGTAAAGATCCTACACTTTTCCCCATACAGATAATGGCGCCAAATCTTCAGAGCAAAGATAATAGTTGCTAACTCCAAATCATGTGACGGATAATTCCTCTCATGTGGCTTCAACTATCAAGAAGCATAAGCCACAATCTTACCGTCTTGCATCAAAACACAACCAAGACCGACACCCGAAGCGTCACTATACATTACAAACTCCTTACTCGAGATGGGTTGAGTAAGTATAGGAGCTTCGACTAGCAACCTCTTCATCTACTCGAAACGAGCCTGACACTTATCAGACCACTCAAATCTGACTCCTTTCCTTAACAACCTTATCATCGGAGCAGTAATAACTGAAATGCCCTTAACTAACCGACGGTAGTATCCCGCCAAACCAAGGAAACTCCTCACTTCCTGAACATTCCTAGGCGCTTTCCAATCAACTATCGCCTCAATCTTGGCCGGATCAACTCGAATACCCCTAGCTGAAACAACATGACCCAAAAACGACACTTCTCGAAGCCAAAAATCGCACTTACTAAGCTTGGCAAACAACTGATGCTCCCTTAAAACTTGCAGCACTAACCGAAGATGTTCCTCATGCTCACTCTCATTCTTGGAATACACCAAGATGTCATCTATAAACACCACTACAAATCGATCTAAGTATGGCCTAAACACTCTGTTCATCAAATCCATGAATGCTGCTGGAGCATTGGTCAAACCAAACGGCATCACAAGGAACTCATAGTGGCCATACCGAGTCCGGAATGCAGTCTTAGCCACATCCTCATCCTTAACTCGCAACTGATAGTAACTGACCGAAGATGAATCTTCGAAAAGACACCCGCACCTCGAAGCTGATCAAACAAATCCTCAACTGTAAGCAAAGGATACTTGTTCTTTACTGTGACCTTATTGATCTGCCTATAGTTGATACACATCCGCAAGGACCCATCCTTCTTCTTAACAAACAAAACAGGAGCTCCCCATGGAGATATGCTGGGTCGAATGAACCCCTTATCTAATAGCTCTTGTAGTTGAGTTTTGAGTTCTCTCAACTCTACAGGAGCCATCTGATAAGGTGCTTTTGATATGGGAGTGGTACCCGGCATAATCTCTATGGACAACTCAACTTCTCGCTCAGGAGGCAAACCCGGCAATTCACTCGGAAACACATCACTAAACTCCTGCACAACTGGGATGTCCTCAATCTTAACTTGATCCCTCTTGGAATCCAACACAAATGCTAGAAAAGCCTCACAACCCTTCCTAATGAACCTCTTAGCTTGCATTGCTGAAATCACATTGTTCAAAGAACTAGCACCCAAACCTTTCACAAACATAGAAGACCGATCTCTATCCTGAAATACCACCATCTTCCTATGGCAATCCACAACAGCTAGGTGCTTACCCAACCAGTCCATACCCAAAATTAGATCAAACTCTCTGAAAGGCAACTCAAGCAAATCCGCTAGAAACACAACTCCCTCAATCAACAAAGGACAATTCTTATAGACTCTACTCACACTGACACTATGCCCTAATGGACTGGTCACACATATCGCATAATCTAGCTGATCTACCACATGCAACTTATCAACAATCTTATCCGTGCACAAGTATGAGTGTGTGGAACCAGGGTCAATTAGAGCATACAATTCAGTGTCATGGAGTAAGAACTTACCAACAATAACATCGGGCGCATCCTGCTCCTCTCTGGCTCTCACAACATAGGCTCTAGCTGCGACTAGCAACTGATGCTCAACAGACTCTGATGCAACTCCCTCTCTAGGTTGACCGCCTCGACCTCTACCTCGACCTCTACCTCGGCCTTTACCGCGAGTAGCCCTATCGCTAGCCAACATATCCTGATACTAGACTCGACTACCAGCTCATCACATAGGGCAGCATTATTTTATTTTCCACATTATTAATGTGTCATACTTACTTTTCATGGCATATCATCATCTCATCTCATTCTTTTTCATGCTATTTCTTCATTATGCATGTGAATACCATCCTTAAACCATCACATGCCATGTAAACACATTATGGTACACATGCACATACACATACATACATTCGGCCGACTTTCTAACTTTTTACTATTAATTCTTTCAATCAACTTTATCATTCATTTAGGCCAATTACATGTTGTATAACATCACTATACCATTTATTTCCATTAAAACCCATCAAAATCATGCCTTTGCCCATGTGTACCATTCAGCCTCATGTGTATCACATACATAACACATCCTTCAAATGGTCTAACACATACAATTCATTATTTTACATGCCAAATACTGTAAATCCATTATAAACTTGCATTAAACAATATTAAAACACGTGAATATCCCATTAATTCCATTCGGATAAAAAAATATCTTTTTACACATAATTCTTTTCTTCACTTTAATCATTCATTCATGTTATACACATTTTAAACATATCTTAAACATCATTTACATGCCATAAATCATCTTAGAATTCAATTAATTCCTTAATATTCAATTCGGCCACAATCAAATTTTTCATACCACTTTGATTTAATTTCATTTAATCATATTTATACACTATTTCAAGCCTTCTAAACATGAATATCAAATTCGATTCAATTAAACACATCATTATCTTATGCCTACACTTAAACATAACATAAAATCCATACATAAACCATGGAAATAGATGGAATTTGCAATCACTAACCTCAATTCCTTGCTATACACTCCTCAAGGAGTCTTTCTATTGTCCTCTAGTTGACTAGATATTCCTTCACCTATTAGACATAATAGGTTTCATACACAAAAATGTAGATCTAGTCAAAACCATGCTTCCTTTCCACAAATAAACCTCATAAACATATTATTCACATTCTAAAGTACCTTTAGGAATCTTGAAACCAAATTAAAAACACCTAAAACACATACCTCAAATTCACACCTAAACTTTCAAGTCTAGGTTTCATCAACTTTTCAACCACCAAATGGACTTCCAAGGGTACCAATAGAAACTAGAGGAGCTGAAATTTCATGGGGAGGCTTGATTTTTGGGGTGAGATGGAGGAAATTTGGAAAAAAATTGCACAAAAAGAGGAGAGTTAAGGTTAGGACAAGAAGGAGAAGAGAGGAGGTTGGTTTGGATGGAGAAATCTTAATTTATCCAGCCTTATCCATCTATTTATTTTAGTAAAATTGAACCGAACCGGTTAAACCGAAGTGGTCGAACCAGTTTGGTCCGATTTTTATTTTTCGGGTCATTCTGCACTATTTTAGGTAATTTGAATGTTCCTGACCTCTTTTTCACTCCCAATCAATTCCATCATGTTTAAAATACCAAAAATAGCCTCCACAAAAAATTTCAATTTAATCGGAGTCCATTTGGGACCCGATTCACCTAAATCGGTCCGGTTCAATTCCGTCAGTTTTTGCAGTAAAACTCAAATCTAAAACTGTCAAAAAATTCTAAAAATTATTATGAGCTTGTACACTTCCCACTATAACACTTTTTATCCACTCCAGCATTTTCAAAAAATTCGGTCAAATCTAGGTCAAACACCAGTTCAACCGAACTGAACTTTAAACGGACATTCGGGGGCCGATATGATCTCATTTTCTCACAAAACTGTACCACCCGACTCCGTTCACTTTACAGATCATTTCTATATAATAAAATATTTATGAATTACTGTAGCTATTACCTTTCCCAGTAGGTCATCCATCCCAGAATTGCTATGACTCAGGCATGTTTAAGTTTTAAACTTTACTGAATATAAAACTCCAGAAACATAATCTCATGCTGTGAAACTAACAACAGACACTACAAAAAATACTGAATACTTCTATGTTATAATGCAGGCCATTACATATATATCCAGTTATTTGATTTTTACAGGTTAGGCGTCAATACAATATCCCATACTCATCACACAAGGATAAATTATATCTCAAGATAAACGCTACAGTTCAACATGATCTTCTAGGCAATAATCCAATAGATAAAAATTAAAAGTAATAACGTACTCAACGTAGACATGTAACACCCCATAACCACCCTAGAACTTTACTACGATGGTTGTGGAGTGTCACACACAACAACACGTGAACACGAATTAACATTCACATAAAACTCAGGGTTAATAAATTTTTCTTTCAGAACAACACTCAATATTATTATGAAAATCTATGCATTACATTACAAAACACTTATAATCTTAATTTATTATTCACTTTACAAAATATAACTTTCTAAATAAAAAAACTTAGTCCCCTTACACATTACTAACTATAGTTACACATCTTATAATTTTAAAAATATTCTATAATTACAATTGTTCCTAATGTGTTGGCTGTTGGTGATGCAGGACTGTCTTCCCAAAACACCATCTTCAGATACCTGCATGGATTAAACATCCATGCTAAACGATAATGTTTAGTGGAGAAACAGAATACAATATAGAATAACATAATGTTCAAGTATACTCATAAAACATGTTATAAACACAACAAGGTTCATGATAACTATCACACTTCGTTCTTACTATCCATAGGCCCTCACGTTGGATAATCACATTAGAATTCACACTATCACTTATTCTTTACATGGTCATCACATTCTTATCAAAAAGTATATACACAAGATTATAATATCTTAATTATTAACATAAAGATATTTCATCGCAATAATAAAAGAATCAAGAAATTTCCATATTTTAGAATCAGCAATTAAACATATATATATAATTGATCCAAGTACATATCATAGTATGACAATCACCTTTCTGTTACACCATCTCATGGCTTTCACATGCCTATTAAAATCGCCCACAATAGTTCATCACATAATTTCAAATCACTCAATTAGTTCACATATTCATTTTCACCGTGCCTGCAACTCAAAGACGCGGATAACGGGTATCGCATTAGTACCCAAAGGGTACAGTAATCACATTGGTATCCGTGGATACCTCATATTCGCATAGGTACCCTAAGGTATAGAAATATGAACATTATTAATAATTTTGCATTGAAGAATCCTGTAAGGATTCAAATCGCATTGTGATTCCAGAGGAATCGGTCGCATTGGGCTATAGCACTTAGACCCTATAGGCATGTCTATCTATCCACTACTTGACTCGCAGGCTACACATTATTAAGTCCAGTTATTTTAATTGTTATAGCAAGTATAGCATTATAGTATCATTCAGTTATACCTCAACACATTGTTCATAAACAATATAGTTCACATCGCAATTCCTTCATCATGTCATAGGCATGAAATCATATGCATATATAAATATACCAACGTAAATCTCATGTATGTGTAATCATAATCACATGTGTAGGCACCGTGTCTTGGAGCGGTCCGGATCAGAGATTACCCTATGATGAAATCAGTATCCGAGCCTTTACAAACGGTTTGGATTGGGAGGTTTTAGTCCCATACTCCACGAGAAATGAGTCTTTTCACCTTTTGTAGGTAGGGGGGGGGGGGGAAGAATGGGAATTTTTGAGTCAAAAAGTATGTTTTACTCGACAGACGGCCAGCCCGTCTGTGGGAGGCCGGCCCGTCGCTTAGGGTCACAGACGGCCTGTGGTTTTTTTTGACGCCCGTCGAATGGACCCGCTTCTTCCGGAGGACGCCAGCTGGTTTTTCAGAGCACGCAACCTCTCTGACGCCCGTCGGTGGAAATGGCAGAGCCGTCGGATGAATCCTTGTGTCAGAAGGTTTCTTCCGACGCCCGTCGGTCGTGCCTGGCCTATAAAAACTTTGATTTTCTTCCTAAAAAGGGTTCCAAAAATTTTCAAGAGGGGAAACTCTGCCGAATTTCAAGCGTGTTTTCTCTCTCTTCCAGCAAACGCACACATCAAGAAATTTCTTTTAATTTGAGGATTAAACCGTTAAAAAGGAACTAAAACTAATTAGTTTTCTTTGGGTTTTTGATTCCAAAGTCAATCTTTTTGAAGGGTTAAAAAGGAAACAATCTATATTCCTCTTTTTGACCTTTCATTTCATCTCTCGTGGAACGTGCGGGACTCTAATCAACACCAAGAATATCACTAAAACATTATCTGAGGGTAAATATTCCAGACTTATTCTCCGTGTCATTTCATCTTTATTCTTTATTTTTGCTGCTCTTTTGGCTTTTTGCTTTCACTTTCCTTTATTTTGATTCTCTTCATCTCATTTTGTGATAAAAACCAATTTTTGCTTTTGAAAAAGAGTTTTTTGCTGTTTATTTTCGGAGGCAGTGGTGACCGACGGGTCATCTATTTCACCGACGCCCGTCGGTCACCCCACTCATAGGCACCCTCTCTCTTGAGTGAGCAATGGGACACATTGGTCACTTTGACTGACGCTCGTCGGTCACTCAACAGAGGCCGTCGCTGGGTCCTGTCTCCACTTTTCTAAATCTTTTCTTTTTTCAAGTCTTTTTGACTTTATTTATGCTGAGCTTTCGTATATTAACATCTTTTAACCTTCTGTGAGCATATATTGATTTTCTTGGACTATCCTGAGCTCGAGGGGTGATCTACCATGCTCGGAGGATTCCGTCCGGTTTAGTTTTCTAACCTTCTTGGTTATTTCCTTTATTTGTTTATTCATTAATTATTTTATGCACATGAGTATGCCATTTTTGTATCCCGTTAAATATAAAAATTAATTAATGTTTTATATTCAATAAAAAGAGGTTTTCATAAACACAAGGACCCAATGTCCTATTTTTATCCAATAAAAATTCTCACAATAAAAATAGCCATTTTGATAATGATGCATGCGAGGACCAAAGTCCTCAAAATAAGCAATGCCCCGATTTATGTATGTATCGCACATTTATAAAAGGGAGTTGTATTTCGCTCCTTGTATTATTGTAATTTATTGCTTTCATTACTTACTCATTTACTGCTTTCCAAATGTGAATAAATGCGCCTTTAAATTAATTGCATCGTGTGGAGAGAGAGCGAATTAATGATAATTAAAATTTGATCATAAAATAATCAAGGTAGAAATAGATGAGAAGTCCCGAACCCATCTCTGATCTTTGGGCTCAAAGAGGCGAGAGGTTTACCCTCCAAGACACCTCTTGTGTCACGAGATTTTGGCGTTAATCCTAGGCTCCTAAGGGCGAGAGGTTCACCCTCCAAGACCCCTTTGGTTGGCCGAAAATGGATACTAAGCGCAGTCTTAGGTTCTCCGAGGCGAGAGAAACTTTCCCAATGTTCTATTGGGTGGAGACTCCATGAAACCTCCTTGTTGCCCAATATAGACGCACTTGCAATTCATTGCAAGCTGTTAGTGGACCCTCAATTGCCCGATCGCCCTCAAGCGGGCGGTCGTAGGGGCGGCCGAGGGACATCCGGCGGGCGTCACCGTGGCGACTCCACTGGGGACTTATGGTTTGAGGCTTCAATTTGAAAATACCTCATTTAACATTTATGGTTAAAGTTTAATTCATAAATTCGCTTTCTCTCATTTGCATTCGCATCCCATTAGAGCCTTAGAATATGCTAATTTGGTCCCTCTATTAGCCCCGGTGCGTTCCTGAAGCACGACCCTATTTTCACTCAATTTAGGGAAGTGTTAAGGATAATCACCAGTCCAAGCCTCGTACCTCAATGGTATATCAAAATGATGACCCGATCGGTCGTTATGCTCGTGATGAGCTAGACCCGTCGGCAGGGATCATGCTTGGGTAGCCCTAAAGTAAGATCTCCCTTGTCCAAAGCTCATGTAATGGCCGTAGCTACTTTCCACAGGTGATACGAACCGTAATTCTATGCTTGCTGTATGGATCCTCATGTATTGGTTGAGTCTAGATATCTTGCTTGGCAACCTAGCCCAAGGCTTTCATGCCCCGGCAGGGGCATGTCGAAATTTTTGGAATGTCCAAATACGTGATGATCATTATCCATTCACTTGTACATTAGCATAGGAGTGTTATGCTGCCGGCATTTTGCCGTACAATATGCGTATCTATTGGGTCCCTTGCTGACCCTTGGGCTAATCCCACCTAGGAAAGAGACCGCGCGACCACGTGTGTGGGAGAAATAAGGGTGGAAGGACCTACTTGCTTGCTTGTGTTTTGTGGGTGTTGCATATCATGACCACGCATTGCGTCTGCATTCCATGCATCATATCTAATGCCTTGCCCCTGCAGCCATCATAGATCTGCCAGGTGGACTAGATCGCCTACCGGACGATTGATCCGAGTTCGTACATCTGAGCTGCCAGGTAGAGAGGGCCTTTCAGAGATCTTATCGGAAGTCAGCTGTACCGTGTATGAGATGGCAAACTCACCTATGGGAGATGATACCACTAGGGCCGTGATTGCAGAAGAAGTGGGCCGACGGTTTGAGGAATTTGAGGGCATAATGCTGAATATGCTAACTGCTTTAGCACAGCAGAATGCTCCGTAGAATCCACCTCCTCCTCCCGTGAGATAGCATGAGCAAGAAGAAGAAAGAGCTGAGAGGTAAGAAGAGCCTGTTCGGCCACCGCCAATAGAGCTGAGGTCAGTAGCTTCTGGAGGACAGAGAAGAAGATCGGTGCTGAGGGTAAATGATGACAGGGATGACAAAGATGATAAAATGAGTTCTGTATCTGAGAGAGGGAAGGCACCCTAAACTGATGAGTTTATTCTGAAGAAGATGGAAGAGAGGTTTGAAGCCATGACCCGTATGCTGAGTAGAGGTCAGGGAATGAACCCGGAGGATAAGGAACTGGAGGGAGAAGACCCGATTCCTTACAATTTCAAGATGCCTGACGTGCCAAAATTTGACGGTACCTCTGACCCGACTGCCCATGTGAAGCAATACTCTCTGGTCATAAAAGGGACCACTTTGTCTAAAAGACAGAAGGTGGAGTACTTTTGCTTGAGTCTGACTGGCCCTGCCATCGATTGGTACCATAGCCTCGATCGTCGAACTAAGGAAGATTGGGATCTACTTACAGAGGAGTTCTTCAGGCAATACGATTGCAACACCAGGATGGAGGTGACTCTTAAAGATCTTGAATTTCTCCAGCAGAAGGCTGGGGAATCTTTTCACGACTATCTCACCCGCTGGCGGAATAGGGTAATGGAAATGCGAAGAAAGCCAGACACCCAGGACCAGATCTGCCTGTTTATCAAGAACGCAAGCTCGTATTTGAAGGATGGTTTGAAGATGAAAGGGTTGAAGGATTGGGAATCTCTGAAGGACATAGCCATCGAGGCAGAGGGAGAGTTCTTGGCTCGAAAAGCTAACAATGATAATTTTGCAAAGAGAGTTAATACCGGTCAAGGTACTAGTAGGCCAACTGGTCCCAGTAGTAGCACCAGAAGAACAGTTGAGGCGTCTGCTACTGACGCAACTACCCCGAGGAAGTTTTCAAACTTAAGAAGACCACTGTCTTGGTTCTTAAGAAGGTTGATGAAAGAAGGAAAGTTGCAACCTCTGGCTCCTAGGCCTGCTTTGACGCAAGGGAAGCCAGGTCATAAGGACAATGAATAATGTGCATTTCATCAGCAAATAGGCCATATAACAGACAAGTGTAAGGCGCTGAGGCACTCTATTCATGATCTAATTTATGACAAACAGATTTCCGACCCGGAGAAGAGGGAAGACAAGAAGAAGCCTGGTTATAATGCTGTGCCACCACTAGTGTTTATGGTCGGATCCATCTTACCAGAGTGGTACGTGCTATAGGATTTATATGGGAGCGAGGGTATTGTTGTTGTTTGTCCTGAGGATAGAGAGGAAAGAGCAATAGTGGCAACCATTGATTGTTGGTCAAACAGCGAGAGCGGTGGAGAGGCCGAAGAGGAAGGAGAGATGAACCCTGACTTGTGGAGATCTGATGAGGATGAAGAAGAGATAGGGGCCGTGACAAGAAGTGGGAGAGTGGTCCCTGAGATTACGAGGGTACAGGAACCAGCTCAGCCATCAACGGAAAAAGAGCCAGAGGAGAACCAGATTGTTAAGCAGTTGAAAAAGACCGCAGCTCAAATATCCATCTGGGATCTTTTAAGACAGTCCCCTTCTCACAGGCAGAAAGTGATAGAGGCTTTGACTGAGTCCACTGTTGCCACCACAATTTCCCCATCGGAACTTCTAGGTCTAGTTAAAGGAGGATCGGGCGAGAGATTGGTTTTTTTCGATGCCGACCTGCCAGTCGAGGGCCGCGATTATAACCGACCTCTGTACATCAAAGCACAGATTAACGACAAGCACACCGCTTGCGTTATGGTAGATGATGGATCTTCTATAAATGTTTGCCCTCTGATAGCCCTTCAGGCTTTTGGATTGAGTGAGGATATGCTCCGAGAATCAAACTTGACGATTACAGCCTATGATAATTCAAGAAGGCAAGCCTTGGGAACATTCAAAACCCTGGTCAAGACGGGACCTATTGAGGTAGAAGTAGAGTTTGTGGTCCTGCCCATCCCAGCTAATTTCTCAGCCCTGTTTGGGAGGCCTTGGTTTCACAGATTAGGAGGACTACCATCCACGCTGCACCAAATGATAAAGTTCCCACACGAAGGGGAGGTGATAACTATTAAGGCGGCCAGAGAGAATCAGGTGTTAGCTCTTGAAATTGCTAATCAGCCCTTTAGCGGCTTCCACGTGTCAATGATATGAGAAGAACACGGGTCAGTGGATAACCCAGCTGTGGTTAACATGATGAATAAGATGCACTATCTCCCTAGGGCTGGTTTGGGTAGAAACTCACAGGGGCTGCAGACTGCAATCACCACTCGAGGTCAGAAGAACCGGAAGGGTCTGGGGTACAGAGGCAGTTTTGGCAAGACGAAGATGGCAGATAAGATCCCTCACATTTCAGAAAGCTTTGTGCCCACATCCTCAGTATGCACTTATACTGGTGAGGAGGAGCCGCAGTGGGTGAATGGGAGGATTGTCCCCGGATTTGAGATCTTCAATGATGTATTTGACTGGGATGTCGGGGTTATCAAGACCGCTGAGAACTTCTTGGATGAAGAGGTCATGACTTAGTGCATTGCTTGGGACAGATGCGAGCCCGAAGAGGTTGTCACCAAGAAGATGTCGTTTGCCAAGCTAAAAGGGAAAGAGAAGATGGTAGAAATAGAACTGAAGATGGGGGATTTAAAGATTTCCTCAGACACACCTGAAGGGCCTCTGCAGAATTAAGAAGCCAATGAGCAAGCTGTAACAGCATCAACCTCTAGGGAGGTAGAAGAAGACTCTAGCTTAGATTGTCTTTTCATTCTAGAACTTTTTTATGATGTAAATGACAATTATAATATTATTAATAAGGCAAATGATTTCTCTTACTTGTGCGATGTTTCTAATAATTTCAACATGCATGAACATGATCATATTCCATCAATTTTTGATATTGATTCCACTGATACAATGCCTTTTAATCTTGGAACATCGAAAAATCCGAAAGAAATTCTAATAGCATCAAATATAACTCCTGATGAGAGAGAAAAATTTGAGAGAATAATAAGAAAACATGAAAAAGTCTTTGCCTGGACCTATGAGGACATGCCAGGGATCGACCGAGATGTAGCAGAGCATGCCATCCCGACTTATCCAGATTATAAGCCCGTAAAGCAGAAGTTGAGATGGCTAAGGCCAGAATCGGTAGACAAGGTCAAGGAGGAGATTCGGCAACAGATTGAGGCCAAGTTCCTTGTTGAAGTACAGTATCCTACATGGTTGGCAAACGTGGTCCCTGTAGCGAAGAAAAACGGGAAGGTCAGGGTATGTGTGGATTATCGAGATCTGAACAAGGCTTGCCCTAAAGATAATTATCCACTACCCCACATTGATGTGTTGATAGACAGTGCCGCCAACTGCGCGATGTACAGCTTTGGAGACGGTTATGTGGGCTACAACCAGATCCTAAACAAGATAGCTGACCGGGTTAAGACCGCTTTCATCACAGAGTGGGGGACCTATGCCTACCAAGTCATGCCTTTTGGCTTGAAAAATGCAGTGGCCACATACCAGAGGATGGCGACCAAGATTCTAAGCGACCTGATCCACAAGGAGGTAGAGGTCTATGTCGATGACATGATGGTCAAATCAGCCACTAGAGAGGGCCACTTTGAAGCTCTAGAGAAGTTCTTCACCAGGATTGATAATTACAATCTGCGACTTAACCCCAAGAAGTGCATTTTCGGAGTGACTTCAGGAAAGCTGTTGGGACATGTTGTTTGCCAGAGGGGAATAGAAATAGACCCAAACAAGGTGAAGGCATCAGAGAGATGCCCATGTCGCAAAAGGAAAAGGATGTAAGGAGCTTCCTGGGCAAGCTACAGTACGTCAGCCGATTCATTGCCAAGCTCACTTCAATATGCGAGCCTGTTTTCAAACTGCTTAGAAAGGATCAGCCTGTGGTCTGGAATGAAGACTGCCAGAAAGCCTTTGACAACATCAGGGAATATCTGTTGAATTCACCAGTGTTAAGGCTGCCGCAACCAGTCAAACTGCTTATCCTGTATCTGGCAGTGGAAGGCAGTTCTGTGGGCGCCATGATGGCTTAGGAGGATGAATTTGGAGTAGAATTCGCAGTTTATTACCTCAGCAAGAAGTTTTTGGCTTATGAGATTAAATATGCTGAAGTAGAGAAAATATGCCTTGCAGTGATTTGGGCATCAAAGAAACTGAGACATTACTTCCATTCATACAAAATTCAGGCAGTGGCCAAGCAGAATCCGTTGAGATATTTGCAAGAAGCGCCCTCTTTTCTTGGTAAGATGGGGAGGTGGCTGCTTTTGCTACAGGAGTTTGATGTTGAATACATCACCCGCAAAACTATTAAGGGGCGAGCCGTAGCCGAATTTTAGGTCATTTAGAAATTTAATCGTCAGATATGACCTAACCAACATATACTGTTCTGATGAACTTGCCAGAATAGTAACACCTATGTTTTGACCACTTTTTGGGACATTTAAAACCAAAATTAGCTCAACCATATTTCTAATACATTTTTAGCCGTAGATCTTAGGTTTCAACTCCATTTTTAAGCAACCAATTTGGAGTATAAAAACTCGATATATGGGTAAAACAGTCACTAAAGGTCAAGAGAGAGATGTACCCAGGAACTTACTCTACAAGCACATTTTTCCTACTACGTGCATATGACCTATAAATTCAACTTTAATAACATTTTTATCCAACATGCTCTACTAATCATTTATTCATATATATGTTAACTTGTAATAGGCACAATCCTTATCTCAATTTGATTAAAAATCAAGGAGTTATGGCCCAAGGAACATAACATGCTCCAAAAGCCCCTCCTACAGAATTAGTTACACTTAAATTCACTTTTGTAGACTTTAGAGCCCTCAATTCATCATCATCATTTTTAAGTCATTTATGAACACATATCATAGAGACCAAACCCATCACCCCATTTATTTTCATAATCATGCAACTCAAGTTATGACACTTACAATTAAAGTAGGTCAAATATAACTCAACTCAATTTTTACACTTCCAGCTCATTAACTACAAACTAACCTATTTAGTATCATTTTATCATCACACTCATAATACACTTCCCTAACTTAATTATGCACATTACAGCACACACACTTTCTTAGCAAAGGTCATTTATTAGAATAAACACAGCAATTCATAGTTCATTTGAAATTAGGTTCAATCTTAGTTCAATCAAACTCATAATATTCATTATCACTCAACATGTTCATTTCCTCAATTCAACACACCACAAAACACAATTTACACTCTTAGGGTACAAAAGACTCATAAAAATCATCATACTTCAATGCATTCCTTTCTTCAATTCAAAAATCTCATAGCATAACACAATTAGTCTTAACACATAGTCAATTAATTTACACATACAAAACACATTTAGTTCCCAAACCTCTTCTCCTTACTCCTTGAAAAAATCACTTCGGGCTTGGCTTACCAATTTTTGCCTTCCCTTTGTCTCTCTTAGATTCTACCACTACAACAAAACCCATATCCAGAAATAGATGTAAGGAGTCAAAACCCCATTTATCAAGATACCAAAATAAGAGGAGAAGAAGAGGATTTTGAGCTAAACGAATCACTTACCTTCTAGGATGAAAACGCTCACATGCAAACCCCCTTCTAACCCATGATGCAATAGAATTTTACTTGATAACCCAAGAGGAAATATCAGAATGAAAATGGAGAGAAAACACATAAATTTTAAGGGAAAGATGAAGGAGAAAACGTGTGAGAGAGAGAGGAAGAAAGCAGAAAATAAAAGAGGGAGATGGAAAGGAAAGCTGCTGCCCCATACAACTAACCCCATCAAATCTCTCTCCTACATGCACTGTCCTATGTGGCACACTCTCTCTTCCTCTTGCACAGTCCTAGGTGGCATTTACAACAAGGATCATGGGCTCTACTGCAATTCTGCCCCCTCTAGTGAACTTCTAGCCTTTAAGCCCACTATCTTAATACAAACTAAGCCCACAGCCTCATTAGTCCTAGTTAAGCCCATCTACAAAACTGATTTTCTTAAGTCCATAAACCCATGCAATGCAAGTCCAGCGGTAGACACCGGGTCCTGAGTCAGCCTAGATCGAAGTTATCCGATGATGATAATTGCCTTCACAGGTTAAAAAGGTTAAAAGTGATGATTTCCTCATCAAATTTGCATTTTAGAGTAAAAAATTAGAAAATAATAAAAAGTATTTAAAAAATTAATTTTGAAAAATGGGGGCTTAAAATTATAGTGTTTTTAGTCAATTTAAAATAAAAAAAATCGGATCGCGAGTGTCGGGCACGGCGGCGCACTGGCGCCCAGTGCGCTGGGCGCAAAGAGGCGATGCGCAGCGTCGCCAATGTTGCGTGTCGCTAAAAGCGCGCGCAGTGTTGTGCGCGTTGGAGCGTGCGGTTTTCGGGCATCTGCGCGCGGTTTTCGGGCAGCGTAGCTGCGGGAAGCCCGTCCCCCTATAGCGACGGGCTTCCCTCCTGTCTTGCACGTCGCTATAGGGTCTGATACCCTCTTTTCCGATTTTTTCACCCAAAAATCCATTTTTTATCCCCTTTTTTTAGGGTTTTTGAGTCCAAATTCAATTCTAAAATATTTTCTTAGATAATTAATTAATAAAACTTGATTTTATTTGTTAAAATAAATTTGTTTTCCTTAATTAAATTAGGGAAATTTTTTTTATTTTATAAATACTTTATGATGAAAAATCAAAGGGGGAGCCTCCACATTTTTTTAGACCTGAAATTTCTAGAATTCTTCTTCTATTTTCTCTTCAAAAAATTTTAGATTTCTCTTTTAATTAATAAGGTTTAATTGAAATTGAAAAATCAATTTTCAATTCTTAATTATTCCAATTAATTTTTTTTTTTCCTCCATAAACACAAAAATTAATCATCACTTTGAAATCAATTTCTTTTCAATTTTAAGGATACAAATTAATTCCTTGGTTTTCTCCATAAACGAAGAGAATTAATTTTATTGCTACATTATTTTTTCAATAAAGTTTCCAAGAAAATCATCACTTTTCCTTCATCGAATCCGACTCTGAGGGTAAATATTATAGGCTCAATTTCTATTTTATTTTTTTTTATTTAATCTATTCATGTATATTTTATTGTTTTTATTGATTTATTTATTGTTTTCATTTATTCATTTGTTTTGTTGATTTTATATTTGTTCTATTTAATTTTTTATATATGGTTTGATTTTTATTCATGTGAATATTGTTTTCTTTTAATTCCTAACATGTAAATGATTTTATTTTGATTTCTCGTTATTTTTAACATGTAAATAATTAATTAACTTAAATTAATCTTTTGCTAAGTAAATAGTTTGTTTTAATTATGAACACATCAATTAATCATGTTATTGTTTTAATTATTTTTATCATTCCTTTGTTTACTAATTTTTATTATTCTTTTTATCGTTGTTACATGATTTATTTATTATTATTTGTTTATTTATTCATTTATTATTTTTCACTTTTCATCATTATTTTCATCATGTGTATATTTTCATGTACTAATTAATTAACATGTTTTATTTTATTTTCATCACATCATTTAATCATTTATCATATATAATGCATGTTTCTCATTTATTTTGGTTTGTTAACATTTTGATTCAATTATCATTCTTTTCATGTCATTTTATTTTATTTTAATTTGTTATTTATTATTTTGTATGTTTAATTGATTTAATTACTAACATTATTTTATTTGTATTTTGTTTTTTTATGTCTAAACTCATTTTTTGATTGGCCGTTTTTGCGAGTCCTACGGGGAGGTCCAAAAGGCTCGCTCGTAATATTTATTTTTCTTTATTTGTAGTATTTTGTTTATTTGGCTTTTTTTATTTATTTTTGCCATATAATTTTCTTGTAAAATTGTTTATTTAGGCCCGCTAGAAAGAAAGTCACTAAACCATTTTTATTAATTAACTTGGTATTTTTCCTAAATAAAAATGGGACCAATGTCTCAATTTTCTCCATCCAAAATCATCACATAAAAATTATCTCATAATAATATGCATGCGAGGACCAATGTCCTCACCATTAATGAATATCTCGATTTATGCATGATCTGTATTTTATTTATAATGGGGGTTGTATTCCGCCCTTAGTTTTATTATAATATTTTTACATGTGCTTTATTTTACTTATGCTTTTACCGCATTTCTTAAATGTATGTTGTGCGCTTTAATTAATTGCATTAAATGTATGTGAAATGGGATGAAATAATAAATTCAAAATTCGATTATAAACTTAACCAAGTTATGAATAAATGAGAAGTCCCGAACTCACTCTGGTCTTTGGGGCTCAATGAGGCGAGAGGTCTAGGACTTCCAAGACACCTCTTGAGTCTCACCAAAAGACTTAAATTTACAATCCTAGGCTCCAGGGGGTAGAGGCTGAGGCCTCCAAGATCTCTCTGACTAGCCCAAGATGGATATGTATGCGCCGTCTTAGGCTTTCTGAGGCTAGAGGACCCTTCCCAATGTTCTATTGGGTGGCGACTCCAAGAAACCTCATTGTTGCCCAAAATAGACGCACTTGTAAATACCTTACAAGTTTTATGAACCTTTCCTGATCACCCTAAAGCGGGCTTTCGGGAGGCCACGAGGTTCGGCGCGCGTCACAGTGGCGACTCCACTGGGGATATACTTGAGACTTCGATTCGAAAGTACCTTGATTAAAAAATTATAATTGAGTTTTAGTTTAAAAATTTCACCTTTTTTCAAAACTGCATTACATCTCGTTAAAGCCTTATATCTACGCTAGTTTGGTCCCTTTTTCAGCCCCGGTGCGTTCCCGAAGCACAACCCTACGTTCACTCAATGTAGGGAAGTGTTAAGGATAATCACCAGCCCAAGCCTCATACCATCAAGGTATATCAAATGGTGACCCGATTGGTCGTTACACTCGTGATGAGCTAGACCGTCGACAGGGACCATGCTTGGGTAACCCTAAAATATCATCACCCATGACCAAAGCTCATGTAATGGCAATAGATACTTCCCTTAGGTGACATGTACCTTAATACAATGCTTGGTATGTGGGCCATTATATATTGAACAAATTCAACCCAATTAAATGGGCTTTTATCAAAGGCTTTCATGCCCCAGTGGGCCCATCTTAATTTAGTTAAAATGTTTACATACATAAAGGCCAAAATCTATATGTATGCGCATTAGATAAGAGATGTTATAATGCCGGTCTTCCACCGAGCACCATATGCCTCCATTGGGTTCCCCGCTAACCCATGGATCAAGCCCACCTAGGAAAGAGACCGCATTACCTCGTGTGTGAGAGTAATAAGGTTGGAAGGATTTACTTGCTTGCATGTGATTGTAAATGTTGCATAACTCACTATTATGCATTGTATATTGCATTCATACATCATCCTAACAATCTAATTTTTTCAGCCATCATAGATTCATCTAAGTGGACTAGAGGTTCCGACAGTCAGCTGGTAAGGACAAATTTGCTCTTTGAGTTGCCGGAACTAGTGTCTAACTGGGATTTTGAGTCATTCCCATCAATCAGTGAATCCTTTCTTGAATCATCAATGGCAGAAGAAGCTGGAGCTTTGACCACTCAGGACCTAGCTAGGAGGCTAGAGGATTTTGAATAGAGAATGATGGATATGATGGGCGCCATGGCTGAAAAGATGGCCCATCCACCTATTGCTCCACAGCCGCCTGCTGCTCTACAGCCACAGGCAGCCCCTCCTCGGGGGCAAGCCGAACCACCTGTTAGTGGGGAGGCTCCCTTCGTTGGAGCTACTGCTCACCAACCCAACAATGAACACAGGGCTGCCGCACCCATCGAGCCAAGAGGGGAAAGTATTCATAATCCCAACGATGATTTCCTGATGGAGGAGGAAGAAGAAGAGGTGCCGATAGTCCACCAAGCTGCGAGGCCCAGAGCACCCAGAGTAGAGAATGAAGCTTTAAGAGGAATGACACAGCAGATCGAAGCTATCACCCGCATGCTCTCAGCTAGAAAGGGGGTCAACCCAGAAGACAGTGATCTGGGGGATGAAGAGCTGCTGCCCCAAAGATTCAAGATGCCCGAGCTGCCGAAATTTGATGGCACCTCTGACCGATCCGCCCACATCAAGCAGTACACCCTGGTCATGAAAGGCATAGGGCTGAGCAAGAAGCAGAAGGTGGAATATTTCTGCCTTAGTCTGGTGGGCCCAGCAGTTGACTGGTACCACGGGTTGGATAGGAGGTCCAAGGAGGACTGGGACCTTTTGACCGAAGAATTCATGAAGCAGTACGACTACAGTACCAGGATGGAGGTCACCCTAAAAGACCTTGAGCTCTTACAGCAAAGGAGCGATGAGTCATTTCATGAGTACCTCCCCAGATGGAGGAACAGAGTCATGGAGATGAAGAGGAAGCCTGACACTGCAGACCAGATCAGGCTGTTTATCAGAAACTCATGCCCTTACTTGAGGGACTTACTCAATTTTAAGGGGCTCAAGGATTGGGAGTCGCTCAAGGATATCGCTATAGAGGCTGAGGCGGCTTACCTAGCAAAGGAGGCAAGTCAAAGTAACTTTGCTGGAAAAGGCTATGGGAACCAGTCTGGGCATAGACCGGGAGGTGCTGGGAGCAGTAATAACAGGAATAGCAAGACATCCGAAGTTTCAGCGGCTGGAGTTGGGTAGCGCCAGAGATATTACTCCAATTTAGGCCGCTCCTTATCCTGGGTATTGGAGAGGCTAATGAAAGAGGGCAAGCTGCAGCCTTTGGTGCCTAGACCGACTATGAATCAAGGGCAGCCAGGACACAGAGAAGACCAGTATTGCGCCTACCACCAACACACCGGCCACCTGACAGATTACTGTCGGACATTGAGAAATAAGATCCAGGATCTCATCAACACCAATCAGATCACGGATCCTGAGAAGAGAGAAAAGAAGAAAAAGGCAGGCTACAACGCAGCCCCTCCACCATGATGATGATCGGGTACTCTTAATCCACTAGTGAGAGTGGAAATGAAGATTATGTTCTTTCTTTTTCAATCTTTGTTATTATTTTGAGAACAATTTTTTATGATAATGTTTGGTTATTTCAATAGAACGATTTTTGCTTATTTGTATGATATTTCTATTTAATTTCATTTAACATGATCACACTGCCTTTACTTTGGCATTAATTCAAATAATATGACTGCAGTTAATCTCGAAACTTTGGGGAACCCAAAGAAAATCTTGATAGCATCTGATATAACTCCTGTAAAGAGAAAAATAATAAAAAAAAACTAGTTGCAATTAGGGGATTGGATGGAAACGCACTAAGAGCACTAGAACCTTTCTGATTACCCATCAAAGCGATCCCTGGATAAGACGGAACCTAGAAAATGATTTAGGCAACATTTTCTTTGTATAGCTCTCTAAATGGCCATTTCCTACCCTTATTTTGCAATTGCTTGCTAGCCCATTGAGCCTTTATGTGGGTATGCTAAATGCGTACCAATTTTGTTGTTATACATGTTAAAACTATCCCCTCACCTAAAATGATTTTTGCCTCCCCTTAGAAGAGTGGCCGCTCTAGAAGGGATGGATGTACGTTTTAACAATTTTTTGGGTTATCAAAAATTGCCTTGGTAAGGATGAGTTTACAATTTGAGAAGAGGGTTTCAGTCATGCGCCAAAGACATGGGCTAAAAAAAAAGTAAAAAAAATAATAATAATAAAATAAAATAGAGCTCAAAATAGTAACCACTTGACGAGTTTCGATGATTACCTTTTTAACTGTCATTCTAATCTTAATGAGCTAAAACATTACCGAACCCAAATTCAAGAATACCTTTGTATATGCAACTGAGCTGAGAATGGTTCATCCATCAGTCGAGTAAATATTGAGGCCATATTTTCTCTAGCGACCTGATCTTCCTTTGACAGCCATCTACCTAAGCCTAACATTACAATCAAAATAAGACCTCTTGATTCTTGGTTCAGTCTTATCCAATTAGCGGAGATGACCTTCTAATAAGGGTTGGTACGTAAGAAGAGGCATATGGTGTTTCTTGAGCTTAAAGCGAGGAGCCATGAGTGCATTCATGCATTCGAGTTAAGTCTAGTCCCCAAAGTTGCATCTAGAATTCACGTTCAAAGAAAAAAATTAAGAGATGAGAGAAAATCTCAATCATGAAACCCGAGAGGGCTGATTGATAACAAGAGTTGGATGCTTTCAAGATCTATCCTGAGATTAGCTGGGGTCTTGTATTCCTTGAGATTAATGATTATGTTTAATGAAATGAAAGTGAAACACATGCATTTATGCAATGATTTATTAATGTAATCATAGCAGCTCACCTTATGTGGTCAAAGTCATCTACTGCAAGTGCTTTAGTCAACTCATCCTGCTATTAAATGCCAAGACTATTGAAAGATTCTCGGGCAATATATTCAGCCTCTTCAATAATTAGCAGCATAAAAAAAAGCCGTTAGAGTGAAAAACGTAACTGGCGCTCTAAGCAAAAATTAGGCAAAATGATACGGTGAAAACCTGAAAACAGGCAGTCTGTCCTTAAAAAAAAAAAAAAAAAAAGAAAAGCCGCTGGATTGGGTTGGGTCCATTCCAGGCAAAAAATAAGGCACAGGGTTATGTGAAAATCCGCAAAGGACACATCTCCCGCTAAGAAAAGCTAGTGTGAAAATCCACAAGGGATGCACTACCTTCAATTAATGACTACAGGTACCGGATAAGAATCCTGCAATCCTAAAGGGCATGAAATTCATAAGCAGCTTAAAAGGCATTGATCCTATTGCAAATTGCAGCTAGCCTGGTTGTCATCTCCAAGACCACATAGATGATTCTTATCCTGCATTCCTGTATTACTCATGCATTTCACTTGCATGCTCACTATTTTTCCTGCATATTTTAGTTTCCCTATTTTGCAGAAAGAGAGATTTGATGCGGACACCAACAAAAGTCGAGTGACGACATCAGCCCAAACAATCAATCAAAAAACTCTCAGGGGGGCAACCATCAAAAACAAAAATCCAAGTATCAATCCAAACATCAATCGAAGTAATCAACCAAAGACCTCTCAGGGGGCAGATCTCAACCCAAGACCTCTTAGGGGGCAACCACTTCTCAAAAGGATCATAGACAGCACCACTTCATCAAATCAAAGGGTTAGCACGATGGCGGCACTACCACTCTACGGAGGGTTAGCACGACCACGGCACTACCGTTTCATCAAATCGAACAGTTAGCACGATGGCGGCACTACCACTCTATGGAGGGTTAGCACGACCATGGCACTACCGCTTCATCAAATCGAACGGTTAGCACGATGGCGGCACTACCACTCTACGGAGGGTTAGCACGACCACGACACTACCACTTCATCAAATCGAAGGGTTAGCACGATGGCGGCACTACCACTCTGCGGAGGGTTAGCACGACCACGGCACTACCGTTTCATCAAATAGAACGGTTAGCACGATAGCGGTACTACCACTCTACGGAGGGTTAGCACAACCACGGCACTACCGCTTCATCAAATCGAAGGGTTAGCACAACCACGGCACTACCGCTTCATCAAATCGAAGGGTTAGCACGATGGCAGCAATACCACTCTGAGGAGGGTTAGCACGACCACGGCACTACCGCTTCATCAAATCGAACGGTTAGCACGATGGCGGCACTACCACTATACGGAGGGTTAGCACGACCACGGCACTACCGCTTCATCAAATCGAATGGTTAGCACGATGGCGGCACTACCACCCTGAGGAGGGTTAGCACAACCACGGCACTACCACTTCATCAAATCGAACGGTTAGCACGATGGCAGCACTACCACTCTACGGAGGGTTAGCACGACCACTACACTACCGCTTCAACACGCCCACAAGATGGCAACAACCACCACCACGGATTCCATGCTTTAGAAAGGTAAGTGTTGCCTCAGGTACGCGTCTCTTTCCTTTTCTTCTTTGAGTTTAGGCTCACCTAGATACTAGTGTACTAGATTCCCCTAAACTGGGGGCAACTGTAGACACCGGGTCCTGAGTCATCCTAGATCGAAGTTATCCGATGATGATAATAGCCTTCATAGGTTAAAAAGGTTAAAAGTGATAATTTTCTCGTCAAATTTGCATTTTAGAGTGAAAAATTAGAAAATAATAAAAAATATTTAAAAATTTAATTTTGAAAAATGGGGGCATAAAATTATAGTGTTTTTAGTAAATTTAAAATTAAAAAAAAATCGAATCGCGAGTGTCGGGCGCGCCTGCGGCAGCGCGCAGCGTTATGAGCGCTGGAGCGCGCGGTTTCCGCGCAGCGTAGCTGCGGGAAGCCCGTCCCCCTATAGTGACGGGCTTCCCTCCGGTCCTGACCGTCGCTATAGGGTCTGATACCCTCTTTTCCTATTTTTTCACCCAAAAATCCGTTTTTTATCCCCTTTTTTTAGGGATTTTGAGTCCAAATTAAATTCTAAAATATTTTCTTAGATAATTAATTAATAAAACTTGATTTTATTTGTTAAAATAAATTTGTTTTCCTTAATTAAATTAGGGCAACTTTTTTTTTTATCTTATAAATACTTTATGATGAAAAATCAAAGGGGGAGCCTCCACATTTTTTTAGACCTGAAATTTCCAGAATTCTTCTTCTTCTATTTTCTCTTCAAAAAATTTCAGATTTCTCTTTTAATTAATAAGGTTTAATTGAAATTGAAAAATCAATTTTCAATTCTTAATTATTCCAATTAATTTCTTTGTTTTTCCTCCATAAACACAAAAATTAATCATCACTTTAAAATCAATTTATTTTCAATTTTAAGGATACAAATTAATTCATTGGTTTTCTCCATAAACGAAGAGAATTAATTTTATTGCTATATTATTTTTTCAATCAAGTTTCCAAGAAAATCATCACTTTTCCTTCATCGAATCCGACTCTGAGGGTAAATATTCTAGTCTCAATTTCTATTTTATTTTTTATTTTTATTTAATTTATTCATGTATATTTTATTGTTTTTATTGATTTATTTATTGTTTTCATTTATTCATTTGTTCTGTTGATTTTATATTTGTTCTATTTAATTGTTTATATATGGTTTGATTTTTATTCATGTGAATATTGTTTTCTTTTAATTCCTAACATGTAAATGATTTTATTTTGATTCCTCGTTATTTTTAACATGTAAATAATTAATTAACTTAAATTAATCTTTTTTCCATGTAAATAGTTTGTTTTAATTATGAACACATCAATTAATCATGTCATTGTTTTAATTATTTTTATCATTCTTTTGTTTACAAATTTTTATTATTCTTTTTATCATTGTTACATGATTTATTTATTATTATTTGTTTATTTATTCATTTATTATTTTTCACTTTTCATCATTATTTTCTTCATGTGTATATTTTCATGTACTAATTAATTAACGTGTTTTATTTTATTTTCATTACATCATTTAATCATTTATCATATATAATGCATGTTTCTCATTTATTTTAGTTTGTTAACATTTTGATTCAATTATCATTCTTTTCATGTCATCTTATTTTATTTTAATTTGTTATTTATTATTTTGTATGTTTAATTGTTTTAATTGATTTAATTAATAACATCATTTTATTTGTATTATGTTTTTTTTTATGTCTAAACTCATTTTATGATTGGGCATTTTTGCGAGTCCTACGGGGAGGTCCAAAAGGCTCGCTCGGAATATTTATTTTTCTTTATTTGTAATATTTTATTTATTTGGCTTTTTTTTATTTATTTTTGCCATATAATTTTCTTGTAAAATTGTTTATTTCGGCCCGCTAAAAAGAAAGTCACTAAACCATTTTTATTAATTAACTTGGTATTCTTCCTAAATAAAAATGGGACCAATGTCTCAATTTTCTCCATCCAAAATCATCACATAAAAATTGTCTCATAATAATATGCATGCAAGGACCAATGTCCTCACCATTAATGAATATCTCGATTTATGCATTGTTGAGCATTTTTTATATATGCTTATTGACCGCAAGTATACAGTGTACCGCAATAGTACTTAAGATGTCAATCCCACGAGGAACGTTTTTTACACACTATTACTAATCAATTTTAATCTTGTTTACAATGGTAATAAATATGATGGTTAAATTTGAACTACTTTATTATAATAATTAATTAAACCTAATTTATGTTTATCAGAAGAAGATAAAGGAAATATGAATTAAGAACTGAAAATAATGAATTGGATCCATCATTTTGATTAACATTTATTCATCTTTCATGCAAGCCAAGTTGAACTAAAGTTCTAATTTACTCTCTCGACATAAATTAAAATGCCTAAAATATGCAATTAAAATTCTAACTCACAATTTTCATTAATGAATTAGAGGTTTCTAATGACATATTTTAAGAATAATCACCAACCTATAGCAATTATCTCAATATACCGATTTCTCAAAATATACCTTGATAATGAAACTCTATTAGATGTCAGATAAAGCAAACTCTCGAATTACTTTAACTTGCAAAGATCATACAAAATATACTAATAGAGAATCTACATTGAAAGATCATGAAAGTAGATGGAAATAGAAAGAATTATAACATGCAAATTCATTGAAATGATATTCATAGAAATATTGGAGAAGAATTAAAAATAAGAGAATAAGATATAAGCCTTTCAACCTTTTTCTCAATCTCTTGAAATAGATTTTCTTCTCCTTGATCTTCTTCTTCAAAACATAAAACTAAATAGAAATTTTACTAAGAAAAATCTGTATTGCAAAATACAGAAAAATTACTTAACTAAAATTCATCCCTTTAAAAATTACAGTTAAACAACATATTTATAGATAATAATTTAAAGATTGTGTCCCTTGAGAATAGTTGCAAAGTTTGGTGAAAGAAGGTGGCTTTTCAAGTGACTTTTGGCTCAAAACTGCCCCAACGGTCGTCTCTGTCACGCTCGCAACGTTGTCGCGATCGCGACAGAACACGCTCCTCTTGGCCTTTCTTTCTTTTCTCCTTTCTTCCTCTGGCTCGTCATGAATCGCGACCTCCCATCAAGTGGCGTGACCTCGCATGTGAGTCGTGACCGGTGCTCACGTCTCGCCTTCTCCTCTCTTTCTCTTCTCTTCTTTCTCTTTCCCTTTCTTTCCTGGCCTCTCTGTGTCGTCATGAGTCGTGAGCCATCATCAGGACTCGTGACCCTACTTCCTCAGCCCCTCTTCTTCTTTTCCTCCTTCCTTCTGCCTTCTCCCTCGCCATTCACAACTCGTGATATAGCATCACTAGTCGTGACCCTGCTCTTTTCTCGTGATCATCTCCCTTTATATGCTTCTTCTCTTCATTTTTTACCTAAAAACACCAGTAAACACAAAAACATGCAATCTAAAACAAATAAACATAAACTAACACATATGACATCAAATAAACACAATTAAATGATTAATTACATAAATACATAGAAAACATATACTATATTATACCTCAATTAAGCTCCTATCAAATTCCCCCACACTTAACCATTGCTTGTCCTCAAGCAAGAGAAAAGACATAAGAAAATATAACAGCTAGTAAAAATTATTATATAGCACTGTCCATTCAACATATATATACTAAAATTGCAAAGCTCAACTATCTCAAACACTCACACATATCAGTAAATCAGAATTCAAAATATGCATTGAAAATTCAACAAGTTTTTCTAACTTTACTACTTCCAACATAAAGAATATAAAGTCTTAAAAACTAAACATTTGAATCAAAAAGAGAAAATTGATCATAAAGTTAAAAATTCTAAACTGCTAGTCACCTTTTAGGACAATTGAAGCTCACTTACCCTTAATCAAATCTCATGGCATTTTTAGACTCTTTTTTCTTTCTATTTTCTATGAATTTATTTCTTTTTGTTTTACATGGGTATATATATATATTTTTTTTTTCATTTAATCCCATGCATAGCAAGAGAAGTTAATATGGGTGCGTTTTACGCACCATCCCATATTTTTTTACAATTTTGGATATATATTTTGCTATTTATTTTTGAATTTGGTGGGTGCATTTTATGCTCCATCCCACTTATCTTTATTTTCCTTTTCTTTTTGAGTCCTCATCCATTATTGAAAAGATAATAGGTAAGTATTATGGCTATAGTTTCCATAGGCAACTAAAAACTTAAAATTTTAAACTAAATGAGCAAATTCTAATTTTTTAAAAACATGGCTAGTAAAGAGACTAAATAATCTATAATGTTGAAATAAGTAAAACCAAATAACTTGAAAAACTTAAAACACATATCAAAAATTTTGAAAAACTGATAAAAATGAGCATAAAAGATAATGGACCTAACAACCTATATAATATACCAAATGAACAATACATTATAATAAAGCTTACTCAAAAGCTTACTTGAGACAAGAACACACAAACAAAAACAATCATGCAATTTACATACACAATACATAAATAAATTTATAAAATATAAGTAATCACAAACATCATAACACATTCACTCCCCCACACTTAGAACCAACATTGTCCTCAATGTGAAGAAATAAAACAAAACAAACAATTAAATGAAAGAAAACAATTAAAATAAAGAACAGAAATACTCCCCTATCATGGTGAAGGTGGAGGTGATGGAACCACAAATCCAGCTTGGGTGATGAAGTTATCAAACTTGTACTCCAAACGCCTTTGACGTCGTGCTATAGAGGACAGCTGATCTTGCATATGAGATAACATCATTGGTATGGTATTGCTAGATGAGCCAACATCAGGGGAAGCAGCCACATCTGCTGGAACATCAGGCAAAATGTCATCTTCACTTGCCCCCTCATCACCACCCTCTCCCTCTTTTGCCTCTACTTGTGGCGTAGAAGATCTAGCAATATCCCGCCAACATGATCGAGCACGATGTGGAATTTCCTGAAAATTATTACCAACCACCTCTCCACGCACCAACATATGCTTAGTAAAATAAAGGCAAGAAAAAACTCTATAGTATGCATTTAAATCCACATTTAAATTCCTTGCAATACTAGAAATAATATGCCCATGAGTTAATGGTCAATCGTGCTTATTAACACATTGCAACAATTGAGTAACTATCCAATAAGGCAAACATACATCCTTACGTTTATGTACACACCACATTAAAAATAATTCATGATATGAAACTCTATTAAATTCAGACCTATTAAAAACTAGAGAAGCTAAAACCCTATGCAAAATGCAATATCTCAAATCTTTAATAAACATAGACTTAGCATCTCTAGCCCTATAAGGTGTTTGCAAATCAGTTAAAAAGTTCCAAAATTCATGTAGCTTAAAATATTTAGGTGGATCAGTTAAACCAGTTTAAGAAAATCTAAACATCCTATTCATCATAAAATAGGTCAAAGTATAAGGTTTACCAGCCATCCTAAAATCCAACCAATTCTCATTATCATCATTCTTTTTCAATGTGGTGTAAAACTCTAAAACCAAATTAGGATGAACATCCTCATGCATAGATGCAAATTTCATTAAGCAACAGAATCCCAACATTTCATTAACAACATCTAAAATGCCAATTTGTGTAAGCAAGGAATCCGGAAAATACTTACATTGCAACAAATGTCTATTACGAAGTGTTAAATACCTACTACCTTCACCCACCGAAAATATGGGAAATAGAGCACCATAATGAACAGCAATATTGCCCTCTTCAGATTCCTGCTCAACCCTTGAAGATGATGGGTTTTTGGTTCTAACAATTGGTGATTAGTGAAATAGAGATTGAAAAAGAGAGTAAAAAGAACTGCCGAAATCAACAAAGGACAAAGAAAATGAAAATGAAAGAACAAAATACAGATCTCTAATATAATGGAAGAAATTAACAAATCCAAACGCACGAAAGAAAGACAGAATAGATAGAAGAAAAATGAATGTAAACAGATATGACGTAAGAACAGAGATGAAATGAAAATATGCAAGGAATAGAACTCCTATGGAAAATGGAAACAGAGAAGCACGAAAATTAAAAATCACCTAAACCCTAAGAAAATGGAAGATATATAAAACTAATAAAATGCTGATATGAAGAAAGAGAATAATGAAAGAAAAACATGGCATAAAAGCGTGAAGAGTCTTTGTGGAGGAAGAAGAAATGAAAAAGATAAAATGACTATGGAGGATATTCTACTCGTGACCCGCGCTGGGGAAAATAAAACGAACAGAGAAAAATGAAGAGTCAAGTGAAATAAGGTGGACAAGGAAAAGAAAAATTTGAAACGTCACGACGTTAGGGTTTTGAAATTAAATTTTCCGCTTTTAATTCTTTTATCCTGTGTTTTAAGGCGTAAATGTTAAAATTAAGTTAAGTTAAATAAAATTTAATCACAGAAATCGGAAGAAAAAGAAAACAAAACCAAATTAATAGAAAAAATAATAAGTAAAAGAATAAAAGAAAAGAAAAATATAAAACTTACCTGATTACCCGATTCTGCACAACAAGCTTCAAGAGTCGTGAGGAATCGTCACGACTCGTGACGCGCCCCACTAACCTAGGCGAACTGCTTACGACTCATGACTTTGCCTCACGAGTCGAACGCCCTGCGATCCTTGCCTTCTGTCGCTATTCGCGATGCTTGCCACGATCGCGACAGAAGCCTAAAGTGCAAATTTGTATATTCTATCGCGATTGCGCTTGTTGTCGCGCTCGCGACAGATTCAACGTCTGCAAAATCTCTTCTTTATTTTTTATTTATTTATTTATTTTTGTTACTTATTATTATTATTTTTTTATTAACTAATCTTACTAAATTAGCTGTAAAATAAAAACAAATGTGTTAGTAGCATTAAAATCTAAATTACAAAAAATAAAACTACCTAAACTAATTAAAAACAAAGTACAATAAATTTAAAAAAAAATATAGCTAAGTAACCTAAATAAAAGAACTAGACATATCATGGCTTAATGTGCTTCCCTAGGATTCTCCTCAGTATTACTTGGAAGACATCCTAAATTTCTAGAGGATAATGAACTAGCAAGTTGGCCTAATTGAATCTCAAGATTATGAATAGAGGCTGCATGATTTTTAGTGATTTGGTCAATTTTTGCCTCAAGTTTCTTTTGACTATCATCTTGAGAATTCATCTTATAATTAATTTCCTCAATAAACTTATCAATCTTCCCTTCAAAAGCACCAAACCTATCTTGTGGTTGTTGGTATCCTAACCTATTTTGGTTGTTAGTATTATTATTTCCCCATGAAAGATTAGGATGACTCCTCCAACCAGGATTATAGGTGTTCGAATAAGGATTACCACGCCCTTGGCCTTGAATAGAATTAACTTGTTCTTCCTTATTAACCATGCCTAAATTGCAATCATCACTCTTATGTCCTTGTTGACCACAAACATTGCATGCATTTGATGAATTACCACCCATACTTAGGCTATTAACTCTATGATTCAATGCTTCAATTTGGGCTTGTAATGCAAGCATAGAATCTACTGAATGTACCCTCCTAGCATTAGAATTATTATACTCCCATACTCTTTCAGGAGGCCACGTACAATTGTTCATTGCCATCTCTTCCAATAGCTCATATGCTGCTTCAGTTGTTTTTCTCATCAAGGATCCACCAGCTCAGCATCTATAGTCGCTCTTGTAGTTGGATTAACTCCATTATAGAAGGTCTACATCAAGAGCTCTCTTGGAAGGTTGTGGTGTGGACACATCCTTTGCAATTCCTTGAATCTTTCCCAAGCCTCATATAATGATTCATTGTCATTTTGAATAAATGTAGTGATATCCTTTATGATTTTTGCAGTTTTGGCCAATGGAAAATATTTTGATAAGAATGCTTGGGACAATTGGTCCCAAGTGGATATAGATCCCCTTGTCAATGAATTCAACCAAGCCTTTGCTTTATCCTTCAAAGTGAATGGAAAAAGCCTAAGCTTGATTCATCAGCCGAAACCCCATTTATCTTAAAGATATCACATATCTCAGGAAAGTTGGCCAAATGAGCATTAGGATCCTCATTTGCCAAACCATAGAATTGTATACTATTTTGAATCATTTGTAACAATGAAGGCTTAATCTCAAATTGATTTGCATTTACCGTTGGCCTTACCACTCCTTGTTGAGCACCACTCAAAGCAGGTGTGGCAAAGTCCATAAGTCTTGGTGGATTTTCTTCAGCCATGATAATTGATCTCCTATTTTTGTTCTTCTTTCTATTTGACTTCCGGTTACTTGACAAGAATCTTTCAATTTCAGGATTTAAAGGCTCAAGCTCTTCTAAAGAACTCCTTGTACTAGGCATGAACTTCTAAATCCTGCAAAACCAAAAACAATACACAAAGTTAAACTAAATCAAACAAATTAAAACAAAATAAAATATTGTAATCCAAAATCATAAATCAATTTTCATAATGGCAAAACAACCGTTACCCGGCAACGGCGCCAAAAACTTATTGAGCATTTTTTATATATGCTTATTGACCGCAAGTATACGGTGTACTGCAATAGTACTTAAGAAGTCGATCCCACGAGGAACGTTTTTTACACACTATTACTAATCAATTTTAATCTTGTTTACAATGGTAATAAATTTGATTGTTAAATTTGAACTACTTTATTATAATAATTAATTAAACCTAATTTATGTTTATCAGAAGAAGATAAAGGAAATATGAATGAAGAACTAAAAATAATGAATTGGATCCATCATTTTGATTAACATTTATTCATCTTTCATGCAAGCCAAGTTGAACTAAAGTTCTAATTTACTCTCTCAACATAAATTAAAATGCCTAAAATATGCAATTAAAATTCTAACTCACAATTTTCGTTAATGAATTAGAGGTTTCTAATGACATATTTTAAGAATAATCACCAACCTATAGCAATTATCTCAATATACCGATTTCTCAAAATATACCTTGATAATGAAACTCTATTAGATGTCAGATAAAGCAAACTCTAGAATTACTTTAACTTGTAAAGATCATACAAAATATACTAATAGAGAATCTACATTGAAAGATCATGAAAGTAGATGGAAATAGAAAGAATTATAACATGCAAATTCATTGAAATGATATTCATAGAAATATTGGAGAAGAATTAAAAATAAGAGAATAAGTTAGAAGCCTTCCAACCCTTTTCTGAATCTCTTGAAATAGATTTTCTTCTCCTTGATCTTCTTCTTCAAAACATAAAACTAAATAGAAATTTTACTAAGAAAAATCTGTATTGCAAAATACAGAAAAATTACTTAACTAAAATTCATCCCTTTAAAAATTACAGTTAAACTACATATTTATAGATAATAATTTAAAGATTGTGTCCCTTGAGAATAATTGCAAAGTTTGGTGAAAGAAGGTGGCTTTTCAAGTGACTTTTGGCTCAAAACTGCCCCAACGGTCGTCTCTGTCGCGCTCGCCACGTTGTCGCGATCGCGACAGAACACGCTCTTTCTTTTCTCCTTTCTTCCTCTGGCTCGTCACGAATTACGACCTCCCATCATGTGGCTTGACCTCGCGTGTGAGTCGTGACCGGTGCTCACATCTCGCCTTCTCCTCTCTTTCTCTTCTCTTCTTTCTCTTTCCCTTTCTTTCCTGGCCTCTTTGTGTCGTCACGAGTCGTGAGCCATCATCACAACTCGTGACCCTACTTCCTCAGCCCCTCTTCTTCTTTTCCTCCTTCCTTCTGCCTTCTCCCTCGCCAGTCACGACTCGTGATATAGCATGACTAGTCGTGACCCTGCTCTGTTCTCGTGATCCTCTCCCTTTATATGCTTCTTTTCTTCATTTTTCACCTAAAAACACCAGTAAACACAAAAACATGCAATCTAATACAAATAAACATAAACTAACACATATGACATCAAATAAACACAATTACATGATTAATTACATAAATACATAGAAAACATATACTATATTATACCTCAATTAAGCTCCTATCATGCATGATCAGTATTTTATTTACAATGGGGGTTGTATTCCGCCCCTAGTTTTATTGTAATATTTTTACATGTGCTTTATTTTACTTATGCTTTTATCGCTTTTCTTAAATGTATATTGTGCGCTTTAATTAATTGCATTAAATGTATATGAATGGGATGAAATAATAAATTCAAAACTCGATTATAAACTTAACCAAGGTATGAATAAATGAGAAGTCCCGAACTCACTCTGGTCTTTAGGGCTCAATGAGGCGAGAGGTGTAGGACTTCCAAGATACCTCTTGAGTCTCACCAAAAGACTTAAATTTACAATCCTAGGCTCTAGGGGGTAGAGGTTGAGGCCTCCAAGATCTCTCTAGCTAGCCCAAGATGGATATGTATGCGCCGTCTTAGGCTTACTGAGGCTAGACGACCCTTCCCAACGTTCTATTGTGTGGCGACTCCAAGAAACCTCATTGTTGCCCAAAATAGATGCACTTGTAAATACCTTACAAGTTTTATGAACCTTTCCTGATCGCCCTAAAGCAGGCTTTCGGGAGGCCATGAGGTTCGGCGCGCGTCACACCAGCCCTCAATAATAACTAGCCCATTAACACTTTAGTCACTTAAATAATTTCATTTATGTATTTAAGTCCCAATGAACACACATTAAAATTCTAGATTTTAGAATCCTACAACATACCATAACCCAATTCACACGATTAGACAGGGTGACATACGGGCTGTTACAAGATAAATAAGACAAAATTCAAAAATTCAACTGTTTAAATAGGGAGCTTTTACACGGCGATATAATGAAACCTTACTGCCATTTAAGACATTCTACATGGTGGCCAAGGAAACCTGACCACCGTGTGGCCTGCCGAGCCAAAACTCCTTCAAAAACAGAATGCATTTACAAGGCGGTATAATGAAACCTTACCGCCTTGTAAAAGTGCACTAAAGTAGTTCATCAAAACATAATTATTTACACGGCGATATGACGAACCCATACCCCCGTGTAAACTAAGAACCACAACAACTCATCCAACAGTAGTTATTTACACGGTGTTATGACAAACCCTTACCATCGTGTAACCGTACGGAAAAATGAAACTCAACCAAGAAATTCGATCACACGGTGGTCAGGCATTCCATACTGCCGTGTGACTCATCAAAAACCTAGAAAATTCATGTTATACACTTTCCTAAACCTTAAACTAAAAATCCAACTTCAATACCACACTCAAATTTTGCAATCAAAACTTAATTCTATCAAGTTAAAGCTCCTAATTAGCATCTCAAAGAACCTAATTCACCAACCTAGCCAGAATCATGCCAAATTCATAAATTGTATTATACTACGACATTATCAATTTTCATCTCAAATCATCATCATTTCTAAATTCAACTCAAAGTTAACTATACTTATGTAAATATACAAATAATCAGGCTCAATTTCATCAATTACCAGAAGTTTATAACATAAATCAATATTATTCAAAACACAAAATTCCCAAACCTTGAGATGCAAAGCTTTATCACAATCACTTAGATGAACTCCCTCCAACCTTCTCTTTACCTTTGGCTTCCTTAGCAGGAAATTCTAAACACCAAATCAACCAAACCACAAAACACCAAAATTCACCATACAGAATAAAAGGAAACGGGAAGAAGAGAAAAGAAAAAGGAGAGAAGAAAATCACTAACCACAAACCTGAAAATTTGCAAAAACCAACTCAAAACCCACAAATTTGCATAGAAAATCAATGGATCAAGGATAAGAAGAAGAGAAGAAGAAGAAGAAGAAGAAGAAGGAGAAGAAGAAGGAGACGGTGTAGAAGAGGCAAAAATGTGAATTTTTGTCCCTCACTATCTTTCTCTCTCTCAATCTTTATCTACTCTTCCTTACTCTCTCTTTCCTGCACTTATCAATTTCTTAGTTGGTGTTAGCAAAGTTCCATTTTAACCCTTTTTCTTTTCTCCACCACACAATCAAATCACTTAATTAACAAAATTTTGCAATTAACTCCTAAATTACCATACCATAATAATACACACAAAATTACTCAGACTAATAGGGTGGGAATCGGGGTATTATAAAATGAAAGTAGGAACTTAAATATAATTGACCATAATAAGATTAATGTTAGGACTTAAATGTAAATTGATAAGGAAATGGACTACTAAGTGAAATAAAAGTGTTTAATTTAGTATAGTGGGAAATAATAAATGTAAAATTAATAGTAATAGATTGTAATGTGATTACTAAGATAGTGTCAATATAAAAGAAAATAATAGACACATTATAATGTTAATTATATAATTGAATGAACTTGAGAAGGAATTTACGTATTAATAATAAAACTACAAGAATAATATTAATGTAAAATATGGATTAAGGTAATTGATAAGGTTATTGTTAAAATTAATATTATTGTTAAGAGTATTGGTATAATTAATAGTAATGCTGATAATAGAATTGAAAATGTTAAAGTATAGTGACAAAAAAGACAACAAAGGATATAAGAGTGATAATTGACCAAAGTAAATAATTAATGTTCAAAAGATGTGATTATAGAAATAAGCTTGTCTCTGCATGCATATAGATTTGGTCATGGAAAATTTAGGATATGTATCCACCACTGGGCATTTTTAATGCTCAGCACGTAGAGTGTTACTGTGTACAGGTTATGGTAGATTTGAAGTAGCCGAAGATATAGTGACGACCGAAAGAAGAATTTGGCAGCAAGGGCAGAAGTACTGGCATGACATGTATACGACTGCAGTTGTAACATCCCGATTCTCCCCTATCAGTTTGAGCCATGTTTGCCATGTGTATGTGTGCATGTGTGAGAGTTTGGCATGTGTTGAGGGCATTTTAGGTAAAATGCATGTTTTGTGGGTTTTAATATAGTGTGGGTGTATGTATATTTGTAGGATGTAAGTGTGTGGGTTGTGTTAGTGTGTGCATACTTACATGTTAGTAGGGTGTGAATTAGTGAAGATAGCATTGTGTGTGGTGTAGTGCATGTTGGTAGGGTGTGAGTGATCAAATCCCACTAATAAGGAAGTGACATGTGGCTAGGGTTAGGAAAGAGGTAAATAGAAGAAGAAAGAGAAAAGGGAAAGCAGAAATTCCTATCTCTTCCCCCATTTCTCCTCTTCTCTCAATTCCTCTTCTTCCTTTTTTCTCCTTTTGAGTACCCTAGCTTAGATCTAAGAGATTTTGGTGGGCATTGATCATCTTACAAACTATATTTGGTAAGTTTTGCTGAATTTCTTCTTCTTCTTCATCTCTTTTCCTATTTTGCTGGTTTGGGGTTTTAATCTAAGGTTTGTGTTCTTTTGATTTTTGGATGTCTTCATTAGTTGAGCCTCCTCGTAATCCCAAGGGAAAGGAGAAGGCTGGTGGAAGTGGTGCTAAGTGATTTGGAGCATAGGAGTTATAGGTTTGGGATTTTGTTTGGGTTTATTTGGAAATTGATTATTTGATGTATATTGTGAGTTATGCCTTTGCATGAAATTTTTGGAAAAATTGATGTTTGATGAGGCATATTATGGTGTTAATGTTATGGGTATTTAATTGATTTGAGTTATAATGCATGAATGTTAAAATATTGAGCAATTATTGAAGTTGATGAATGTTTGCTGTAAATTTCTGGGTTTGTGTTCTTGAGGAGTTTGATTTTGGTAATGCATGATTTTTATTATTTAAAGTGTTGAATTAAGTTGTGTTTATGTTATTTGTGATGGTGGAAGGCTTATTTGGAGGTAAGATAAGGTTTGGTTTGATTTTGGGTCAAAATGGTTTTGTGGTTGGAAATCTGGGTTTACTGCGATTTGCTGAAAAACTTGAAATCGTGATGCTGTCACAAGCGCGACATCATCGTGACCATGACAGAATGGTGAATTCCAGTTCTTCGCGAGATTTGCTCCATTGTTTGTGAGGTGTCCAACTTGTGATTACGCAGCACGACTCGTGAAGCTTTGGCGTGTGCGAGTGGTGCAGCGAATCACGTGTTGGCGAGGGAAGGCAGGGAGTTCACGAGACATGAACTGAGTTCACGAGTCATGAACCATGTTCACGAGCCGTGAACACAGTTTACGGGTCGTGAACATTGTTCACAAGTAGTGAACGATTGTTCACGAGTCATGAACAACCTTCACGAGTTGTGAAGGTTGTCTCACGACTCGCACGCCATTTGTCTCCTTGCCCTTCCACTCGCTCAGGCCTATCGGCCACTATCCCGAGCACGATAGTGACCTCTTTGCCCCTTCCCCTTGCGAAGACCATCCGTGTCGCGCTCGCGACAGTGACCTCTTTTTGCCCTATTTTTTCGATTTTGTCCTTCTCTTCTAAAATGACTTTTGTATCATTTCTTCGTGAGTTTTTACTACTGTATCGGAATAATTATGCTTATATATGTGTACTATTATGATTTCTTCATGATGAATTATATGATATGCCTTCAGTATGATTTGTATTATGCATGACCTACAACAGTCAGTCTAATGGATAGTTAGGCATGCCTAAAAGTGTCATTTAGCTGCAACTTCTATGCTGTTCTAGACCCTGATCAGGTCCCTGTTTAGTTCCTCACGAACTTCTATGTGTACGGATCTTGTTTAAGATCCCTTTGTAAAATATTTTAAAATGAGAAAATATGATATTGTTTTCCCGATTCGTACCTGTAAGGTACCGCTACGTGTTGATTCATACCCGTAAGGTACGGCTACGCGTTTACTCGTTATCCACTACTGTGAGTCAGTAGGTGTTATGATTTGTTCTGATATGATTATAAGTATGTGAATCCAAATGAGTAAGATTATAAGTATCTGAATCTGAATGACTCTAATATGAGCATATGAATATGTTTATTGAACCTTTGAATGGTTATGAATGGAATTCTATTGTGATTATATCTTATGATTATTGTATGTGAATTGCCTTGACGACCATTATGAATGGCCGTCCATATATTATTGTTTGTTTCCCCACTAAGTGTTATCGCTTAGCACGGTGTTTTCACCCGTGCAGGTGCAGAAGGTGTATAGCTTTTGGAAGAGTCGCCGCTAGTCAAGCCAACGCAGTGGGATTGTTAATAGGACTTAGTGTATTTTTGTATCATCATTATTTTGTAATAGTGATCTCTCTTGTATATAGTATTTTGTTTAGCTTCTGCTATGTACCTCTGAATGATGTAATTATGTTGGTATCAGAACAGTTATGTAATTAAATATTGTTATATCTTGAATGAATGCTCAGTTTGATTTAAAGTTTTAATTTTCGCTATTTATATGTATGTTTATATTATGTGAATGTATGTTTGCTCCTTTCTGTTTGGTGATACACCCCTGCTCGTACGGGTTCTCACTCCCTCGCGGATGGGTTCCCCTACGTATGGGTAGGGGGTGTTATAGTTTTTTGTATCAGAGCCCCAGTTCAGGCATTTTCTGGGTGATTGTTTTATTTAGACATATGTTTAGGACTGTGTTGGTTGATGCGATTGTCTTTGTCTTTCTTTTAGATGGATTCTAATTCTGTTCACGGGTCACTTGAGGGGTCCGCTGAAAGTGTTAATCCCCAAGCAAGTGATCCTTCAGTGTCTGTTTTGGCTCAAACACCTAGGGTTCAGCCTGAGGCCGTAGCCATGCCCTTCAAGGCAATGTTAAAGATTTCTCAAGACATGGCTCGAGTCTTGGATAGGGTGACTGCTCCGAGAGCCCCTTTAGAGAGTATGAGGAGAGCTGGTGCAGAGGATTTCTATGGTACCAGTCTGGATGAGTCTGAGCTTGTTGAGAAATTGATTGAGAAAGTAGAATGAGTATTTGAGGAGACTAGGTGTCCTGCTGATAGGCAAGTTGAGAGTGCTGTGGCATTGCTTCAGGGGTCTCCATATGATTGGTGGAAGTTGGTCTGTAGGCATCCCCAGTTACCTGACCCGGTCACATGGGAGTTCTACGAGAGAGAATTCACCAATAAGTAATTGACTAGGGAGTATAAGGATGCTAAGTGGGTCCAGTTTCTGAGTTTGAAGCAAAGGGTTATGTCAGTATCAGAATTTGAGAAAGAGTTCAACCGTTTGGCTAAGTATGCTCCTAAAGGTGTTCTGACTGAAGAGTTCAGATGTAGGCATTTTGAGGCCGGTTTGAATGAGTCGCTAAGAGCTATGATTATTTCTCTGATGAGTGCTCCGGGCATTGGGTACTATCAGATTGTACAAGCGGCTGTGCGGGCCGAGAGATCTGAGTCTATTCTTAGAGAGAGAGCTCAGAGGAGGAATCCCCCTCATGGTGGATCATCGTCATCATCATCGGGTAAGAGGTCAAGGAACCCGCATGATGAGTCTTCTTCAGATCTGACTTTGAGAGGCAGGAGGCAAGGTTCTACTAAGGGTTCTGGTTCTGGAAAAGGTGGTTCTGGTTTGAGGACTGATGTGTTGCCTGAGTGTTCTCACTACAGTAAGCGCCACTGGGGTGAGTGTAGGTGGCTCACGGGTGGTTGTTTCAGATGGGGTAGCACTGATCACTACTTGGCAAATTGTCCATGGTATAATGAGGCTTCTGGTGATCAGCGAGAGGCTAGCAGAGTTGGTTCTAATGCTCCGCAAGCTAATCATGGTAGAGGCCGAGGTAGAGGTCGAGGCGGTCAACATAGAGACGGAGCTCCATCAGAGTCTGTTGATCGTCCTTTGACAGTTCCAGCTAGAGCTTATGCCATGAGAGCTCGGGATGAACAAGATGCCCCTGATGTGATTGCTGGTAAGTTCCTACTCTTTGACACTGAGTTATATGCTCTAATTGATCCTGGCTCCACACACTCATATTTGTTCACAAGTATATTGTTTAATAAGATGCATGATGTGGACCAGTTAGATTATGAGGTTTATGTGTCCAGTCCTTTAAGGCATAGTGTCAATATGAGTAGAGTGCATAGGAATTATCCTCTTTTTGTTCAGGGTGTTGAGTTTCCTGCGAATTTAATTGAGTTGCCTTTTCGGGAGTTTGATTTGATATTGGCTATGGATTGGCTTAGTAAGCATCAGGCAATGGTTGATTATCATAGAAAGGTAGTTGTGTTGCGAGATAGAGAGCAATCTTCGGTTATGGTTAAAGGATTGGGTCTTTGAGTAATGTGATTTCCACAATGCAAGCAAAAAGGCTTATGAGGAAAGGTTGTGAGGCATTCTTAGCAGTTGCTTTGGACTCTAAGCGTGATCAGGTCGAGATTGAGGATAACCCCATTGTTAGGGAGTTTAGTGATGTGTTTCCAAGTGAGTTTCCTGGGTTGCCTCCTAAGAGAGAAGTGGAGTTATCCATAGATATTTTGTCGGGTATTTCACCCATTTCGAAAGCACCTTATTGAATGGCTCCTATAGAGTTGAGAGAACTCAAAACTCAGCTACAAGAGTTATTGGATAAGGGGTTTATTTGACCCAGCATATCTCCTTGGGGAGCACCGATTTTGTTTGTCAAGAAGAAAGATGGCTCTTTGAGGATGTGTATCAACTATAGTTAAATTAACAAGGTCACAGTGAAGAACAAGTATCCTTTGCCTAGAGTTGAGGATTTATTTGATCAGCCTAGAGGTGTAGGTGTTTTCTCCAAGTTTGACCTTCGGTCGGGTTATTATCAGCTTTGAGTTCAGGATGCAGATGTGGTTAAGACTGCATTTCGGATGCGGTATGGCCACTATGAGTTTCTGGTGATGCCGTTTGGTTTGATCAATGCACTTGCGGCTTTTATGGATTTGATGAAACAAGTGTTTAGGCCATATCTCGATCAGTTTGTAGTAGTGTTTATAGATGACATTTTGATTTTCTCGAAGGATGAGAGTGAGCATGAAGAGCATCTTTGGTTGGTATCCAAGTCGATCCAACTAAGATTGAGGCGATTATGGATTGGAAGGCGCCTAGGAATATTCCCAAAGTGAGAAGCTTTCTTCGTTTAGCAGGCTACTATCGTCGGTTTGTGAAGGGTTTATCGGTTATTGCTACTCCGATGACTAGATTGTTGAGGAAAGGAGTCAGATTTGAGTGGTCGAATAAGTGTCAGCTATGCTTTGAGAAGTTGAAGAGTTTGTTAGTTGAGGCTCTTGTACTGACTCAACCCACCTCGGGTAACGAGTTTGTGATGTATAGTGATGCTTCAGGTATTAGACTCGGATGTGTTTTGATGCAAGAAGGTAAAGTTGTTGCTTATGTATCTCGTCAGTTGAAACCTCATGAGAACAACTATCCGACGCATGATTTGGAATTGGCAGCTGTGATCTTCGCTTTGAAGATTTGGCAGCATTATCTGTATGGGGAGAAATGTAGGGTTTTTATGGACCATAAGAGTTTGAAATATCTCCTCATGCAGAAAGAGTTGAACATGCGACAGCGTCGATGGTTAGAGTTGTTCAAGGACTATGACTACATTATGGATTACCATCCGGGTAAAGCCAATGTGGTTGCGGATGCTTTGAGTCGGAAGTCGATTTCGGCTTTGTTTTTTAGGCGGTTCAGATGGAGGTTTGATTCAGATGTTGTCTTGGTTGCCCAATTGAGAGTGCAGCCTACTTTGAGACAATCGATTGTGGATGCTAAGAAGGGTGATTTGAGATTGCAACGGATTTTGCAAGAGGTTCAACAGGGTACGCAGTCTGAGTTTTCAATTTTGCATGGGGTGCTTATGTATAGGGATCGCTTGTGTGTGCCCGAGAATGATGAGTTAAGGAAGAAACTTTTGAGTGAGGCACACACTACGATCTTTACTATGAATCCTAGTAGTGAGAAGATGTATCGGGATATGAAGCAGTTCTACTGGTGGTCTAGGATGAAGAGAGCTATTGTGGAATTCGTGGCAAAGTGTTTGACTTGTCAACAGGTAAAGGCCGAGCATCAAGTCCCTTCGGGATTCCTCACTCCTTTGTCTGTTCCTCAGTGGAAATGGGATGATATTGCCATGGATTTTGTGTCGGGTTTGCCAGAGACTCAGAGGAAGCATGATTCAGTATGGTTTATTGTGGATCAGCTTATGAAGTCTGCTCATTTTGTGCCGGTTAGAGTGGATTACTAGATGGATAAGTTGGCCAGTGTATATGTAGATGAAGTAGTTTGGTTTCATGGAGTGCCATTGTCGATAGTTTCAGATTGGGATCCAAGGTTCACATCTAAGTTCTGGAAAGAGTTGCAGAGAGCTTTGGGTACCAAGCTGAACTTCAGCACAGCGTTTCATCCTCAGACAGATTGTCAGTTCGAACGAGTTATCCAGATTTTTGAGGATATGCTTCGGGCTTGTGCTTTGGATTTTTTTGGCAGTTGGGATCAGTATGTGCGGCTTATGGAGTTTGCCTACAACAACAGTTTTAAGTCGAGCATTGGAATGTCACCGTTTGAGGCTTTGTATGGTCGTAGGACTCCGATTTGTTGGACAGAGTTAATCGAGCGATCTTTTATTGGGCCAGAGATGATTAGGGATACCAAAGAGAAGATCAGAGTTGTGCAGCGAAATCTGAAGATGACTAAGGATAGGCAGAGATCCTATGCCAATCTGAAGAGAAAGGATATTCGGTTTGAGGTCGGGGACAAAGTTTTCCTTAAGGTTTCACCTTAGAGGAAGGTATTGCGGTTTGGCAAAAAAGGTAAACTTAGTCCTCGATTTATTGGACCTTTTGAGATTTTGGAGAGAGTTGATCCGGTAGCCTATAGGTTGGCTTGACCGATGGAGTTGACTAAGATGCATGACGTCTTCCATATTTTTGTGCTTCGTCGATAAAGATCGGATCCGTCGCATGTGTTATCAGTTCAAGATGTTCGAATTCAACCGGATTACTCCTACGATGATGAATCGAAGTCTATTGTAGCCCAGGAAGTGAAGCAGTTGAGAAATAAGCAAATCCCTCTGGTCAAGGTTCTTTGGAAACATCACGAAGTTGAGGAAGCGACTTTGGAACCAGAGGCGATGATGAGGATTCAGTATCCACATTTGTTCAGTTCAGGTGAGAATTTCAAGGACAAAATTCTTGTTAGTAGGGGAGATTTGTAACACCCCGATTCCCCCCTATCAGTTTGAGCTATGTTTGCCATGTGTATGTGTGCAGTGTGAGAGTTTAGCATGTGTTGAGGGCATTTTGGGTAAAATGCATATTTTGTGGGTTTTATTATAGTGTGGGAGTATGTATATTTGTAGGATGTAAGTGTGTGGGTTGTGTTAGTGTGTGCATACTAACATGTTAGTAGGGTGTGAATTAGTGAAGATAGCATTGTGTGTGGTGTAGTGCATGTTGGTAGGGTGTGAGTGATCAATTCCCACTAATAAGGAAGTGACATGTGGCTAGGGTTAGGAAAGAGGTAAATGGATGAAGAAAGAGAAAAGGGAAAGCAAAAATTCCTATCTCTTTCCCCGTTTCTCCTCTTTGCTTAATTCCTCTTCTTCCTTTTCTCTCCTTTTGAGTGCCTTAGCTTGGATCCAAGAGATTTTGTTGGGAATTGATCATCTTACAAACTATATTTGGTAAGTTTTGACGAATTTCTTCTTCTTTTTCATCTCTTCTCCTATTTTGCTGGTTTGGGGTTTTAATCTAAGGTTTGTGTTCTTTTGATTTTTGGATGTCTTTGTTATTTAAGCCTCCTCGCGATCCCAAGGGAAAGGAGAAGGATTGTGGAAGTGGTGCTAAGTGATTTGGAGCATAGGAGTTACAGGTTTGGGATTTTGTTTGGGTTTGTTTGGAAATTGATTGTTTGATGTATATTGTGAGTTATTCCTTTGCATGAAATTTCTGGAAAAATTGATGTTTGATGAGGTATATTATGGTGTTAATGTTATGGGTATTTAATTGATTTGAGGTATAACGCATGAATGTTGAAATATTGAGCAATTATTGAAGTTGATAAATGTTTGTTGTGAATTTCTTGGTTTGTGTTCTTGAGGAGTTTGATTTTTTTAATGCATGATTTTGATTGTGTAAAGTGTTGAATTAAGTTGTGTTTATGTTGTGATGGTGGAAGGCTTATTTGGAGGTAAGATGAGGTTTGGTTTGATTTTGGGTCAAAATGGTTTTGTGGTTGGAAATCTAGGTTTTCTGCGTTTTGCTGGTAAACTGGAATTCGCAATGCTGTCGCGAGAGCGACATCCTCGCGAGCGCGATAGAATGGTGAATTCCAATTCTTCGCGAGATTTGCTCCGTTGTTTGCGAGGCGTTCGACTCGTGATTGGGCAGCACGACTCGTGAAGCTTCGGCGTGTGCGAATGGTGCAATGGATCATGTGTTGGCGAGGGAAGGCAGGGAGCTTACGAGTCCTGAACCATGTTCACGAGTAGTGAACGATTGTTCACGAGTCATGAACAACCTTCACGAGTCGTGAAGGCTGTCTCACGACTCGCGCGCCCTTCGTCTCTTCACCCTTCCCCTCGCGCAGGCCTATCTGTCACTGTTATGAGCGCGACACCAGTCACGATCGCGACAGTGACCTCTTTTCCCCTTCCCCTTGCGAAGGCCATCTAGCCACTATCACGAGCGTGACACCTGTCGTGATCGTGACAGTGACCTCTTTCGCCCTGTTTTTTCGATTTTGTCCTTCTCTTCTAAAATGATTTTTGTATCATTTCTTCGTGTGTTTTTACTACTGTATGGGAATAATTATGCTTATATATGTGTACTATTATGATTTCTTCATGATGAATTATAAGATATGCCTTGAGCATGACTTGTATTATGCAAGACCTGTAAGAGTCAGTTTAGTGGATAGTTAGGAATGCCTAAAAGAGTCCTTTAGCTGTAGCCTCTGTACTATTCCGTACCCTGATCAGGCCCCCATTTAGTTCCTCACGAACTTCTACGTTTACGGATCTTATTTAAGATCCCTTTGTAAAATATTTTGAAAAGAGAAAATATGATATTGTTTTCCCGATTCATACCCGTAAGGTACCGCTACCTGTCAATTCGTATCCGTAAGGTACCGCTATGCGTTTACTCCTTATCCACTACTGTGAGTCAGTAGGTGTTATGATTTGTTCTGATATGATTATAAGTATGTGAATCCGAATGAGTATGATTATATGTATTTGAATCTAAATGACTCTAATATGAGCATATGAATCTATTGGCATATGAATATGTTTATTGAACCTTTGAATGGTTATGAATGGAATTCTATTGTGATTATATCTTATGATTATCAATATGCCATATCGTATGTGAATTGCCTTGACAACCATTGTGAATGGCCGTCCATATATTATTGTTTGTTTCCCCACTAAGCGTTATCGCTTAGCATGGTATTTTCACCTGTGCAGGTACGGAAGGTGTATAGCTTTTAGGAGAGTCGCCGCCAGTCAAGCCACCGTAGTGGGATTGTTGATAGGACTTAGTGTATTTTTGTATCATCATTATTTTGTAATAGTGATCTCTCATGTATATAGTATTTTGTTAAGCTTCCACTTTGTATCTCTGAATGATGTAATTATGTTGGTATCAGAACAGTTATGTAATTGAATATTGTTATATCTTGAATGAATTCTCAGTTTGATTTAAAGTTTTAATTTTCGCTGTTTATATGTATGTTTATATTATGTGAATTTATGTTTGCTCCGTTCTGTTTGGTGTGACACCCCTGCTCATACGGGTTCTCACTCCCTCGCGAATGTGTTCCCCTACGTATGGGTAGGGGGTGTTACAGCAGTAGCTAAAAGAAATGGCGTATGGTATAAGTATTTGAATTGTATGTTAGTGTACTGCTAAGTTTGTAAATGTACCTTGTGATTGTTATTGTTAAAAAAAATTTTTTACTGAATCTATTGAGTGTATTACAGTGTAATTCAGTGTAGTGTTATGACATCCGATATCCCTACTACTTACGGGTGTAGGGTGTTACAATAACAGCACACACTATAGTTAAGCAATACATCAATATTCGATAATCCAAGCTTCATAACATCAAATCACTAGTATACATCATTACCAGACATATAACACAGTACTATAACCAATCAATAAAATAATAGTCTTTAATATAGCCTTAATCAATACAGAAGTGAATAACGGGTACACTAGATACCACTCGGGTACCAATCACTAGCATTATTAGAGAGAACAATATTTATACTAGAGATATATAAATCTCAAAAGACTAGATACCGATTAGGTACTAACACTAGCAGCGGCGAACACTAACCCTTAAAAGAATGCTTATCTATCCATGACTCGATTAAAGGCTATGAATTCATTCACTTAATGTTCAGGTAGGTTAACATGATTATCTTCCCTATATGCATAATCATCCATGAACCAATATCATTGTTCACACACATATAAATACATTTATCATTCACCATCTAATGCAATAATGCACACAAATTAGGTCAACGAACTTGCATTCTTGATTCTAAGATATGTAGGGCTTGTGACATTAGCTGCGCCCGCAATAGAACCTAAAACTCTACTATCGTGCTCGCGCTCGAAGTCACACTCGTGGCAAAATGCTCAATTGGATTCTATCATGCTCGTGCTCGCGACAGTGCACGACTTGGCAAACTCTCGCCTATGGAGCACCCTGTCGTGCTCGTGACAGAGCCTGAACTTAGAGTTCAAATTCCTAATTCAAAATCTCAAACACACACTTTTCTCAAGCCGACTTATAATCACATGGTTGACCTCTAATCCAACAATCAAAATATCAAATCCAGCCGAAATGCACTTGAAATTACTAACCACATGCTATTGACTTCCTCAAGAACAACTCACAACATGCACATAAACATTAAGCAATCCAATCCAAAACATGGTACCAATTCATGTTATCATTAGGATATCATCAATTCCACATGCAACCCCAAATACATTCCAACAATTAGAAGAGTTGCAGAAACCTTCACAAACCCATCACTTCCCCTAATAATCACACATGCATAAATACATATATTACAAATAGAATCCTAAACCTCTTTGAAGCACTCCTTCAATCTTCACAACTCAAAAGACCTTTTCTTTGCCCTTTGCTCTTCTACTTGATTCTCCAACTTACTAATCGACACATACACACATTCAAAACAGAATTAAGACTACTAAAATCTGAATTAAAAGGAAGAGGAGCACTTGACTCAAGCTTAGCTTTCTAACTTATCACTTGATCCCTCTAATCAATCTAACCTAAGTCTTAGCAAACAAATGAAGAAGATGAAGAGAGCAAGAAAAGGAACAAGAAGGATTGATAAAGAAAAGAGAAATATTAGAATAGAGAGAGAGTGGCCGAACCAAATGAGGATCAAAGTGTCAAATTCTGCCTTCAAAATCTATTTATATGCATGCAAAAGGCTGTGTGTCAAACTCTTGGCAAGACACATGGAATTCCACTTAAACAAACTTGACACATGGATTCCACTAACCTATTCTTAAAGTTAATTAATCTTGTTAAACTTAATTAATCTTACGTATCGCTTATCATGTAAAATTACTAATTAGTCACTAAACTATTTTATTTTTATACAATTAAGTCCCTAAACTCTAAATTACAATCTAATCCAATTACTATAAATCCTAAATTAAACTCACTTAATTACTCTAATCATGCTCAATACTTCTAGGGTCAATTTTGGGGTGTTACACTTCATGTTCACGCTTATCCTTCAAATATACCAAAATGTCGTCGATAAACACAACAACAAATTGGTCAAGGTATGGCTAAAACATCCTGTTCATCAAATCCATAAAAGTTGTGGGTGCATTCGTCAACCCAAACGACATCACTAAAAACTCATAGTTGCCATACCATGTCCTAAAGGCAGTCTTAGGAACATCAACATCCTTCAGCTGAAGGTGATAGTAACCTAACCGTAGATCGATCTTAAAAAGGACTCCAGCTCCTCTCAACTGATCAAACAAGTCTTCTATCCTTGGCAATGGATACTTATTCTTCACTGTAATCTTATTAATTTACCGATAGTTGATGCATATCCTCAAGGTACCATCCTTCTTCTTGACAAACAACACTAGAGCACCCCATGGAGAAACATTGGGCTTGATAAAGCCCTTATCCAATAGCTCTTGCAGTTGCATCTTTAATTCTTTCAATTCTACAGGAGCCATTCGATAAGGAGTTTTAGAAATAGGAGTAGTACCCGGCAGAATCTCTATAGATAGTTCTACTTCTCTTTTCGGTGGTCAACTAAGTAACTCCTTAGGAAAAACATCCATAAACTCATTTACCACAGGAATTGTAACACCCCAAAACGGGCCTAGTCGGAATTTGCATGTGTATTTGGAGATTAAGGGCATTTTCGGTATTTATGTAAGTGGAATTGGAGTTATTTTGAGGATTAAATTAAAAAGGAATTAAAGTTGGATAAAGAAAGACTTTATTTTAGTGAGTGAAGTGATATTGGCAAGGATGTAATGGAAATAAGTCAAACATATTTTAATTTGGACCAATGGAATTTGGAAACCTAGCAAGGGGTTGGTGAGCAATTAATGCAAAGGAAAGAAAAAGGGAAAAGAGAGAGAGAAAGCAGGAAAACTCTTCTTTCCCGTTATTCCCTCTCTCTCAGCCTGTTTTCTTCTTTCTTGTTCATTTTTCTGCCTTACCTCCTTCTTCTTCTTGGCTGGTGATTTTGCAAGGTTATAGGTGGTTTTGGATGATCTTTGGGCTGGCTTTGTGAAGAGGTAAGTGTTAGTTTTGGGTGGTAAATCTTCTTCTTCTTCTTCTTCTTGTTTCCTGGTTTGAGTTTTTGTTAGGTTGATTTAGTGTTTGTGTTGGCTGGGTTATTTGCATAAGAATTTAAAGGCAAGAAGAGGAGCTAAGGCAAAGAAAAAGTGGGTTCATGAAGGGTTGATTTTGAACCCTCATTTTCCAGGTTGGGAGTTTATCTTTCCTTTTCTCATTCGGATTGTGTGTGTGTTGTGTTTTAAATTTTGGAATTTTGAGTATTTGATATGTGTATATGTATGGGTTATTTTGAGTGGGTATGATGGCTTTGCTTGTGAGTGTTGAGAATGATTGCATGTGGGTTTTGAAGGGAAATTGCATGAGTTAGGGTATATTTTCTAGCTTGAACGTTCTTGTGATTTAATTTGTAGTTTGAGTGAAATTCTTGATAATAATTAGTGTATAATGTTTATAATTTGATCTTAATATGTTTGGTATGCATTTGAGTGATGAGGTAAGTGTTGTTGCATGATTCAATGGTGTTGAATTGAGTTTTGAAAGTGGAATGTCTGAGTTTTGTGTTGAGGAACTGAAAAATGAGACTCTGTCGCCAGCACGACAGAGCCGCACGATTTCAGTCTACTCCAAATCGTACACTCTAGTACGACTCGTGTCTTTGGAATTTGTCAAGAGTCGTGATGTTATGCACGACTCATGACAGCTTCTTTCAGTAGATCGACCACGAGTGTGAAGGGAGCTGCTGTGCTCCGAGTCGTGAATGCCAGCACGACTCAGAGGTGAATGTGAAGAGGTCACGAGTCGTGCTCTAGGGACATGACTCATGACGACTTCCTTTAGGGAGAGTACGAGTCGTGCACTTGAGCACGGGTCGTGCACATGAGCACGGGTCGTGCACATGAGCACGGGTCGTGCACATGAGCACGGGTCGTGCACTTGTGCACGAGTGGTGCACAGTCTATCCTCTGCAGCGTGTTTCTGGCTTCTGTCATGAGCGCGACTTCTTATCGTGATCGCGATAGAGATCCTTCCTGCCTGCCCTATCGTGCACTTGAGCACGACTCATGCTCTTGTGCACGAGTGGTGCACAGTCTATCCTCTGCAGCGTGTTTCTGGCTTCTATCGTGACCGCGACAGAGATCCTTCCTGCCTGCCCTATTTTTTGAAGAGATTTTTCTCCCCTGTTTCACTCTGCATGGTTTTTCACTATTGTATGGCTCATGTCTTTACTTATGTCCTGTTAGTGATATTGTTCTTGAGTTGTGTACATAAGTATGATGTGACAGTGTTTTGATTTTAATTCTGATATGGTTTGACTTAGCGATTATTACTATGATTAGTGTTCTGGCTTATGGTTTGGTACTGTCTAGTGTTACGTTAGAGTGAGTGAATTGAACCTGAAGTGTCATGGTAGTGGATAGATAAGCATGCTTATAAAGGGATATATGAGTGCAGCTACCCATGATGGCCCCGTTTGGGTCTTTCGGCCGACCTCCGAGATGGTCATTCTTATAGTGATAAAATGTTTTGAGGCTTCAGTCTCTAGTGTAGTGTGTGATCGAGGCTTCGGTCTATCACAATTGATACCGTTCGCAGTATCCTCTATAGTGTAGTGCTCCTGTATCCACAGCTAGTGAGATTCAGGCTAATGTTTGAGATGTGTGAGTGTATGTTCAGTGTAGTGTTATAATTAAATTAGTGGCTTGGACTAGTGATTATGTTTTGATATGATTTTGGTATGTCGTGCATGTGATATCACGCGTGTTGCCATGGTAAGTATTTCGGTATGTATACGTATTCGTATTTGCATGACTTATTGTATTCATGTTTAGTGTACTTGTTCTCTAGTGTCTTTGTTCCTCCCCACTAAGCGTTATCGCTTAGCACGAGTTCTCTTCCCGTGTAGGTGGCAGGATTACGATGCGATTCGCGTCGCGCATCTACAGGGTTAGCCACTAGGAGTTGGAGTTTTTATTTTGTATTCAGCTCTTGTATTTTGTATATGTAATTTATTTTTATATATCCGTATATGTAAATGTTTAAGGATCTTTATGTAATATTTTCGAATATTGTATATATACATATATTATGTTTTGTTTATATAAGATTTATTATCGTTATTATATGCTTCCGCTTATGTATGTATGTTTTTGAATGAGTGTCGGGTAGCGCTCCAGTATCCTTCCAACAGGGGTATCGGGGTGTTACAAGGATATCCTGAATCTTTACTTGTTGACGTTTGGAATCCAAAATCAAAGCCAAATAAGCTTTGCATCCTTTCCTCACAAACCTCCTAGTTTGCATAGCCGAAATCACGCTATTAAAAGGACTAGAACCCAAACCCCACTCAACCACTGAAGACTGATCACTACCTTTAAGACCATAGCCCGATTCTTACACAACCAGTCCATACCCAGAATCAAATCAAATTCATGGAAATGTAGGCCAATCAAATGAACTGAAAACTCTTTTCCTTGCACCACTAAAGGACAATACTTATACACCTATTAACATTGACACTATGCCCTAAAGGACTAGTTACACATATCTCATAATCTAACTGATCAGCAATAGGTAAATTAGCAAATAATTTTGTAGAATGTAAGTATGAGTGTGTGGAACCAGGGTCTATTAGAGCATACATTTCAGTGCCAAAGAGTAAAAACATACCAGCTATCACTTCTTGTAATGGCCTGAAATATACCCTAGTAGTATTTGGCTTAATTAGGGTAATTGGGATGAGGGAGGTATAGATTGGTTAGTATTGGACTTAAATGTAATAATATTATGGACTCAATTGAATAAATAAAAGGAGTTAAGTGGCTTATTGGCATTTGTGCATGATTAAATATTAAGTGGGCTCAATTAGCCTAACTAAATGGATTAAGGATTAATGGTGATTAAGGAAGAAATGGCAGGTTTGGGATGGTAGAATCCATGTGTGGCCTGGTGGATTTGCTAACCCACTCATGCCATGGAATATAAAGGTCTTTAGATAGAGAAAGTGTAATTTTTGCATTTTATCTCCTTCTTCATGGCTGAACTTCCACTCTCTTCCCTATTTCTTCCCTCAATTGAATAATCTTTAGGTAATAGTTGGTGTATATGAGAATTTTGTGAGTTTCATGGTGATCGAAAGTGTGGTATGATCATTTAAGCAAGTGGTTGAATCAATGAAGGATAAAGGAAAGGCAAAGATTGGAGAACCAAGTTCAAAGGGAGCCCTTTAGGAGCATAGGAGAAGAGGTTTGGGAACTTGCTTTATTTTGTGTTCTTATTGTTGATTATTTAAATTTAGAGTATTAAGGATGGTATGTATGATTTGGATGGAAATTACGGATTTTTTTGACTAGAAAGTGATCATTGTGCTTTAACCCTAATTTTTGAATGTAACGTTGAATGCATAAATTATAAGAAGAGGGATTGTGCAAGTTATTTGATATGTGATTCTTAAATGTAAATTGGACTCAGATAAGCCTAAAATTTGACTATGTTTGATCATATGTAAGATTTCAGGATGAAATAAGTATGGTAACCTAGTCATATTTAAGGTCTCTTGTAAACTTATTGTTATAACTATTTGAATTGAAGTCTAATTGTGTGGAAATTTAGATTTGTTGGGAAGTTGGAAAGTAGGTGAACATATTGTTAAAAGGATGAATTGGTCGAGAATGACATTTGAATCAGATTTAAATGTCTTGCAGTTGATATGAGAAATGAGGGTGGTACCACAACTGTGTTTTGGCATTATTGCATGGGTCGCAATGACAACCAAAATGAATGCAACTGTGAGGTATGCAAGGATTCCATACTGCCCGAATAAACTTGGTATATCACGGTGACAACAAAATGGTTGTGACCGTGAGATACCATGACTTACATTCTGCCTGGCAATGTGAAGTATGTCACTGTGACAAGCAAAATGGTTGTGACCGTGAGATACCGAAGAGTTGCATTCTGTCTAGGAATGTGGAGTATGTCACGGTGACAACCAAAATGGTTGTGACCGTGAGATACCTTAAGTTACATTCTATTTTGGGACTTTGGTATGTCACGGTGAAAACAAAAATGGTTGTGACCGTGAGGTACCCTATTTTTGCAATGACTTTTAAATCATTCATGATTATTATATGAATGTTGAGCAATAATTAATCAAGTCTAATATCATTTAATAAGTGTCAAATGCTAAGAATAAATGTGGTGAACGTATATGATTAATGAGTTTGAATGAGTTTGAAATCGCTTGTTAAGTTGTGATCTATATCAAGTTCTGCTATGAGTTTATGTGATAAACTAATACGGTGGTGTGATGGTGGCTAGGGAATGTGAATTTGATCAACAACTTATAAGTATGCGTAATTAAGAAATTATACCATTTTGCTCATGTGTATTTTCATAATTGCTGGAATGTGAGATCAATTGAGCAAATAATCGCATTTCATAATTACAGCCTGCAAGTCACGTAGTGGATAGATAGGCATGCCTATAGGGTCTAAGTGCTGTAGCAAAATGCGTCCGATTCCTTTGGAATCATCAATGTGATTTGAATCCTTATTGGATTTCCTAATGCAAATATATTGATATTATTGATTATATTATACCTTCGGGTACTGATGCGAATTTGTGGTATTTACGGATACTAATGTGACTACTGTACCCTAGGGTACTGATGCAATAGCCATTATCCGCATCTTTGAGTTGTAGGCAAGGCTTAAATAAAAGTGTTAAACAATCAAGAAATGCGAACTTTGCATAAAATACCTTTGAACATAATGTAATGTGCATGCAAAGACAATGTGTTAGTGGGAACTAAATAATGATTTTCATAATTGGTTATGTACAATGAATATTTGCATATATGCTCATGTGATGCAGAAGTAAGCATGGTTCTTCTATTGGTTATGTTATGTTATATGTATATATGTGTATATATATTGTGTTGTATTGTATATTGTCTTCCCCACTAAGTGATATTGCTTAGCACGGGTTTTCTAATCCGTGTAGGTTTAGACGCGAAGTGATTCTGAAGGATGGATCCGCATTACCAACCGTCAACACTAGGAGTATCTATAGCGTAGGTTTTGGGATTTTGGGCAATGTAATTTATATATGTTTTGTATACTCCCTTTTAAACTATGAAGCATGTAAAGAACTGAATGACTAAGTTTTGTAATATTAAGCTTAGGATGTATGTATTTAGGTATATATATAAGTTCTAGCATGTGATAGCATGAGATATCCGCTGCGTCTGAATGTATGTTTTATGAAATTTAATAGTATAGGTTTTGGTATGCATGTATGTTAGAGTTTATGTGCATATGATTGCTGTGTAGCGATTGTTCTTGATTGCTTTAGCTAAGCTAATCTTATGGTCGAGAATGGGCGTTACAAGTTGTGGTATTAGAGCATAGGTTTGGCCTTTTCTGGGAAAATGGGTAGACTAGGATATGTATAGTTGTGTTGACCTAATGTGGACATCCTTGTTTATTATATTAGATCGATGGATCCTTCTCAAGATTCGAGGGAAGAAACGGCAGAAAGTGTTAATCCTCGAGAAGTAGAAGTGTCTGGGTCTGGTCAGTCTAGGCCAGTCAGTTTTGGTCATGAGGTTCTGATGGTTCCCATGGAGGCTTTTGTCAAGATGTCTCAGGACATGGCAAGGGTGTTGGATCCTATGACGACACCAAAGGTTCTATTAGAATTGATGAGAAAGCATGGGGCGGAAGAGTTTCATGGAGCTAGACTGGATGAGTCTGAGAAAGCAAAATATTTGATAGAAAAGGTTTAGAGGGTACTTGGGGAGATAAGGTGTCCTCCTCATCAGCAAGCGGAATGTGTAGTGTTATTGCTTTAGGGTGCTGCGTATGACTAGTGGAAACTAATCCTAAGGCATCCAATGCTTCCGGACCCGGTCACATGGGAATTCTTTGAATGGGAGTTCCATAATAAATATGTGACTAAGGCGTATCGAGAGGCAAACTGGAAGCAATTTTTGAATTTGAGGCAGAGAGCCATGTCAGTGGCCGAGTATGAGAAAGAGTTATGCAGACTAAGTAAGTATGCACTACCTGGTGTATTAATTGAAGAGTTTAGATGTCAGCAGTTCGAAAAGGGATTAAATGAGCAGATTAAAGCATTATTGATCTCAATGACTATAGAACAAACTGTGAGCTACTATCGGATAGTACAAGCTCCTATGAGAGCAGAGCGGTCATTGGAGATTCAGAAAGAAAGAATGCAAAAGCAAAATCCGAACCGAGGTGGATCTTATTCAGGCAAGAGATTTAGAGACTCTTTAGTGGCACCACTAGCGAAATCCATCAATAGTCCAGCATCCAGAGGCAGGAAACAAGGGTCATCCTTGGCATCTTGTACTAGCAGAGGTACATTTGGTTCTAGAAGTGAGGTGCCTGAATGCCCACATTGCAGCAAGCGGTATAAAGGTGAATGTTGGAGAGTAACTAGTACATGCTTCAGGTGTTGAAGCACTAAGCATTACCTAGCCAATTGTCCAAAGGCTTACGAAGTGGCTGGGCAACAGCAAGAGACCAGTTAAGGCGGTTCTAATTTTCCACCAGTTAACAGAGGAAGAGGATGAGGACATGGCAGAGGTGGCAAGTCCAGAGGTGGAACCGTGTCAGAATCAGTAGATAGACCTCCAACCGTGCTAGCCCGAACTTATGCTATGAAAGCTCGAGAGGAGCAGGATGCACCTAAGGTCATTGCAGGTACATTTCTACTTTATGATATGGAAATGTTTGCATTGATTGGACCTGGGTCTACGCATTCTGATGTGTGCTCTAAGAGAATATGAAATAAGATGCTTCTTGTTGATTGTTTAAATAATGACATATGCATAACTAGTCCTCTAGGGAGTAGTGTGAATGTGAACAAAGTGCACAGGGATTTCCCATTAGTAGTTCAAGGTCATGTATTTACTGTAGACCTAATTGAATTGCCTTTTGATGAGTTTTACTTAATATTCGGTATGGACTGGTTGGGTAAGCATCAAGCTATAGTTGATTATGGGAAAAAGATAGTTGTGCTCAGTAATGATAAGGGGTTTTGTCACACCCCAATACCCCTTGGGAGGATATCGTAGTCGCTACGCACACATACACATACTATACACTCATGCAGAAGCGGATTAATAAATCATACATGTCACACAAGCAGCGGAAAATTATCTCTAAACACATAAAATATTGTATATGCATATACAAATATCCTTATCATATGCTTTACTAAACATACATATATCAATATTAATGTCCTTATACATAACAAGAGTATTCTTTATTAAACATTTACATGAGTTATACAAAATACTTTACAGGAACATATATCGTACCATACAAAGGTACTATGTCAAAACAATATACAAAAGGAACATCAACTTGAACTCCTAGTGGCCACGACCTGCAGATACTCAACTCCTCACTAAACCAGCAACCTACATGGGGAAAAACACCCGTGCTAAGCGATAATGCTTAGTGGGGATAACTCAAATAATAGACTTCTTACGAAGTCGTAAGCATTAACAATATGGCATATACATATCTGGCATGTTAATCATATAACAATCTAACATGCATTTAATCATATAATAACATGTTAAACACTTAAATCATGTGCTATAAATTTACTTTTGACATTTAGTAACTTTATTTCTGTCTATGCTTTCTAATTTTACTTATACAATATTAGCATGTCAACACATCTCGTATTCATACATGTACTTATAAGCACATAGCACATCTCTTATATGATCCTATACAATAATAGCTTTACTTGTACTCTCAAGCAATAGTGCAAATACACATTTAGCATGCCAATCATATAACAATATCCATTACTGAACATATCTAAATGAACATGCAGTTTTCATATCATATCTTAAAAAAAAAAGTATACTATATCATGTGTATAATCTCTAGCCTTAGTTATAGGCAGCATAACACGAACATCAAGTCACTACGTCTCAAGTACTTTCATATGCATATAACCACAGGGGTACGTCTCTAGCATTTTCATGTACAAATCTTAGCTTTTTATATACTCTTGTAATCATATATCGGTATCTCTAGTACGATAGTCATGTACAAATTATAACAGTTCCGATAAATCTCTAACATATGATAGCATCCGATATACATATAAACATATAAACAAATAGCCTGACTTCATAACGATAGTGGATATGAGTACATATAGATACTGTTAAACAATACCAAGCATATGGAGACCAGAGTCTCAAATCATCTAGATACCAAAAGGTACCAAACATCTAGACACCCGTCGGTGCCAAACATCTAGACACCCGTCGGTGCCAAACATGTAGCAGCTACACATCATCTAACCCTTTATAGTCATGCCTATCTATCCACTTCTATGAACAACTCAGGCTTATAATAAACACTTTGTACACTTATTGTAACACCCCAATTTGACCCTAGAAGTTTTGGCTAAATTGAGTTGGATTATTTGATGTGTTATGGACATGTGGCATTGTAGGAGTTTGACACATTGCAGCTTGAGAGTGTGACACTTGGCAAGAGATTTAGTTGTATTACCTAATTTAGAGTGACAAATGGCATTGTAGGGAAGAGACATTTGGCATGGAATATTGGCTTTGAGTTAATTAATTGTAATTAGTGGCATTAATGAAGTTGGTTGGCTCTTATGGAAAGTCTTTGGGTTGGATAAGGGTTGACCGGCCATTTTGTTTCCGTTTTCATTTGTTTGCCTTGCCTTTCCTTTCCCTTATTTTTCCTTTCTTTTCCTTGCTTTCTGCCGTGTCCCTCTTGCTTTGCCATTTTTTTTCTTTTCTTCTTCATTTGTTTTACTCTTTCAGTGAACCACTTGGATTGGTTTGAAGAGTAAGAGAAGAGGTAAGTGGTTAGTATTGGTCTTCTTTTTCTGGGTTTTGTTTTTGATTTAAAGTGAGAAGAGGTTTAACTCAAGTGTTTTCTATATGATTTTGTTGAAGCTGTGGACAAAAGACTGGACAAAGGCAAAGAGAAGAGTGGAATCTAGTAAAGAGTATTGTTCAAGCAACCTAGAGGTTGGGATCGAGTGTGATTTCAGTTAATTTGCATGTGTTTGAGATTGAGTAAATTATGCTTGAATAGAGATATGTATGAGTTGTATACTTGTTTATTTGTTCATTTTGATTGCTTGTAATGTCCCTAAGATATATGGTTATGATTATGAAATTTGATCATTTGACATTTGATGATTGACATATAGTTTTGAGTGTAAGATGGTTTTGGGGAAACTCTTCTCATTTTCATATGACCTTCGTATAATGTTTTTATCATAAGTAGAGTTTTAGACCTCTAAATTTAGTGATTATTGAGCTGTTAGAACCATGACTTGCATTTCTATAAAAGTCACAGAAATGACCTTGAGAAAATTCTTGCTCTAGGACCCTGAAAATTTACCAAGACTGTAGTGTTCTATTTGGGTCGGGTTACTAGAACAGTATAGTTTGTTTAATTCATATCCAAAGTTATAGAAGTCCAATTGACCTAAAACTTTTCTGATTTGAAATTGAACATCATAGGGAACAATTTTTAAGAAGGATGTTTTGTCTGAAAACGTTATTAGCTATGTCTAAAATGCATTGCAAGTATAGACCTGTAGTCTGCCCAGAACCTGTCTCACGTTTTAAGGCAGAATAGGTTTACACAGCGGTAAGGCTTACCCATACCGCCGTGTATCTCAGTTTACATGGTGGTAAGGAAGAGGCATATTGCCGTGTAACTTGCCTCTGTCCATTTTAATTGTTGGCTTCGTTACACGGTGGGAAGGGCCTTTCCTTACGTCCGTGTGGGGTAGCTTACACGGCGGTAAGGCTTACCCATACCGCCGTGTAACTTCCTTCTATTTTGAGATTTTGATTTAAAAATGTTAGATGGCTTTGATGTATTTGCATGCTACCATGTAAATCTTGTTTCCTCCCAATTGTTTTCTTTAAATTGCTTGCATGATTGTTTTACTTCAATCACTTTTGAGTATGCATGTGTTTAATCCTTTCGTGGTTATATAAGTTATATGTCCATGATAAAAAGGTCTAAACATGATTTATATGTTTATGCAATGAATTAATAATATGTATACTTGAATAAGTGATTATGGATAGTGTTATGTTCTGAATGTGTGAGTTGAGCCTGAATGGTCAGAGTAGTGGATAGATAAGCATGCTTATAAAGGGTTAGAGGCGGCTGCAATAGTGAAGTTAGTTGTGTTTACTTGATGAATATTTAAAGTATTCAATGCAATTGAGTTAGTTCTCTAGAGGTTATACAACACTCACAGTACCCGTATCCACCGTTATTGAGAATTCAGGCTAATGTATATTTTGTAGTGTACAAGAGGTGAAGTAGAGATATATAAATGTATATGAATATAGTATGACATGTTACCGATATCCTTTGCCATATATGATATCTGTTTTGCACATGAATTGGATGAAGCATGATGTTATGGCTCACTAGATTGTGTACATAATTATTTGTATATGACATGACTATCAATTTGCCTGTGTTATATCTATGACTTCAATCGAAGTCCTTTGTTCCTGTTTATCCCCACTAAGCGTTATCGCTTAGCACGAGTGTTTTTCCCGTGTAGGTTTTCGGGATGCAATTAGAGAGTTTGCATCTACAGGTCTTGACCACTAGGAGCTTGATGGAGATCTTTTTATACTAGATAAAGTTTCTGATGTTTTGAGTAACATCATTATGTATATAGAAGCATAGTATCGACATGTAAATGTTAACTATTTTGTATATGTACCGAAAATGAATATGTAATAAGTATAAAACCTTTTCTAATATGTACAGTTTATATATTATTAATAGTATATGTTTGGCCCAAAAGGATGTTCTTATCTTTATTTATTGTTATCGCTTCCGCCTTTGTGTGTACATGTGTACACGTATGTGTGTGTTTGGTCGTGGCACCCCGAAATGCCTCCCTGGGGGTATGGGGGTGTTACATTTAGTGGTATCAGAGCATAGGTTAGAGGTTCTGGTCTATAAGATGTAGAGTATAGGTTAAATGTCAGAGTCTGTTTAGAGTTGTGGCCAAATGCAGATGTTGTTTTCATTTTGTAGAGTATAGATGGAGTCCGACCCGAGTGAGAACGTAGGAGAGACGACTGGTAGTGTAAATCCAGTTCGCATGGATCCGCGAATACATGAGCATGATAGAGAGGAAAGAGTCAATCCTATTCAGGATAACCCAGTGCTGATGCAAGGGTTAGTTCAGATTTTAGATCGACTGACAACTCCTAAGGCACCAACGGACCTCATAAGAAAGAGAGGAGCTAAGGAATTTTGTGGAACCTCCTTGGACCAATCTGACATAGCAGAGTTTTGGCTTGAAAGAACTGGAAGGATCCTGCAAGAGATTAATTGCCCACTGAATCAGAGGGTGGCTTGCGCTATATTATTGCAGCAGGGTGTAGCTTATGATTGGTGGGAATTAGTGTTAAGAAATCCCCAGAGACCAGTGGAATTGTCATGGGATTTCTTTGTTCACGAGTTCAAGGAAAAATATGTGACTAAAGCATATAAAGAGGCAAAGTGGAAAGAGTTTGTGAGCCTCAAGCAACGAAATATAACTGTGGGAGAGTATGAAAAAGAGTTTACCCGTCTGAGTAAATATGTGCCCAACATTCTGTTGACTGAGGATTTCAGGTGCCAACAGTTTGAAGATGGATTACGAGAGAGCATTAAAGGACCTCTATCTGCCATGGTTGCTTTGCAACTGGTGAGTTATTATAGATTGGTACTGGCAGCCATAAAATTAGAGGAATCAGAGTTATTGAAGCAGAAGAGAGAATAAAAGAGAAAGTTTCTGAGAGGAGATGAAGGTGTTGGTAAAAGACCCAGAGAAGTAATGAGAGGAGGAGTTGAGCAAGAATCAGTGCGTGTGCCAACTTCAGTTGGGAGTGTATGACCCCCTACTAGTAGAGGAAGTGTAGCTCCAAAATGTGAGAATTGTGAGAGATACCATTGGGGTGAGTGCAGGAAACTCACCGGAGCTTGTTTCAGGTGTGGCAGTACGGAGCACCTGTTGGCCAAATGCCCCAAGTCGAGAGAGAATTTGGCTGTGCAGGCAAATAAAGATAAAGTCAATGCATCTGGAACCGCTAGGGGCAGAAGAGGAAGAAGAGGAAATAATAGAGTGCCATCGAAAACTATTGAGATGCCATTTCCTACGGGCCTATGCAATGGTTGCAGAAGCTGCAAATGTACCTGCCGGTTCTTCTGGTAAGTTCCTTTGGTATTTAAGTTGCTTTTATTTAAGTGATATACAGAGTTTAGATTGTGATTCTTTACCTGGTATCGGGAAATTTCGAGGATTGAATTTCTTAAGGGGGAGAGATTTATAACACCCCAATTTGACCCTAGAAGTTTTGGCTAAATTGAGTTGGATTATTTGATGTGTTATGGACATGTGGCATTGTAGGAGTTTGACACATGGCAGCTTGAGAGTGTGACACTTGGCAAGAGATTTAGTTGTATTGCCTAATTTAGAGTGACAAATGGCATTGTAGGGAAGAGACACTTGCCATGGAATATTTGCTTTGAGTTAATTAATTGTAATTAGTGGCATTAATGAAGTTGGTTGGCTCTTATGGAAAGTCTTTAGGTTGGATAGGGTTAACCGGCCATTTTGTTTCCCTTTTCATTTGTCCGCCTTGCCTTTGCTTTTCCTTATTTTTCCTTTCTTTTCCTTGCTTTCTGTCGTGTCCCTCTTGCTTTACCATTTCTTTTCCTTTTCTTCTTGATTTGTTTTACTCTTTGAGTGAACCACTTAGATTGGTTTGAAGAGTAAGAGAAGACGTAAGTGGTTTGATTCCTGTTAGTATTGGTCTTCTTCTTCTTGGTTTTGTTTTTTATTTAAGGTGAGAAGAGGTTTAACTCAAGTGTTTTCTATATGATTTTGTTGAAGCTGTGGATAAAAGACTGGACAAAGGCAATGAGAAGAGTGGAATCGAGTAAAGAGTATTGTTCAAGCTACCTAGAGGTTGGGATCGAGTGTGATTTCAGTTAATTTGCATGTGTTTGAGATTGAGTAAATTATGCTTAAATAGAGATATGTATGAGTTCTATACTTGTTTATGTGTTCATTTTGATTGATTACAGTGTCCCTAGGATATATGGTAATGATTATGAAATTTGATCATTTGACATTTGATGATTGACGTATAGTTTTGAGTGTAAGATGTTTTTTGGGAAACTCTGCTCATTTTCATATGACCTCTGTATAATGCTTTTGTCATAAGTAGAGTTTTAGACCTCTAAATTGAGTGATTCTTGAGCCATTATAACCGTGACTTCCATGTCTATAAAAGTCTTAAAAATTATCTGGAGCAAAATATTGCTCTAGGACCCTAAAAGTTTACCAAAATAGTAGTGATCTATTTGGGTCAGGTTACTAGAATAGTATAGGTTGTTTAATTCATATCTAAAGTTATAGATGTCCAATTGACCTAAAACTTAACCTATTTGAAATTTATCATCTTAGGGAACAACTGTTAAGAAGGATGTTTTGTTTGAAAACGTCGTTAGCTATGTGTACAATTCATTGCAAATATAGACCTATAGTCTGCCCAGAACCTGTCTCGCGTTTTGAGGTAGAATAGGTTTGCACGGCGGTAAGGCTTACCCATACTGCCATGTAACTCGGTTTACACGGCGGTAAGGAAGAGGCATACTGCCGCGTAACTTGCCTCTGTCCCTTTTAATTGTTTGCTTCGTTACACAGTGGGAAGGGCCTTTCCTTACTCCCGTGTGGGGTGGCTTACACGGCAGTAAGGCTTACCCATACCGCCTTGTAACTTCCTTCTGTTTTGAGATTTTGGTTTTAAAATGTTAGATGGCTTTGATGTATTTGCATGCTACCGTGTAAATCCTGTTTCGTCCCAATTGTTTTCTTTAAATTGCTTGCATGATTCTTTTACATCAATCACTTTGGAATATGCATTTGTTTAATCCTTTCGTGGTTATACAAGTTATATGTCCGTGATAAAAAGGTCTAAACATGATTTATATGTTTATGCAATGAATTGATTATATGTATACTTGAATAAGTGTTTGTGGATAGTGTTATGTTCCGAATGTGTGTGTTGAGCCTGAATCGTCAAAGTAGTGGATAGATAAGCATGCTTATAAAGGGTTAGAGGCGGCTGCAACAGTGGCCTTAGTTGTGTCTACTAGATGAATACTTAAAGTATTCAACGCAATTGAGTTAGTTCTCTAGAGGTTATACAACACTCACAGTACCCGTATCCACCGTTATTGAGAATTCAAGCTAATGTATATTTTGTAGTGTACAAGAGGTGAAGTAGAGATATGTAAATGTATATGAATATAGTATGACATGTTACCGATATTGTAACACCCTTATACCCTATATGTATACTGTCAACCTAGCGATACTGTGCGATTACCATGATCGATTAATTATTATCACTTAAAGAAATTATAGGTTAATTTTTTTTCTACACTTGTTATTAATACTAAATTAACTTAACACTTTATTCACTTATTCATTTTACACATCCTTAGCATTCACATTACTTAGTTACCGATGACCTATAACTGTCTTATTTACTATTCATTTGGTATAAATTTCGGCAGAATAACGGCTTGTAAATTGCACTACCCAAACCTGCAAATAGAAATTTTCACAGCCCCAGCAAGGGCACAACACTATAATCATCCTATATCCATACATTCCCATCCGTCGTTTATCATACAGTCACAAAATAATCCACACAGATAAACTAATTAATAGCATCATTATATACCCAAGTTCCAAACATAGGTTAAGTATATACATGCCAAAAATAAAATTCCATTACACATATCAAAATAATATTATCTTCAAATCCTTCAGCTTGCTCCACCAAAATCTGAGGTATGCTGCTCCAGTCCTATAGCATACCTACAAACAGTCAAAAATAACTACGTGCTGAGCATTAGAATGCCCAGTGGTGGTTACCAATCTATAAATTTCCTAACTATTCCTAGGTAATTTACATATTATAAATAAATATTCTATTTAATTTACACTTATAATTAACTATTTCCACTTCACTTAATAATTCACTTTACTAAATCAATTACTATTATTTAATCACTTATTTACATTATTTTCACTTAATAACACTATTCCATTAATTACTCCACTTAATTCTTCATTTCCCTTTAATTATATTTTAATCACTTAATCTTTTCACTTAATTCCAGTTAGGTCCCTAACAATTCCATTAATTCTATTCATGTCCTTTTTCTTTTCATTATTTACCTTTATGTCCTTACAATTATATTATTTCCCATTATGTCCCATCTTTTACCTTAATTACCCTTATGTCCTCATTTTCCACTTAATTACCAAAATACCCTTATTTATTAAATATTTACATTATTAGTTTCATTTATGCTTATTTTCCATTTTTACCCTTAATTAACTTATTTAATTACAATTATACCCTTATTCCTTCATTTCTTCACTATTTAACTTTCAATTTGGTAAAATTACAATTTAGTCCCTATGATATCACTTTTTCACTGTTTCACTATTTTAGCATCATATTTCTTCAAAATTACCATTTTACCCTTTTATTTACACTTTTAACTTATTTTCACCAATTTTTATAAACTTTTAGTAAAATTACCGTTTTACCCCTAAACTTCCTATTTTTTTCATTTTAGTCATGTTTTGACTCATTTTCACCAATTTAACTCTTTTAACACATTTACCAATATGCCCCTAGTTTGAACCCGGTAGAAAATCTACAAACCGGATATATGGGACATGGGCCCCATAGATCCATTTCACTATAAAATGATCCCAGTAGGGTCATTTTAACTGCAATGCACTACACTGAACACTGATTATCACTAAACACTTTGATAAGTCCTTATTGGCCGATCAATAGTGAGTCTCCATGACTCATAATGCGATGTGCAATCCCTATGGCTAGCCATGTCACACCCCAAAATAGCCCTGGTCGGATTGTGCATGCTAAGTCGAGATCGGAAGGGTATTTCAGTAATTTGTGTATGAGAATTTGGATAATAAGGAATTAATGGTAATTAATTAATTAAGTGTGTTAAGAAGAGAAGTGCTAGTGTGTGGTTGTGGTGTATGGAAGTAGGATATGAGTGGTTTTGGAAATGATTGGGTGTGACTCAAGTATGGTGCTTTGATTTGGAAAGTTTGAGTGGATTTTATGGTCCAATTGAGTGCTGCCAAGTGGACTGTTAGGTGGGCATTGAAAGAAGAAAAAGAAGAAGTAAGAGGAAGAGAGAAGGGGGAACACAGATTTTTGGTTTGGCTTTCCCGTCCCCTCCTCTCACGCCCTCCCTTCTTCTTCTCTTCTCCTGTCTTTGCTTCTCCTTTCTTTCTCATTTGGCTTGAGTTGTGTTTGGCTTGAAGTGAGGCTGCTTTGAAGAGGTAAGTTGGTTTAAGGTGTTCTACGTGTTGTGTTTCTTCTTCTTCTTCTTCATCTTCATCTACTGGTTTTATCTTCAATTAGGGTTTGAACTAAGGAATTGTGGGTTTTGTTGTGCAAGCTTTGGATTGTAAGAATAAGCTAAGTAAGGGAAAGGAAAGGATTGAGGACTGATCTTGAAGCTGATTTTGGATCGTCATTTCCAGGTTTGGGAGTGTGTTTGAATGCATGCAATGTTTGGAAGCTTCTGTGTTCTTCAATCTCAGCATGTCTCTGCCCTATTCTCACGTAGGATGTAAATACATGTTTTGTTTAGTTTATGGAATTTGGTGTGTTTTAGCATGAGAATACGTATGATTTATGTGATTAGATGTGTTAATAATGCATGTATAGGATTGAATGGAAGTTATTGAGTTGTGTTTTAAACTTACTGTAAGTTTTAGGGTTTATGTTCTTGAATGGATTAAATGTGGTTATGCTTGATTTTGAATGTTTGATTAATTTCTGGAATGCTGAGTTTAGTTTGATCTCGAGTATGTTGGGTTATGCATCTGAGTGTTAAGGTAAGAGTTTATGCATGATTGAATGAATTCTGAGTGGTTTTAGAAAGAATCTCTGGGAAAACGATGGGAAATATGCAGGTTTGCGATAGCGGGGAAGAAGAAGGAAGCGGCTCACGCGACGTGAGCAATGCTCACGCTACGTGAGCTATGCTCACGCGATGTGAGCAATTGCTCACGAGGCGTGAGCTATGCTCACGCGACGTGAGCTATGCTCACGCGACGTGAGCAAGGTCTCCCGATTCTTCTGTTTTGCTTCTGTTTTTCTTTCCCTAAGCGACCAGTTTTTATAAAATGATTTCCAAACGCTTTTTAATGGTATTTTCCTTTACTGTGTGCTATATTACCTTGCTGATATGATTGATTATCCCCATTTATTTGGTATTAGTAATATGTTATCTATGGTAAGTTATATGTGGTATTTTGGAATAAGTTTTGGATTATAGTAATCCTGTTAAATGACTGTGGGATTTTAACTGTATGGTTTGGATTGAGATATGCCTATTGTTGTGATCTTTATTGCATGTCATATTTCGAATGCGAAGGATTTATGAAGGCTGACTTTCTGATTGTTTAGTCCCAAACACGTTCTGTCTTAATGTGAATTATGTTATGCATATCTTTAGTCTGTTTCTTCTTTAAGAATAATTTGCCATGCTTAAGATTATGCTGTAATTTTCCCCGATTATGATGATGCGTCCTTGGTCATTAGCATAATATGATTCCACATGTGTTCCTGACATGCTTTAGAATGATGAGTAGTGCTAAGATGTTATCAATTGAGTTATTGCATGCTCCAGTATATGACTTGTATGAAGTATGATTGGCATCCTGCTATGCCAAACTTATTTGAATAATATGGTTGATGTCGGAATACATTGTTATGCTTTAGCCTTTGAACTCAATGTGTTATATTTAAATGTAATTTGGATTATGCATGATTATACTTAGTTATCCTCCCTAACGCATGATTAGGATTTTGTATTGATAACCATTGGCATGGTAGTGCTTCTTTACCTGATTCTTGGCATGCTTTAGAACATTGTTTAAATGTTAAAGTATATTGACTGTATTATGTTTTGCAATGGGAATTGTATGAGATATGATCAACTTTATGAGCATATTTATATGTCTATTGTACTCTGGTTTATGCATAATGTATATATATTTATGCGTTATGCGATCCAAAGCGTGAATTGTTTTATGCATGACCTGCGCGAGTCAGTCTAGTGGATAGTTAGGCATGCCTAATAGAGTCTGTTAGCTGCAGCCCATAGTTCTGTTTGGACCCCGATCAGGTCCCCGTTTGGTTCCTCGCGAACCCTTTTCTGTATTGGATCTTGTTTAAGGTCCCTTTTGAAAATATCTGTGAAAGTTAAAGTATAATGGTTTAATCGATTCGTACCCGTAACTTACTGTCTGTAATCGGCTCGTACCCGGAAAGTACTGTCTGTACACTCGTTATCCACTACCTAGAGTCAGCAGGTGTTCTTTGAATGTTTATTTGAACTGCTCTGATCTGATTTGGCTATATCGGATTATTTCTGAATGAATATGATTATGAAATACTGATTGTATGGCTTTATTATATGAACATGATAAGGATTTCAGGAATCAGTTTATATGTACATAAACGTGACTTTGGGTTCTAGAATGTATGTCTGCATTCTATAAGTATGATTTTATGTCTAACATGATTATTCGTACTTGTCATGTATTTTGTTATAAGTTTCTGAATGCTTTGAAATGATTCGATTGATGTATTTAAGTATGTGACTTAAGCGTGGTTTTGTTATATATTAGCTTGTGAACCGAAGCAGTTGTGATGGTAAGTATGTAATGATTAACTGTACTTTCTGCATGATGATGATATGAATGTAATGCTATGTGGTTATGCCTTCAGTCTCCGCTATCAGAGTGTTTTTGCATAATACTTAATATATTAGAGTTACGCAGCGGTATTGTGATGCTCTAAATGTTGTACCTTGGATTTTTGACTAGTGTGTGTGTTTAGTATGTCAAAGTCTGTTGTTTAGCTAGCATTCTTACCATGATGATCGGGTTGTCGGTTCAAGCATGGGTACTTAGTTATGTCAATTGCTTGTGTAAAGCTTATGTGACTCCGCTAGGTAAGATGCTGATATTTGTTACCATTGTAGGGTTATGAATGTAATACAGTATGTAGTTATGCATGAAGATACTTGTATCGTGTATTGTTTTATGTCTGTTTTGGCTTATTCTGGACATGAGTATATGTTATGGTTGTAAGTTATCGAATGAATGCCTTTGCTATGCCAACATGATCATATTTGTTATGAATATCCGCATTTGTCATTTGATTGTGTTATGCTTCGGCGACCATTGTGAATGGCCGTCCATATTCTGGTGTGTTCTCCCCACTAAGCGTTTATCGCTTAGCACGGATTTCCTTTCCGTGCAGGTGGCAGGTTTGGTTCTGTTCGAGTCGCGCTTCTGCAAGGTCGGCCACGTAGGAGTTAAAAGTTCTGTATTTTGTTCAGCTTCTGTATTTCAGCTTTTGTAATTCTGTAGTATTGTATATGTAATTAATTATGTTTTGATCTTGAGTTTTCTTGTGGGAATGTAATAGTTAGTATGTTTTTATGTTTAGTTATTCCTTTGTTTTATTATTTCGATTATGCTTCCGTTGAATTGTTATATGTATGCTTCTGTGTATGCTTTTGCTTAGTGCCTGCATGTGCGTGAGTTATTGCATGTTCAGTCTGTACCGCAAGGTAAGTCAAGGTAAGTTTTTAATTAACCCATATTTTCGTATGTATGTTATGTGTGAATGTGTGCTTCCGCATTGTGCTTGTGTATATCTGTACGAGTGAGTGTCTGGTAGTGCGCCCGTCGGCATCCTTCCAACGGGGACGGCGATAGGGGTGTTACAAGCCAATTATATCCTGGACTAGATTTCACTACCAGACAACTACTAAGGGCAATATTTCCTCAAAATTAATATAAATATCACTTTATGTCAATATGTAAATTTCTTCATACATCTCATTTTCACATGCCACTTTACATACCCATGCATTTATCATTATATTATCATAAAATGCCACTATATTACATATACAATCAAAACACACATATATCCACTCACTTATATCATTCGGCCAAGGGTTCAATTTTCCATATCATACACTATAAATTTATTTAGTCACACAATCACACTTATTTCAGGTTATACATGCCTTATATACCAATTTCATGCCATCATTCATCACAAAACCAATTTATTTCTTTTGTATTATATTCGGCTATAACACTAAATTTTCTTCATGAATTCTTTTCCACTCTTTAATCATTCCATTATGCAATACATATGTTATACTTACTATATACACAATTTTTATGCTATAAGTTATCTTAAAATTCATTAAAATTCCCTTAGGTTCAATTCGGCCTCACTTAGGTTTTACATACCACTTTGATTTAATTTCATCTAATCATTTTTTATATACTAATTTAAGTCCATTAAACATGAATATCACATTAGATTTAATTAAACACATCATTTTCATATACCTAACCTTAGACATAACCTAAAAATCAACACAAACATTAGGAAAATTGTAGATTTAGTAGCCACAAACCTCTTTTTCAAGCTTTATTTCACCCTAGGATTGATTATCTTCCACTTGGGTGTGAGGAACTTCCCTTTCCCTTGAAGAACCTGCCATGGCCGAATATAAAAGCATATATATCATCAAAACCAAGCTTCAAATGTAAAATCTAACCTCATAAACGTGTTCTATAGGCCGAAAAACCTCTATAGAGACCAATGAAACAAATTAAAAACCCTTGAATCATAAACCCAAAAACTCACCCTAAACTTTGCTCACTTGATTTCTCCACATCTAGTGCACCAAATGAACTTAAACCACTTCCAAGATGTTTTAGGGGAGCTGAAATTTAGTTAGGGAGCTAAGATTTGGGGAGAAATTAGAGTAGAAGAGATAAAAATGGAGGAAAGAGAGAGAAAAGTGGTTTTGTTTTGAAGGAAGAAGAAGATCCTGAGAAATCCAGCCATTTCTCTCCTTTTATAGTCCTATTATGAACCGAACCGGTTCAATCGAAGTGGTCCAACCGATTTAATCCAAAATTTCAGTTTTTCGGTTCATTTGGACTTTTCCAAAGGATCTATATGTTCCTATCATTATTTTCACTTCTCATAAATTCCATTGATCTTTAAATATTGAAAATAGGCTCCCTGCAAATTTTTAGCTCAATCAGTGTCCATTTGGGCATCGATTCACTTAAATCGGTCCGATTCGATTAATTTTCCTTCTACCGTAAAATACAACTCTACAGCTTTAAAAATTCACAGAAATCACTTCCATTACATTATTTAGCACACTTAACTTCTATTGGACCACATAAGCCTCTCATAACCCCTTTGTCAAACCACGGTTCAAATTGAACCGAACTGGAGGCTAACTTCAGGTTGACTTTCGGAGGTCGATTTAGCTCTATTTTCAGTTCGGATTTCACCACTGGACTCCTTATAACCCACATATCATTTTTCAGAAATTAAAATTTTTTAGGCGCTGGATGGCTGGGTTCGCTGTATAGCCAGTCGGGTGTCACCTGACCCGGAACCACTAAAATTTTAACACGCTTATCACTAAGGTTTAACGCTGGCAAATTCACTCCTTACACTGTTCGACACTGCGATTCTCATGATAACACTATAATTACACTCTAACACTACTAGACTTGTATTTGGGCCGCTACAAATATCCTTTGCCATATATGATATCTGTTTTGCACATGAATTGGGTGAAGCATGATGTTATGGCTCACTAGATTGTGTACATGATTATTTGTATATGATATGACTATCAATATGCCTATGTTATAGTTATGACTTCGATCGAAGTCCTTTGTTCCTGTTTATCCCCACTAAGCGTTATCGCTTAGCACGGGTGTTTTTCTCGTGTAGGTTTTCGGGATTCGATTAGAGAGTTTGTATCTGCAGGTATTGGCCACTAGCAGCTTGATGAAGATCTTTTTGTACTAGATAGAGTTTCTGATGTTTTGAGTAACATCATTATGTATATAGAAGCATAGTATCGACATGTAAATGTTAACTGTTTTGTATATGTACCGAAAATGAATATGTAATAAGTATAAAACCTTTTGTAACATGTACAGTTTATATATTACTAATAGTATATGTTTGGACCAAAAGGATGTTCTTATCTTTATTTATTGTTATCGCTTCCGCCTTTGTATATGCATGTGTACGCGTATGTGTGTGTTTGGCTGTGGCACCCCAATATTTCTCCTCGGGGGTATGGGGGTGTTACACTTATCCATATACATTACTTCTATTCAACCATCATGTTATACTATTGCTCATACAAGTCAATAAATACATATACTAACTATATACAACTACAAACATATTCATATAGTTCACCACACAAGTACACGTACCATTATGATTCAATCATATATCGCTTGACATATCATGTTCAATAAACATGTATACATTTCATTCCTTTATTAAACTACTATGATATAACATCATTTACATATAGTGACAAACATACATATACTTATTTCATAATGTTAGGCATGAATTGGACAAGTTATACGATCTTGCAATGAAGTTCGGAAAGGAAAAACACACAAAAATACACAAACTATAGAAAGGTAAAGGTGGCCAATGATTCATGCCAACCATGGGTTCCATAATAAGAGGAAAAACCCTCATTTAACTTGTTCTGTTTAACTCGCGACAGTAGCCTCCATTACGAGCCCTACGAGACTACTTTTCACCTCAAACTTGTACCGCATAAAATAATGTCTAAAAGTCATTTTTAGGCAAAATGTCCTATTAACAATTGTTCCCTAGGATGTTAAGTTTCCAATGGGACAAAGGTCAGCTCATTTTGACATATAAAACATCAGATATGACCTAAATAATATATATTGTTCCAATGAACCCGCCAGAATAGAGACACTTATGTTTTATCAAATTTTTGGGGTCTTAGAGCAAGAATTCATTCATAGTCATTTATGATAATTTTATAGGTATGGAAATAATGGTTTTAATGGCACAATAATCACTTAATTTGGAAGTCGTAAACTCCATTTATGACCGAAACATTACACGGAGGTCTAGGACAATCTTAGCAGAGTTTTCCCCTAATACTAGGGTTTACTCTTTGGTCATAAACTCATGGAAATTCAATTAATAATTTCAATAGACAACAATTACACATATCAACTTATAACATTTATCAATTATCACACCAATATACATAAATCCAAAACTAATCAATCATGCATTTAATTAAAGATTAACACAAAATCTAATCCCAAACCTCTTGAAGCTCTCCTTCACTTCACTACTCAATTTGCCTTCTCTTTTCCCTTAGCTTTTCTACTTACTTCTTCAACTTACCAACAATATATCATACACATGCAAAACCCAATTAGAACTATACTCATAAATTGAAAGTCAAATCAAGAGGAGAAGTACACTTGACTAAAACTTACCCTTTCTAACTTATCACTTGATCTTCTTAATCAATGCAACTTAAGACTTAGAAAAACAAATGAAGAAAATGAAGAGAGTAAGAAAGGGACAAAGGAGGATGAGAAGTAAGAAGAAGAATTACAGAAATGAGGAGAATGGCCTGACCAAAGGAGATGAAAAATGACAGATTTTACCACTATCCATTACTTATATATGCATGCAAATATGAGGTGTCAAAACCTAGGCTCTTCATTTACTAGGTGGCAGCTCTTGCAAGGACGCATGTATCCCACTATCCACTTCATCTAATCACACTTAGGTTAATTAATCCACTTTATTAATCTTAATTAATCCTCTCTTATTCTTAATCATGCAATTTACACTTTGGTCACTACAATACTTTTATTTCTTGCAATTAAATCCCTAATTTCTTATTTTTAATTTAGTCCAAAATCGAAAATCCTAATTTACACTCACTTACTTATGCTAATTATGCTCGATATTACTAGGGTCAATTTCGGGATGTTACAGGTTTAAGGTGACTGTGAGGGGTGTATGTTCTAATCCTCTAGCTAATGTGTTATTAGCTATGCAAGCCTATTGATATTTAAGGAAAGGATGTGAGGCTTTCTTAGCCCTTGTTCTGGATTCAAAAAGAAAGCAAGTGAGAATTCAGGATATACCTATATTAAGGAAATTTCTTGATGTGTCTCTAGAAGAGTTGGCTGGTGTACCACCATTTAGAGATGTGGAGTTGTCTATCGACGTTGTGCCTGGAACAGTACTTGTGTCTAAGGCACCCTATCGAATGGTTCCTACTGAGTTGAAAGAACTAAAGACTTAGTTGCAGGAATTGTTAGATAGGGGCTTTACAAGACCTAGTATGTCTCCATGGGGAGCGCCAGTTCTATTTGTAAAGAAAAAAGATGGAACCATGAGAATGTGTATTAATTATAGATAGTTGAACAGGGTGACAGGGAAGAACCGGTATCCTTTACCAAGAATTGAGGATCTGTTTGAACGGTTGAGAGGGGCAGGTGTATTTTCAAAGGTAGATCTAAGGTCTGGTTATTATCAGTTGCAAGTGAAAAAGGAAGATATACTCAATATTGCATTTGGGACTTGTTATGGACATTACTAATTTCTACTAATGCCATTCGAGTTAACTAATGCACCGGCTACATTCATGGATTTGATGAATAGAGTGTTCAGACCATTTTTGGACCAGTTTGTAGTACTGTTCATTGACGATATTTTGGTCTATTCAAAGAATGAGAAAGAGCATGAGCAGCATCTGAGAATTGTGCTTCAGACCCTAAGGAAACATCAATTGTTTGCTAAGCTAAGCAAGTGTGAATTCTGGTAAAAGGAAGTGTCTTTCCTGGGGCATGTTGTGTTTTCTGAGGGTATAAAGGTAGATCCAGCCAAAATTGAAGCGATTGTGAATTGGAGACCAACGATGAATGTGCCTGAGATTCGAAGTTTTTTGGGGTTAACCGGGTATTATAGGTGATTTGTGCAAGGGTTTTCGGTGATTGCTTCACCATTGACTAGATTGCTTCGAAAGGGGGTAAAGTTTGAATGGTCCGATAAGTGTCAGGCGAGCTTCGAATGGTTGAAGAGAATGTTGGTGGAGGTGCCAATTTTAACTCAACCTATTTCTGGCAAGGAGTATGTTTTGTACCGTGATGCTTTTGGGATAGGTTTGGGTTGTATATTAATGCAAGATGAAAAGATGGTGGTTTATGCTTTAAGGCAATTGAAGCCACATGAGCAGAATTACCTGACTCATGACTTGGATTTGGCTGTAGTGGTGTTTGCCTTAAAGACATGGTGACACTACTTGTACGGTGAGAAGTGTAAGATCTTCACTGATCATAAGAGTCTCAAATATTTGCTAACTCAGAAGGAGTTGAATTTGAGACAGCATAAGTGGCTTGAGTTGTTCAAGGACTATGACTGTATAGTGGATTATCATCATGGCAAGGCTAATGTTGTAGCTAATGTATTAAGCAAGAAATTTGTCTCTGCTTTGTTATTACAACAAGTCAAGTAGAGGTTTACCTCAGAGGGAGCTTTGTTAGCTCAGTTGAAAGCAAGGCCTGCGTTAAGAGATAAGCTGGTAGTGGCACAGAAGAGTGATCCTAAATTACAGCAAATTTTGCAGTCAGTCAGAAGTGGTGATAAGATTGGCTACTCAGTGAATGAAGAAGGTGTACTATTTTATAAGAACCGGTTATGTGTTGCAAGTGATAAAGGGTTGAGGAAAAGACTTATGTGTGAAGCGCATAATACAATTTTTACTATGCACCTAGGTGGAAACAAGATGTATGAAGACCTAAAATAATTTTATTGGTGGCCTGGAATGAAAAAGTATGTGGTAGAATATATTTCGAAGTGTCTGACTTGTCAGCAGGTGAAAACAGAACATCAAGTCCCACATGGTTTGTTAAATCCTCTTTCCATTCCACAATGGAAATGGGATAACATTACCATGGATTTTGTTTCTGGGTTGCCTTTGACATCAAAGAGGCATGATTCATTACGGGTAATTATGGACCAATTTTCAAAATCAGCTCATTTTATACCGGTTCGAATGGACTATTCAATGGATCAGTTAACTGAGTTGTATGTGAAGGAGATTGTTAGATCGCATGGTATACCTTTGTCTATTGTGTCTGATAGGGACTCGAGATTCACTTCCAAGTTTTGGAAAAGTTTGCAAGCTGCAATAGGTACAAAGTTAAATTTCAGTATGGCATTCCACCTACATACTGATGACCAGTCAAAAAGGATTATCCAGGTACTATAAGATTTGATGCGGGCTTGTGTTCTGGATTTCTTTAAGAGTTGGGATAAGTATGTTCCATTAATGGAATTTGCTTATAACAACAGTTATCAATGGAGTGTTGGCATGGTGCCGTATGAAGTGTTATGTGGTAGAAAGTGTTGAACACCAGTTTGTTGGATAGAATTGGGTGAACACAAGATTATTAGTTTGAATTTAGTAAGGGATACTGAAGAGAAAGCAAAAATCATCCAGCAACGTTTAAAAGCTACTAGTGACAGGCAGAAGTCGTATGCAGACTTAAAAAGAAAGGACATCAAATTTGAAGAAGGTGATAAAGTGTTTTTAAAAGTGTCTTCCTGGAGAAAAGTACTGCGGTTTTGAAAGAAAAGAAAGTTAAGTCCGAGGTTCATTGGACCTTATGAGGTACTGGATAAAGTGGGATCAGTGGCTTACCGATTAGCTTTACCTCCGGCCGTAGCCAAGCTTCACGATGTCTTCCATAGCACTGGTGTAGGTGCTTTGGCAGCATCACGAAGTAGAAGAGGCGACATGGGAATCGAAAGCTGCTATGTGAAAATAATATCCCCACCTATTTGATTTAGGTATGCATTTTGCGGACGAAATTCTTATTAGGAGGGGAGAGTTGTAATGGCCTGAAATATAGCCTTGTACTATTTTGCTTAATGAGGGTAATTAGGATGAGTGAGGTATCGATTGGTTAGTATTGGACTTAAATTTAATAATATTAAGGACTCAATTGAATTAACAAAAGGAGTTAAGTGACTTATTAGCATTTGTGCATGATTAAACATTATGTGGGATCAATTAGCCTAATTAAATGGATTAAGGATTAATGGTGATTAAGGAACAAATGGCAGGTTTGGGAAGGTTGAATCCACGTGTGGCTTGGTGGCTTTGCTAACCCAGTCAAGCCAAGAAATATAAAGGGCTTTGGAGAGAGAAAGTTCAATTTATGCATTTCATCTCCTTCTTCATGGCTAAACTTCCACTCTCTTCCCCATTTCTTCACTCAATTGAATAATCTTGAGATAATAGTTGGTGTATGTGAGAATTCTATAAGTAGCATGGTGTTTGAAAGTGTGGTATGATCATTTAAGCAAGTGGTTGAATCAAAGAAGGATAAAGGAAAGGCTAAGATTGGAGAACCAAGTTCAAAGGGAGCCCTTTAGGAGCATAGGAGAAGAGGTTTGGGAATTTGCTTTATTTTATGTTCTTATTGTTAATTATTTAAATTTAGAGTATTAAGTATGGTACGTATGATTGGGATGGAAATTATAGATTGGTTTGACTAGAAAGTGATCATTGTGCTTTAACCCTAATTTTCGGATGCAATGTTGAATGCATAAATTATGAGAGAGGGATGGTACGTAGGTGAACATATTGTTAGAAGGATGAATTGGTCGAGAATGACATTTGAATAGGATTTAGAAGGCCTGCAATTGATATGAGAAATGAGGGTGGTAGTACAGCTGTGTTTTGGCATTGTTGCATGGGTCACAGTGACAACCAAAATGAATGCCACCGTGAGGTATGCAAGGATTCTATACTGCCGAGATAAACTTGTTATATCACGGTGACAACAAAATGGTTGTGACCGTGAGATACCATGACTTACATTTTGCCTGGTAATGTGAAGTATGTGACGTTGACAACCAAAATGGTTGTGATTGTGAGATACCCAAGAGTTTTATTCTGTCCGGGAGTGTGGAGTATGTCACGATGACAACCAAAATTATGGTGACCCTGAGATAGCTTAAGTTACATTATGTTTTGAGACATTTGTATGTCATAGTGATAACCAAAATGGTTGTGATCGTGAGGTACCCTATTTTTGCAATGACTTCTAAATCATTCATGATTGTTTTATGAATGTTGAGCAATAATTAATCAAGTCTAATATCATTATTAAGTGTCAAATGCTAAGAATAAATGTGGTGAACGTATGTGATTAATGAGCTTAAAATCGCTTGTTAAGTTGTGATCTATATCAAGTTGTGCTATGAGTTTATGTGATGAACTAATTAGATGGTGTGATGGTGGCTAGGGAATATGAATTTGATTAACAACTTACAAGTATGCGTAATTGAGAAATTATACCATTTTGCTCATGTGTACTTTCATAATTGCTGGAATATGAAATCAATTGAGCAAATAATCGCATTTAATAATTACAGCCTGCAAGTGAAGTAGTGGATAAATAGGCATGCCTATAGGGTCTAAGTGCTGTAGCCAAATGCTTCCAATTCCTCTGGAATCATCTATGAGATTTGAATCCTTATTGGATTCCCTAATGCGAATCTATTGATATTATTGATTATATTGCACCTTCGGGTACTGATGCGAATTTTTGGTATCTATAGATCCTAATGTGACTACTGTACCTTTGGATACTGATGCGATACCCGTTATCCGCATCTTTGAGTTGTAGGCAAGGCTTAAATAAAAGTGTTAAACAATCAAGAAATGCAAATTTTGCATAAAATACCTTTGAACATAATGTAATGTGCATGCAAAGATAATGTGTTAGTGGGAACCAAGAAATGACTTTCATAATTTGTTATGTATAATGAATATATGCATTTATGCTCATGTGATGTAGAAGTAAGCATGATTTTTTATTAGTTATGTTATGTTATATGTATATATGTGTATATATATTGTGTTATATCGTATATTGTCTTCCCCACTAAGCGATATCGCTTAACACGGGTTTTCTAATCCGTGTAGGTTTTGACGCGAAGTGATTCTGAAGGACAGATCCGCATTGCCAATGGTCAACACTATCTATAGCGTATGTCACACCCCATTTGCCCCCTAGTAGTATGAGCCATTTGTGTGTGTGCATTCGTTGTCTGTGCTTGGCATGTGACAAGTGTATTTTGGGTAAATTACATGTTTTAGGGTTTTGGTTAGTGTGTGGGTGCATATTTGATATTAGAGTGTATGTAAGTTGGTTTATGTTTGTGCGTGTTTACTCACATGGTTGTAGGATATAAGTGAGTAAGTTGGGTTGTAATGGTGTGTGCATGAGCATATCATAGTAGGGTGTGTTTTAGTGAGGGAGGTCTAGTGTGTGTTGTAGAGCATGTGTTTAGGTGTGAGTGATCAAATCCCACTAATGTGGAAATGACACATGGCTAGGGTTAGGAAAAGATGGATAGAAGAAGAAAGAGAATTGGGAAAGCAGAATTTCCATCTCTTTTTCCCGTTCTCCTCTTCTCTTTGTCTCTTCTTCTTCCTTTTCTCTTCTCGAAAGAGCCCTAGTTTGGATCCAAGTTGGTGTGGTGGGAATTGATCTTCTCTTAGTCTTATTTTGGGTAAGTTCTTGCATTTTTATCATCTCCTTCATCTTGTTCTTCTTCTTCTTCTTCTTCTTCTTCTTCTTCTTCTTCTTCTTTATCTTTTCCCATTTCTTGTTTGGGTTTTGATCTAGAGTTTATTGTTTGTGTGATTTGTGGGTTGTTTGGTTAGTTGAGCCTCCTCGTGATCCTAAAGGGAAGGAAAAGGCGTTGGGAAGTGGTGCTCATTAGATTGGAGCTAAGGAGTATCAGGTTTGGGAAAATTCTTGTGTTTGATATTTATGTATGACTTTTGGGGTTTGCATGAATTTCTAGAAATTTATGATGTGTAGATAGGCCTATATTGATATATATGATATGGATTTTGAGTTTTGATGAGTTATGTTGCATAATTATTAAATTATTGAACCAAATGTGAAGTGAATGAAATTTTACTGCAAATTTTATGGTTGTGATTTTTGAGATCTTGATTTGTGAATTGACAATTTGATTGTAATTAAATGTTGAAATGTTGTGTTTTATGTTGGTTATGGTGTATGGAAAGCTTAATTTGAGGTAAGATTGAGTTGGGAGTGATTTGGGTCAAAATGGTTTTAATTTCGGGAAAATTATGGGTTTATACATTTTGCTGAGGACTAGAAATCCCGCTCCTATCGCGAGCGCGACAGAAGATGAATTCCAGCTATTGCGTGTTTTGCCCTGAAGTTTTGTTGCCATTCGACTCGTGCTTGAATAGCACGACTCGTCCTGCCTTTGGCGTGTGCGAATTGTGCAGTTCAACGGGACGTCGGCGGAATGGGAGAGATCAGCACGACTTGTGATTGAGCAGCAAGGCTCGTGTTGTTTGGGCTTCTTCTGCATGTCGTGCTTTAGAGCACGACTAGGAGGAAGAAGGACATCAGACACGAGTCATGTCCTTTAGCACGACTCGTGTCTGATGTCTTACTGTCGCGAGCGTGACAGAGACCCTAGTCTGCCCTATTTTTCTCTCGCGCCTAGTTTTCCGAAAATGAATTTCAAATGTCTTTTTCTTGCCTTTTCCCTTCTGTATGCTATATGAACTTGATTATATGACTAGTATTATGTGGAATATGCATGATAAATTATATGTTGTGAATTGAAACAAGATTTGGATTATGCATGACCTGTAAGAGTCAGTCTAGTGGATGGTTAGGCATGCCTAATAGAGTCTTTTAGCTGCAACCTCAGTTCCGTTTGGACCCCGATCAGGTCGCCGTCTAGTTCCTCATGAACCTTTATGAATTTTGGATCTTGTTTAAGGTCCCTCAGAAAAATTGTTTTGAATGTGATAAAATGAATGGTTTTTGATTCGTACCCGTAAGGTACTATCTGTATTCGATTCGTACCCATAATGTACTATCTGTATACTCGTTATCCACTATTATGAGTCAGTAGGTGCTCTGTTTGTTTTGTTCTGCTTCGATATGATTACAAGAATATGATATTTGAATGCGCATAATGATAAGTATGAGAAATCAGTTATTATGTATATGGAATTTGGATATGAGCTTCTGAATGTATGATTCTATTATGCAAGTATAATTATATATCTGATATGAATATCTGCATATGTCATATCGTATGTGTTATGCCTCGACGACCATTGTGAATGGCCGTCCATGTTATTTGAGCGTTTCCCCACTAAGCGTTATCGCTTAGCACGGTGTTTTATCCGTGCAGGTGCGGAAGGCATTGTTGCTTTAGGAGAGTCACCGCCAGTCAAGCCAACACAGAGGGATTAGTGTTAGGGTTTATTTTTGTAGTATTTTATGATGATTCTTTTTGTAATAGAACTCTCTTTGTATCAGTAATTTTGTAAGCTTCCGCTCTATTTATTTTGGATATGTAATTCTTTTGTATGGGCAATTGATCAGAACATTATTGTAATGAATGTTGTTATATTAATGCATGATCATGATGATGTTTCTCTATAGTTTTAATTTTCGCTGTATTTCCGTATGTTGGTGATGTGTGAATGTATGCTTTGTATCGATTTGTTTGGTGTGACACCCCTGCTCCTACCGCATCTCACTCCGATCCGGATGGGTTCGCCTACGTATGGGTAGGGGGTGTTACAGTTTTTGGTATCAGAGCCTGGTTTAGGCGTTTCTGGGTGTTGTTGTGTATAGACATATGTCTAGGACTGTGTCAGCTGATGCGGTTGTCTTTGCTTGATTTAGATGGATTCTGATTCTTTTCGAGAGTCGCTTGAGGGATCAGCTGAAAGCGTGAATCCCCAAGCTGTTGATCCTTCTTTTTCGGTGTTGGCTCAACCTGATAGGGTACAGACCGAGGCCGTAGCCATACCCTTCGAGGCGATGCTTAAGCTATCTCAGGACATGGCTCGAGTCTTGGAGAGAGTGACTTCCTCTAAGGCCCCAACTGAGAGTATGAGAAGAGCTGGTGCTGAAGACTTTTATGGAACGGGTTTGGATGAGTCGGAGGTCGCTGAGAAGTGGATTGATAAGGTAAAGCGTACTTTGAGAGAAGTCTGGTGTCCTCCTGATCAGAAAGTAGAGTGTACAGTGGCTTTACTGCAAGGGTCTACATATGAATGGTGAGAGTTGGTTTGTAGGCATCCTCAGTTGCCTGACCCGATTTCATGGGATTTCTTTGAAAGAGAGTTCATGAACAAGTATGTGACTCAGACATACAAAGATGCAAGGTGGGCTCAGTTCTTGAGTTTGAAACAGCAGGCGATGTCTGTGTCCGAGTTTGAGAAGGAGTTTAACCGATTGGCTAAGTATGCACCGGAAGGTATTTTCACAGAGGAGTTCAGGTGTAGGCATTTTGAAGCCGATTTGAATGAGTCATTACGGGCGATGTTGATTTCTTTGATGGGTACTCTAGGAGTGGGGTATTACCAGATTGTGCAAGCTGCTGTTAGGGCTGAGAGGTCAGATTATGTTTTGAGAGAGAGGGCTCTGAGGAGGAATCCCTCTCCTGGAGGTTCATCTTCTTCATCCTCAGGTAAGAGGTCAAGGAACCCGTAGGATGAATCATCTGCAGGCCTGGCTACTAGAGGTAGAAGACAGGGTCCAGCTTCAGTATCTGGTTCAGGTAGAGGTAATTCGGGTGTAAGGACTGAGATGTTATTTGAATGTTCTCACTATAACAAGCAGCACAGAGGTGAGTGTAGGTTGCTCACAGGTGGGTGTTTCCGTTGTGGGAGCACCGAGCACTTTTTGGCCAATTGTTCAAGATCGATTGAGGCTTTGGGTGATCAGCGAGAGGCCAGTAGAGTTGGTTCGAATAATTGAAATAAACAAATGATTAATCAAATGAATTGATAGTTAATTTGGTGTAATTAATGAATATGCAACATAAATGATAATTATAATAACCAAATAAAAATAATATAACATCATAAAATAATAATACTAATATATAATATAAAATAATCATAAAATAACAAATATAAAGATAATAACAATGATTATAATAAACATAATAATAATAATAATAATAATAATAATAATAATAATAATAATAATAATAATAATAAACATAACAGAAAAATAAATAAATAAATATATATATAATAATAATAATAATAATAATAAATCAAAATAATATAATAAATATATAAATAATAATAATAATAATAATAATATATAAAATAATAATAAAATAGAAATAAAATAAATAAATAAAAAAGGAATAGGGTTTACCGTCGCCGGAGGCTCACCGGATGGGAGGTGGTCGACACTTCCCCCACCGGACGATAGATCAGCGCACCAGGAAGGCGGCGATGGTGGTCACGCGCCGGAATGTCGCCGAAACTGGCCGGAAATTGTCGCGAAACGTCGCTGTTCTTCACCCGCGTTATTATCTGACGCGCCTCTCTCCGGCCAGCGGTGGATGATCGGACGGCAGGGGGAGCTTCGTCCGGTTGTGGGGAAGTCGGTGGTGAGGCGCGTGTCTGGTTTCGGCAGCGGGGGTGGCCAGCGGAGGCCCTCTCTTTTCTTCCTTTTTCTTTTCCTCTCTGGCGTGTGCGTCGGTTTTGTTGGCTGGTCCCTTACTCTGTGTCTTCCTTTATTTCTTTGGATTTTCACTCTCTTTGTTTTCCGTTCTTTTTCTTTTGGCCAATCTCTCTTTGATTTTCTTTTTCTTTCTATTCCTTTGTCTTCAGTTCCTTGCTCCCTCTTTTTCTATTTCACTTTGTTTCTTTTCTTTTTCAGTTTCTTCTTCTTAGTTGCCGAGAGAGCCCCCTTCCATTTCTTCATCTTATTCTTTTATACCCAAAATTAGGGTTAATTAGGTGCACATGGTAATTTCCTCCATTTTTCTATTTTCTGATTTTTTTATTTTAATTTTTTTATTCAAATTACTACATATTAATCAATTAAACCCACTATGAATTAAATACTCTATATTTTAATAACTATCTAATTTAATCAATCTATTATACTAACTAGTAAATTAACTAATTAATATTTAGTTATATATACTAATTGATATTTTACATATACTTTAATTACCCAATTAACTAATCAATTAACTAAAAATATTAACTAATTAACTAAATAATTAACCTAATCTTAATTTTTACCTTACAATATTAACCAATTAAAATAATCTAATTTCTATTTTTTTAATTTTTAACTTTTGCCTACATATTTTATATTTTTTGTTGGAGGAAATATCAAGGAGCTTAAAGAGCCAAAATTGTAATTTATTTTTTTTCTCTTTTTTTTCTTGGGTCGGAACTCGGTGTCTACAGTTGTCCCCAATTTTGGAGAAGCTAGTGCCTAGACACCTAGGTGAGCCAAAATTCAAAGAAGGAAGAGAGAGAATTACATACCTGGGGATGCCGGACCTTACCCTTTTTGCTGGGGAAGTAGCGATGCGTCGAGTCTGATCCGGACTTACAAAACGCGAGGGTTGCTCTCCTGAGCTGCACCGAGTCTGCTCTAGACTTACAAAGTACGGATGGTTGCTCTCCTGAGCTGCACCGAGTCTTCTTCGGATTTACAAAGTGCGATTATGGCTCTCCTGAGCTGCACCGAGTCTTCTTCGGACTGTACAAAGTGCGATAATTGCTCTCCTGAGCTGCACCGAGTCTTCTTCGGACTGTACAAAGTGCGATAATTACTCTCCTGAGCTGCATCGAGTCTTCTTCGGACTGTGCAAAGTGCGATAATTGCTCTCCTGAGCTGCCCCGAGTCTTCTTCGGACTGTACAAAGTGCTGATGTTCTCTTGAAATGGGCGCCCTTCTGGCCCGGGTGTCCTCCTGGACTGCTCTTCTGAGCGGGGCGTTATTCTGAACTGGGTGTCCTTCTGGACTGCTCCTCTGAGCGGGGCGTTCTTCTGAACTTGGTGTCCTTCTGGACTCATCTCGGCATGCATGGTGGCTAATCTATATTGCCAGTCCCGTTTAGGCTTGTGGACTTTCCTTGCTAACCTCCATTCAATCTGTAAGCTACGATTCTGATCTGTTGATTCTCATCTAATCCGTAATATTGAATGTGATCTTGAAGGACATAATGTTTGATCTGTTTATTCTTCCTTTTGACTATTGGTCATTTTCGAATTGGTGTAAAACCATGTTCCTCATCTCGGTCTACACAGCGTGAGGTGAAATGTTGTCTAACTACATCATCTGTTGCGATCTGTTTTATCGCTGGTGCCCCCCTAACCACGTCCCGGCCTGCACGGTGTCTGTGAGATGCAGTACTCTCTGACTACAACCTCTGTTTGCGATCTATTATACCGCTGGTGATCCTCTAGCCTCGTCTCGGCTTGCACGGTGTATGTGAGATGCAGTACTCTCTGACTACAACCTCTGTTTGCGATCTGTTCCACCGCTGGTGATCCGCTAGCCTCGTTCCGGCCTGCACGGTGTCTGTGAGATACAGTACTCTCTGACTACAACCTCTGTTTGCGATCTGTTCCATCGCTGGTGATCCCCTAGCCTCGTCCTAGCCTGCACGGTGTCTGTGAGATGCAGTACTCTCTGACTACAACCTCTGTTTGCGATCTGTTCCATCACTGGTGATTGAACGTTCTGTCTTGATAACCGCCTCTAGGCTTGCACAGCACAACCTTGGTAACTTCCAACTAAATCCGTGTAATATCCTATCACCATCCGGCTATTACAATGTCTGATCTGCTAACCTACATCCGGCTAGTACGATGTTTGATTTGCTAACCCATCCAGTCTACTTGGTGTCTACCTGTTGGGAGCGTTGTCAGATGTGTGCCCCCTGAAGGACGATTGGTTGTTCACCATTTTCTTGATTGTACTGACTGTGACATGCCAGATATCGATTCCTCTATCATCTCCAATGCAGCCTCCTTGTTGAAAAGACCTGCATACTTCTCAAGAGGGTGAGAGAATTTGATGTTGAGCCTCCGGGGCAGAAAAAGATTTGAGCTTTCTCAAAGAAAGACTTAGATTGGAAATTTTGTTGTTTACCTGCAGGCGGGTGATTTTTCTATTTTGTTTTTGTTTTCGAATTTTCTTTGTTTTGCTTTTGACCTTTACATTTTGAATGTATTTACAGTATGTTGGATTTTCAAGGCCTTGAAAATGTCTTCTTCTTTTTGTTTTTCTTTGTCGTTTGAGAATTTGTATTTTTTTTTTGTTGTTTTGGTTTAAGAAGTCGTTTTTGTTATTTTGGTTTGAGAGTTTGTACTCTTGTACATTTGAATTTGTTTGAGAATTTGTACATTTGTATATTTGCATTTGTTACACTTTGTGTGATGTGTGTGAGCGTATATCTTATGATAGGGAAACTTACCTGATTGCCCCCGACATGGCATGCATGAGTCTGACTGAACTCATCTCTTGAATCATCTTTAAACCTGAGGTCTATTCGGACCCCTCATGTGAACCATGTATATATACAAAACACTGTGCACGTGTGTGGAATCATGTGTGCTCAATGTACATTCATTTGAATCCAAATTGTGCGAGGTGTGTTAGCGTACATCTTATGATAAAAAAAACTTACCTGTTCGCTCCCGGCATAGTGTGCATGGAGAGGCTTATTCTTTTCCCTCTTGGGAGCAGATCCTTGAGATTCTGCTCTCATTAGGACTTCATCTTGATTATTGTACAAGCATACATCTCATGGTACAGAAACTTACCTTGCTACTCCTGGCATAGTGTGCATGGAAAGGCTTGTCCTCTTAAATGTCTTCTTAGGAGCGGGTCGTTGAGATTCCCTTCTCGTGAGGACCTTATCTTGATCCGATTGTTCGGCATGGGTGAGCATCGATGTAGATTCAAAACTGTACCTTGGCTCACTTTTGCGTCTGATTTGCCTCCGACTATAGTATGTGTGGATAATTTGGCTTCTCAAAGAATCTTATCTTCTGCAGATTTATGTGATTCCGGATCGCCCTGAGCATGGTGTATCCGATAGGCTTGTCCTTCTGGGGCGTTTCACCTCTGTACATATTTACTTGATTTTATGCTGGATACAGTGGCCGATAATGTTGAGCTGAACCTATATATTGGATCACCCTTGCTCATGAGGTCTATTCGGACCCTTCCCTCTAAGTCATGTACACAATAACATATACAAAAGATTGTGTGTGCGTATGGAATCATGGGTATGAAATATACACATAAAGTTATATACATGAGACATAAGCAAAGGATTAGTGTACAAGAATTGTGTGTACAACCATAAGTGTAACGGACTAAATGCACGTGATATGCAGGGCAATATGCAAAAAATTTATGCATGTGAGATGCAAAAATGGATAGACCACATCCTAGGTGATTAAGGGATCCATTGAGGGTACTGCTCAGCTGCTCACATTGTCTGATGCTCCCAATGATCTAGAAAAGTGTTGTCTTGGCTTCATGGACTCTGACCCCTAAACTTTTCAAAGAGAACTGCCTCGTGCGCATTTTTTTGCCCCCCTGTCAGATGAGCATTTTGCCGCCAGCACCCTGAATCAAGTTCTGCATTATACGGCACCTGTCTAAAGGGAAGTCATTTCAAGTAATGCTGCCTTATTGCTCCAGGCTTCAAAAGTCATTGTTTTAAAGGTAGTGCGTCCCTTGTGGATTTTCACACTAGCTTTTCTTAGCGGAAAATGCGTCCATTTTTGGGATTTTCACATAACTCTGTGCCTAACTTTTGCCTGGAATGGACCCAACCCACTCCAGCGGCTTTTTTTATTTTTATTTTTTTGAAGGATAGACTGCCTGTTCCCAGGTTTTCGCCCTGCCCTTTGGCCTAAATTTTGCTTAGAGAGCCAGTCACGGTTTTCATCTCTAGCGGCCCTTTTTTTTCTTTTTTCTTCTTCTTCTTCTTCTTCTTTTTTTTTTAATGCTTCATGAGGTTGCTTTTTTCATTACTACCCATTGTGCTTGATAGTTCAAAGGGATTAATGATGAAGTGAGGCATCCCTGTCTTTCCAAAGTGGACCTTTATCTTCGGCTTTTACCTCCAGATACCATAACCTCTGGGCAAGCTGCCGGTGAAGACTATTATGCCATCTATCGGGGGTTGTTCTTTCACTCCCCCTAATGCACTCAAGAGGTGGGTGTTTAGTCTCATAGTGGATAACTCATCGACTTAGACATCTCGATAATGAGAGTAGTAGCAGGGCATAGTCATTTAGATTTCATGCATTCAGCAATGAACAACATTTCTCTTTTTATAAATGAACTAGAAAATAATGAACACATGTATTCGCAAAGATTGTGTACATTTCAATATGATTTCTCCACATATGATCATTATCTAACATCGATTCAAAATGCAAAACTATATCTAATCTCAGAGTATATCTTGTAAGCATTAAACTCCTGTCTCCAATTAGCCCTCTTGGTTTTCTTGATTGGATATTTTCTCTCGAGCCTCTAATTTTTGACCAGGATGCCTTCTTTTTCGGTTTTTACCCTGACGAGGCGCCCAATTTTAGCAAGGCCGCCTTTTTTGGGTTTTCGACCCGCGGGGCTTTTATTCTCTTCTTTTGATTTTTAAGTGTTTTGCCATTGACTCTCATGGGTTTATTAACATTGACCAGTTTTTTGAAGTCCTCTTCATTACTGTCCATTGCTGCTGTCTCAGATAACTTCTAAAGGACAGATGGAATCCTCTTACATTGTCCTAAATTTGTCTCATTCATGTGGAACATCTGGTCTTATTGAATCTCTCTCTTTTTGTGGTTGTTTCCTGGCTTCCTCCCCGGATGATCGAGCAGAGTATTTTCTCATAGATCAAACTGTGGTAATAATTTCATGACATTGTCTTTGTCTGACCTGCTCAGCTGCTGCTGCCGTCGCTGCATCCAGTCTTCTTCTGAAATCTGTACTTTTATGATCGTCTTTAAACATTTGAGCTTTACGTCTATCACACATACTGCTTCTGCCCCCCGTGACCCTTGTAAGGGGTTCTGACGGTGGTTTTTTTTTAACAGCAAAGTGTAGAAGGTAACCTTTCTGCTACATCTTTGTAGTTTTGAGCCATCTTGACCAAGATCTCCTTATTAACAGCCTATCCTACTCCATTGGTTTAAAGGCGATGTAGAGGAGACTTGTGGTCTTTTAATGCCGCGCCACCGAAGGGACTCCCTAGCTTTAGTCATAGCTTACTTTGCATGGTGAGGGAGACCATTTTGACCTGACCCTATCCGTTGGGGTTGTAGGGCACACCTCCCCTATAGTGTCTGTTTCTAAGCTTGAGGAACCTACATCCATTGCAAATCGATGTAATTCTTATGGTCCTTTCCAAAAGTACGGGCATGTGTGGATCAATGGGATTTGAACAAAGCTTGCCCCTAATCAGCATTCCCTTGCCATCTGATCAATTCTCTAAATTTTTCCAATTTTTTTCTTTTTTTTATCATTAAACTTTTCCCACTTTTTTTTTCTCTTTTTTTTTTATTTTCTTTTTTCCTGCTTCTTTTTTATTTATTTTGATTTTTTTTAACCCCTCAAATAGCATTCCCCTTTAACAAGCTTTGCTCAAATCCTGGAGTTCACATGTACGCGCACCTCTTTTCATCTCCGTTTGCGTCCACCAGTCCGGCGTTGAATTTCGACTAGAAATTTTAGCTTCATTCTTGCTTGTGGATTCCCAATTTTTTTTGACCTATTCTGCCTCATTCGACTTTAATCTTATGAACTTCTGACTGGCCTATGATTGATGATTCCGTGATTAACTCTTGACACATCTTTATATGTCCAGGCAAAGACTTCTTCAGAACTTTTTTTTTCATTCTCTTAAATTTTTATCTCACATCAGGAGTTATAATAGATGCAATCAAGATTTTCTTCAGATTTCCCAAAGTTCTGAGATTAAATTGAGTGGCATCAATTAAATAAATGTAAAATATGAATGAGCCATGATCATGTATAATGAAATCACAACAGATATAACACAAGTAAGCAAATGCATTCATCTTATTAGTGAAATCAAAATGTCATTACTAAATAGTTCAAAAATAAAAAGAACATTCTAAACAGCTAATCAACTTCCGCTCCTGCCAACACAACTACCGCGGCCGATGGTCTATCATCATCCTCGAAAATCATTTTGCCTTTCCACCTAGGCGCTTAGTCCATCTTATTCCTTCCCTCCCGCTTCTCTAGGTCAGAGATTTGCTGGGAATCAATCAGGTCCTGAATGGCATGTCTTAAGGCCTTGCAATAATTAGTGGTATGCCCAGTGTGCTGGTGGTAGGCGCAATACTCATCTTCCTTATGATTGGGCTGTCCTGGGCTTCTAGTTGGCCTAGCTGGCAATGGCTGTAATATCCCCTCCTTCATCAGCCTCTTGAGGGCCCAGGATAAAGATCTTCCCAAATTAGAAAAATACCTTTGCCTCACCTCTGTGGTTGGTGCTTTTACAATCTTTTCCTTTTCTGGGTCTAGCACTAGTTCTTAGAGGCGATCTTTCAGAGGGCGGCAGTAGTCTGTTCTATGCCCTGAATACTGGTGATACGCATAATACCAGTCTGTTCTGTGCCTTGATTTTCCCTGACTTGGGGCAGGCCCGGCAGGCAAGGGTTGCAACTTCCCCTTCTTGACAAGACAGGTGAAGTGCCAAGATAATGGCCTACCCAAGATAGTGAGGTGGGACTGAACCGCTCTAGTGGCTGAGACTTCTACAGCCTTAGCATTTGCCTTACTACTGTCAAGGCCTCCTGAGCTTTCATCTTTTGGAGTACGCATGATTGCAGGGTCTTCATCCTCTTCGAACATAATGCCACGTTCTAAAATAGGCCTCCTATTTCGTCCTTGCTCAACTGGTGAATCAAATGACCTCTTACCTCTGGTCTCAGAAGGAAGAGGAGGTGCTGGAGCCGTCCCTATATGAGCCTTCTCGATCGTGGTCGGCTTTCCTTGGTTAAGAGATGTTGCCATAAGCTGAGCTTGGAGCACCAATGCCATAACATCCATTCTTTCCTTGATCACAGCTAATAGCCTATTTTCCATCTCTTCAACCCTTTTATTTATCTCTTTAGCAATCAGGGCATGAGTCTCTTCATTCTATTGTAAAGGGCCAGCCATCTTTAATACCTTCAGATGCTCCGGTAAGGATGCTAGGTATCTGTCGGCCAATCCAAACTCTGATCGTTCTTCGGACAACTATCGGGATCCCTAAACCACCCAAGCAAATGGTCTACGATGGCTGAAAATCAAAGGGTTAGAGTGATGCATGAATAATATGCAATGCATGGTTGTACTGTGCAACAAAAATGGTATACAATGGCTAAAAGAGATTACAATGATACATGTGAGACATGTGAAAAATTATACACAAGACAATATGTACATGTAATAATTTTATGTAAAGAAAAGGATGTATACATGTAGAAGAAATACAAGAATTTATTTGTGCATGACTGACATGGATATGCAATGCATCATTCACAAACACATGCAAGCAGGTAGGTCCTTCCAACCTTATTGCTCCCACACATGAGGTCGTGCGGTCTCTGTCCTAGGTGGGCTTGATCCACGGGTTAACAGGGAACCCAATGGATGTGCATGGTGCACGGTGAAAATCCGGCAGTATAACCTCTCTTAGCTAATGTGTATACGTATGGGTTTTGACCATCATGTATTTAGGCAGCCCGAATAAGTTGACATGGGCCTATCGGGGCATGAAAGCCTTTGATTAGGTGACCAATCGGATTATTTGGGTTTGTCCAATACAAAATGATCCATATAGCAAGCAATGTATTACGGTTCATACCACCTAGGGAAAGTATCTATTGTCATTACATGAGCTTTGGTCAAAGGTGGTGTTACTTTAGGGCTACCCAAGCATGGTCCCTGCCGACGGGTCTAGCTCATCACGAGCGTAACAACCGATCGGGTCTCCATTTAATATACCTTGACGGTACGAGGCTTGGGTTGGTGATTATCCTTAACACTTCCCTAAATTGAGTGAAAATAGGGTCGTGCTTCGGGAACGCACCGGGGCTAAAAGAGGGACCAAACTAGCATAGATCTAAGGCTCTAATAAGATGCTATGCAGTTTTTGAAAGAAGATGAAATTTTTAAACTCTATTATAATTTTTAATCAAGGTACTTTCAAATCAAAGTCTCGAGTATGTCCCCAGTGGAGTGCCACTGTGACGCGCGCCGAACCTCGTGTCCTCCCGAAAGCCCACTTCAGGGCGATCAGGAAAGGTTCATAAAACTTGTAAGGTATTTACAAGTGCGTCTATTTTGGGCAACAATGAGGTTTCTTGGAGTCGCCACCCAGTAGAACATTGGGAAGGGTCGTCTAGCCTTATCGAGCCTAAGACGGCGCATACATATCCATCTTGAGCTAGCCAGAGGGATCTTGGAGGCCTCATCCTCTATTCCCCTAGAGCCTAGGATTGTGTATTTAAGCCTTTTGGTGTGACTCAAGAGGTGTCTTGGAAGTCCTAGACTTCTCGCCTCTTGAGCCCCAAAGACCAGAGTGAGTTCGGGACTTCTCATTTATTTATACCTTGATCAATATTATAATTAAGTTTTGAATTCATTGTTTCACCATCTTTCCACACGATGTATTTTAATTAACGGCGCAATCTTTCATGTCCAAAGCGGTAAAAGGAAGTAAAAATCAAAATAAGGCATTCAAAAGTATATTACAATAACACCAGGAGCGGAATACAACTCCCATTTGTAAAAGTGCAATACATGTATAAAACGGGTTATTCATTAATAATGAGGACATTGGTCCTACCATGCACTTATGATAAAGCGATTTCTAGTGAATAATTTATTGGATGAAAACAGGACATTGGTCCTTAATTTTACAAAAAAATCCAAATTAATTACTATAAAACATTAATCCACTTTTATTACAGCGATATAAAATAATTTACATAAAATAATGTTGAATAATAAAGATAAATAAATAAATAAATAAAAATAAATAATAGACAAGGTTAGAAGGATCAAGCCAGGTGGGAACGCTCAACATTTGGCCAATGCCATCATCTTACATCCAAGCCATCCCAAGAACAAATAATATTATCTCACAAAATAAATAAACACATCAGTGTCAAAAAAATCCGAAATAAGGATAAATATAGATAAACAAATAAATGAATACTTGGATAAAGTAAATTAAAAAAATAATTAAAGTTAATAATGGATTAAATTAAATTAAATGGTAAATAAATCGATAAATGAATAATTGAAATAAACAAATGATTAATCAAATGAATTGATAGTTAATTTGGTGTAATTAATGAATATGCAACATAAATGATAATTATAATAACCAAATAAAAATAATATAACATCATAAAATAATAATACTAATATATAATATAAAATAATCATAAAATAACAAATATAAAGATAATAACAATGATTATAATAAACATAATAATAATAATAATAATAATAATAATAATAATAATAATAATAATAATAATAATAAACATAACAGAAAATTAAATAAATAAATATATATATAATAATAATAATAATAATAATAATAATAAATCATAATAATATAATAAATATATAAATAATAATAATAATAATAATAATATATAAAATAATCATAAAATAGAAATAAAATAAATAAATAAAAAAGGAATAGGGTTTACCGTCGCCGGAGGCTCACCGGATGGGAGGTGGTCGACACTTCCCCCACCGGACGATAGATCAGCGCACCAGGAAGGCAGCGGCGGTGGTCAGGCACCGGAATGTCGCCGGAACTGCCCGAAAATTGTCGCGAAACGTCGCTGTTCTTCACCTGCGTTATTATCCGACGCGCCTCTCTCCGGCGAGCGGTGGATGATCAGACGGCAGGGGGAGCTTTGTCCGGTTGTGGGGAAGTCGGTGGTGAGGCGCGTGTCCGATTTCGGCAGCGGGGGTGGCCGGCGGAGGCCCTCTCTTTTCTTCCTTTTTCTTTTCCTCTCCGGCGTGTGCGTCGGTTTGGTTGGCTGGTCCCTTACTCTGTGTCTTCCTTTATTTCTTTGGTTTTTCACTCTCTTTGTTTTCCTTTCTTTTTCTTTTGGCCAATCTCTCTTTGATTTTCTTTTTCTTTCTATTCCTTTGTCTTCAGTTCCTTGCTCCCTCTTTTTCTATTTCACTTTGTTTCTTTTCTTTTTTAGTTTTTTCTTCTTAGTTGCCGAGAGAGCTCCCTTCCATTTCTTCATCTTATTCTTTTATACCAAAAATTAGGGTTAATTAGGTGCACATGGTAATTTCCTCCATTTTTCTATTTTCTGAATTTTTTTATTTTAATTTTTTTATTCAAATTACTACATATTAATCAATTAAACTCACTATGAATTAAATACTCTATATTTTAATACCTATCTAATTTAATCAATCTATTATACTAACTAGTAAATTAACTAATTAATATTTAATTATATATACTAATTGATATTTTACATATACTTTAATTACCCAATTAACTAATCAATTAACTAAAAATATTAACTAATTAACTAAATAATTAACCTAATCTTAATTTTTACCTTACAATATTAACCAATTAAAATAATCTAATTTCTATTTTTTTAATTTTTAACTTTTGCCTACATATTTTATATTTTTTGTTGGAGGAAATATCAAGGAGCTTAAAGAGCCAAAATTGTAATTTATTTTTTTCTCTTTTTTTTCTTGGGTCGGGACCCGGTGTCTACACACCGCAAATCGGGCCTAGTTGGACTTAGCAAGCTAAGTCGCATAAGCGACGGGTATTTCAGTAATTTGTACATGAGGGATTTTGGACGATAAGGATTTAAATTGCAAAGTAATTAATTAAATAAGTCAAGTGTGAGAAATTATTGGGTGTGCATGTGGTGTTTGGTTGTAGGGTGTTTCATTGTGGCATTTATCAAGTGGTTAGTGTGTTTGGTACCATGGTTGGAAAATATCTACCTAAGAGTTATCTAATGAGGTAAGTGTATGGTGCCTTAGTGTTTGAAAGTCAAAGGGGGATTTGTGGTCCAATGAGAATTTGCCATGTGGATTGTGGTTGGTGTGCATTAATGAAGAAATTAAGAAAAGAGAGTGAGAGAGAGAGAGAACACAGATTTGTTCCCATTCTCCCTTCCCTCTCACGCCTCCTCTTCCTCTTCTCTTCTTCATTTCTGCTTTTTCCTCTTCTTTTTTGTTTGGCTGGTATTTGAACTTGCTTAGATGTGGTTTTGATTGAGTTTTAGGAGCAAGATTAAAGAGGTATGTGTTTGGGTTTAGGGCTCCTGCGTTTCTGGGCTTTTCCTCTTCTCCTTTTTCTAGTTTTGCTAGTTTTGTGTTAAGGTTTGGATGAGTAATTTTCTGGGTTTGTGTTTGTGCAAGTTTGTGGTGGCAAGAAGAACCTTAAGGGCAAAGTAAGGATTGAAGATTGAAGCTTAAAGAGATTGTGGGTTGTGCTTCAAAAGAGGTTTGGGAACTTGTTTTCTACATTTTCAGTTTGGGTTGTCTGCCCTAATTCTTCTTAGATCATGAGTGTGTGTTTATGTTTGATTCCCAGTAATTGGGTGTTTTAATATGAGTTTTATGCATGTATTTGTTTGGTTAAATGTACTAGTAAGGCATGATAAGGATTAAATTGAAGGTACGTGAGAATTGAAAGTGAAAATGCATGATTTAGTAAACTCTGTTAAGTTTTCATTTGACCTCTATGCAATGTTTTTATCATAAGTATAGTTTTAGATCTCTAAATTGAGTTATTCTTGAGCTATTAAAACTATGATTTCCATGCCTTTAAATATCTCAGAAATAGACTTGGACTAATTCTTGCTTTAAGATCCTGAAATTTTGCCAAAACCGTGGTGTCCCTGTTTGGGTCGGGTCACTTGAACACTATAGGTTGTTTAGATCATATCTGAAGTTTTAGATGTCTAATTGATCTTAAATTTGTTTCTTTTGCAAGTTAACATCCTAGGGAACATTTGTTAAGGTGGAAGGTTTGCCTAACAATATCGTTTATGTGTCAGTTTAGGCTGAACAAATAGGAGCAGTGTAGCAGTCCTGAATTCTGGCTTCTGTTTTGCAAGTTCCAGGTAGGTCACGGTGGCAACCAATTTCATTGCCACCATGATATACCAAAACACTGGGCAGAATGCTTGTTTTTGGATCTCACGGTCACAACCAAGTGGTTGCCACCGTGACTAACCTCTAGTTAGCATATTTTGAGTGTTTTTCTTCCCGAATCGACCCTAATTTTGCCCCGAAAGTTCTTACCACTTGTCTAACTTGTATTTAACGTTATAAGATGGGTATATGAATGCTTTTCCAATTGAATTATATGTAAGGTATGCCATGACATAAGATTTAAGAAGGGAACCAAATATTTACATGCATTTTTGGTTATCGAACATGACATGCAATGTGATATGGTTGATTTTGAGAATTCATCATTAGAATCTTAGGTTGGCATGATTTGATGATGTTGATGCGTTGTGATTGAAGTGTGAGCGAGGATATAATGGTTGGAGAGAGAGAGATCTGGTTTTGGCCTGGGGTTGTGGTGTTTTGGCTCGGAAATGTTGCATCTGGGCATGGGTCACGGTGACAACCATTTCGGTTGTGACCGTGAGGTATGCATCAGATGCATTATACCGAGAAGCTTTGGCATGTCACGGTGACAACCAATCTGGTTGTGACCGTGACCTACCCTGTTTTTGCAAGAAAACCCTTATTTTATTCGGGATGATTTGGAAGAGTAAGATACTGATTTAAGCACATACAATGACACTTAATAATAGCTATATACTAATAAGATGAATGCTATGAATGTGAATCCAAAATATGAATATGCATATGTATGGTTATGATTTTGGAATATTATGGAATACTATAATTGTCTTTTGTATGAGTCAAATATGCTTAAGTTATGAACTCTATATGTGATCGAGAATTTCGCTATGACGAATTAACAGAATATTATGGTTAATGTCTGATTGCAGTAATATGCCTAGCCTGTGAGCTCAATGTGCCTTGTTTATATAATCGGTTTATGCATATTAAATATTATGGCTGTTTACTTTGAGCATGATGATATATATATATAAATATGATGTTCTTCGAAATATGATCTGTTTTATGCATGGCCTGCGAGAGTCAGTCTAGTGGATAGTTAGGCATGCCTAATAAAGTATCTTTAGCTGCAGCCCTTTGAACGTTTGGACCCTGATCAGGTCCCTGTTTGGTTCCTCGCAAACCCTTTAGTGTGAATGGATCTTGTTTAAGATCCCCTTTCGTTAAAATGTTTTCGAATGTGGAAAATGATGTTGTTTTTGGATTCGTACCCGTAAGGTACCCTTTGGCCGATTTGTACCCGTAAGGTACTATCCGTATACTCGTTATCCGCTATTTTGAGTCAGCAGGTATTCAATTTGTTTTGTTTGATATGACAAGAGATATGATATTCGAATGAGCAAGATTTTGCACATATGAATCAATTATGAATTTCTGAATGATTTAAATGTGGCACAAGCATGTATATTGTGGGTGGTTAGTTGTATATATCGTGTTGTGACTGCGTTTGGAGATGAATTACTATGTATATGAATGCGTGCTAGAATTACTAAATGCCATGGTTAATTTGTATGTACATCAATGTGATTTGGTACTGCTAACTGTTATGGTTAAGTATGTGAATTAGTATGCGTATGAATGTGATCTTGAGCTAGGTTTGAGGAGGTTCTGATATTTTATTCCCCGATAAGTATATGCACGTGAGATTGTATGTATTTCTTAAGGATAGTATTTGTACCTTGCATGGTATTCTGCCTGCTTTGGTTCGTTTGATCGAGTTTATGAATGTGGTTATGATCTTCTAAATGCATGGTTTTTATATGCAAGCACATTATATATATGTGTTATGAATTTTTCCATATGCCATTTGCTTGCGTTAGCCTTGACGACCATTGTGAATGGCCGTCCATATTGCTTATGTGTTCTCCCCACTAAGCGTTATCGCTTAGCACGGGTTCTTTTCCCGTGCAGGTTGCAGGTTTGGTTCTGTTCGTGCCGCGCATCTGCAAGGTTGGCCACATAGGAGTTAGGAGAGTTTTTTCATTTTTGGTCGCAATTCCTGTATTTCAGATTATATATTTTGGAAAGCCTTTGGTTTATGTAATTGTAAATGTATGGACCTTGATGTAATATTCTGGAGGTTGTAAATGTTATCATATTTTATATTGAGTATCTCTGGTTATAACTTTCGCCTTATGCTTCCGCTGAATGATCGTATGTATGCATGTGTATATGCTTTTGTTTCCCAAAGTTTTAAATTTCCCGTGTTTTTGCATGCTTTCACTTAAATTTTATCTGCATGCTTGTGAGTGAGCATCGGGTAGCGCGCCCGTCGATGCCCTTCTAACGCAGGTGTCGGATGGGGGTGTTACAAGTTGTGGTATCCGAGCACCGGTTTTGCGGTTCTGGTTGCCTTAGTTTGTTTGAGTGTCAAGTCTTGGTAAGCTAGTTGGTTTATGTCGTGTTTTTACATGCGAGTCGGTTGTGTCGTGGCCTAATGCAGATGTGTCTTGTCTTGTGTCGCGTCTAGATGGAGTCTGATCCTAGTGAGAATGTGGACGAGACAACGAAAAGTGTGAACCCAGTTTGTGCTGATCAGAATGTTTCCGAGCGTCCTCCAGTTGAAGCTTCTGGTCCTGTTTCCGATGATAGGACATTAGTACAAGGGTTGATTCGGATTTTGGATAGACTGACTGCTCCTCGTGTTTCTCAAGATTTTGTGCGGCATGTTCCCCAAAAGAGAAAAGGATTGGGTAGAGAGATGTCGTCAGGTAAGAGAATTCGAGAACCTCCGATGTGTCAACAATGTCAGAAGCAACATGGGGACAAGTGTAAGAAGAAGTGGGTACCGCCTATATGTTAGCACTACCAGAAGCGACATCGGGGTCCGTGTAGGAAATTCACGGGTGCTTGCTTTAGATGTGGTAGTATGGAGCATCAGATTGCTGATTGTCCTAAGATGAGGGAGAATCTAGCTCAGCAAGCTAGGAAGGATATGGAGGAATTGCTTCGAGCCGCCCGTGTGCCCTTGGGTTTTATTGCGCATCGCAGTGAAGTAGTGGAGTCTGCATCGCCTTCGGGTAAGTTTCTTTTGATATGTTTGAGTAAGGTTGTTCTGGGGATCCTTGAGGTGGAAGAGTAGTGGGATTCGGTAAGGTCTTGGCAATACTCTGTATACCTGTTAGCTATCTCCAGAAAAAGTGTTTGAATGAAAGCATATTGAATCATGGGGATGGGACAAAGTGCATCATTATAGCATCAATTGCATCACTCTGCATACACGAGTTATTGCATTTTCATTGCATTATCGTCCCTTTTAACCTTACACGAAAATCATTTGCATATGTGTTTAATTGAGAGAAAGCTGACAGGGTGTACATGGAGTATTAGGTATTAAGGTTAAGGTTAGGAATGGCCAGCCTAGTAGCTGTTAAGGAAAGTGATATGTGTTTGGTTTGAGTGAGTAGAAGGAGTATTTCGGGATCTCATACAAGTGAATGTAAGAAGGTTTGGAGTTGACAAAGTATTGTTGGTAAAGAGGAACGGCATGTATGACGGACATTTTTTAAGTATTAGAGGATTTTTGTAGCTATTGGCGAAAGTCAAGTGGTCTATACATGAAGTGTTTGTGCTTTGGTTGCTGTTGTGCAGTTGAGTAAGGATTATTTTGCTGAACGTGTTTGATTCGAATGTAAGGAGGTGATTTAAGAGCATAGCGATGGCGATGGGTGTAAGCAAGTGAGTAGTTTGAAAGTGAAGTGTATGAGTTTGTTGGGGTCTTGGAACGTAGTGTTGAGAATCCTTCCGGTGTAAGTGAATTTCGAGGACGAAATTCTTTAAAGAGTGAAGAGTTGTCACACCCCAAATCGGGCCTAGTTGGACTTGGCAAGCTAAGTCGGATAAGCGACGGGTATTTCAGTAATTTGTACATGAGGGATTTTGGACAACAAGGATTTCAATTGCAAAGTAATTAATTAAATAATTCAAATGTGAGAAATTATTAGGTGTGCATGTGGTGTTTAGTTGTAGGGTGTTTCATTGTGGCATTTATCAAGTGGTTAGTGTGTTTGGTACCAAGGTTGGAAAATATCTACCTAAGAGTTATCTAATGAGGTAAGTGTATGGTGCGTTGGTGTTTGAAAGTCAAAGGGGGATTTGTGGTCCAATGAGAATTTGCCATGTGGATTGTGGTTGGTGTGCATTAATGAAGAAATTAAGAAAAGAGAGTGAGAGAGAGAGAGAACACGGATTTGTTCCCGTTCTCCCTTCCCTCTCACGCCTCCTCTTCCTCTTCTCTTCTTCATTTCTGCTTTTTCCTCTTCTTCTTTTTTTGGCTGGGATTTGAACTTGCTTAGAGGTGGTTTTGATTGAGTTTTAGGCGCAAGATTAAAGAGGTATGTGTTTGGGTTTAGGGCTCCTGCGTTTTTGGGTTTTTCCTCTTCTCCTTTTTCTGGTTTTGCTAGTTTTGAGTTAATGTTTGGATGAGTAATTTTCTGGGTTTGTGTTTGTGCAAGTTTGTGGTTGCAAGAAGAACCTTAAGGGCAAAGTAAGGATTGAAGATTGAAGCTTAAAGAGATTGTGGGCTGTGCTTCAAAAGAGGTTTGGGAACTTGTTTTTTACATTTTCAGTTTTGGGTTGTCTGCCCTAATTCTTCTTAGATCATGAGTGTGTGTTTATGTTTAATTCCCAGTAATTGGGTGTTTTGATATGCGTTTTATGCATGTATTTGCTTGGTTAAATTTACTAGTAAGGCATGATAAGGATTAAATTGAAGGTACGTGAGAATTGAAAGTGAAAATGCATGATTTAGTAAACTCTGTTAAGTTTTCATTTGACCTCTATGCAATGGTTTTATCATAAGTATAGTTTTAGATCTCTAAATGGAGTGATTCTTGAGCTATTAGAACTGTAATTTCCATGCCTTTAAATGTCCCAGAAATAGCCTTGGAGTAATTCTTTCTCTAAGATCCTGAAATTTTTCCAAAACCGTGGTGTCCCTGTTCGGGTCACTTAAATACTATAGGTTTTTTAGATCATATCTAAAGTTTTAGATGTCCAATTGATCTGAAATTTGTTTCATTTGAAAGCAAACATCCTAGGGAACATTTTTTAAGAAGGAAGGTTTGCCTAAAAATATCGTTTAAGTGTCGGTTTAGGCTGAACAAATAGGAACAGTGTAGCAGTCCCGAATTCTGGCTTTTGTTTTGCAAGTTCCAGGTAGGTCATGGTGGCAACCAATTTCCTTGCCACCGTGACATACCAAAATGCTGGGCAGAATGCTTATTTTTGGACCTCACGGTTACAACCAAGTGGTTGCCACCGAGACCAACCTCTAGTTAGCATATTTTGAGTGTTTTTCTTCTCGAATCGACCCCAATTTTTCCCCGGAAGTTCTTACCACTTGTCTAACTTGTATTTAACGTTATAAGATGGGATATGAATGCTTTTCCAATTTAATTATATGTGAGGGATGTCATGACATAAGATTTAAGAAGGGAACCAAATATTTACATGCATTTTTTGTTATCGAACATGACATGCAATGTGATATGGTTGATTTTGAGATATCATGATTAGAATCATATATTGGCATGATTTGATGATGTTTATGGGTTGTGATTGAAGTGTGAGCGAGGATATAATGGTTGGAGAGAGAGAGATTTGGTTTTGGCCTGGGGTTGTGGTGTTTTGGCTCGGAAGTGTTGCATCTGGGCATGGGTCACGATGACAACCATTTCGGTTGTGACTGTGAAGTATGCATTAGATGCATTCTGCCGAGAAGCTTTGGTATGTCACGGTGACAACCAATCTGGTTGTGACCGTGACCTACCCTATTTTTGCAAGAAAACCCTTATTTTGTTCGGGATGATTTGGAAGAGTAAGATACTGATTTAAGCACATACAATGACACTTAATAATAGCTATATACTAATAAGATGAATGCTATGAATGTGAATCCAAAATATGAATATGCATATGTATGGTTATGATTTTGGAATATTATAGAATACTACAATTGTCTTTTATATGAGTCAAATATGCTTAAGTTATGAACTTTATATGTGATCGGAAATTTCGCTATGACGAATTAACAGAATATTATGGTTAATGTCTGATTGCAGTAATATGCCTAGCCTATGAGCTCAATTTGCCTTGTTTATATAATCGGTTTATGCATATTAAATATTATGGCTGTTTACTTTGAGCATGATGATATATATATATATACATATTATGTTTTTCGAAACATGATCTGTTTTATGCATGGCCTGCGAGAGTCAGTCTAGTGGATAGTTAGGCATGCCTAATAGAGTCTCTTTAGCTGCAGCCCTTTGAACGTTTGGACCCTGATTAGGTCCCTGTTTGGTTCCCTGCGAACCCTTTAGTGTGAATGGATCTTGTTTAAGATCCCCTTTCGTTAAAATGTTTTCAAATGTGGAAAATAATGTTGTTTTTCGATTCGTACCCGTAAGGTACCCTTTGGCCGATTTGTACCCGTAAGGTACTATCCGTATACTCGTTATCTGCTATTTTGAGTCAGCAGGTATTCAATTTGTTTTGTTTGATATGACAAGAGATATGATATTCGAATGAGCACGATTTTGCACATGTGAATCAATTATGAATTTCTGAATGATTTAAATGTTGCTCAAGCATGTATATTGTGGGTGGTTAGTTGCATATATCGTGTTGTGACTGTGTTTGGATATGAATTAATATGTATATGAATGCGTGCTAGAATTTCTAAATGCCATGGTTAATTTGTATGTACATCAATGTGATTCGGTACTGCTAACTGTTATGGATAAGTATGTGAATTAGTATGCGTATGATTGTGATCTTGAGCTAGGCTTGAGGCGGTTCTGATATTTGATTCCCCGGTAAGTATATGCACGTGAGATTGTATGTATTTCTGAAGGATAGTATTTGTACCTTACATGGTATTCTGCCTGCTTTGGTTCGTTTGATCGAGTTTATGAATGTGGTTATGATCTTCTGAATGCATGGTTTTTATATGCAAGCATATTATATATATGTGTTATGAATTTTCGCATATGCCATTTGCTTGCGTTATGCCTTGACGACCATTGTGAATGGCCGTCCATATTGCTTATGTGTTCTCCCCACTAAGCGTTATCGCTTAGCACGGGTTCTTTTCCCGTGCAGGTGGCAGGTTTGGTTCTGTTCGTGCCGCACATCTGCAAGGTTGGCCACATAGGAGTTAGGAGAGTTTTGTCATTTTTGGTTGCAATTCCTGTATTTCAGATTATGTATTTTGGAAAGCCTTTGTTTTATGTAATTGTAAGTGTATGGACCTTGATGTAATATTCTGGAGGTTGTAAATGTTATCATATTTTGTATTGAGTATCTCTAGTTGTAACATTCGCCTTATGCTTCCGCTGAATGATCGTATGTATGCATGTGTATATGATTTTGTTTCCCAAAGTTTTAAATTTCCCGTGTTTTTGCATGGTTTCACTTAAATTTTATCTGCATGCTTGTGAGTGAGCGTCGGGTAGCGCGCCCGTCGATGCCCTTCTAACGCAGGTGTCGGATGGGGGTGTTACAACCCATGCATTAACGGAAAATCCATTCACATGTGTAGACACCGGGTCCTGAGTCAGCTTAGATCAAAGCTACCCAATGATGATAATTGCCTTCACAGGCTAAAAAGGTTAAAAGTGATGATTTCCTCGTCAAATTTGCATTTTAGAGTGAAAAATTAAAAAATATTAAAAAATATTTTAAAAATTAATTTTGAAGAATGGGGGCTTAAAATTATAGTATTTTTAGTCAATTTAAACTTTAAAATTAAAAAAAATTAAAATTCGGAACGTGAGTGTCGGGCATGGCAGTGCGCGTTTATTAGCGACGCGCAGCATTCGCGACGCTACGCGTAGGTTCTCTGCGTATAGCGCGCAGCGCGTTGCTAATAAGCGTGCGCAGCATCGCACGATTTCGTGCCTCCGTGCGCGGATCCACGTAGCGTCGCTGCGTGCGACGCCCGTCGCTCTATAGCAACGGGCGTCCCTTCCTCTTGGCCGTCGCTAAAAGACCTTATTCCCTTTTTTCCGATTTTTCACCCTTTTTTCCGATTTTTTCACCCAAAAATCCGTTTTTTATCCCATTTTTTTGGGGTTTTTGAGTCCAAATAAAATTATAAAATATTTTCTTAGATAATTAATCAATAAAACTTGATTTTACCCCCAAAAATAAAGGAATTTGTGTTAAAATAAAAATCTTTTCCTTAATTAAATTAGGGCAAATTTTTTTTATCTTTTAAATACTTTAGGATGAAAACCTAAAGGGGGGGAGACTCCATAATTTTTCTTTTCACCAAAATTTCAGATTTTCTTCTCTTCTTCTTTGATTTCTCTTTCAAAAATTTCATATTTCTTCTTTTAATTAACAAGGATTAATGGAGATTGAAAAATTAATTTTCAAATCTTGATTATTCCAAATTAATTTCTTTATTTTCTCCATAAACATAAGAGATTAATTTTCACTTTCAAAATCTTTTTTTTTTTATTTCTTAAGTATTCAAGTTAATTCTTTTGTTTTCTCTATAAACAAAAGCAATTAATTTTATTGCTAAATTATTTTCTCAAGCAATTTTTTCAAGTAAATCATCACTTCACTTTCATCGAATCCAAAACTCTGAGGGTAAATATTCTTGGCTCAATTTCAATTTTCTTTTATTTTATTTATATTTAATTTTCTCTTGCATATTTTGTTATTTTCATTGACTTATTTATTGTTTTGCTTATTTATTTATTTTATGGCTGTCATATTGGCTTGATTTAATTTGTTTGTGTATTATTTTACACTTGTTCATGTGAATATTGATTTCTTTTGATTCTTAACATGTAAATAATTTATTTTATTTTGATTTCTCATTATTTTTAACATGCAATTAATTAATTTGTTTTTGTTAATCATTTTTGCCATGTAAATAGTTTGTTTTAATTATGAACACATCAATTAATCATGTCATTGTTTTAATTATTTTTGCCATTCTTTTGTTTATTAACTTTTATTATTCTTTTTATCATTGTTACATGATTTATTCATTATTATTTGTTTATTTATTCATTTATTATTTTTCACTTTTCATCATTATTTTCATCATGTGTATATTTTCATGTATTAATTAATTAACATGTTTTATTTTATTTTCATCACATCATTTAATCATTTGTCATACATAATGCATGTTTCTCATTTATTTTGGTTTGTTAACATTTTGTTTTATTATCATTCTTTTCATGTCACCTTATTTTATTTTAATTTGTTATTCATTATTTTGTATATTTAATTGATTTAATTGATTTAATTACTAATATTATTTTATTTGTATTTTGTTTTTATGTCTAAACTCATTTTTTGCTTGGGCGTTTTTGCGATCACATCAGGAGTTCCAGGAGGCTCATTTGGATTATATATTTATTTTATTTGTTTGTACTATTTGTTTATTTGCTTTTTTTACTTATTTTTGTCATGTATATTTTCTTATAAGATCGTTTTCCTAGGGCCGCTAGAAAGAAAATCACCAAAGCATTTTTATTAATTAAATTGGTATTTTTTCCTAATAAAATGGGACCAATGTCCTAGTTTTTCATAACCATCATCACTAAATGCTTTTCTTAAAATATGCCTGTGAGGACCAATGTCCTCAGTCTTAATAAATATCCCGTTTTATGCATGTTTTGTATTTTATTTACAAAGGGAGTTGTATTCCGCTCCTAGTTTTGTTGTAGTTTATTTTCATATACTTTTTTTTACTTATGCTTTTATTTACCATTTTTCTTGAATGAATAACTTGCGCTTTAATTATTACATGCATATGAGAAAAGGGATGAAAACTTAAATTCAAAACTCAAGTATAAAATAACCAAGGTATGAATAAATGAGAAGTCCCGAACCATCTCTGGTCTTTGGGCTCAATGAGGTGAGAGGACCATTCCGGTGTTTCATTGGAATGGGATCTCCCAGACACTACTTGTGTCCCACCAAAAGACTCAATTTACAATCCTAGGCTCCATAAGGTTAGAGGGTCATTCCAATGTTCTATTGGGGTGAATGCTTCCAAGATCCCTTTGGTTTGCCCAAAATGGATATTATGCGCCGTCTTAGGCTCACTGAGGCGAGATGAACTTTCCCAATATTTTATTGGGTGGCGACTCCAAGAAACCTCCTTGTTGCCAAAAATATACGCACTTGTAAATACCTTACAAGTTGTCAATGAACCTCACTTGCCCGATCGCCCTCAAGCGGGAGGTCAAGGGGCGCCCTCAGGGTTCGGCGCGCGTCACAGTGGCGACTCTGCTGGGGACTTCTAAGTGGCTTCGATTCGAAAGTACCTTGGTTAAAATTTATAATCAAGTTTTAATTTAAAATTTTTATCCCTTTTCGAAAATTGCATATCATATCATTAGAGCCTTAGAATTATGCTAGTTTTGTCCCTTTATTAGCCTCGGTGAGTTCCCGAAGCACAACCCTACGTTCACTCAATGTAGGGAAGTGTTAAGGATAATCACCAGCCCAAGCCTCATACCATCAAGGTATATCAAATGGTGACCCAATCGGTCGTTACGCTCGTGATGAGCTAGACCCGTCGGCAGGGACCATGCTTGGGTAACCCCAAAATATCATCACCCATGACCAAAGCTCATGTAATGGCAATAGATACTTCCCCTAGGTGACATGTACCTTAATACAATGCTTGCTATGTGGGCCATTATATACTGAACAAATTCAACCCAATTAAATGGGATTTTATCGAAGGCTTTCATGCCTCGATGGGCCCATCTTAATTTAGTTGAAATGTTTAAATACATAAAGGCCAAAATCCATATGTATGCGCATTAGATAAGAGATGTTATGCTGCCGGCTGTCCACCGAGCACCATACGCGTCCATTGGGTTCACCGCTAACCCATGGATCAAGCCCACCTACGAAAGATACCGCATTACCTCGTGTGTGGGAGTAATAAGGTTGGAACGATCTACTTGCTTGCATGTGATTGTAAATGTTGCATAACTCACTATCATGCATTGTATATGTCATTCATGCATCATTCTAACAATATAATTTTTTTCAACCATCATAGATTCATCTAAGTGGACAAGAGGTTCTGACGGTCGACTAGTAAGGTCAAATCTGCTCTTTGAGTTGCCGAAACTAGTGTTTGACTGGGATTCTGAGTCATTCTCATCAATCATTGAATCCTCTCTTAAATCATCAATGGCAGAAGAACCTGGAGCTTTGACCACTCAAGACCTAGCTAGGAGACTAGAGGACTTCGAACGGAGAGTGCTAGACATGATGGGTGCCATGTCTGAAAGTATTGCCCATCCACCTGCTGCCCCACAGCCGCCTGCTGCTCTACAACCACAGGCAGCCCCTCCTCGGGGGCAAGCCGAACCACCTGCTGGTGGGGAGGCTCCTTTCGTTGGAGTTGCTGCTCGCCAACCCAACAATGAACACAGGGCTGCCGCACCCATTGAGCTAAGAGGGGAAAGGATTCATAACCCTAACGATGATTTCCTGATGGAGGAAGAAGAAGAAGAGCCAATAGTCCACCATGTTGTGAGGCCCAGAGCACCCAGAGGGGAAGACGAAGCCTTAAGGGGGATGAGGCAATAGATTGAAGCTACCACCCGCATGCTCTCAGCTGGAAAGGGGGTAAACCCAAAAGATAGAGACCTGGGGGACGAGGAGCTATTGCCCCAAAGATTTAAAATGCCTGAGCTGCCGAAGTTCGATGGCACCTCCTACCCATCCGCACATATCAAGTAGTACACCCTAGTCATGAAAGGCACAGGACTGAGCAAGAAGCAGAAGGTAGAATATTTCTGCCTTAGTCTGGTGGGCCCGGCAATTGACTGGTACCATGGGTTGGATACGAGGTCCAAGGAGGACTGGGACCTTTTGACCGAAGAGTTCATGAAGCAGTATGACTGCAGCACAAGAATGGAGGTCACCCTGAAAGTCCTTAAGCTCTTACAGCAAAAGATTGATGAATCATTCCATGAGTACCTCACCAGATGGAGGAATAGGGTCATGGAGATGAAACGGAAGCCTGACACCGCAGACCAAATCAGGCTATTCATCAGGAACTCCTGCCCTTACTTAAGGGATTTGCTCAGCTTTAAGGGGCTCCAGGATTGGGAGTCGCTCAAGGATATTGTTGTGGAGGCTGAGGCGGCCTACGTAGCAAAGAGAGCAAGCCATAATAACTTTGCTGAGAAAGGCTGTGGGAACCAGTCTGGTTTCAAGTCAGGAGGTGCCGAGGGCAGCAACAGCAAAAACGGCAAGACGGCAGAGGTCTCAGCTACTGGAGTTGGGCAGGGTCAGAGATACTACTCCAACTTAGGCCGCTCTCTATCCTTGGTGCTAGAGAGACTAATGAAGGAAGGCAAGTTGCAACCTTTGCCACCTAGACCAGCCTTGAGTGAGGGACAGTCGGGACATAGAGGTGATCAGTACTGCGCTTACCACCAGCACACCGGCCATTTGACTGACTATTGCCGTATTTTGAGAAATAAGATCCAGGATCTCATTGATACCAATCAGATCATAGATCCTGAGAAGAGAGAGAAAAAGAAGAAAGCAGGTTATAATGCAGTCCCTCCACCATGAACATGATCGTTTCTTGTAGTCCACTAGTGATATTACTTTTAGATGCTGGAATCTTTTTATTTCTAGAACTTTTTATGTTATAATTTTTTATTTGTAATAAAGAGAACAACTTTTGCTTATTTGTATGATATTCCTATTGATTTCATTTCGCATGATCATAACACATTTATTTTGACATTAATTCATATAATATGTCTGCATTTAATCTCGGAACTTTGGACAATTCAAAGAAAATCTTGATAAGCATCTATTATAACTCCTGACAAGAGAAAAAAATCCGAGAGCCGAAAAAAAAAAGAAGGCTAGTTGCAATTAGGGGATTGGATGAAGACTCACTAAGAGCACTAGAACCTTTCTGATTACCCGTCAAAGTGATCCCTAGATAAGACGGAACCTAGGAAATGATTTAGGCAACCTTTTCTTTGTATAACTCTCTAAATGACCATTTCCTACCCTTATTTCACAATCGCTTGCTAGCCCATTGAGCCTTTATGTAGGTATGCTAAATGCGTGCCGATTTTTTCTTGTTACACATGTCAAAACTATCCCTAAACCTAAAATAAATTTTGTCTCTCCTTAAAAGAATGGCCGCTCCAAAAAGGATGGGTGTACATTGCGACAATTCTTTGGGACAAAAAAAAAAAAAAGAGAAAAGAGAAATATAAGCAGAGTATCCTCTTGATGAGTTTCTAACGCAATCACTTCAACTTAATGTTATTTTGAGCTAAAAGTATCCAAATTCAAGAATACCTTTGTGGTGCAGCCATTTTTCTCTAGCAACCTGATCCTCCTTTGATAGCCATCTACCTAAGCCTAACATTACAACAAAAAGTACGAACTCTTGATTCTTAGTTCAGTCTTATCCAATTAGCGGAGATGACCTTTTAATAAGGTTCGGTACGTAAGAAGAGGCATATGGTGTTTCTTGAGCTTCAAGCGGGAAGCCACAAGTGCATTCATGCATTCGAGTTAAGTCTCGTCCCCAAAGTTGCATCTAGAATTCGGGTTAAAAAAAATATAATAAGAGATGAGAGAAAACATTCAATCATGAAACTCGAGAGGGCTGATTGATAACAAGAGTTGGATGCTTTCAAGATCCATCCTGAGATTAGATGGGGTCTTGTATTCCTTGAGATTAATGTCAAACAATGATCATATTTAATGAAATCAAATTGAAACACATGCATTTATGCAATGATTTATCATAGCAGCTCACCTTATGTGGTCAAAGTCATCTATTGCAAACGCTTCAGCCGACTCATCCTGCTATCAAATGTGAAGAATCAAGCTCATACAACCATGTCCTAAGATTCTTGCCAACAACTTCTGCAATGTGCAAAAAAAAATAAAAAAAAAAATCGTTAGAGTGAAAATTGTAACTGGCGCTCTAAGCAAAAATTAGGCAAAAGGATAGGGTGAAAACCTGAAAATAAGCAGTCTGTCCTTCAAAAAAAAAAGCAGCTGGATTGGGTTGGCTCCATTCCAGGCAAAAAATAAGGCACAGGGTTATGTGAAAATTCGCAAAGGACGCATCTCCCGCTAAGAAAAGCTAGTGTGAAAATTCACAAGGGACGCACTACCTTCAAATAATGACTACAGGTATCAGATGAGAATCTTGAAATCCCAAAAGGGCATGAAATTCAAAAGCAGCTAAAAAGGCATCAGTCATATCACAAATTGCAGCAAGCCCGGCTATCATCTCCAAGTCCACATAGATGAATTCTTACCCTGCATTCCTGCATGACTCATGCATTTCACTTGCATGCTCACTATTTTTCCTACATATTTTAGTTTTCCTATTTTGCAGAGAGAGAGATTTGATGCGGAAACTAACAGAAACAAAGTGACAATATCAATCCAAATAACCAACCGAAGACCTCTCAGGGGGCAATCAACCGAAGACTTCTCAGGGAGCAGCAAACCGAAGACCTCTCAGGGGGCAATCAACCGAAGACTTCTCAGGGAGCGGCAAACCCAAGACCTCTCAGGGGGCAATCAACCGAAGACTTCTCAGGGAGCGGCAAACCGAAGACCTCTCAGGGGGCAATCAACCGAAGACTTCTCAGGGAGCAGCAAATCGAAGACCTCTCAGGGGGCAATCAACCGAAGACTTCTCAGGGAGCAGCAAATCGAAGACCTCTCAGGAGGCAATCAACCTAAGACTTCTCAGGGAGCAGCAAATACAAGACCTCTTAGGGGGCGATCAACCGAAGACTTCTTAGGGAGCAGCAAACCGAAGACCTCTCAGGGGGCGATATACCAAAGACTTCTCAGGGAGCAGCAAACAGAAGACCTCTCAGGGGGCAATCAACCAAAGACTTCTCAGGGAGCAGCAAATCGAAGACCCCTCAAGGGGCAATCAACCAAAGACTTCTGAGGGAGTAGCAAATCGAAGACCTCTCAGGGGGCAATCAACCGAAGACTTCACAGTGGGCAGATCTCAACCCAAGACCTATCAGGGGGCAACCATCATAGAAGGGTTAGCACGATGACGGCACTACCACATCACGGAGGGTTAGCACGATCACGGCACTACCTCTTCAACAAACGATAACACGCCCACAAGATGGTAACAACTACCACCACGATTTCCCCGCTTCGGAAAGGTAAGCGCTGCCTCAGGTACACGTCTCTTTACTTTTTTTCTTTGAGTTTAGGCTCACCTAGACACTAGTGTACTAGATTCCCCTAAACTGGGGGCAACTGTAGACACCGGGTCCTGAGTCAGCTTAGATCGAAGTTACCCAATGATTATAATTGCTTTCACAGGCTAAAAAGGTTAAAAGTGATGATTTCCTCGACAAATTTGCATTTTAGAGTGAAAAATTAAAAAATATTTTAAAAATTAATTTTGAAGAATGGGGGCTTAAAATTATAGTATTTTTAGTTAATTTAAACTAAAAAAAAAAAAAATTCTAAACGCGAGTGTAGGGCGCGGCAGCGCGTAGAGAGGCGACGCGCAGCGTCGCGAATGCTGCGCGTCGCTAATAAGCGCGCGCAGCATCGCGCGCTGGCACGCGCGATTTCGCACCTTCGTGTACGGATCCGCGTAGCGCCGTTGTGTGCGACGCCCGTCGCTCTATAGCGACGGGCGTCCCTTCCTCCTGGCCGTCGCTAAAAGACCTGATTCCCTTTTTTTTGATTTTCACCCTTTTTTTCCGATTTTTTCACCCAAAAATCCATTTTTTATCCCATTTTTTGGGGGTTTTTGAGTCCAAATTAAATTCTAAAATATTTTCTTAGATAATTAATTAATAAAATTTGATTTTACCCCCAAAAATAAAGGAATTTGTGTTAAAATAAAATTATTTTCCTTAATTAAATTAGGGCAAAATTTTTTATCTTTTAAATACTTTAGGATGAAAACCTAAAGGGGGGGAGCCTCCATAATTTTTCTTTTCACCAAAATTTCAGATTTTCTTCTCTTCTTCTTTGATTTATCTTCCAAAAATTTCATATTTCTTCTTTTAATTAACAAGGATTAATGGAGATTGAAAAATTAATTTTCAATTCTTGATTATTCCAAATTAATTTCTTTGTTTTCTCCATAAATATAAGAGATTAATTTTCACTTTCAAAATCATTTTTTTATTTCTTAAGCATTCAAGTTAATTCTTTTGTTTTCTCTATAAACAAAAGCAATTAATTTTATTGCTAAATTATTTTCTCAAGCAATTTTTTCAAGTAAATCATCACTTCACTTTCATCGAATCCAAAACTCTGAGGGTAAATATTCTTGGCTCAATTTCTATTTTCTTTTATTTTATTTATATTTAATTTACTCTTGCATATTTTGTTGTTTTCATTGATTTATTTATTGTTTTGCTTATTTATTTATTTTATGGTTGTCATATTGGCTTCATTTAATTTGTTTGTGTATTATTTTACACTTGTTCATGTGAATATTGATTTCTTTTGATTCTTAACATGTAAATAATTTATTTTATTTTGATTTCTCATTATTTTTAACATGCAATTAATTAATTTATTTTTGTTAATCATTTTTGTCATGTAAATAGTTTGTTTTAATTACGAACACATCAATTAATCATGTCATTGTTTTAATTATTTTTGCCATTCTTTTGTTTATTAACTTTTATTATTCCTTTTATCATTGTTACATGATTTATTCATTATTATTTGTTTATTTATTCATTTATTATTTTTCACTTTTCATCATTATTTTCATCATGTGTATATTTTCATGCATTAATTAACTAGCATGTTTTATTTTATTTTCATCACATCATTTAATCATTTGTCATACATAATGCATGTTTCTCATTTATTTTGATTTGTTAACATTTTGATTCAATTATCATTCTTTTCATGTCATCTTATTTTATTTTAATTTGTTATTCATTATTTTGTATATTTAATTGATTTAATTACTAACATTATTTTATTTGTATTTTGTTTTTATGTCTAAACTCATTTTTTGCTTGGGCGCTTTTGCGAGCACATCGGGAGTTCCAGGAGGCTCATTTGGATTATATATTTATTTTATTTGTTTGTAATATTTGTTTATTTTCCTTTTTTACTTAATTTTGTCATGTATGTTTTCTTATAAGATCGTTTTCCTCGGGCCGCTAGAAAGAAAATCACCAAAGCATTTTTATTAATTAAATTGGTATTTTTTCCTCATAAAATGGGACCAATGTCCTAGTTTTTCATAACCATCATCACTAAATGCTTTTTTTAAAATATGCATGTGAGGAACAATGTCCCCATTCTTAATAAATATCCCGTTTTATGCATGTTTTGTATTTTATTTACAAAGGGATTTGTATTCCGCTCCTAGTTTTGTTGTAGTTTATTTTCATATGCTTTATTTTACTTATACTTTTATTTACCGTTTTTCTTGAATGAATAACTTGCGCTTTAATTAATTACATGCGTATGAGAAAAGGGATGAAAACTTAAATTCAAAACTCAAGTATAAAATAACCATGGTAAGAATAAATGAGAAGTCCCGAAACATCTCTGGTCTTTGGGCTCAACGAGACGAGAGGACCATTCTGGTGTTTCATTGGAATGGGATCTCAAAGACACCACTTGTGTCCCACCAAAAGACTCAATTTACAATCCTAGGCTCCATAGGGTTAGAGGGTCATTCTAATGTTCTATTGGGGTGAATGCCTCCAAGATCCCTTTGGTTTGCCCAAAATGGATATTATGCGCCGTCTTAGGCTCACTGAGGCGAGACGAACTTTCCCAATATTTTATTGGGTGGCGACTCTAAGAAACCTCCTTGTTGCCCAAAATAGATGCACTTGTAAATACCTTACAAGTTGTCAACAAACCTCACTTGCCTGATCGCCCTCAAGCGGGCGGTCAAGGGGCACCCTCGGAGTTCGGCGCGCGTCACAACATGCAACACAATTTCCATATAATAACGTACCAAACTATCATGCTAAGAACACTAGCTATCTAAACATACATTTGTCATGCCATAACACACATCCTAGCCGATCCCAAGGGAAGACGTCAAACACCACACTACCACTGCACGACTCTATCACATAAAATATAATGCCAAGAACGTAGACACACGACAACCTGCCAAAGATACTCCAATAGTTGAGACCAAAGGAACATATAGCAAAATATTACATTCAAAGCGTACACTAGTTCTAGATCAGATTCTTATACACTTTAACTTGCCTCATCGTCATCCATTACCGCACATACATTTGCCGAGGTCGATCCACATGCATTGTACCCCAATAATACATATGTGATCATTCAATAGTCCAGATCGCCTTATTACGCATACTAATTCACATCTTACCATAATAGTTAACAGTACAGAATCTCGTTCATATACACACTAATTAACCATATCGATTCGTAATTTAAGCTCACTTTTGTATACATAATATTTCATATGCTTATAACCTAACTAGTCAGATTCACATTCTCACAAGCATAACATAATAAAATATGTTCATGGCATTGGAACGATTATGGTCACAGTCATACACGTCTTAATTCCAGTACTTATATCCACAACTGATGGCATACAATTACATTCACAATATGATATACATATATATATATACAGAGATAAATATGTCCAATTCACATGTTTAGGTCACACCCAACCCATTCAGAGATTCATTGTCACATTCGGATACATAACCGATTCACATGTCCAAAATCATGCTTCTATGAATATCACATTCTCTTGTCCATATTAGACCAAATAAACAGAATGCCTGCTGACTCAAAATAGTGGATAACGAGTAATCTGACAGTGCCTTACAGGCACAGAAGGGCCGTACCTTACAGGTACGAATCGGAGTAATCACATAAACTTTATCTGATAGTACCTTATAGGTACGGATGGGCGTACCTTACGGGTACTAATCGAATAGCAACGTCATTAATTCTCATTCGAAACACTTTCACATTAGGGGATCTTAAACAAGATCCATACACATTAAAAGGTTCGCGATAAACCAAATAGGGACCTGATCTATAACACCCCCGCCGCCGCCCCCGTTGGAAGGGCGCAAGCGGGCGCGCTACCCGACGCTCACTCACAACATACATACATACGTGCGCTAAGCGGAAGCATTCACTAAGAATATTAATAAAGGCAGAACATAAATCTCATATAATTAAAATATAGAGTTAAATACAATCCCAAAAGATTACATCATTCCTTTACAAAAGGTTACATAAGCCACTATACAAAAATATTAAATACAAAGAAAATTATAGGAGTAGATAACAAAAATAAGGACTCTACTCCAATGTGGCCGACTTGCAGATGGGCGACACGAGCAAATTCCCAAAGCCTGCCACCTACACGGGACAGGAACCCGTGCTAAGCGATAACGCTTAGTGGGGAGGAACAAAACACAACAGAGCACTATAAAATATTATCATACAGAATTCACTAAACATCAGAGGGCAGAAAAATATACACAGCTCAAGAGTCACTATAAGTATATCAGAATTGAAACAGAAAACATGAAACAATGATCATAATCAGAATCACGCAATAATTAGAACACTTCACTAATCACATACTAGACACTTAACATAATAGCCTGAATTCAATGGTGGTGGATACGGGAACACGGCATGGGAGACCGAAGCCTCAAAAACAGTTTTAATACCCGAAGGTAGCGCGAGAGACCGGAGTCTCAAAAGATTTTATCACTACACGGAAGATGACCATCTCAGAGGTCTACCACTTCGCCCAAACGGGACGGACACGGGCAGTTGCACTCACAAACCCCTTCTTGAGCATGCTTAATTATCCAGTACCTTGACACTTCAGGCTCGACAACTCATTCACTCACTCGACAATACACAATCAAAACAAGATTCAACTCAAGACTCTAACATCAAGTAAATTCATAACTAAGACACTAGTACAATAATATCACGAGTCATAAGTACAACCATATATCATGCAATAGTGAGAAACCGTGCAAAGCGGAATAAAAGAAGCACATTCAGAAAACGGGGCAAGCAGGAAGGGCCTCTGTCGCGATCGCGACAGTGTCGCACTCGCGACAGAGCACGGGGCATCTCCTCGCGAGCTCGCGCCAGAAGGCCTGCTCGCGACGAAGCACGCAAGGCAGATTCGCGCAACCGAGCTCTGTCGCGGTCGGGACAGAGACCAGTTCCTTCCTCCTCGCGCACACGCTCGGCAGCATGCTTGCGCGGAGGACTCGGCTACCTAGCCCTCTGTTGTGGTCGCGACAGAGTGCTCTTCAAGAACAGGGGCCAAATCCGCACTCTGTCACGCTCGCAATCGCGACAGAGCCCAAATTCGCCTAAAATCTGCACTTTTCCTACTCTTTCACACACAATCCTTCATACATGCAAACAAACATACACGAACACTTACCTCAAGCCTCCAGCACATCACAGCATAATTCTCAAGCCACATAAACACATTTTACATGATAATCAGACATCAATTCATCAAGAATTTACTCACAACCAAACTCAAAAATTCAATAACATAACATGCTCAAGTTCCAAAAACACATACTATCTTTACTACATCAGGAACATTTCACTATAAATCACTACTAAATTTAGACATGCATTCATCTAACAAAACACTCAAGGTTACAAGTGACATGCAATCACAAAAATAGAATTGATCCAAGGAGAAATTAGGGGAAAAACATAATCCACAAACACAGCTCCCAATCACAATCAAATTAACTCCCAAACACATACACACACTCAAAAATACAGCTCCCAAACCTTGAAATTACAGCTTCAAACCGAGCCCCTCATGAGTCCGCTTTCTCTTTTCCTTTGCTCTTTCTTTTAGCTTCCGATTCTTGCACAAACCCAATCAAAACTCACTCAAATAAAACCCAAATTCCACAATCAAAATCAGAAAAAGGAGGAGAAGAGAAGAACTGAAATAACCAAAGAACTCCAGACCACTTACCTTCAAAAACTTAGCGCAAAAACTCCAAGAAAACACAAGAGGGAAATGTTGAGAGCAGAAAATGGTATCAAGAGGAAGAGAGAGGACGGGAAAAAAGAAGAAAAGAGAGAGAGAGCTAGCTTCCACGAGAAGCTAGGAAAAATTCTGCCCCTCCCTTCCCTCTCTCCTACTTTACCATTTATGCTCACCTACCCTTGCCACTTGTCACAATCCTAGCAATTCAAACCTTCCACTATCTTGACTTAACCACTCTTGGCACCATACACTACACACACACAAACTTCTCTCACACAAATATCTTCCATGCACCAAACTCAACTCACACCATAATATTTCTCATAACCCACTTATCATCCAAGGCACCATGCACAAAAGCCACACAATAAAATCCCTAAGTCCACTTATATCCTACTCCCATACACTACAAGCACACCATAACATTTCCTTCACTTAACTTATTACTTAATTAATTAATTCCTTAACAAATAATTTCTTATTATCCAAATTTTCTCTTACTCAAATTACGAAAATACCCTTACTTCCCTTACTTACCATGCAGATTCCAATCAGGCCCTTTTTGGGTTGTTACCTGATCAGGGTCCAAACGTCCAAAGGTACTGCAGTTAAAGAGACTCTATTAGGCATGCCTAACTACCCACTAGACTGACTCTTGCAGGTCATGCATAATCCATTCAATCCATTCTATAATATCCCAAATCATATATATACATATATGCATATTCGTATCATGGATTCACATTCATATAATTCATAAGTTAACAGGTATAGGACTTATAGGCACTAAAAGAAACTAGAGTTCAAAACCAAACACCAAAAGAAAACTCATTCAACATAACAAGGCTGTCGCGCTCGCGAAGAGACCATAGTCCCTTAGCTATGCGAGCGCGACGGACCTCGTGATCGCGGGGAAGAGAGAAGAGCCCGGCTCTGTCGCGCTCGCGACATTGTCACGATCGTGACAGAGAGCATAAGCATATCGCTGGCTCGCGATAGATCGTGGCCTCACGATAGCACAGGCCAACATTGCGCTCTGTCGCGATCACGACACTTTCGCGCTCGCGACAGTGAGCACACAACAGCTATTGATATCGCGGGCTCGCGACAGCACAGCCCAGCAATAGGATCACCGATCTCTGTCGCGCTCACGACAATGTCGCGATGGTGACAGAGTCGTGATTCTCAAATTCTGCAGAATTCTGCAGGTTTCTTCCTCTCCCCAAGCTCACACACAAACACACAAATCACATCAAATGGTGTCTTATCTCAAATCCAGCCACCCATCACCCTTATCAACATAAATCACAACATCTATACCAAGAATTCCAACTAAATCATGCCAATAACAACCTCAATTTACTCAATTTGAAATATCAGCACTATTCATCATCATGACATTCAAGAATACAATTAAGTTCATTAAACCACATTTGAACTTCCTTAACACATCTAAAGCAAAACCCATAACATATGAAACACAAAAATCATCAAAACCCTGAAATTTACAGCAAACCTACATCAAACCACACAATCACTATAATAGTTCACACTCATGCATAATTACTCTTCTCAATTAAAAGCCAATAACATGCATGCCAAAATAAATCCATTTCACAACCTAATTTCCAGAGATCAAATATAAACACACATATACACACAAACTTGATCCTAGAAAGGAAAAGGGCAGAGACACTCCAAAACCTAGTTTGAAGCACAACTCACAATCTCTTAAAGCTTTAATCTTCAATCTTCCTTTTTCCCTTACTTTGCTTCTTCTTGCCACCGAAAGCTTGCACAAACAAAAACCCAAAAACCTAATCTAAACCCTAACTCAATAAAACCAGTAAACGAAGAAGAAGAAGAAGAAGACCCAAAGGCAGGAAACCCTAAATGCCACACTTACCTCTTCAATCTTATTCCAAATCTCTCTCAAAAACACCTCTAAGCATGCACAAATCCCAGCCAAAGGAGAAATAAAGAGGAAAAGCAGAAAAGAGAGAACAAAAGAAGAAGAGGAAGCGTGAGAGGGAGGGAGAACGGGAATGCAGATTTTTCTATGTTCCTTCTCTCTCTCTTCTCTCTTTTCTTTCTTTCACATTTAATGCCCACCAACTATGTCCACGTGGCAATCTCTCATTGGGCCAATAATTCCTCCTTTGACTTTTAAACACTAAGGCACCATACACCAAATAATTCCCCTACTTAACTTATTTAATAAATTACTTTGCAATTAAATCCTTATTATCCAAATTCCCTCATGTACAAATTATTTAAATACCCATCGCTTATCCGACTTAGCTTGCCAAGTCCGACTAGGTCCGATTTGGGGTGTGACACGAGTTCAGGTTGCTGATGTGGTTAAGACTGCATTTCGAACTAGGTATGGCCACTATGAGTTTTTAGTGATGCCGTTTGGTTTAACCAATGCACTTATGGCATTCATGGATTTGGTGAACCGAATGTTTTGGGCATATCTTGATCGATTTGTAGTAGTGTTCATAGATGATATATTTGTTTATTCCAAGGATGAGAGTGAGCATGAGGAGCATCTTCGGTTGGTTCTGCAAGTGTTGAGAGAGCATCGGTTCTTTGTGAAACTTAGTAAGTTTGACTTTTGGCTTTGGGAAGTGTCATTCTTGGGTCATATTGTGTCGGCTAAGGGTATTCAAGTTGATCCGGCTAAGATTGAGGCAATTGTTGATTGGAAAGCACCTAGGAATTTTCCAGAAGTGAGGAGTTTTCTATGTTTGGCGGGTTACTACCATAGGTTTGTAAAGGGTTTCTCAGTTATTGCTGCTCTAATGATGAGGTTGTTGAGGAAAGGAGTTAAGTTTGAGTGGTCGGGTAAGTGCCAGCTTTGTTTTGAGAAGTTGAAGAGTTTGTTAGTTGAAGCTCCTGTACTTACTCAACCCATCTCAGGTAAGGAGTTTGTAATGTATAGTGACGCTTCTGGTCTTTGTCTTGGTTGTGTTTTGATGCAAGAGGGAAAGGTTGTGGCTTATGCTTCCCGTCAGTTAAACCCACATGAGAGGAATTATCCAATGCACGATTTGGAGTTGGTGGCCGTTGTGACGCGTGCCGAACCAGCAAGGCCCTCATTGAACCCGCTTTTAGGATTTGAGGGATTGGTTCGCGTCTTTTTGATTTTGGGTTACACGAGATATTTTGGAATCCCCTGCCCAATAGAATATTGGGAGGTTCATCTAATCCCATGAAACCTTTAGGCACCTTTGAGGTATTTTTGAGTCGCCACCCAATTTACAAGAAATTGGGAAAGGTCATCTAACCTCAGGTGTCTTAAACCAGAGAAGGTGTTCGGAACTTCACTTTTATTCATGCCTTAAGTTAAGTTTATAAATGAGTTTTTAACAAAATGAAATTCCATCTCTCATCTCACGCGATCATGCAATAAATTTTAAGCGCATTTCAATCACATCGGAAAGCGATAAAGAAAGCATAAAGTAAAGCAATAAATAAATTACAAGAAAAATCTGGGACAGAACGATCCCCCAAAATAAAGAAAGCATAAATATAATAAAAGGATAAACTAGCCCCAAAAATTAATTACAAGGGTACAAAATGAATAAATAAATAACTGCATCACAGGAAGAAGAATAATAAAATACATCATACATAAATCGGGATATTCATTGAATTTTAGGAACATTGGTTCCTTTGATTAATCTTAAAAAAAACTTGGAGAATTATTTTTGGCATTGATTGAGAAAACCGGGATAAGTGATCCCATTTGAAAGTGAAATTTTATTAGTTAAAAATATGACATTGGTCCATTTTATTAGAAGAATCCCAATTTTAATTATTGTAGAAAAACATGAATTTTCATAATAAAAACGGATCCAAAATACATTTTACATGCAACATATAAAATAATAAAATAGGAAAAATACAACAATTAAAATAAATGCAAACCAAACTTTGAAGACTTTTAATCCTCGATCCTCCAACTCGCCCATGGGTAATACTCAAATAAAAAAGACAAGGTATTGCAACCAAAAAAAGGAAAATGAAAATTATGGTTAGTAATTAAATCAAGTCAAATAAATAAAACAAAATAAAATTAAATATATAAACAAACCAAATTAAATTAAATAAACTAAAATATATTCAATTAAACCAATCAAGTGAATAAAACAAATGAATAAAAGGATAAAATATATAAAAATGAATAAACAAAGGTGTGTGTGTGTGAACAATAAAGAGGGTCCCACGTGGAAATTAAGAAGAGAATAGAAAAAGGATGGCCACTGTTCACGTGGCCATCATGCAAACAAAAGGGAAAAAATGACAACAATTGATTAACAATTTGATTTAGTTGACAAACTAGGATTATTAAATTAAAAATGCAAGATTGGCATCTTTAATTGATTATTTACATGTTATCACAATGAACATAAATATTTACATGGCAAAAAAAAATCAATCAAAATAAAACATATTAATTAATTACATGTTAAAAATAATACATGTTAAGAATAATAAGAAAACGAAGCAAAATAAATTAATTACATATTAAAAATAAGAAATCATGGCAAAATAAATTAATTTATTACATGTTAGAAATAAAATCAATAAAACAATATTTACATGAACAAAATGATAAAAAAATAATTAGTTCGAAGTCCCATTTTTCAAATCTAATTTTTTTTTTAAATATTTTTTATTATTTTTCAATTTTTCACTTTAAAATGCAAATTTGATGAGGAAATCATCACTTTTAACCTTTTTAGCCTATGAAGGCAATTATCATCATCGGGTAACTTCGATCTAGTCTGACTCAGGACCCGGTGTCTACAGTTGCCCCCAGTTTAGGGGAATCTAGTACACTAATGTCTAGGTGAGCCTAAACTCAAAGAGAAGTAAAGAGATGTGTACCTGAGGCAGCCCTTACCTTTCCGAAGTGGGGAACCTGTGGTGGTAGTTGTGTCCATGTTGTAAGCGCGTTATCGTTTGTTGAAGCGGTAGTGCCGTGGTCATGCTAATCCTCCGTAGAATGGTAGTGTCGCCATCGTGCTAACCCTTCGGATTTGATGAAGTGGTAGTGTCGTGGTCGTGCTAACCCTCCGTGGAGTGGTAGTGCCGCCATCGTGCTAACCCTTCGGATTTTATGAAGTGGTAGTGCCGTGATCATGCTAACCCTCCGTAGAGTACTAGTGCCGCCATCGTGCTAACCCTTCCATTTGATGAAGCCATAGTGCCGTGGTCGTGCTAACCCTCCGTAGAGTGCTAGTGCCACCATCGTGCTAACCCTTCGGATTTGATGAAGCGATAGTGCCGTGGTCGTGCTAACCCTCCGTAGAGTGCTAGTACCGCCATCGTGGTAGTGCTGTGGTCGTGCTAACCCTCCGTAGAGTAGTAATGCTGCCATCGTGCTAACCCTTCGATTTTATGAAGTGGTAGTGCCGTGGTCGTGCTAACCCTCCATAGAGTGGTAATGCCGCCATCGTGCTAACCCTTCGGATTTGATGAAGTGGTAGTGCCGTGGTCGTGCTAACCCTCCGTAGACTAGTAGTGCCGCCATTGTGCTAACGCTTCTATGATGGTTGCCCCCTGAGAGGTATTGGGTTGGGATCTGTCCCTTGAGAGGTCTTTGGTTGAGATCTGCCCCCGGAGAGGTCTTTGATTGAGATCTGCCCCCGGAGGGGTCTTTGGTTGATTGTTTGGACTGATGTCATCACTCGGCTTTTGTCATTGTCCGCATCAAATCTCTCCTTCTACAAAATAGGGAAACTAAAATATGCAGGAAAAATAGTGAGCATGCAAGTGAAATGCATGAGTCATGCAGGAATACAGTATAAGAATTCATCTATGTGGACTTAGAGATGATGGCCGAGCTAGCTGTAATTTACAATAAGATCGATGCCCTTTAAGCTGCTTTTGAATTTCATGCCCTTTGGGATTACGAGATTCTCATCTGATACCTGTAGTCATTATTTGAAGGTAGTGCATCCCTTGTGGATTTTCACACTAGCTTTTCTTTGCTGCGTCCTTTGCGGATTTTCACATAACTCTATGCCTTATTTTTGCTAGGAGTGGATCCAACCTAATCCAGCGGTTCTTTTTTTTTTTAAGAACAGACTGCCTGTTTCCAGGTTTTCATCCTATCTTTTTGCCTAATTTTTGCTTAGAGTGCCAGTTACGGTTTTCACTCTAACGGCTTTTTTTTTTCAAAGGAAGCTGAGGATATTGCCCGAGAATCTTTCAGGAGTCTTAGGACATGGTTGTATGAGCTTGATTTAGCACATGTGATAGCAGGATGAGTCAGCTGAAGCATTTGCGTGTTGAGAGTAACAGAGGGTAGGCAGATACATGACTTTAATCACACATAGTAAACTGCTCTGATCACATCATTGCATAAATGCATGTGTTTCAATTCGATTTCATTAAGCATGATCATTGTTTGGCATTAATCTCAAAGAAATATAATACCTCAGCTAATCTCGAGATAGATCTTGAAAGCATCAAGCTCCTATTTTCATGATTGAAAATTTTCTCTCATTTTTTTCCTTTTTTTTTTAGCCTTTACCATGAACTTTCTTCAGTCCGTCGATGTTGGTTGAACTTACATTTATCTTCATTTGTTAGGGAAGATGCTCTTTCTGACGATGATTCTTTTAGCATCAAAATTTTGGTCTCAGGTGTTGTACAAACCGGCTAAGGTAGAGAATTTTTCTCTTTTCTTATTTTCTTGAATCTATGCCATGAAAGTCTTCTTTTCGTTGGCTTTTGGGTGGCTCAATTTTCTGTGTAACCTTTGATAGTTGAGATGGAGTTGTATGCTGAATTTAATAGGTTTAGGACAAAATTGTGGTTTAGGACAGAACAACGGTTTTTTATTATTTTTATTTTTTTTTATTTTTTTGCTAATGAGCTGTTCTCTTTAAATTTGGTTACGAGGGTCAAAGATTAATCTTAATTCGCTTTGGGGCATATACTTCAAAAGGTTGTGAGGAAAGGGATTCTAAGGCTTGGTCTTAATGGTTTGATCGAAATTTTATTTTGCTTGGTTATGCTGTGTGCATCTGGGATGTTGGGAATAAGGATTGGCCTTTGAAATTTTGTCCGTCATGTTGGCACACTGAAGCAGCATTACCCCCACAATATCTTTGTCAATTGTCGGCATGTCATTTCAGGTCCAGGCAAAGGCTTTTCTTTTCTTCTTTTCTTTTTTTTTCAAGAATTTCCTCTCTTCAAGAATTATATTAGATGCTATCAAGATTTTCTTTGGAATTTCTCAAAGTTTCGAGATTAACTGCAGTCATATTATTTGAATTAATGTCAAAGTAAATGCATTGTGATCATGTTAAATGAAATCATTAGAAACACCATACAAATAAGCAAAAATTGTCAAACACTATCATCAAAATTGTTCTCGAAATAATAACAAAGATTAAAAAGAAGGAATATAATCTTCATTTCCGCTCTCACTAGTGGATTAAGAGGACCCGATCACAATCATGGTGGACGGACCACGTTGTAACCTGCCTTTTTCTTCTTCTCTTTTCTCAGGATCCGTGATCTGATTGGTGTCAATGAGATCCTGGATCTTGTTTCTCATTGTTCGGCAGTAATCTATCAGATGGCCGGTGTGCTGGTGGTAGGCGCAGTACTGGTCTTCTCTGTGCCCTGGCTGCCCTCAATTCATAGCCGATTTAGGCGTCAAAGGCTGCAGCTTGCCCTCTTTCATCAACCTCTCCAATACCCAGGATAAGGAGCGGCCTAGATTGGAGTGGTATCTCTGGCGCTGCCCAACTCCAGTCGTTGAAACTTTGACTGTCTTGCCATTCTTGTTATTATTGCTCCCAGCACCTCCCGGTCTATGCCCAGACCTGTTCCCATATCCTTTCTCAACAAAGTTATTTTGACTTGCCTTCTTTGCTAAGCCGCCGCAGCCTCAACAGCAATATCCTTGAGCGATTCCCAATCCCTGAGCCCCTTAAAACTGAGCAAGTCCCTCAAGTAAGGGCAGGAGTTCCTGATGAATAGCCTGATTTGGTTTGCGGTGTCAGGCTTTCATTTCATCTCCATGACCCTATTCCTCCATCTGGTGAGGTAGTCGTGGAATGACTCGTTTCTCTTTTACTGTAAGAGCTCAAGGTCTTTCAGGGTGACCTCCATTCTCGTGTTGCAGTCGCACTGCTTCATGAATTCTTCAATCAAAAGGTCCTAGTCCTCCCTGGCCTCCTATCCACCCGTGGTACCAGTCAACTGCCGGGCCCACCAGACTAAGGCAGAAATATTCTACCTTTTGCTTCTTACTCAACCCTATGCCTTTTATGACCAGCGTATACTGCTTGATGTGTGTAGATATGTCCGAAGTACCATCGAACTTCGGCTGCTCAAGCATCTTAAACCTTTGGGGCAATAGCTCTTCATCCCCCAGATCTCTGTCCTCAGGGTTGATCCCCTTTCCAGCTGACAACATACTGGTGATAGCCTCAATCTGCTATCTCATCCCTCTTAAAGCCTCATCCTCTACCCTGGGTGCTCTGGCCCTCATAGCATGATGGATAATCGGCTCCTTATCTTCCTCCTCCATCAGGAAATCATCGTTGGGATTAGGAATCCTTTCCCTTCTTGGCTCGATGGGTGCAGCAGCTTTGTGCTCATTGATAGGTTGACGGGTAGCAGTTCCAACGAGAGGAGCCACCCCATCAGCAGGTGGTTCGGCTTGCCCCCGAGGAGGGACTGCCGGTGGTTGTGGAGTGACAGGTGGCTGTAAAGCAGCAGGTGCTTGGGGAATAGGAGGATGAGCAATCCATTCAGCCATAGCGCCCATCATTTCCAACATTCTCCGTTTAAAATCCTCTAGCCTCCTAGCAAGGTCCTGAGTGGTCAAAGCTCTAGTCTCTTCTGCCATTGATAATTAAAGAGGGGATTCACTGATTGATGAGAATGACTCAAAATCCCTGTCAGACACTAGTTCCGGCAACTCAAAGAGCAGATTTGTCCTTACTAGTTAACCGTCGAAACCTCTAGTCCACTTAGATGAATCTATGATGGCTGAAAAATTTAAATTGTTAGAATGATGCATGAATGACATATACAATGCACGATCGTGTGTTATGCAACATTTACAATCACATGCAAGCAAGTAAATCCTTCCAACCTTATTACTCCCACACACGAGGTAATGCAGTTTCTTTCCTAGGTGGGCTTGATTCATAGGTTAACGGGGAACCCGATGAATGCGTATGTTGCATGGTGGGAAACTGATAGCATAACATCTCTTGACTAATGCGCATACGTATAAGTTTTGGCCTTTATGTATTTAAACATTTCAACTAAATCAAGATGGGCTCACCAGGGCATGAAAGCCTTTGATAAAAGGCCATTTAATTTGGTTGATTTTGTTCAATATATAATGGCCCACATAGCAAGCATCATATTAAGGTACATATCACCTAGAGGAAGTATCTATTGCCATTACATGAGCTTTGGTCATGGGTGATGATACTTTAGGGCTACCCAAACATGATCTCTACCAACGGGTCTAGCTCATCATGAGCATAACGACCAATCGGGTCTCCATTTGATATACCATGACGGTACGACGCTTAGGCTGGTGATTATCTCGAGCACTTCCCTACAATGAGTGAAAGTAGGGTCGTGCTTTAGGAATGCACTGGGGTAAAATAAGGGACCAACTAGCATAGTTCTAAGGCTCTAATGGATTCAATGCAATTTCGAAGAGAAATGGAATTTTCATTTTTTAATAACTCAATTATAAGTTTAACTTAATTCACTTTCAAAGCGAAGTTTCGATCATCCCCAGTTGAATCGACACTGTGACGCGTACCGGACCAGCAAGGCCCTCATTGAACCTGCTTTTAGGATTCGAGAGATTGGTTCACGTCTTTTTGATCTTGGGTTACACGAGATATTTTGGAATCCCCTACCCAATAGAACATTGGGAGGTTCATCTAATCCCATGAAACCTTTAGTCACCTTTGAGGTATTTTGGAGTCGTCACCCAATTTACAAGAAATTGGGAAAGGTCATCTAACCTCAGGGGTTTTAAACCAGAGAAAGTGTTCTAAACTTCACTTTTATTCATGCCTTAAGTTAAGTTTATAAATGAGTTTTTAACAAAACAAAATTCCATCTCTCATCTCACGCGATCATGCAATAAATTTAAAGCACATTTCAATCACATCGGGAAGGGATAAAGAAAGCATAAAATAAAGCAATAAATAAATTACAAGAAAAATCTGGGACAAAACAATCCCCCAAAATAAAGAAAGCATAAATATAATAAAAGGATAAACTTGCCCCAAAAATTAATTACAAGTGCCTAAAATGAATAAATAAATAACTGCATCACTAGAAGAAGAATAATAAAATACATCATAGATAAATCGGGATATTTATTGAATTTTAGGAACATTGGTTCCTTTAATTAATCTTAAAAAAAACTTGGAGAATTATTTTGGGCATTGATGGAGAAAATCGGGATAAGTGATCCCATTTTATAAAAATTAATTCTCCATTTGAAAGTGAAATTTTATTGGTTAAAAATAGGACATTGGTCCATTTTATTAAAAAAATCTCAATTTTAATTATTGTAGAAAAACATGAATTTTCATAACAAAAACGGATCCAAAATACATTTTACATACAACATACAAAATAATAAAATAGGAACAATACAACAATTAAAATAAATGCAAACCAAACTTTGAAGACTTTTAATCCTCGATCCTCCAACTCACCCATGGGTAATACTCAAATAAAAAAGACAAGGTATTGCAACCAAAAAAAGAAAAATGAAAATTATGGTTAGTAATTAAATCAAGTCAAATAAATAAAATAAAATATATAAACAAACCAAATTAAGTTAAATAAACTAAAATATATTCAATTAAACCAATCAAGTGAATAAAACAAATGAATAAAAGGATAAAATATATAAAAATGAATAAACAAAGGTGTGTGTGTGTGAACAACAAATAGGGTCCCACGTGAATAATGCATGCTTGGAAATTAAGAAGAGAATAGAAAAAGGATGGCCACGGTTCACGTGGCCATCATGCAAACAAAAGGGAAAAAATGACAACAATTGATTAACAATTTGATTTAGTTGACAAACTAGGATTATTAAATTAAAAATGCAAGATTGGCATGTTTAATTGATTATTTACATGTTATCACAATGAACATAAATATTTACATGGCAAAAAAAATCAGTCAAAATAAAACATATTAATTAATTACAAATTAAAAATAATACATGTTAAGAATAATAAGAAAACGAAGCAAAACAAATTAATTACATATTAAAAATAAGAAATCATGGCAAAATAAATTAATTTATTACAAGTTAGAAATAAAATCAATAAAACAATATTTACATGAACAAAATGATAAAAAAAAATAATTAGTTCAGAGCCCCATTTTTCAAGTCTAATATTTTTAAAATATTTTTTATTATTTTTCAATTTTTCCCTCTAAAATGCAAATTTAACGAGGAAATCATCACTTTTAACCTTTTTAGCCTATGAAGGCAATTGTCATCATCGAGTAACTTCGATCTAGGCTGACTCAGGACCCGGTGTCTATAGCTGTGATCTTTGCTTTGAAGATTTGGCAGCATTATCTGTAACATCCCAAAAATTGCCCTAGTAGAATGGAGGGTCATTAGTGTAATTGTGTGCATGTTAATTAGGGTTTATAGAATTGGACCTAATTGAAAATGTGAAACAAGGGACTTAATTGAAAAGAAATAAAGTAATGTAGTGGCTAAAATGTAATTTGCATGAACTAGTGATAAATGGGAATTAATTAGTGTAATGGTTATTATCTAAAGATAATTAAATGTTATTTGAGTTTGAGTGGAAACCATGTGGATTGGTAGGAGCCGGCCACCCAGCATGAGAATCACTACAAGAAAAAAGGCCTATAAGGACGGGAAATCTGGTCTCTAAAAGTATCAGTCCGGTCCCTAAAAGTCAATAGAGACCGAAAAATCCGGTCGCTATACGGTCGTTATAGGCTCCGCCGCTAATGACCAAAAAGGACTGGTTACCAACCGGTCATTAAAAGTTTTTAGCGACCGATAAGAAATACAGTCTCGAAAAAGAATTAAGGACCGGATTTCCCGTCCTTAATAATATATGCTAATGACCAAAAACATGGTCCTTAAAAGGTGTAATACAGTCGTTAAAAAGCTTTTAAGGACCGACCAAAAATTGGTCCCTAAAAAATATTAAGAACCGATTTTTTTTGTCCTTAAAATCATAATAATGGTAAAAAATCTCATCTTTAAAAATAATAATCATTTGAATATATATTATATTAAGAACCATAAAATCAATTCTTGAATATAATCATTTAAATATATATTATATTAAGAACCATAAAATCAATTCCTGAATACATAATAAAAATTAAAAATTAATATGATCCCTAAGAATAATTAGACCATATTTTTATCCTATATTTTTAAGCAAACTATAAATGGATACACAATAAATAATTTCATACTTTTATAAATAATTTGTAATTCATTACAAATATAGAATTAGCATTCAAAAAAGATATGTATTGTTTAAACAGCCCCTTTCCCAAAAACAAAAAACAAAAAATCTATATCTAAACAACATTTCAATGTTTTTTCAAGTCTTCATAGTCAATTTTTGTACTTCAATGTTTTGTCCATACTAAAAACAGCAAAAAATATAAATAAATACAAATGATTATGTCAGAAAAATATATAGATATACTATAAATAATTGATTGAAACTATAAGTCATTTAAGGACATACCTCAAAAAAATTCTAATTCCACCAAGTTTAACTATACACACTTCAAAAACTCAGCATATCAACCTCAAAAAAATTGTAATTCCGCCAAGTGTAGCTATATACACTTCAAAAAGTTAGCATATATGCTATGGGTTCCAAGATACAAGGACATAAATTAGTTTTAAGGAATTATATACATAAAAAAATTAATTAGCTTTTGAACAATCTAATTGTTACATTTTAAATATCAAAATTCTAATTATAAATTTGTTCAAATATTATAATTTTTTTAGTAGTTGTTCCTAAATACAATAACTAAAGTTCTAATTATAAATTCGAGTGATGAAAAGTAGATCATGCAAGTAGAAAATACTAGTTCATTTATGAGAAGGTAGTTCCTACACACATCCAGACTTTACATTATTGCTGCATATCATAATGCCTGGAATAATACTAAGATATTTAACTTTAAGCATTAAACTTTAAATCTTTGCATTATATTTTCTGGGAAAATGTAAATTTATTTATGCGTTAAAGAAAAGAAAAAAATTCATGTTTAAAAATATAAACACACAACTTATTCGTTCATCTATTTTCTACAAAATTTCTTGTTATTCATGACAGGGTAGAACTGAAAACTAATAAGATCAACTAAAAATGAAACTTTTTGAAGACTTCATATAAACAAATATGTTCTTAAATAAATCATTTGCTAAACTAGCAATCACATTTTTTTTATCATTAATCAGACAAACTCGTTATAATGAACCAATTTGCTTTTTATTTTATGTCTTCAATACACCTATCTTCTTCCCAAAATATCAACAAATACAATTTGTATGACTTCAATAACATTTAAACTTTTAGCCTTGACTCTCTCTCTCTTTTCTAGTCCTGTCAATATTCTAAGGTCTAAAAGCAATTATGCATATCTCAGCCTATCCTTTACCATCTAAACCGAGGACTACAGGCATCATCATCCCACGACTCTATATGTAAAAGATAAAATAATACTCTAAATTAAGAAATTTGTTAAACAAGATTGAGAAGTTCATGAAAAATAATATGCGAACATCAATCAAAATAGCTGATGAATGCATGCTTACATGAGTATGCAATCTTATCTTATGATTAGAATGGAAAAAGGATCTTATAACCACTACTAATATGGCATCAATTTATTACAGCCAATGAAAACATACCCTATAATAACTCCATTCGGTCCGACCACCAGATTTATATGAAAGGGGATTGTTAAAAAATTAGTCACGTCAGAGTAATTGACAGTCATAGCAAAGAGGGTAAGCAATTAAAAAAATAATAATAGGGAGAATTTGAATCTAAAAATTTTATTAAACAAAGGTATACCTATTTTTTCTAATAGTCCCCCCAAAACTGACTAGATTATCATATATTATAAACCTTTTGATGTCGAGAATATACGACTAACAGAAATTAGTCCAGCATAATTCATGCACATATAAAAACAACTGCCACTAGTTATATTTCAACCTAGAATAAATGCAAAAGAAAAAAAATATCATAGAGGTGAACTCCAAATTCCATAATATTCTTGTAGAAAACTACAGTACAATCCTTGTTAGCATCAAGTCAACATCTTCCTAAAATTAAAATCTACAATAAGGAATGTCAGACTGTGCTGGATAGAAATCAAGATGATAAAAACATGATACATATAAGAACTGATGTGGAATTGCCTCTATCTAAACCATCAAATCAATGGGCGAAAAGGCAACTTTCTTTGAGGATTAAACCACTAGAGCTTACTGTGCAATTTACGTTCTAAAACTAAAATAAATCTACTAGAAATCACTTGATTGACACAAAAATTATACTATTTAATAATTAAAATACTAGCATAAGCTAAAACCATCCAGCAATACAAGTAGAATCCATCCCCGAGCAAAATGCACCAAGGCACACCTTTGACAAGTACAAATAGATTTGAAAAGTTTAATAACAGCAACAACCTTGAAATTATGAGTATCACATGATCTTAATACAAAATAAAAAAATATTTTCCTGAGAAAAAACCATCAAATGATTATCTTTTCTAGATATATGCAAATTGTCCTCAACAAGAATCCATTTACTACATAAGTTTTAAATGTTGTTCCATATTCAAATAATCATTATGCTACAATCATTCAGATGCTGCTAAAAATACTTCAGCCACTTAGCATTGTCATGATGTTACTAAAGTTTCAATCAAAGTTTCTAGGATACAGTACTCTCTATTATTACCATGTGATCCTAGTGAAAATAAACTAGAAAAAAAATGTAAGAAGAGGAATACTTTTTGTGTCGTAGGTAAGATATTGCTCCTTAAAATCTATGTATAAGTTTTTCATCTTTCTCTGGCATCTATATCTTTTTCAACTAAAATTTTAATTCTTGTACGAGAAAACTACTTTTATCTCTTACATACTTGCATCAAAACCTAACTGAAATATCACAACATTTTCATTAATTACCCTCAAATTATCCTCATTAGGCCAGAATTTCTGAAATAACTCCAACTTAAAGAATAGCAAACTAAAGCATATGTCCCTTCAGTAGTTGCAAAAAACAAAAATTAATGAAGCCATACCACACTGTAACACAAAGTACCTATGATAAAAATTAGTAAATCAAACTCAAACTTCAATCAAGATCCACTTCCAATCATGGAAAATTTTCATTAAAAACTCCTACATATAATGCATGCAATGGTAGTCAATTGCCACAACCCATAGCCATTTGAAATGAATATAATTTCACAATATCATTTAACGCTGACTACTAATATTATATGAACGGAATTAACCTTAAAATACATATAAAGAAAAAGGGACTTGCAGTGCTACCACGTGTTTTCTGCAAGATCTTCAGCCTTCCTAATAGCTTCTCCAACCCTTTTTCCCATCTCCCGCACACATCCTGTATTGTAAACACAACATCTGCTCCAACCACACAAACAAGACATTCCTAAAAAGAAAGAAACAAACATCCGCACATATGTTTACCTATTTACAAATTTAGCAAACTAACATTACCTTTCAACGAAAATGAAAGTGATTGAGCAGGAGATGAAGAAATGTAAGGATTGGATCCGTTAAAGAAGATGTCATTACTCTCATTAGCCATGTTATGCGAAGCGTGAGATTCAGTCACCAGTTCAGGGCTCCAATGAACTGACTTTAACACGGTTCAATTCTGACTTTGCAACATATCATCCTGAGCCACCGTGTGAGACTCTGATCTAAGTAAGAGTTGGTTAGAAGAAAATGAACCAAGAACATGGATCTTAGAGTTTATTTGGTCAAGTTTGAATCTTCAAAGCAGGGGTTTATCAAAGCAAGGGTTTGGATTAGAAAATTCAGTAGAGATATTTAAATCAAGAAGATGATTAACTAAAAAAAATTACAAAGCAAGCAGAAAAAGAGAGTGCAAACTTGTATCTCTGTGAAATTAGACAGAATTTCACAAATCGATACCCTATATGAACTTTGGAGTGCAACTGGACAAACAAAAAATGGGGTAAGAGTACGGAACAGAGGCAAAGAGTAAAAAAAATTAGAAAAGAAGAAGTGGAATTCAAAATAAAAATGAGATTAGTGATGAAATCGTACCTTATTTGAGTATTGAAGTAAGTTTCCTCAATTGGGTAATGAAGCTAGAAGAGAATCAGAAGGTTTGAGGATTATTTAATGGTGAAGTAAAGAAAAAGGTAGAAGAAATCAAAAGGAAAGAAAATGAGGCCGGATGAGGAGGATGAAAGAAAAGAAAATGAAGCCGGAGGAGGAGGATGAAGAGCTCCATCATGACCTGGAATCTTGTTTTCTATCTCGTTTATAGAGAAAGATTTAGGGTTTCTTTTAAGTAATTAAATTTATGCAAATTAATTTTTAGGTGTTTTTATGGGGTGGTTCTAAAGGGCAAAAGGAAAAGCGGGATATGTTCGCGCGCATAGCTTCACAATCAGGGATCAGATTTTTCGATTTTAGTGACCGTATAATTTTACCTTCGCTGTTTATTGGCCCAAAAATGAGAGAAGATGAAAGGGATAAATTTCGGTCCCTATTATTATATGTTTAGGGACCAGAAATTTTTGCCTTAATTTTGATCACTAATACCCCTTTTTCTTGTAGTGAATGATGGGAACTTGACACCTATTCCTTGCATGCATGAGTGGGAGGGTTTAGAGAGAGTGAGTGGAATGAATCTGCATTTTGTTTCCTTGAGCCGGCCTTCCTCTAAAAAGCTCACTCTCCTTTTTGTTCCTCTTTCAATTGCTCTCATTTGCCATGAAGTTCTAAGAGTTGGGTAGAGATAGTTTAGAAGATTGAGTAATTGGCTAGGAAAGGTATGTTAGCATATGGTTTATCCTCTTCATCTCCTTCTATTTCTGATTTCATTGTTAGCTATGAGCATAGTCTAATGAGCTTGTATATGTATTGTATGTGTATGTGAGTTGAAGAGGCAAGTAGAGCTGCCAAAGGTAAAGAGAAAGTGATATAGAAGAGAAAGGAAGGAGAGCAGCAAGAGGTTTGAGATTGTATTTGAATTGATGCATGTTTAATGTGTTTTTGTATTTGAATTGTATTAGTTAATTGATTTTTGATATAGATTAAATGTAAAATGGATGTGTATTGAAGTGTTAAGTGAATTGCCATGAGCATTGTTTGTGATCAAGTATGAACCCTAGTGTTAGGGAAAATTCTGCTTATATTTTATCAGACCTCCATGAAGTGTTTTGATCATATCTGGAGTTTGAAAACTCCAAATCAAATGTTTCTTGCGCCATTTGAACCAAAATCTCCGTATAATTAAAAGTATAAGAGATACTATAAATTAATTCTATCTCTAAGAGGCCTACAAATGGCAATTAACGGACGTATTTCTATCTAGCCAGGTTGATTTGAATAGTCTGTAGTTTTTAATGTATATCTCTTAATTAAGGAGTCTAAATGACTTGAAACTTATTCCACTAGAAACTATACATCCTAGGGAACAATTGTTAAGAAGGATACTTTGTGTAAATATGAGGTCTAGAGGGTCGTTTAAGCGATACAACTTTAGAGTGAAAACCAGTCTCGTAAGTCACCTGAGAGGAGCCACTGTCGCGAGCGCGACACAGGCCGCAACCTCGCTATAAAACAACTCACATGAAGCCTTTTCTTCTTAATTTTGAGCCATAGTTGGCATGGATAAATCCCCTATCTTTCCCCTCAACTTATTATGCATGATTAGGGCTATTAAATGAATATAAAAGTAGTTATCATTGGGAAAAACTTATGAGTATGATTAAGATTGGCAATTTAACTAATAAAGTAAAAATATATAATTATGTGAAGGTTAGCAAATGGATCGACATATATGTGTGTATTTGATGAAACTATATCCATGATTGAGGACCTTATTGTATGAGCATTATATCAATGTTAAATGAAGTTTATATGCATACAACTAAAATGACTATGCGAATTAGAGATGCATGATAGCCTAACTAAGCTTGAGTGTATCATTATACGAATATACCCCTATGCGAATTATAGATGCATTATAGCCTAACTAAGCTTGATTGCATCATTATGCAAAATAAATTACATATGAGGTAAGTTAACTCATGTGCTTGGATTTTAACTTGCGAATGAGCATTTACATGTGAATGAATGATGACGTGAATAAGTATGTGTAGTGAATGAACAAATATACCTTTAGGCCTGCAGTCGGGTTGTGGATAAATAAGCATGCTTATGAAAGGCTAGTGAATTGCGGCTGCTAGTGTGACACCGACGGGTGTCTAGTGATTGTCACTGACGGGTGTCTAGTGATTGATACTGATAGGTATCTAGTGATATAGTGTTTGAAACTTCGGTCTCTAGTGTTTAATGATTATTGTACCCTTATCCACCTCTAAAACGATTCAGACTATTAATGATAAATGCATGTGAATGATTGATGATGATGTTGTGTTATAATATGATTGTGTTCTTTATATTTATTGATAACATTGCTCTTATTGGTTGTGTAATATCCATGCTATGATAAATGAACTAGTGATCTTGTTAGTGAAGCCATCCACTCGCATAGTGTAGTGATTATTGGCATGGTAAAGTATGAGATATTGAGCATGGGCATGTGATTATCGACTTATAGTTATTGCATGACTTTCTGCTAGGATAAGTGAATTAGTGATCTTGATAGTGAAGTCCTTTGTTGACATAGTGTATTGAATATTATATGATGTTTTGTTTAATATGAACTATGGAATATCGACATGCTATCGAATTATTGACTATCTAGTGAACTATTGAATATAGGTATAGTATAATATGGATAATTGAATATTGATATGTGTTATTGAGATATTATTGATATGTTGTTTTGGACTATTGATATTGAAACGTTAAGGCATAATAAGTATATGAATTAGTGATATGCAGGATGTATAATCTAGTGGTTTTATTAGAGGTCTATATGTTTTGTGAATCTCCACTAAGCATTATCGCTTAGTACGGGTGCTTGTCTCCCGTGTAGGTCTATATTGTGGAGATCGTGTTTGGAGGCGTATCTGCAGGTCACTGAAGAGCTGGGAGTTGTCATTAGGTTATGGCATTGTAATGATGATATGTTATTGTAACTCCGATTTTGTATAAGTAAAGCATATATAGTTGTGTCCATTTAATTCTGTATTGTAATATGTAATTTGTAACCTAAACAGTAACCAATAGTGAACAAGTGCTAGTGTATGGTATAGTGATCATATAGTGGTAGTGAAAGGAAATAATTATCGAACATAACGTTAATAATATTGACTAAAGGATGATAAGTGGATTAGTTATGTTAATTGAATTTAACTATAGCGTGCTTAGTGCCGTGTAGCGCTCCCTTGTCCTCCTAAGGGGCATTGGGGCGTTACATTATCTGTATGGGGAGAAGTGTAGGATTTTTACAGACCATAAGAGCCTGAATATCTCCTCAAACAGAAGGAGTTGAACATGAGGCAGCATCGTTGGCTAGAGTTGTTCAAGGACTACAACTGCATATTGGATTACCACCCGGGTAAGGCCAATGTGGTCGCAGATGCTTTGAGTCGGAAGTCAGTTTCTGCTTTGTTTTGAAGCATTTTAGGTGGAGGTTTGGTTCGGATGGGGCTTTGGTTGCTCAGTTGAGAGTGAAGCTACCTTGAGATAGAGGATTGTGGATGCTCAGAAGGATGATGAGAGGCTACAGCGGTTTTTGCATGAGGTCAGTTCTGGTAAGCAGTTAGAGTTCTCGGTTTTGGATGGGGTGCTTAGATATAGAAATCGTTTGTGTGTACCTGAGAATGAAGAGTTATGGAAACAACTTTTGAGTGAGGTACACACTATGGTTTTCACTATGCATCCTGGTAGTGACAAGACGTATCAGGACATGAAGCAGTTTTATTGGTGGTCCGGTATGAAGAGAGATATTATGGATTTTGTGTCTAAGTGCTTGACATGTCAGTAGGTAAAGGCTGAGCATCAAGTTCCTTCGGGATTGCTCACGCCTTTATCCGTTCCCGAGTAGAAGTGGGATGATATCGCTATGGACTTTGTATCTGGTTTGCCTTTGACTCTGAAGAAGCATGACTCAGTATGGGTAATAGTGGATCGGCTTACGAAGTCAGCTCATTTTCTGCGAGTTAGAGTGAATTATCCGATGGATAAGTTAGCCAGTATCTATGTGGATGAGGTAGTCAAATTGCATGGAGTGTCGTTGTCCATAGTATCCGATCGGGACCCAAGGTTTACGTCTATGTTATGGAAGGAACTACAGAGAGCTTTGGGTACCAAGTTGAATTTCTGTACGGCGTTACATCCTCAGACAGATGGTCAGTCAGAGCGAGTGATTCAAATTTTAGAGGATATGTTACAGGATTGTGCATTGGATTTTCCGGGTAGTTGGGACAGATATGTGCAGTTGATGGAGTTTGCCTACAATAACAGTTATCAGTCGAGCATTGGTATGTCACCGTATGAGGCTTTGTATGGTCATCAGTGTAGGACTCCGGTATGTTGGACTGAGTTATAAGAGCGTGTGATTATTGGGCTAGAGTTGGTTAGAGACATCGAGGAGAAGATCAGAGTTGTGCAGAGGAATTTGAAGGCGGCTAAGGATCGGCAGAAGTCTTATGCTAACATGAAGAGAAAGGATGTTCAGTTCGAGGTCGGGTACAAAGTTTTTCTTAAGGTTTCTCCTTGGAGAAAAGTGCTACGGTTTGGTAAGAAGGGTAAGCTTAGTCCTCGATTTATTAGACCGTATAAGGTGTTAGCTAAATTGGTCCGGTAGCCTATAGGTTGGCTTTACCGATAGAGTTGGCAAAGTTGCACGATGTTTTCCTTGTTTCGATGCTATGTTGGTATGGATCGGATCCTTCGCATGTATTGTCGGTTCAGGATGTGTAAGTGCAGCCAGACTTTTCTTATAATGAGGAACCGAAAGCCATCCTAGCGCAAGAAGTGAGACAGTTGGGAAGCAAGCAAATCTTGTTGGTTAAAGTGTTATGGAATCACCACAGAGTCAAAGAAGCTACTTGGGAACTAGAGGCATCCATGAGGGCTCAGTATTAGCATTTGTTCAGTTCAAGTGAGAATTTCGAGCACAAAATTCTTGTTAGTAGGGGAGAGTTGTCAGACCCCATTTGCCCCCTAGTAGTATGAGCCATTTGTGTGTGTGCATTCATTGTGTGTGCTTGGCATGATATAAGGGTAGTTTGGGTGAATTACATGTTTTGGGGTTTTGGTTAGTGTGTGGGTGCATATTTGATATTAGAGTGTATGTAAGTTGGTTTATGTTTATGTGTATTTACTCACATGGTTGTAGGATGTAAGTGAGTAAGTTGGGTTGTAATGGTGTGTGCATGAGCATATCGTAGTAGGGTGTCACTACAAAAAAAAGTCCATTTAGCAATGGCATATTTAGTCGCTATTTGTCAATTTTTAGTCGCTAATTCGTTATAGCGACGCGGCGACGAAATGTCGCAATTCCGGCCGTTGTAAAAAATTTAGCGACTAAAAGAATTAATAGTTGCTAATATTTGCGACTAAAATTTAGTCGCTAAAAGTAATAATTTCCGTCGCAAGTAAACAAATAACAGTCGTCGTATGTAGAAAATAATGTATTAGCGACTAAAATTTAGTCACAATATTTGTCGCTCAATTAAAATTAGCGACTGATATTTTTGTCGCAATATTTAGTCGCTATTTTAGCGACTATCAGTCGTCAACTTATTTAGTCGCTAAAAGTTTATGACTATATATTCTTCAGTCGCTAATTGCGATTTTGCACTTTTAGCGACGGATCATTTTGTCGCTAATCCATCGCTGTTTTGTTTATTTGTTTTTTTAAATCCTCTTTTTAAACAATAAAATAAATTAATATATACAATACCGAAAAAGAGAATTTTTACTGTTTATTTTTGGAGACAGTGGTGACCGACGGGTCATCTACTTCACCGACGCCCGTCGGTCACCTCACTCACAAACGCCATCTCTCTTGAGTGAGCGACGGGATGTGTTGGTCACTTTGACTGACGCCCGTCGGTCACTTGAAAGATGGCCGTCGCTGGTTCCTGTCTCCACGTTTTCAAATCTTTTCTATCTCTTCAAGTCTTTTGACTTTGTTTATGTTGAACTTTCGTATATTAACATCCTGTAACTTTTTGTGAGCATATATTGATTTTTTTGGACTATCCTGAGCTCGAGGGCCGATCTACCATGCTCGGAGGATTTCGTCCGGTTTAGTTTTCTAACCTTCTTGGTTATTTCCATTATTTGTTTATTCATTAATTATTTTATGCACATGAGTATTCCCTTTTTGTATCCCGCTAAATATAAAAATTGATTAATGTTTTATATTCAATAAAGAGAGGTTTTCATAAACATAAGGACCCAATGTCCTATTTTTATACAATAAAAATCCTTACAATAGAAATATCCAGTTTTAATAATGATGCATGCAAGGACCAAAGTCCTCAAAATAAGCAATGCCTCGATTTGTGTATGTATCGCACATTTACAAAAGGGAGTTGTATTTCGCTCCTTGTGTTATTATAATTTATCATTTTCATTATTTGTACATTTATCGCTTTCTAAATGTGAATAAATACACCTTTTAATCAATTGCATCATGTGGAGAGAGAGCGAATTAATGATAATTAAAATTTGATCATAGAATAATCGAGGTAGCAATAGATGAGAAGTCCCGAACCCATCTCTGGTCTTTGGGCTTAAAGAGGAGAGAGGTTTACCCTCCAAGACACCTCTTGTGTCACGAGACTTTGGCGTTAATCCTAGGCTCCTTAGGGCGAGAGGTTCACCCTCCAAGACCCCTTTGGTTGGCCAAAAATGGATACTGAGCGCAGTCTTAGGCTCTCCGAGGTGAGAGAAACTTTCCCAATGTTCTATTGGGTGGCGACTCTATGAAACCTCCTTATTGCCCAATATAGAAGCACTTGCGATTTATTGCAAGCTGTTAGCGGACCCTCAGTTGCCCGATCGCCCTCAAGCGGGCGGTCAGAGGGGCAGCCGAGGGATTCCGGCCCGCGTTATAGAAGTGTTAAGGATAATCACTAGCCCAAGCCTAGTACCTTTTGGTATATCAAATAGTGACCCGATTGGTTATTATGCTCGTGATGAGCTAGACCTATTGGCAGGGACCATGCTTGGGTATCCCTAAAGTAACATCACCCTGACCAAAGCTCATGTAATGGCAATAGATACTTCCCTTGGGTAAAATTAACTGTAATACAATTCTTATCATGTGAGCCGTTATGTATTAAACAAAATTAAATGAATTAAGTGGTCTTTTATCAAAGGCTTTCATGCCCCGGTGGGTCCACCTTAATTTAGTTGAAGTGTCCAAATACATATTGGCCGAAATTCATGCGTATGCGTATTCTGAGAGACATTGTGCTACTAGTTTCCCACCATACACTATGCACAGTCCTAAGGTCCCCTATTGACCCATGGATTAAGCCTACCTAGGAAGAGACCAATTTACCTCGTGTGCGGGAGTTAAAAGGTTGGAAGAATCTACTTACTTGTATGTGGTTGTGAAATGCTACACGACTCATGATCATGCATCGTACATATCATTCATGCATAATTCTGATAAAGTAAGCTCTACAGCCATCATAGATTCGTTCGAGCGGTCTAGGGATCCGAGTAGATGGCTGATTTGAAATCCTACCTTCGAGTTACCAGGAAGGTTATCAGTTTGGGGTTCAGATTCACTTTTAGAAGATAGTGAGACTTTATCTTTAGACTTTTCATCAAAATTTAGTATGGCTGATCCTTTGAGAGAGTCTGAGGCAACCCACACATTGATTACTGAGGAAGTGGGTAGGAAACTGGAGGAGTTTGAAATTAGGATGATGACCATGATGGAGAATTTGACTGCTGCAATGACACAGCCTGCTGGGCAACCGCTAGTTGCTCCTGTGGGAGCCACCAGTTGCTCCAATTGTAACACCCCAAAATAAACCCCAGTTGGATTAAGATAAGTTTAGGGTGTAACGAAAATCGAATGTGCTAGAGATAGGGACAGAACTGTCAAAAAGGACACAACCGTCATTAATTAAAAAGTTTTGGCCAGTTTCGGTAAATTGGATAATTATATCATCATGCCTTAGATGACATAAAAAGAATTATTTTGGTGAAAAAAATGTGTAATTGGATGAAGGAAGTGATTAATGGTAGTAAAAGATGTGACCGATTTTATTTATATAGGGTAAGGGTATTTTTATCATTTCATAATTATGGACTAAATTTAATGGATTAGTTAATTATATGGGCCAATGCATGAAATAGAAAAGTGGTATGTCAATTGAAAAAAAAGTAGGTAAGTTAAGGGATTAAAAGATAAGTTCGACAAAAAAAACTTTATTGGACCAATTAAAGTGTGACATGTGGCATATAGGGATAAGGATGGACTAATAGCTTAATTTCGCCCTTTTGACTGCATTTTTTGCCAATGTTGGACGGGGAAAATAAGGAAAAAGGAGGAAGACAACCTCTTCTCCTCCTACCTTACGCCATTTCCAGAAAATAAAGCCCAAAGTGGATTTGTCCCAAGCTTTAAGTAATTAGATGCAAGTTTTTGTTGAGAAAAGGTAAATGGTTGAGTCTTTTTCCTCTTCCCTTCTTCCCCTCCTTAAGCATGAGTGGAGGTGTGTGTAATTTTAATTTTAATTCTGAATTCTGACTTGTTTGTTTGGAGGAACCAAGAGATGCTAAGGAAGGAGTAAGAAATCAAAGGTGTGCAGTCATTTGGACAATTAGGGAGGAAAGGAAAAGAGGTTTGGAAACACTTTATCCATGTATGATTTTGAGTGTATTTATGTGTTAATTAAGTAATTTGAATGTGCTGATGATGATCTTTGATGATGGTAGTGAGTGTTGGTTTTAGTTTGTTAAAAGGTGCATGTGAATAGGATTTTGGTGAGAACTGTGTTAGGTTACACTTGACCCCTCTTCGGTTATTAGACTGTATCTGGAGTTTTAGAACTCAAAATGGTGTGAAACCAGTGCAATTAGAAAGTTAAGATTTATATCTAAAATTTTCTTTTAGGGACCGGAAGCCAATTCTGGTTCTAAGACCTCCAAAAATGTTATAAACCAAAGTGTCTCTATTTGGGTCGGGTTACTGGAACAGTACAGATTGTTAGCTCATATCTGGAGTTATAGATGTCTAATTGACCTAAAATTTTTCCCATTTGAAAGCGAACATCCTAAGAAACAATTATTATGAGCACGTGTTGCTTGAAAATGTCTCTAACTATGTGTAAAATTCGTTGCAAGTTTGGACCTATAGTCAGTCTAGAGTCTGCCTCACGTTGTGAGGCAGAATAGGTTTACACGGTAGTAAGAAATTCCTCACCGCCATGTAAAGCGATTCTATCCCACAAAGACCCATTTTTAGTGTCCTATATGGTGGGAATGAATGTCTTATCACCGTGTAACCTTAACCTTCCGCCAAAATGGTACTTTTTCATCCCGAATCGACCCCGAACTTCATCGAAAGTTCCTATGGCTTGTCCATCTTATTTTAAGCATTATGAAAGGCATATATGAATAGTTAATGGTTGGAATATACACCTGAATAGGATTAGGATTAATAGCAACCTAATAACACGATGATGTGTAATAGTATGGAATTGAATGAAGTTAAGTTTAATGACATTTAGGAAGTTTGACACCTTTATCTATATAGGCATGTGTACTATGAATAAGTATGTATAATAATGACTTGAAAGTAAGTATACATGAGGAATATAACAAATGGAATGAGTTTGTTTAATAAGGATATGAACTATAGGTGGTGGTATAATGACGTTAGATTGTATATGAGGAAGCTAGGGTTATTTTATAAGCGAGAGAGAATTATGAGAATATGACTTAACGTTCTATGAATGCGTGAATTGATATAGATATTAATAAAATGTAGATGTTATGTAAAGTATTTAATTGGCTGACGTGGATGTAGAAGTATAAATTTATATGATAATAATAAACGTGATTTAACATATTGAACTTATGATTTCTTAGTTGTATGGAGATATATGGTGGAGACGTCAGGTGAGTATGTGCTTAATTAATATGCTATAGGACGTGTTCTTGTTCTAATTGTCATGACTATTGACTGTCTTAAGTGTAATATGTGATAAGTTATAATCCGTCTATCTTAGATTCGTTCCCTGTTATTAAGGTTTTGGAAGTAGCTATAGAGATTTTGGTTGGAGATTGTCTATAGTACAACCTAATTTATGTATAAGTTTTCCATGGGGGGAAAAATGGAATAAAGGATTAGATAGTGCTGGATTTTCGACAAGTGGAAGTATTATTAGGATTGTGATACTCGGTACACTTGTCAGCTACCTTACTGATGAGAGCAATTATTTGAATGTGATACATAATGGGGGTTGGGCAACTTGCATTGCCATTATTTGAACTGCATTAATGCATTGCATCATCCAGCATACAAAAATCATTCAGCATCCATTACATTCATCTCTATTGTTCCTTTTTAATGAACATCCGATATTTGCATTTGCCTCAAGTGATAGGAAGCTGACAGAATGTGCATTGAGTGTAACAAAGTTGAGTAAGTGCAATAAGGAATTAGGGATGCAACCTAGAAGCTGGGAAAAAAAGAATGAGGGATCACTGAATGTGTATAGTTATGAGTAAGAGATTCGTGTCTATAGACTTTGTAGGTTTGACCCTTCTCTGTTAATGAATTAAGATATAAAATGTGGTAAGATTTCAACATATTATGGAAGGAATGGAACTGTATTTGATTAGATTGATTATTTGGCTATAGATTGGAACTGGTTTATAAGAGTGGTTGAAATTGCGAACTTTTGTGCATGATAGTTAAATAATAAATATTGTAAGATATATGTGATGTTTCAGAAGTAATAGACATATTGTGACGAATGATACTGATAATCTAGAAGGGAAATGTTATAATTATTTTAATCAAGGGAAGAGTTTAGTGAATGTGTGAATGACCCTGTAGTGAGAAGATAAGATGTTTTATGAGAAAGGAGTTATGTAAAAAGGTTAACATGATAAGAATACGATAAAGGTGTATGTTGAGGTATATAATGAATTGAGTATTTGGAATATGTGTAGGTCACGATTGTGTTGAAATGGGATAAGGAATAATTTGATGGAAATGTAATAGGGTAAATTGAGAATTGCATTTGGGACATGTTATTGATAAAGAGTTCGGTATTCAAGAAATAATAAGTTATAAGTGAATTTCGAGGACGAAATTCTTTAAGGAGAAGAGAATTGTAACACCCCAAAATACACCCTAGTTTGATTAAGATAAGTTTAGGGTGTAATGGAAACCGAATGTTCTAGAGATAGGGACGGAAGTGTCAAAAAAGACATAACCGTCATTAATTCAAAAGGTTTGGCGAGTTTCGATAAATTGGATAATTATATCATCATAACTTAGATGACATAAAAAGAATTATTTTGGTGAAAAAAAATGTGTAATTGGATGAAGGAAGTGATTAATTGTAGTAAAAGATGTGACCGGTTTTATTTGTATAGGGTAAGGGTATTTTGGTCGTTTCATAATTATGGACTAAATTGAATAGATTAGTTAATTATATGGGCCAATGCATGAAATAGAAAAGTGGTATGTCAATTGAAAAGAAAGGAGGTAAGTTAAGGGATTAAAAGATAAGTTTGACAAAAAAATCTTTATTGGACCAATTAAAGTGTGACATGTGGCATATAGGGATAAGGATGGACTAATAGCTTAATTCAGCCCTTTTGACTGCATTTTTGGCCAATGTTGGACGGGGAAAATAAGGAAAAAGGAGGAAGACAACCTCTTCTCCTCCTACCTCATGCCATTTCAAGAAATTAAAGCCCAAAGAGGATTTGTCCCTAGCTTCAAGTAATTGGATGCAAGTTTTTATTGAGAAAATGTAAATGGTTGAGTGTTTTACCTCTTCCCTTCTTCCCCTCCTAAAGCATGCGTAGAGGTGTGTGTAATTTTAATTGGAATTCTTAATTCTGACTAGTTTGTTTTGAGGAACCAAGAGAAGCTAAGGAAGGAGTAAGAAATCAAAGGTGTGCAGTCATTTTGACAATTAGGGAGCAATGGAAAAGAGGTTTGGAAACACTTTATCTATGCATGATTTTGAGTGTATTTATGTGTTAATTAAGTAATTTGAATGTCCTGATGATGATCTTTGATGATGGTAGTGAGTGTTGGATTTAGTTTGTTAAAAGGTGCATGTGAATAGGATTTTGGTGAGAACTGTGTTAGGTTACCCTTGACTCCTCTTAGGTTATTAGACTTTATCTGGAGTTTTAGAACTCCAAATGGTGTGAAACCAGTGCCTTTTGAAATTTATGATTTTTATCTAAAATTTTCTTTCAGGGACCGGAAGCCAATTCTAGTTCAAAAACATCCGAAAATGTTAAAAACCGAAGTGTCTCTGTTTGGGTCCGGTTACTGGAACAGTACCGATTGTTTAGCACATATTTGGAGTTATCGATATCCAATTGACCTTTAATTTGTCTCATTTGAAAGCTAACATCCTAAGAAACAATTGGTATGAGCACATTTTGCCTGAAAATGTCTCTAACTATGTGTAAAATTTGTTACAAATTTGGACCTGTAGTCAGTCTAGAGTCTGCCTCACATTGTGAGGCAGAATAGGTTTACACGACAGTAAGGAATTCCTCGCTGCCATGTAAAGCGATTCTGTCCCACAAACACCGATTTTTAGTGTCCTATATGGTGGTTATGAATGTCCTATAACCGTGTAACCTTAACCTTCCACCTAAATGGTACTTTTTCATCCCGAATCGACCCCGAACTTCATCGAAAGTTCCTATAGCTTGTCCATCTTATTTTAAGTATTATGAAAGGGATATATGAATAGTTACTGCTTGGAATATACATATGAATAGGATTAGGATTAATAGAAACCTAATGACATGATGATGTGTAATTGTATGGAATTGAATGAAGTTAAGTTTAATGATGTTTAGGGAGTTTGACACCATCATCTATATAGGTATGTGTAGTTTGAATAAGTATGTATAATAATGAATTGAAAGTAAGTATACATGTGGAATATAACAAATGGAATGAGTTTGTTTAATAAGGATATGAGCTATAGGTAGTCCTATAATGACGTTAGATTTTATATGAGGAAGCTAGGGTCATTTTATAAGCGAGAGAGATTTATGAGAATATGACTTAACGTTCTATGAATGCGAGAATTGATATAGGTATTAATAAAATATAGATGTTATGTAAAGTATTTAATTGGCTCATGTGGATGTAGAAGTATATATTTATATGATAATAATAAAAGTGATTTAATATATTGAACTTATGATTTCTTAGTTGTCTGGAGATCTGTAGTGGAGACGTCAGGTGAGTATGTGTGTACTTAATTAATATGCTATAGGGCGTGTTCTTGTTCTAATTGTCATGACTATTGACTGTCTTAAGTTAAATGTATAGGTTATGTAGAGGTATAAGATCTATTAGAATTTATGGTTTTAAGGAATCTTGAATTAAATTGTAATTATTTGTTTAAGTTGGTGATGAGATTAATGTTCAAGTTGAGGATTGAATTATATGTTATGCTGTGAAAGACTAATGTGAGTTGTGTTGAAGTTGTTGAATCGGAAGATTGTTGTATTCTGTGTATTTGACGAGTCACACGGTGGTAAGGATTTTTCCTTACACCCGTGTAATTGCTTTCTGCCTGTGAAGCCTGCCGTATTCCTGTTACCTGGGGGTAAGGCTTTTGCCATACCACCGTGTAATTGTATTCTGTCAAGTGGAATTTTGGAGCCCGGTGTGTCACACGGCGGTAAGGTTTTCCCTTACCCCCGTGTGAGACACTTTACACGGCTGCATGGAAAAACCAAGCCGCCGTGTAAACCGCCTCTATCCCTGTTTTTCCCAAAAATTTCAACTGTTTCTTTCTAAACTCTTTTTCCTTTATTTTGGATTCTTTACTTTTATTTGGTGTGTTATGAATTAGCAATTGAAATAAAATGATATTTTAACTTAGTCAAATAATAATTGTTACGATGTTATATTGCATGTTATATTTACTTTGAAATACAAATGGGTTATATATGTCCTATCTTATGATTCCTCAATATGAATGGTACATATATAGTTCTATGTTAAATTAAATTATGCTCTCTTGTTAATCAATCCATGATAATCACATTTGGTGCGTTAAAATGGAATATTACATATAAGTGCGAATTGTTTTATGCTTGACGTGCTAGAATGAAATAAGTGGATAGTTAGGCATGCCTAATAGAGTTTTTGTAGCTTCAGCCTTCTGTGATTTGGACCCTGATCAGGTCCCCCGACTGGATCTTCGTGATCCTTCTGTCTCGGATCTTGTTTAAGATCCAATGCGAAAATGTATTTGGAATAAAAAGAAAAGATTGTTTTGATACCTTTGGGAATCCATGCGTTATGAAAGTATTATTGATACCCTCGGGTATCCACACGCACTCGTTATCCACTGTTTTGGTTAAGCAGGTTTAATATTGTTAATATATGTGAATTTCGAAGAAATATGTATCGTGATGACTGATATACAGGATGTGAACATATGAAATAATGTGATTATTGTGCTTCAATGTATTAATTTATTTTATGAAATTTCTACATTTGATTGTGTCATAAGCAAGATGTGTGAAAGGAATTTTTGGAATCTGAGCAATTATGAACAAGTGAACAAAGTGGTATGTATCAGATGTGGAAAAGTGTAATAATGTGTAAGTGACTTAGTAAGGTCAATTTTTGAAGTAAGTGTTTATAATTGATAATCTTTTGAAAAGCATCTGAATTGTTATATTTGATATGATTATATTCTTTATATTATGCCTTTGTTTGAGCCTCAGTGGTCATCTATACTTATGTGTTTCTCACTAAGCTTTATGCATAGCATGGATTTTCTTTAATCCATGTAGCTACTGTTGTTGGGATCGTTCGAGAGTCTTTCTGCAGCAATCCTGGCCAATGCAAGGTTATGAGAAGATGTTAGAATTGGATTTCTTTAGGCTTAAGAATGTAGATTAGATTTGTAATTCTAGAATTATAAGTGTTGTAAAAATGATATTGTAACACCCCCTTCCCATACATAGGCGATCCCATCTGTTAAGGAGTGAGATGCCGTATGAGACAAGGTGTCACCAAACAAAAGCAAAGCAAAATATACATCCATTCATAACATACATTCAGAAAATACAGAATAATTAAAACTTTACATGCAAAAAGCAAAAGCTGATCATGCATTACTATAGTTAAGCTATTACAATAATGTTCTGATCAGCAAGCTGATACCAAAAGAATATTACATATACAAAATACATTTAAAAAAGCGGAAGCTGATACAGAGAGTTCTATACAAAAACGAATCAATAACTGATACAAAACTGAGCCTACACTAAAACCCTTCTGTGTTGGCCTGAAGACGGTGACTCCCTCAAAGCAAACTCCCTCCGCACCTGCACGGGTAAACACACCGTGCTAAGCGATAAAACGCTTAGTGGGGAAACACACATAAATTATGGACGGCCACTCACAGTGGTCGTCAAGGCATATTACATTCATAATGGCAGAATGCAAGGTCTATTGCATAATTCATATAAGTATGCTCATATATAAAAGTCATACATTCAGAATTTCATCATCATAAGCATTACAGAATAAACCAGTATGCATTTCATCAATAATCTCATTCAGATATTCCATTCAAAGTCATATCAGATCAGAACATTTCCATTAACATTCAAAGAATACCTGCTGACTCTAGACAGTGGATAACGAGTGTACAGACAGTACTTTCCGGGTACGAGCCGATTACAGACAGTACGTTACGGGTACGAACCGATTAAACCATTTTTACTTTTACTTTCACAGATATTTTCAAAAGGGACCTTAAACAAGATCCAATACAGAAAAGGGTTCGCGAGGAACCAAACGGGGACCTGATCGGGGTCCAAACAGAACTATGGGCTGCAGCAACAGACTCTATTAGGCATGCCTAACTATCCACATACTCGACTCTAGCAGGTTATGCGTCAAACAGATCATATTTTAGGATACAGAATATAATTCATCAGAAAGTCATGCTATCACGTATATCAAAGCATTAATCAGTAAGACATGCATCATACAACAGTAAAGTCCATTCAGAAGAAGTACCCAATTCATTTCTGAGTTAAAAACTAGGAAATTTCGGAAAAACAAGCTGAACGGAGAAAACTGGCGACTCAACAGGCAGGTCACGGCGTGACCGAGGGTCACGTCTCGTGACCTGCTTGCTTCCCGCCTCTCGCGTTGCGTGATCCTCACGGATCACGCAATGCTCATGTAGGTCACGGCGTGACCGAGGGTCACGCGACGTGACACTACTTCTCCTTCCTCCTGCAGGTCACGGCGTGACCGAGGGTCACGCGACGTGACACTGCTTCTCCCTCGCAGATCACACTGCGTGATCTGCTCGCAGGTCGCACGACGTGACCGAAGATCACGTCGCGTGACTTGCTTCCTCATCAGCTGGTCACGCGACTGGCTTCTCAGCAGGCAGATCACGTCGTGACCGAGGGTCACGCGACGTGACGTGCCTTCCTGCGTAGCGAATCGCGCGACAGAGGGAGATTCAACAGTAATACGATTTTTTTCCCAGAATTTCCAGATTTTCCAGATTTCAATCCCAATTTGATTTAACTCAATACAAACCTGTCCTTTCCTTCCAGAAATCATCTCAAACAACATATAAACAACTCAACCAGTATTCAGTCAAACTAATCAAAGGTATTTGCATTCAATTCTTCAAGAACATATAAACCCTAGAAATACCAGTAAACCAAAATTATACAGATCACAAACAATTGTTCCCAAACCTGAAATCTAAGTCTCTCTCACTTAGCTCCACTAGGTCCAGCAACCTCCTTCCCCTTAGGATCACGTGGAGCTTCAGCTAATCACAAATTCAACAAGAACATTCAACAAAACAACCCTAAGTTAAACCTAACTCAAGGAAGAAGATGAAGATGCAATTTACAGTAAAACAAAGACAAGATCATGCTCTTACCAAGCTAGGGAATGCAAGGAGAGATTATCTTCACCAACAAGACCTTGAACCTTCAACACAGTATTTGGGATAAAGAAAATTGAAGAAGAAGAGAATAAGTGAGCAAGAACGTAAATCTGTAATGTCCCTTTTCTCTCATTCCCTTTTCTTTTTCTTTTCTTTATTCTAAATATGTATCCTTTTCCTATTGGTGAAACTAATCACTCACACCAATCTCAAATGCATTACACACACCCTAAGTAATTTTATTTAAATGTACCCTACAATGGTATATGTAAGTGCATACAAATGATTCCCAACGAAAAACACCCTAATATGGTATGCTCAAGTGTACACAAGTAATTCCTAATTAATTCACACACTAATGCTATGTATGTACCCACACAATAATAAAACCCCAAAATCATATATTTTACTGAAATACCCTTATGAAATGCTGAACACATGCGAATGCCTACACATACAGACAGACAGTCAGACAGACAGACTGGCTCATTCTACTAGGGGCCAAATGGGGTGTGACAGATATTGGTTATGTAATTAATATATTTATAGTAACTCCGAGAAAGTATCATTCGTAATCTTCATGTGTAATCAATTCATGGTTACTATAGATGTGTTTTCGTGAATGAAAGAAATTTTATAACTCAGTTTTCAGCATGAAAGTTTATTAATTTTGTATAGTTATGTTGATAATGCCCTCGACCGTCGTCGTGAACCATCGGGTCATGGTATGGTTGACTATGTATGGGTAAGGGGTGTTACATTTAGTGGTATCAGAGAATAGGTTTAGTCGGTTCTAGGCGACTAGAGTTTAGAGTTGAGTTTGTACAGTTCTTGCATTTGCCAAATGTGAAGGTCCTGGTTTTGTATTAGTATTACGGTAGGAATGCATAAATGTTGATGATATCACCAATGAGACGGTTAAGTGTAATATGTGATAAGTTATGATCCATCTATCTTAGATTCGTTCCCTGTTATTAAGGTTTTAGAAGTAGCTATAGAGATTTTGGTTAGAGATTGTCTGTAGTACAACCTAAGTTATGTATAAGCTTTCCATGGTGGGCAAAAATGGAATAAAGGATTAGACAGTGCTGGATTTTCGACAAGTGGAAGTATTATTAGGATTGTGACACTCGGTACACCTGTCAGCTACCTTACTGATGAGAGCAATTATTTGAATTTGATATATAATGGGGGTTGGGCAACTTGTATTGCCATTATCTGAACTGCATTAATGCATTACATCATCTAGCATACACAAATCATTCAGCATCCATTATATTCATCTCTATTGTTCGTTTTTAATGAACATCTGACATGTGCAATTGCCTCAAGTGATAGGAAGCTAGCAGAATGTGCATTGAGTGTAACAAAGTTGAGTAAGTGTAATAAGGAATTAGGGATTGAACCTAGAAGCTTGGAAGAAAAGAATGAGGGATCACTGAATGTGTATAGTTATGAGTAAGAGATTCGTGTCTATAGACTTTGTAGGTTTGACCCTTCTCTGTTAATGAATTAAGATATAGAATGTGGTAATATTACAACATATTATGGAAGGAATGGAACTGTATTTTATTAGATTGATTATTTAGCTATAGATTGGAACTGGTTTATAAGAGTGGATGAAATTGCGAACTTTTGTGCAAGATAGTTAAATAATAAGTACTGTAAGGTATATGTGATGTTTCAGAAGTAATAGACATATTGTGATGAATGCTACTAATAATCTTGAAGGGAAATATTATAATTATTTTAATCAAGGAAAGAGTTTAGTGAATGTGTGAATGACCCTGCAGTGAGAAGATATGATGTTTTATGAGAAAGGAGTTATGTGAAAAGGTTAACATGATAAGAATAGGATGATGGTGTAAGTTAAGGTATATAATGAATTGAGTATTCGGATTATGTTTAGGTCACAATTGTGTTGAAATGGGATAAGGAATAATTTGATGGAAATGTAATAGGGTAAATTGAGAATTGCATTTGGGAAATGTTATTGATAAAGAGTTCGGTATTCAAGAAACAATCAGGTATAAGTGAATTTCGAGAGCGAAATTCTTTAAGGAGAAGAGAATTGTAACACCCCAAAATACACCCTAGTTGGATTAAGATAAGTTTAGGGTGTAACGGAAACCAAATGTGATAGAGATAGGGATGGAAGTGTGAAAAAGGACACAACCGTCATTAATTTAAAATTTAGGCGAGTTTCGGTAAATTGGATAATTATATCGTCATGCCTTAGATGACATAAAAAGAATTATTTTGGTGAAAAAAAATGCGTAATTGGATGAAGGAAGTGATTAATGGTAGTAAAAGATGTGACCGATTTTATTTGTATAGTGTAAGGGTATTTTGGTCATTTCATAATTATGGACTAAATTGAATGGATTAGTTAATTATATGGGCCAATGCATGAAATAGAAAAGTGGTATGTCAATTGAAAAAAAATTAGGTAAGTTAAAGGATTAAAAGATCTTTATTGGACCAATTAAAGTGTGAGATGTGGCATATAGAGATAAGGATGGACTAATAGCTTAATTCAGCCCTTTTGACTGCATTTTTGGCCAATCTTGGACGGGGAAAACAAGGAAAAAGGAGGAAGACAACCTCTTCTCTTCCTACCTCACGCCATTTCAAGAAATAAAAGCCCAAAGTGGATTTGTCCCAAGCTTCAAGTAATTGGATGCAAGTTTTTGTTGAGAAAAGGTAAATAGTTGAGTCTTTTTCCTCTTCCCTTCTTCCCCTAGTTAAGTAGGAGTAGAGATGTGTGTAATTTTAATTGGAATTCTGAATTCTGAGTGGTTTTTTCGGAAGAACCAATAGAAGCTAAGGAAGGAGTAGGAAATCAAAGGTGTGCAACCATTTGGACAATTAGGGAGCAAAGGAAAAGAGGTTTGGAAACACTTTATCTATGTGTGATTTTTGAGTCTATTTATGTGTTAATTAAGTAATTTGAATGTGCTGATGATGATCTTTGATGATGGTAGTGAGTGTTGGTTTTAGTTTGTTAAAAGGTGCATGTGAATAGGATTTTGGTGAGAACTGTGTTAGGTTACACTTGACCCCTCTTCGGTTATTAGATTGTATCTTGATTTTTAGAACTCAAAATGGTGATAAACCGGTGCAATTAGAAATTTAAGATTTATATCTAAAATTGTCTTTTAGGGACCTTAAGCCAGTTCTGGCTCTAAGACCTCCGAAAATGTTAAAAACCGAAGTTTCTCTGTTTGGGTCGGGTTACTGGAATAGTACAGTTTTTTTTAGCACATATCTGAAGTTATAGATGTCTAATTGACCTGAAATTTATCCCATTTACAATCTAACATCCTAAGAAACAATAAATGTCTCTAACTATGTGTAAAATTCGTTACAAGTTTGGACCTGTAGTCGGTCTAGAGTCTGCCTCATGTTGTGAGGCAGAATAGGATTACACGGCGGTAAGGAATTCCTCACCGACGTGTAAAGCAATTCTGTCTCACAAATACTCATTTTTAGTGTCATATACGGTGGGAATGAATGTCCTATCACCGTGTAACCTTAACCTTCCGCCTAAATGGTACTTTTTCATCCCGAATCGACCCCGAACTTCATCAAAATTTCCTATAGCTTGTCCATCTTATTTTGAGCATTATGAAAAGGGTATATGAATAGTTACTGCTTGGAATATACACCTGAATAGGATTAGGATTAATAGCAACCTAATGATACGATGATGTGTAATTGTGTGGAATTAAATGAAGTTAAGTTTAATGACGTTTAGGGAGTTTGACACCTTCATCTATATAGGTATGTGTTGTATGAATAATTATGTATAATAATGAATTGAAATTAAGTATACATGTGGAATATAACAAATGGAATTAGTTTGTTTGATAAGGATATGAACTATAGGTAGTCGTATAATGACATTAGATTGCATATGAGGAAGCTAGGGTCATTTTATAAGCGAGAGAGATTTATGAGAATAGGACTTAACATTCTATGAATGCGTGAATTGATATAGGTATTAATAAAATATAGATGTTATATAAAATATTTAATTGGCTCACGTGGATGTACAAGTATATATTTATATGATAATAATAAACGTGATTTAATATATTAAACTTATGATTTCTTAGTTGTATGGAGATCTGTAGTGGAGATGTCAGGTGAGTATGTGTGTGCTTAATTAATATGCTGTAGGGCGTGTTCTTGTTCTAATTGCCATGACTATTAACTGTCTTAAGTTAAATGTATAGGTTATGTACAACTGAGCTAAAGCATAAGTGTGACGCGCGCCGGATCCCTGCGGCCGCCCATGGGACCGCCCGCTCGAGGGCGATCGGGGCATTTGTCGGTCCGTTGACAGCTTGCAATAAATTGCAAGTGCGTCTATGTTGGGCAACAAGGAGGTTTCATGGAGTCGCCACCCAATGAAACATTGGGAAAGTTACTCTCACCTCAGAGAGCCTAAGACTACGCTTGGCTTCCATTTTGGGCCAGCCAAAGGGGTCTTGGAAGGTAAACCTCTCACCCTAAGGAGCCTAGGATTAGCGCTAAAGTCTCGTGGCACAAAAAGGTGTCTTGGAGGGTAAACCTCTAGCCTCTTTGAGCCCAAAGACCAGAGCTGGGTTCGGGATTTCTCATCTATTTCTACCTCGATTAGTTTATGATCAAATTTTAATTATCATTAATTCGCTCTCTCTCCACACGATGCAATTAACGGAAGGTGCATTTATTCACATTTGGAAAGCCATAAATGGCAAGTAAATATCAAAGCGATAAATTACAATAGTACAAGGAGCGGAATACAACTCCCTTTTATAAATGTGCTATACATACACAAATCGGGGCATTGCTTATTATGAGGTCTTTGGTCCTCGCATGCATCAGTATCAAAATTGGATGTATTGATTTTATTTGTGATGATTTTTATTGGGTAAAAGTAGGGCATTGGACCCTTGCATTTGTGTAACCCTCATTTTATTGAATATAAAACATTGAGTCATTTTTATACATTAACGAGATATGAAAAGAGTATATCCATATACATAAAATAATCAATGAATAACAAATGAAGGAAAAAATCAAGAGGGTTAGGAAACTAAACTAGACGAAATCCTCCGAAAATGGTAGAATAGCCGCTCAAGCTCGGGATAGTCCAAGAGAATCAATATACACTCATAGAAAGTTAAAAGATGTTAATATACAGAAAATTAATATATCGGAAGCCAAAAGGACTTGAAAAGGATGGAAAATGATTTAAAAGGATAGAGATGGAACCCACCGATGGCCTTTCTTAGGTGACCGACGGGCGTCAGTCGAGATAACCGACATGTCCATCTATCACTCAAAGAGGGGCGTCTGTAGGTGGGGTGACCGACGGGCATCGGTGATGGAGATGACTCGTCGATCACCACTGTCTCCGAGAAGAACAGAGTCCTTTTAAAGCCAAAAAAGTGGTTTTATCATAAAATCATATAAAGGGAGTCAAAATAAAGAAGGATGATGACAAAATTGAAAGATTCAACAAATAAAGAATAAATATGAAATGATATGAAGAAGGAATCCGGAATATTTACCCTCAGATAATCGCTTTGGGTGGGATTCTTGTGTTGATTAGAGCCCCGCGTGTTCCACGAAAAGCAAGATGAAGGATCAAAAAAGGAAAACAGATTATTTCCTCCTCAACCCTTCAAAAGATTGTCTTTGGAATCAAAATCTAAGGAAAACTAATTAGTTTTTAGTCCCTTTCGATGGATTTGATCCTCTTTTGAAAGAGATTTCTTTATGAAATGTGTTTGCTGGAAGAGAGAGAAAATATGCTTAAATTTGGGCAGAGTTTCCCCTCTGCAAAAATTTTGGAACCATTTTCTAGTAAAAATCCGGAGCTTTTATAAGCCAGACACGACCGACGGGCATCAGTGTATGGAGACGGGCATTGGAAGAATCCTTCTGACACAAGGATTCGTCCGACGGCCCTGCCGCATCCACCGACGGGCGTCAGAAAGGTTGCGTGCTCTGGGAAACCAGGCGGCATTCTGACAGGGGCGGTGATTTTCCGACGGCCGTCGGAAAATACCACAAGCCGTCGGTGACCCTAAGCGACGGGCTGGCTTCACAGACGGGCTAGCTGTCTGTGGAGGAAAATATGCCTTTTGACTCGAAAATCCCCTGTTTTCTCCCCCTCTGCCTACGAAGGGTAAAAAGACTCACTTCTCGTGGAACGCGGGACTAAAACCCCTAAATCCAAACCATTTATACAGGCTCGGATACTTATTTCATCACAGGGTAACCTCTGATCCGAACCGCTCCGGGACACGGTGCTTACAGTTGCCCCCAGTTTTGGGGAAACTAGTGCACAAGCGCCTAGATAAGCCAAAACTCAGAGAAAGGACAAAAAGAAAGAAGGCGTACCTGCGACGGTTCTTACCTTCCGCACCTTTTGCCAGGTAGACCTTGTCTCGGTCTGTTTGGCGGTGCGAAGATACCCCTACCGATCTCGTCTCAACTTGTAGGTGTTGGTGAGATGTAGCATTCTCTAGCTACGGACTCGAAGCGAAGAGCAGTGTTTCTCTAACTGCAACTTCGATCTAAAGTTCCCCTGCTAACCCCCATTTGATCTGCAGGGTGCGTAGCACTCTCTGGCTGCCGCGCGAACTGTGAGATGTAGCACTCTCTGGCTACAATCCCGGTGTGAAGAGCGGTGTTCTTCTAACCACAGCTTCGATCTGAAGTTCCCTTGCTAACCCCCATTCGATCTACAAGGTGCGTAGCACTCTCTGGCTGCCGCACGAACTGTGAGATGTAGCACTCTCTGGCTACAATCCCGGTGTGAAGAGCGATGTTCTTCAAACCACAGCTTCGATCTGAAGTTTCCTTGCTAACCCCCATTCGATCTGCAAGGTGCGTAGCACTCTCTGGCTGCGAAGATACCCCTACCGATCTCGTCTCAACTTGTAGGTGTTGGTGAGACGTAGCATTCTCTAGCTACGGACTCGAAGCGAAGAGCAGTGTTTCTCTAACTGCAACTTCGATCTGAAGTTCCCCTGCTAACCCCCATTTGATCTGCAGGGTGCGTAGCACTCTCTGGCTGTGCGAAGATACCCCTACCGATCTCGTCTCAACTTGTAGGTGTTGGTGAGACGTAGCATTATCTAGCTACGGACTCGAAGCGAAGAGCAGTGTTTCTCTAACTGCAACTTCGATCTGAAGTTCCCCTGCTAACCCCCATTTGATCTGCAGGGTGCGTAGCACTCTCTGGCTGCCGCGCGAACTGTGAGATGTAGCACTCTCTGGCTACAATGCCGGTGTGAAGAGCGGTTGTAGACACCGGGTCCTGAGTAAGCCTAGATCGAAGTTACCTAATGATGATAATTGCCTTCACAGGCTTAAAAGGTTAAAAGTGATGGTTTTCTCGTCATTTTGCATTTTAGAGTGAAAAATTAAAAAATAATAAAAAAGATTTAAAAAATTAATTTTGAAAAATGGGGGCTTAAAATTATGATGTTTTTAGTCTATTTAAAATTTTAAAAAAAAATAAAAAAAATTTTTCGGACCGCGAGTGTCGGGCGCGGCAGCGTGCAGGCGCGCAGCACGCCGACGCCCAGGCGCCCAGCGCGCTGGGCGCGATTTGGCGACGCTGCGCGTCGCTAAAGAGCGACGCGCAGCGTTGCGCTGAGGCGCGCGATTTCCGCGCCTCTGCGCGCGGATTTCACGCGCCTCGCCACATGAGTCCCGTCGCTCTATAGCGACGGGCGGCGTCCCTCTGTGGCGACGGGCTTCTGGCCGTCGGTACAGGGTCTGATACCCAAAAATCTCTCTTTTCAGCCTTTTTTCCGGTTTTTTCACCCAAAAATCCGTTTTTTATCCCATTTTTTTGGGGTTTTTTACTTCAAATTAAATTCTAAAATATTTTTTTAGGTAATTAAGTAATAAAACTTGATTTTATCATTAAAAATAAAATAATTTTGGGTTAAAATAGGTTTTTTTCCTTAATTAAATTAGGGCAACCTATTTTATCCTATAAATATTTTATGATGAAATCAAAGGAGCCTCCCCCACACATTTTTTAGACCTAAAATTTCTCTTCATCTTCTTCTTACACTAAAATTCCAGATTGATTCCCCAACCAAAAATCAAAAAAGAAAAATCAAATGTTTATTTTTTTCCAACATAATTTCTTCTAAATATATTTTTTAGAGGAAGTTTTGTTGTTGGATTCAATTTTTTAGACAAATAGAATAATTATTTGTTCTCAAAATTGTTTTTAATCTTTTATTTTGGGTTCAATAAAACTTTTTCATTGATTTTGTTTTGAATCTCTTTTTGATAAAAAATTGATTTTGAGACAAATAAAATAATTGTTTGTCATCAAAGTCTAATTTTTATTTGATTTTCTAAAATAAAACTTCAATCAATTTTTTATGAACAAAGTGATTGATTGTTCTTGAAATCATTTTTCTTTATTTTAATCAATAAAAGCTTTTTCTTGATCAAAATCATTTCTTTAGGCAAAGGTATCAATTCTTTGTTCTTAAAGAATTTTTGATCATTTTTTTCATGTTCCTTGGTGAAGGATTTATATACCAACATGCCATATACATATATGGAGGTAACATAAACGGGTTATATGCTACCTACCTCTTGTAGCGCAGATACTTTGGCAGAAGCGATTACAAGGATCCCTTCTAGCGTCACTGGTCTGGCTGATATCCACGAGCGGGATAACGACAACTAGATCACAGTCTAAAAGCCACTTGGAGTACAAAACCGGCGAGGGGTGAAACCGACAGAGTTTCGGTATGTGGAACTTCTCCTCTCTCCTTCCTCAAAGGAAGAGCCTCCTATTTATAGGCCTTCATCTCCCAAAAGAGATGAATGCCCCATAAATAGGAGCACTAACTCCCATTAGGGGAGTTACTCCCTTTAATACATATTAAAGGGGAGGTTATGAGGAAGATGAAAATCAAGGGACATAAACCTTTGATTTTCTCTAATTATGGAACTCTTTCCACTTAAGTAGTATTTCTGGACTGGTAAATATATTCCGGATCAACCCGAGAAGTCATGGGCGCATCCCGACTCCAACATCTCCCACTCGCACATGACTGAACGATTTTCAGTCGAGTTCTCCAATTATACAGGCAGATAGACCGTGTGACCAGCATACATCGAGAGCACTAGTGCTATACACCTGTTAGGGATATATAGCGTCTCGAAAAGACGAGATCCTCTTATACACGTATGCCAAAACCCTAGACCGCCTTTTCACATTCACTGTTTTAACTCATGATCTCATAAAACAATTTTCGTGTTCACTATTATGTCTCTACTCATAGAAACCACAATAGGCATGCCGGTGAACCACGAAACAATTACATGTGATCAAAAAGCTATCTTCCCCTCTTACTATATGCCATCCATCAAGATTCAGTTCGCTTTTCTAGTCAGGTCCGCCAGACCGAAATTATTCCATGGCCTCTTGGAAACTAACTAAGCTAGCCACACTGAATCATACTTCAGGGATAAGTTAAGGGTTCTAAGGGTCGAAATATGGTAGGGTCTCACAATAGGGAAAGTTGAGATCAATAATATTGACTTCCCATCCCTTGGTCACATAAGCACACATGGTATAAAACATGTGTTATGGTGTTCATTCATTCCCTTAAAGGAGCGCATGTCTTACATTTATATAACACCATACAGAAGCGTAAGGTTGCGATGCACCGAAACATCCAACTTTAGTCCGCTTATTTAAGGACTACTTCTGGCTTTTTAGACAGAACATGGTAGTTACATATAACTTACCATCGGATTCCATACAATCCTTATTTGGATCTCAATCCAAAGCATACAACTTTATGTATGTCTTTATCTCACACCTTAATAAGACTCATCTTATAATTTTTGAAAGACGACACTTTTATTTTGAACAAGCTCTCGAGCAATCTCATATGTTCAAAATTCGCCTCATCTTAGTCTTTATCAACTCATTGACAAAACTAAGGTAAACACCCTTGTGAGTGGGCTACTTTTCTGTCTGACATGCTCAATCATAAATAAATAACAGTAAATGTTTACACATAAACATTCACACTCATGTATTGCCAACAATGAACTTTCGTTATTATTCGCAAATAATAATGTTAAGGGATTATATTAAAGTATAACAGTACCAATTAAATTCTACGCAAACCTCAAGATCTAATGTGTTTCTCAAAACACATCTCTTATTACAGGTTTACTCAACGGATCTGCATGCGTAGAAACGTACTGTAAGTTCATTCTCTTCGTGCAACAATATTTCTCGTATATTGATACTTAATGACAATATGCTTATCTCTACTATAAGCTATCGACAACTGACTATCACTATAGACTGTCACCGATACCTCTGAGGTAGTTACTCTTAAATGACTCACAAACCATTTTAGCCAAACTATCTCTTGTACAACAGTTGAGGAAGCGATAAATTCAGCTTCCATTGTTGATAGGGCTACACAGATTTGATTCTTGCTAATCCACGAGATGGCACTCTTGCCAAACAAGAATATAAAACCTTGAATGAATTTTCTTTCATCCACATCTCCTGCCTAATCAACATTTCTGTATTCTCTTAATTGCAGACCCTTGTCTCAAAAATAGAGAGAATAATCAGTTGTACTTTTGAGGTAGTTAAGTATCCTTTCAACTGCTTTCCAATGTGCTTCGCCTAGGTTAAATTGATATCTGCTTACTATGCCCACTGCATAGCATATATCATATCTTGTATGCAATATTGCATACATAAGATTACCCACAGCACTGGCATATGAAACATTCCTCATACGTTCCATCTCTTTCGGCATCTTAGGACATATCTCTTTGCTGAGAAACTGATTCTTAGCAACAGGGGTATCAATGGGCTTGCAATTTCGCATATTAAATTGTTCAAGGTCTTTTTTGATATATTTCTCTCAAGAAACAGACAACAATCTTCTTGAATAATCTCTTGAAAACTTAACTTCAAGAATGTAATATGCTTGACCCATATCTTTTATCTCAAAGTTGGACAATAACCAATCTTTGATTATATTTACGTACCCTTTGTCATTTCTAGCTATTAGTATGTCGTCTACATACAAAGTTAAAATGACAAAATTACTTTTAGAGTTTTTGTTATAAACGCAATGGTCTTCATCAATCATATTGAACACATTCGACATGATTGTATGATGAAGTTTCAAGAACCATTGTGTTGAAGACTGTTTAAGGCCATAGATTGATCTCTTCAATCTGCAAACCTTATGTTCGCTGCCTATTTCAATGAAACCTACAGGTTGATCCATGTAGATTTCTTCATACAATTCTCCATTGAGAAAAGAAGTCTTTACATCCATCTGATGTACCTCTAGGTTCAAACTCGCCACTATGGCTAGAATTAACCATATGTACATAAATCTTACAACATATGATAATGTCTACTCATAGTCAATCTGTTCCTGTCGTATGAACCCCTTAGCGACTAGCCGAGTCTTATATCTTTCGATACTATTTTTCAGCTTATCGCTTTACTTTGAGAATACATTTATTCTCAATTTGTGTCCTTTTGACAAATCAACAAGTTCTCAAACTCGGTTTAATCTCACTGATGCCATTTTATTCTTCCATTGCTTTAATCCACTTTCCTTAGATGGGCATGGAAGAGCCTCTCGAATATTTTTATGCTCTATCTTTGTCTTGTGGGATAACTAAAAGGACTCTGTTCGAGCCTTAGATCTCAAATCGTCGGCGCATAACTCTTTTCCTTTTAGATTTTCGCAATTCTGAATCTTGATAAACATGTCTCATATATTCATCATAATTCAAAATGCTCCCACTGGAATCATGTTCCCTTACTCCCACTGGAGTTAGGAATACCATATTCTTTCCTCCCACTGGAGTGAAGAATACTCCCACTTAAATCAGGATCTCGAATATCCGAATCATTTGAAGGATGAAGGCCTTGACCTTTTCCTCTAATTTCCTCCCACTCGGATGGAGTGATCCTGATATTCTTTCCCTGAGATTAATATAAAGTGAAATCCTAATTCACTTTGCCCAACTTTGAAAATTTATTCTCTAAGAGTATAATGACTTGTGATCTGAATTCTGTCACAGTGCCATTTTCTTGCTCACCCATGAAAATGTATCCTTTTGATACTTTAGAATATCTCACATAGATACTCTTTCTATCTCTTGGTCCCAATTAACCAATTTTACATGAAGTATCATGGATATAAACAGCACAACCCTAAGGTCGTAAATGGCTTAGGTCAGCTTGTCGACCAGTTCACAACTCATAAGTTATAGATGTGACAGAGATAGAAGGCACTTGGTTTAAAAACATATGTGGCAGTCAATAAATTATCTTCCCGATAAGAGATTGGCAAATCTGCCTCTGCCATTATAGATCTAACCATATCTAGGAGAATCCTATTTCTCCTTTTCGCAACACCATTTTGTTGTGAATTTCTAGAATGAACAACTGATGTTCAATCACTTTTCATCACATGAAGCTTTAAATTTACTGTAGGACATCACCGACCTCTATCAGTTGTTAAAGCTTTGATCCTTTTATCTAATCGATTCTCAACTAACTTCATAAAAGTCTTGAAGCGACACAATACTTCTGGCTAGTGAGCAATCAAATTGAAATGACCATACCTAGTATAGTCATCTATAAAAAATGATGAAATAGTAGGCCCAATGCCTTGCCCTCACATTCATTTGACCACATTCATCAGAATGAACTAACTGCAATAGAAATTTGGCTCTAGTTCCTTTATCGAATGATTTTCTAATTATTTTCCTCAAATAGTCATGGTACACATCCATAACAATGAAATCATTCAGCATTTAACCAGAACCATCATAATCATCATTTAAGTATAAGCATATACCGTTATCCTCAAAGCATAAATTGAAAACAAATTTCAATAAAGTAAGAACAGAAACAGAACTCTTAACAAAGGTATCTTGATCCCTTATTACATGATCCTTTGCTCTTCAATCTATCACTCACAAAGAATGAAATTCTGAGCTAGATACACAAATTTCACTCACTCTTAAGTCAAAATATTGTATCTGTTTGGGCACAGTGCAACCTTTTGCATAGTGACCTTTCCGTTGGCAATTAAAATATTTCACTCTTGAAACATTTACCGTCTTCTTGCCTTTGGACCTCTAAAAATTATGTTCTTTCTTTGCTTTTTAAGGCTATTGAGCCTTTTTCCTTATCCTACTTTTGAAGCTTCTTATCTTATTCTAGTTAGAACTCATTTCACCATAATAATACTGTGCCATATGCACAATGACATTGACCTTAATCAGTGCCAAATAGTTCTATTCAAGCTTCAAATGACAAGCGACATCCTCAAATATCTCAATGCTTGTCCGTTTGAGTTAGTTGCATCTTTATATGCTCCTAACTTTTGGGTAAGGAACGGATAACAGCTAGAACCTGTTGCTCATCAGTCAACTTATGACCAATCTCACTAAGTTTACTAATCATTTTCATCTCTCATAGATGTTTTCGCATCGAACAATCAGACTTCTTCTGATAATTATCAAATTTGATCATCAATGATCAAAAAACTTAGTTAGAGACACACCTCTAAACTTTTCTTGCAAAGTGATTCACGGATCCATTGCATTTTGATACTTGCTGAACTACTTAGTGATATCATCATGCGTTGCACTTAGCAAGATGATGTGAGCAGTGGAATTATCATTTTCATGCCATATAGGTATTTTGGTCCCGCTTATACTATGATGTAGTGCCGTTCTTAGGTTCAGCCATAACCGAACTTAAGGGTCTAAGAGCCTCTTGCTCGTCAAGCACGCACTGGATTCTCATACTCCAGAATTCACAATTATCACCATTCATCTTAATACTTGTATGAAGTTCTACGATAATTGATTTGGAAGCGGTATCCATTAGGATCCTCTGATCTCAAATGGAACAAAAATGCACAATTTAAAAGGATATAAGGCAATACATGCTATTTACTATGCATCTGAAATAATAACTCAGTAAAGTTTTCTATTAGGTTTCAATTCGAAAAGGCTACTTATAGTATCCAATTACCCTCTAAGTCCTAATGTCCAACCTTACAAGTCAAAATTTCATGCATAGTAAATCTGAATTATTAGATTATTAAGTTCTCAAACTTAAGAAGGGGATAATATTGGTTTAAATTTATTAAGCCTCCACTTAATAAATATGCAATCATTTTACTCATAAAATAATGCAAAGCATTTAAAATAAACACATTTATTATAAAGTTAAATGCTATCATAATAAACAAACTCATTCATTCAACCAATATAAAAAATCCAATAATCCAAAATATGACACTCATGTCAAATAACAATAGGAAACATAAATCCCATTTAATAAAATTAAACGCTAACTAAGATTAACACTCATGTCAACAAATTTATAAGTCTAGATTTTCACAAAATCTTTCTTGACACTGGGACTGATTCTTTGACCATCTTCATTAATTCATTAGGTAACTCATAAGTTCGTTGATGAAGCCATAGACGATGCACATTACGTCCACTTCTCAATTTCATCACAGATGTGGTGTTGCTTCTCAACACTCCTCTTTTGGCAACTCTAGCCAAAAAGTGGATGATAGATTTTCTATAAATTCTATCTCCAATGTACCAGGTAGTTTCCAATAACTCCCTGAGTTCTGGATGATATTCAAATGAGTCAGCCAATACTTTGATTAGGACTCTATCATCTTTTCCCATACTTAAACCACTTAACCAAATGCACTCCTGCATTTCTTCATGCATAAACATTATATGATGCACTATTGCATCAATGTTATCAGCTCGGATCTTCCTTCGCATTCTTAAGTTGCTTACTAAATGCACTTTTGCATTTCTTAAAGCAATCTCAAACGGAGTGCGAGGAACAATCGGAGTCCTTATCATCACCATTTCTGTAACACATCACAGAAATAAAAAAGTAGTTAATACACTCATGTATAAACATATATAATTGAAACTCATTTCAACCAAAAATAAGGACAGATCCACAAACAATTTTCAAAAATATTTTTCAAAATAATTTAAAGGCAGAAAACACATTTTCCATAATTTTTATAATATTTTTAATAATTTAAAAATAAAAATTTATTTTCTGGTCATCCAAAAAATCTGGAAAAATAACCAAAAAATCAGAAAAATTTTGAAAAATGGTTTCGCAAAAAACCAGAGCTGATTTGGTGGTTGGAGGATGCCGCACGCGCTCTCACGCGCCTCCAGTGGAGGGAGTCACGCGCACACGCGCCCACGCGCGCACCCCTTCTGCCCCGCCACGTGGCACAACCCTACTGTGCCACGTGTCACGTTACGGTTGGTCCACCTGTCTGCCACATGGCAGAGGTGGACACGTCAGCATCCACGTGGCACGACACCTGTCCGCCACGTGGCAATAACCCATTGGTCCACGTGGCGACAGTGACATGTCACTGTGCTGACATGGCACGACACGTGGCACGATCCCATTCGTCCACGTGTCACCCCCGGAGTGGTCCACGTGTCACCTATGTGGCACCTGGTGGACCCATTCTGCCACGTGGCGTGATCTCGCTCAGCCACGTGGCTGAATCCTATTGGGCCACGTGTCCACAGTGTGAACCCGTGTTGCGCGCGTGTGAGCCACCGCCCACGCGCACGCGCCCTACGAGTAACGGCGCGTGCAAGCCACGCGCCGCCTTCCCGCCGGATTCTGGACTCCGAATTTTTTTCGGTGGGGGGTTTTTGGGGTCTGTGATCTCAATGGTGTGGTCAAAAATTACAAATCTCAATTTTAAGTCTAGCGTTTTGAATACCCATATTCATCCCCTCAATTTACAGTACACATACACGTATTTTTAGACCCGAAAAATATATACAAATATATATTTTAACACGAAATAAATATATATCGGGTTCATGCATCCTAGATCTGCTAATTTTACACATAAAATTTTAGATCCATTTTTAGCCACATGCCAAGACGCCAAAATTATTGGCTCTGATACCAATGAAGGATTTATATACCAACATGCCATATACATATATGGAGGTAACATAAACGGGTTATATGCTACCTACCTCTTGTAGCGCAGATACTTTGGCGGAAGCGATTACAAGGATCCCTTCTAGCGTCACTGGTCTGGCTGATATCCACGAGCGGGATAACGACAACTAGATCACAGTCTAAAAGCCACTTGGAGTACAAAACCGGCGAGGGGTGAAACCGACAGAGTTTCGGTATGTGGAACTTCTCCTCTCTCCTTCCTCAAAGGAAGAGCCTCCTATTTATAGGCCTTCATCTCCCAAAAGAGATGAATGCCCCATAAATAGGAGCACTAACTCCCATTAGGGGAGTTACTCCCTTTAATACATATTAAAGGGGAGGTTATGAGGAAGATGAAAATCAAGGGACATAAACCTTTGATTTTCTCTAATTATGGAACTCTTTCCACTTAAGTAGGATTTCTGGACTGGTAAATATATTCCGGATCAACCCGAGAAGTCATGGGCGCATCCCGACTCCAACACTTGGAATAAAATTCCAACATTTTCATCATATTTCACTCTAATATTGTGAATCATCAAACAAAGAAATCGATCATCTTTTCCTTCAACAAATCCAATATTCTGAGGGTAAATATTTTTGGCTCCATTTCTATTTTATTCTGTTCTATTTAATTTATTCATGTATATTTTATTATTTTATTGATCTATTTATTGTTTTAATCTATTCATTTGTTGTATTGATTTTATATTTGTTCTATTTAATTGTTTATATATGATTTGATTTTTATTCATGTGAATATTGTTTTCTTTTAATTCCTAACATGTAAATAATTTATTTTGATTCCTAATTATTTTTAACATGCAAATAATTAACTTAAGTTAATCTTTTTGCCATGTAAATGGTTTATATCATTTGTGAACATATTTAATTAATCATATTGTTCATTTAATTGTTTTCATCATGTGTATATTTTCATGTACTAATTAATTAACATGTTATATTTTATTTTCATCACATCATTTAATCATTTGTCATATATAATGCATGTTTCTCACTTATTTTGGTTTGTTAACATTTTGATTCCATAATCATTCTTTTCATACCATCTTATTTTATTTTAATTTGTTACTCATTATTTTGTATGTTTAATTGGTTTAATTGATTTAATCACTAACATTATTTTATTTGTATTTTGTTTTTATGTCTAAACTCATTTTTCGCTTGGACGTTTTTGCGAGCACATCGGGAGGTCCAAAAAGGCTCGTTTGGTTCATATATTTATTTTCTTTATTTGTAATATTTTATTTAATTTTGCCATATAATTTTCTTGTAAAATTCTTTATTTAGGCACGCTAAAAAGAAAATCACAAAAACGTTTCTATTAATTAACTTGACATTTTTTCTAAATAAAAGGGGACCAATGTCCTAGTTTTTCATACCCAAATCATCACATCAAAACTTTTTCATATTAAACATGCATGCGAGGACCAATGTTCTCACTATTAATGAATAACCCGTTTTACGCATGTATTTCACTTTTATAAATGGGAGTTGTATTCCGCTCCTAGTGTTATTGTAATTCATTTTTGAATGCTTTATTTTGGATTTTGCTTACATTTACCGCTTTTGATATGAATGATTGCGCCTTTAAATTAAAATTGCATTGTGTGGAAAGTTGATGAAACAATGAATTCAAAACTTAATTATGATATTAATCAAGGTATGAATAAATGAGAAGTCCCGAATCCTGCTTTGGTCTTTGGGCTCAAGAGGCTAGAGGTTATCCTCCAAGACACCTCTTGTGTCACGAGACTTAGATGTTAATCCTAGGCCTCATGGCCCAATATGGATAAAATGCGCAAGTCTTAGGCTCTCCGAGGCGAGAGAAACTTTCCCAATGTTCTATTGGGTGGCGACTCCATGAAACCTCCTTGTTGCCCAACATAGATGCACTTGCGATTTATCGCAAGCTGTTGACGGACCCACAATTGCCCCGATCGCCCACGTGCGGGCGGTCGAACGGGCGGCCGCGGGGATCCGGCGCGCGTCACAGTGGCGACTCCGCTGGGGACATTCGATTCGAAAGTACCTTGATTAAAAATCATAATTGAGTTTTAATTTAAAAATTTCATCTTCTTTCAAAACTGTATTGCATCTCATTAGAGCCTTAGATCTATGCTAGTTTGGTCCCTCTTTTAGCCCCGGTGCGTTCCTGAAGCACGACCTCATTTTCACTCAATTTGGGGAAGTGTTCAGGATAATCACCAGCCCAAGCCTCGTACCATCATGGTATATTAAGTGGTAACCCGATCGGTCGTTACGCTCGTGATGAGCTAGACCCATCGGCAGGGATCATGCTTGGGTAGCCCTAAAGTAACACCACCCTTTGACCAAAGCTCATGTAATGGCAATAGATACTTCCCTTAGGTGATATGAACCGTAATACCTTGCTTGCTATATGGATTATTTTGTATTGGACAAACCCAAATAATCTGATTGGTCACCTAATCAAAGGCTTTCATGCCCCGATAGGCCCATGTCAACTTGTTCGAGTTGCCTACATATATAACGATCATAACCCATGTGCTTACACATTAGATAAGAGATGTTATGATGCCGGTTTTCCACCGAGCACCATACGCATCCATTGGGTTCCCCGCTAACCCATGGATTAAGCCCACCTAGGAAAGAGACTGCATTACCTCGTGTGTGGGAGTAATAAGGTTGGAAAGATTTACTTGCTTGCATGTGATTGTAAATGTTGCATAGCTCACTATCATGCATTGTATATGTAATTCATGCATCATTCTAACAATCTAATTTTTTTTTAGCCATTATAGATTCATCTAAGTGGACTAAAGGTTCAGACAGTCGGCTAGTAAGGACAAATTTGCTCTCCGAGTTGCTAGAATTTATGTCTGACGGGGATTCTGAGCTACTCTCATCCCGTGAGTCCTCTCTAAAATTATCAATGGCAGAATTACCACGGGAGACTGGTGCTTTGACAATACAGGACCTAAATAAGAGGCTCGACGATTTTGAGAGGAAGATGTTAACCATGATGGAAAATATCGCCTCTCAAGTAGCATCAAATTTCAAGCAACTGCCTACAGCCCCTTCTGTTAAACCGTTTGAATCGCCTGTCAAGGAAGAGACTCCTATAGCATTCACTACAGTACAACAGCCAGATTTTGAACTCAGAGCAATAACACTTATTGAGCACAAGAAGACCCTTGATGTGAAGGGTGATATCATGGGAGAGGAAGAGGATGAACCAATAATTCCATGGACTATCATGAATGAAGTACCCAAGGGAGAGGATGGTGCAGTAAAGGAGATAGAACGAGGGGTTAAAAATCGTAAAACTCAGACCATGGCTATTATGGAAAATTTAGTTGTGGTGCCACCTACTGGACAACAGTCTGCTGCTCTTACCGAATTGCAAGAAGAGTATGATTCGCCTAAGGGAGTGCACCTACCACCAAATGGACCCGAAGGAGAGTCACCCGCTGCTATGTCACCCGAGCGAAAAGGCAAAGGGCATGTTTCAGAGAATGGCCTTCTAGCAGTGACACGGGGCCTGAAGAGAAGGATGGATGTCCTCGAAGAAGAAATTTCAAAGTCTAAACTTGCAATTACCCTGGCCGCCCGGGAGGAAGTCTCTATGGACCTAAAGAATGGGAGTCAACCGGATAGGTGTGACATCTGTGCCGGCACTCAAGGGATAAAGGAAGCATCAACGGTTAGAACAACTCAGAAAGGTCATCTCAGCATGGACGAATCTTTTCCTCAAGTAGGGGATGGGGACCTGTGCTCATGGTTAGCTAACCCAGCCAAAAATCGAGGGCATAGGAAATGTCGTCGGCACGCTAGATATCTGAGGAGTGATAGCCAAACCCCATAGTTTCATGTACAGGACCTTGTTATTGGCAAGCAACTGGTCGCCCTTGAAGGAGGGGGCAACGTCATTGAGGGTAATAATCAGGAAAGCTCAAGTCTTGACGATAACAGCGTGGGGGGTGTTGGGACTACTAAGGTTCCGAACATAGGAACTACTCAAGGCTCTTATACCATTTGTGAAAAGCCTTTATCTGAGCTCCTTTTCTATTTCATCGATAAAGGGAAACTACAACCGAAACCTGCAAGACCTGCCAAGAGCCAAGGATTCCCTAGTCACCGATCGAATTTGTATTGTGCCTACCATCAGCATACTGGGCATAAGACTGATAGATGCCGAATTCTAAAAAAGCTTATTCAAGGTCTCATTGATGAGGAAAGGATGGGGCAAGAGAATGGTTCCCGGGGGTGATAGACTGTCGGCTACAGCATCCATGTTGGCGAGAAAGAAAAGATGTTAGCTATTTAGATGCTCTATTTATTTTTGAACTATCTAATGATGATGTTTTAACTCTACTTTTATGAAATAAAAGGAATGCTTTTATGTTTTTGTTTATTTGTGTGATATTTCTTATGATTTCACTGTGCATAATCATGATTGACATTTATTCAATTAATGCTATTCCGTTTAATCCCAGAACTTGGGAGAACCCAAAGAAAATCTTGATAGCATCTGTTATGACTCTTGAAGAGAGATTGAAACTTGAGAGAATTAAAAAAAAAAAAAGTCTTTGCCTGGACCAGTGAAGACATGGTAGAAGATGATTATGAAGCCACTAAGCATGCTATGCCAAAATCATGGACAGGTGCCACAGAAGCTCAGAAGACTCAAGCCCAAGTGGGTAGAAATGGTTGAAAGGAGAGATCCGCAAGTAGAAACAAGACCTAATTTCTTTTTGAAACACAACGCCAAACTAGGTTGGCCAATGGCATCCCGATGGTTAAAAAGAAAAGTGCGTGTATGTGTAAACTTCAGGATTTGAGCAAAGCTTGCTAAAAGAAGGAAAAATTTGCGGCCAAGCTTTATCCAAATCTCGCGGGTATACACATACCTGCACCTTGTCACTCTATTTGGCTACTGAAAGGAACCAGAAGACTGATTCGCAAGTTATCCACCCAGTTAATTCATGTAAAGGATGTGCAGTACGAGAGGAAAGCCAATGACATGCAGTTGAGATGCTAGATAGGAAAAGGTCAAGAAGATTATGAAGGAGACCCATGCAGGGGCTTGCAATCAAAAATCTTTACACGTATCACACTTTATTCCTCGAGGCATGAGGTAAAAGCAATACATGTCGAAGCACTTAAATCTTAAAGGGCAATCATGGGAACGATGCTACAGCGGTTAAACACATCAGACGATATTGGGACAGTCATAGAAACAGTTTTGCAGAAGCTAAGCACATCAGACCAAAATAGGTTATGGGATTACTATTGCAAATAAATTACTTAATCATTCGGGAAAAAAGTCAGAAAGCACCTACTGAAAATAGTGAGATTTGGTATTCAGGAAAATAAGACCAAGTATTCCATATGAACGAAGTAAGTTTAGGCCAGCAAACGAAGACTTGTTTGTTCTTGAAAAGTCATTATCCCAGGAAGCAGCGTTTCGACAAACAGTAAAGGAAGCAAGTTCGATGAAGCAGTCAACCTCAACAAACCCGAGAAGGTCCATGGTAAAGACTAAAAAAAAAAAAGAAGAGAATAAATGCCCCGCGGGTCGAAAACCGAAAAAAGGCGGCCTTGCTAAAATTGGGCGCCTCGTCAAGGTGAAAACCGAAAAAAGGCACTCTGGTCAAAAATTAGAGGCTCGAGAGAAAATATCCAATCAGGAAAACCCGAGAGGGCTGATTGGAAACAGGAGTCTAATGCTTTCAAGATCCATTCTGAGATTAAACGTAATTTTGCATTTTGAATCTATGTTAAATGGTGATCATGTACGGAGAAATCATAGCAAAATGCACACAATTTTTGCAAATGCATAAAGCAGAAGTAGTTTTAACTCATCATTTCCTAGTTCTTTTATAAAAAGAAAGATGTCATTCATTATTGAGTGTATAAAATCTAACTGGCTATAATTTGCTTCTACTCTCGCCGACCATATACCCAAGCCGTTGAGTTTTATTATCTACCGCGAGGTTATGTATCCTTTTTGTTTCGCAGGCACTTATGGAAGCAAGGATGTAGTCTCTGACCCACAATATGACAATTTTGGGAAAGCAATTGTGTCCAGGGGCTGTGGTACTCAGGAGTGAAAGCCGAAGATAAGATACTGAGGAAGCCTTGACAATAGTTCTAATTTTTAAAATTGTCTCAAAAAAAAAAGAAAAAAGAAAAAAAAAAGAAAAAAAAAAGCCGTTAGAGTGAAAACCGTAACTGGCGCTCTAAGCAAAAACTAGGCGAAAGGATAGGGTGAAAACCTGAAAACAGGCAGTCTGTCCTTCAAAAAAAAGAAGAAAGAGAAAAGCCGCTGGATTGGGTTGGGTCCATTCCAGGCAAAAAAAAAATAAGGCACAGGGTTATGTGAAAATCCACAAAGGACGCATCTCCCACTAAGAAAAGCTAGTGTGAAAATCCACAAGGGACGCACTACCTTCAATTAATGACTACAGGTACCGGATGAGAATCTCGCAATCCCAAAGGGCATGAAATTCAAAAGCAGCTCAAAAGGCATCAATTATATCGCAAATTGCAGCTAACCCGGCTATCATCTTAAATTCACATAGATGAATTTTCATCCTGCATTCCTGCATAATTCATGCATTTCACTTGCATGCTCACCATTTTTGCATAGTTTAGTTTCCTTATTTTGCAGAAAGAGAGACTTGAGGCGGATACCGACAAAAGCCGAGTGATGACATCGGTCAAATCATCAATCAAAACCTCAACTCATTCATCAATCCAGACATTGATCAAATCATCAATCCACATACCAGCTTAATCATCAATCCAAGCACCATCCGAAGACCTCTCAGGGGGCAAACGATCAGAAAAGCAAAGACTTCTCGGGGAGCAGTAAACCGAAGACTTCTCAGGGAGCAGCAAACCGAAGACTTCTCAGGGAGCAGCAAACCGAAGACCTCTCAGGGGGCAATAAACCGAAGACTTCTCAGGGAGCAGCTAACTGAAGACCTCTCAGGGGGCAAACGATCGATGAAACGAAGACTTCTCAGGGGGCAATCAACCGAAGGGCTCACAGATAGCACCACTTCAACCCACAAGAGGTTAGCACGACCACGGTACTACAAATTCACAGCGGTTAGCACGATGGCGGCACAACCCACAAGAGGTTGGCACGACCACGGCACTACCAAAATTCACAGCGGTTAGCACGATGGCGGCACAACCCACAAGAGGTTGGCACGACCACGGCACTACCAATTCACAGCGGTTAGCACGATGGCGGCACAACCCACAAGAGGTTAGCACGACCACGGCACTACCAATTCACATAGGTTAGCACGATGGCGGCACTACCCACAAGAGGTTAGCACGATCACGACATTACCTGTTACAACCAAAAGACAGCAACAGCTATCATCACAATTCCATCAAGCGGAAAGACGGTCGACTCAGGTACGCGTCTCTTTCCTTTTCTTCTTTGAGTTTAGGCTCACCTAGACACTAGTGCACTAGATTCCCCTAAACTGGGGGTAACTGTAGACACCGGGTCCTGAGTAAGCCTAGATCGAAGTTACCCAATGATGATAATTGCCTTCACAGGCTTAAAAGGTTAAAAGTGATGGTTTTCTCGTCAAATTTGCATTTTAGAGTGAAAAATTAAAAAATAATAAAAAAGATTTAAAAAAATTAATTTTGAAAAATGGGGGCTTAAAATTATGATGTTTTTAGTCTATTTAAAATTTTAAAAAAAATAGAACAAATAAATAAAATAAAAAAAAATTTTCGGACCGCGAGTGTCGGGCGCGGCAGCGCGCCTGAGGCAGCGTGCAGGCGCGCTGGCGCCCAGCTTGCAGGCGCCAGGCGCCCAGGCGCCCAGCGCGCTGGGCGCGAATTGGCGACGCGCAGCGTTGCGCGGTGCGAGCCGCACCGTGCGCTGAGGCGCGCGATTTCCGCGCCTCTGCGCGCGGATTTCGCGCGCCTCGCCGCTTGAGTGCCCGTCGCTCTATAGCGACGGGCGGCGTCCCTCTGTGGCGACGTGCTTCTGGCCGTCGGTACAGGGTCTGATACCCAAAAATCCCTCTTTTCAGCCTTTTTTCCGGTTTTTTCACCCAAAAATCCGTTTTTTATCCCATTTTTTTGGGGTTTTTGACTTCAAATTAAATTCTAAAATATTTTTTTAGGTAATTAAGTAATAAAACTTGATTTTATCATTAAAAATAAAATAATTTTGGGTTAAAATAGGTTTTTTTCCTTAATTAAATTAGGGCAACCTATTTTATCCTATAAATATTTTATGATGAAATCAAAGGAGCCTCCCCCACACATTTTTTAGACCTAAAATTTCTCTTCATCTTCTTCTTCTTACACTAAAATTCCAGATTGATTCCCCAACCAAAAATCAAAAAAGAAAAATCAAATGTTTATTTTTTTCCAACATAATTTCTTCTAAACATATTTTTTAGAGGAAGTTTTGTTGTTGGATTCAATTTTTGAGACAAATAGAATAATTATTTGTTCTCAAAATTGTTTTTAATCTTTTATTTTGGGTTCAATAAAACTTTTTCATTGATTTTGTTTTGAATCACTTTTTGATAAAAAATTGATTTTGAGACAAATAAAATAATTGTTTGTCATCAAAGTCTAATTTTTATTTGATTTTCTAAAATAAAACTTCAATCAATTTTTTATGAACAAAGTGATTGATTGTTCTTGAAATCATTTTTCTTTATTTTAATCAATAAAAGCTTTTTCTTGATCAAAATCATTTCTTTAGGCAAAGGTATCAATTCTTTGTTCTTAAAGAATTTTTGATCATTTTTTTCATGTTCCTTGGAATAAAATTCCAACATTTTCATCATATTTCACTCTAATATTGTGAATCATCAAACAAAGAAATCGATCATCTTTTCCTTCATCAAATCCAATATTCTGAGGGTAAATATTCTTAGCTCCATTTCTATTTTATTCTGTTCTATTTAATTTATTCATGTATATTTTATTATTTTATTGATCTATTTATTGTTTTAATCTATTCATTTGTTGTATTGATTTTATATTTGTTCTATTTAATTGTTTATATATGATTTGATTTTTATTCATGTGAATATTGTTTTCTTTTAATTCCTAACATGTAAATAATTTATTTTGATTCCTAATTATTTTTAACATGCAAATAATTAACTTAAGTTAATCTTTTTGCCATGTAAATGGTTTATATCATTTGTGAACATATTTAATTAATCATATTGTTCATTTAATTGTTTTCATCATGTGTATATTTTCATGTACTAATTAATTAACATGTTATATTTTATTTTCATCACATCATTTAATCATTTGTCATATATAATGCATGTTTCTCACTTATTTTGGTTTGTTAACATTTTGATTCCATAATCATTCTTTTCATACCATCTTATTTTATTTTAATTTGTTACTCATTATTTTGTATGTTTAATTGGTTTAATTGATTTAATCACTAACATTATTTTATTTGTATTTTGTTTTTATGTCTAAACTCATTTTTCGCTTGGATGTTTTTGCGAGCACATCGGGAGGTCCAAAAAGGCTCGTTTGGTTCATATATTTATTTTCTTTATTTGTAATATTTTATTTAATTTTGCCATATAATTTTCTTGTAAAATTCTTTATTTAGGCACGCTAAAAAGAAAATCACAAAAACGTTTCTATTAATTAACTTGACATTTTTTCTAAATAAAAGGGGACCAATGTCCTAGTTTTTCATACCCAAATCATCACATCAAAACTTTTTCATAACAAACATGCATGCGAGGACCAATGTTCTCACTATTAATGAATAACCCGTTTTACGCATGTATTTCACTTTTATAAATGGGAGTTGTATTCCGCTCCTAGTGTTATTATAATTCGTTTTTTAATGCTTTATTTTGGATTTTGCTTACATTTACTGCTTTTGATATGAATGATTGCGCCTTTAAATTAAAATTGCATTGTGTGGAAAGTTGATGAAACAATGAATTCAAAACTTAATTATGATATTAATCAAGGTACGAATAAATGAGAAGTCCCGAATCCTGCTCTGGTATTTGGGCTCAAGAGGCTAGAGGTTATCCTCCAAGACACCTCTTGTGTCACGAGACTTAGATGTTAATCCTAGGCCTCATGGCCCAATATGGATAAAATGCGCAAGTCTTAGGCTCTCCGAGGCGAGAGAAACTTTCCCAATGTTCTATTGGGTGGCGACTCCATGAAACCTCCTTGTTGCCTAACATAGACGCACTTGCGATTTATCGCAAGCTGTTGACGGACCCATAATTACCCCGATCGCCCACGTGCGGGCGGTCGAACGGGCGGCCGCGAGGATCCGGCACGCGTCACAGCGGTGTTCTTCTAACCACAGCTTCGATCTGAAGTTCCCTTGCTAACCCCCATTCGATCTGCAAGGTGCGTAGCACTCTCTGGCTGCCGCGCGAACTGTGAGATGTAGCACTCTCTAGCTACAATCTCGGTGTGAATAGCAGTGTTTCTTTAACTGCAGCTTCTGCTTCTGCTGGCCTCGTCTTGGCTTGCGTAGGGTTGAGGAGATGTAGCACTCTCTGACTACAAACTCGATGTGAAGAGTGGTGTTTCTCTATACCTGTGTGATAAAAAAGGTTTTGTTAGTTAATGTTTGAGTGGTCATCTTTTAACCTTTTTATTAATGGCGTGATTCTGCTTTATTTGCTATGCCATGTTTCACTTGTTCTTTTTATTGAGTCGTTATTTATCACTTTTGTTTTCTTTTTTTTTTGGAATATGAGTGAATGTGAAGGCATATATTCATCTGCTATATGAATGAATCATAAATAACCGAATAAAAGCATAAATTTTGAAAACATAAGTTTTTCACTAGAAAAATCTATTTTGTACAACGTATATACAAAGCATAAATGTACAAAAATATGACTCCCTGAATGTCATAGGGGTGTGTAGTCAGAGGGCTCATCAGGGTCCTCATTATCCGATATATGCACTGTCCCTGGCGGAGGTGGAGGCGGAGCTGGTCGTGCCGAAGGTGGAGGCAGAGCCGTGGAGGGTCCTGCCTCGGCGTCGTGGGTCCGCCTGAAATGGATCTGAGCGTGGCAATCCAAGAAAGGCTGGGTGCAAGTCCTCATGAACTCCAACGTCTCTGATACTGTGCCTCCCAACTTCTTGAACGCTTGGCTCAACTGAGTGGTCTGCTCACTGGCGGCCCTCTTCATATGCTCTAGGCGCTACTCTGACTGCTCCCTAAACTCCCTCATGGTCTGAGACAAGGGTGGGAGAATCCCCTCTATCGCCTGGACGCGGGATCTCAGAGAGTCAAGTGACTCGTCAATCATCTGTAGGGTCATGTCAACCCTCTGAGATGCCTGGTCCTGTGACGTCCTCAAATCATGAGCGAGCTGCTGCTTAAGCTCCCTCTGACCGTGGGCAATCAGCTCGATCAGCCTCGCCTGCTCACCTCTGAAGGCCTCTATAACCCGAGCCTGCTCATCCCTGAAAGCATCCATGATCCGAGCCTGCTCTCGCGTAGTATGCTCGATGTAGCCGGCCTGCTCCTGGGCTAACCGCTCCACTGATTGGGACTGCTCCTAAATAGCAGCCTGCTGGCGGTCCAACCTCTCATGAATAGCTCTATCCCTCTCATCCTGTCGTCGCTCTAAGGCTGTGAACATGGAAGTGAGGAGCTGAGAGAAGTCGGGTTGTGCTGGCTGCTGCTGTGGTGGCTCTGGAGGCGGTGCTGCAGAGGTGGATGCCCCCGGGTCGCCTCTAGAATAAGGACGATATCTCTCGAGGGGCCCGTGGGTAGTCCTCTGCACTCTGACGCTCTGCGACGGGACAGGAGTCGGTGCTCGGGATGCTGGTGAGGCAGCAAAAAGCTCATCCATAGTGAACTCCAAGCTGAAGTCCGATGGAGTCCTGGGCTGCTACGGCTGCGGTGGCGGTGGCACAATCTGAGGCTGAGGAGGCTGAGGTTCTGGCTCTGAGTATGGAGGCTGATGCTCTGGGTGAGGCTCGGGCTGAGGCTGGAGCTCTGGCTGTGGAGGCTGATCCTTTGGGTGCTCCGGGTGGTCTGGATCTTGACCCAAGGGTGGAAGTGAGAACATCCGCCGGGTCTCGTGAATGGTCAGCACCCTGTAGGCCTCTACCTGCCCTGATATCGGGGAGATCATCCCCATCTGCACTGTCGCTGCGGCATCCACATGGATCCCCTCCTCCAATGGTGCTCTCAACTTGTCAGGGGCAACTCCCAACCTCAAAAGCAGCCGGGTGATAACTCCTCCCACTATCACCACCGGTGTCAACCCTCTGCCGACTCTAGTCAAGTTGGCAAAGATCTCATGGCTAATGTTGAGACACTGGCCTGCCACCATAGCCCAGAGGCTCCAGATCTCGGTCGCATTAAGCGACCCTGGATTACCAGCTCGACCGAGGTACGAACTGGATAGCACTCTGTGCAAATACCGGAGTGCCTGAGACACCAGTACGGTGCTCTTTGCTGTATCATGATCATACATCACTCTCGGTATGGCAATAGCCGCCCAATGGGCTCGTGTCACAGCTCGCCGTGGGATCTCAACCCCCTCCTCTGTAGGGAGCCCCATGGCCTGTGCGAATCTCTGCCTAGTAATACTGTAGTGGTCGCCGTCAAACCAAAATTTGACCACCCCTGGCTCGGTATCCGAACTCTGAAAACTGGCATAGCGGAGAGTGGCTAGGACCTAGCGAGTAGCCTCTAGAAAAGTCTAGAAGGAAGGGTCAAGGAACTCTGTCCACCCAGCACCCTCGACAAGAAAATCAAACTCTGGGGCCATCCCTAGGGCCTCTAGAAATGGCCGGGACACGAAATGGCCGGCCCGAAGCTCTACCTGAGCCAACGTTCTATACCTCTGAGCCGACTCAGCATCCATCCAACCCAGAACTACGATCTCGGGCTGGGCTTGCGGTGCTCTACGTCTGGGAGGCATCCTGCAAAGGAGAAAAATTAGATAGCGAAAATTTGACAAAACAAGTATTATTAGACTTAGTTTCAAGGTGAAGGCCCATTTAGGCCTCACCAGGGCAATGGCAGCCCGAAAACGAGATAGAAAAATGATAACAAATGAAAACGGCGGACGTCCCGTCAAAGGAAGTTGCCCAACACGCCTCGCACATATTAAAGCAAAAGCAACGTGCAATTAGCATGGAAATAATTTAAAGCGAATAAAAATGGGCTTTCTAGGCCCCAAGGCATGCATTATACAAAAAAAAAAAAATTCAATTTTAGAATAAAATAATAAAAATTTGGGCAGCACCCCGACAGGGGTATGCCCAACCTCCTGCATAAAAAGGCATCGAAACAGGCCTTAGGCCTCAACAATATTATACGCATATAAATGGGACGCACCCCGGCAAGAGTGTGTCCCCAACAACACAAAACAATGGCCTCAGGCCTTAAAAACAATATATACAAAGAAAAGCGCGCTAAAAAGTCTATTTCCAAAGCAACCAAGGTTATAGAAAAATTCTACTTCTATGTGATCATGCAAAGGTTCAGATTTAATTGCATTAAAAAAATGAAGAAAAATGGGCAGCATCCTCCCTAAATTTCTAAGGTATCTAAAGCGTTCTAAGCATTCTTAAGGTTAGAAGAAGAAGAAATGAAGAAACAAATTGAATAAGATTCAAAAAAAAGTAGTTATTTACTTACTTGTAGTCGCGAGAAGTGTAGAAATTGAATAAATATAAATATCCAAGCACCCGATGAGTAGAGAATGCAAAAATATGAAGAAATCGCGAAAAAAGAAGAAGAAATGCTTGAAAAAAACGCTAAAAAACCGTTTGAGAGAGGAAAAGAAAGGGACAGCAGCGTTTGCACCGTCTGTCACTCGCTCTTATATAGAATTTCATGACCGATGGGCAGGGCGTCTGTAGGAGTGATCGAAGGGCTGGCCGTTTGTCTCTCAATAAATGCGAGTTAATGCGTGTGATGAATGCAATGCTGACGTATGCGTCTGCCAGGTGGATCTATACCGACGGGCAGGCCGTCTCTCTGGAGAGGTGAGCAGGGCATCGGTGACGCTTTCCTATAAATTCTTACAAAATTTTGCTCCTCTTATGTCTCTTCATTTTCCAACATCTTGAGCCTTTCATCTTTCTTAGCATGTCTTCTTCTCTAGCCCAAAGGATGCACCGTATCTTAGATGACAAACACACCTGGGAAGAAGGCGCCCTTTCCTCTCTGTCTGGGCTGAAATACCTGTGCCGGGTCAAAGTCGATCAGAACCTCCTTCTGGCGGCGGCCCACTTCTGGAACCCCCGGTTCCACTTCTTCAGGTTTACCTACCAGGAATTGTGCCCTTTATCTGAAGAGTTAGCTACCGTTCTTGGAGCCTGGTTCCCTCCTAGCGCTCTGCCTTGCGTCCCCCGCTGCGGCCTATTCCAGACCCGGGACATAGCTATGGCTCTCGGCATACCTTCTTCTGAGGCCGCCCGTCTGATCCCTCCGGGCTCTTCCTTTGCTCTAGGGCCACTGATCGAGGCTCTGGATCAGTTCACTGACATCCCCACCTACCGGGTAAGCATCACATTCTTGTTCTGCATGGTGAACTTCCTCACTGTTGTTCCAGGGGGTTCGACAGGTGACTCCCACCTGTTCGGAGTCCTGAGCGACTTTCATCTGGGATTATCACCCTTACCACTCATTCTGGCTGAAACCATTCTGGGCTTGGACGCTGTGAGCTCTGGATCTACTACAACCTTTATCGACAGCCCCTTATTGATCCAGGTACGTCATTATTTTAAAGGTAGTGCGTCGCTTATGGATTTTCACACTAGCTTTTCTTAGCGGGAGGTGCGTCCTTTCGGATTTTCACACAACCCTGTGCCTTATTTTTGCATGAAGTAAACCCTACTTACTCCAGCGGCTTTTTTCTTTTTTTTTTTCTTCTCTCCTTTCTTTTTTTCTTTTTTTTTTTCTTTTTTTTTTTTAGATTTGGATGCAAGAGAAACTGAGGATGCTGTCTGAGCCACCCCCTTGGGTTACCCCACAGTACTCGCCGAATCACTTTCTTCCGCGCCGACGACTACATGGGTGTGCCACCACTGGTGAAGGCATTATCAGATTTGGCGAGCTGTCAGATGACGACATCAGCTTTCCGTCTGCCTGGCTCCAACTGTCTCATGTGGTCATTGATGGGCCATCGGGGTGTGTTCACCTCTGTGGGCTCCATCGAGCCACCTTCTGTATCGCCTCTCGATGCACGCGTCGGCTCGGGATGACCCAGGATGTAGTGAGGGTTCCCTTATCTTTCCCGGGAGGAGCTCTCTCGACCGCGTTTGCTTCTCGGTATCATGAGCTGTGGGGCAAACTACCAGTGAAGACTGTTATCCCAAGGTTCGGCAACCATTCCGTGTCTTCGACTAGCGAGTACAACAAGTGGATCCTTAGTCCAGCATCTGATAACAGGACTCGAGGGCTCAAGCATCTGGTCGGCGAGAGCAGCAGCAGGACTTAGCTTAGCTTACATATGTATCTCTTTTGGTGCTACATTTCTTCTTAATGCAGAACTAGAAGATGACAAAAATGAAAAGAATAATATTCATTCTATTTCACGAATTTGTGTACATTTTCATATAATTTCAGCATACATGATCGGTTTTGGCATTTACTCAGCTGCTTACGAGCTGTTAATATAAGGAACCAAATTTTAACAGCATCAACTCCTGTTACCAATCGGCCCTCTCGGGTTTTCACGATCGGACATTTTCTCTCATGCCTCTAATTTTTGCACAGGATGCCTTTTTTCGGTTTTCACCCTGTCGAGGCGCCCAATTTTAGCACAGCCGCCTTTTTTCGATTTTCGACCTGTAGGGCATTTTATTCTCTTCTTTTTATTTTGGTCTTTAGCCATGGAACCTTTTGAGTCTGTCGACGTTGATCGGTTCTTTGAATTCGTTCCCATCACTATCCGACAAGATTGCAGCTCCTTTGGACAGCAGCTTTTTAAGGACATACGGCCCCTCCCAGGTGGGTCTGAATTTCCCTCTAATATCTGGTATGCCTGGCCTCATCTGCTTGAACACCAAGTCCCCTTCTTTCAGCGGATGCTTTCTCACCTTTTTCTCGAAAGTCCTTGCCAATCTCTTCTGATAAATCTGGTTATGATAATAAGCTTTCAGCCTACTCCCGTCCAGTAAGTTCAAGTGCTGTAGCCTCTGCCGCGCCCATTCGGCCTCCGAAACTTGGGCTTCCATGACCACCCTCAGTGATTTGAGCTCTATCTCAACTGGCAATACTGCTTCCGTTTTGTATACCAGGGAAAATGGTGTAGCGCCTGTAGATGTCCTTACCGTTGTCCTATATCCCCACAGGGCGAAGGGTAACTTTTCAGCCCAGTCTTTGTAGGTTTGGACCATCTTAGACAGGATCTTCTTCATATTCTTATTCGCGGCTTCTACTACTCCATTCGCTTGTGGTCGGTAGGGAGAGTATTTATGATGCTCGACGCCATACTTCTCGAGGAGCTTCCTGGTTTCCCCCATGAACTGTACCCCATTGTCAGACACTATGTGATGAGGGAGGCCATATCTGCAAATCAAATTCCTCTCTATGAACTTGGCCATATCCCTCGCGTCAATCTTCTTGAAGGATTCTGCCTCTACCCATTTGGTAAAATAGTCAATTGCGACTATGATGTATCTGTGCCCATTGGATGCCGTAGGGCGAATCTCTCCAATGATATCTATCCCCCAAGTAGCGAAAGGCCAAGGTGATGTCAGGTTATGTAGCTCTGATACTGGCAGGTGTCTCAAGTCTGCATATTGTTGGCACAACTGGCATTACTTAACATATTTTGAGCAGTCATTGTCTATCGTAATCCAATAGAAGCCTTGTCTCATGATCTTCTTAGCCAAAGTCAAACCGTTCATGTGGGCCCCACAGACACCTGCATGGGTTTCCTCCATCACCTTACGGGCATCTTTTTCATTCAAGCACCTGAGCTGAATCCCGTCCGACTGTCTTTTGTACAACATCCCTTCCAAGGATATGAACTGAGTAGATAGCTTCCGGATCATCCTCTGGTCTTTCTCAGTAGCTTCTTCTGGAAATTTATTATTTTCCAAGTAATTCATGATGTCGAAGTACCATGGTTTCCCGTCCGCCACTTCTACTTCCATCACAGGCCTGATGTCGAAGCTGGGCTTCTCAGAACTCAAAATTAGTACTGGCTTCATAGCCACTTCTTCAGGGTTATCCCACATTGACACTAAGGTTGCCAACGCATCAGCCAGACGATTTTCATCTCTCGGCACGAAGTGGAAAGTGCAAGTCTCAAACTGCCCACATACCTCTTTCAAATAGTAAACATAGGGTACCAGCCGTACTTCTTTGACAACCCACTCACCTCGGATCTGGTTAATCACAAAGGATGAGTCGCCAAAGACTTCTACATTCCTTGCCCCCAATGCCGCTAAAGCTTCTAACCCGAAAGTGCATGCTTCGTATTCGGCTTCATTATTGGTTTCTCTGTACCTCAGCTTCTTGGCTAGGGGGAGTTTCTCATTATCTGGGGTTGTCAAGATGATTCCGACTCCGGCCCCTCTGTTATTCACTGCCCCGTTGAAGTGTAACTGCCATCCCTAGACAGAAATCGTGATTATGCTTTCATCAGGAAAGGTAAACTCGGGAGTGTCTCCTTGAATAGGATGCTCAGCAAGAAATTCGGCTACGGCTCGCCCCTTAATAGTTTTGCGAGTGATGTATTGCACATCAAACTCCTGTAGCAAGAGCAGCCACCTCCCCATCTTACCAAGCAAAGACGGTGCTTCCTGCAAATATCTTAACGGATTCTGCTTGGCCACTGCCTGAACTTTGTATGAGTGGAAGTAATGCCTCAATTTCTTTGATGCCCAAATCACTGCGAGGCAGATCTTTTCTACTTCAGCATATTTGATCTCATAGACCAGGAACTTCTTACTGAGGTAATAAATTGCAAATTCCACCCCAAATTCGTCCTCTTGAGCCATCATGGCACCCACAGAACTGCCCTCTACTGCCAGATACAGGATAAGCGGTTTGATTGGTTGTGGCGGCCTTAGCACTGGTGGATTCAACAGGTATTCCCTGATGCTGTCAAAAGCCTTCTGCCAATCTTCATTCCAGACCACAGGTTGATTCTTTCTAGGCAGCTTAAAAACAGGCTCGCATATTGTAGTGAGCTTGGCGATAAATCTGCTGACATACTGCAGCTTACCCAGGAAGCTCCTTACATCCTTCTCTTTTTACGGCACAGACATCTCTCTGATGGCCTTCACCTTGTCCGGGTCAATTTCTATTCCCCTCTGGCTGATGACATATCCCAATAGTTTTCCTGAAGTCACTCAGAAAATGCACTTCTTGGGGTTAAGTCGCAAATTATACTTGTCAATCCTGGTGAAGAACTTTTCTAGAGCTTCAAAGTGCCCCTCTCGGGTGGCTGACTTGGCCATCATGTCATCGACATACACTTCTACCTCTTTGTGGATCAGGTCACTTAAGATCTTGGTTGCCATCCTCTGGTATGTGGCCCCTGCATTCTTCAGGCCAAAAGGCATGACTCGGTAGGCGTAGGTCCCCCATTCCGTGATGAAAGCGGTCTTAACCCGGTCAGCTATTTTGTTCAAGATCTGGTTGTAGCCCACATAACCATCTCCAAAGCTATACATCGCGCAATTGGCGGCACTGTCTATCAACACATCGATGTGGGGTAGTGAAAAATCATCTTTAGGGCAGGCCTTGTTCAGATCTCGATAATCCACACACACCCTGACCTTTCCGTTCTTCTTTGCTACAGGAACCACATTTGCCAACCATGTAGGATACTGCACTTCAAGAAGGAACTTGGCTTCAATCTGCTGTCGAATTTCCTCCTTGACCTTGTCTGCCCATTCTGGCCTGAGCTTTCTCAACTTCTGTTTCACAGGCTTGTAATTTGGGTAAGTCGGGATAGCATGTTCTGCCATGTCTCGGTCAATTCCTGGCATGTCCTCATAGGTCCAGGCAAAGACTTTTTCATGTTTTCTTATTATTCTCTCAAATTTGTTTCTCTCCTCAGGAGTTATATTTGATGTTATTAGAATTTCTCTTGGATTTTTCGAGGTTCCAAGATTAAAAGGCGTTGTATCAGTGGAATCGATGTCAAAAATTGATGGAATATGATCATGTTCATGCATGTTGAAATCATTAGAAACATCGCACAAGTAAGAGAAATCGTTTGCCTTATTAATAATATTATAATTGTCATTTACATCATAAAAGTGTTTTGGAATAAAAAGACAGTCTAAGCTAGAGTCTTCTTCTGCCACTCCAGAGGCTGATGCTGTTGTAGCTGGTTCATTGGCTTCCTGATTCAGCAGAGGCCCCTCAGGCATGTCAGAGGAAATCTTCAAATCCCCCACTTTCAGTTCTAATTCTGCTATCTTCCCTTTCCCCTTCAGCCTGGCAGCCAACATCTTCTCGGTAACGACCTCTTCAGGCTCGCATCTATCCCAAGTGATACCCTGAGTCATGACCTCCTCATCCCAGAAGCCCTCAGCAGTCTTGATAAACCCGACTCTCCAGTCAAATACATCATTAAAGATCTCGAACCCAGGGACAATCCTCCCCTTCACCCATTGCGGCTCATCTTCGCCAGTATAAGCATAGACTGAGGATGCTGGTACAAAGCTTTCTGAAATGTGAGGGATCTTATCCGCTGCCTTCTTCTTGCTGAAGCCGCCTCTGTACCCCAGACCTTTCCGGTTCTTCTGACCTCGAGTGGTGATCGCGGTTTGCAATCCTTGAGAGTTTCTGCCCAAACCAGCCCCAGGGAGATAATGCATCTTCTTCAACATGTTAACCACAGCTGGGTTATCCACTGACCCGTGCTCTTCTCTTATCATGGACACGTGGAAGCCACTAAATGGTTGATTAGCTATTTCAAGCGCTGAGACCTGGTTCTCCCTGGCTGCCTTGATAGTCACCACCTCCCCTTCATGTGGGAACTTTATCATTTGATGCAGTGTGGATGGCACTCCTCCTAATTTATGAAACTAGGGTCTCCCAAGCAGAGCTGAGAAGTTAGCAGGGATGGGCAGAACTACAAATTCTACCTCCACTTCAATGCGTCCCGTCTTGACCAGGGTCTTAAAGGTTCCCGAGGCTTGCCTCCTTGAATTATCATAGGCTGTGACAGTCAGATCTGATCCACTGAGCATATCCTTGTTTAAACCAAAAGCCTGCAGAGCTATCAGGGGGCACACATTGATAGAAGACCCATCGTCTACCATAACACAAGCAGTGTGCTTGTCGTTAATCTGCGCTTTGATGTACAAGGGTCTGTTATGATTACGGCCTTCGACCGGTAGGTCGGCATCAGAAAAGACCAATCTCTCCTCGGATCCTCCCTTAACTAAGCCCAAAAGCTCTGATGGGGAAATCGTGGTGGCGACCGTGGCCTCGACCAAAGCCTCTACTACTTTCTGCCTATGAGAGGGGGACTGTCTCAAAAGATCCCAGATGGATATTTGAGCCGCCATTTTCTTCAATTGCTTGACAATTTGATTCTCCTCTGGCCCTTTCTCTGCTGGCGTCTGCGCTGGCTCAGGTAGCCTTGTAATCTCAGGGACCACTCTCCCGCTTCTCGTTGCAGCCCCTATTTCTTCTTTGTCTTCATCAGACCCCCACAAGTCAAGGTTCATCTCTCCCTCCTCCTCGGCTTCTCCGTCGCTCTCACTGCTAGACCAGCAATCAAGGGTCGCCATGACTGCTCTCTCCTCTCTATCTTCAGAACAATCAGCAGCAAAATTCTCGCTCCCATATAGATCTTGTAGCACGTACCACTCTGGCAAGCTAGATCCGATCATAAACACGGGTGGTGGTACGGCATTATAACTGGGCTTCTTCTCAGTTTCCCTCTTCTCAGGGTCAGAAATTTGCTTGCTATCAATCAAGTCTTGGATAGAGTGCCGTAGCGCTTTGCATTTATCTGTGATATGGCCTGAGTGCTGGTGAAATGCACATAATTCATTGTCTTTATGCCCAGGCTTCCCCTGCGTCATAGCAGGTCTAGGAGCTAGGGGCTGCAATTTCCCTTCCTTCATTAACCTTCTCAAGACCCAAGATAATGGTCTCCCCAAGTTCGAAAACTTCCTCTGGGTGGTTACCTCAGTAGCAGACACCTCACCTGTTCTTCTGGTGCTACCACTAGGACCCGCCGGCCTACTGGTTCCTTGACTGGGGTCAGCCCTTTTGGCAAAATTATAATTGTTAGCTTTCCTAGCCAAGAACTCTCCCTCTGCCGCGATGGCTATATCCTTGAGAGACTCCCAGTCCTTCAACCCCTTCATCTTCAACCCATCGTTCAAGTACGGGCTTGCATTCTTGATAAATAAACGAATCTGGTCGGGTGTCCGGCTTTCTCCGCATCTCCATTACTCGGTTCCACCATCGGGTGAGATAATCATGGAAAGATTCTCCGGCCTTCTGCTGGAGCAGTTCAAGATCTTTTAAAGTCACCTCTATTCTGGTGTTACAGTCATACTGCCTCAAAAACTCCTCAGTGAGCAGATCCCAATCTTCTTTAGTGCGACGGTCGAGACCATGATACCAGTCGATGGCATGGGCAATCAGACTCAGACAAAAGTATTCTACTTTCTGCTTCTTAGACAATGTGGTCCCTTTCATGACCAGAGAATACTCTTTCACATGAGCGGTTGGGTCAGAAGTTCCATCAAATTTTGGCACGTCTGGAATCTTAAAGTTGTAAGGGATCGGGTCCTCTCCCTCCAATTCTTTATCTTCGGGGTTCATCCCTTGACCCCTGCTCAACATACGGGCCATAGCTTCGAACCTCTCTTCCATCTTCTTTAAATGAAGTCATCAGCCTGAGGTGCCTTCCCCCTCTCAGATGCAATGCTCATCCTATCCTCTTCGAGATCTCTATCATCATCAATTCTCAGCACAGGCCTTCTTCTTTGCTCTCCCGAGACTACTGACCTCCACTCTACTGGTGGCGGCCTAACAGGCTCTTCTCGTCTTTCAGCCCTTTCTTCCTCTGGCTCATTATGTCTCACGGGAGGAGGAGGAGGAGGATTTTATGGAGCATTCTGTTGTGCCAGGGCGGTCAACATATTCATCATTCTACCCTCAAATTCCTCAAATCGCCGGCCCACTTCTTCCGTGATCATGCCCCTGGTGGCGTCATCCCCTCTAGGCGAGTTTGCCATCTGAGATACAGTATTGCTGATTTCTGATAAGATTTCTGGTAGACCCTCTCTATCTGACAGCTCAGATGTGGGAACTCGGATCAGTCGTCCGGTTGGTGATCTAGTCCACCTGGGCAGATCTATGATGGCTGCAGGGACAAGACGTTAGACATGATGCATGAAATGCAGGTGTAATACATGGTCGTGATATGTAACACTCACAGAGCACAAGCAAGCAAGTAGGTCCTTCCACCCTTATTTTTCCCACACACGTGGTCGTGCAGTCTCTTTCCTAGGTGGGATTAGCCCAGGGGTCAACGAGGGACCCAATGGACACGCATGGTGCACGGCGAAAACCCGGCAGCATGACACTCCTATGCTAATGTACAAGCGGATGGATAATGATCGTCACGTATTTGGACGTTCAATAAATTTTGACATGGCCCTACCGGGGCATGATAGCCTTTGGCTAGGTTACTAAGCGAGACATCTGGACTCACCCAATACATGAGGATCCATACAACAAGCATAGAATTAGGATTCATTTCACCTGTGGTAAGTAACTACGGCCATTACATGAGCTTTGGACAGGGGAGATGTTTCTTTAAGGCTACCCAAGCATGATCCCTACCGACAGGTCTAGCTCATCACGAGCATAGCGATCGATCGGGTCATCATTTTGATATACCATTTGAGGTACGTGGCTTGGGCTGGTGATTATCCTTAACACTTCCCCAAATTGAGTGAAAATGAGGTTGTGCTTCAGGAACGCACCGGGGCTAAAAGAGGGACCAAACTAGCATATTCTAAGGCTCTAATGATATGAGAATGCAATTTTGAGTGAAAGCAAATTTATGAATTAAATTTTAATCATAAATGTTAAGCGAGGTATTTTCAAATCGAAATCTCAAACCATAAACATCCCCAGTGGAGTCGCCACTGTGACGGACGCCGGATCCCCGCGGCCACCCATGGGACCGCCCGATTGAGGGCGATCGGGGCATTTGTGGGTCCGTTGACAGCTTGCAATAAATTGCAAGTGCGTCTATGTTGGGCAACAAGGAGGTTTCATGGAGTCGCCACCCAATAGAACATTGGGAAAGTTACTCTCGCCTCGGAGAGCCTAAGACTGCGCTTGGCATCCATTTTGGGCCAGCCAAAGGGGTCTTGGAAGGTAAACCTCTCACCCTAAGGAGCCTAGGATTAGCGCTAAAGTCTCGTGGCATAAAAAGGTGTCTTGGAGGGTAAACCTCTAGCCTCTTTGAGCCCAAAGACCAGAGCTGGGTCCGGGATTTCTAATCTATTTCTGCCTCGATTATTTTATGATCAAATTTTAATTATCATTAATTCGCTCTCTCTCCACACGATGTAATTAACCGAAGGCGCATTTATTCACATTTGGAAAGCCGTAAATGGCAAGTAAATATCAAAGCGATAAATTACAATAATACAAGGAGCGGAATGCAACTCCCTTTTATAAATGTGCTATACATACACAAATTGGGGCATTGCTTATTATGAGGACTTTGGTCCTCGCATGCATCATTATCAAAATTGGATGTTTTGATTTTATTTGTGATGATTTTTATTGGGTAAAAGTAGGGCGTTGGACCCTTGCATTTGTGTAAACCTCATTTTATTGAATATAAAACATTGAGTCATTTTTATACATTAACGAGATATGAAAAGAGTATATCCATATGCATAAAATAATCAATGAATAACAAATGAAGGAAAAAATCAAGAGGGTTAGGAAACTAAACCGGACGAAATCCTCCAAAAATGGTAGAATAGCCGCTCAAGCTCGGGATAGTCCAAGAGAATCAATATACACTCATAGAAAGTTAAAAGATGTTAATATACATAAAATTAATATATGGGAAGCAAAAAGGACTTGAAAAGGATGGAAAATGATTTAAAAGCGTAGAGACAGAACCCACCGACGGCCTTTCTTAGGTGACCGACGGGCGTCAGTCGAGATAACCGACATGTCCGTCTGTCACTCAAAGAGGGGTGTCTGTAGGTGGGGCGACCGACGGGCGTCGGTGATGGAGATGACCCATCGGTCACCACTGTCTCCAAAAAGAACAGAAAAAGAAGACTCATTTTAAAGCCAAAAAAGAGGTTTTATCATAAAATCATATAAAGGGAGTCAAAATAAAGAAGGATGATGACAAAATTGAAAGATTCAACAAATAAAGAATAAATATGAAATGATATGAAGAAGGAATCCGGAATATTTACCCTCAGATAATCGCTTTGGATGAGATTCTTGTGTTGATTAGAGCCCCTCGTGTTCCCCAAAAAGCAAGACGAAGGATCAAAAAAGGAAAACATATTATTTCCTCCTCAACTCTTCAAAAGATTGTCTTTGGAATCAAAATCTAAGGAAAACTAATTAGTTTGTAGTCCCTTTCGATGGATTTGATCGTCTTTTGAAAGAGATTTCTTTATGAAATGTGTTTGCTGGAAGAGAGAGAAAATATGCTTAAATTTGGGCAGAGTTTCCCCTCTTCAAAAATTTTGGAACCATTTTCTAATAAAAATCCGGAGATTTTATAAGCCAGACACGACCGACCGGCGTCGGTGTATGGAGGCGGGCATCGGAAGAATCCTTCTGACACAAGGATTCGTCCGACTGCCCTGCCACATCCACCGACGGGCGTCGGAAAGGTTGCGTGCTCCGGGAAACCAGGCGGCGTTCTGACAGGGGTGGTGATTTTTCGACGGGTGTCAAAAAATACCACAAGCCGTCGGTGACCCTAAGCGACGGGATAGCTTCACAGATGGGATGGCCGTCTGTGGAGGAAAATATGCCTTTTGACTCGAAAATCCCCTGTTTTCTCCCCCTCTGCCTACGAAGGGTAAAAAGACTCAATTCTCGTGGAACACGGGACTAAAACCCCTAAATCCAAACCATTTATACAGGCTCGGATACTGATTTCATCACAGGGTAACCTCTGATCCGGACCGCTCCGGGACACGGTGCTTACAATAAGTATGGTATAAGATCCAATAGAATTTCTGTTTTTAAGGGATCTTGAATTAAATTGTAATTATTTGTTTAAGTCAGTGATGAGATTAATCTTCAAGTTGAGGATTGAATTATATGCTATGCTATGAAGGACTATTGTGAGTTGTGTTGAAGTTGTTGAATTGGAAGATTGTTGTATTCTTGGTATTTGACTAGTCACACGGTGGTAAGGATTTTTCCTTACACCCGTGTAATTGCTTTCTGCATGTGAAGCTTGCCGTATTCCTGTTACATGGGGGTAAGGCTTTTGCCATACCACCATGCAATTGTATTCTGTCGAGTGGAATTTTAGAGCCGGGTGTGTCACACGGCGGTAAGGTTTTCCCTTACCCCCGTGTGAGACACTTTAAACGGCTGTATGGAATAACCATACCGCCGTGTAAACCGCCTCTGTCCCTGTTTTTCCCAAAAATTTCAACTGTTTCTTTCTGAACTCTTTTTCCTTTATTTTGGATTCTTTACTCTTATTTGGTGTGTTTTGAATTAGCAAGTGATATAAAATGATATTTTAACTTAGTCAAATAATAATTGTTACGATGTTATATTGCATATTATATTTACTTTGAAATACAAATGGGTTATATAAGTCTTATCTTATGATTCCTAAATATGAATGGTACATATATAGTTCTATGTTAAATTAAATTATACTCCCTTGTTAATCAATCCATGATAATCACATTTGGTGCGTTAAAATGGAATATTACAAATAAGTGCAAATTGCTTTATGCTTCACCTACTAGAGTAAAATAAGTGGATAGTTAGGCATACCTAATAGAGTTTTTGTAGCTGTAACCTTTTGTGATTTGGACCCTGATCAGGTCCCCTGACTGGATCTTCGTGACCATTCTTTCTTGGATCTTATTTAAGATCCAATGCGAAAATGTTTTTTGAATAAAAAGAAAAGATTATTTTGATACCTTCGGGTATCCATGCGTTATGAAAGTATTATTGATACCCTCGGGTATCCACGCATACTCGTTATCCACTGTTTTGGTTAAGCAGGTTTAATATTGTTAATATATGTGAATTTCGAAGAAATATGTATTGTGATGACTGATATACAGTGTTTGAGCATATGAAATAATGTGATTATTGTGCTTCCATGCATTAATTTATTTTATGAAATTTTTACATTTGATTGTGTCATAAGCAAGATGTGTGAAAGGAATTTTTGGAATCTGAGCAATTATGAACAAGTGAACAAAGTGTTCTGTATCAGATGTGGAAAATTGTAATAATGTGTAAGTGACTTAGTAAGGTCAATTTTCGAAGTAAGTGTTTATAATTGATGATCTTTTGAAAAGCATCTAAATTGTTATATTTGATATGATTACATTCTTTATATTATGCCTTTGTTTGAGCCTTTTGCGACGGCCTTTCCCAGTGGTCGTCTATACTTATGTGTTTCCCGCTAAGCTTTATGCTTAGCATGGATTTTCTCTAATCCATGTAGGTACTGTTGATGGGATCGTTCAAGAGTCTTTTCGCAGCAATCCGGGCCAATACAAGGTTATGAGAAGATGTTAGAATAGGATTTGTTTAGGTTTAAGAATGTAGATTAGATTTGTAATTCTAAAATTATAAGTATTCTAAAAACGCTATTGGTTATGTAATTAATATATTTATAGTAACTCCAAGAAAGTATCTTTCGTAATATGTGTGTGTAATGAATTCATGGTTATAATAGATGTTTTTTCGTGAATGAAAGAAATTTTATAACTCAGTTTTCAGCATGAAAGTTTATAAATTTTGCATATTTGTGTTGGTAATGCCCTCGACCGTCATCGTGAACCAACGGATCGTGGTGTGGTTTACTACGTACGGGTAAGGGGTGTTACATTTAGTGGTATCAGAGAATAGGTTTAGTCGGTTCTGGGCGACTAGAGTTTAGAGTTGAGTTTGTACAGTTCTTGCATTTGCCAAATGCAAAGGTCCTGGTTTTGTATTAGTATTGCGGTAGGAATGAATAGATATTGATGATATCATGAATGAGATGATTAAGTGTAATATGTGATAAGTTATGATCCGTCTATCTTAGATTCGTTCCCTGTTATTAAGGTTTTGGAAGTAGCTATAGAGATTTTGGTTAGAGATTGTCTGTAGTACAACCTAAGTTATGTATAAGTTTTCCATGGTGGGGAAAAATGGAAAAAAGGATTAGATAGTGCTGGATTTTCGACAAGTGGAAGTATTATTAGGATTGTGACACTCGGTACACCTATTAGCTACCTTACTGATGAGAGCAATTATTTGAATGTGATATATAATGGGGGTTGGGCAACTTGTATTGCCATTATCTGAATTGCATTAACGCATTACATCATCCAGCATACATAAATCATTCAGCATCCATTACATTTATCTCTATTGTTCCTTTTTAATGAACATCTGACATGTGCATTTGCCTCAAGCGATAGGAAGCTGATAGAATGTGCATTGAGTGTAACAAAGTTGAGTAAGTGTAATAAGGAATTAGGGATTCAACCTAGAAGCTAGGAAAAAAAGAATGAGGGATCACTGAATGTGTATAGTTATGAGTAAGAGATTCGTGTCTATAGACTTTGTAGGTTTGACCCTTCTCTGTTAATTAATTAAGATATAGAATGTGGTAAGATTTCAACATATTATGGAAGGAATGGAACTGTATTTGATTAGATTGATTATTTAGCTATAGATTGGAACTGGTTTATAAGAGTGGATAAAATTGGGAACTTTTGTGCAAGATAGTTAAATAATAAATACTGTAAGGTATATGTGATTTTTCAGAAGTAATAGACATATTGTAACGAATGATACTAATAATCTAGAAGGGAAATGTTATAATTATTTTAATCAAGGAAAGAGTTTAGTGAATGTGTGAATGACCCTGTAGTGAGAAGATAAGATGTTTTATGAGAAAGGAGTTATGTAAAAACATTGACATGATAAGAATAGGATAAAGGTGTATGTTAAGGTATATAATGAATTGAGTATTTGCAATTTGTATAGGTCACAATTGTGTTGAAATGGGATAAGGAATAATTTGATGGAAATGCAATAGGGTAAATTGAGAATTGCATTTGGGAAATGTTAATGATAAAGAGTTCGGTATTAAAGAAATAATCAGTTATAAGTGAATTTCAAGGACGAAATTATTTAAGGAGAAGAGAATTGTAACACCCCAAAATACACCCTAGTTGGATTAAGATAAGTTTAGGGTGTAACGGAAACCTAATGTGCTAGAGATAGGGACGGAAGTGTCAAAAAGGACACAACCGTCATAAATTCAAAAGTTTTGGCGAGTTTTGGTAAATTAGATAATTATATCGTCATGCCTTAGATGACATAAAAAGAATTATTTTAGTGAAAAAAACTGTGTAATTGGATGAAGGAAGTGATTAATGGTAATAAAAGATGTGACCGGTTTTATTTGTATAGGGTAAGGGTAATTTGGTCATTTCATAATTATGGACTAAATTGAATGGATTAGTTAATTATATGGGCCAATGAATGAAATAGAAAAGTGGTATGTCAATTGATAAAAAAGGAGGTAAGTTAAGGGATTAAAAGATAAGTTTGACAAAAAAATTTTTATTGGACCAATTAAAGTGTGAGATGTGGCATATAGGGATAAGGATGGACTAATAGCTTAATTCAGCCCTTTTGACCTGAAATTTATCCCATATGCAATCTAACATCCTAAGAAACTACTGTTATGAAGAGAGTTTTTGTGACACCCCGATACCCCCGTTGGAAGGATACCGGAGCGCCACGCGAGCAAACACATAATTGAATCCCAAATACATACTAATAAATAAAATCAGAATGAGATATAAAGAAACTTTTAATCATAAAATAGCAAGTCCTTTAACAAACATCGAATCAAAATTGTTTTACAAAAAGGGGCTCGCAAGCAAAAACATATACCAAAATAGTTGTTGCTTTACAAAAGATTCATTTTGCTATGAACAAGCCATGTACAAAACAACATCAGAAGACTAAAAAAATAACTTCATCCAAAAAGACTTCTAGTGGCCGACCTGCAGATGTCTGACCCCAAAACAAACTCGCCACCTAAACGGGAAAAGAACCTGTGCTAAGCGATAACGCTTAGTGGGGAGGAACAAAACAAACGAACAATATACATATACAATATTTACAACAATAATATAATCTCATCGCAACATAAACGTGCAATAAAGCTATGATTCAAAATCAAAGGCATCAAAATTACTTATAAGCATATTTCCATGTTCTTTACTTGACATGCATAAACATACATTACAAGCAATTAACTACTCAATTCATACTTAGGATTAACATAATTCTCACCATTCTAAGTACACAGATACAAGGTGCATATCATAAAGTTATGCAAGAATTCATGAGCATCATATACTTTTAATCCTGTCAATATACATCTCAACATATGCAACACATATTAACATATAGCCTGATTAGTCTGAAAATACACTTTAGAAGTGGATGCGGTCCATTAGATACTGATAGAACACAGTATCCCAAGCATATAGAGACATAAGTCTCAAACATGTGATTTTTCATATAGAGACCGAAGTCTCGCATTAAATTTTCATATAGACCCAAACGGGGTCGAAACAAGGATCCCAAACAGGACCCGCATATAACGTTTAATCATATAGCAGCTGCACACACACCCTGACCTAAGTAAGCGCTTACTTATCCACTACTATGACTATTCAGGCTTAAAATGACAACACTCAAAAACTCAAGTAATAATCATATCATGAGAATTGAATTAAATACGAATTTATAGTTCATGTATACATGTATATTGATCAAATCCGGAAACATATAAATATATATATATCAAATACAGGAGATAATAAGAACATATAACTCACATTGAAATAATCCTTATTCATGTAAATTATTAACATTTAAATCATGTACATTAATTATTAATCATGTATACAAATCTCATAATTAAAGAATTATTAAATTATAGAACAGATTTGAACCTGATCTTGAGTCAAGTAGTGAAAAACCCCATGTACAGAAGCTTAAAAACTTAGGGCAGCAGGAAGGGAGGCCAGTCACGAGTCACACAAGCAATTGTGACTCGTGACGCTGGCTTCTCGCAAGCGCCACACAAAATAGGGGCGGTCACGAGTCGTGACCCTCCATCACGCCTCGTGACGCCAGAAAAGAGAGAGGGGAGGTCACGAGTCACACAGGTAATTGTGACTCGTGACACGCAGGGATGGGGATGGTCACGAGTCGTGACTCTCCATCACGTCTCGTGACTTCCCTAGGGAAGAGGGTCACGGCGTGATTCTCCATCACGTCACGTGACCTTCTTAACTCACTTCTGCCTCCCAGAATTTTCAGAATTTCTAGAAAACGTAAAAGTAGAAAATCGTGAAAACAGAGTTCATCAAAACTCAAAACCCCATCTTGCCCAAAACCATTTTTCATGCAATATTTATTCAAGCACATACCTTCAAGTCTCCAGAGGACATTTACAGTAATAATCACTCAAATTATTCACATTATCACACAATCAAATAATATAAACAGAGAGAGTCACAAACCCAGAATCTTCCCTTTGAACTTACATGTATATAGACTTCCATTTTAACGTATAAAGCAACAGAACTTTAACACTACTAATCATACATATAATTTCTATTGCTCAAGCATTTTGATAAACAAACACACATAAATAACATTGACATCCGAACAGTAACTAGGATCCAAAAATGAGAAAGGACAGACACTCCCAAACATGTTAATGAAGTTCAATACGTCCACTGTAACCTTCAATCCACAACCTTTCCTTTTCCCTTTATCTTTTCTCTTATCTTCAAATGCTTGCAAACAGATAAAACCACATTCCATTATCCCAAAACATAAGCTTAAAAACTCAGACAATCCCGAAGAAGAAGAAAGGAAGGAGAAACCCAAAGAACTTTCAGCCACATACCTTGTAATCTCCTCAATACTTGAAACCCTAGTCAACACTGGATGAACACGCATGCAAAGAGAAAGAAAGAACAAAGAAAGAAGAGGAGAGGAGTGGTTAACGTGAGAGAGAGAGAGAGCAAGAGAGAGACCTCACATCTTTTAGTTTCCAGGAAACTAAAAACTTTCAGACATCTCTTTTCTCTCACCCACATGCACAGACTCACATCTCCACTTAGCACACATGCACTGGTTTACTTAATCCATTTAATCCTCTTTTACCATTTGCTCCTTAATCTTCTAATAGGTCCCTAATAATTACTTTTTACTCACCAATAAAAAAAATCTGCAATTGACTACTTTTAATTCCTTGCAATTTAATCCTCTTTCCTCTTGTAAATTACCCAATTGCCCTTAATTACACTTGTAACAATTACCAAAATATCCATATTTTCCAATTAAAATTGCCAATTCCATTTAGGCCACTTTTGGGGTGTGACAACTCTCTCCTCCTTAAGAAAATTTCGTCCTCGAAATTTCCTCGCTTATCATATACATCTCAAATATCAAAACCGAAACGAAACAAAACTGAACATGTCAACACTTACCCGAAGGACCTGCGGCATCAGTCACATCTGCTGCAATCAAAGCATATGCTCTATGCCGGTTATACTCTTCCGTAGCACTAGGCCGTTGCACCATCTCTGATGGTGCTTGCGGAGCTCTACTTCTATCACGGTTGCTTCGAGTCACATTGGATCTTCTACTTTCTTGTTGATTCTCGTCCTCTTATCGATTAGGGCAACTTGCAAACCGATGCTCCATACTCACGCACTTAAAGCATGCACCGGTGATCTTGTTACATGTACCCCAATGGTATCTATGACAATGCTCACACTCCGGTGCTCGATTTCCCTTACTACCATGTGGGGCTACACTCCCTACTTGTGAAGGCACTTGAACAGTCCCTCTATTCCCTTTTGGAGCAGCCTTAGACTTCTTAGTACTCGCAACTCCCCCATCCGGTGCTCTCCTCTTCTGTGCCATCTTTTGCTTTACCATCTCAGATTCTTCTAACTTCATTGCCGCTGCCACAAGCTGATAATACCCCACTGGTTGCAAGACGGTCATTGCAGACAAAAGACCTCTGAACACCTCACGCAGTCCCTCTAGAAAGTGCCTACATCTGAACTCATCCGTCAACAACTGCTCGGGCACATACTTACTCAACCGATTGAATTCCTTATCATACTCACTCACGGTTATACCCCGTTGCTTCAAACTGATGAACTCTCTCCACTTGGCTTCTTGGTATGCCTTTGTCACATACTTTTGTTCAAACTCTTGCTTGAAATATTCCCATGTCAGTTCAGCTGGTCATTGTGGATTCCTCACCACAAGCTCCCACCAATCATATGCTGATCCTTGGAGCAACGATACCGCACATAAAGCTCTCTAATTTGCAGGATAGTTAATCTCTTGCAAAATTTGACTTACCCTCTAAAGCCAAAACTCAGCCACATCTGATTCATCCAAAGCAGTCCCATGAAAGTCTTCTGCTCCTCTCTTTCTTAACAACTCAGTTGGAGCCTTAGGAGCAGTCAACCTATCAACCACTTGCAGTAACCCTTGTACTAACGCTGGATCAAAACCAACTCCCCTATTTGCACCCACAGCTGGTGCAGGTTCCTATTCATGTCTATTCTGTCCGACAAGATCACCTCTTAGACCCACATTGACACTGTCCATTGTGTCTCCCATATACTCACTTGGATCCAACTCCATACAAATGCTACACAACACAATACATCTGCATTAGGCCACGACACAAAACTGACTCTCATGCATAGACTCGAGTCTACACTCAAACAATCACAACATAACCCAGAACCACCAAACCTGGGCTCTGATACCAAGCGGTGACACCCCGATACCCCCGTTGGAAGGATACCGGAGCGTCACGCGAGCAAACACATAATCGAATCCCAAATACATACTAATAAATAAAATCAGAATGAGATATAAAGAAACTTTTAATCATAAAATAGCAAGTCCTTTAACAAACATCGAATCAATATTGTTTTACAAAAAGGGGCTCGCAAGCAAAAACATTTACCAAAATAGTTGTTCCTTTACAAAAGATTCATTTTGCTATGAACAAGCCATGTACAAAATAACAGCGGAAGACTCAAAAAATAACTTTATCCAAAAAGACTTCTAGTGGCCGACCTGCAGATGTCTGACCCCAAAACGAACTCGCCACCTACAATGGAAAAGAACCCGTGCTAAGCGATAACGCTTAGTGGGGAGGAACAAAACAAACGAACAATATACATATACAATATTTACAACAATAATATAATCTCATCGCAACATAAACGTGCAATAAAGCTATGATTCAAAATCAAAGGCATCAAAATTACTTATAAGCATATTTCCATGTTCTTTACTTGACATGCATAAACATACATTACAAGCAATTAACTACTCAATTCATACTTAGGATTAACATAATTCTCACCATTCTAAGTACACAGATACAAGGTGCATATCATAAAGTTATGCAAGAATTCATGAGCATCATATACTTTTAATCCTGTCAATATACATCTCAACATATGCAACACATATTAACATATGGCCTGATTAGTCTGAAAATACACTTTAGAAGTGGATGCGGTCCATTGGATACTGATAGAACACAGTATCCCAAGCATATAGAGACATAAGTCTCAAACATGTGATTTTTCATATAGAGACCGAAGTCTCGCATTAAATTTTCATATAGACCCAAACGGGGTCGAAATAAGGATCCCAAACAGGACCCGCATATAACGTTTAATCATATAGCAGCTGCACACACACCTTGACCTAAATAAGCGCTTACTTATCGACTACTATGACTATTCAGGCTTAAAATGACAACACTCAAAAACTCAAGTAATAATCATATCATGAGAATTGAATTAAATACGAATTTATAGTTCATGTATACATGTATATTGATCAAATTCGGAAACATATAAATATATATATATCAAATACAGGAGATAATAAGAATATATAACTCACATTGAAATAATCCTTGTTCATGTAAATTATTAACATATAAATCATGTACATTAATTATTAATCATGTATACAAATCTCGTAATTAAAGAATTATTAAATTATAGAACAGATTTGAACCTGATCTTGAGTCGAGTAGTGAAAAACCCCATGTACAGAAGCTTAAAAACTTAGGGCAGCAGGAAGGGAGGCCAGTCACGAATCACACAAGCAATTGTGACTCGTGACGTTGGCTTCTCGCAAGCGCCACAGAAAACAAGGGCGGTCACGAGTCGTGACCCTCCATCACTCCTCGTGACGCCAGAAAAGAGAGAGGGAAGGTCATGAGTCACACAGGCAATTGTGACTCGTGACACGCAGGGAAGGGGATGGTCACGAGTCCTGACTCTCCATCACGTCTCGTTACTTCCCTAGGGAAGAGGGTCACGGCGTGATTCTCCATCACGTCATGTGATCTTCTTCACTCACTTCTGCCTCCCAGAATTTTCAGAATTTCCAGAAAACGTAAAAACAGAAAATCGTGAAAACAGAGTACATCAAAACTCAAAACCCCATCTTGCCCAAAACCATTTTTCATGCAATAATTATTCAAGCACATACCTTCAAGTCTCCAGAGCACATTTACAGCAAGAATCACTCAAATTATTCACATTATCACACAATCAAATAATATAAACAGAGAGAGTCACAAACCCAAAATCTTCCCTTTTAACTTACATGTATATAGACTTCCATTTTAACGTATAAAGCAACAGAACTTTAACACTACTAATCATACATATAATTTCTATTGCTCAAGCATTTTGATAAACAAACACACGTAAATAACATTGACATCCAAATAGTAACTAGGATCCAAAAATGAGAAAGGACAGACACTCCCAAACCTGTTAATGAAGTTCAATACGTCCACTGTAACCTTCAATCCACAACCTTTCCTTTTTCCCTTATCTTTTCTCTTATCTTCAAATGCTTGCAAACAGATAAAACCACATTTCATTAACCCAAGAACATAAGCTTAAAAACTCAGACAATCCCGAAGAAGAAGAAAGGAAGGAGAAACCCAAAGAACTTTCAGCCACATACCTTGTAATCTCCTCAATACTCGAAACCCTAGTCAACACTGGATGAACACGCATGCAAAGAGAAAGAAATAATAGAGAAAGAAGAGGAGAGGAGTAGTTAACGTGAGAGAGAGAGCAAGAGAGATACCTCACGTCTTTTAGTTTCCAGGAAACTAAAAACTTTCAGACATCTCTTTTCTCTCACCCACATGCACACACTCACATCTCCACTTGGCACACATGCATTGGTTTACTTAATCCACTTAATCCTCTATTACCATTTGCTCCTTAATCTTCTAATAGGTCCTTAATAATTACTTTTTACTCACCAATAAAAAAAATCTGCAATTGAATACTTTTAATTCCTTGCAATTTAATCCTCTTTCCTCTTGTAAATTACCCAATTGCCCTTAATTACACTTGTAACAATTACCAAAATATCCATATTTTCCAATTAAAATTGCCAATTCCATTTAGGCCAGTTTTGGGGTGTGACAGTTTTGCCTCAAAATATCTCTAACAATGTGTAAAATGCGTTACAAGTTTTGACCTGTAGTCAGTCTAGAGTCTGCATCATGTTGTGAGGCAGAATAGGTTTACACGGCGGTAAGGAATTCCTCACCGCTGTGTAAAGCGATTATGTCCCACAAATACCCATTTTTAGTGTCCTATATGGTGGGAATGAATGTCCTATCACCGTGTAACCATAACCTTCCGCCTAAATGGTACTTTTTCATCATGAATCGACCCCGAACTTCATCGAAAGTTCTTATAGCTTGTCCATCTTATTTTGAGCATTATAAAAGGGATATATGAATAGTTACTGCTTGGAATATACACCTGAATAAGATTAGGATTAATAGCAAACTAATGACACGATGATGTGTAATTGTATGGAATTGAATGAAGTTAAGTTTAATGACGTTTAGGGAGTTTGACACCTTCATCTATATAAGTATGTGTAGTATGAATAAGTATGTATAATAATGAATTGATATTAAGTATACATGTGGAATATAACAAATGGAATGAGTTTGTTTGATAAGGATATGAACTATAAGTGGTCGTATAATGACGTTAGATTGCATATGAGGAAGCTAAGGTCATTTTATAAGTGAGAGAGATTTATGAGAATATGACTTAACATTCTATGAATGCGTGAATTGATATAGGTATTAATAAAATATAGATGTTATGCAAAGTATTAAATTGGCTCACGTGGATGTAGAAGTATATATTTATATGATAATAATAAACGTGATTTAATATATTGAACTTATGATTTCTTAGTTGTATGGAGATCTATAGTGGAGACGTCAGGTGAGTATGTGTGTGCTTAATTAATATTCTATAGGGCGTGTTCTTGTTCTAATTGTCATGACTATTGACTGTCTTAAGTTAAATGTATAGGTTATGTACAATTGAGCTAAAGCATAAGTATGGTATAAGATCCAATAGAATTTCTGGTTTGAAGGAATCTTGAATTAAATTGTAATTATTTGTTTAAGTCGGTGATGAGATTAATGTTCAAGTTGAGGATTGAATTATATGCTATGCTATGAAAGACTAATGTGAGTTGTGTTGAAGTTGTTGAATTGGAAGATTGTTGTATTCTAGATATTTGACGAGTCACACGGTGGTAAGGATTTTTCCTTACACCCGTGTAATTGCTTTTTGCATGTGAAGCTTACCGTATTCCTGTTACACGGGGGTAAGACTTTTGCCATACTGCCGTGTAATTGTATTATGTCCAGTGGAATTTTAGAGCCGGGTGTGTCACACGGCGGTAAGGTTTTCCCTTACCACCGTGTGAGACACTTTAAACAGCTGTATGGAAAAACCATACCGCCGTGTAAACCGCCTCTGTCCCTGTTTTTCCCAAAAATTTCAACTATTTCTTTCTCAACTCTTTTTCCTTTATTTTTTGTTCTTTACTCTTATTTGGTGTGTTATGAATTAGCAAGTGATATAAAATGATATTTTAACTTAGTCAAATAATATTTGTTACGATGTTATATTGCATGTTCTATTTACTTTGAAATACAAATGGGTTATATAAGTCTTATCTTATGATTCCTCAATATGAATGGTATATATATAGTTCTATGTTAAATCAAATTATGCTCTCTTGTTAATCAATCCATGATAGTCACATTTGGTGCGTTAAAATGGAATATTACAAATAAGTTCGAATTGTTGTATGCATGACCTGCTAGAGTCAAATATGTGGATAGTTAGGCATGCCTAATAGAGTTTCTGTAGCTGCAGCCTTCTGTGATTTGGACCCTGATCAGGTCCCCCGACTGGATCTTCATGATCCTTCTGTCTTGGATCTTATTTAAGATCCCACGCGAAAATGTTTTTGGAATAAAAAGAAAAGAATGTTTTGATACCTTCGGGTATCCATGCGTTATGAAAGTATTGTTGATACCCTTGGGTATCCACGCGTACTCGTTATCCACTATTTTGGTTAAGCTGGTTTAATATTGTTAATATATGTGAATTTTGAAGAAATATGTATTGTGATGACTGATATACAGTATGTGAGCGTATGAAATAATGTGATTATTGTGCTTCCATGTATTGATTTATTTTATAAAATTTCTACATTTGATTGTATCATAAGCAAGATGTGTGAAAGGAATTTTTGGAATCTGAGCAATTGTGAACAAGTGAACAAAGTGGTATGTATCAGAAGTGGAAAAGTGTAATAATATGTAAGTGACTGAGTAAGGTCAATTTTCGAAGTAAGTGTTTATAATTGATGATCTTTTGAAAAGCACCTGAATTGCTATATTTGATATGATTATATTCTTTATATTATGCCTTTGTTTGAGCCTTTTGCGACGGCCTTTCCCATTGGTCGCTATACTTATGTGTTTCCCACTAAGCTTTATGCTTAGCATGGATTTTCTTTAATCCATGTAGGTACTGTTGCTGGGATCGTTCGAGAGTCTTTCCACAGCAGTCTTGGCCAATGCAAGGTTATGAGAAGATGTTAGAATAGGATTTGTTTAAACTTAAGAATGTATATTAGATTTGTAATTCTAGAATTATAAGTGTTGTAAAAATGCTATTAGTTATGTAATTAATATATTTATAGTAACTCTGAGAAAGTATCTTTCGTAATATGTGTGTGTAATGAATTCATGGTTACTATAGATGTGTTTTCGTGAAGGAAAGAAATTTTATAACTCAGTTTTCAGCATGAAAGTTTATTAATTTTGCATATTTGTGTTGGTAATGCCCTCGACCGTCGTCATGAACCATCGAATCGTGGTATGGTTTACTACGTACGAGTAATGGGTGTTACATTTAGTGGTATCAGAGCATAGGTTTAGTCGGTTCCGGGTGACTAGAGTTTATCTTTGAGTTTTACAGTTCTTGCATTGGCCAAATGCGAAGGTCCTGGTTTTGTATTAGTATTGCGGTATGAATGCATAGATGTTGATAATATCATCAATGAGACGGTTAAGTGTAATATGTGATAAGTTATGATCTGTCTATCTTAGATTCGTTCCCTCTTATTAAGTTTTTGGAAGTAGCTATAGAGATTTTGGTTAGAGATTTTGTTAATGACGTGATGTGGAAGAAGATGGAAGAGAGGTTTCAGGCCATGACCCGTATGCTGACAGTAGGTAAGGGGATGAACCCTGAGGATAGAGAGTTAGATGGGGATGACCTAGTGCCCAATAATTTCAAGATGCCTAATGTTCCCAGGTTTGATGGCACTCTCTTGTCATGAAGGGTAGCACCATGTCCAGGAAGCAAAAGATACAGTATTTCGGCCTGAGCCTTACTGGAGCCGCAGTAGATTGGTATCTTGTGTTGGACAGAAGGTACAAAGTGGATTAGGATCTGCAGACTGAGGAGTTCCTCAAGCAGTATGATTGTAGTACCAGGATAGAGGTCACCTTAAAGGACTTAGAGCTGTTATAGGAGAAATCAAGAGAGTCTTTCCATGACTATCTCACTAGGTGGCGAAATAGGGTTATGAAGATGAAGCATAAGCCCGATACTTCAGAGCAGATTCAATTGTTTATTCGAAATGCAAGTCCACACCTGAAGGAAGGACTAAAGATGAAAGGTCTCAAGGATTGGGAATCCTTGAAGGATATCGCCATAGAGGCTGAGAGTGAATTCATGGTCAAGAGAGCTAGCAGTGAAGCATACGCTAGGAAGGTTTATAGCAATCAAGGGGTAGGCAGGTCAGCTGGCTCTAGCAGTACTGGTAGAACGGGAAAAACGGCTGAGGTCTTAGCTATGGGGGCGAGCCAAAGGTACTTCTCTAACCTAGGTCGACCTCTATCATGGGTTCTGAAGAAGTTTAAAAAAGAAGGAAAGCTACAACCCTTGGCATCTAGGACGGCTAGAACCTAGGGGCAGCCTGGGCATAAGGAGAATGAGTATTGTGCATACCACTAAGACACTAGGCATCTGACAAATAATTGTGTGAGGCTGAGATATGAGATTTAGGATTTGATTGATAGTAAGCAGATCACAGATTATGAGCGCCGAGAGGGTAAGAAGAAGCCAGGATACAATGCAGTTTCGCCTCCTATTTTTATGATTGGTTCTAGTTTGCAAGAATGGTATGTTTTGCAAGACTTGTATGGAAATGAGTACATTGCTGTCACTCACCTTAAGGCAAATAAAAAAGGGACCCCTATGGCAATGATGGATTATTGGTCCACTAGTGAGAATGGAGAAGAGAATGAGCAAGAGGGGGAAGAAATTGTGCCTGCTTATCCATGGGATTTAGAGGATGAAAACATAGGAGCAGTGACCCAGAGTAGAACGGTGGTTCCAAAAGTTGAGAAGCAACCCGAGCAAGCACTTAAACCAATTGAGTTGGGAGAGGATCAGATATAGAAGCAGTTGAAGAAGACCACCGCTCAGATATCTATTTGGGATTTGTTGAGATAGTCACTGTCGCATAGGCAGAGGCTAGTTCAGGCTTTGTGTGAGCCCACTGTTGCTACCACCATCTCACCATTTGAGCTGTTAAAATTGGTTAAGTGGAATTATGGGGAGAATCTGGTGTACTCCGATGCTGACTTATCGGTTGACGACTATAATCACAACCGTCCCTTATACATCAAGGCACAGATTAATGGAAAGCACACTGCTTGCGTGATGGTGGATGATGGCTCATCTATAAATGTGTGCTCGTTGGTAGCACTTCAAGCCTTCACGTTGGTTGAGAGTATGCTGAGTAGGTCTAATCTCACCATCACTTCTTTTGATAATTCCAAAACGTAAGCCTCGGGTACCTTCAAAGTACTAGTAAATACTGGGCCTGTTAAGACAGAGGCAGAGTTCGTGGTGTTGCCTATCCCTGCCAATTTTTTGGCTTTGTTAGTAAGGCCCTAGTTTCACAAAATGGGGGGAGTGCCCTCTACTCTCCATCAGATGATCAAGATACCACACGGGGGCCAGGTAGTGACTATCAAAGCTGCAAGGGAAAACCAAGTCTCTACCTTTGGAATCGTTAATCAACCATTTAATGGTTTCCATGTATCGGTGATAGGGGAAGAGGGGAGCTTAGTGGATAGTCTCCAAGTACTTAATATGATGAAGGAGATGAACTTTCTTCCAGGAACTAGTTTAGGCAAAAACTCTTAAGGCTAGCAACCTATTATCACCACTGGGGGTCAGAAGGACCGAAAGGTTTTGGGCAATAGAAGTGGAAATGGCAAGGGGAAGAAGAAGTCAGATGGTATTCCTCATATCCTGGAGAGCTAAGTGCCTGCATCCTCCATTTGTGCTTACACTGGAGAGGCTGAGCTTTAGTGGGTTGATGGTAGGATCATACCGGGATTCGAGATCTTCAACGATGTTTTTGATTGGGAAGTCAGAGTTATCAGATCTACAGAAGGCTTTTGGGATGAAAATTTCATGACTCAGTCTGACATTTGGGATAAATCTAAGCCAGAAGAGATCATCACTGAAAAGCTTCTGGCCATCAAGTCGAAGGGGAAGGAAAAAGTTAACATTAGAGCTTCAGAGCCAGATTTGAAGATCTAGGACTTGAAGATTTCTGAGGTAGTAGTTGAACCTCCTCCAGGCAAAGACAATAGTGCACTGTCAGCTGCAATGTAACATCCCAAATATGGCCTAGTTGAAATTTCATGTTAATTGGACATTTATTAAGGGTACTTTGGTATTTTTTAAGTAGTATTGGATGAATTAAGGACTAAATTGAATGGGATTTGAAGTATTTAATAAAAGAATAGTTGTTAGTGAGTAATATGTTCTTTTTTAAGGATTTATAAGGGGAAAAGCCCAGGACAAAAAGGTAAAGTCAAGGAAACTATCTAAGGGGTCCAATAAGAGATGGACATGTGGCTTGGTAGGTGAGTGCATTAATGGAGATTTGAAAGAGTGAAGAGAGAGGGAGAGCAGAAAAGAGTTGCTTCCCGTTGAAACCACCAGCTACTCCTCTTTCTGGCTTAATTTTCCCGTTCTCTCACTCCCTCATCTCTCTCATTTTTCTGCTCTCTACTCTTTCCTACATCGTTCTTCAAGTGTGAGTTAGGGTTTTGTGATCAATAGTTGTTCTAAGAGGTAAGTAGCTTGAATTTATATGAGGTTGCTTCATCTTTTCTTCTTCTAATTCCTTTGGGTTTATTATTGGGTATCTGGTTTTGATTGAGTGGGTATCTGAGTATTTGTTTCAGTTATATGCAAGAACCTGAAGAGAGGAGAAAAGACAAAGGAAAAGGAAAAGTGGTATCTTGAAGATAGTGGATTTGTTGAGCTATATTTCCAGGTTTGGGAGCTTTGTGTTTGGCTGTGTACGTTAGATTTATAATGCTTTGCATGTCAATTTTGAAGTGCATGTACATGAACAAGAGATGGATTTCTGGGTTTTGCAACCCCTGTGTATGTTGTTTAAATGTGTTAATATTGTGTAATTTGAGTTGTTATGGTTATAAGCACGTTTTGAAGGCATTGGAGGTAAGTTTTACATGATTTTTTCATGATATGTGGTTATGGGTACAGTTTGGATTTGGTTTCTGCAAGCTCTATTTTCTCCATTTTCCCTAAGAATAGGAAAACACGATTCTATCACGAGCGCGACAGAACCAGGTCTTCCATTCTTTCGTAGAAGATTCGTTCGGCTAGTAATTCTTCACGACATGTGAAGTTCTTCACGAGTCATGAAGAATAGCCCGTTCGATTTGAGCCGCTTGGCAGGGTACTCTTCATGACACGTGAAGTTCTTCACGAATCGTGAAGATTATCCCATTCGGATGAGAGTCTTCACGACACGTGAAGTTCTTCACGAGTCGTGAAGATAGCCATTCAGATGAGACCCGCTCAGCGTGGGAGCCCATTCGGCAGGAAGGCCCCGCTCGGCATGGCGTGCAAGACTCGGAGGGACACATCCGACTCGTGACATGGATGCTTAGCCGAGCATGAGTCGGGATGTTATGCACGGCTCGTGCTGGTCCGTTTCTCCCTCAACGCTTTCTTGGTTAGTGCCGCGAGCGCAACAATAACCCATCTGCCTGCCTACCCTGTTTTCCAAAATGGTTTTCAAGCTTGTTTTAAATGGGTTTACTACATGGTACATGATTTTGCTTATGCATGTGTATTATTATGGGTTATTTAATTATAAGTTATATGTTCATGATTTATATGTATATGGATAACTTAATTATGAGTTATATGTCCATCATAAAGCCAGTATACAATTTATATGTCTTCGAAATTGGTCAATATACATGTAAACAAGAAATGATGTGATTATACTTGATTTATTCTCTATTATATGATAATAACACAAGAACATAGCTGAGTTGTTATGTTAGCCTGATAGTCATAGTAGTTGATAGATAAGCACTTATCAAGGGTTAGAGTGTGAGTGCAGCTGCAATATGTTACAAGTTATATGTTCACCCTATTTGGGTTTATATGATTTGAGACTTTGGTCTCCGGTATACCTTCGGGTGTACATGTTTACACATGATTCGAGACTCTTGTCTCTATCTGCTTTGATACTGTGTCCTATTAGTATCATTTGTACCCGTATCCACTAATGAGTGAGTAATCAGGCTGTTATATGATATTTGTATATGAGGCCATTATATATGACTATGATGATACGAAAATGGATATATGTTACATGTATTTGTGCATGCGATATGACAAGATATGATGTGATACTTGTAGTTGGATATGAATGGCTAAAAGATGCATATAAAGAATGACTACTTGGATATGAATGGATATTTCCCTTATCTTGTGGATATACATATGATGAATGAGCAATGGTTACATTCCTATATACATGTGTGTGATGAATACTTGTTATAAGCATGAGTAGTATACGTCTATATGCTTTGGTTCTTGGTAAGCTCATATATTGCTATTGCAAGTATATGTATAAGCATGTTTTGTTCCTCCCCACTAAGCGTTATTGCTTAGCACGGGTTATTTTCCCGTGTAGGTGGCAGGTTCAGTTTGGAGTCGGACATCTGCAGGTCGGCCACTAAAAGTCTATAGTTGGTGTAATAACCTAAAATGGCCCTAGTCGGAATTTGCATGCGAAGTCGGGAACGGAAGGGTATCTCGGTAATTTATGCGTGAGGAAGTTTGGTTAATGAGGACTATATTGCAAAGGAAATAATTAAATAAGTTTAGTGGAGGAATTTTATGGTGTGTTTGTGATGTATGGAAGTAGGATAAAAGTGGATTAAGAGGTTTTATAGTGTGAGTTGTATGTATGGTGCCATGGATGTAAGTGGGTTTTAAGGAATGATTTGGTGTGTCTCAAGTTTGGTGCCTTGAAGATTTTTATTCAAGGTATGCTTGTGTGTGGATGGTGTATGGTGCATGGAGTGGCAAAGTCTTAAGTGGATTTTTGGGTCCTATAGTGGCTTGACACATGGAAGGGGTAGGTAGGAGCATTGAATGAAGAGTGAGGAAAAGAGAGAGGAAAGAAAAGGGCAGATTTTCTACTCTTTGCTCACGTCTCTCTCTTCCCTCTTTTCCTTTTCTTTCATTTTTCTGCTCTAGTAACTCTCTTGTGTGTGCTCAATGTGGGTTTTCAGGATTGGAGTTGGATTTTTTAAGTTGTGATTTGAGTTCAAGAGGTAAGATCATGGTTATTTATGGCTTCTTCTTCTTCTTCTTCTTTTTCTCCTGCGTTTTCTGGGTTTTGAAAGGGGTTTTCATGGTTTGATTTTGTGTTTTGGCTGGACTTTGTACAAGAATCGGAAGAAGGAAGAAAGAGGAAAGGGAAAGAGAAGGTGATATCGTGAGAGGGCCGAAGTGAAGCTTCAAATCCAGGTTTGGGAGCTATGTGGTTTGTGTTTTTAGTTTGGATGTTTTGTCTCTACTCTAATTCTTCTTGGATCATGGGTGTATGTTTATGTTTGATTCTCAGTAAATTGGGTTTTTTGATATGAGTTTTATGTATGTATTTTTTTTGTTAAATATACTAGTAATGCATGATAAGGATTAAAAAGAAGGTATGTGTGAATTGAAAGTGAAAATGCATGATTGGGTGAACTCTGTTCAGTTCTCATTTGACCTCCGTATGTTGTTTTTATCATAAGTAGATTTTTAGACCTCCAAATCGTGTAATTCTTGAGCCATTAGAACCATAACTTCTATTTATTTAAAAGACCTAGAAATAGCCTTGGGCAAATGCTTGCTCTAAGATCATGTAATTTGGATAAAATCATTGTGTCTCTTTTTGTGTCGGGTTGTTTGACCAGTATGGGTTGTGGAGAGCATTGCTAGAGTGCTAGATGTCATTTTGATCTGAAATATGTTGCATTTAAATGATAACATCCTAGGGAACATTTGTTAAGAAGAAAGTTTTGGCTAAAAATGAGGTTTAGAGGTCATTTTAGGCAACACAAGTCAGGGGCGTTAAGCAGTCTTTTGTGGGTTCTGAGATGAGCCTCTGTCGCGAGCGCGACAAGGGTCGCGACCTCGCGATAAAAAAACTTGTATTAGCCTTTATTTCTTTATTTTTGAGCCCTGGGTTGACCTGGATCAATCCCGTACCTTCCCCTCAGCTTATTATTCATGTTTAGGGTAATTAAATGACTATATAAGTAGTTGTCTTCGGGAAAACTTATGAGTATGATTAAGATTGGTGACCTAGCTAGTAAATAACAATAGATATAACTCCGTGAAGGTTGGTTTATGGATGAGTACTATATGTGTTGATCGTATGAGTAACCTAAGCATGATGTACTATATGTTTGAATGCATTTAACATGGGTGCGAATGAGTTGTATGACAAATAGTGATGATATTATAGATTGTGTAAATGGATATTGTTAGTGGCATGTTTTATTTGAATTCTTGATACGGATGTTGTGTTTATGCTGTCAATGATGTGTGGCTTGATGGAGATGAGGTAAGTTGATGTTTCGACGTTGGTTGAGTTTTGGGTGTTGTGAAGAGGGAATTTTCTGCAGATTTCTTGTGTAAGGGTTGAAATTCCCAACTCTGTCGCGAGGTCGCGACAGAGCCCGGTGAAAGCAGCCCTCGCACGCGTCCGAGCTCTCCACCGAGCTGTGCTGCAGAGCCTCCGTCGCGAGCGCGACAGAGAGCTCGGTTGCCGAATTGTTTGGGTTGGCAGCTCACTGTCGTGAGAACGACAGCGAGATGCCCTAGTTCCCTCGCAAGATCGTGAAGGTTGCCGTGGTCGTGACCGGGGGCAAGTCACCTCTGTCGCGAGCACGACATCCGTCGCGATCGCGACACTCCTTGGTTTCAAAAATTGAGTTTTCTTTTGTGATTCCAATGCTTTATTTTCGAACTTGTGATGCCTTTAAGTTTATACTTTGACTAATTTATGAAGTATATTAATATGATTGGATGTATTATGCATGAACAATATTATGAATTATACGAATGTAATATGTTAAAATATGTGCCATGATATGAGACATGATATGGTTTATGTATGACCTGCTAGAGTCTAGTAAGTGGATAGTTAGGCATGCCTAATAGAGTCTTCCTGCTGCAGCTTTCGTTTCCGTTTGGACCCCGATCAGGTCCCCGTTTGGTTCCTCGCCCTTTAATGTGTTTGGATCTTGTTTAAGGTCCTTCATAAAAATGTTTGTGAATGAAAATTGAAATGGTTTTTGATTTGTACCCGTAAGGTACTTTCCGTAATCGGTTGGTACCCGTAAAGTACTTTCCGTTCACTCGTTATCCACTACCTTGAGTCAGCAGGTGCTTTGTTGTTTTGTTTTGCTCTGAAATAACTATAAGAATGTAACATCCGAATGAGCACGATAATGATTTGAGGAATTAGTTTATATGTATATGAACGTGACTATGGGCTTTAGAATGTATGTCTGTATTATGTAAGCATGATTTTATATCTGACATGATTATCCGCAATTGTCATGTGATCTGTTATAAGTTTATGAATACCTTGAATGTGATTCGACTAATGTAATTATGTATGTGACTCAAGCATGGTTTTATTATATATAAGCATGTGAATCGGGTTAGTTGTGGCCGTAAGTATGTAAGATTTAACGGTACTTTCCGCATGATGATGTTATGAATGTGATGTTATGTGTTTATGTCTTCGGTCTCTGCTATTGGAGTGTTTTTGGCATGATATTCTATGTATTAGGGTTGTGCAGCGGAAGTGCGGTGCTTTTGATATTGTTCCTTGGGTTGGCTAATGTGTGTGTTTGGCATGATAAAAGTATGTTTGGATAACTAGTGTTCTCGGCATGATAGTTGGGGTGCGTTACTGTATGATAATTGTATTGCATGTGATTGGGCTTTCAATTAATGAGTACTTGGGTAAAATAATTGTATGTGTGAATCTCATGGAGCTTTGTTCGGTAAGGTACTGATATCTTATACCCGGTAATTATATGCATGAAAATTTGTACGTTTTTCCTACATGAATATTTGTATCAAGTGTGGTTCTTTGTTTGCTTGGGGTACTGTTTAGCATGTCATATGAGAGTGGTAATCAGATGAATGATAATGAGTTGAGCACTTAGGTAATGAGTATATGTATGTGATTATGAACTTTCGAATACATGGCTCTCTTATGCAGGTTTGTATATCCATCTGTTGTGATTATTTGCATATGCCATTTGTGTATGTGACTTGCTTTGGCGACCATTGTGAATGGCCGTCCATATTGCTTGTGTGTTCTCCCCACTAAGCGTTTATCGCTTAGCACGGGCTCTTTTCCCGTGCAGGTGGCAGGTTTGATTCGGTTCGAGTTGTGCATCTGCAAGGTCGGCCACATAGGAGTTAGAAGCATTTTGTTATTTTGTTCAGCTTCTGTATTTCAGATTCTGTAATTTTGTAGCCTTTTTCTTATGTATTTTGTTATGTAAGGATCTCATTGTAATTAAGCTTTCAGTTATTCCTCAGTTTTATCATTCGCCTTATGCTTCCACTGAGTGATTATATGTATGTATGTGAGTTAATGTATGTTCAGCTTTTGTTTCTTTAAAGTTTTAATTTCCGCTGTATTTTCGTATGTATGTTATGTATGAAGGTATGCTTCCGTTTAGTGTATGCATGCTTGTATGTGAGTGAGCGTGGTAGCGCACCCGCCGGTGCCCTTCCAACGGGGGCGACGGTGGGGGTGTTACAGTTGGAGTTCTTTTTGTCTTCTGCATATTTTGTATTTTGATTTTGATTTTGGAAATGTAATTTTTTAAAGGATCAATTTTGTATATGTATATGTTAAAGGTTTATAAATCCCTTTTATAAATGATATGATTATTTATATATGGATTTGGCATCTTTATGATTATATGTATTTGCTTTTAGCATGTTTGAGTAGATTTACATGTGTTTGTGAGCGTGGCACTCCGGTTCCCTTCCAAGGTGGATATTGGGGTGTTACAATGTGGTATCAGAGCACCGGTTTAGTCGGTTCTGGTCTATGTGATAGTTTGAGTGTAGAGTCCCTGCATGTGAGTTGGTCTTTAGTCGTGGCCTAATGCAGATGTTGTCTTGTGTAGTGTTTGTATGGAGTCGGATCCGAGCGAGTATATGGGCGATACGATGGAAAGTGTTATCTCGGTCGAAAGTAATCTGGTCGGATAGGATAGACCTGCACGCGAGCATGCACCAGTAGAAGGTCCGGGTTTTTGGTTTGAGAATCCGGCATTGGTATAAGGGCTATTGCAACTAGTGGTTAGACTAACTGCTCCCAAGGTTCCTTTTGAGCTTATGAGGAAAAGGGGAGCGTAAGAGTTCCATGGAACCTCTTTAGACCAATCGGATGTGGCGGAATTCTGGTTAGAGAGAATTGATCGGATTCTACAAGAGATAGCTTGCCCTCCACATCAATGAGTTATTTGTGCCGCATCGCTTTTACAAGGATCAGCATATGATTGGTGGAAGCTTGTGCTTCTCAGTCCACAGAGACCGGCTGAGTTAACATGGGAGTTTTTTGTGCAAGAATTTGAGCAAAAGTATGCTACCAAGGCCTATCGAGAGGCAAAGTGGAAGGAATTTATAAGTTTAAAGCAAAGGAACTTATCGATCAGCGACTATGAGAAAGAGTTCAGTCGCTTGAGTAAGTATGTGCCTACTACATTATTGACTGAGAATTTTAAGTGTCAGAATTTTCAGGACGGGTTAAGAGAAGTGATTAGAGGTCTGTTATCGACTATGGCGGTTATGCAACCAATTGGGTATAATCAGTTAGTGGCAGCGAAAATTAAGTTAGAAGAATTTGAGATAGTGAAACAGAGAATAGAGCAGAAGAGGAGAGCTCGGTAATAAGAAGCTTAAAGGTGTTCAGATCAGACAAGTGTCTAAAGGGATTGCTCAAGTGCATTCGGAAGTGGGAAGTGTGGCACCACTTACTAGTAAGGGAAGTAAAGCACCGGAATATGAGCATTGCCAAAGGCAGCATTGGGGTACATGCCGTAAGATCACAGGAGTGTGCTTCAAGTGCGGAAGTATGGAGCACCGGTTTGCAAATTGTCCCGACCAAAGGGAGAATAAGAGCCAACAAGAGAGTAAAGGTGGTACAGGTAAATCGAATGCAACATGAAGCAATCGGGATATAAGTAGAGCTCCTCAGGCGGCATCGAAAACCATGCATTAGATCCTAACCGAAGGAGAGTATGTTCGGCCAAGGGTCTACGCGATGATCAGAGAGGATACTCTAGAGCCCGTAGGTCCTTCTGGTAAGTGTTAATTGTTAAGTTTTCATATGAGTTCGGTTTTGGTATTTGGGATGTAATAGGTTAGTTGAAAAATTTCGAGGACGAAATTTATTAAGGAGGAGAGAATTGTCACATCCCAAATATGGCCTAGTTGAAATTTCATATTAAGGGTACTTTGGTATTTTGTAAGTAGTATTGGATGAATTAAGGACTAAATTGAATGGGATTTGAAGTATTTAATAAAAGAATTGTTGTTAGTGAGTAATATGTATTTTGCTAAGTATTTATAAGGGGAAAAGCCAAGGACAAAAAGGTAAAGTCAAGGAAACTATCTAAGGGGTCCAATAAGAGATGGACATGTGGCTTGGTAGGTGAGTGCATTAATGGAGATTTGAAAGAGTGAAGAGAGAGGGAGAGTAGAAAAGAGTTGCTTCTCGTGGAAGCCACCAGCTGCTCCTCTTTCTTGCTTTTCCTGTTCTTTGACTCCCTCATCTCTCTCATTTTTTTACTCTCTACTCTTTCCTACATCGTTCTTCAAGTTTGAGTTAGGGTTTTGTGATCAAGAGTTGTTCCAAATGGTAAGTAGCTGGAATTTATATGAGGTTGCTTCATCATTTCTTCTTCTTCTTCCCTTTGGATTCATTATTGTGTATATGATTTTGATTGAGTGGGTATATGAACATTTGTTTTGGTTATATGCAAGAATCTGAAGAGAGGAGAAAAGACAAAGGAAAAGGAAAAGTGGTATATTGGAGATAGTGGATTTGTTGAGCTCCATTTCTAGGTTTGGGAGCTTTGTGTTTGGCTGCGCACATTTGAGAATGTTGTCCATTTCCCTTCGGATCATTGTGTGATATGTAAATATCTGTCATTTGTATGTTTTAATAAATGAAAATGCATGTGTTTGATATATTTGTGTATATGATCTAAAATGTTAGAATTATAATGCTTTGGATGTCAATTTTGAAGCGTATATACATGAACATGAGATGGATTTCTAGGTTTTGCAACCCCTGTGTATGTTGTTTAAATGTGTTAATGTTGTGTATTTTGAGTTGTTATGTTTATAAGCACGTTTTGAAGGCATTGGAGGTAAGTTTTACATGATTTTTTCATCATATGTGGTTATAGGTAAAGTTTGGATTTGGTTTCTACAAGCTCCGTTTTCTGCATTTTCCCTGAGAATAGGAAAACACAATTCTATTGCGAGCGCGACTTCTTGTCGCGAGTGCAACAGAACCGGGTCTTCCGTTCTCTTATAGAAGATCCATTTGGCTTGCAGTTCTTCACGACACGTGAAGTTCTTCACGAGTCGTGAAGAATAGCCCATTCGGCCGCTTGGTAGGGTACTCTTTACGACACGTGAAGTTCTTCACGAGTCGTGAAGATTATCCCATTCGGATGAGAGTATTCACAACACATACAGTTCTTCATGAGTCATGAAGATAGCCGTTCGGATGAGAGCCACTCGGCATGGGAGCCCGTTCGGCAGGAAGACCCTGCTCGGCATTGGGTGCACAACTCGGAGGGAGACGTCCGACTCGTGACCTTGATGCTTTGCCGAGCACGAGTCGAGATGTTTTGCACGACTCATGCTGGTCCGTTTCTCCCTTAGCACTTTCTTGGTTACTGCCGCGAGCGCGACAATAACCCATCTGCCTGCCTACCCTATTTTCCCAAAATGGTTTTCAAGCTTCTTTTACATGGGTTTACTACATGGTATATGATTTGGCTTATGCATGTGTATTATTTAATTATAAGTTATATGTTCATGATTTATATGTATATGAATAACTTAATTATGAGTTATATGTCCATAATAAAGCTAGTATATGATTTATATGTCTTCGAATTTGGTCATTATACATGTATACATGAAATGATGTGATTATACTTGATTTATTCTCTATTCTATGATAATAATACAAGAACATGGCTGAGTTTTTATGTGAGCTAGATAGTCATAGTAGTGGATAGATAAGCGCTTATCAAGGGTTAGAGTGTGAGTGCAGCTGCTATATGTTACAGGTTATATGTTGACCCCGTTTGGGTTTATATGATTTGAGACTTCGGTCTCCGGTATACCTTCGGGTATACATGTTTACACATGATTCGAGACTCTTATCTCTATATGCTTTGATACTGTGTCCTATTAGTATTATTAGTACCCGTATCCACTAGTGAGTGAGTAATCAGGCTATTACATGATATTTATATATGAGGCCATTATATATGACTATGATATGTGTTCCCACTGATACGAAAATGAATATATGTTACATGTATTTGTACATGTGATATGACAAGATATGATGCGATACTTGTAGTTGGATATGAATGGCTAAATGTTTATGTTGTGAAGATGCATATGAAGAATGACTACATGGATATGAATGGTTATTTTCCTTATCTTGTGGATATGCATATTATGAATGAGCAATGGTTACATTCCTATATACATATGTGTGATGAATACTTATTATAAGCATGAGTAGTATACGTCTACTTGCTTTGGTTCTTAGTAAGCTCATAAATTATTATTGCAAGTATATGTATATACATGTTTTGTTCCTCCCCACTAGGCATTACCGCTTAGCACAGGTTGTTTTCCCATGTAGGTGGCAGGTTCCGTTTGGAGTCGGACATCTGCAGGTCGGCCACTAGAAGTCTATAGTTGGAGTTATTTTTGTCTTCCGCATATTTTATATTTGGATTTTGATTTTGGAAATGTAATTTTATAAATGACCGATTGTATATGTATATGTTAAAGGTTTACAAATCCCTTTTGTAAATGATATGATTATTTATATATGGATTTGGCATCTTTATGATTTTATGTATTTGCTTTTAGCATGTTTGAGTAGATGTATATGTGTTTGTGCGTGTGGCGCTCCGGTATCCTTCCAAGGTGGATATTGGGGTGTTACATATGGCGTCTGTGTCGACTGGAAATGATGATGATAACTATTTAGATTCTTTTTTTATTCCAGAACTTTTTAATAGTGATAATGTCAGTAATTCCAGTTTTATCAATTATATGAATGACTTTGATTACTTGTGTGATGTCTCTAATGATTTCATTTCGCATGATCACTAACATGGTAGATTCATTTTTGACATTAATTCAACTAATACGACTATGCTTAATCTTGGGACCATGGAAAACCTAAGGGAAATCTTGATAGCATCCCACATAACTCCTGAAGAGAGAGTACAATTTGCGAGAATACTGAAAAAATATGAAAAAGTCTTTGCCTGGACCGATGAAGACATGCCAGGGATTGATAGAGAGGTTGCTGAGCATGCCATCCCGACTTACCCAGAGTGCAAACTAGTCAAGCAAAAGCTTAGGAGGCTTAGGCCGGAATGGGCACAGAAGGTGAAGGGAAAGGTCCATAAAAAGATTGAGGCCAAATTTCTACTGGATGTTCAGTACCCAACATGATTGGCCAATATAGTCCCTGTAGCTAAGAAGGATAGAAAAGTATGGATGTGTGTGGATTACCGGGATCTAAACAAGGCTTGTCCGATGGACCACTTCCCCTTACCTCATATCGATGTACTTGCGGATAGTGTGACTACTTGCATGATTTACATCTTCATGGATTGATATGTCGGGTACAATCAAATTCTCAATAAGATAGTAGACCGGATTAAGACTGCCTTCATTACTGAGTGGGGCACGTTTGCATACAGGGTTATGCCCTTCAGGTTAAAGAATGCGGGAACAACTTATTAGAGGATGGTTACGAAGATCTTAAGTGACTTGATCCACAAGGAAGTTAAAGTGTATGTTGACAACATGATGATCAAGTTTGCTACTAAGGAATGTCACTTTGAGGCTTTAGAAAAGTTCTTCTGAAGGATCAATAAGTACGGCCTCCACCTCAGCCCTAAGAAATGTGTCTTTAGAGTTACCTCAGGGAAGTTGCTGGGACATATAGTAAGTCAAAGAAGAATTGAAATGGATCCTGATAAGGTCAAAGCAATCAGAGAAATGCTCGTACCTCAAAAAGGGAAAGAAGTCTGAAGTTTCTTAGTAAAGCTTCAGTACATCAGTGGCTTCATTGCTAATCTAGCTTCGGTGTGTGAACCAATATTCAAGCTTCTAAGGAAGAATCACCCAGTCAAGTGGAAAAGTGATTGCCAGACTGCTTTTGATACTATCAGGGACTACCTTTCAAACCCACCTGTTTTGAGCCCACCACGGTTTGCTAAGCCTTTAATTTTGTATCTAGCCACAGAAGACAATTCAATGGGTGTTATGATGCCTCAAGAAGATGAGTTCGGAGTAGAGTTTGCCGTGTACTACCTTAGTAAGAAGTTCTTAACTTATGAGGCTAAATATGCTGAGGTCGAGAAGATATACTTGTCGGTAATTTGGTCCTCTAAGAAGTTGCGGCATTATTTCCATTCGTTCAGTGTACAGGTGGTTGCCAAGCATGACCTACTCAAATATCTTCAAGAAGCACCTTCTTTGCTAGGCAAGATGGGAAGATTGTAACATCTCCATACCCTCAGGAAGGAATATCGGGGCGCTACCGGAGCGCTACATGAACACACACACACATACATGTATTATAGCGAAAGCCATAGCAATAAATAATTAGAATATCTTTAGGGCCAAACAAACATCTCTTATAACATATATAGATAAACTGTACATATACAAAAGTTTTATACCTATTACATGTTCATTTTCGGTACATATACAAAACAGTTAACATTTATACTATAGTACTATACTTTCTTATATACATAATGATGTTACTCAAAACAAGAAACTCTATCTAGTACAAAAAGAACTTCATCAAGCTCCTAGTGGCCATGACCTGCAGATGCAAACTCTCTGATACCATCTTGCAAACCTACATGGGAAAAACACCCGTGCTAAGCGATAATACTTAGTGGGGATAAACAAAAGCAAAAGACTTCGAGCGAAGTCACAAATATATCACATGCATATCACTAGTCATGTCATTCACAAATAACCATATACACAACCTTATAACAGATAACATTCACTCTAATCAACCCATTCATGTACAAAAATTCAAATATGGCACCCGATGTCAGTAATAATTTATACTATATTCATATACATATACAAGTTTCTATTTCATCTCTTGTACACTATAATATATATTAGCCTGAACTCTCAACAATGGTGGATACGGGGCACATTACAAAATAGAAGACCGAAGTCTCAGAACATTCTCTCTATCTCTATTAGAATGACCATTTCGGAGGTCGGCCGCTTGGCCCAAACGGGGCCGTCACGTGCAGCTGCACTCACTAACCCTTTATAAGCATGCTTATCTATCCACTACTATGACACTTCAGGCTTGACTCAATAACTCAAAACAGAATACTTAATACTACTAGGATCACAATTCAAAATACGATCATGTCAATATATTTACCAATACAGAACTCTAATTATAATGTAAAGGAGGAACAAGTAAGCATACACTATGCACTAGGGAGAAAACATGCAAAGCAGGACAAAAGAAAACATTTTTTAGAAACAGAGTAGAATGGGAAAGGGTTCACTATCGCGATCGCGACAAGAAGTCACGCCCGCGACAGAAGCTAGGTTGCATAAAGACTCTATATACTATACCAAATGCATTATAATAACTCAAGCATTATATAACAATCCATATCGCATGGCATTTCATGTTCAACACTAACTCTTATGCCGTGGCATTATTTACCCAGAAAACTAATCTTATAATTATTTGATAAACCTAAACATGCATGGTATAGACCCCAGAATGTTTCGGTGTAATACGGGTTCAATTCGGGAAGAAAAACACATAACAATATACAAATTATTTGAGGGTAAAGGTGGGGAATTGATTCGTGCCAACCATGGGCTCTAAATCAAGAAGAAAATCACTCCTATGACAGTTCTGTCGTGCTCGCGACAGTAGGCTCCAACAGGAACCTCACGAGACTGCTTTTTACCTCAAAATTTTATCGCCTAAACCAACATCTAAACATCATTTGCAGGCAAAATATCCTTCTTAAAAATTGTTCCCTACCAAGTTATCTTTCAAATGGAAATGTTTCAGGTAAAATGCACATCCACAACTTAAGATAAGACCTAAACAATCTAAACTGTTCAAATGAACCGGCAAAAGTAGAGACACCTCATTTTTTTCCAATTTCAAGGATCTTAGGGCAAGAATGTGCTCAAGGTTATTTCTAGGACTTTTATAGGTATTGAAGTTGTGGTTATGATGGATCAACAATCATTTAATTCAGAGGTCTAGATCTCTACCTATGACAAAAACACTTCACAGAGGTCAGATGCAAAATGAATAGAATTTGCCAAAACCAAACTTTATCATCAACCCACACTCAAATGATCAAGTCACATACTCATAAACATATATACACACATATATCATAAACATATATACACATATATCACAAAAACACCGCAGGCATTCAAAATAAATCGAAATTAAAATCACACATGATCCCGACTTCTAGGAAGCTCAATCTCTGTTCTCTACTCGTTTCCGATCTTCTCCTTCCCTTTATCTAATTTCTTGTACACAACTTCAACAGAATCATATAGAAAACACTTAAGTTAAACTTCTTCTCACTTTAAATCAGAAATAGAAAGAAAAAGGAAGTTAAATCGAAAACCAACCAAACTTACCTTCTAAAGAGACCCAATCAAGCCCTACGACACTCTCTTCAAACCAATCTAACTGGTTCACTCAAAGAACCAAGCAAATGAAGAAGAAAAAGACCAATACTAACATTACCCACTTACCTCTACTCAAGAACCAAGTCAACCCTTCACAACTCTCTCTTCAACTAACCCAAGTAACTCACTCTTAAGGGGCAAATGAAAAAGAGAAGAAAAGAAAAGAGAACGGAGCACGGCAAAAAACCCAAAAGCAAAGAAAGAAAAAGAAGTACAAAGGGCCAAAAGCAGAAAATTAAAAGAAGTAAGAAGAAATGAGTGGCCGGTCAACCCAAAGAAAGCTAAATCCTCTCACTAATGGCCACCAAATCTCATAAATGCCAAACAACTCCCTTAAATGCCACTTATCACTTCATTAATGCATTAATTAGCTAACAACCAAACAAGTCAAAGCCAAGTGTGACTGTAATGGCCGGGAATGTACCCTAGTGGTATTGACCTAGTTTGGGATGTGTGTGATTGAATGTGAAGTTTGGACTTAATTGAAAAGAAGGAAGGACTTGATTGAAAATATGAGTGGAAGTTTAGTGGCCAAATAGCAATTATGCATGACTGAATTAATAGTGAGTTAGTGGCTGATTAATTAAGAAAAGCAAGGATTAATTAAAGAATAAAATAATGCTAAACTAAGTGAGTGGAGGCAGATTTTTTATAGTGGAATTTGTTGGCTTAATCTTAAGATGCCACCTCCACCTCTTTGCATGCAAGGAATTCTGAGGGAGAGAAGAGAACATTCAGTTGAGAGTAATTTAGCATTTTCTGTGTTTGCTTTCTTCTCTCTTGCCGTGAGTGAGGTGGTGGAGTGGTCATATTACCAATTGTATGTGTATTGAATATGAGGAACAAGAATTAAGAGTTAAAATTCTAAAGGTAAGAGATTAAGTAATTGTTACTCTCATCTTCTACTCATTCTTTCTTGGATTTGAATTAGTTTTGATTGGTATTGATGGATTGTGTTTATCCTAGAATTGGACTGGTTTTGGTAGTTGAGGAGGTACAGCAAGATAGGGGAATGGCCAAAGTTGGAGAGCCGAATGCTCAACGGAATTAGGAGCGTTGGCGACGAGATTTGGGATATATATGTGTTATATGTTGATTAGTTTGCCTTTGATGTGTAAATGATGCATGAATGTGAGATTTGAGATATTGAGCATGATTATGTGCTATGTGATGACATGTAACTGAATTGCTATAAATGCTTTGTGGTGAGAATGAAGAACTAGCATGTGCAAAACAAAGAGCAAGCATGAACCTTAGTTCAGGGAAAATTCTATTTATGTCCTACCAGACCTCTGCGTATTCTTTTGATCATAACTGGAGTTTCAAAACTCTACTTTGAGTGTTTGTTATGCCATTTGAACCATATCTTCCATACCTTTAAAAGTATAAGAAAGACCATAAATTAATTCTATCTCTAAGAGGCCTAAAAATGGCAATAAACTGACATATTTCTATCCAGCTGGGTTGATTTGAATAGTCTATAGTTTTTAATGCATATCTCTTAATTTAGAAGTTTAAATGACCTGAAACTTGTTCCATTGGAAATGAAACACCCTAGGGAACAATTGTTAAGAATGACACTTTGCCTAAAAATTATTTCTAGAGGTTACTTTTTGCGATGTAAGTTTAAAGTGGAAAGCATTCTCGTAAGGCTATTGTATGACACGTTTGGTGGGATGTTCAGTGTAATGTTATGGTTTATGTAACACCCCAACCCATACGTAGGCGAACCCATCCGCAAGGGAGTAGGAAGCCGTACGAGTAGGTGTGTTACCAAACAGAAGCAATACAAAGTATATAAAAATACAAAAGAATTTCGAATTTAAAGAGAGGAAGTTGAACGTACATATTATGCCAAGACACATACACTAAGAGAAAACATACACACATGCATACTTATAATCATACAACAGAAACCTAATAAGAAAGATACATAAATGTGTAAATATTTACATAGCTTAAAAAATTACATCAGAATCTTTACCTATTATTACATATACATATTACACAGATATACAAAAATCCCAAATTACAAAAGCTGAACAAGATACAAAACTTCTAGCTTCTATGTGGCCGACTCTGCAGATGCGCGACTCGAACAAAAGCAAACCTGCCACCTACAAGGGGAAAAGAGCCCGTGCTAAGCGATAACGCTTAGTGGGGAGAATATACAAAAATATAGACGGCCATTCACAACGGTCGTCAAAGTATAACACATACACAACAGCGAATGCATAAAGTCCTAACAGATAACTATACATGCTTTATACAATAGCCACGCATTCCAAATGTTCCTAACTGCGGTCATATACTCATTTGATTAGCATACCCAATTATCATGCCAAGAACGTAAACACATTCTAATATAACGAAATTACTACGGTAGCTAACAATAAGGAACTATGTAGCATCGTATAAAATTGTCACATATGATAGTTCAAGATCACATTCATAAGTATGCGAATCGGTATACTTAGTCTTAATAATTAACAATACATATTCACATTAATATACATCTACTTCAACCGTCGTATTCTGTAATTCAAACTCGCATTCGTATACATGTTAATTCATCACATTACTATACAGAAATGTAGTGTCAACATTATATGCCACACCGACTTCAATCACACATACTATATACAAGATCATTTACAGATAAGGACAAAGGTACATTATGCAGGTTAGAGTTACATTAAGCCTACTCGGAGATTTGTAAGCACATACACATATCCCAAAATCATATTCATACTGATATCACATTCTTATATTCATAACTGGTTCATATGACCGAAATCTTACACATTCGGATATCATATTCTCATGTTCATATCAGATAAAGCAAACGAAATACCTGCTGACTCAAAATAGTGGATAACGAGTAACAAACTGTACCTTACGGGTACAAATCGCAAAGTAACGTCACTTTCCATATTTCAAAAGCATTTCCCAAAATAGGACCTTAAACAAGATCCATAGACATATACATAATAGGGTTCGTGAGGAACCATTAGGGGACCTGATCAGGGTCCAAATCGTTCAAAGGAGCGCTGCAGCTACACATACAGACTCTATTAGGCATGCCTAACTATCCACTAGACTGACTCTCACAGGTCATGCGTAATACAAATCATGTTTCACCTCATAGTGCATAATTTAACATATTAGATTCACAAAATTCATCCAATTATATTAATATACTTCATAAAATAGTCCAAGTGTAGACCTAAAAATATCACAAGTTCGGAACTCAAACATTGGAATCACAGAAGAAAACTCAATTTTGGAAACCGGGGAGTGTCGCGATCGCGATAGAGGCGACTTGGCCCCATGTCGTGATCATAGCAACCTTCGCGATCTCGCGAGGGAACTAGGGCATCTCGCTGTCGCGCTCGCGACATACATCGCGCTCGCGACAGTGAGCTGCTAACCCAAAAAATTCGGCAATCAAGCTCTCTGTCGCGCTCGCGACATGCGTCGTGCTCGCGACAGAGGCTCCGCTGCACGGCTCGGCGGAGAGCTCGAACGCGTGCGAGGGCTGTTTTCACCGAGCTCTATCGTGACCTCGCGACAGAGTCAGATATGCCAACCCTTACAAGAATTCTGCAGAAAATTCCCTCTTCACAACACCCAATTCTTAAACCAATCATCAAAATGTCGACTTACCTCATCTCCAGCAAGCCACATGTCATTGACAATATAAACACCACATCCGTATCAAGAGTTCCGATAAAACATACCACTAACAATATCCATTCACACACTCTATCATAACAACATTACTCGTCATTCATCTCAATCGTACCCATGTTAAATGCATTCAAATATATGATATATCATGCTTAGGTTATTCATGAGATCAACACATATTAATCCTCATCCTTCACAAAGTTATATCTACTATTATTTACTAGCTAAATCACCAATCTTAATCATACTCCTAAATTTTTCCCGACGATAATTACTTATATAGCCATTTAATTACCCTAAACATGCATAATAACTGATGGAAAAGGTACGGGATTGATCCGGGTCAACCCTAGACTCAAAAATAGAGAAGAAAAGGCTCAAAACATGTTTTTCTATCGCGAGGTCGCGACCCTTGTCGCGCTCGCGATAGAGGCCCGCCTCAGCTACCATAACAGACTGCTTTACGGCCCTGACTTGTGTTGCCTAAACCAACATCTAAACCTCATTTTTAGCCAAAACTGCCTTCTTAACAAATGTTCCTTAGGATGCTAAAGTTCAAATGCAACAAATTTCAGATCAAAATGACATCGAGAACTCCAGATATTCTCTCCACAAGCCATACTGGTCAAACAACACGACACAAAAAGAGACACTACAGCTTTATCAAAATTTTGAGGGTCTTAGAGCAAGAATTTGCCCAAGGATATTTCTATGACTTTTAAAGGACTGGAAGTAGTGGTTCTAATGGCTTAAGAAAAACATGGTTTAGAGTTCGAAAACTCAACTTAAGACAAAAAAATTGCACAAGGGTCAGATGAGAATTGAACAGAGTTTACCCAGTCATGCATTTCACTTCCAATTCTCACACACCTTCAATTTAATCAACATCATGCATTACTAATAAATTTATCTAAACAAATACATGCATAAGACTCATATCAAAACACTCAATTTACTGGAAATCATATACAAATATATATTCATTATCCAAGAAGAATTTAGAGCATAGACAAATTAAAACTCAAAGGCAGGAATCAAACTCCCAAACCTCTTGTTGCACAATAGCTGCTCTCTCTTCAAGCTTTAATATTCTCTTTTCCTTTACTTTGCTTCTTCTTGTCATCAGTCACTTGCACACACAAACCCACAATACTTAATTTAAACCATAACTTAAAAAAAACTAGAAGTAGAAAAAGAACTCAAACATAGGAACCCTAAAACCCAAACTTACCTCTTTAATCTTACTTCCCAAGCTCCACCAAATCACTTCTAATTCACTCAAAACCAAGAGATTAATCAAAGAAAGGGAAGAAAAGGAAAAGAAAATGGAGAATCGGGAAGATGAAAGGGCAAAAAAAACGTGGACTCCTCTTACTTTCACTTTGTCTTTCTTTTCACACTTAATGCACACCTACCAATTCCACTTGTCCACTTCCTATAGGTCCACATGATTCACTTTGACTTCTCAATTCAAGTCACCATACACATACACACACTAAATCACTTCTCATAAAAATATCCTACATCTTTAGTTCCATACCCATAATCCACTTGATAATTATTTCTTTTATGCAAATATCTCCAAGGCACCATGCTCATAAACCACACAATAAAATCTCTTAGCCCATTTACATCCTACTACCATACACTACTAGCACACCATAATAATTCTTTCACTTAGTTTATTTAATTAATTTCTTAGCAAATAAATCCTTATTATCCATATGACTCATGCATAAATTACCGAAATACCCTTCACTTAACCGACTTAGCTTTCCGATTCCGACTAGGCCCGATTTGGGGTGTTATAGTTTATGAGTGACTTCATTTAGTGTTTATTTTGTTATGATTATTGCGATTATTTTATCATCCTGAGTTAGTGATATGCATATGTTACCTCATGATTTTGCCATGGTAAGAATCTCAGTGTGTGTGTGGATGCATCTAAATTTGCATAATTTGATTATATTCCTGTATAGTGTATTGTTTTTGTTTTGTCTGTGTTCCTCCCCATTAAGCATTATCGCTTAGCACGAGTGTTTTACTCATGTAGGTGGCAGGTCCGTTCGATTCGTGTCGCGCATCTGCAGGGTCGGCCACTAGGAGTTAGAGTTGTTCTTTTTGTATTGTAATTCGGCTCCTGTACTTTTGTATATCATTTTTTAATTATGTATTTTTGTATAATTATTATGTAAATGTATTTAAGGATCTTTTTTTGTCATTTTCTAAGTAATGTATACTTTTGTTATGTATATATATATATTTTAAGTTTTTCTTTTGCCTTATCGTATACTTTCGCGTTGATTATAAGTATGTTTTTACGTATGTGTGTGTTGTACGCGCGTGGCGCTCCAGTATCCTTCGGAAGGGGGTATCAGGTGTCACAAAGGCCACCAACAATGAAGCTGAGTATGAGGCTTGTGCCGTTGAGTTGGAATTGCTTTTAGCCTTAGGGGCAAGGACCGTGGAAGTCTTCGAGTATTCATCATTAGTGATTCATCAGATTAGGGGGGAATGGTTAGTTAAGAACGAAAGGTTGTTACCTTATATGGAATATCTGAGGATCTTGAGTAACTAGTTCGAGGCTTGCACCTTCCATTTCATCCCTATATATTAGAATAAACTAGCAGATACTCTCGCAACTCTGGTGTCTATATGGGATAGCCCGAAAGGGGTCGTCATGAGACCTTTCCTAATTTCTAGTTCGAAAAAGCCCTATTTTGAGACCCATCAGGTGATGGATGTTGAGGTTGCCAATGGAAAACCATGGTATTATGACATTCAGAATTATTTGAAGAAATCTGCATTCCCAGAAGATGCTACCGAAAAGGACCAAAGGATGATCCTAAAGTTATCTACCCAATTCATTAGTGTGGGTGGCGTGTTATACAAGAGGCAGGCTGACGGTATTCAATTGAGATGTCTAGCTTAAAAGGAGGCTAGTAGGGTCATAGAAGAGGTTCATGATGGTATTTGTTGGGCTTAGATGAACGATGTAACCCTAGAAAAGAAGATCACGCACCAAGGGTTCTACTGGCTCACAATGGACATGGACTATTAAATGTATGTGAAAAAATATAAGTTGTGCCAGCAATGTGCAGATTTGAGGCACGTGCTAGCTTCAGAGCTACACAATTTGACATCTCCATAGCCATTTCCAGCTTGGGGAACAGATATCATAGGGGAGATACGTCCTATAACTTCTAATGGGCATAAGTTCATCATAGTCAACATTGATTACATCACCAAATGGGTCGAAGTTGAATTTTTTAAGAAAATTGATGCCAGGGACATGGCCAGATTCATCGAGCGGAATTTGATATGCAGATATGGCCTCCTGCACCACATTATATCTAATAATGGGGTACAATTCTTGGCAAAAACTAAACAGGTGCTTCAGAGATATGGAATCCAACATCACAAGTCTTCCCCTTACCGACCTCAGCCTAATAGCACGGTTGAAGCAGAAAATAAGAACGTCAAAAGAATATTAGCCAAGATGGAACAGAGTTATAAAGACTAGGCAGAAAAGTTACCCTTTGCACTTTAGGGGTATAGAACCACAGTCAGAATCTCGACAGGAGTAATGCCAATTTCTATTGTATATGGAAAAAAAGCGATTTTTCCAGTTGAAATCATTAAGGGTAGTCATGGAAGCCGAGATTCCGGAGATAGAATGGGCACAATAGTGATTACTATAGTTGAATCTATTAGATGAAGATAGGTTGCGAGCTTATTATCATAACTAGGTTTATTTACTTGATTGTTCATCTTTTGTTGTTTATTATTATTATTATTATTATTATTATTATTATTATTATTATTATTATTATTATTATTATTATTATTATTTAATATTTAATATGTTTATTTATTTTATTAGGTCATTTAATTGATTTGTCAAACAGGATGCATTTTATTTTATTTGTTTTAATTCATTTTCATACGTTATATGTTTAAATTAATTTTTATTGCTAACATCAATTTTATTTGTGTTTTTTATTTCAATACTTATTTTTTACGTGTGAGCTTTTCCAATGGCAAGTGTGAGCCTATGGAGATTTGAAGACACCATCTTGATTGAATTTATCATACTGTGTATTTTTATTATTTTTCATTATTTTGATTTTATTTTTTTTATTATGTAATTTGTAATAAATTTATTTATTTTTATGCATGTTAATTAAAAATCATAAAAAAGTTTTATATTAATAAAATGGGATCGTTTTCTAATAAAATGGGACCAATGTCCTAATTTTAGTCCATAAAAACTCACTTTTAAAAAGAAGAGTTAATTTTCTCAAAATGAGATCACTCATCCCAATTTTATCGATAAAAATTAAAAACATAACTCGACTTTCTAAGTGCAAATGAAGGAACCAATGTTCTTGTCCTAAATAATGTCCCGACTTATGAATGTTTATTTATTCATTTGTTTTATTTTTTATTTTTTTTGCTTGATTTGATTTGGGAGATTGTATTTTTGTCCCAAATTTTAATACATTTTTTATTTGGTAGATTGTATTTTGTCCCAATTTTATCTTTCTGTTATTTTTTGTGGCTTGCTTTATTTTACCGCTTTCTTTACTGCTTTCTTTCGTGCTTGATTTGCGCTTTATTTTTTTAATGCATGACCGTGTGAGAAGAGAGATAGAAATTTAAAATTAAAAACCTAGTTATAATTAACCAAGATATTAATAAGGGTAAAGTTTGGAATCTTTCTCTGGTTTAGACCCCAATGTTAGACGAACTTTCCAAATTTCTTGTAAATTGGGTGGCGACTCCAAAATACCTCAAAGGTGCCTAAAGTCTTCATGGGATTAGATGATCTTTCCAGTGTTCTATTGGAAGGAGGTGTCCAAAATATCTCTTGATTTCCTAAGATCAAAAGACGCGGACTCTCTCAGGCTCTAAAGGCGGGTTCCCGGGAACAGGTCGGGTCAGATGCGCGTCACAGTGGCGACTCCACTGGGGATTTTGAAACTTTGCTCCGAAACTGTCTTGGTTAATAACATAATTGGATTTTTTTTAAATTAAAATTTTATATCTTTTCGAAGAATTGCATTGCATACATGCTAGAGCCTTAGAATTATGTTAGTTTACACCCTTTCTTTACCCTGGTGCGTTCCTGAGGCACAACCCTACGTTCACTCAATGTGGGAAAGTGTGAAGGATAATCACCAGCCCAAGCCTCGTACCTTATGGTATATCAAATGGAAACCGGATCGATCGTTATGCTCATGATGTGCTAGACCTGTTGGCAGGGACCATGCTGGGGTAGCCCTAAAGTATCACCACTTTTGACCAAAGCTCATGTAATGGCAATAGATACTTCCACTAGATGAAATTTACTGTAATCCTGTGATTGTTATGTGGGCCATTATATATTGGATAAAGTAAATTAAATTAAGTGGTCTTTCATCAAAGGATTTCATGCCCCGGTGGGCCCGTCTTAATTTAATTGAGGTGTTTAAATACATAATGGCCAAAAATCCATACGTATGTACATTAGGCAAGAGATGTTACGCTGTCGATTTTCCACCATGCACCATACGCGTCCAATGGGTTCCCTGTTAACCCTTGGATAATGCCCACCTAGGAAAGAGACCGCACTAGCTCGTGTGTGGGAGAGATAAGGTTAGAAGGATCTATATTCTTTCATGTGTTTGTTTATGCTGCATCAGCACGTCCATGCATTGCATTTTGATCATGCATCATCCTAACAAAGGTGTATTCTACAGCCATCATAGATTCATCCAGGTGGTTTATTTAAACCACCTTCAAATTGTCTACATTGGATGACTCAGTAAGAACCGATTTCGGAGCATATTTTGCTAAGATGGCTGAATTCCATTTCATATTCAGTTACAAACAAATTTCGTTGCCTTAGATTTAGAAACTGCTTCCACTTTGCCTCCCCATAGGCTTCAGTAATATACTTACTCTTAAATTCTTGCATAAAGAATGTAACAACCCAAATAGGGCCTGGTCGGAATTTACGTGGTAAGTCGGTAAGTGAGGGTATTTTCGTAATTTAAGTATGAGGAAAATAAAATAATAAGTAATTATGTGTTAGAGGAATTAATTAATTAAGAGAAGAGGAAATAATAGTGTGTGCTTATAGTGTATGGTTGTAGGGTGTAAGTGGACTTAGGGCTTTTATTGTGTGGTTTGTGGTGCATGGTGCCTAGGATGAAAAGGATTTTTAAGAAATAATATGGTGTCAGTGAGTTTTAGTGCATTGAAGATATTTGTGTAAGAAAGGCTTGTGTGTGTTTAGTGTATGGTGCCAAGAGTGGTTATGTTAAGATGGATTGATTGATTCTCTAGGAGTGTGACAAGTGGCTTGGAGGTTGGTGAGCATTTAATGAAAAGTAAGAGAGAGGGAAGGGAAGGGCAGAAATTTGCCTAGCTTTCCAAGGAAGCTATCTCATTTCTCTCTTTTCTTCTTCATTTCCCATTCTCCCCTCTCTCTTGCTTCCATTTTTCTGCTCCCATCTCTTTTTCTCTTGAGTTTTCTTGCAATTTTTGAGCTAAGTTCTTGAAGGATTGTAAGAGGTAAGTGGTTTGGAGTGCTTTGGGTATTTCGGTTCTTCTTCCTCCTTCTTTTTCTGGTTTTGATTGTGGTTTTGGGTCTGATTTGAGTGTGTTGTGGCTGGGTTTTGTGTAATTATCGGAAGAGAGAAGGAAGAGCAAGGGCAAGGATAAAGTGGTTTCGTGAGGGGCACGGTTTGAAGCTTCATTTTCCAGGTATAGGAGCTGTGTTCTTGAGTGTTTATTTGGGAATGGGTTTTGAAGGCATGCAAGTAATTGGGAGCTATGTTGTGGATTTTGTGTTTTTCCCCTAATTTCTTCCTTGGATCGACTCTATGTTGTGATTGCATGTCATTGGTAATATTGAGTGTTCATGAATGCATGTTTAAATTTAGTAGTGATTTATAGTGAAGTGTTAATGATATAGTGAGGATATTATGTGTTTTCGGATTTTGAACATGCCATGTTAGTGTATTTGAGTTGGTTGTGAGTGATTTTATGTTGAATTGATGTTTGTATACTGTGTAAAATGGGTTTACGTGGCTTGAGAATGATGCGGTGATGTGCTGGAGGCTTGAGGTAAGTGCTTGTGCATGTATGAAGAATTGTGTGTGAATAGTGAAGGAAAAAGTGCAGACTTGGGCGAATCTGGGTTCTGTCGCGAGCGCGACAGAAGGCGGACTTGGCCCCTTGTTCTTGAAGAGCCCTCTGTCGCGATCGCGACATTGTCGCGAGCGCGACAGAGAGCTCGGTAGCGGAACCGTCCGCGCGGGCGTGCTGCCGAGCGTGCACGCGAGGAGGAAGGAACTTGTCTCTGTTGCGATCGCGAGCGCGACAAAGCTCGACCCCGTAAATTTTCTGCAGCGAGTGATTCGTCGCGAGTAGGCCCCCTGGCGCGACCTCGCGAAGAAGTGCCCCGTGGTCTGTCGCGAGCGCGACACTTATCGCGATCGTGACAGAGGCCCTTCCTGCTTGCCCAGTTTTCTGAATGTGTTTCTTTTGTTCCACTTTGCACGGTTTCTTACTATTGCATGAAATATGTTTGTGCTTATGACTCGTGATATCAATGTACTAGTGTTTTAGTTAGGAATTTATTTAATATTAGAATCATGAATTGAATCTTACTTTTGATTTTGTAAGGTCGAGTGAATGAATGTGTTGTCGAGCCTGAAGTGTCAAGGTATAGGATAATTAAGCATGCTTAAGAAGGGTTAGTGTACAGCTGTTCAGTCCGCCCCGTTTGGGCGAAGCGGTCGACCTCCGAGATGGTCATCTTCCATGTAGTGATAAAATGTTTTGAGACTCCGGTCTCCTACGCTACCTTCAGGTATTAAAGTGTTTTTGAGGCTTCAGTCTCCCGTGCCGTGTTCCCGTATCCTCCACCATTGATTTCAGGCTATTGTGTGAACTGTCTGGTATTGATTTAGTGAAGTGTTCTGATTATTGTGTGACTCTGATTAGTGTAATGGTTTAGTGTTTTGTATTATTTATCCTGAATATATTTATATCTCTGTACTCTGATTCATAATGAATTATGTATATTAGTGCATGTTTTCTTGTATAGTGTTCCGTTGTGTTTGTTTCTCCTCACTAAGCGTTATCGCTTAGCACGGGCTTTTATCCCTTGCAGGTAGCGTGAAGGATTTTTGGGAGTTGCTCGTGTTGCGTATCTGCAGGCAGGCCACATAGGAGTCCAGTTATTTATTCCTGTCTCCTCCTGTAATTATTTTTGTATATGTATTATTTTGTAAAGGATTTTAAGTTGTAATCTTTTGGGATATTGTATATAGCTTTGTATTTTGTTTTTATAGCATTGAAGTATATTTTCTATGATTTTTATTATTGGTTATTGAATGCTTCCGCTTAGCGCATGTATGCTTCCGCTGTATGTTTCGTCGCGTTGTGAGTGAGCGTCGTGTAGCGCGCCCGCCGGTGCCTTTCCAACGGGGGCAGCGATGGGGGTGTTATATGTTGTGGTATCAGAGCACCGGTTTAGACGGTTCTGGTTGTCTTTGTTTGCAGTGTGTTGAGTCTTTGCATGTTAGTTGGTTTTGTGTCGTGGCCTAATGCAGATGTGCCTTGTCTTGTGTAGTGTCTAGATGGAGTCTGATCCAAGTGAGTTTGTGGGTGAGACGGTTGGTAGTGCAAGCGTAGCGAGAGGTGGGCAACCTGCTCCGTAGCATCAGCAAGAAGAAATTCCTGGTATGGGTTTTGGTCAAGAGAATCCGGTCTTATTGCAAGGTTTGCTTCAGTTGGTAGAGAGGCTGACTGCTCCTAAGGCTCCGACTGAGTTATTAAGAAAGAGAGGAGCCGAGGATTTTCATGGGACTGCTTTGGACAAATCTGATGTGGCCGAGTTTTGACTTAAGTGGGTAGGTCGGATTTTGCAAGAGATTAGATGTCTTGCAGAACAGAGGGTGCTTTGTGCAGTGTCGTTGCTTCAAGGGTCAGCGTACGATTGGTGGGAATTGGTGATGCGAAATCCTCAACGACCAGCCGAGTTGACTTGGGATTTCTTCAAGCAAGAATTTGAGCAGAAATATGTGACGAAGGCATATCAGGAAGCTAAGTCGAGAGAGTTCATCAGTCTGAAGCAGCGAGGTATGACCGTGAGTGAGTATGATAAGGAATTCAGCCGGTTGAGTAAGTATGTGCCTGAGGCTTTCTTGACGGATGAGTTTAGAAGTAGGCATTTCCTAGAGGGACTGCGTGAGGTGTTCAGAGGTCCTTTTTCGGCATTGTCAGTCTTACAACCAGTGGGGTATTATCAGCTTGTGGCAGCGGCAATGAAGTTAGAGGAATCTGAGGTGATCAAGCAGAGCATCGAGAGCAAGAGGAAAGCACCGAAAGGTGGGTTTGGTAGTGGCAAGAAGTCGAGAGGAGTTCTGAGTGGCCAAGGTGGGAAGAGTTTGATTCTGATACGTTCGGAAGTCGGGAGTGTAGCGCCACCCTCTAGCAAGGGAAGTGCGATCCCGGAGTGTGAGCATTGTTATAAGCGCCACTGGGGCGAGTGCAGAAGGATCTCTGGAGCGTGCTTCAGATGTGCCAGTCAAGAGCATATGGTTGCAAATTGTCCGGATCCAAGAGAGCTTCAGGATAGACCTGAGAGTAGAGCCAGTGGTCAGAGAGTGAAAGGGAATCAGAGTGGAAGAGGTAGTGGACGTCCTTCGCAAGCGCCATCAGAGACAGTGCAGAAGTCGCCAACCGAAGAAGTGCCCGCGCATCCAAGAGTTTATGCGATGCAAATTGGGGATATAACAGATCGAGCTGGACCTTCTGCTCAGTTATGATATTAGCTTTCGATTAAGTTTCGGTTTGAGTTTTGGGTTGTTGGATATAAGTGGTTAGCAGGGAAATTTCGAGGACGAAATTTCTTAAGGGGGAGTGATTGTAACAACCCAAATAGGGCCTGGTCGGAATTTGCGCGGTAAGTCGGTAAGTGAGGGTATTTTCGTAATTTAAGTATGAGGAAAATAAAATAATAAGGAATTATGTGTTAAAGGAATTAATTAATTAAGAGAAGAGGAAATAATAGTGTGTGCTTATATTGTATGGTTGTAGGGTGTAAGTGGACTTAGGGCTTTTATTGTGCGGTTTGTGGTGCATGGTTCCTAGGATGAAAAGGGTTTTTAAGAAATAATATGGTGTGAGTGAGTTTTGGTGCATTGAAGATATTTGTGTAAGAAAGGCTTGTGTGTATTTAGTGTATGGTGCCAAGAGTGGTTATGTTAAGATGGATAGATTGATTCTCCAGGAGTGTGACAAGTGACTTGGAGGTTGGTGAGCATTTAATGAAAAGTAAGAGAGAGGGAAGGGAAGGGCAGAAATTTGCCTAGCTTTCCAAGGAAGCTATCTCATTTCTCTCTTTTCTTCTTCATTTCCCGTTCTCCCCTCTCTCTTGCTTCCATTTTTCTGCTCCCATCTCTTTTCTCTTGAGTTTTCTTGGAATTTTTGAGCTAACTTCTTGAAGGATTGTAAGAGGTAAGTGGTTTGGAGTGCTTTGGGTATTTCGGTTCTTCTTCCTCCTTCTTTTTCTGGTTTTGATTGTGGTTTTGGGTCTGATTTGAGTGTGTTGTGGTTGGGTTTTGTGCAAGCATCGGAAGAGAGAAGGAAGAGCAAGGGCAAGGATAAAGTGGTTTCATGAGGGGCACGGTTTGAAGCTTCGTTTTCCAGGTATGGGAGCTGTGTTCTTGAGTGTTTATTTGGGAATGGGTTTTGAAGACATGCAAGTGATTGGGAGCTATGTTGTGGATTTTGTGTTTTTCCCCTAATTTCCTCCTTAGATCGACTCTATGTTGTGATTGCATGTCATTGGTAATATTGAGTGTTCATGAATGCATGTTTAAATTTAGTAGTGATTTATAGAGAAGTGTTAATGATATAGTGAGGATATTAGTGTATTTGAGTTGGTTGTGAGTGATTTTATGTTGAATTGATGTTTGTATATTGTGTAAAATGGGTTTATGTGGCTTGAGAATGATGCGGTGATGTGCTGGAGGCTTGAGGGAAGTGCTTATGCATGTATGAAGAATTGTGTGTGAATAGTGAAGGAAAAAGTGCAGACTTGGGCGAATCTGGGTTCTGTCGCGATCGTGACGTCTGTCGTGAGCGCAACAGAAGGCGGACTTGGCCCCTTGTTCTTGAAGAGCCCTCTGTCGCGATCGCGATGTTGTCGCGAGCGCGACAGAGAGCTCGGTAGCGGAACCCTCCGCGTGGGCGTGCTGCCAAGCGTGCACGCGAGGAGGAAGGAACTGGTCTCTGTCGCGAGCGCGACAGAGCTCGACCCCATAAATTTTCTGCCGCGAGTGCTTCGTCACAAGTAGGCCCCCTGGCGCGACCTCGCGAGGAAGTGCCCCGTGCTCTGTCGCGAGCGCGACACTTGTCGCGATCACGACAGAGGCCCTTCCTGCTTGCCCAGTTTTCTGAATGTGTTTCTTTTGTTCCACTTTGCACGGTTTCTTACTATTGCATGAAATATGTTTGTGCTTATGACTCATGATATCAATGTACTAGTGTTTTAGTTAGGAATTTATTTAATATTTGAATCATGAATTGAATCTTGCTTTTGATTGTGTAAGGTCGAGTGAATGAATGGGTTGTCGAGCCTGAAGTGTCAAGGTATAGGATAATTAAGCATGCTTAAGAAGGGTTAGTGTACAGCTATTCGGTTCGCCCCGTTTGGGCGAAGCGGTCGACCTCCGAGATGGTCATCTTCCGTGTAGTGATAAAATGTTTTGAGACTCCGGTCTCCCGCGCTACCTTCGGGTATTAAAGTGTTTTTGAGGCTTCGGTCTCCCGTGCTGTGTTCCCGTATCCTCCACCTTTGATTTTAGGCTATTGTGTGAACTGTCTGGTATTGATTTAGTGAAGTGTTCTGATTATTGTGTGACTCTGAATAGTGTTTTGTATTATTTATCCTGAATATATTTATATCTTTGTACTCTGATTCATAATGAATTAAGTATGTTAGTGCATGTTTTCTTGTATAGTGTTCCGTTGTGTTTGTTTCTCCCCACTAAGCGTTATCGCTTAGCACGGGCTTTTATCCCGTGCAGGTAGCGTGAAGGATTTTTGGGAGTTGCTCGTGTTGCGTATCTGCAGGCAGGCCACATAGGAGTCGAGTTATTTATTCCTGTCTCCTCCTGTAATTCTTTTTGTATATGTATTATTTTGTAAAGGATTTTAAGTTGTAATCTTTTGGGATATTGTATATAGCTTTGTATTTTGTTTTTTATAGTAATGAATTATATTTTCTATGATTTTTATTATTGGTTATTGAATGCTTCCGCTTAGCGCATGTATGCTTCCGCTGTATGTTTCGTCGCGTCGTGTAGCGCGCCCGCCGGTGCCCTTCCAACGGGGGCGGCGGTGGGGGTGTTACAAAGAAATCCTAAGTAAATAGATATGGGTACTGAGGATGGCATCGAACCAATTTCCACAAATCATAAGCAACACCTTGTAAAAAGGAAACCGCACAAGTAGCCATCTGCTTAGGAGGACATCTCACTCAAACACTCTTTACAACTTCTTAAGCTAATACTCGGCTTTGTCGAATTCTTCGAAGCTCATGCCATGGAATTCTTCAACCTCCTATTTCCTAACTGCATCAATTGGTGCTTTGGGGGCTATCATCGGATCTAAAACACGTGCCATATGTAATGACTCAAAGTACCCCCTAGTCATATTTGGACACGTTTTGGAAGAATTAAGGTGCTAAATGTATATGTTTGGTAGTGGCCAATCAAGATTTAGCACTTAACAGTGAGATTAGGTGGAGTATTTAAGGGTGAGGTCAGTTGAATAAGGGGGGATCACGATCTGCTCTTTTTTTTTTACTCTTCCTATTCTTGCTTTCTCTTTTATCTTTTACTTACTTGTTCAAATAAAGATTTGAAGGAAGATTGAGCTTGGATCTATGAATTGCCTAAAATTGGTAAGTTACCTTCTTCTTTTTCTTCATTTTTATTTCTCTTTAGGAGGTCTTGGAATGAAAATATAAGTATGCTTTAATTGATCAGAATTGGTTGTTAAGTAAAGACTTGAAAGGGTGGTTTTTGAGTGTTTCTAAAGTGAGTTTAGTTTATTGAATGGATCCGAATAGTTTGTGTATTTAGTAAAGAAATTAGAGGTGTTTTGTAGTGTTTTGAATGAGGAATTATTGGTTTTGATTAATGATTAAGTATGATTTTGATTTGTGTAAATTGACCTATAAAAGTTGTGATTGAAGTTGCCTAGAGTTAAATAAGTGAAAAATATGGTTTTGGAATGGGTTGAAGTGTGGGTTGATGATTTGAATGGATTTTTGGGTTGGAGATTTGTAAATCAGAGTGACACTGTGTTTCCAGAAAGGCACAGCTATGCTCATAGAAATACAGTTGTGTTTCAATGCAAATTGTAGAAGTTGGTTGAGTCACACGACAGTCAGAGAACTTTTACCTCCGTGTGACTATGCTAGACTTGAAGAATTCTAGCCATTTGTCGACTCACACGGCGTTCAGGAATGTCCCTACCACCGTGCAAAAACGTTATATTTGATAATATCTGAATTTTGGTATCCCACACAGTGGTAAGAATTTTTACCCGCCGTGTGGTATTTTACACGATGGGCAGAAATGTCCTTACCGCCGTGTAAAAGCATTCTATTTAGTAGTATTAGAATTTTTACATTCCTCACGTCAGGCAAGTTTTTATGATCGCCTTGTGTCCCCATGTTTTTTAGAATTTATTGATGAATTTTCCTATCCAATGAACACCGATTTGTACCAAATTAAGTATGATAATTCTTTAGCTATATTAAAGGATATTTTTATAGACATTATATTATTAAGCATGAAATCCAAAGTAATAGGAATCGGTTATCAATCTGATTATAAATAAAGCCTAATATTCCATAATTCAAGAACAAGATAAAATATATGGCCTTTAACTGAATGAATTATAATGGAATGATTTAGGTAATAATATTCCTGTGCTTTTATTCAATGATATAATTTCCAACTCTCAGTAAATGAGTTAAACATGTAAATTGTATAAAATATTCCTAACATGGGTAACGATGAAATAAGTTCTGAGTCTTGTTGCATGACTTGATCTATTTCTATATATATATATATATATATATATATATATATAACTATATATTATATTTAACTAGTAGAACTACGTGGTTTTGATTCCCAACACTTGGAATATGTATGAAGCTTGGAATACCCATTCCGAGTCTAAACCAAAGTACCAAATATTGTGATGTGCATAGAATTTTTCAAAAGGCTTTATAAATGGAACCCAACCTAGAGATTATATTTATTATGAATGTAGCCGATGTGTTAAGGCATTTGGTACATGTAAATGTGTTCAGTAAGTATTGATGTGCTTGGTATACATTAACGTGCTTAGCTGGTAATGCTTGTATTATACCTTTTGGTGCCTCTGTATTGTATCTTTGGATACCGCTATATTGTATCTTCGAATATCTCTGTATTGTGCCTTTAAGTACCTCTGTATGTGTATTGTATTTTCGGATGCCTTCATATCGTACCTATGAGCACCTATTATACTATACTTCAGATATATAATAATTCATTATTATGATAATGTATTTTAGTTTATGTTATGAATTGTTAGGTTAAGATATTTGGATTATGATCCGTAGATATGTATTGGTCATACATATATGAGGTCTAATGTCTGATAAGTATGTTTTGAATACTAGGGAAAGGTACCGTAGTAAAAAAGATTGTGAAAATAGTTAACTGATATTGAAACCTAATTTGTTAAGATGTATACTAGTCGATTTTAATTGACATGCGTATATATGTTTTGATCTGGTAAGGTACCCAGTGGAGTTATTCTAAAGGATCATTTGCGGAAGGTTAGGCTAACACAAGGAGAGGAAAAGCCTGTATTGTTAAAGTTTTTATGAGTTTTGGTTTATGTGAAAGTTATTATATTTATCTTTAACCGATAATTGTAGTTTTGATTAGTGCAATAAGGTAAAATAAAGAAATTTTGTAATTCTGATTTGTAAGTTTCAAGTCTGGTTGTGTGACACTCTCTTGTCCTCCTAAGGGATATAAGAGGTGCTACATTTATTGGTATCAGAGCATAGGTTTATCAGTTCTTGCCAATTGGAGTTTAGAAGTGAGTCTGTATAGTACTTGTTCTGGCCAACGCAGACATCCTTGGTCTTCATATAGATAATAAAACTAAAAGTCTCTGAAAAGTTGTACGCATGTAGTTAAAGAATGTTAAATTGATAAATTATAAATCTTTTGGTACAAACTTTTGAATATTTAGGTAACTTGAAGTGTTAGCACCGGTTGTGTTAGTAACGAAATCTTCCTTAATGTTATAGAATTTTGAATAGATGTACTGTTATTACAGAAATATCAAACATAAGCATAGACAATTTAGAATTGAATAGGAGAAAAGTAAAAGAAGTTGAAATATGTATAAATACGAGTATGAGTGTAATGACATGACCCGAATCTTACCCTCGTAGTATCTCAGCTTAATTAGGGTAATTGGATGTGTAACACCCCCTACCCACGTGTAGCACACTGTATGGTAATATAGGCAGTTTGCGATGCTGAGAGGGGGATGCTACCGACAAAACATACAGCAAAGATATAAGCAGAATTACATAAGTTTTTTTTTTTCAAACATAAGCGTTCGCACAATACAAAAGACATTTATACTTGACAATACATTTCTCATCAACATCTTATTACATTTCAAACACTTAATACAATACTAATAAGGGATTACATAACAAATATGGACTATACTCTCTAAACACTAACTACTACTACAGACTTGGTGGCCAGACTGCTACGGATTATCCTCGGCAACACAATGCACTCCAAACCTGCATGGATAAACACCCATGCTAAGCATAAAAGCTTAGTGGGGAAAAACACATAGTATGGACGACAATTTACAATGGTCGTCAGTCACAACACCCAATAAATATCTAAAATCCCATCATTTAAAAATATAAATACATGTTTCAAACAAACTTGAACATCTCATTTAATCAATACATAAAATTGATCATAAATGAAATATTTTATCCATAATCATTCACAAGGCCAAACAAGGTGACAATCTTAATTAGTACATGCTTTTCATGTTTAATTATTCATATATCTCATGTCACACATATCATCATATTCAGGCTATAATAGATTTTCAAATTACAGAACTTCTCACACATCAAAGAGTCATAGGTAAGCAGCGACTAATTTAACTTCATGTTCCAGCATACAAATGCATACCATACTTATAGTTACTTTTATTTAATCACTTGCTCAAATCATTAACTCATGTTAGTATTTCGAAAGAAATATCCGGAACATGTAGGCTTTCAAAGGTGTTATCACAGTTTCACATAAGGATCCTTACCGAATCCAAAACACATATGTGCGCGAAGTGCATACTCATGCCCCATATAAGTCACAGCATACACTGCGTTTGTCACACCCCAACCTATACTATGGAGACTTCTATTCGAATTAGAGGAAGAAGAATCCAAGATAGATAGGAGTGTCACATCCCACTAGAGTAAACAAGTAAACATCACATAAATAGGATGACATATCCATGATAATTAAAAACTTTGAGAGAAAGCTGAACGTACATATAATGCCAAGGCGCATACACTAAGAGAAAACATACACACATGCATACGTATAATCATACAACAGAAACCTAGTAAGAAAGATACATAAGTGTGTAAATATTTACATAGCTTAAGATATTACATCAGAATCTTAGTCTATTATTACATATACATAATACACAGATATACAAAAATTCCAAATTACAAAAGCTGAACAAGATACAAAACTTCTAGTTTCTATGTGGCCGACTCTGCAGATGCGTGACCCGAACAAAAGCAAACCTGCCACCTGCACGGGGAAAAGAACCCGTGCTAAGCGATAACGCTTAGTGGGGAAAACAAACATAATAATATGGACGGCCATTTACAATGGTCGTCGAGGCATAACACACACAAATCTCATACACACATAGTTCTTACCGAGAAATATATATGCTTACATATAATAGCTGTGCATTCAAATGTTTCTTATCATATTCATATACTTATATGATTAACACACCCAATTATCATGCCAGAACATAAACACATTCTAAAGTACATGTTAATTTATCGCATTACTATACAAAAATGTAGTGTCAACATTATATGTCATATTGACTTCAACCACACATACTATATACAAGATCATTTACAGATAAGGACAAAAGTACAATATGCAGGTTAGAGTTACATTAAGCCCACTCGAAGATTTGTAAGCACATTCACATCTCCCAACATCATACTCATACTGATATCACCTTCTTATATTCATAACTGGTTCATATGACCGAAATCTTATACATTCGGATATCATATTCTCATGTTCATATCAGATAAAGCAAACGAAATACCTGCTGACTCACAATAGTGGATAACGAGTACTGAGGGGGAGACCTCATGAGGGAACACATAGCCCGATCTCTGACCGGGGAAACCTCAGAGGGAACACATAATATAATGTACCATACAGGTACAAGTCGGAAAGCAACATTTTATTGAACAGGATCTTAAATAAGATCCATACACATACACATAATAGGGGTTCGCGAGGAACCATTCGGGGACCTGATCAGGGTCCAAATCGTTCAAAGGGGTGCTGCAGCTACACATACATAGACTCTATTAGGCATGCCTAACTATCCACTAGACTGACTTTCGCAGGTCATGCATAATACAAATCATATTTCAAATCACATACTTTATATTATTATACATAATCAGCAATAGTTGAGACATATGAATAAGTTCATAAAGTCAAACATTCATCATACAATTTACACTTTGAGCATAACATGATAATCTTAGAGAAAGATCATAAGTATAGATATGCATAGTACATCCAATTATATTAACATACTTCACAAAATAGTCCAATTATAAACCTAAAAGTGCCACCAGTTCGGAATTCAAACATTGAAATCACCGAAGAAAACTCATTTAACACAGCACATCTGTCGCGCTCGCGATGCCTGTCGCGCTCGCGACAGAGACCATAGTCTCTTCGCTGTGCACGCGTGACGGACTTCGCGATCGCGGGAAGGAGAGAAGGGCCCGGCTCTGTCGCGCTCGCGATGTTGTCGCGATCGCGACAGAGGACAAGCATTGCTATCGCGGGGTCGCGACAAGTCGCGTGCTCGCGATAGCACAGGCCAACAATGTGCTCTGTCGTGATCGCGACAGAGAGCAGACAAGCTATTGCTATCGCGGGCTCGCGACGACACAGCATCAGAATCATCGGTATTTGTCGCGCTCGCGACAGTGTCGCGATCGCGACAGAGTCATGATTCCGAAAATCTGCAGAATTTTGCAAGATCTTTCCTTCCTCAAACTCATCCACGAACACACGAAACACATCCCAAGGTCTCTTACCTCATCTCCAGCAAGTCACACATCATTAACAACATAAATCCAACATTCGTATAAAAATTTCAATAAAACATGCCACTAACAATATCCATATACACAATCTATAATAACAACCTTATTCGTCAATCATCTCAATCGCACCCATATTAAATGCATTCATACATATGATACATCATGCTAAGGTTACTCATGAGACCCCCACATACTAGCACTCATCCATAAACAAACCTTCGGGGAGTTATATCTATTATAATTACTAGTTAACTCACCAATCTTAATCATACCCCTAAGTTTTTCCCAACGACTATTACTTATATAGCCATTTAATTACCCTAAACATGCACAATAACTTATGGGAAAGGTACGGGATTGATCCGGGTCAACCCTAGACTCAAAAATAGAGAAGAAAAGGCTCAAAACATGTTTTTCTGTCGCGAGGTCGCGACCCCTGTCGCGCTCGCGACAGAGGCTCGCCTCAGCTCCCTTAACAGACTGCTTTTTACTACAAACTAATGTCGTGAAAAACGACCTCTAAACCTCATTTTTAGGAAAAGTTGTCTTCTTAACAAATGTTCTCCTACGTCTTAGCTTTCAAATGAAACAAGTTTCACATCAATTGGACGTCTACAACTCGAGATATGCACTCCACAACCCATACTGGTCAAACAACCCGTCACAAAAAGAAACACTACGGTATTATCAAAAATTCAGGGTCTTAGAGCAAGAATTTGCCCAAGGCTATTTCTGAGACATTTAAATTAATGGCATTAATGGTTCTAATGGTTCAAGAATGGAACGATTTGGAGTTCCAAAACTCCCAATACAGCCTAATTACCAAAGAAAGGTCAAGTGCATTCTAACCCAGTTTCACCCAAAAACCTACTCACATGCACAATTGAGCAATTAAACCAACACTCACTACCATCATCATCTATCAACAACCACACAATCAAGAAACTTATAACATACATGAATATATATATATAAAAATTCATATATATAAAAATAAAGTTTCCCAAACCTCAAATGAAGCTTCAATCTTCTGTTTCAAACCTCTACCTTCTCTTTGCCTTTAATTTTCCTCTTAGTATCCAAAGCTTACACAAATCAAAAACCCAAGAATTACTCTTAACCCAAAAACCCTAACTCAAACAAAACAAAGAGAAGAAGGGGAACATAATCTCTCTTAGGAAACCCTAGCACTCAAAACCATACACATACCTCCATAAAAGACTCTTAAGCTCCACCAAGACATCAACCCATGCCTAGTCACCGAGAAGAACACGATCCAAGGAAAAGAAAAGAAAGAGGAAGGAGGAGGAGAAGAGCAAAACGTAATCTGCCTTCTCACTCACTCTCTCTTTCCTTAATCTTATCTCCTCTTAATTGCTTACTCCACTCGGTTACTTCCCATAGGTCCAAATGTCCTCATATTACTAGCCCACTTAGCATCCTTTAATTGGTTCACACAAAATATCTTTGGCTACATTTACACACACACCATACACCTACACACACTAGATCACTTCTCATAAAATATCCTACATCCTTAGTTCCATACCCATAATCCACTTGATAAATATTTCTTTTATGTAAATATCTCCAAGGCACCATGCTCATAAATCACTCAATGAAATCCCTTAACCATTAACATCCTACCACCATACACTACTAACACACCATAATAATTCCTTTACTTACTTTATTTAATTAATTTCCTTAGTAAATAAATCCTTATTATCCATATTACTCATGCATAAATTACCGAAATACCCTTCACTTAACCGACTTAGCTTGCCGATTCCGACTAGGCCCGATTTGGGGTGTTACAGCGTTCACATTTTTATTGAGTGCATAATCTTACACAAATATTCAAATATCTTTATAAATTCACACTTATGGTTCAACTCACATATTCATGTTCATTTAATGCCTGCTAAGTCAAGAGGAGTGGATAAGCGAGTGAACAGACAGTACCTTACGGGTATGAATCGAATACTGACAGTACCTTATGGGTATGAATCGAACAGCAATATTACATTTCTCGTTCAAAAATATTTTATTTTCACACCCAAAACATTTTCTGAGGGGATCTTAAATAAGATCCAAAACACTTTAGGGGTTCGCGAGGAACCAAACGGGGACTTGATCAGGGTCCAAACGGAACAGAGGGTTGCAGCTAACAGAACTCTATAGCCATGCCTATCTATCCACAACTCGGCTAATGCAGGCTAACATATAATTATTTCCTTTAATGATGTACATGTTATATTTCAATACTTTTTCAGAAGTACAGATTCTTATTATAATTGCATAATAATCATACGCACAATTCATTCATAACTAAAGCAATGGCTCATATAGAATATAACAAGCATATCCTTTAATTGCATTCACTTTAAATTTTAATACATACTTAACCATTTATTTCAACTATAGCTTACATGGTATAATCACACATCAAATAAGCAAAACTACACACAGCCAGATATATATCCCAAATAACATATAAGCAACCAAAGCTCCCAAACCTGATTGCCAATCCTTCTATCTTCAAGATTCTATCTTTCCTTTTCCCTTGTCTTTCTTCCTTTCCTCAATCACATGCAAACATCCAAAACAATAACTCAAATTAACGCATGCATATAACCTTAAACCAAACAAACTTACCTCTTTGTAGCAACTCATATCTCAACCCTAGCTCTTAGATTGAAGAATAGCACATGCAAATGAAGAAAGTAGAAAATGGAGATAAGAAAGAGAGGAGAGAACGTGAGAGAGAGAGAGTAAGGAAGAGGGCAAATCTAATGGCTTCTACAAGAAGTCAAAAATTCTGTCTTTTCTCTCCCCAATCCCCTACCAAAACCCATTAGTGTACTCACCAACTTATCCACATGTCAGCCACTTATTGGACCATCACTTCCACTAACTACACTTTTACCTTCAGCTCCTTCTAATTCTCTAATAGATTCTTAACAAATTACTTTTTACTCACCATATAAAAATCTGCCAGTTAATACTTTTATTCCTTTACAATTATGCCCTCATTTCACTTATAAAATTGCCCGATTGCCCTTAATTCACTTGCATAAATTACCAAAATACCCATAATGTCCAATTAAACTTACTAATTCCAACTAGGCCACTTTTTGGGTGTGACAGGATGAGTTTAATTTGGAATTTCTAATTTTGGACCTAACTGTAATTGGAATTGAGGAACTAATTGCATAAAATAAATAAGTTAAGTGGCTGAAGTTGTAACACCCCGATGCCCCCCATTGGAAGGACAGCGCTACCACGACACTAACTCAGAAATATGCATACATCTCAGCGGAAGCATACAATAATAATAATAAAACTCATAACCTTAACATTAAATTAAAATATATTATATACATCATTCAGAATTACATAAGGATCCTTAACAAAAATTACATATGCCACTAATCAAAAGAATACATATACAAAAATAATACAGGAGGAGTACAAAGTAAAATAAGACTCTACTCCTAGTGGCTAACCTTGCAGATACGTGACTCGAGCGGAACCAAAACCTACCACGTACAAGGGAAAAGAGCCCCTGCTAAGCGATAACGCTTAGTGGGGAGGAACAAAGATAACAGAACATTATACAATAATATCATGTAATAACATGTAAATATATATATGCATCAATATACTGAAATCTCTAAGTAACAGAGAACTGAGATATATAAGTCAATAGTCACTAAAAGAAAACAGAATTTACTAACAGCACACACAAAGCAAAATACACTAACTGGAATCACATGATAATCATAACACTTCACTACGCAAAAACCAAGCACTTCAAACAATAGCCTGAATTTCACTGGTGGTGGATACGGGAACACTACATGGGAGACTGAAGCCTCAAATACTTTTATACCTGAAGGTAACACGGGAGACCGAAGTCTCAAAACATTTTCACTAAGACCATAACGGAGGTCAAACGTAATCACTTGACCCATAGCGGGACCAACACTGGCAGCTGCACTCACTATCCCTTTATAAGTATGCTTATCTATCCACTACTTTGACACTTCAGGCTAAAAACACTCACTCTAAATATTTATTACCAGACAATGTCAAAAGCCAAAGTCCAACACTAACATGTCATTAATTATTGGCACAATTCAAGACCATCAATACATTTGTATAAAAATACAAAATAAAACTTACACAGTGCGAAAAAGCCATGCAAAGAGAGAAAAGAAATCATTTAGGCAGAACAGTATAGAACAGGCAGGAGGAGGAGGCTTACTATCGCAATTGCAAGTTGTGTCGCGCTCGCGACAATAGCTGTAGCGCGAAGGCAAAATGCAGAGGCTGTCGCGACTCATGTCGTGATGCACGACTCGCGACAGCGGAGTTTGGACTGGCACGGGTCATGCTATTGTGCACGACTCATGTTGGCCTTCATGCTTATGCACGAGTCGTGCTCAAGAAGTGCGACTTGCGAACAAGGCCAAGCGCCTAGTGCTATGCCAAACGGGAGTCCCTGCCGAGCGGACGAACAGCCAAAAGCCGAACGAGGCTCATCTTGCCGAGCAAGGGAAATTGAGCTTCTTCATGATGCATGAAGATGCTTCACGTGTCGTGAAGCTATTCTTCATCACTCGTGATGATGCTTCACGTGTCGTGAAGAATCGCTTGCCGAACACTCACATCCGATCGAGCAATTTTCACGTGTCTGGAAGATTTGTCGTGTGTCGTGAAGATTTCATCCGAGCGGGCCGTGAGAAGCTAGAACTAAGCAGCTCTATTGCGCTCGCGACAGAGTTGAAATTTCCAGTTCCTCAGCACAAAACACATCTATTCAACACCATCAAAGCACAAACTAAACACAGCCCATCACTCAGACAAACATAGACACTTACCTCATCGCCGGAATACTTCCAAAACATGCCCATAATCATGTATAACACAATTTACACAATAATGATACACTTAAACTCTTAACGATCAAGGTAACTAAACAAACCCAGAAACTCATGCAAAAGCTATGTTCAATTAATTCAACATAACATGCAAATCATCCTCATCATAGCACTAGCAAACAAATCCAATTTCATTACCCAAGCATACAAGTGCATTTACACATACTCACACATAATCCAAGAGAAAACTAGAGCAATCAATTTCCATATAAAACACATCCAAAATAGAGCTCCCAAACTTGACAAAGAAGCTTCAATCCAATTCCTTCAGAAATCCCACTTTTTCCTTTCCCTTGTTCATCCTTCTCTCCTCCGTTTCTTGCACAAAACCCATCCAAATCACACTTGAGTAAAACCATGCATTCACTCAACAAAAACAAAAAAATAAAGAAGGAGAAGAAGAACCCAAAGCAACCCAATCACTTACCTTTCAAAACCCAACTCAAATTCAAAAATCCAACCCAAGCTTGAAGACTCACGTTAGGGCAAAGCAAGAGAGAGCAAGAAAGATAGGAAGATGAAGCAAGAGGAGAGGAAATGTGAACAAGAAGCTCAAATTCTGCTTTTTTTTCCTTCCCTCTCTCCTTCACTCACTTCACAATTAATGCTCTCACCAACCTATTCCACTTGGCATAATCCTATTGGACCAAAGGTTCCCACTTTGACTTCTCTATACTTGGCACCATACACAACACACACTAGATAATCTCTTATATAAACTTATTAAATCCTTGTTACCAAACACTTACCTCACTAGATAATTGCTTCACTTAACATTTTTTAATTAATTTTGCAAATAATTCCTTATTATCCAAATTTCCTCATGCATAAATTACTTAAATGCCCTTAATTTTTTGACTTAGCAGGCGAATTTTGACTAGGTCCTTTTTGGGTCGTTACAGAAGTGTAATTATGTTTGATTAAGTTAAGAATGATTAATTAGCGTTAACTAAGGTTAGCTTAATCTAAATCTTGATTAAGGGAATTGTGAGTGGAATTCGGGTGGCATGTTATGGCTTTGCCACATCAACTTTTGGCATGCAATATAAGGGAGTTGATGAGAGAGAAAGGTCTCATTTTTGCATGCATTGGTCCGGTCATCCCATTTAAAATTCTGTTCTTCTTCTTCTGCTTCTTCTTCTTCTTCTTCTTCTTCTTCTTCTTCTTCTTATAACACCCCCTTCCCATACGTAGGAGAACACATCCGCAAGGGAGTGAGAACCCGTATGAGCAAGGGTGTCACCAAGCAAAAAGGTACAAAACATTCATTCACATAATATAGACATACATATATATAGCGAAAATTATAACTTTAAAACCAAACTGATCATTCATTGATGGAATAATAAGACTCAATACATAATTGTTCTGATACTAACATAATTATAACTTTCAGAGTTACAAAGCGGAAGCTAAACAAAAGACTAAGTACAAAGAGAGTTCACTATTACAAAAGAATCATAGTACAAATAGAAGCTAAGTCCTAACATCAATCCCACTGTGTTGGCTTGACTGGCTGCGACTCTCCCAAAGGCTATACACCTTCCGCACCTGCACGGATGAAACACCGTGCTAAGCGATAACGCTTAGTGGGGAAACAAACAACAATAGTATAGACGGCCATTCACAATGGTCGTCAAGGCAAATCACATACGTATAGGCATATGCTGATAATCATAAGGCATAATCATAATCGAATCATATCAATAAGCATTGAAAATCTCAATATCACATTCATGAGCTAACTGATTAATATGCTCATAATTAGAGTCATTTTGATTCACAAACTTATAATCATAGTTATTCGGATTCACATTCTCATAAGCATTACAGAACAAATCACAACACCTGCTGACCCATAGTAGTGGATAACGAGTAAAAGCATGGCGGTACCTTACGGGTACGAATTGAATGAACACATGGTGGTACCTTACGGTTATGAATCAAAAATCAACATCATATTTTATCATTCAAAACATTTTACAAAGGGGATCTTAAACAAGATCTAAATACATTGAAGTTCACGAGGAACTAAACAGGGACCTTATCAGGGTCCAAAATAGAACTGAGGGTTGCAGCTATTGAACTCTATTAGGCATGCCTAGCTATCCACTAGACTGACTCTTGCACGTCATACATAGTACAAATCTTGCTCAAAGCATAACATATAATTTATCATAGAGAAATCATAATGTTGTACATATATAAGGACATTTATTCCCATACAGTAGTAAAACCCATGAAGAAATGATATAAAATTCATTTTAGAAGAAAATGGCAAAATCAAAAAAATAGGGCATGCAGGGATCACTGTCACGATCGCGACCAGTGTTGCGCTCGCGACAGTGGGCGGAAGGCCTTGCACCACTCGCACATGCCAAGGCTTCACGAGTCGTGCTGCAAGTTCACCAGTCGGACGCCTCTCTATCATCAGTGAAATTCTATCGTGAAAACTAGATTTCACGATTCTGTCATGCTCGCAAGGATGTTGCGCTTGCGATAGCATCGGGACTTCCAGTTTCCAGCCAAACGCAGGAAAATTCCAAACTTCCAAAATCAAACCCAATTTGACCCAAATCAAACCAAACTTCATCTTACCTTCAAATGAACCTTCCATGCATCACAAACAACATAAAACACAACTTTATCCACAATTATCACAATCAAATCATCGATTTACATAATCAAGATTCCAAAAGTAATAACCCAGGAAAAATTGGAGTAAAGTTCATCAATTCTCACTTATGCTCCAATAGATTAATAATCATGCATCTCAACTTAAATTAACTAAAACCCATAACATATATACTAACATAGGTCCCATTAAACATCAAATTTTCCAGAAAATCATGTAAAGGCACAAAATCACAAATGTTCATCACAATCCATCAAATTCCCAAACCTATAATTCCTATGCTCCAAATCAATGAGCACCACTCCCACTAGCCTTCTCTTTTCCCTTGAGATCATGAGGAGGCTCAACTAAAAAGAACACCCAAAAATCATACAAACACAAAACCCTAAATTAAAACACATTCTAACAAAATCAAGAACAAGGGATGAAGAAGAAGAAACCACAAACAACTTACAAATCAAAGCTAAGGAGATGCTCAATTTCCACCACCAAACACTTGAATCCAAGCTAGTGCACACATATTAAGAGAAAAGAGGAAGAAGAGATAAAGAGAAGAGGAAGAAACAGGAAAGAGGCAGCAAAAATGGCTGTCCCCTTTTTCTCTCTCTTCTATTTATACCTACTCCCTAAAAATCCACATGTCACCCTTTGGTTGGTGGAACTTGACCACTCACACCCAACCAACACACATGATACTACACAGAAAACTAACCCTCATAATTCACACAATACTACCATATCAACATGCACACACTAACACAACCCAACACACAACACACCCTACTAACATATATGCACCCACACTCTATTAAAGCCCACAAAACATGCATTCTGTCCAAAATACCCTTAACACATGCCAAAACACTCATAAATGCACACATACACCTGGCAATCATGGCTCAAACTACTAGGGGGAAATTAGGGTGTGACAACTCTCCCCTACTAACAAGAATTTTGTCCTCGAAATTCTCACTTGAACTAAACAACCGTGGATACTGAATCCTCATCGTCGCCTCTGGTTCCCAAGTCGCTTCCTCGACTCCATGATGTTGCCAAAGAACCTTGACCAGAGGAACTTGGTTGCTTCTCAACTGTCTCACTTCCGGAGCTAAAATAGCCTTCGGCTCTTCATCATAGGAGTAATCCGGCTGAATCTAAATGTCTTGAACTGACAACACATACGACGGATTCGATCTATACCAATGAAGCATGGATACATGGAAAACATCATGCATCTTAGCCAACTCCATCGGTGAAGCCAACCTATAGGCTGTCGGACCAACTTTAGCCAACACCTCATAAGGTCTAATAAACCTAAGACTAAGTTTACCTTTCTTGCCAAACTGCAATACTTTCCTCCAAGGTGAAACCTTAAGGAAAACTTTGTCCCCGACCTCAAACCGAATATCCTTTCTCTTCAAATTCGCATAGGACCTCTGCCTATCCTTAGCCACCTTCAGATTCCCCTGCACAACTTTGATCTTCTCTTTATTATCCCTAATCATCTCTGGCCCAATAAAAGATCACTCGGTTTACTCTGTCCAACAAACCGGAGTCCTACACGGTCTACCATACAAAGCCTCAAACGGTGACATCCCTATGCTGGACTGAAAACTATTGTTATGGGCAAACTCCATAAGTCGCACATACTTATCCCAACTGCAAGAAAATTCCAAAGTACAAGCCCAAAGCATATCCTCTAAAATCTGGATAACTCGCTCGTACTGACCATCTGTTTGAAGATGAAACGCTGTGCTGAAACTCAACTTGGTACCCAAAGCTCTTTGCAATCCCTTCTAGAACTTAGATGTGAACCTTGTATCGCGATCTCAAACTATCGATAGTAGTAGTCCATGCAGTCTAACCAGCTCATCCACATACACACTGGCCAACTTATCCATCGAGTAGTCCACTCTAATCGGTACAAAATGAGCTGACTTCATAAGCCAATCAACAACAACCCACACTAAATCATGCTTCCTCTGAGTCACTGGAAAACCGACACAAAATCCATGGCGATGTCATCCCATTTCCACATAGGAAGGGATAAAGGAGTGAGCAATCTCGAAGGGACTTAATGCTCAGCCTTTACCTGCTGACACGTCAAACACTTCACCACAAATTCCACATTGTCTCTCTTCATCCCAAACCACTAATAGAACTGCTTCATATCCCGATACATTTTCTCACTACCAGGATGCATAGTGAAGACCGTAGTATGTGCCTCACTCAAAAGCTTCTTCCTTAACTCATCACTCTCAGGCACACACAAATGATCCCTATACATAAGCACCCCATCCAAAATCGAAAACTCAAACTGCTTACCCTGCTGAACCTCTTGTAAAACCGATGCAATCTCACATGATCCTTCTGAGCGTCCACAATCGACTGTCTCAAGGTCGGCTTCACTCTCAATTGGGTAACTAAAGCCCCATCCGAATTAAATCTCGATCTGAACTGCCTCAAGAACAAAGCCAAAACCGATTTTCTACTCAAAGCATCCGCAACCATATTGGCTTTGCCCGGATGATAATCCACAATGCAGTCATAGTCCTTGAACAACTCTAACCATCGCCGCTATCTCATGTTCAACTCCTTCTGTGTGAGGAGATACTTCAAACTCTTATGGTCCGTGGAAATCCTACACTTCTCCCCATACAGATAATACCCCCAAATCTTCAAAGCAAAGATCATAGTCGCCAATTCCAAATCATGCGTCGAATAGTTCTTCTCATGAGGCTTCAACTGATGAGACGCATAAGCCACTACTTTACCCTCTTGCATCAATACTCAACCAAGTCCAATACTCGAAGCATCACTGTACATTACAAACTATTTACCCGAGATCGGTTGAGTCAGTACAGGAGCTTCAACTAACAAACTCTTCAACTTCTCAAAGCACGCTTGGAACTTATCTGACTAATCAAATCTGACTCCTTTACTCAATAATCTGGTTATAGGAGCAGCAATAACTGAAAAACCCTTCACAAACTGACGGTAGTAGCCTGCCAAACCAAGGAAGCTTCTCACTTCAGGAACATTCCTAGGCATTTTCCAATCCACAATCTCCTCAATCTTAGCTGGATCCACTTGAATACCGTTAGCTTACACAATATAACCCAAGAAAGATACCTCTCAAAGCCAAAAGTCACATTTACTGAGCTTTACAAACAAATGGTGCTCCCTCAACACTAGCAACACTAACCGAAGATGCTCTTCGTGCTCATTCTCATCCTTCAAGTAAACCAAAATATAATCAATAAACACTACTACAAATCGGTCGAGATATGGCCTAAAAACTCGGTTTATCAAATCCATAAAGGCCACAGGTGCATTGGTCAAACCAACCGGGATCACAAAAAACTCATAGTGGCCATACCGCATCCAAAATGCAGTCTTAACCACATCCGCATCCTAAACTCGAATTTGATAATAACCCAACCAAAGATCAATCTCAGAGAAGACACCCGCACCTTTAAGCTGATCAAACAAATCCTCGACTCTAGGCAAGGGATACTTCTTCTTCACTGTGACCTTTTTAATTTGCCTATAGTCGATGCACATCCTCAAAGAATCATCCTTCTTCCTAACAAAAAAAACCGGAGCTCCCCTTGGAGATATACTGGCTCGAATAAACCTCTTATCCAATAACTCTTGTAACTAAGTCTTAAGTTCCCTCAACTCTACAGGAGCCATTCCATAAGGTACTTTTGAAATGGGCAAAGTACCCAAAAAAATCTCTATGGGCAACTCCACTTCTCACTCGAAAACACATCACAAAACTCCTTAACAACTGGGATATCCTCAATCTCAACCTAATCATGCTTAGAATCCAGCACAACTGCTAAAAATGCCTCACATCCTTTCCTCATAAACCTCTTAGCTTGCATGGCAAAAATCAAATTACTCGAAGAACTCGAACCCAAACCTTTAACAACTACAGAAGACTGATCCCTATCTCGCAACACAACCACCTTTCTATGACAATCCACTACAGCCCTGTGCTTACTCAATTAATCCATACCCAGTATCAAATTAAACTCGCGAAACGATAACTCAATTAAATCAACAGAAAACTCAACACCCTGAGCCAAAAGAGGACAATTCCTATGCACTCTACTAACATTGACACTATGCCCTAAAGGACTGGTCACACAAATATTATAATTTAACTGATTAACATCATGCAACTTCTTAAATAACTTGCTCGTGCACAAATATGAGTGTGTGGAACCAGGGTCAATTAGAGCATATAACTCAGTGTCAAAGAGTAGGAACTTACCAGCAATCACATCCAGGGCATCCTGCTCATCCCAAGCTCTCATAGCATAAGCTCTAGCAGGAACTATCAAGGGACAATGAACTGACTCTTATGGAGCTTCCTCTTTATGCCGACAACCTCGACCTCTACCTCGGCCTCTACCACAATTTGCTTACGGAGCATTAGAACCAACTCTGCTAGCCTCACGCTGATCACCAAAAGCCTCACACAACTTCAAAATATTAGCCAACTAGTGATCAGTGCTCCCACATCGGAAGCAACCACCCGTGAGCTACCTACACTCACAGAATGGCACCTACTGCAGTGAGAACACTTAGGCAAAGCATTAGTCCTAATACTAGAACAACCTCTGCCCTCACTAGAACCCATGGCAAAACCTTGCCTCCTACCTCTCGAAGCAGGACCTGAAGAAGACTCATCATGCGGGTTCCTAGACCTCTTACCCAAAGATGATGATGATCCTCCACGAGGGGAATTCCTTCTCTGAGCTCTCTCTCTCAAAACTGACTCAGATCTTTCAGCCCGCACTGCTGCTTGCACTATCTGGTAGTACCCAATACCCGGAGGACTCATCAAAGAAATCAACATTGCCCTTAGTGACTCATTCAAATCGGCCTCAAAATTTTGTCACCGAAACTCTTCAGTCAGAATACTTGCAGGAGCATACTTGGTAAGACGGTTGAATTCTTTCTCAAACTCTGATACTGATATAGCCCTCTGCTTTAAACTCAAGAACTGTGCCCACTTAGCATCCTTATATTCCCTAGTCACATACTTATTTGTGAACTCCCTCTCGAAAAACTCCCATGTGATCGGTTCAAGCAATTGGGGATGCCTACAAATCAATTTCCACCAGTCGTAGGCAGACCCCTGAAGAAGAGCTATAACACATTCCACTTGCCTCTCAGCAGGACATCGAATCTCCTCAAGCACTCACTCTACATTTTCTAACCACTTTTTTGTATATTTCGATTCATCCAAACTGGTCACATAAAAGGCTTCTGCCCCAGCTCTTCTCATACCCTCTAAAGGGGCTTTCAGAGGAGTCACCTTTTTCAAGACTCGAGCCATGTCCTGAAAAATCTTCAGCATTGCCTCGAAGGGCATGGCTGCGGCCTCAGGCTGAACCCTATGTGTTTGAGCCGAAACAGGCACAGAAGGATCTACTGCTTGGGGATTCACACTCTCAGTGAACCCCTCAAGCGACCCACTAATGGAATTAGAATCCATCTAATATAAACACAAAGACAATCGCATCAGCCAACACTGTAATAGCCCGATTTATACCCTAGTAGGATTTATGGTGTCCGAATAAGTATGAGGATGTGTATTAATAAGAGAGGGCATATTGGAATGAGCACTCAGCTGAGCGAAGAATTTATGTGGAGGTTCGGGCAAGTCATGGAATAAGTGGTCTGAGTGAGGGTTCTATTGCGAGCGGAACAGAACACTCTAGCAAAAATCTAGTAAAAATTGGATTTAGAGTGCAATTGAGGACCTAATTGCATAAATAAAATTGTTTAAGTGACTAAAGTGTTATTGGGTTAGATATTGGTAGAGGGTTGGACTTGTATGGAATGGGTTAATGGACTTAATAAAATCATATTTGTGGATGGGCTTAGCTAGGACTAATGAGGTTATGGGGTTAGTTTATATTAAGATGGTTCATTGGGCTTAAGGCTTGAAGTCCATTAGTAGGACAGATTTGCAGTAGAGCCCATGAGCCATTGCTGTAAAGCCACCTAGAATTGTGCATGAGGGAGAGAAAAAGAGATAAGTAGGATGATGCATGCATTGGAGGAGAAAGAGGTGGATTGGCATGCATTAGTGAGTTTGGGTGGTTGAATCTAGCTGTAGATTTCTGCTCTTGCCACCTCATCCTTCTATATGCAATATAAAGCTTGAGGAGAGAGAGAAAACCCACTAGTTTTGCATCTGTATTCAGCCATTTCTTCCTCTTTCTAAAATATGTTGTTCCTTCTTCTTCTTCAACGTGAAGTTCCTTTCAAAGTTACCATTTTTGGTTCTACAAATCCTGCTAGTTAATCAAGTGTTTAGTGGTTAATTAAATTGCTAATTATTGCAAAGGTAAGTGACTAATTATAGTTCTTCATCTCCCACTTCTTCTTGTTCTGAAATTTTTGGGATTGAGGACTGATTATAGTGTTATAATTCTTTAATTTGGTGGTATATGTCGTGGTGGTTATGAGAAAAGAGAAAGGATAGATGGAGATTGATGAGTCAAGTATCAAATGAGCATTGGAGCAAAGGAGAAGAGGTTTGGGAACTAATTATTTGTGTGTATGTCAATTAATTGCTTGTGTATATTAAGTATATAAATTGTGGTTTGTGCCATGATGTGCATAATTAAGTTAGGAAAGTGTATTATGAGAGTGATGATAAAATGATGCTAAATAGGTTATATTGTAGTTAATTAGCTGGAGGTGCAAAAATTGAGTTGAGGTCCATTTGACTTCATTTAATTATAAGTGTCATAACTTGAGTTAAATGATTGTAAAAATGAATGGAGTTGATGGGGTTAGGTTCCTATAATATGTGTCTATAATGGTCTTAGTAATGATCATAATGAATTGAGGGCTTTAAAGTTTGTAAAAGTGAATTAAAGTGTAGCTAATTCTGTAGGAGGGCCTTTTGGAGCTTTTAAGTTCCTTGGACTATAACTCCTTGTGTTTTAATCAAATTGAGATGAGGATTATGCCTACTACAAGTTAACATATATATAAATAAATGATTATTTGAGCATGTTGTTTGAAAATGTCATTAAAGTGGAATTTAGAGGTCATATGCACGTCGTAGGAAAAGTGTGCTTGTAGAGTAAGTTTCTATGTTGGTCTCTCTTTACCTTTGGTGACTCTTTTGCCCATAGATCGAGTTAAGATGCTCTAAATGGATTGCTTCAAAATGGAGCTGAAACCTAAGATCCACATCGAAAAATGTCTAAGAATAAGGTTCAGCATATTCTCGCTCTTGGTGTCCCAAAGAGTGGCTGAAACATAGGTATTCCTATTTTGGCGGGTTCATCTGAATAGTATATATTTATTAGGTCATATCTTATGTTTTAAATGTCCAAATGACCTACAATTGTCCCATTAGAAACTTAACATCCTAGGGAATAATTGTTAAGATGGACGTTTTGCCTAAAAATGAGGTTTAGATGTTGTTTTAATTAATGTAACTTTAATGTAAAAAGCAGTCTTGTAGAGGGTAGCTACTGTCGCGAGCGCTACAGTACAAGTATTATGAGGGATTTCTTCTCATTTTATAGCCCATGGTTGGTATGAATCAATTCCCCACCTTTACCCTCAACAAATTTGTATATTTTTATGTCTTTTTCTTTCTGATTTGAACCCGTACTGCACCGAAACTTTCACGGGTCTATCCAATGCATGTTTAGGATTATGAAATGATTATAAGTGTCACACCCAATACGCCCGTTGGAAGGATACTGGAGCGCCACGCGCACAAAATCATAAACAAACTCAAAAACATATACATATACTCAACTAAGTTCAGGAAATAAATACATTTAGTCAAAGATAATAAGTCCATATATATAACCATATAGTTTTTACAAAAGGGATTTGTAATAAATACATATACAAAATAATTCTCTACAAAATTACATTTCCAAAATCAAACTCCATTTACAACAAAAAAAATACAGCAGAAGACAAAATAACTGTAATTTTAGACTTCTAGTGGCCGACCTGTAGATGTCTGACTCCAAGAAGAACGCGCCACCTACATGGGAAAAGAGCCCGTGCTAAGCGATAATGCTTAGTGGGGAGTAACAACATATGCATGTACATATAATTGAAATAAACGTATATATATATATGCTCAAAAATAATAGAAGCATATAAACTTATACTACTCGTGGTTATAACAAGTATTCATCATATGCATATATCAGAAAGTAACCGCTCATATCCAAGTAATCATTATTCAAACGCATCTTCATAATAAGATAATTAACCATTCATGTTTGAATACAAGTATTACATTTCATGATGTCGTAACGCATATACATATACATGTAACATATATTTATTTCACATAAATAATGGCTTCGTATAACAAACTCATATAATCACCTCAAGTAATAGCCTGATTACTCACTAACCAGTGGATACGGGTACTAATAATACTGATAGGACACAGTATTCCAAGCATATAGAGACATGGGTCTCAAAACATTTTGTACTCATGTATACTCGAAGGTATACCGAGGCTTCAAACATCTTATGTGACACAAACGGGATCCGCATGTAACAAATAACATATAGCAGCTACACTCACACCCTGACCCTTGATAAGCGCTTATCCATCCACTATCTATGACTATCAGGCTCAAATAATAACTTAATCAAATGCTAAAGTAATTATCATATAACAGAAAATATATCAAGTATAATTCTATGTGTACATATAAATTTATCAAATTAAGGATATATGCATCATATACAAACCTTATTTACTAATTACTAATACACAAATAAAGGTTAAAAACCCAAATTACAAGAAAAAGGATAAAAAGGAAACAACTGAGAACATCTATAAAAATATGGGTCAGAAGCGTTTTACACGGTGGTATGACATTGTCTTACCGCCTTGTAAGACACTTCACACGGGTGTAAGGCAAAGCCATACCGCCATGTGGCTCGACAGACCAATTATCCAGAGAGAGGTTACACGGCGGTATGGTCTATCCTTACCGCCGTGTGGCTGTTACACGGCGGTATGGGATGGCCTTACCGCCGTGTAAACACCCTCTGTCCCAGATTTCTAGAAAAACACAAGTAATTCCAGTTCAACATGCTATCATTTCACACAACCTTAACAATTATACATAAATTCTCATTCCAAAGATCATATCTATCACAAACCAAAGTAAAACACATATCCAAAATTACCTTTATCATGCTTAACATATATTTAAAATCCAACTCATAACCATGCTAAAACACATTCAAAAGGACATTTACATGGGTTTAAAACCCAGAAATCTATCTCATAATCATATAGATATACTTCTAAATCAACATGCAACCCACTATAACTATCTCATCACAAATCATGTACACAAATCAATAATATTCATACATTTTCATATACCCAACATTCACAAAACACATCAGCATTTAAACTCAAGAACATGATCCAAAGTAAGGATGGTAAAACACTCCCTAACCTGGTATGGAGCACAAAAATCCACAGACTTCAAGCTATAACTTTTCCTTTCCCTTTATCCTTTCTCTTTTCTTCAGATTCTTGCAACCAATCAAAATAATAACTCTATTAACCCATGAACATATCCTTTAAAGACCCAATCAATCCTGTAGAAGGAGAAGAAGAAGAAAACCCAAAGCAAACACAGCCACTTACCTCTTAGAATCCTTCAAAACTCAAAACCCTAGCTTAAGCATCAAAGATTAACACATGCAGAGTAAGGAAGAGCAGAAATGGAGAAGAGAAAGAAACGTGAGAGGCAAGGAAGTGGGCAAAAGCTGATGGCTTCTCCAGGAAGCCAAATTTCTATCTTCCCTCTCTCCATTCCCTTTCAAATCCCCATTAATGCACTCACCAAACTCCTCCACATGGCAGCCATGAATTGGCTCTCTTATTCAACTTTCTTGACTTTTGCTTCTCTTGTCTTTTAGTGACACACAAATACCATAATACCCTTTACTAATTCCCATAATTCCTAACATATATACCACTTCATTAGTCAATTACCAAAATACCCCTTCTTAATAAACCAAATACACATGCAATTTCTACTAGGCCATATTTGGGATGTGACAATAGGAATAGATATCACTGGGAAAATACACAAGAACATGATTAAGACTATTAGTAATAGACTAATAAACTAATAATGTATAATTATATGAAATAGAATTTAGTCAAGTTAAGTGACATTTGAGGATCTTGATGCCTTAATCTATATGATCATGTGTAGTATGAACAAGTATGCATAATTATGAGTTGAGATTAAGTTATACACATGTGAAGGATAATAAATGGAATGAGTTTGCTTAAGGAGAATATATATAGATGTGTAATCAAATGGGTTTGTGTGACGCGCGCCAAACATCGCGGCCTCCCGAGGGCCCGCTTTAAGGCGATCAGGAGAGGTTCATACAACTTGTAAGGTATTTATAAGTGCGTCCATTTTGGGCAACAATGAGGTTTCTTTGAGTCGCCACCCAATAGAACATTGGGAAGGGTCGTCTAGCCACAGCGAGCCTAAGACAGCGCATACATATCCATCTTGGGCTAGCCAGAGAGATCTTAGAGGTCTCAGCCTCTAACCCCTGGAGCCTAGGATTGTAAATTTAAGTCTTTTTGTGAGACTCAAGAGGTGTCTTGGAAGTCCTAGACCTCTCGCCTCATGGAGCCCCAAAGACCAGAGTGAGTTCGGGACTTCTCATTTATTCATACCTTGGTTAAATTTATAATTGAGTTTTGAATTTATTATTTCATCCCATTTCTCATACATTTAATGCAATTAATTAAAGCGCACAACATACATTTAAGAAAAGCGGTAAAAGCATAAGTAAAATAAAGCACATGTAAAAATATTACAATAAAACTAGGGGCGGAATACAACCCCTATTGTAAATAAAGTACAAAACATGCATAAATCGGGATATTCATAAAGAATGAGGACATTGGTCCTCGCATGCATATTTATTACAAAACAATTTTGATGTGATGACTTTGTTTTGGATGGAGAAAAACAAGGACATTGGTCGCATTTTTATTTAGGAAAAATTTCAAGTTAATTAATAAAAAATAATTTAGCGATTTTCTTTCTAGCGGGCCTAAATAAACAATTTTATAAGAAAAATATACATGGCAAAAATAAATGAAAAAACCAAAATAAATAAATATGTAACTCGAACGGGCCTCCTAGATCTCCCCGTGTGCTCGCAAAAATGCCCAAATAAAGAAAAAAAGTTTTGACATAAAAAACAAAACATAAACAAAATAATGTTAGTAATTAAAACAATTAAATCAATAATAAACGGTAAAATGAAATAAAATAGGATAAAAATATGATATCAAAATGACAATGGAATTAATATGTTAACAATAAAAATAAATGATAAAAAATGCATTGTAAATGACAAGTTAACTAAATGACGTGAATGAAATAAAATACAACATATTAATTAAATAATACATAAAAATATGAACATGATGAAAATAATGATGAAAACAAACAAGTAATTGAATAAACAATAAATATAACATGCAACAATGATAAAAGAGTGGTAAAAATGAATAACTAAAAGAATAATGAAAATAATTAAAACAATGACATGATTAATTTAATGTACTCATAATTAACATAAACCATTTATATGGCAAAAATGATTAACAAACATTAATTAATTATTTACAGGCTAAAAATAATGAGGAATCAAAATAAATTAAATTATTTAGATGTTAAGAATCAAAAGAAATCAATATTCACATGAATGAAAATAAAATCATATATAAACAATTAAATAGAACCAATATAAAATAAATACAATAAGTAAATAAATGAAAAAATAAATAAATCAATCAAAACAAAAAAAAATATACATGAATAAATAAAAAAAAATTAAAAATTGAGCCTAGAATATTTACCCTCAGAGTCAGATTTGATGAAGGTAAAAGATGATTTGATTTCCTTTGTTTGTGACTCTAACAATTTATGCTAGTAAAGATGATTTGAAATGATAAATGTTGGAATTTTATGCTAGTAAAAATAGGCTTAAAAAAACTAATAAAAAAAACTATTTGAGAACAAAGAATTAATTTCTTTACTCAAAGGAATTATTTTTATTGATTAAACCAAAAAAAAAACCTTGAGAAAGTTTAATGAAAAAACAAATGAGAAATAAAAACATAATTTTGAAAGTGAAAATTAATCTCTTATGTTTATGGAGAAAACAAAGAAATTAATTTGGAATAATCAAGAATTGAAAATCAATTTTCAATCTCCATTAATCCTTTTTAATTGAAAGAAAAAATCTGATATTTGAAAAAATTTTTTGGAAGAAAATCAAAGAAGAAGAGAGGAAAAACCCTTGAAAAATCTGATGAAAAAATAATTATGGAGGCTCCCCTTTTAATTTTTCTATCATTAAGAATATATAGGTTGGAGGAAAAAGTTGCCCTAATTCAATTAGGGCAAAAAGAATTTTATTTAAACTCAGTTTCCTTTATTATTGGTGATAAAATCAAGTTTTATTGATTAGTTATCTAAAAGAATATTTTAGAATTTAATTTAGACTAAAAAACCTTGATTTGGGGTGAAAAAAATCGAAATAGTGGTGAAAAAATCGGAAAAAGGGGCTTATTCAGACCCTTTAGCGATGCGAGGGGGAAGGGACGCCCTTCGCTATAGAGCGACGGGCGTCGTACGCAGCGACGCTGCCCGGATGCGCGGAAACCGCGCACTCCAGCGCGCGTACTTTTAGCGACGCGCAGCATTGGCGATGCTGCGCGTCGCCCTGGGCGCCTGCGAGCTGGGCTCCAGTGCGCCTGCACGTCGCCGCGCCCGACACTCGCGATCCGAATTTTTTTTATTTTAAAGTTTAAATTGACTAAAAATACTATAATTTTAAGGCCCCATTTTTCAAAATTAATTTTTAAAATATTTTTTTATTATTTTCCAATTTTTCACTCTAAAATGTAAATTTGACGAGGAAATCATCACTTTTAACCTTTTTAGTCTTTGAAGGCAATTATCATCATTGGGTAATCCTGATCAAGGCTTCTTGGGACCCGGTATCTACAGTTGCCCCCAATTTTGGGGAGGCTAGTGCGTGGGTGCAGAGGTGAGCCAAAATTCAGGAAAAGGAAAGAAGCGCGTACCTGAAGCGGCGACCTTCCTTTTGCTTCCCTAGGGAACACTGCTATGACTTGAAATATGAATATCCTCTCCGAGTTGCACTGAGTCGCTGACAAGACTACGAAATGCTAGGGACCATCCTCGGACGGTGATGCGCCGAGTCGCTACCAAGACTACAGAACGTGAAAGATAAATCGCACCAAGCCGCTAACAAGGTTACTAAAAGTGCGCTGCATGGAGTCGCTGACAAGACTACTAAACGTACAGGTGCTATTCGCTGATAGCGATGCGCCGAGCCACTGACAAGACTACTAAAAGTGCAGAACGAAAAAATCTCACCGAGCCGCTGACAAGGCTACAAAAAGTGCGCTGCACAGAGTCACTGACAAGACTACTAAACGTACAGGTGCTATCCGTAGATAGCGATGCGCCGAGCCACTGACAAGACTACTGAAAGCGCAGACCGAAAAATCGCACCGAGCCGCTGACAAGGCTACTAAAAGTGCACTGCATGGAGTCACTGACAAGACTACTAAACGTACAGGGTTCCATCCTAAAACGGTGATGCGCCGAGCCACTGACAAGGCTACTAAAAATGCACAAGTGAGATGCACCGAGTCACTACCAAGACTACCAAAAGTGCACGAAAGAACTACATCGAGCCACTACCAAGGCTACCAAAAGTGCACCATTCCATCTTCTGATGATGATGCGCCGAGTCGCTGACAACACTACGAAATGCAAAACCTGCTCTTTTGAGCTGCACCGAGTCTGCTACAGACTACCAAAAGTGCACTACACCGAGTCGCTGACAAGACTACTAAAAGTGCAGGGTTCCATCTTCTGATGGTGACTGTCGTCTTTTAGATATTTCCTGCAAAATTATGTGCACATAAATATATACAAGAAAACGTGTGCGTATGATATGAGATGCAAAATGCTTGCAAGAATGTATAGACCATGCCCCAGGTGGCCCAGGGTCTGCTAAGGGTATAGCTTGGTTGCTCCACCATGCCCCCGGAATCCAGAGGATTGTCATCTTGGCCTTAGGGATTCCGTCCCCAACAAGTTTTTTGAATGAGACATCCAGTACATCTTTGCCCCCCAGTCGATGATCATGTACCCAGGATCCTGATTCATGTCCCGTGCTACTTGTTATCTGATTGAAAGAAGATCATCTGAAGTAATGCCGCCTTATCGCTCTAGGCATCGAACGTCATTATTTTAAAGGTAGTGCGTCCCTTGTGGATTTTCACACTAGCTTTTCTTTACAGGAAATGCATCCTTTCGGATTTTCACATAACCCTGTGCCTTATTTTTTGCCTGGAATGGACCCAACCCAATCTAGCGGCTTTTGTTTATTTCAGTTTTTTGTAGGGCAGACTGCCTGTTTCCAGGTTTTCACCCTACCCTTTGGCCTAACTTTTGCTTAGAGTGCCAGTTACGGTTTTCATCCCTAACGGCCTTCTTTTTTATTTTTTATTTTATTTTTTTAAGGAACTACTGGAGAAAGCGATTATCAAAATAATTGCCCGAAGGTGGCCAACATATATCCACTTAGACATCTTTCGACACCAAGACTATACAATAGTCATTAGATAGATAAATGATACATTTCTTTTTTTAAGACAGAACTAAAAGAACAATGAAAATGTATTCTTTTATTCATTGCAGGATTGAGTACATTTCTATATGATTTCATCATACATGGTTCTCATTTGACAGGAATTCAAAAGAAACACAAGACTACACCTAATCTCGGAATAGATCTTGTAAGCATCAAACTGCTGTTATCAATTGGCCCTCTCGGGCTTTCTCGATTGAACATTTTCTCTTGGCCCTTAATTTTTGCCCAGGATGCCTTTTTTCGATTTTCACCCTGATAGGGCGCCCAATTTTAGCAAGGCCGCCTTTTTTCAGTTTTCGACCTGCAGGGCATTTATTCTCTTCTTTTTATTTTTGGTCTTTAGCCATGAAACCTTTTTAGCCTATTGACATTGACCGGGTCCTTGAACTCATTCCCATCGCTATCTGCCAAGATTGCTGCTCCTTTTGTTAGCAACTTCTTTAAAACGAACCGACCTTCCCAGGTTGGCCTGAATTTTCCTCGTATGTCGAGCACTCCTGGCCTCATCATCTTAAAGACCAAATCCCCCTCCTTCAATGGGTGCTTTCGTACTTTCTTGCCAAATGACCGAGCTAACCTCTTTTGGTAAACCTGATTGTGATAATAGGCCCGTAACCTATCTTCATCCAACAGATTCAGCTGCAACAATCGCTGTTGTGCCCATTCTGCCTCTGGAATCTCTGCTTCCATGACTACCAATAAAGACTTCAATTCAATTTCAACCGGCTGGACCGCTTCGGTTCCATATACCAGAGAGAATGGTGTCGCCCCCGTAGAAGTCCTGACTATGGTTCTATAACCCCAAAGCGCAAAAGGTAACTTTTTTGCCCAGTCTTTATAGCTCTGAACCATCTTTGCCAATATCCTCTTCACGTTCTTGTTCGCTGCTTCAACAGCACCATTGGCCTAAGGACGGTAGGGAGAAGACTTATGATGCTGGATTCCATATTTCTGGAGCATCTATTTAGTTTCTACCAAGAATTGTACCCCATTATCAGACACAATATGATGCGGGAGACCATATCTGCATATCAAATTCCGCTCGATGAACTTAGCCATGTCCCTTGCATTAACTTTCTTAAAAGATTCAGCTTCAACCCACTTAGTGAAGTAGTCAATGGCAACTATAATGAACCTGTGCCCATTAGAAGCTGTAGGACGGATCTCCCTATGATATCTATCCCCCAAGCTGCAAATGGCCATGGAGAAGTCAAGTTATGCAGCTATGAGATCGGCACGTGCCTCAAATTTGAGTATTGCTGGCATAACTGGCATTGCTTCACATATTTCGAACAATCTGTATCCATTGTGAGGCAATAGAATCCTTGGCACATGATCTTCTTTGCTAAGGCTAAGCCATTCATGTGAGCTCCACAGACCGCAACATGAACCTCCTCCATAACTCTCTCCACTTCTTTCGCTGCCAAGCATCTTAACTTGATACCATCCACTTGCCTTTTATACAATGTGCCATTTGCGCTAATGAACTGAGTGGATAGCTTTCGAATCATTCTTTGGTCTTTCTCCATGGCTTCTTCTGGAAAAACTGACTTTTCTAAATAATTCTGAATGTCATAGTACCAAGGGTTTCCATCGGTGGCCTCAACATCAATCACCTGCTCAGCTTCAAAGCAAGGCCTTTCTGAGCTAGAAATCAGCACGGGTTTCATAGTAATTCCTGTTGGATTATCCCACATAGACACGAATATCGCCAGAGCATCAGCCAACTGATTTTCATCTCTAGGGATAAAGCGAAAAGTGCAAGTGTCGAACTGGCTACATAGCATTCTAGAGCGTTTCACATAAGGCAATAGCCTCTCTTCCTTGACTGACCACTCCCCTTTGATCTGATGAATTACTAAGGAAGAATCTCCGAATACTTCTGTAATCTTTGCTCCCAGGGCGAGCAGAGCTTCCAATCCAAAGATGCAAACCTCGTATTCTGCTTCATTATTGGTAGCCTTATACCTCAGCTTCTTTGCTAATGGTAGCTTTTCACCATCCGGGGTCGTAAGAATAACTCCTGCTCCTGCCCCTTTACTGTTGACTACTCCATCGAACAACAACTGCCACCCTTGCACCGCTATGGCCGTGACATCTTCATCTGGAAAAATGTACTCAAACTGATCTCCCTCAATAGGATGCTCGGCTAAGAACTCTGCTACGGCTCTTCCCTTAATGGTTTTCTTGGTTATGTATTCAATGTCGAACTCCTGCAACAATAGTAACCATCTCCTCATTTTCCCTAGTAGAGAGGGTGCTTCCTAAAGATACCTAAGAGGGTTATGCTTGGAAACCGCCTGTACCCTGAAGGAATGAAAGTAATGTCGCAACTTCTTAGAAGCTCAGATAACTGCCAAGCAAATCTTCTCTACCTCAATATATCTGGCTTCATACGGTAAGAACTTTTTGCTAAGATAGTAAACTGCAAACTCCACACCAAAATCATCTTCCTTAGCCATCATAGCACCCACTGAATTATCCTTTACAGCCAGATACAGGATTAGTGGTTTGGCACGGCGTGGTGGTCTTAAGACTGGCGAATTTAAGAGATAATCCTTAATGGTGTCAAAGGCTAACTGACAATCATCATTCCATACCACAGGCTGGTTCTTCCTTAGAAGTTTGAAAATGGGCTCACATACCAAAGCCAGCTTGGTAATGAACCAGCTGATATACTGAAGCTTTCCCAGGAAACTCCTAACCTCCTTTTCCTTTTGAGGCACTGGCATCTCTCTAATGGCTCTAACCTTATCAGGATCTACCTCGATTCCCCTCTAGCTAACTACATGGCCCAACAACTTTCCTGAGGTAACTCCAAAAATGCACTTCTTGGGATTGAGGCGCAGATCATACTTGCTAATCCTTTGAAAGAACTTTTCTAAAGCCTCAAAGTGACCTTCTCTGGTAGCCGACTTAATCATCATGTCATCGACGTACACTTCCACCTCTTTGTGGATCAAATCATTAAGAACCCTGGTAGCCATCCTCTGGTAAGTTGCTCCCGCATTTTTTAAACCAAAAGGCATAACTCGGTAGGCATATGTTCCCCACTCGGTAATGAAGGCCGTCTTAATCCGATCCACTATCTTATTAAGGATTTTATTGTACCCCACGTATCCATCCACAAAGCTGTACATCATGCAAGCAGCAGCACTATCTACCAGCACATCAATATGAGGTAGAGGGAAATTGTCTTTCGGGCAAGCTTTGTTCAGATCCCAATAATCCACGCATACTCGAACTTTTCCATCCTTCTTAGCCACGGGAACCACGTTAGCTAACCATGTTGGGTATTGAACCTCTATCAGGAACTTAGCCTCAATTTGCTTATGGATCTCCTCTTTTACTTTCTGCGCCCATTTTGGCCTTAGTCTCCAGAGCTTTTGCTTAACTTGTTTAAACTCTGGGTAAGTTGGGATTACATTCTCGACGATATCTCGATCGATTCCTGGCATATCCTCGTAGGTCCAAGCAAAGACTTTTTGATATTTTTTTAATATTCTCTCAAATTTTACCCTCTCTTCAGGAGTTATGTCTGATGCTATCAAAATTTCCTTTGGATTCTCCAAAGTTCTGAGATTAAATGCAGTTGTGCCAGTTGAATTAATATCAAAAATGAATGCATCATGCTTATGATCATGCGAAATGAAATCATCAGAAACATCACACAAGTAAACAAAGTTGTTCATCTCATTAACATAATCAGAAACATTAACATTGTTATTAAAAAGTTTTGGTATAAAAAGAGCATCTAAATAATTATCATCTTTATCTCCTGCCGATGCCGATGCTGTGGCCGACTGTACTTTGGCTCCTTGACTTGGAGGCTTTTCAACTATCTCTGGTGAAATCTTGAGACCTTCAAACTTTGACTCTGGCTCTACCATCTTCTCCTTCCCTTTGAGTTTAGTGGCCAACAGCTTATCAGTTACAATCTCTTCGGGCTCATCCCTGTCCTAGATGCTGCATTGGGTCATAATCTCTTCATCCCAGAAGTTTTCTATAGTCTTAATAACTCTAACCTCCCAGTCGAAGACATCATTAAAAATTTTGAAACTCGGGATGATGTTCCCATCTAGCCACTGTGGCTCCTCTTCTCCAGCATAAGCACAAACCAAGGATGCTGACATAAAGCTCTCTGAAATGTGGGGAATCTTCTCTGACAGTTTCTTCTTATCATACTCTCCTTTGTAGCCTAACCCTTTCCGATCTTTCTGGCTACGCGAAGTGATGACATCCTGCCGCCCTTGTGATTATTTGCCCAAACCAGCCCCTAGGAGGAAGTGCATCTTCTTTAGCATGTTCACCACTTGATGGCTACCTTCTAGGGTTTGCTCTTCTCCAATCATTGATACATGAAAGCCACTAAATGGTTTATTAGAGATCTCAAAGGCAGACACTTGGTTTTCTCTTTCTGCTTTAATGGTCACCACCCCCCCTTCGTGAGGTATGTTAATCATTTGGTGTAAAGTGGATAGCACTCCCCCCAATCTATAGAACCACAGTCTTCCAAGTAAAGCCGAGAAATTTGCTGGGATGGGTAAGACCACAAACTCTGTTTCTATCTCTACGGATCCAGTCCTGATAACAGCTTTGAAAGTTCCCGATGCCTGCCTCCTAGAATTATCGTAAGCTGTGATGGTCAGGTCAGACATACTCAGCATGCTTTTATTTAACCCAAAGGCTTGAAGCGCCAATAAAGGATAGACATTTATTGATGACCCATCGTCAACCATAACGCAAGCAGTGTGCTTGCCGTTAATCTGTGCTTTGATATATAATGGCCAGTTATGGCTACGACCCTCAGCTGGCAAATCTGCATCAGAAAACACCAGTTTCTCCCCAGATCCCCCTTTAACAAGGTCTAGCAGCTCAGATGAAGAAATTGTAGTGGCTATAGTGGACACACTTAATGCTTCGACCAACTTCTGTCTGTGAGAGGGGGACTGTCTCAAGAGGTCCCAAATGGATATCTTAGCCGTGGTCTTTTTCAGCTGCTTCACTGTAGGACTTTCTTCCGGCTCCTTCTCTGTGGTTGCTTGCACTAGGTCCTGTTGCTTCTCAACTTTTGGGATCACTCTCCCACTTCTTGTTACTGCCTCTACTCTTTCCTCCTCCTCTGAATCCCATGGATCCATGAATTCTCCATCTTTCTCTTCATCTTCTTCATCTCCACTCTCACTAGTGGACAAACAATCTATCGTCGCCACGAGAATCCCTTCTTCACTTGCCTCAGGGCGAGTGATAGCGATGTACTCATTTTCGTATAAATCTTGCATCACATACCATTCATGTAGGCTCGATCCAATCATAAAGACTGGCGGTGGCACGGCATTATAATTAGACTTCTTTTTGCTCTCTCTCTTTTCAGGATCGGTGTTCTGCTTACTATCGATTAGATCCTAAATTAGGTGCCTCAGCCTAAAACAATTGTCAGTCAGATGTTCGGTATGTTGGTGAAAGTCGCAATACTCATTCTCTTTGTGCCCTAGCTGCCCTTGTGTCCTAGCTGGCCTAGGTGGTAGGGGTTGTAGTTTCCCCTCCTTTATCAATCTTTTCAAAACCCATAATAATGGCCGACTGTGATGCGCGCCGGATGTCCACTCGGCCGCCCCTATGACCGCCCGCTTGAGGGCGATCGAGCAATTGAGGGTCCGCTAACAGCTTGTAATAAATCACAAGTGCGTCTATGTTGGGCAACAAGGAGGTTTCATAGAGTCGCCACCCAATACAACATTGGGAAAGTTTCTCTCGCCTCGGAGAGCCTAAGACTGCGCTTAGTATCCATTTTGGGCCAACCAAAGTGGTCTTGGAGGGTTAACCTCTCGCCCTATGGAGCCTAGGATTAACGCCAAAATCTCGTGACACAAGAGGTGTCTTGGAGGGTAAACCTCTCGCCTCTTTGAGCCCAAAGATCAGAGCGGGGTTCGGGACTTCACATCTATTTCTACCTCGATTATTTTATGATCAAATTTTAATTATCATTAATTTGCTCTCTCTCCACACGATGCAATTGATTTAAGGCGCATTCATTCACGTTTGGAAAGCAGTAAATGAGCAAGTAATGAAAGCAATAAATTACAATAATACAAGGAACAGAATACAACTCCCTTTTATAAATGTGCGATACATACACAAATCAGGGCATTGCTTATTTTGAGGACTTTGGTCCTCGCATGCATCATTATCAAAAATGGCTATTTTTATTTTGAGGATTTTTATTGGATAAAAATAGGACATTGGGTCCTTGCTTTTATGAAAACCTCTTTTTATTGAATATAAAACATTAATCAATTTTATATTTAACGGGACACAAAGAGGGCATATACATGTGCATAAAATAAATAATGAATAAATAAATAAAGGGAATAACCAAGAGGGTTAGAAAACTAAATCGGACGGAATCCTCCGAGAATGGTAGATCACCCCCCGAGCTCAGGACAGTCCAAGGAAATCAATGTATACTCACAGAAGGTTAAAAGATGTTAATACATGAAAGCTCAACATAAATGAAGTTAAAAAGACTTGAAAGAAATAGAAAAGATTTGGAAAAGTGGAGACAGGACCTAGCGACGGCCCCTGTCGAGTGACTGACGGGCGTCCGTTGGTGACCAACATATCCCGTCGCTCACTCAAGAGAGAGGGCGTCTGTAGGTGAGGTGACCGACGGGCGTCGGTGAGATAGATGACCCGTCGGTCACCACTGCCTCCGAAAATAAACAGTGAAAAACTCTTTTTTCGAAGCAAAAATGGATTTTTATCACAAAATGAGATGAAGGGGATCAAAATAAAGAAAAGTGAAAGTAAAAAGCCAACAAAACAGCAAAGATAAAGAATAAAGATGAAATAACACGGAGAATAAGTTCAGAATATTTACCCTCAGATAATGTTTTAGTGAGATTCTTGGTGTTGATTAGAGTCCCGCACGTTCCGCGAGAAATGAAATGAAGGATCAAAGAGAGGAAAATAAATTATTTCCTTCTTAATCCTTCAACAGATTGGCTTTGGAATCAAAAACCCAAAGAAAACTAATTAGTTTTAGTTCATTTTTAACGGTTTGATCCTCTAATTAAAAGAATTTCCTTGATGTGTGATTGCTGCAAGAGAGAGAAAACACGCTTGAAATTCGGCGGAGTTTCCCCTCTTGAAAATTTATGGAACCCTTTTTATGAAGAAATTCAAAGCTTTTATAGGCCAGACACGACCGACTGGCGTCGGATGTGGAGACGGCCATCAGAAGAATCCTTCTGACACAAGGATTAATTCAACGGCCCTGCCATTTCCACCGACGGATGTCGGAGAGGTTGCGTGCTCCAAAAAACCAGCTGGCGTGCTCCGAAAAAAGCGGGTCCGTCCGATGGGCATCGGAAAAAACCATAGGCCGTCTGTGACCCTAAGCGAAGGGCTGGCCTCTCACAGATGGGCTGACCGTCCATCGAGGAAAACATACTTTTTGACTCAAAAATTCCCGTTCTTCCCCCCTCTGCCTACAAAAGGTTAAAAGACTCATTTCTCGTGGAGTATGGGACTAAAATCTCCCAATCCAAAACATTTGTGAAGGTTCGGATACTGATTTCATCATAGGGCAATCTCTGATCCGGACCGCTCCAGGACACGGTGCCTACAGTTGCCCCCAGGTTTGGGGAAACTAGGGCACAAACGCCTAGATGAGCTAAAACTGAGAGAAAGGACAGAAAGGAAGAAAGCGTACCTATGGCAGTTCTCACCTTCTATGCCTTTTATCGGGTAGACCTCATCTCAGTCTGTTCGACGATGTGAAGATATACCTATCTGCCTCGTTTCGACCTGTAGGTGTTGGTGAGATATAGCATTCTCTAGCCACAATCTAGATATTAAGAGCAGTGTTTCTCTAACCGCAACTTCTGCTTCAGCTGGCCTCGTCTCGGCTTGCGCAGGGTTGAGGAGATGTAGCACTCTCTGACTACAAATCCGCTGTGAAGAGCAGTGTTTCTCTACCTGCAACTTCGATTTCTATTGGCCTCGTCTCGGCTTGCGCAGGGCTGAGGAGATGTAGCACTCTCTGACTACAAATCCGCTGTGAAGAGCAGTGTTTCTCTAACTGCAACTTCGATTTCTGCTGGCCTCGTCTCGGCTTGCGCAGGGCTGAGGAGATGTAGCACTCTCTGACTACAAATCCGCTATGAAGAGCAGTGTTTCTCTAACTGCAACTTCGATTTCTGCTAGTCTCGTCTCGGCTTGCGCAGGGCTGAGGAGATGTAGCACTCTCTGACTACAAATCCGCTGTGAAGAGCAGTGTTCCTCTAACTGCAACTTCGACATGAAGAGCAGTGTTCTCTAACTGCAACTTCGATATGAAGAGTAGTGTTCTCTAACTGCAACTTCGATATGAAGAGATGCGGTGTTCTCTAACCATAGTCTCAGTGTGAAGAGTAGTGTTTTCTAACTGCAACTTCGGTTGTTGAAGTTCCCTTGCTAACCCTCATCCGATCTGGAAGGTGCGTAGCACTTTCTGGCTGCCACGTGAACTGTGAGATGAGGTACTCTCTGACCATAATCTCAATTTTGTAGAGGAGGAGACCTCGCTGGGTTCCCCATTTCAAGAAGACATGAATCTTAGGCGCCCTTGTTTCGGACTTCTAAGCGATGCTTGTGCTCTGATCGATGTTTCTCTGTACCTGTGTGATAAAAGGTTTTGCTAATTCATGTTTAAGTTGTTATCTTTTAACATGTCCATGGATGGCGTGGTTTTGCTTTATCTACCATGTCATGTTTCATTTATATTCTTTTCTATTGAGTTGTCATTCATCATTTTTCATCATTTTTCTTATTGAGCAAATGTGAAAACATGTGTTCATCTATAATATGAATGAATCATAAGTAACTGAATAAATGCATAAAACTGAAAACAAAAGTTTTTCACTAGAAATATCTGTTTTTGTACAATGCATATACAAAGTGAAAATACAAAAGTGACTCCCTGAACATCAGAGAGGTGTGTAGTCAGAGGGCTCATCAGGATCCTCGTCATCTGATATGTGCACTGTCCCTGGCGGAGGTGGAGGTGGAGCTGGCTGTGCCGGAGGTGGAGGCTGAGCCGTGGAGGGTCCTGCCTCAGCATCATGGGCCCGTCTGAATCTAATCTGAGCATAGCCATCCAAGAAGGGCTAAGTACAAGTCCTCATAAACCTTAAGGTCTCTGAAACTGTGCCTCCTAGCTTCTTGAAGGCCTGGCTCATCTCAATGGTCTGCCCGCTGGCGGCCTTCCTCATCTGCTCTAGGTGCTGTTCTGTCTGCTCTCTGAACTCCCTCATGGTCTGGACAAGGGTGGGAGAATCCCCTCTATCGCCTGGACCTGGGATCTCAGAGAGTCGAGTGACTCGTCGATCATCTGTAGGGTCATATCAACCCTCAGAGACGTCCGGTCCTGAGATGTCCTCATCTCATGAGCGAGCTGCTGCCTAAGCTCCCTCTGGCCCTGCGTGATCTGCTCTATCAGCCTCGCCTGCTCGTCTCTGAAAGCCTCTAGGACCTGAGCCTGCTCTCGCGCTGTGTGCTCGATATAATTTGCCTGCTCCTGAACCAACCGCTCTATCCCCCGAGACTGCTGATGAATAGCAGCCTGCTGACGGTCTAACCTCTCGAGTATAGCTCTATCTCTCTCATCCTGCCGTCGCTTCAAGGCTGCGAACATGGAAGTGAGGAGCTGGGAGAAGTCAGGCTGTGCTGGCTCTGGCGGCGGGGCTACGGAGGTGGATGCCCCTGGGTAGCCCCGAAAATATGGGTGATACCTCTCGGGGGGCCCGTGGGTAGACCTCTGTACCCTAATGCATGGCGATGGAACAGGCGTCGGCGCTCTGGATGCTTGTGAAGCCGCAAAGAGCTCGTCCATAGTGAACTCCATGTCGAAATCCGACGGGGTCCTGGGCTGCTCCTGCTGTGGTGGCAGTGGCACAGTCTGAGGCTGAGGCTGAGGAGGCTGAGGAGGTTGCTGCTCCGGCTTGGGTAGAGGATGCTGAGGAGGCTGCGGCTCTGGCTGTGGAGGCTGCTGCTCTAGCTCAGGCTCTGGCTGCTCCTGGTCTGGACCCAAAGGTGGAAGGGAGAACATCCGCCTGGTCTCGGGGATGGATAGCACTCTCTAAGCCTCTGCCTGTCCTGATATCTGGGAGATCATCGCCATCTGCACCGCCGCTGCGGCATCCACATGGATCCCCTCATCCAAGGGTCCTCTCAACCTGTCCGGGGCGACTCCTAACCCCAAGAGCAACCGGGTGATGACTCCTCCCACTATCACCACTGGTGTCAGTCCTCTGCAAACAATGACCAAGTTAGCCAAGATCTCATGGCTAACGTTGAGGCGTTGGCCTTCCACCATAGCCCATAGGCTCTAGATCTCGGCCGCATTAAGCGACCCTGGAGTACCAGCTCGACCAAGGTACGAACTGGATAGCACTCTGTGCAGGTACCAGAGTGCCTGAGACACCAGTACGGTGCTCTTTGCTGTATCATGATCATACAGCACTCCCGGTAAGGCAATGGCCGCCCAGTGGGCGCGTCTCACCGCTCGCCGTGGGATCTCGACCCCCTCCTCTGTGGGAAGCCCCATGGCCTGCGCGAACCTCTGCCTGGTAATACTGAAGTGCTGGCCATCGAACCAGAACTGGACCACCCCTGGCTCTGTATCTGATCTCTGAAAACTGCTATAATGGAGGGTGGCTAGGACCTGGCGAGTAGCCTCTGGGAAGGTCCGGAAAGCGGGGTCAAGGAACTCTGTCCATTCAGCGCCCTTAACAAGTATGTCGACCTCCGGGGCCAGCCTTAGGGCCTCTAGGAATGGCCGGGACACGAAGCGGCTAGCTCGAATCTCCACCTGAGCCAGCGCTCTATATCTCTGAGCCGACTCATCGTCCATCCAAGCCGGAACGACGACCTCGGGCTGGGCCTGTGGTGTTCTGCGTCTAGGAGGCATCCTACAAAAGAAATATTAGATGGTGAAAATTTGACAAACATGCATTATTAGGCTTGTTTTCGAGGTGAAAACCCATTTAGGCCTCACCCGAGCAACAGCGGCCCGAATGCGCGGTAGGAAAAAAATAGATAATAAATGAAAAGGGGCGAACGTCCTGTCAAGGGATGTTGCCCAGTATGCTTCGTACATATCAAAACAGGGTAAACATGCAATCGGCATGGAAATATTTAAAGCGAATAAAAATGGGCTTCCTAGACCCCAAGGTATGCATTATACACAAAAATATTCAATTTTAGAATAAAAAATGAAAATTTGTGCAGCACCTCGGCAAGGGTGTGCCCAACCACCTGCATAAAAAAGGCATCAAACTAGGCCTCAGGCCTCAACAACAATATTAAGATAAAAATGGGACGAACCCCAGCAAGAGTGTGCCCCCAACAACACAAAATAAATTGCCTCAGGCCTCAACAACAATATATATGTAACACCCCCATCGCCGTCCCTATTGGAAGGACGCCGACGGATGCGCTACACGACGCTCACACATACAGATATACACATGCACAATGTGGAAGCATACATTCATACATAACATACATACGAAAATACGGGTGAATTAAAAACTTACCTTACCTGAGGCACAGACTGAACATGCAATAACTCACGCACACGCAGACGCTAAGCAGAAGCATACACAAAAGCATACATAAGACCAATCAACGGAAGCATAATCGAAATAATAAAACAAAGGAATAACTAAACATAAAAACATACTAACTATTACATTCCCAAAAGAAAACTCAAGATCAAAACATAATTAATTACATATACAATACTACAGAATTACAAAAGCTGAAATACAGAAGCTGAACAAAATACAGAACTTCTAACTCCTACGTGGCTGACCTTGCAGAAGCGCGACTCGAACAGAACCAAACCTGCCACCTGCACGGAAAGGAAATCCGTGCTAAGCGATAAACGCTTAGTGGGGAGAACACACAAGAGTATGGACGGCCATTCACAATGGTCGTCAAGGCAAAACACATTCAAATGGCAAATGTGGATATTCATAACATATAAATAATTAGGCTTGCATAATAAAGGCATTCATTTCAATCCTCACAATCAAACCATAAACTCATGTCCAGGATAGACCAAAATAGACATAATACAATACACAATACAAGCATCATCATGCTGAACTACATACTATATCACATGCATAAACCTACCTGGGCAGCAAATCTCAACATCTTACAGTGCGGAGTCACATGAGCTTTACACAAGCAATTGACATAGCTAAGCACCCACGCATGAATTGACAACCAAACCATCATGTTAAGAATACTAGCTAACCAACATACTTAGACATGCTAAACACACACACTAGTCAAATATACAACGGATAACATTTAGAGCATCACAATTTAGACATGCTAAACACACACACTAGTCAAAATCCAAGGTACAAAATCCAAAGCATCATATTACCGCTGCGCAACTCTCATAAATAAAGTATCAAGCGAAAACACTCTAATAGCGGAGACTGAAAGCATAATCACATAACATTACATTCATATCATCAACATGCAGAAAGTACAGAAATCATCACCTACTTACCATCACAACTGCTTCGGTTCACATGCTAATATACATAACAAAACTATGCTTAAGTCACATACATAAATACTCTAGTCGAATCATATTCAAAGCATTCAGAAACTTATAACAAATCACATGACAAGTACGGATAATCATATTAGATATAAAGTCATGCTTACTTAAAACAGACATACATTCTGAAGCCCATAGTCACATTCATATACATATAAACTGATTTCTGAAATCCTTATCATGCTCAAACGGATATCATATTCTTATAGTTATTTCAAAGTAACACAAACCAGTAAAGTACCTGCTGACTCACAATAGTGGATAACGAGTGTACTGATTAGTACCTTACGGGTACAAGTCGCCCAAAGGGTACCTTACGGGTACGAATCGAAAACCATTTATTTGTCACAAAAGCATTTTACTGATAGGGGATCTTAACTGCTAGAGTTAGCCTTAATTGTGCCCAGAGTTCAGAATACCTCGTGTATTTTATAGAGTTTTGAGTTAATTCTCCTTACGCAAAGTACTATGAACAGCATCCAGAGTTACTCGTATCCACCATGAAAGGAATTCAGGCTTACTAATATGGTATAGTGAACATGAAATGATTTAGAAGATTGTTCTATTTAAATGTTATAGCACTTGAGAAGTATTGCATGAATGGGAGCACATGACTCTTGTGTATTTGAATAAATGATTTGTATATGTGTGACAAGATTATGCGTGTGACATTTGATTTTGTCATATGAAATGTGTGATATATGTGTGACTTCGTAAAGAAGTCATTTGCATTATTTTCATCCCCACTAAGCGTTATCACTTAGCACGGATGTTTATTTCCATGTAGGTACAGGTTCGGAATAGTGAGAGCGTGCATCTGCAGGTCAAGGCCACTAGGAGCTTTTGTTACATCTTTTTGTATAAGATAGTAATAGAGTTTCTTACATTTTGAGTAACATCATTATGTACATAGGAAGTATAGTATTGACATGTAAAAGTTAACTGTTATATATATGTGTACCGAAAATGAATATGTAACAAGTATAAAGCTTTTGTATTATGTACAGTTTATATATATGTTATAAGAGCTCTTCTTTTTGTTTGGCCCAAATTATTCTTATCTTTTAATATTAATGTTCCGCTATGGTATATGTATATGTATACGTATGTAGCCGCGTGGCGCCCCGATATTCCTTATTGGGGGTATGGGGGTGTTGCATTTAGTGGTATCAGAGCATAGGTTAGAGGTTCTGGTCTATAAGATGTAGAGTATAGGTTAATGTCAGAGTTTGTCTAGAGTTGTGGCCTAATGCAGATGTCGTTTGTGTAAAGTATAGATGGAGTCCGACTCGCGTGAGAGCATAGAAGAGACAGCGGCAGATGTGAATTGGTAAGAGTTTGAGGTGACACTCTGTATTCCTGTCAGCTATCTCCTTGAATCATGTGCACATAAGCATAGTGAAACATGAGGATGGGAAAAGGGCATTATAGTAGCTTACATTGCATTTTCGCATCATCTCGTATGCATAAATCATTACATGACCATTTCATCCGCATCCCTCATTTATATGTGAAAAGAATCATTGTATGCGTTTCATTGAGAAAAGCTGACAGGATATACATTGAGTGCTTAATGCTTAGATGAAGTATGGACTTAAGTGCAGTGCGTTAAGGAAAGTGTGAAGTATGTACGATTTGATAGCTGAATGGTATAAGTGATAGCGATTCAGAGATCTGTTTAAGGATTTACCTGTGCAAGTGATTAGCGGGGAAATTTTGAGGACGAAATTTCTTAAGGGGGAGAGATTTGTAACACCCAAAAGTGGCCCTAGAAGAATTACGGAGTTTTGTTCGGAAAAGTAGGTGTTGTGTGTGAGAGTTCTGTCGCGAGCGCGACGATTGTCGCGGGTGCGACGGAACACTCCAGTGGTTTTCCAACTACAGCTGGTTAGAGTGGATGTGAGCGTTCTATCGCGAGCGCGACAGAACCCTCTCGTGAGATGCTTGCACAAGTGGGTTTTAAGAGACCTTGTGACGGGTTTTGTGACAAGTGTTATCACAGAAGAGTGACAAGTGGCGGCATAAGAGTTTGACAAGTGGCATTGTAGGAGTGTGCCAAGTGTCATTTTAGGGAAGAGACACTTGGCTTGGCTTAGTTTGGCTTGACTTGGTTTGGGTTGGCTTGGCTTGGTTTGGCTTGGCTTGGCTTGGCTTGGCTTAAGATATGGATGGATTAAATGAGATGGTTGGCATTTATGGCTTGTAGGTGGCAATTAGTGTAAGAGGATTTGGCTTTAGTTGTTGGAAAAGAGTTGACCGGCCACTTTCCTACTCCCATTTTTCAATTTCTACATTTGGCCTTATAATTATCCTTTTCATTTTCTTTGCTCTTAGTTGCCGTGTCCCTCCTTCTTGCCATTTCTTTGTTTTTCTTCTTCATCCATTTGCTTTGTTATATATGAGAACCACTTGGATTGGTTAAAGAGAGTGTAGAAGGGGCTTGATTAGGTCTCTTCGAAAGGTAAACTAGATTTGTTTTCCGATCTGACCTCCTTTTCTCTTTGTTTTTGATTTAAAGTGAAAAGAGGGTTAACCTAAGTGTTTTGGTCTTGTTTTGCATGAGAGTTATGGACAAGGGAAAGGAGAAGCTCGGAATCAATTAGAGAGAAGCGGTTAAGTCGCCTAAGGTAGGGATCACGTGCGAATCTCTTTTTATTGCCTGTAGTGAGCTCACGATATATGTATACATGTTTGCGATCATGTTTTGAATCATGGTGTATGAGTTTTGGATGTGTTAAATGGTTTTCATATGGTTTTGTATGTAAAAAGTGATTTTAGAGAAATTCTGTTTGGGTTTCATTAGACCTTTGAATATACTTTTTGTCATAAGTTGAGTTACAGAGCTTCTATTGTGTTGAATCAAAATGCATCTGAAAGCTAAGATCCATAGCTAAAAGTGTGTAATAGGGAGCTGGAGCTAGTTCTGGCCCTATGATACTCGAAATTGTTAAAGACCATAGCATCCCTGTTTGGGCCGGGTGACTTGAACATTATAGGTTGTTTAGATCATAACTCAAGTTATCGATGTCAAAATGACCTGAATATTGTCCCATTTGAAATGTAGCATCCTAAGGAACATTTTTTAAGAAGGGAGTTTTGCATAAAAATGTCGTTTCAATATCCGTTTAGTCTGAACAAAATTGATGTTGTTGGGTTTTTGTCTGGATTTCCGTGGCTCTGTAACTAGTAGTGACGACTGTCACGAGTCGTGACAGTAGGCCCCTGTCACTAGTAGTGACGACTGTCACGAGTCGTGACAGCAGCTTACTATCACTAGTAGTGACATCTGTCACGAGTAGTGACAACCTCCACCCCTTCTATTTTGACCATTTTATGTGTTTTTCTTCCCGAATTGAACCCGTATTGCACTCGAACTTCAGGGTAAGTTCCTATAGCATGTCCAACTCATATTTAACCCTATCAAATGAGCATATGAATGTTCCCAATTGACATTATATGTAAATAATAGTATGATATAAGAGTTTATGAGTGGAATTAAATGTTATATGTTTTTAACTATTAAACATGATTAATTACGTTAGTACATGAGTTAATTATCCTTGAATTTGATGAGTGCACTTGAATTATAATCCTTGCTTGGTATCAAAGTAGAGTATAATCGAGTTGTTTCTTTTGAGCCTGATTACCGTTATAGTGGATAGATAAGCATGCTTAAAAAGGTTTAGAGTGCAGCTGCTAGAGTTAGCCTTAATTGTGCCCAGAGTTCGGAATACCTCGTGTATTTCATAGAGTTTTGAGTTAATTCTCCATACGCAAATTACTATGAACAGTATCCAGAGTTACCTGTATCCACCATGAAAGGAATTCAGGCTTACTAATATGGTATAGTGAACATGAAATGATTTAGAAGATTGTTCTGTTTAAATGTTATAGCACATGAGAAGTATTGCATGAATGGGAGCACATGACTCTTGTGTATTTGAATAAATAATTTGTGTATGTGTGACAAGATTATGCGTGTGACATTTGATTTTGTCATATGAAATGTGTGATATATGTGTGACTTCGTAAAGAAGTCCTTTGCATTATTTTCATCCCCACTAAGCGTTATCGCTTAGCACGGATGTTTATTTCCTTGTAGGTACAGGTTCGGAACAGTGAGAGTGTGCATCTGCAGGTCAAGGCCACTAGAAGCTTTTGTTACATCTTTTTGTATAAGATAGTAATAGAGTTTCTTACATTTTGAGTAGCATCATTATGTAAATAAGAAGTATAGTATTGACATGTAAAAGTTAACTGTTATATATATGTGTACCGAAAATGAATATGTAACAAGTATAAGGCTTTTGTATTATGTACAGTTTATATATATGTTATAAGAGCTCTTCTTTTTTCTGGGCCCAAATTATTCTTATCTTTTAATATTAATGTTCCGCTACGGTATATGTATATGTATACGTATGTAGCCGCGTGGCGCCCCGATATTCCTTACCGGGGGTATGGGGTTGTTACAGTGTTGGTGGGAATTGATCATCTCTTGACCCTCAATTGGTAAGTTTTGTTGCATTTCATCATCTTCTTCATCTTTGCTTCTTCTTTGTTGGTTTGGGGTTTAATCTGTGTGATTTTGGGTGTTGTGATTAGTTGAGCCTCCTCGTGATCCAAAGGAAAAGGAGAAGGCGAGTGGTAGTGGTACCCAGTGATTGGAGCAAAGGAATTCAGTTTTGGGATTTTGTTTGAGAAATTATGTGCATTTTGATGATTATGGTGTTCTTTATTGATTTCTGAAATTTTGCTTGATTGATGATGTTATAAATGAGTATATGTCATGAATTTTGAGCATGTTGTGTTATAAAACTTAAATTGTGATTTTATTGGATTATATATGCAATTGATTAAGTTTTTGGATGAGGACTTGTTGGTTTTGGTTTCGATGATTTACCCATGTTAATGCATGTTCTTTTGAGTTTATGAGCTTGAAGGGTGAGTTTTAAGTTGGTTTTGGTTAGTTGAATTTTTAATTTCTAGATATATTAAGTTTTGTTTTGGGTTGGGAGTGTATTTCTAGCATTTTTCTGGGTTTGGTCATTTTACACGGCTGTATGGATGTCCATACCGCCGTGTAAATGCTCTCTGGATTGCTGGTTCGTCGAGCTACATGGTGGTAAGGAATCCCATACTGCCATGTAAATGTTCTCTGGACACTTGTGGGATTGCCGTCCGGCTCGTCCGAGATAGCACGGCTTGTGCTGCCTTTGGCGTGCACGAGTAGTGCAGTTCAACGGAGAGTGCGAGCAGAGGAGCATAACACGACTCGTGCGTGTGTAGCACGACTCGTGCTACCTGGGAGGATGTCTGTTGCAAGTCATGTTTTGGAACACGACTCGCGACAGACCAGCTGGGAAGCAAACGAGTCATGTCCCTCATGCACGACTCATGTTCCCCCATTTTACACGGCAATATGGGTAAACCATACGGCCGTGTAAAAAGATACTGCTTCCAGTTTTTTTTGTACAATGTTCAATTGTGTTTTTCTTGATCCTTTTTCTTCTAATTTGGGTTTTCAACCTTTATTTGTGTATGATTAATTAGTAAGTGATATTAATTGGCAGTTCAATTTAGCCAAATGATATTTTTGTTAAATTGTATTTCATGTTGCATGTTGAATATAATTGGATTATGTATGTCTTATTTTCTAGTGCTTGATATAAACAATATATGATATTTAAAGGTGATTTGTTTATGCATGACCTGCAAGAGTCAGTCTAGTGGATAGTTAGGCATGCCTAAAAGAGTCCTTTTTTTTGCAGCCTCTATACTATTCTTGACCCTGATCAGGTCCCCGTTTAGTTCCTCGGGAACTTCTACGTGTTCGGATCTTGTTTGAGAGCCCTTTGTAAAATGTTTTGAAAAGAGAAAATATGATATTGTTTTCCCAATTCATACCCGTAAGGTACTGCTACGTGTCGATTCGTACCCGTAGGGTACTGCTATACGTTTACTCGTTATCCACTACTATGAGTCAGCAGGTGTTATGATTTGTCTGATATGATTGTAAGTATTTGAATCTGTATGACTCTAATTATGAGTATATGAACTGTTGGCTTTTGAATACGTTATTGAACCTTTGAATGGAATTCTATTATGATTATATCTTATGATATTCAGTATGCCATTATCGTATGTGATTTGCCTTGATGACCATTGTGAATGGCCATCCATATATTATTGTTTGTTTCCCCACTAAGCTTTATCGCTTAGCACGGTGTGTTTACCCGTGCAAGTGCGGAAGGCATTTTGATTTTTGGAGAGTCACCGCCAGTCAAGCCAACACAGAGGGATTAGTGTTAGGACTTTATTTTTGTAGTGTGATTCTTTTTAATAGAACTCTCTTTGTATTATTTTGTACAGCTTTCGCCTTGTATATTTTGATTATGTAACTATTTTATAATATCAGTTGTGATCAGAACATTATTGTAGTGACTTCTGTTATATTAATAAATGATCATTCTGATGTTTACAAAAGTTTTAATTTCCACTGTATTTTTAGGATGTATAATGTGATTGAATGTATGTTTTTGTATTGATCTGTGTGGTGACACCCCTGCTCAAATGGCATCCCACTCCGATGCTGATGGGTTCACATATGTATGGGCAGGGGGTGTTACAGTTTTTGGTATCAGAGCTCCGGTTTAGGCATTTTCCGGATATTGATGTGCATCTGTGTGTATATGTCTATGACTGTGTTGGCCGATGCGGTTGTCCTTTTGTTTGTTTTAGATGGCTTCTAATTCAGTGCGTGGATCACATGAGGAGTCCGCCGAGAGTTCTGTGACTGTGTCGGCTCAACCTGCTAGGGCACAACCTGAGGCTGCGACCATGCCCTTTGAAGTCATGTTGAAGATTTTACAAGACATGGCTAGGGTCATTGAGAGTGTGACCGCTCCTAGAGTACCTACTGAGAATCTGAGGAAGGCAGGTGCAAAGGACTTTTATGGGACCAGTTTGGATGAATCAGAATATGCTGAGAAGTGGTTAGAGAAGGTAGAGCGAGCCTTGGATGAGATTCGGTGTCCTCAGGAGAGGCGGGTAGAGTGTGTTGTAGCCCTGTTGCAAGGATACGCCTTTGACTGGTGGAAGTTGGTTCGAAGGCATCCCTAGTTGCCTGACCCAATCACGTGGGAGTTCTTCGATAGGGAATTTACAAGTGAGTATGTGACTCGGGAGTACAAGGATGCCAAGTGGGCACAGTTTCTGAGTTTGAAACAGAGGGTGATGATGATTTCAGAGTTTGAGAAGGAGTTTAACAGATTGGTTAAGTATGCTCTTGAGGGCGTTCTGACTGAAGAGTTCAGATGTAGGCATTTTGAAGCCGGTTTGAATGAGTCGCTTAGAGCTATAATTATTTCTCTGATGAGTACTCCGGGTATTGGGTACTACCAGATTGTACAAGCAGCAGTTCGGGCTGAGAGATCTAAGTCTGTTATGAGAGAGAGAGCACAGAGGAGGAATCCCCCTCGTAGTGGATCAGGATCGTCATCATTGTCGGGCAAGAGGTCTAGGAACCCGCATGATGAGTCTTCAGGTTCGGCTTCGAGAGGTAGGAGGCAAGGTTCTGCTAAGGGTTTTGGTTCTGGTAGAGGTGGTTCTGGTTTGAGGACTGATGTGTTGCCTTAGTGTTCGCACTGTAGTAAGCACCACTGGGGTGAGTATAGGTGGCTCACGGGTGGTTGTTTCAGATGTAGTAGCACTGATCACTACTTGGCAAATTGTCCAAGGTATAATGAGGCTTCTGGTGATCAGCGTGAGGCTAGCAAAGTTGGTTCAAATGCTTCTCTAGCTAGTCGTGGTAGAGGCCGAGGTAGAGGCCGAGGCGGTCAACATAGAGAGGGAGCTCCATCAGAGTCAGATGATCGTCCTTTGATGGTCCCTGCTAGAGCTTATATCATGAGAGCTCGGTATGAGCAAGATGCCCCGGATGTGACAGCTGGTAAGTTCCTACTCTTTGACACTGAGTTATATGCTCTAATTTATCCTGGCTCCATACACTCATATTTGTGCACAAGTATATTGTTTCATAAGATGCATGATGTTGACAAGTAAGATTATGAGGTTTTTGTGACCAGTCCTTTAGGGCAGTGCATAGGAATTGTCCCCTTTTAGTTCAGGGTGTTGAGTTTCCTGCTGATTTGATAGAGTTGTCATTTTGGGAGTTCGATCTGATTTTTGGTACGGATTAGCTTAGTAAGCATTGGGCTATTGTGGATTGCCATAGAAAGGTATTTGTGCTTCTGGATAGATATCGGTCTTCGGTAGTGGTTAAAGGTTTGGGTTCGAGTTCTTTGAGTAATGTGATATCCGCCATGCAAGCTAAGCGGTTTGTGAAAAAAGGATGTGAGGCATTCTTAGCAGTTGTTTTGTATTCGAAGCGTGATCAGGTTTAGATTGAGGATATCCCCATTGTTAAGGAGTTTAGTGATGTGTTTCCGAGTGAATTGCCTGGTTTGCCTCTAGAGAGAGAAGTGGAGGTGTCCATAGAGATTTTGCCGGGTACTTTGCCCATTTAAAAAGCACCTTATCGGATGGCTCCTGTAGAGTTGAGAGAACTCAAAAATTAGCTATAAGAGTTATTAGATAAGGGGTTTATTAGACCTAGCATATCTCCATGGGGAGCTCCGGTGTTGTTTGTGAAGAAGAAAGATGGTTCTTTGAGGATGTGTATCAACTATAGGCAAATTAACAAGGTTACCGTGAAGAATAAGTATCCTTTGCCTAGAGTCGAGGATTTGTTTGATAAGCTCAGGGGTGCAGGTGTTTTCTCCAAGATTGACCTTCGGTTGGGTTGCTATCAGTTGCGAGTTCAAGATGCGGATGTGGTTAAGACTGCATTTCGAACTCGGTATGGCCATTATGAGTTTTTAGTGATGCCGTTTTGTTTGACCAATGCACCTGCGGCTTTCATGGATTTGATGAACCGAGTGTTTAGGCCATATCTTGATCGATTTGTAGTGGTGTTTATAAATGACATCTTGGTTTACTCCAGAAATGAGAGTGAGCATGAGAAGCATTTCCGGTTGGTTTTGCAACTGTTGAGGGAGAATCAGTTATTTGCGAAGCTTAGTAAGTGTTACTTCTGACTTCGGGAAGTGTCTTTCTTGGGGCATATTGTATCGGCTCAGGGTATCCAAGTTGATCCATCTAAGATTGAGGCGATTGTTAATTGGAAAGTGCCTAGGAATGTTCGGAAGTGAGAAGCTTTCTTGGGTTAGCAGGCTACTATCGTCGGTTTGTGAAAGGTTTCTCAGTGATTGCTGCTCCTATGACAAGATTGTTGAGGAATGGAGTTAGGTTTGAATGGTCAGATAAGTGTCAAGCCTATTTTGAGAAGTTGAAGAGGTTGTTAGTCGAAGCTCCTGTACTTACTCAAACCATCTCGGGTAAAGAGTTTGTGATGTACAACGATGATTCCTGCGTTGGGCTTGGTTGTGTCTTAATGGAAGAGGGTAAAGTAGTGGCTTATGCTTCCCGTCAGTTAAAGCCACATGAGAGGAATTATCTAACGCATGATTTGGAATTGGCGGCTATGATCTTTGCTTTGAAGATTTGGCGGTATTATCTGTATGGGGAGAAGTGTAGGATCTTTAAGGATCATAAGAGTTTAAAGTATCTCCTCTCACAGAAGGAACTGAATATGAGGCAGCGACGATGGTTAAAGTTGTTTAAGGACTACGACTGCATTTTGGATTACCATCCAGGTAAAGCAAATGTGGTTGCGGATGCTTTGAGTAGGAAGTCTGTTTTGGCTTTGTACTTGAGACGGTTCCGATGGAGATTTGATTCAGATGGGCCTTTGGTTGCCCAATTGAGAGTGAAGCCTACTTTGAGACAGTTGATAGTGGATGCTCAGAAGGATGATGTGAGATTGTAACAGACTTTGCTAGAGGTTCAGTAGGATAAGCAGTCAGAGTTCTCGATTATGGATGGGGTGCTTATGTATAGGAATCGTTTGGTTGTGCCCAAGAATGTCAAGTTAAGGAAATAGCTTTTGAATGAGGCACACATTACCGTTTTTACTATACATCCTGGTTGTAACACCCCCATCGACGCCCCCATTGGAAGTACGCCAACGGGCGCGCTACCCGATGCTCACTTACATAGATATGAACATACACGACGGAGAAGCATACATTCATACATAACATACATACGGAAATACGGGTTAATTAAAAACTTTACTTAACATGCGGGTACAAACTGATCATGCAATAACTCACACACACGCAGGCACTAAGCGGAAGCATAAAGCGAAAGATAAAACAAAGGAAACTTAACATAAAAACATACTAACGTTTACATTACCCAAAAATAATCTCAAGATTCTTACTTATAATTACATATATACTATACTACAGAAACACAAAAACTGAAGTACAGAAGCTGAACAAAAATACAAAACTTCTAACTTCAATGTGGCCGACCTTGCAGATGCGCGACTCGAACAGAACCAAACCTGCCACCTGCACGGGAAGGAATCCGTGCTAAGCGATAAACGCTTAGTGGGAAGAACACACAAGAGCATGGACGGCCATTCACAATGGTCGCCAAGGCATAACACATTCACTATGGCAAATGCAACATTCAGAATACATATACTTGTTGAGAATAGGCCAAAACAGACATAATACGGTACATGATACAAGTATCATCATGCAGAGCCACATACAATATCACATGCATATACCTACAATGGTATCAAATATCAATACCTTACCGTGCGAAGTCACATGAGATTTACACATGCAATTGTCATAACAAAATACCCATGCCTGAACTGACAACCCAATCAAATGCGACACAATTACCATATGATAACGCACCCAACTATCATGTTAAGAATACTAGCTATCTAACATACTTTGACATACCATACACACTAGCCAAAATCCAAAGGACGACATCCAAAGCACCACATTACCGCTGCGCAACTCAAATATATATAATATCATGCCGAAAACACTCTAATAGCGGAGACCGAAGACATAATCACATAACATCACATTCAAATTATCACCATGCAGAAAGTACAGTTAAGTCTTACATACTTACAGCCACAACTGCTTCGGTTCACATGCTTATATATAACAAAACCATGCTTGAATCACATACATAAATACATTAGTCGAATCACATTCAAAGCCTTCTGAAACTTATAACACAACACATTACAAGTGCGGATAATGGTGTTAGATATCCAATCATGCTTACAATAAAAAGACATACATTCCGAAGCTCAAATCCACGTTCATATACATATAAACTGTTTCTTCAAATCATTACTGAGCTCATACGGGCGTCACATTCTTACAGTTATTTCAAAGTAAAACAAACCAACAAAGCACCTGCTGACTCACAATAGTGGATAACGAGTGTACTGATAGTACCTTACGGGTACAAATCGGCCAAAGGGTACCTTACGGGTACGAATAGAAAACCATTTTATTTTGTCATAATAGAAACATTTTCCTGAGGGGGGGATCTTAAACAAGATCCAAACACATTAAAAAGGATCGCGAAGATCCGCACACATAAAGGGTTCACGAGGAACCAAACGGGGGACCTGATCAGGGTCCAAACGTCCACAGGGCTGCAGCTAACAAAACTCTATTAGGCATGCCTAACTATCCACTAGACTGACTCTCGTAGGTCATGCATAAAACAATTCACGTTTCGAATCGTACAATGCATAAATATATATACATCATGCATAAACCAGAGTACGATAGACATATAAATATGCTCATTAAGTCGGTCATATATCATACAATTCCCATTGCAAAACATAAAACAGTCAACACACTTTAACATTAAACAATATTCTAAAGCATGTCAAAAATCAGGTATGGAAGCACTACCATGCCAATGATTATCAATACAAAATCCTAATCATGCGGTAGGTGAGGATAACTAAGTAAATCATGCATAATCCCAAAATTACATTTAAGCATAACACATTGAGTTCAAAAGCTAAAGCATAATAATGCATTCAGACATCAACCATATTATTCAAATAAATTTGGCATAGCATACTATCAATCATACCTCCTATAATTCATATTCTGAAGCATGCAATAGTTCAATCAATCACAATTTAGCACTACTCAATTTACTAAAGCATGTCAGGAACACATGTGGAATCATATATGCCAATGATTAATAACGCATAATCTTAGTCGTGGAAGGATACAATAAACTCTTAAGCATGGCAGGTTATTCTTAGAGGAGGATCTGATCAAGGATATGTATAACATATTGCTAATCACAAATAAAGTAGGATAACGATTCATATAAACAAGGTAATATAGCACACAGTAGGGGAAAAAGCCATAAAAGCAATTGAAAGTCATTTTATAAGAAAACTAGTCACCTGGGGAACAAGGCAAAACAGAAAAGGCCATATAAGAGCATATAAAAGTATGACATGAATCAAATAGCAGTATAAGTCCATACAAAAGAAATAGGAAATTCATTTTGGTTGAAACTGGGCTAATTGGGAAAAATAGGGCTGAAGGGGTCGGTCACGAGCCATGTCACGACTCGTGACTGGCCTCAAAGGAGGGTCACGAGTCGTGACTCTATGTCACGTCTCGTGACATGCCTCACCAGGGAGTCACGAGTCGTGACTTGCCTCTCACAGGTCAGTCACGCCCCGCGACTGCTTCTAGCCCGCCGAAAAGTCACGCGTCGTGACTGGGAGACAGAGTCATGTGTCGTGACTGGGAGTCACGACTTGTGACTTGCCTCACTCAAGGTAGTCACGACACACACACGTACTGAAAACGGAAATTCCACCAGAATCGCGGTTTTCCGTTCCCAGCATGCCCAGAATTCAAAGAACTCGACCTAATCAATTTCAATTTGATTCAAAACACTACCAGTCTCATCTTACCTTCCAATCGATCTTCCATAATTCAAAAATGAAGTAACACCAACTTAATTCAACAATCAAAACAACCAAAATCATGCATAAACACATTCATTTCCCTCAAGAACAGAAACCCTAAAAAAATTACACTAAGTTCAAATCCCAAACTCAGTACCTTCAATTCAATCCTTATCATGCATTACTAACACATCTATCCACATAGATCATGCATATACACATACCAAAACACACCCAATTCCAGAAATTAAACAATGCAAACACATTTACAACCTAAATGAGAATTAGGGCAAAACATCTCAGAAGTTCAAATGCAGGAATAACAGCTCCCAAACCTGGAATTGAAGATCCAAAAATCGCACTTTAAGCTTCAATCCTTAATCCTCTACTTGTCCTTAAGCTTCTTCTTGCAACCCAAAGCTTGCACAAACAAGAAACCCACAAAATCCTTAGTCCAAACCCTAACTGAAGTAAAACCAGAAGAAGAAGAAGAAGAAGAAGACAGCATGCAGGAAACCTTAACCCAACTTACCTCTTCAAACAAAGCACAACTCCAAGCCAAAAGAGAACGAAAGGAAAAGCAGAGAAAGGAGAAGAGAAGAAGAAAGGAAGAGTGAGAGGAGGGGACGGGAAAACCAACAATATGTGTTCCCTCTCTCTTCCTCTTTCTTTTCTTCTCTTTCTTCCTTCAATGCCCACCTAACAAGCCCACATGGCAGCTGCCAATTGGACCACAAAACCCTCTTAGACTTTTCCAAACCAAAGCACCATACTCTCACATGCACCCAATCCTTTCTTGAATAAATATCTCATGCCAAGGTACCAAACTCACACTTCACTAGATAAATGCCACAACCAAAACACCCTACAATCGTATACCACATGCACACTCTAACATTTCTCTTCTTAACATACTCAATTAATTAATTACCATTAAGTCCTTATTATCCAAATTTCTCATGCACAAATTACTGAAATACCCTTGCATTCCCGACTTAGCATACACATTCCGACCAGGGCTATTTTGGGGTGTGACAACTCTTCCCTCCTAAAAGAATTTCGTTCTCGAAATTCACTGCTAAACACTTACATCCCAACAACCCAAACAAACAAAACTTACTTAGACAAAAGCTTGCAATGCAACTTACCAGAAGAATCTGCGATCTCAATTACATCCCTGCCATACGTTACAAACTCCGCAGGCGCTCGAGAAGATCTGAGCAAATCCTCCACATCCTTTCTAGCTTGCCCAGCTAGACTCTCACTCATCTTCTTCGGACAATCGATTAACTAATGTTCCATACTGCTACACCTGAAACAAGCACCTGAGAGCTTCCGACATGGGCCCCGATGTCGCTTCTGGCAGTGCTGACATATAGGCGGTAGCCACTTTTTCTTACTCTTGTTCCCCTGTTACTTCTGACATTGTTGACACGTTGATGCCTCTCGAACCCTTTTCCCTGCTGGCACTTCACTAACCGATCCTTTTCTCTTCTGAGGTACATGCCTCACAAATTCTTGAGAAGCACGAGGAGCAGTCAACCTATCCAAAATCCGAATCAACCCTTGTACTAATGTCCTATCATCAGAAACAGGACCGGAATCTTCAACTGGAGGACGCTCGAAAACATTCTGATCAGCACCAACTGGGTTCACACTTTCCGTTGTCTCGCCCACATTCTCACTAGGATCAGACTCCATCTAGACATGACACAAAACAAGACACATCTGCATTAGGCCACGACACGAAACTGGCTCTCATGCAAAGACTCAACACATAACAAACAACACACCCAGAATCATCAAACTTGGGCTCTGATACCACTAACTGTAACACCCCCATCGCCGCCCCCGTTGGAAGTACGCCGACGGGCGCGCTACCCGATGCTCACTCACACAGATATGAACATGCACGACGCGGAAGTATACATTCATACATAACATACATACGGAAATACGGGTTAATTAAAAACTTGACTTAACATGCGGGTACAGACTGATCATGCAATAACTCACACACACGCAGGCACTAAGCGGAAGCATAAAGCGAAAGATAAAACAAAGGAAACTTAACAAAAAAACATACTAACGTTTACATTACCCAAAAATAATCTCAAGATTCTTACTTATAATTACATATATACTATACTACAGAAACACAAAAACTGAAGTACAGAAGCTGAACAAAAATACAAAACTTCTAACTTCAACGTGGCCGACCTTGCAGATGCGCGACTCAAACATAACCAAACCTGCCACCTGCACGGGAAGGAATCCGTGCTAAGCGATAAACGCTTAGTGGGGAGAACACACAAGAGCATGGACGGCCATTCACAATGGTCACCAAGGCATAACACATTCACTATGGCAACTGCAACATTCAGAATACATATAATCAGGCTTGCATAGAAAGGCATTAATTCGACAACTCGCAACCATAATCATATACTTGTTGAGAATAGGCCAAAACAGACATAATACGGTACACGATACAAGTATCATCATGCAGAGCCACATACAATATCACATGCATATACCTACAATGGTATCAAATATCAGTACCTTACCATGCGAAGTCACATGAGATTTACACATGCAATTGTCATAACCAAATACCCATGCCTGAACTGACAACCCAATCAAATGCGACACAATTACCATATGATAACGCACCCAACTATCATGTTAAGAATACTATCTATCTAACATACTTTGACATACCATACACACTAGCCAAAATCCAAAGGACGACATCCAAAGCACCACATTACCGCTACGCAACTCTAATATATATAATATCATGCCGAAAACACTCTAATAGAGGAGACCGAAGACATAATCACATAACATCACATTCAAATCATCACCATGCAGAAAGTACATTTAAGTCTTACATACTTACAGCCACAACTGCTTCGGTACACATGCTTATATATAACAAAACCTTGCTTGAATCACATACATAAATACATTAGTCGAATCACATTCAAAGCCTTCTGAAACTTATAACACAACACATGACAAGTGCGGATAATGGTGTTAGATATCCAATCATGCTTACAATAAAAAGACATACATTCCGAAGCTCAAATCCACGTTCATATAGCTTTGCTTGCCCAGTTGCGTGTGAAGCCTACTTTGAGACAGAGGATAGTGGATGCTCAGAGAGATGATGTGAGGCTTCAGCGGATTGTGCATGAGGTTAGATCGGGTAACCCATCAGAGTTCTCAGTTCAGGATGAGGTACTTATGTTCAGAGGTCGTTTGTGTGTGCCAGAGTCAGAGGATTTGAGGAGACAGCTCTTGAGTGAGGCGCATAGTTCAGTCTTTACTATGCATCCTGGCAGTACGAAGATGTATCAAGACATGAAGCAATTCTATTGGTGGTCTGGTATGAAGCGTGATATAGTGGATTTTGTTTCCAAGTGCTTGACTTGTCAGCAGGTTAAGGCTGAGCATCAAGTTCCTTCAGGTTTGCTTATGCCTTTATCCATTCCTGAGTGGAAATGGAGTGATATCACCATGGACTTTGTTTCTGGCTTGCCTTTGACTCAGAGGAAGCATGATTCGGTTTGGGTTATTGTGGATAGGCTTACGAAATCAGCTCACTTTTTGCCAGTTAGAGTGGACTACTCCATGGACAGATTAGCCAGTATCTATGTGGATCAGATAGTTCGACTGCATGGTGTGCCTTTGTCCATAGTGTCAGATCGGGATCCGAGGTTTACTTCCAAGTTTTGGAAGGAGTTACAGAGAGCTTTGGGCACTAGGTTGAACTTCAGTACAGCGTTTCATCCTCAGACCGATGGTCAGTCAGAGCGAGTTATTCAGATTCTGGAGGATATGATGAGGGCTTGTACTTTGGACTTTCCGGGCAGTTGGGACAGATATGTATCATTGATGGAGTTTGCCTACAATAACAGTTTCCAGTCGAGTATTGGTATGGCACCATATGAGGCTTTGTATGGTCGTCAGTGTAGGACTCCGATTTGTTGGACCGAGCTATCCGAGAGATCTATGATTGGACCCGAATTGGTTAGAGATACTGAAGAGAAAATCAGAGTAGTGCAGCGGAATTTGAAGGCAGCCAAGGATCGACAGAAGTCTTACGCCAATTTGAAAAGGAAAGATGTGCATTTTGAGATCGGGGACAAAGTTTTCCTTAAAGTTTCTCCTTGGAGGAGAGTGCTTCGATTTGGAAAGAAGGGTAAGCTGAGTCCTCGTTTCATTGGACCTTATGAGATTTTGGCTAAGGTGGGACCTGTAGCCTACAGATTAGCGTTACCGATGGAGTTAGCAAAGTTACATGATGTATTCCACGTTTCGATGCTTCGTCGGTACAGATCAGATCCTTCGCATGTTCTGTCAGTTCAGGATATTCAGGTTCAGCCAGACTTCTCTTATGATGAGGAACCGCGAGCTATTCTAGCCCGAGAGGTTAGACAGTTGAGAAGTAAGCAGATTCCTTTAGTTAAAGTGTTGTGGATCCATCATGGAGTCGAGGAAGCGACCTGGGAACCAGAGGAGTCGATGAGAGCTCAGTATCCACAGTTATTCAGTTCAGGTGAGAATTTCGAGGACGAAATTCTTATTAGTAGGGGAGAGTTGTCACACCCCATTTGCCCCCTAGTAGAATGAGCCTGTCTGTCTGTCTATCTGTCTGTCAGTATGTGTCAGCATTCGCATGTGTTCAGCATTTCATAAGGGTATTTCAGTAAAATGTATGATTTTGGGGTTTATAATTATGTGGGTGCATACATGGCATTAGAGTGTGTAATTAAATGAGATATACTTGTGTACTTTAGAGCATACCATTGTAGGGTACATTTAAATGAGGTTACTTAGGGTGTGTGTAATGCATTTGAGATTGGTGTGAGTGGTTGGTTCCCACTAACAGGATGGTGACAAATGTAGGGATAGGAAAAAGAAGAGTTATTAGAGAAAATGAAATGGGAAATGTAGGAGTTCATTTCTTATTTCCCGATTCTTCTTTCTCTTAGATTCATCTTCTTCTTTGCTCTTGGTTTGAAACCTTAGTTAGGGATTAAGCTACTGTTAGTGGAAATCAACCATTCCCTTGGCATTTTGTTGGTAAGTCACTGTATTTCTCATCTTAGTTTCCATTTATTGCATCTTCATCTTCTTCCTTGAGTTAGGTTTAACCTAGGGTTGAATTTACTGTGTTTGTGTTCTAGTTGAGGCTCCACGTGATCCAAAGGGGAAAGAGGTTGCTGGACCAAGTGGAGCTAAGTGATAGAAGTTAGAATCCAGGTTTGGGAATATTGATTTGTGCGATTTTTTATGTTTTACTGTAATTCTAGGGTTCATGTTCTTCTAAATTTGAATGGATGTATATTTTGCTTTGCTTTTGTTTGGTGACACCTTGTCTCATACGGCATCTCACTCCTTATCGGATGGGATCGCCTATGTATGGGAAGGGGGTGTTACAGTATTGGTGGAGTTAATCATCTTTTTGCATCTTCTTTTGGGTAAGTCTTTGCATTCTTCATCTTTGTTTTCCATTTGTTTTCTTCTTCTTCTTCCTTGAGTTTAGAATTAACTTAGGGTTTTCATTTGGTTGTTCTTCGATGTGTTGTTGCTTAGCTGTGGATCCTCGCAATCCCAAGGGCGAGGAGGTTGCTGGGAGTAGTGGAGCTAAGTGAAGTGAAGCTTAGAATTCAGGTCTGGGATTTTGTTTGAGTTAATTGTTTGAATGTGAACTTACTGTAATTTTTAGGGTTTATGTTCTTGTGAGGGTTGAATGCATTTATGCTTGAATTGGTTGTTTTAATTTCTGGATTGAGATGTATTATTGTTGTTTATATTGTATGGGATGTTTTCTGGAAGGTAAGAACAGGTTTGAATGGTTTTTAATCAAATTTGGGATTTATTTTTGAGTTCTGGGAATTCTGGAAAATGGGATATCGCGTTACTGTTGAAAATCCCATTTTCCAGATTGAGTGTCGCGTGACTAGCCAGGAAGAGAGGCCAGTCACGAGACGTGACTTCCAGTCATGACTCGTGACCAGCCAGAGAGCCAGCCACGAGTGGTGACTGCAAGTCACAACTCGTGACCAGCCATGAGGAAGCCAGTCACGAGATGTGACTTCCAGTGACGACTCATGAACGGCCAAAGAAGGCAGTCACGGGTAGTGACTGCCAGTCACGACCCGTGACCAGCAAAAGGTAAGAAGCCAGTCACGAGGCGTGACACCCAGTCACGACTCGTGACCAGCGAGGCAAGTCATGTTGCGTGACCAGCAAAGGAAGACGTGACTCCCAGTCACGATTCGTGACCAGTCTTCTGAGGAGGCCAGTCATGACTTGTGACCAGCCCACCTTGTTGGTCACCCCCGTTCGGCCTATTTTCTGAAATTTCCCGGTTTTAACTCCACAATGAATTTCTGTACTTCTTCTGAATGGACTTATACTGCTGTATACTGCTGTATGATGCATGTCATACTTTTATATGCTTTGATATGAGTGAGACCATGATTCTTCAGATGAATTCTATTCTGTACTCTGAAATATGAATTGAATGACGTATAACCTGCTAGAGTCAAGTCAGTGGATAGTTAGGCATGCCTAATAGAGTCTTTTAGCTGCAGCCCTCAGTTCAGTTTGGACCCCGATCAGGTCCCCCATTTGGTTCCTCGTGAACCCCTCAGTATTAGGATCTTGTTTAAGATCCCCTCAGTAAAAATATTGTGTTTTGATAAAAATGAAATGACTTTTGATTTGTACCTGTGAGGTACCCTCAGTATTCGATTCGTACCCGTAAGGTACCTTCAGTACACTCGTTATCCACTATCTCGAGTCAGCAGGTGTTCGATTGGTTTGCTCTGTTCAGTTTTGGCTATATAAATGTGATATCCGTATGAGTATATTTGATGAGATGGATTTTGATTATTTTGGAATGGATATGAATCTGAAATGCGGAATGTATGGCTTTAAATTGAGAGCATGTTTATATGGTTTATGTTAAAGCTATTGCATTTTGCCATTGTGAATGTGTTATGTGTAACACCCCGCCATCCTCGTTGAAAGGATACCGGAGTGCCACGCAGACAAACACATATAACGAATCCATATACACATGTATAAACAAAAACCAAATGAAATGTAAAGAAACTTTTAGTTATAAAACAGTAATTCCTGTAACATATATCATATTTATATTGTTTTACAAAAAGAAGCTCGTAAACAATTACATATACAAAATAATATTTGTTTCTTTACAAAAGATTTACTTTGCTATTCACAAGCCATATACAAAAATTACAGCGGAAGACTTCAAATAACTTCATTCAAAAAGACTCCTAGTGGCTGACCTGCAGATATCCGACTCTGAACCGAACTCGCCACCTGCACGGGAAAAGAGCCCGTGCTAAGCGATAACGCTTAGTGGGGAGGAACAAAACAAACGCACAATATGCATATACAATATTTATACACTACAATAATCTAATGAATCAAAATCAAAGGCATCAAATTTACATGTAAACATATCTCCAAATTTCGTACTTGACATGCATAAATATATACATTACAAGCAATCAAGTATTCAATTTATAAACCTCATCATTCTAAGTATACAGATTCAAGGTGCGATATAAAGCTATGCAAGAATTCATATACATCATATACTTGTAGTCATGTCAACAATGCATCTCAACATATGCAACACATTTAAACATATAGCCTGATTAGTCTAAAATACTCTCTAGAAGTGGATACGGTCAAATGGATACTGATAGAACACAGTACCCCAAGCATATAGAGACATGAGTCTCGAACATGTACTTTTCATATAGAGACCGAAGTCTCGCATTAAATCCATATAGACCCATACAGGATCGAAACAAGGATCCAAACGGACCCAAGTATAACATTTTATCATATAGCAGCTGCACACACACTCTGACCTAAGTAAGCGCTTACTTATCCACTACTATGACTATTCAGGCTTAAAACTCAACTCAACAATTCAAGCACCAATATCAATATGAGAATTGAAAATAATACTGATTTATAGCCCATATATACAGGTATACTGATCACATTTAAAACAAGTAACTATAAATATTAAATACAACTAAATGCAAATACATATCTCACGTGTACATGTGTCTAGATCAAAATCAGAAACATTTAAATATATCCAGTATCAATTATTGGAGGCAGAAGTACAAATAATTCTCATTCAAGTCAATTTATGTTCATGTAAAATATAAACTAGTAAATTATGTACATTAATTATTTAATCAAGTATACAACTCATTATTAAGCAATTATTAATTTCAATTCAGATTTTAAACCCAAACATTTATCATGTAGTGCAAAAACCCTTGAAATCAGAAGTTAAAACTTCATTTTAGAAAAACAGGGCAGCAGGTAGAGGCCGGTCACGAGACACCCAGGCAGTGGTGTCTCGTGACGCTGGTTTCTCGCAAGCGCCACGCAGAGGAGCAGGCAGTCACGGCGTGACCATCAGTCACGTCTCGTGACGCCTGAGAGGAGAGGGAAGGTCACGAGTCATACATCAGTGATGACTCGTGACACGCAGGGAAGGGCTAAAGTCACGGCGTGATGCTACATCACGTCTCGTGACCTTCAACAGAGAAGGGATCACGGCGTGAAGCTGCATCGCGGCTCGTGACCTTTAACAGAGAAGGGGGTCACGGCGTGATGCTCCATCACGTCTCGTGACCTTCTTCTCACACTTGTGCTTCTCTTCTCAAACTCAGAATTTCTAGAAAACGTTGAAACCAGAAATCGCGAAAACAGAGTACAACCAAAGATTAAAACCCCACTTTGTCTAAAACAAATTTTCATGCAATAATTATTCGAATACGTACCTTCAAGTCTCCAGAGCACATTACAGCAATTTTAACACAAATAACACATTTTTACAATCAAACCAGAGGCAATGCCAGAACATCTACTTCCCAGGAATCCACATTCAAACTCATACATATTCATCTTCTTATAAAACTCACATTATTCTTTTCTACAGGAATCATGTATACACAGTGCATATTTCATGCATTTTGATATACAAACACACAAAAACAACGTTCATATCAAAACAGCAAACAGGATCAAAACACAATAAAGGACAGACACTCCCAAACCTGTTACTGAAGTTCCAACCTCCACTGAAACCTTCAATCCACAATCTTATCTTTTCCCTTATCCTTCCTTCTGTCTTCTATAGCTTGCATGAACCAACAAATAAACCAAAATACTATTAACCCAAGAAAACCACTATATAACTCAGAATAATCCCAGAAAAAGATGAAGAACGAGAACCCAAATAAAAACTGACAGCCACTTACCTTCTGAAGCTTCTATCACATCCAAACCCTAGTTCCACAACAGATGAACACACATGCAAATGATAGAAAGAACAGAAAATGGTGAAAAGAACAGAATGTGGTTTTACGTGAGAGAGAACAAGAAAAGAGAGAACTTTTTTAGTCTTTTGTTTCGAGCCAACAAAACTTTTCTCAATCTTCTCTTTTCCCTCACCACGTACACACACTCTGCTTCCACTTGGCACACATGCACGGATCACAGACCCACCTATTCCCTTTCTTTACCGACTGATCAAAGCAATTCCCATAAAATCCTTGTCAAATTACTCTTTACTCACTAAACTAGACAATTGCAATTAAATACTTTTATTTCCTTGCAATTAAATCCTCTTTCATTAATAAATTACTCAATTGTCCTTAAATATCCATTTAAAATTGCTAAATCCAATTAGGCCACTTATGGGGGTGTGACATTATGCCTTGACGACCATTGTGAATGGCCGTCCATATTTTATGTGTGTTTCCCCACTAAGCGTTTATCGCTTAGCACGGTGTTTTTACCCGTGCAGGTGCGGAAGGAAGTTTGCCTTGAGAGAGTCACCGCCATCAAGCCAACACAGAAGGTCTTAGTGTAGGGCTCAATTTTTTGTAATCTGTAATGATTCTTTTTGTAAAGAACTCTCCTGTATCAGTTTTGTTATAGCTTCCGCTATTGTATTTATATTTTGGGTTATGTAATATCTTTTGTACCAGCTGTTATGATCAGAACATTATTGTAATGGTTTATTATATTAATGCATGATCAGCTATGGCTTTCTTTTCCTTTAAAGTTTTTATTTATCCCGTATTTCTGTATGTATGTTATGTATGAATGTATGTTTTGCTTTGTATCTGTTGGGTGGCACCTTTGCTCATACGGCATCTCACTTCTTATTGGATGGGATCGCCTACGTATGGGTAGGGGGTGTTACATAGACTGCTCTCCTGAGCGGGGCGTTCTTCTGAACTGGGTGTCCTCCTAGACTGCTCTCCTAAGCGAGGCGTTCTTCTGAACTGGGTGTCCTTCTGGACTGCTCTTCTGAGCTGGATGCTCATTTAGATATTTTCTGCAAGACTATGTGCATGGAACTATATACAAGAAATTATATGCATGATATGAGATGTATGTATATACAGCAATGCAGGATAAGAATTCATCTAAGTGGATTTGGAGGCGATGGTCGGTTCGGTCGTAATTTGCCACATGATTGGTGCCCCCTTAGAATTGCTTTTGAATGTCATGCCTTCGGGGATTACGAGGTTCTCCTCTGATACCTGTAGTCATTTTTTTAAGGTAGTGCATCCCTCGTGGATTTTCACACTAGCTTTTCTTAGCGGGAAATGCGTCCTTGCTGGATTTTCACATAACCCTGTGCCTTACTTTTTGCTTGGAATGCACCCAACCCAATCTAGCGGCTTTTATTCATTTTTTTATAGGACAGACTGCCTATTGCCAGGTTTTCACCCTGCTCTTTGGCCTAACTTTTACTTAGAGCGCCAGTCACGGTTTTCATCTCTAACGCCCCCCTCTTTTTTTTTGTGTTAGAGAAGTTGGAGTTGTTGGAAAGATCTTTCGGGCATGATTGGCATGTGCTTATGTCTCAGGTTATGGTTGTATGAGCTTGGTTCTTTATCGGGGAGATGCCGCAGGATTCGCTTTACAGTGGGTAGCAAGATGAGTTGATTGAAGTGCCTGAGTGGCGAGAGTGGCAGACGATATTTGTTGTAAAAGGTCTAATCGGCGTGTATTTGCGTCTTAGATCATGGTTGTCTGAGCGTGGTTTCTATCATGAGCATGCTATAGAATTTAGCTTCACAGTTGATAGCAGAGGTAGTTGACTGAAGTGCTTGAGTGGCGAGAGTGGCAGAGAATCGATAGTACCAATGTGCTGATTCTACGCTAGAACCAGACAACTTTGAGTATGCAAAATGAACTGCTCTGGTCACAAACTACACCCTCTCCTCCATAAGTGCATGTAAGGGGAGGGCATTTAGCCCCACAGTAGATAATAGGACCCATCGGCTTAGGCATCTGGTTGGTGAGAGCAGGAGTAGAGCAGCCATTTAGATTTTACTTTTTATAAGAGAACCAGGAAATGATGAGTTAAACCACTTTTATTTTATGTATTTGCAAAAATTGTGTGCATTTCAGCATGATTTCTCTATACATGATCACCATTTAACATGGAATCAGAATGCAAAATTACATCTAATCTCGGAGTGAACCTTGTAAGCATCAGACTCATGTTTCTAATCAGCCCTCGCAGGTTTTCTTGATTGAATATTTTCTCTCTTGTTTTTTTTTTTATCCTCTGCCATGGACCCTCCTTCATTTCGTCGGTGTTGATTGAATTTGCTTCGCTTGCTGTCTGTCGAGATGTTGCTTCCTTGGATAATAACTTTTCAAGAACGAATGGGTCTTCATATGTTGGTTTGTATTCATCTCGTCTGTCTGGAACACACGGAGCTATTTGCCCAGACACCCACACCCAATCTTATTCTTCCAGCGGGTGCTTTTTGACTTTCTTGCATAAGGTGTTTTCTGATAGATCCGATAGCAATAGCAATCTCGAAACCCTTTTTTGTTTGACATGTTTAGTTGCTGTAGCTGTCGCTTCCATGACTGCCCTTTAAGGATTTGACGTGCTTCAACGGGCAGTAATGTTTTCGCCTCACGCATCAAGGTATAAAGCGTGACTCTTGTAAGGGTTCTAATTGCATACCCCAGAATGGCTCTACTCCATAACCTTGTTGGCCTTCCTCTCATTTGGCATCTCATCTGTATGTTATCAGCTCATCTCTCCTACAGCACACCCTTTATACTTACGGACTGGGTGGATGGCTCATGGATTAGTCTTTAGGTCTTTTCAGTGGCAGGCATGAGCAGTAACAACACAAGAATATCCCTCGCATTGCGCATCCTCTATATTGATGAACTGATTGGGTGGCTTGTGGTTCAATCTTTAGGTCTTTTTCAGTGGCTAAGAAGAATGGCAAAACGCAGATACGTGTAGACTAACGGGATTTGAGCAAAGCTTGCCCCTAAATAGCATTCCCTTGCCCCCTGATCAATTCTCTCTTTTCTTCTCTCTTTTTTTATAACCTAATTTTTTTTTATTATTATTATTATTATTATTATTTTTTATTATTAATTTTTTTTGCTCCCTAATTTTCTTTTAGCAAGCTTCGTTCGATTGCTGAAGTTTCCACATACGCACACTTTTCTTCTTAACCATTGGGACCATCGTTGTTTAATCTAATAGGGCATTGCATCTCAGTAAGAATTTCAGTCCTGGTCCTGCTTGCGGATTTCCCCTTTCAACCATTTCTACTTATTTTAGCTTGAGTCTTCTGAGCTTCTATGTCACATGTCCATGATTAGGGTACATTTATCAACAGCATGCTCGGTGGCTTCATGATCATCTTTTGGCATGTCTTCACAAATCCAAGCAAAGACTTTTATTTCATTAATTTTTTTTTATTTTCTCTCTTTTACTCTCTCTTCAAGAGTCATAACAAATGCTATCAAGATTTTATTTGGGTTCCCCCCAAAGTTTCGAGATTAAAAGAAATGGCATCGTTTGAATCATTATTAAATATGAATGTGTCACGATCATACATGGTGAGATCACAAGAAAATATCACACAGATAAGTAAAACATCCATTCTACATTAGAGTTAAAGAGTTAAAACATCATCATTAAATAGTTAAAAAATAAACAAGAGCATCTAAACAGCTAACATCCTCCCTTCTTGCCAATACGGATGCTGTAGTCGATGGTCTATTATCACTTTCGGGAACCATTCTCCACACCTCTCAGCTCCTCATTAATGAGGCCTTGAATACGCTTTCTCAGAGTTTGACACCCATCAGTCTCATGCCAAGTATGCTATAGTCGAAGGTCTATTATCACTTTCGGGAACCATTCTCCACACCTCTCAGCTCCTCATTAATGAGGCCTTGAATACGCTTTCTCAGAGTTTGACACCCATCAGTCTCATGCCCAGTATGCTGATGGTAAGCACAATACCTATCTGCTCGGTGACCGGGACGCCCTTGGCTCCCGACAGGTTTTGCAGGTTTCGGCTATAGCTTCCCCTTATTGATGAAGTGAAAGAGGTGCTCAGATAAAGTCTTATCCCAAATGGTATAGTGATCTTGAGTAGTTCCAATGTTTGGAAGCTTGGTGGCCTCAACATCTCTCACACTTTTATCATCGAGACTCGAGCTTTCCTGATTGTCACCCCCAATGACATTGCCCCCTCCTTCGAAGACTATCAGTTATTTGTCATTAATAGGATCCTGCACTTGACCTTTTGGGGTTTGTTAATTACCCCTTAGATATCTAGCATGTCGATGACACCTCCTATGCCCTCGATTTTTGGCTGGGTTGGCTAACTATGAGCGCAGGTCCTCCTCCCCTACTTGAGGAAAAGATCCGCCCATGCTGAAATAACACTTTTGAATCGTTCTAACCATTGATGCCTCCTTTGTCCCTTGAGTGCTGGCATAGATGCCACACCTATATGGTTGACCTCTCTTTTTTACGTCCATGAAGACCTTTCCTCGAGCAGTCCGAGTAATTGCGAGTATAGACTTTGAAATTTCCTCTTCGAGGACACCCATCTTTCTCTTCAGGCCCCGTGTCACTGCTAGAAACCCATTCTCTAAAACATGCCCTTTGCCTTTTTGCTCAGGTGACAGAGTGACAGGTGACTCTCCTCCAGGTCCAGATGGTGGTAGGTGTGATCCCTCAGTTGGGTCATGATTTTTCTGTAATATAGTAGGAGCAGTAAGCTGTTTTCCGGCAGGTGGCACCACAATGGCGGCCAAATTCTCCATAGTGGTCATTATCTGGGATTCAAACTTCTTAAACCCCCCCCCCTTCTATCTCCTTTATTGCATCTTCCTTTCCCTTGGGGACTTCATTCATGATAGCTCGAGGAATTACTTGCTCATCCTCTTCCTTCTGTATGAGATCATCCTTCGGGTCAAGGGTTCTTTTCTGTTCAGTAGGTGTCGCTGCGGACTCAATGGCTGGTTGTTGCACGGTAGTGACTACTATAAGATCTTCTTCCCTAATAGGTGCCTCAACCCGTCCAACAGTAGGGGCCAAAGGCGGTTGGCTGGCATCTGGGGCCATTTAAGCTGCGATACTTTCCATTATGGCTAATATTTTCCTTTCAAATTCCCCAAGCCTCCTATCTAGGTCTTGCACCGTCAAAATACTAGTCTCCCGTGGTAGCTCTGCCATCAAAGATGATCCACTAGTCGTTGAGAGTGACTCAAAATCCCAAACAGGCACTAATTTCAGTAATCCAAAGGGCGAGTCTGTCATCACTAGTCGATCGTCTGAACCTTTGGTCCACTTGGACGAATCTATGATGGCTGAAAGATCCAGATTGTTAGAATGATGCATGGATGACATATACATTGCATGATCGTGCTATGCAAATGGTCCTTGATGAGTGCGAGATCCATGGATTACCACAATACGGTGGGATGCATGGAATAAACCACACGCGGGATGATATGTACATGCGAAAAGAATAATATGCAGATGAAAAGATATATACACATACAGCATGAGATAAAATATTATCTGTACATGTATTTATTTTATTGACATGCATGAATGACATGCGATGCGTAGCGTGTTGTACAGTATCCACAATCACATGCAAGCAGATAGATCCTTCCAACCTTATCACTCCCACACACAAGGTCGTGCAGTCTCTTTCCTAGGTAGGCTTCATCCGAGGGTCAACAGGGAACCCATCGGACACATATGGTGCACGGTGAAAAATTGACAGCATAACAGTCTTAATCTAATGCACATTCGTATTGGTTTTGGCCATTACGTATTTAGGCAATTCGATCAAGTTAAGGTGGGCTTACTGGGGCATGAAAGCCTTTGATAAAAGACCACTTAATTTGCTTGATTTTGTTTAATACGTGACAACCCACATCACAAGCATCGAATTAAAGAGCATACCACCTAGTGGAAGTTTCTATTTGTCATTACATGGGCTTTGGTCGAGGTGATAATACTTTAGGGCTACCCAAGCGTGGTCCCTGCCGACGGGTCTAGCTCATCACGAGCGTAGCGACCGATCGGGTCTCCATTAGATATACCAAAAGGTACAAGGCTTGGGCTGGTGATTATCCTTAACACTTCCCTACAATGAGTGAAAGTAGGGTCGTGCTTCGGGAATGCACCGGGGTAAGATAGGGGACCAACTAACATAGTTCTAAGGCCCTGAAATGATGCAATGCAATTTTTGAAAAGAGGTAGAATTTTAAGTTTTAAAAACCCAATTATATTTTAACCAAAGCACTTTCAAAGCGAAGTCTCAAACACAAGTCCCCAGTGGAGTCGCCACTGTGACACGCATCGGAACCCAGCAAGGGCCCTCAAGGTGAATTCGCTTTAGGATTCGAGGGACTTGTTTGCATCTTTTAATCATGGGCGCCATGAGACATCTTAGATGCTTCCTTCCCAATAGAACATTGGAAAGGAAGATCTAGCCCCATGGCACCTTTGGACACCTTTGAGGTATCATGGAGTCGCCACCAAATTCACAAGGAATCGAGAAAGGTCTCTAACCTCTTATTGGTCAAGACCAGAGATTGGTATTCGGAACTCCCCTCTTATTCATGCTTTGGTCAATTATAAATGAGTCTTTAATTTCTTAAAATTTTACCTCTCTTCTTACACGATCGATGCATTTAAATTAAAGGCGCACAAGAAGCATGTAACAAAAATAAAGGAAAGCAATAAAGAAAGCGGTAAATGAAGTAACTAAGTAAAGCGGTAAACACGCAAGCACACAATTAGAAGAGAAATGGGGGCAGAATACAACCCCGATAAAAGGAGATTAAGGATGTGAATGGGGATGGAATACAATCCCCCAAAAATAAATAAAGTTGCCCCAAAATTAATTACAAGGGCCCAAAAGGAAATGAACATAAATTTAAACAATCACACAAAATCAAACATGAGAAAAACATACATAAATCGGGGCATTCGTTTGGTTTACGAACATTGGTTCCTACGCGCTTATTTGGATGTTTAAGAATATTGGTTCCTTCGCGTTTATTTAAAGAGTGTTCAAAGACTCGTTTTGGTTGTTTGATGAAAATGGGGATGAGTGATCCCATTTTTGGAGAAAATTAACTCTTCGTTTTAAGGGCGACATTTTTATTGTTGGGCTAAAATAAGGGACATTGTTCCCAATTTTATTAGTAAAAAAAATCAATTTAATTGTAGAAATATTTTTGTGACTTTTTATCACACGTGTGCATAAATAAAACAAATATATACAAATAAACACAAAACACATAAAGAGAGGGTTGAAAGGATCTCACCAAACTGAAGTGTTCGTCCACGTGTCGCGACCCATCCGGGGGAGTCGCCGGGACACTCACATAACGGGACCCAAATTAAATCTCAGACAGAAAATAATATAAAAAACATTAGTAATAATTCTAGAAATTAATCAAATAAAGACAAGATAATGACAACAATAAAATTATAGTGATGGTAACAACAAATAATCATGGCATAGTAACAACAATAAAATAATAATAATAATAATAATAATAATAATGATGATGATAATAATAATAATAATAATAATAATAATAATAATAATAATAATAATGAGATAATGACAATAGCAATAATAATAATAATAATAATAATAATAATAATAATAATAATAATAATAATAATAATAATAATAATAATAATAGCACAATAGTGGAAATGAAGGCACCAAGAAAACCTTAATAGTAGTAATAATAATAAACAATAATAATAATAAAGAAGAGGCCAACGGAAGTCATAAAAGAACCTAACTAAGACAAGCAAATGACACACCAATGGTGATATTAACACACTAAAATGCTAAAAATGAATACTAGACATGGTAATAATAGCAAAAATAATAATCTTAACAACAATAAATATTATGCAAAAAAATAAATGAGAACGAGTTCAAAAATGTTTACCTTCAGAATTTATAGATCGGAAATGGGATGTCTCAATCCTTCCCCTTGTCGATTTTGTGGTGATGAATATTTGAAAAAAATGTAAAAATTGATATTTAAAAATAAATTAACTCAAGAGAATATTTTGGTAAAAAATATTTTTGATGGATGATTGAGCAAAGGAAATTAATTTTCCAAGCTTAAAATCAATCCAAGGATGAAATATATTTTTTGAAAAAAAATAAAAAAATTAAAGCTTGAAAGAAAGAAAAAGAACTTAAGAATATTTTTCTGAAGAATTTTTGAAGAAGAAGAGAACCAGTTTTTTTGCTTGAGAGAAGAAGAAAAAACTTGAGGGGAAAATCAAAAATCTTTTTTGATTTGAATAATTGTTGCCGTCCTCCAAAATGAAGAAGGAATCCCCATTTAATTTGTTCGATTGCCCCAAAATGGAGAAAGACAAAAGAGCTTTTTAATTTTGTTAATCGAAAATAGCATGAAAGGGTGAAAGAAAAGAGAAATCAAACTGGAAAATGCAGAAAAAAAGGCGCAGGAAAGCTACGGGTCGAAGGGGCCAAATGGCCGCGTGGAGAGGGGGGGAACGCGCGAGCGAGAGGGGGAACTGCGCGCGCGTTCCCCTTGCACCGCGCGCGCGGACCTTCCTTCCGCGCGTGCCACACAGTTGTGCACGCAGCACAGCTGCGCATGCAGCCTTACGCGCGCGTACAGACTCCGCCGTGCGCATGGCTGTGCGCACAGTGTGACCGGTCCGCACATGAGAAAAAATATAAAAAAAATAAAACTAAAAAATAAAAATAAAAATAAAAAGGAAGAAAATAAAAAAAAAACATAGATCATATAAATGAGGATAAAAATAAAAATAAAACAAAGGGAGTTTTCGACACGGGGAGCATTTTTCTGACACCTTCACTAGCAAGTATCGTTTTCATCATTGGGTAATTCTGATCTTGGATCGCCTCGGGACCCGGTGTAACAATGGAAAATTACACATATAGGTAACTAAAAAGTCATTTAAAGTGATTACCAAAGAATGAATTTGCCTACATCATGTCCTAAACCTGCTTGAGTTGTTATAACGCTTCGAAGCGTGATGAGGAAGGTTCTAACTATCCTAAAATTCCTTTACTCAAAAACTTTCACACACTGGAATTTTTAAAGTTTTTCACAAGCAAGCCTATAGTGCACAAAAGATATGAAATTACAAGATATATTACTAATTGAGATTAATTTGCTGCTAAAACTTTCAATTACTGTAACAACCCAAAAATCAACCTAGAAGAATTGAGTGTCATTAGTGTAATAGTGTGCATGGTAATTAGGGTTTATAGTAATGGACTTGATTGGAATATGAAACTAGGGACCCAATTGAAAAGAAATAAAGTATTGTAGGGGCTGAAGAGTAAATTGTAAGATTAGTGATAAGTGTGAATTAACTTAATGTAATGGTGATTAACTTAGGTTAATCAGTAGTTAGTGGAAGCCATGTGGTTTCCTCTTGGCCGGCCACCTATTTTGAGAGGGAAAAGGGAGTTGGACACCTCATACTTGCATGCAAGCATGAGGTGGAAGTGAAAAAGGGAAATCTGCATTTTGTTACCTTGAGCCGGCCACTTTCTCTCAAAAAAGTTCACTCTCTTTTTGTTCCTCTTTCATTTTCCCTTATGGATCATGAACTACTAAGAATTGAGTAGTGATAGTTTAGAAGATTGAGTCAAGGACTAGCAAGGTATGTAGTATGTAGTGTATCTCCTTCATCTTCTTCTAATTCTGATTTTGATTGTTAAGATTATGAGTATAGTCTAATGGACTTGTATGTATTGTATGTGTTATGAGTTGAAGAGCCAAGTAGAGCTGGAAAGGGGAAAGAGAAAGTGATATAGAAGAGTAGAGGAAGGAGTGCTCCAAAAGGTTTGGGATATATATGTGTGTTATGTGTTAATTTTGCTCAAGTGTATGTGATGGTTGTTTAGCTTAAATGTGTTATTGATATTGAATATGTGATTTATGGAATTAAGCATGATTATCAACTTTGATGGAAGCGTATTTGAATGTGTATTGCCATGTGATGAATAAGGAACCATGGAATTAGTATCATAAGTGAACCAGCTCTAACTATTGATTGTGTTAATCTGTTTCGGAAGCCTATACTGACCCCCGTGACTTGTTTATTGTGTAAGTTGAGTTTTATAACTCCAAAATGGGTGAAACTAATTGGATTAGAACCATAAGAGCCGTGGCTTTAAATGTCCTTGAAATATCTCTATTGATTTGAGGAATCTAAGGTCTTCAAAATTGACCATAACCATGGATGAAATTCTATAGGAGGGCTTCTGGAACCAGTTGTGTTCTTTTTACCATAACTCATTCATTTTAAATTCAATTAACCTTAAACTTGGCCCATTTTAAAGGTAATAAATAGAGGAAGAAATGTTAAGAAGAGACATTTGCCTAAAATTGTGTTTAAGACATCCGTTTGGCTGTACAAAATTGTGGTGTGAACCAGTCTTGAAAGTTAGCTTCTGTTTTGTTTAATTTAGTATGTCACGGTGGCAACCAATTCATTACCACCATGACCAGTGCCCAGAGAGGGCAGAATCACATGCAAATGGACCTCACGTCCACAACCAAGTGGTTACCACTGTGACTCCTCCCTGTTTTGTCTATTTAGGGTGTTTTTCTTCCCGAAATGCACTCGAACTTCACTACGAGTTCCCATAGCTTGTCCAATCCATGTTTATCATTATAAAATGAGTATCTTGAGCATGATGAACTATGCATGCTAATGTATATAAATATGTATGAGCTTTAAGTGTTCTAAGGGTGATGAATTAAGTATGAGAATGGGTATAAATAAGGATGGGAAACCATGGATGCGAATATGATAAATGAAGTATATAAGCATATAATTGAGATCAACATGCGAACATGTGACTATGTGAATTAGAAATGCATGATAGCATAACTAAGCTTGATTGCATTATCATGCGAATTATGAACATGTGAGGAGAATCAAATCATGCGAATGAATTTTAATATGTGATTGAATTATATGCGAATGAATGATGCCATGAGCATATATGAGTAATGAATGAACAAATGAACCTATAAGCCTGTAGTCGAGTCGTGGATAAATAAGCATGCCTATGAAAGGCTAGTGAATTGCGGCTGCTAGTGTGACACCGACGGGTGTCTAGTGATTGATACCGACGGGTATCCAGTGATATAGTGTTCGAGACTTCTATCTCTAGTGATATAATGTTCGAGACCTCGGTCTCTAGTGTTATTGATTAGTGTACCCGTATCCACTACTAAAACTTTACAGGCTGATAATGATTAAAGATGCTATTAAATATGACTATGTGATCAGTGTATTGACTATATTGTATTTAATATAAGTGTAATATCATGCCATGTCAGTGATCTAGTGATCTTATAGTGAGCCATCTATTGGCGTAGTGTAGTGATAATTGAGCATGGTATGATATCAGTGATTAACGATAATATTGTATATGAATGTGTTCCATTAATGGCATACTAGCGATATTCGTTCAAAGATGATTTATTGATATCATGCTAGTGAAATCAATATATTGTTAGTGTAGCCTTAATTGGCATTGTGAAGTGGAAATTGACTTGGCAAGTGAATAGTGAATTAAAGCATCTTATAGACATTATATGATTTTGTGATTAGCATGAGTTAGTGTATATTGGCACGCTAGTGTGATATTGCTATAGTGAGTGTAAATGATATGCCTTATGTGGTAAGCATGATCTTTAGCGTGTAGTGCTTTGTGATTATTGTGTTAGTGCTTGTTTGTACATCCCCACTAAGCGTTATCGCTTAGCACGGGTGCTTATCTCCCGTGTAGGTCGTAGATTGGAGCTGCTTTTTGGAAGGTTTCTGCAGGCCACAATAGGAACGTGAAGGGTCTCTCTTGAGTGTATAGATTTTGTATATTAAGCTCCATTTTTGTTATAGTCGTTCTTTTTGTACATGTATAGTGTTATAAGTGGCTTATTGTAGTGAAGCTTGTAATTTGTAATAGTGAATAGTGAAGAACTAGTTATGAAGCTTAATGTAGTGGAATGCATGTATCATAAGTATTAGTGAATGTTAAAATGAAAGTCAGGTTAATAAGGTATTTGCATGCTTATTGTCGTCTAGCGCTCCCTTGTCCTTCTAGGGGGCATTAGGGCGCCACAATTACTCTCTTGCTAAGATCAATTCTTAAGATAGGCTATTCACAATTTAAAGTTCAAAATATTCACAACAGGAATAATTAGAGGCAAATCGAGCTAAGATAGGAAAATTTCAGGCAACAACAATTGAGTACACAAATAACTAAAAGAAAAGAAAACATGCGAATAGCAATAAATAAAACATAAAACTTGCAAATAAAATAAAATAAAAAACACAATAGCTGTTAGTTACATATTAAGATGTTGGAGTTACTCCTCCTACCCCACACTTAATACCTTGCTGTTCTCAGCAAGTCAAATAATTACAAAACAAAATTAAAATTAAAACATAAGATAATATGTCTCCCTGTTCAACTCTCTGGGGTGGTGGAGGTAGGAAATGCGCATCAAAGCGCGCAGTCAATGAAGTTAGTCCCAACAGCACTTGGTCCATTTGGGACTGCAGGTCTGCTTACGTGGAAGAGATGGACTCCATGCGCTTATAGACACCGGGTCTTGAGGTAGTCCAGGTCAGAGTTACTCGATGAAGAGATCAACGTTGGCTTTCGGATAAATGGGTGAAATTCGGAGGTTTTCGTCTTTCATGTTTCGCGAGGATTAAATCTTTTTTTTAGCATGGAGTTTTAATAGAGTTTGATAAATTTTGTTTGAAATTGAGAATTTTGCTCCACAGACGGGATTCCCGTCTGTGTAGAGGCGCCCGTCCCTACTTGGGGTGATCCCCGTCTCTAGGCGTAGTGGGGACGGATGCGTGGCGGTATAGGGATGCCCGTCCCTAGTACAGCGCCCCATCTGTAGTTGGTTTTCTGCGTATGCCCTTAGTAGGGACGGCCGTCGGTATCTGCAGGGAAGCCCGTCGGTACGTTAACTGATCAGATCACGCAGGATTGGATAAAATTTAATCTCTTTTCCTTCAAAATGGGGATAAGATTTATTAAAATTTGAATTTTAAAGTCCTTTTAAAATTCAAACTTTGGGTTGAGGCTTATCTGAATTATTTTCCTAAAATCCTATAAATAGTGGATTAAATTCCATTTTTAGGGGTTAGAAGTTTTGAGAATTTTTGGTGAGAAAAGTGATTATTTTTTATAAGAAAAGTTCTTTGAAGAAAATTTATTAATTTTCTTCGAGAGATCGTTTTTTAAAAAAGGGTTTTGTGAGCAATTTACTCAAAAAATTTTCTAAAATCTTTGTTCATTTGCAGAATTTTATTTGATAAAATTTCTTCCAATTAATTGATTCCTCCAAATTTTTCTTACGAATTAAGCCAAATTGAGGTAACGAAATTCATTCGTTTCCATCAATACAGCTAATTCAAACACTCAATTGCTATCAGATTTTCAAGGGAAGAAAAATATAAATCTTCTTTCTCAGATTGTTTTTACTTGATTCTTGTGAAGCATACGGGAATCAGAATCATTCGACATTCACCCTAAAAGGTAAAATCCGAGGGTAAACATTCTGGACTAATATTTGTATAATTTTATTTGATTTACATTAATTTTATATATATATTTTATTATTCTATTTTATAATCATTTACAAAGAACTGAAAGTTTTTCCCTTCTAATTGTTTCCCCATACTAGGGACGGCCGCTGGCACAGTACAGGGGGCCGTCCCTAGGCAAACTCTCATGTTTTTAATTTATAAATTTTATCTTTCAACTCATTTCTATTAGAATTTATCGTTCTTTTTTTTTTATCCACGCTTTTGATGCTAACGTGTTTATCCCTATGAGTTATTTTCTGACCATTTGGAGTTGGAGTTCTGAAAGATGGGGGTTGCGTCAGTCTGAGGACTTCCACTCGGGTTCTTTCTTTACCCTTATCTTTTATTCATGTTATTATGGAAATGGTTTTAATGTCGTTAAAGGAAAAAAGGCCAAAAGATTTCTAACAGTTAACTTTGGGATTTTCTCAGAAGTTGTGGACCAATGTCTCGTTTTAGCCAATAAAATTAACGCTTCATGAAAAATCACTTTTTGTAATAAAATATGCATGGTAGGACCAATGTTCTCATCCCAATGAATACCCCGTTTTATGCATGTGTTGTACTTTTACAAATGGGAGTTGTATTCCGCTCCTGGTGTTATTGTAATATATTTTTGAATACCTTATTTTGATTTTTACTTCCATTTATTGCTTTTGACGTGAATGACTGCGCCTTAATTAAATGCATCGTATGGAAAGTTAGTGAAATAATAAAATTCAAAACTTAATTATAATATTGATCAAGGTATAAATAAATGAGAAGTCCCAAACTCACTCTTGTGTTTGGGGATCAAGAGGCGAGAGGTCTAGGACTTCCAAGACACCTCTTGAGTCTTAATAAAAGACTTAAATATACAAATCCTAGGCTCCAGGGGGTAGAGGCTGAGACCTCCAAGATCTCTCTGGCTAGCCCAAGATGGATATGTATGCGCCGTCTTAGTCTTGACGAGGCTAGACGACCCTTCCCAATGTTCTATTGGGTGGCGACTCCAAGAAACCTCATTGTTGCCCAAAATAGATGCACTTGTAAATACCTTACAAGTTTTATGAACCCTTCCTGATCGCTCTAAAGCGGGCCCTCGGGAGTCCACGGGGTTCGGCGCTCGTCACAGTGGCGACTCCACTGGGGACATACTCGAGACTTCGATTCGAAAGTACTTTGGTTAAAAATTATAATAGAGTTTTAGTTTAAAAATTTTACCTTCTTTCAAAATTGCATTGCATCGCATTAAAGCCTTAGATCTATGCTAGTTTGGTCCCTCTTTTAGCCCCGGTGCGTTCCTGAAGCACGACCCTATTTTCACTCAATTTAGGGAAGTGTTAAGGATAATCACCAGCCCAAGCCTCGTACCATCATGGTATATGAAATGGAGACCCAATCGGTCATTACGCTCGTGATGAGCTAGACCCGTTGGCAGGGACCATGCTTGGGTAGCCCTAAAGTAACACCACCCTTTGATCAAAGCTCATGTAATGGAAATAGTTATTTCCCCTAAGTGGTATGAACCTTAATACTATGCCTGCTGTATGGATCATTATGTATTAGACAAGCCCAGATAGTTTGACTGGTCACCTAATCAAAGGCTTTCATGCCCCGATAGGCCCAAGATGACTTATTCGGATTGCCTAGATACATAATGATCATAACCCATCTGCTTGTGCATTAGTTAGGAGAGGTTATGCTGCTGGATTTTCACCGTGCACCATACGTGTTCATCGGGTCCCCAGATGACCCATGGGCCAATCCCACCTAGGAAAAAGACTATGACCTCGTGTGCAGGAGTAATAAGGTTGGAAGGACCTATGTGCTTGAATGTGGCTTGTGAGTGTCGCATAGCACGATCATGCATTTTTAGCATAGTCATGCATCATCCTGACCCCTTGTGTTTTTCAGCCATCATAGATTCGCCTAGGTGGACAAGAGGGTCTCGGGGGCGCCTACGTAGAAATCCGTTCTTTGAGTTACCGGAAAGGGTAAAGTATCCAGACACTTCTTCTGAGACCAGTTATGCTACTTCAAATCAGTTCTCAGTACCCGAAGAAATGGCAAACTCACCGAGAGGGGCAGAGGCCACCAGGGCAATGAAAGTAGAGGAAGTGGGCCGAAGGTTGGAAGAATTTGAGAACCGGATGATGGCAATGATAGCCACAATGGGTCAGCAAGCGGCCCCGCAGAACCCACAGCCTCCTCCATTGAGAAATAATAAAAGGGAGGAGGTCAGAGAGCACCCATAAGAGGAAACTCGCCCGCCACTTGTCAACCTAAGAGCTACTACTTCGGGGGCACAGAGGGGAAGACCTGTCACTGGGCTGGATGATGATTAGGAAGACGAAGAATACGAGGAACATATGTCTGAGAAAGGGAAAACCCCTCAAATTGAAGAGGCCATCTGGAGGAAGATGGAAGAGAAATTTGAAGCTATGACGAGAATGTTGACAATAGGCCGAGGAGTGAACCCTGAGGATGAGGAGTTAGAAGGAGAGGATCTAGTACCCTTGAACTTTAAAATGCCAGATGTGCCGAAGTTTGACGGTACTTCTGATCCCCTAGCACATATAAAGCAATACTCGCTGGTGATGAAAGGCACCACTTTGACGAAAAAATAGAAGGTTGAGTACTTTTGCTTGAGCTTGATGGGCCCAGCAGTGGATTGGTACCACGGGCTCGATCGCCGAGCTAAAGAAGACTGGGATTTATTGACGGAGGAGTTTTTGAGGCAATATGATTACAGTATAAGGATGGAGGTAACCTTGAAGGACCTGGAGCTGTTACAGCAGAAGGGGGGTGAGTCCTTCCACGAGTATCTAACCCGATGGAGGAATCGGGTGATGGAAATGAAGAGGAAACCAGATACTCAGGATCAAATACGGCTATTCATTAAAAATGCGAGCCCGTATTTGAGAGAGGGATTAAGAATGAAAGGACTGAAGGATTGGGAGTCGCTGAAGGACATCGCCATTGAGGCCGAGGGAGAGTACCTTGTTAGGAAAGCAGGTAATGAGAACTATCCCAGGAGGGGTAGCACTAGCCAGGGGGCCAGTAGACCATCAGGTTCCGCCAGTGGTACCAGGAAGATTGCTGAGGTGTCAGTTACGAATGCTACCCCGAGGCATTTTTCTAATCTTGGAAGGTCTTTGTCATGGGTATTGAGAAGATTGATGAAAGAGGGTAAGTTACAACCTATGCCACCCAAACCTGCTAGAACTCAAGGCACGCCAGGACACAAGGATGATGAGTATTATGCAAATCATCAGCACACCAGACATATAACTGATAACTGCAAGACGTTGAGGCACGCGATTCAAGATTTAATAGACTCAAAGCAGATCACTGACCCGAAGAAGAGAGGGGATCAAAAGAAAGCTGGGTACAATAGCATGCCTCCGCCAGTGAATATGATCGGGTCCAATTTGCCCAAGAACTTTATGTTGAAGGAGTTATACGGCAACGATATCCACACTGCTGTCACAAACCTCTATGAGGGGAGTGAGGAAGGGCTTCCCGCTGCAGTGATCGATTGCTGGTCCATTGATGATAGTGGAAATAAAAATAATGGTTCTGATGTATTTTCCGACCTATGGGGTTCGGAGGAGGAAGGAGAAAAGCCAAAGAAGAAGGAAGTGGGAGCTGTGACCCGAAGCGGAAGGGTAGCTCCAGAAGTCGAGAAGCCCCAAGAGCTGGCTGAGCCCATGAGGGGAAAAGAGCCGGAAGAAGATCCGATTATTAAACAACTAAAAAAGACACCGGCTCAGATTTCAATATGGGATCTTCTGAGGCAGTCGCCATCACATAGACAGAAGGTGGTAGAAGCTTTTTGCGAAACAACTGTGGCAACAACCATCTCGCCTACGGAACTTCTGGATGTAGTGAAGGGAGGATCGGGGGAAAATGTTGTTTTCACCAGTGCTGATTTGCCGGCAGAAGGCCGCAATCATAATCACCCTCTGTATATAAGGGCGCAGATTAACCAAAAGCACACCGCCTGCATAATGGTAGATGATGGTTCTTCGATAAATGTGTGCCCACAGGTAGCAATGGCAGCTTTTGGGGTAACAGAGGATATGTTGGCAAAATCTGATCTTACCATCACGGCATATGACAACTCACGTAGGCAAGCTTCAGGGACATTCACAGCAGTGGTGTAAGCACCGTGTGCCGGAGCGGTCCGGATCAGAGGTTACCCTATGATGAAATCAGTATCCGAGCCTATATAAATGGTTTTGATTTGGGGGTTTTAGTCCCGCGTTCCATGAGGAGTAAGTCTTTTTACCTTTCGTAGGCAGAGGGGGAGAAAACAGGGGATTTTCGAGTCAAAAAGGTATGTTTTTCCTCCACAGACGGCCAGCCCGTCTGTAAGGTCAGCCCATCGCTTAGGGTCACAGACGGCCTATGGTATTTTCTGACGCCCGTCGGAAAATCACCGCCACAGTCAGAGCGCCGCCTGGTTTCCCGGAGCATGCAACCTTTTCGACGCCCGTCGGTGGATGTGGCAGGGCCGTCGGACGAATCCTTGTGTCAGAAGGATTCTTCCGACGCCCGCCTCCATACACCGACGCCCGTCAGTCGTGTCTTGCTTATAAAAGCTCTGGATTTTCACTAGAAAAGGGTTCCAAAAATTTTCAAGAGGGGAAACTCTGCCAAAATTCAAGCATATTTTCTCTCTCTTCCAGCAAACACTTTTCATAAAGGATTTCTTTTAATTAAAGGATCAAAGTCATTAAAAGAAACTAAAATCAATTTAGTTTTCTTTGAATCTTGATTCCAAAAATCAGTCTCTTGAGGGGTTAGAGAGGAAATAATCCGTTTTCCTTCTCTTGATCCTTCATCTTTGCTTCTCGTGGAACGCGTGGGGCTCTAATCAACACAAGAATCTCATCCAAAGCAATTATCTGAGGGTAAATATTTCGGATTCCTTCTCCATATCATTTCATATTTACTCCTTATTTTGTTGATTCTTTCAATTTTGTCATTATTCTTCTTTATTTTGACTCTCTTTCTCTCATTTTGCGTTAAAAACCTTTTTTTGACTTTCAAAAAGAGTCCTTTTTTACTGTTTTTTCGGAGACAGTGGTGATCGACGGGTCATCTCTGTACTGACGCCCGTCGGTCACCCCACTCACAGACGCTCTTCCACTTGAGTGAGCGATGGACATGTCAATCTATTTGACAGACGCCCGTCGGTCACCTAAGAAAGGCCGTCGCTGGGTTCTGTCTCCACACCTTCAAATCTTTTTTATCTCTTTCAAGTCCTTTTGACTTTATTTAGGTTGATTCTTTTTATATTGACATCTTTTAACGTTCCGTGAGCAATGTATTGATTTCCCAGGACCATCCTGAGCTTGAGGGGTCATCTACCATATTCGGAGGATTTCGTCCGGTTTAGTTTCCTAACCTTCTTGGTTATTTCCTTCATTTATTATTCATTGACTATTTTATGTATATAGATATACTCTTTTCATATCTCGCTAAGTGTAAAAATGGATCAATGTTTTATACTCAAATAAAAATGAGGTTTGTATAAAATGCAAAAAGGGGCCAATGCCCTATTTTTATCCAATAAAAATCATCACAAATAAAAACATCCAATTTTGATGATGATGCATGCGAGGACCAAAGTCCTCAAAATAAGCAATCCCCCGATTCGTGTATGTATCGCACATTTACAAAAGGGAGTTGTATTCCGCTCCTTGTATTATTGTAATCTATTGCTTTTGATATTTATTTTCCCATTTATGGCTTTCCAAATGTGAATAAATGCACCTTCGATTAATTGCATTGTGTGGAGAGAGAGCGAATTAATGATAATTAAAATTTGATCATAAAATAATCGAGGTAGAAATAAATGAGAAATCCCGGACCCAGCTCTGGTCTTTGGGCTCAAAGAGGCTAGAGGCCTACCCTCCAAGACACCTTTTTGTGCCACGAGACTTTAGCGCTAATCCTAGGCTCCTTAGGGCGAGAGGTTTACCTTCCAAGACCCCTCTGGCTGGCCCAAAATGGATACTAAGCGCAGTTTTAGGCTCTCCGAGGCGAGAGTAACTTTCCCAATGTTCTATTGGGTGGCGACTCCATGAAACCTCCTTGTTGCCCAACATGGACGCACTTGCGATTTATTGCAAGATGTCAACGGACCCACAAATGCCCCGGTCACCCTCGAGCGGGTGGTCCCATGGGCGGCAGTGGACATCCGGCGCGCGTTATAGTGGCGACTCCACTGGGGACGTTTATGGTTCGAGATTTCGATTTGAAAATACCTCGCTTAACATTTATGATTAAAATTTAATTCATAAATTCGCTTTCTCTCAAAATTGCATTCGCATATCATTAGAGCTTTAGAATATGCTAGTTTGGTCCCTCTTTTAGCCCCGGTGCGTTCCTGAAGCACGACCCTATTTTCACTCAATTTGGGGAAGTGTTAAGGATAATTACCAGCCCAAGCCATGTACCTCAATGGTATATCAAAATGATGACCCGATCGGTCGCTATGCGCGTGATGAGCTAGACCTGTCGGCAGGGATCATGCTTTGGTAGCCTTAAAGAAACATCTCTCATGTCCAAAGCTCATGTAATGGCTGTAGCTACTTTCCACAGGTGAAATGAACCCTAATTCCATGCTTACTGTATAGATCCTCATGTATTGGGTGAGTCCAGATGTCTCGCTTGGTAACCTAGCCAAAGGCTATCATACCCCGGTAGGGCCATGTCGAAACTTGTGGAACGTCCAAAATACGTGACAATCATTATCCATCCGCTTGTACATTAGCATAGGAGTGTCATGCTGTCGGTTTTTCGCTATGCACCATGCGTGTCCATTGGGTCCCTCGTTGACCCTTAGGCTAATCCCACCTAGGAAAGAGACTGCATGACCACGTGTGTGGGAGAAATAAGGGGGGAAGGACCTACTTGCTTGCTGGTGCTCTGTGAATGTCGCATATCACGACCATGCATTACACCTGCATTTTATGCATCATGTCTAACGTCTTACCCCTGCATCCATCAAAGATCTGCCCAGGTGGACTAGATCACCAACCGGACAACTGATCTGAGTTCCTGCTTCCGAGCTGTCAGATAGAGAGGATCTGCCAGAAATTTTACCAGGAATCAGCAGTACTGTATCTCAGATGGCAAACGCGCTTAGAGGGGATGACGCCACCAGGGCCATGATCGCGGAAGAAGTGGGCCGGCGATTTGAGGAATTCGAGGGCAGAATGATGAATATGTTGACCGCCCTGGCACAGCAGAATGCTCCACAGAATCCTCCTCCTCTTTCTCCTCCCGTGAGATAGAATGAGCCAGAGGAGGAAAGGGCTGAAAGACGAGAAGAGCAGTAGAGTTAAGGTCAGTAGCCTCGGGAGAGCAGAGAAGAAGGCCTGTGCTGAGAATTGATGATGATAGAGATATCGATGATGATAAGATGAGCATTGCATCTGAGAGGGGGAAGGCACCTCAGACTGATGACTTCATTTTAAAGAAGATGGAAGAGAGGTTTGAAGCTATGGCCCGTATGCTGAGCCGGGGTCAGGGGATGAACCCAGAGGATAAGGAATTGGAGGGAGAGGACCCGATTCCTTACAACTTTAAGATGCCAGACGTGCCGAAATTTGATGGTACTTCTGACCCGACCGCTCATGTGAAACAATATTCTCTGGTAATGAAAGGGACCACATTGTCTAAGAAGTAGAAAGTAGAATACTTTTGTCTGAGTCTGACCGCTCATGCCATCGACTGGTATCATGGTCTCGACCGTCGCACTAAAGAAGATTAGGATCTGCTCACTGAGGAGTTTTTGAGACAGTATGACTGTAACACTAGAATGGAGGTGACTCTAAAAGATCTTGAACTGCTCCAGCAGAAGGCCGGGGAATCTTTCCACGATTATCTCACCCGATGGCGAAACCGAGTAATGGAGATGCGGAGAAAGCCAGACACCCAGGACCAGATTCGTTTATTTATCAAGAACGCAAGCCCGTACTTGAAAGATGGGTTGAAGATGAAGGGGTTGAAGGACTGAGAGTCTCTCAAGGATATAGCCATCGAGGCAGAGGGAGAGTTTTTGGCTAGGAAAGCTAACAATGATAATTTTGCCAAAAGGGCTAACCCCGGCCAAGGAACCAGTAGGCTGGTGGGTCCTAGTAATAGCACCAGAAGAACAGGTGAGGTGTCTGCTACTGAGGTAACCACCCAGAGGAAGTTTTTGAACTTGGGGAGACCATTATCTTGGGTCTTGAGAAGGTTAATGAAGGAAGGGAAATTGCAGGCCTTAGCTCCTAGACCTGTTATGACGCAGGGGAAGCCTGGGCACAAAGACAATGAATTCAGTGCGTTTCACCAGCACTCAGGCCATATCACAGATAAATGCAAAGCGCTGCGGCACTCTATCCAAGACTTGATTGATAGCAAGCAAATTTCTGACCCTAAGAAGAGGAAACCTGAGAAGAAGCCCGGTTATAATGCTGTACCACCACCCGTGTTTACGATCGAATCTAGCTTGCCAGAGTGGTACGTTCTATGAGATCTATATGAGAGCGAGAATTTTGCTGCTGATTGTTCCGATGATAGAGAGGAGAAAGCAGTCGTGGCGACCCTTGATTGCTGGTCTAGCAGTGAGAGCGGTGGAGAAGCCGAGGAGGAAGGAGAGATAAACCTTGATTTGTGGGGGTCTGATGAAGGTAAAGAAGAGATAGGGGCTATAACGAGAAGTGGAAGAGTGGTCCCTGAGATTACGAGGCTACCTGAGCCAGCGCAGACGCCAGCAGAGAAAGAGCCAGAGGAGAATCAGATTGTTAAGCAATTGAAGAAGACTGCGGCTTAAATATCCATCTGGGATCTTTTGAGACAATCCCCCTCTCATAGGCAGAAGGTAGTAGAGGCTTTGGTTGAGGTCACGGTTGCCACCACGATTTCCCCATTAGAGCTTTTGGGCTTAGTTAAGGGAGGATCCGAGGAGAGATTGGTCTTTTCTGATGTCGACCTACCGGTCGAAGGCCGCAACCATAACCGACCCCTATACATCAAATCACAGATTAACGATAAGCACACTGCTTGCGTTATGGTATACGATGGTTCTTCTATCAATGTATGCCCCCTGATAGCTCTGCAGGCTTTTGGTTTAAACGAGGATATGCTTAGTGGATCAGATCTGACTATCACAGCCTATGATAATTCAAGGAGGCAAGCCTCGGGGACCTTTAAAACCTTGGTCAAGACAGGACCCATTGAAGTGGAGGTAGAATTTGTAGTTCTGCCCATCCCTGCTAACTTCTCAGCTCTGCTCGGGAGACCCTGGTTTCACAAATTAGGAGGAGTGCCATCCACACTGCATCAAATGATAAAGTTCCCACATGAAGGGGAGGTGGTGACTATCAAGGCAGCCAGGGAGAACCAGGTCTCAGCGCTTGAAATAGCTAATCAGCCATTTAGTGGCTTCCATGTGTCCATGATAAGAGAAGAGCACGAGTCAGTGGATAACCCAGCTGTGGTTAATATGATGAAGAAGATGCACTATCTCCCTGGGGCTGGTTTGGGCAGGAACTCTCAAGGATTGCAAACTGCGATCACCACTCGAGGTCAGAAGAACCGGAAAGGTCTGGGGTACAGAGGCAGCTTCGGCAAGAAGAAGGCGGCGGATAAGATCCCTCACATTTCAGAAAGCTTTGTACCAGCATCCTCAGTTTGTGCTTATACTGGCGAAGACGAGCCGCAATGGGTGAAGGGGAGGATTGTCCCTGGGTTCGAGATCTTTAACGATGTATTTGACTGGCGTGTCGGGTTTATCAAGACTGCTGAGGACTTCTGGGACGAGGAGGTCATGACTTAGGGTATCACTTGGGACAGGTGTAAGGTCGTTACCGAGAAGATGATAGCTACCAGGCTGAAAGGGAAAGAGAAGATAGCAGAATTAGAGCTGAAAATAGGGGATTTGAAGATTTCCTCAGACATGCCTGAGGGGCCTCTGCTGAATCAGGAAGCCAATGAACAAGCTGTAATAGCATCAACCTCTAGAGTGGCAGAAGAAGACTCTAGCTTAGACTGTCTTTTTATTCCAGAACTCTTTTATGATGTAAATGACAATTATAATATCATTAATAAGGCGAACGATTTCTCTTACTTGTGCGATGTTTCCAATGATTTCAACATGCACGAACATGATCATATTCCATCAATTTTTGACATTGATTCCACTAATACAATGCCTTTTAATCTTGGAACCTCGGAAAATCCGAAAGAAATTCTAATAGCATCAAATATAACTCCTGAGGAGAGAAAAAATTTCGAGAGAATAATAAGAAAACATGAAAAAGTCTTTGCCTGGACCTATGAGGACATGCTAGGAATTGACCGAGACGTGGTGGAACATGCTATCCCGAGTTACCCAGATTACAAGCCTGTGAAACAGAAGTTGAGAAGGCTCAGGCCAGAATGGGCAGACAAGGTCAAGGAGGAAATTCGATAGCAGATTGAAGCCAAGTTCCTTGTTGAAGTGCAGTATCCTACATGGTTGGCAAATGTGGTCCCTGTAGCGAAGAAGAATGGAAAGGTCAGGGTGTGTGTTGATTATCGAGACCTGAACAAGGCCTGCCCTAAAGATGATTTTCCACTACCCCATATCGATGTGTTGATAGACAGTGCTGCCAATTGCGCGATGTACAGCTTTGGAGATGGTTATGTGGGCTACAACCAGATCCTGAACAAAATAGCTGACCGGGTTAAGACTACTTCCATCACAGAATGGGGGACCTATGCCTACCGAGTCTTGCCTTTCGGCCTGAAGAACGCAGGGGCCACATACCAGAGGATGGCGACTAAGATCTTAAGTGACCTAATCCACAAAGAAGTAGAAGTGTATGTCGATGACATGATGGTCAAGTCAGCCACCCGAGAGGGGCACTTTGAAGCTCTAGAAAAGTTCTTCACCAGGATTGACAAGTATAATCTGCGACTTAACCCCAAGAAGTGCATTTTTGGAGTGACTTCAAGAAAACTATTGGGACATGTCGTCAGTCAGAGGGGAATAGAAATTGACCCGGACAAGGTGAAGGCCATCAGAGAGATGCCTGTGCCGCAAAAAGAGGAGGATGTAAGGAGTTTCCTGGGTAAGCTGCAGTATGTCAGCCGATTTATTGCCAAGCTCACTTCAATATGCGAGCCTGTTTTTAAGCTGCTTAGAAAGAATCAACCTGTGGTCTGGAACGAAGACTGCCAGAAAGCTTTTGACAGCATCAGGGAATACCTGTTGAATCCGCCAGTGCTGAGGCCGCCGCAGCCGGTCAAACCGCTTATCCTATATATGGCGGTAGAGGGCAGTTCTGTGGGCGGCATGGTGGCTCAAGAGGATGAATTTGGGGTGGAATTCACAATTTATTACCTCAGAAAGAAGTTCCTGGCTTATGAAATCAAACATGCTGAAGTAGAGAAGATCTGCCTTGCAGTGATTTGGGCATCAAAGAAATTGAGGCATTACTTCCACTCATACAAAGTTCAAGCAGTGGCCAAGCAGAATCCGTTAAGATATTTGCAGGAAGCATTGTCTTTGCTTGGTAAGATGGGAAGGTAGCTGCTCTTGCTACAGGAGTTTGATGTGCAATACATCACTCGCAAAACTATTAAGGGGCGAGCCGTAGCCGAATTTCTTGCTGAGCATCCTATTCAAGGAGACACTCCCGAGTTTACCTTTCCTGATGAAAGCATAGTCACGATTTCTATCCAGGGTTGGCAGTTACACTTTGACGGGGCAGTGAATAACAGAGGGGCCAGAGTTGGAATCATCTTGATAACCCCAGATAATGAGAAACTTTCCCTAGCAAAGAAGCTGAGGTACAAAGCAACCAACAATGAAGCCGAATACGAAGCATGCACTTTCGGGTTAGAGGCTTTAGCGGCATTGGGGGCAAAGAATATAGAAGTCTTTGGTGACTCATCCTTGGTGATTAACCAGATTCGAGGTGAGTGGGCTGTAAAAGAAGAACGGCCGGTACCCTATGTTGAATATTTGAAAGAGGTATGTGGGCAGTTTGAGACTTGCACTTTCCACTTCGTGCCGAGAGATGAGAATCATCTAGCTGATGCGTTGGTAACCTTAGTGTCAATGTGGGATAATCCTGAAGGAGTGGCTATGAAGCCAGTACTAATTTCGAGTTCTGAGAAGCCCAGCTTTGAGATCAAGCCTGTAATGGAAGTAGAAGTGGCGGATGGGAAACCATGGTACTTCGACATCATAAATTACTTGGAAAATAATAAATTTCCAGAAGAAGCTACTGAGAAAGACCAGAGGATGATCCGAAAGCTATCTACTCAGTTCATATCCTTAGAAGGGGTGTTGTACAAAAGACAGTCGGACGGGATTCAGCTCAGGTGCTTGAATGAAAAAGAAGCCCGCAAAGTGATGGAGGAAACCCATGCAGGTGTCTGTGGGGCCCACATGAACGGTTTGACCTTAGCTAAGAAGATTATGAGACAAGGCTTCTATTGGCTTACGATAGACAATGACTGCTCGAAATATGTTAAGCAATGCCAGTTGTGCCAGCAATACGCAGACTTGAGACACCTGCCAGTATCAGAGCTACATAACCTGACATCACCTTTGCCTTTCGCTACTTGGGGGATAGATATCATTGGAGAGATTCGCCCTACGGTATCCAACGGGCACAGGTACATCATAGTCGCAATTGACTATTTTACCAAACGGGTAGAGGCGGAATCCTTCAAAAAGATCGACGCAAGGGATATGGCCAAGTTCATAGAGAGGAATCTGATCTGCAGATATGGCCTCCCTCATCACATAGTGTCTGATAATGGGGTGCAGTTCATGGGGGAAACCATGAAGCTCCTCGAGAAGTATGGTGTCGAACATCATAAATCCTCTCCCTACCGACCTCAAGCGAATGGAGCAGTAGAGGCCGCGAATAAAAATATGAAGAAGATCCTGTCCAAGATGGTCCAAACCTACAAAGAGTGGGCTAAAAAGTTACCCTTCGCCCTGTGGGGATATAGAACAACGGTAAGGACGTCTACAGGCGCTACTCCATTTTCCCTGGTATACGGAACGGAAGCAGTATTGCCAGTTGAGATAGAGCTACAATCACTGAGGGTGGTCATGGATGCCCAAATTCCGGAGGCCGAATGGGCACGGCAGAGGCTACAGCACTTGAACTTACTGGACGAGAGTAGGCTGAAGCTTATTATCATAACCAGATTTACCAGAAGATATTGGCAAGGACTTTCGGAAAGAAGGTGAGAAAGCATCCACTGAAAGAATGGGACTTGGTGTTCAAGCAGATGAGGCCAGGCATACAAGATATTAGAGGGAAATTCAGACCAACCTGGGAGGGGCCGTATATCCTTAAAAAGCTGCTGTCCAAAGGAGCCGCAATCTTGTCGGATAGTGATGGGAATGAATTCAAGGAACCGATAAATGTTGACAGACTCAAAAGGTTCCATGGCTAAAGACCAAAATAAAAAGAAGAGAATAAAATGCCCTGCAGGTCGAAAACCAAAAAAAGGCGGCCGTGCTAAAATTGGGCGCCTCGACAGGGTGAAAACCGAAAAAAGGCATCCTGTGCAAAAATTAGAGGCATGAGAGAAAATCTCCGATCGTGAAAACCCGAGAGGGCCGATTGCTAACAGGAGTTGATGCTATTAAAATTTGGTTTCATGTATTAACAGCGCGTAAGCAGCTGAGTAAATGCCAAAACTGATCATGTATGCTGAAATTATATGAAAATGTACACAAATTCGTGAAATAGAATGAATATTATTCTTTTCATTTTTGTCATTTCCTAGTTCTACATTAAAAAGAAATGTAGCACCAAAAGAAATACATATGTAAGCTAAGCTAAGTCCTGCTGCTGCTCTCGCCGACCAGATGCTTAAGCCCTCGAGTCCTGTTATCAGATGCTGGACTAAGGATCCACTTCTTGTACTCGCTAGTTGAAGACACAGAATGATTGTCGAACCTCGGGATAACAGTCTTCACCGGTAGTTTGCCCCACAGCTCATGATACTGAGAAGCAAATGCAACCGAGAGAGCTCCCCCCCGGAAAGATAAGGGAACCCTCACTACATCCTGGGTCATCTCGAGCTGACGCGTACATCGAGAAGTGATGCAGAAGATGGCTCGACGAAGCCCACAGAGGGGAACACACCCCGATGGCCCATCAATGACCACATGAGATAGTGGGAGCCAGGCAGATGTGAAACTGATGTCATCATCTGACAGCTCGCCAAATCTGGTAATGCCTTCACCAGCAGTGGCACACCCGTACAGTCGTCGACGCGGAAGGAAATGATTCGGCGAGTACTGTGGGGTAACTCGAGGAGGTGGCTCAGACAGCATCCTCAGTATCTCTTGCGGCCAGATCTAAAAAAAAAAAAAGCCGCTGGAGTAAGTAAGGTTTACTTCAGGCAAAAATAAGGTGCAGGGTTGTGTGAAAATCCGAAAGGACGCACCTCCCGCTAAGAAAAGCTAGTGTGAAAATCCATAAGGGACGCACTACCTTTAAAATAATGACGTACCTGGAGCAATAAGGGGCTGCCGGTATAGGTTGTAGTGGATCCAGAGCTCACAGCGTCCAAGCCCAGAATGGTCTCAGCCAGAATGAGCGGTAAGGGTGATAATCCCAGATGAAAGTCGCTCAGGACTCCGAACAGGTGGAAGTCACCTGTCAAACCCCCTGGAACAACAGTGAGGAAGTTCACCATGCAAAATAAGAATATGATGCTTACCCGGTAGGTGGGAATGTCAGTGAACTGATCCAGAGCCTCGATCAATGGCCCAGAGCAAAGGAGGAGCCCGGAGGAATCAGCCGGACGGCCTCAGAAGAAGGTATGCCAAGAGCCATAGCTATGTCCCGGGTCTGGAATAGGCCGCAGCGGGGGACGCAAGGCAGAGCGCTAGGAGGGAACCAGGCTCCAAGAATGGTAGCTAACTCTTTAGGCAAAGGGCACAGTTCCTGGTAGGTGAACTGGAAGACGTGAAACCGAGGGTTCCAGAAGTGGGTCGCCGCCAGAAGGAGGTTCTGATCGACTTTGACCCGGCACAGGTATTTCAGCCCGGACAGAGAGGAAAGGGCGCCTTCTTCCCAAGTGTGTTTGTCATCTAAGATACGGTGCATCCTTTGGGCTAGAGAAGAAGACATGTTGAGAAAGATGAAAGGCTCAAGATGTTGGAAAATGAAGAGACAGAAGAGGAGCAAAAATTTTGTGAGAATTTATAGGGGAGAGTCACTGACGGCCTACCCGCCTCTCCTTAGAGATGGCCTGCCCGTCGGTATGGATCCACCTGGCAGACGCATATGTCAGCATTGCATTCATCATTCGCATTAACTAGCATTTATTGAGTGACAGACGGCCAGCCCGTCGGTCGCTCCTATAGATGCCCTGCCCATCGGTCATGAAATTCTATATAAGGGCGAGTGGCAGACGGTGTAAACGCTGTTGTCCCTTTCATTTCCTCTCCCAAACGGTTTTTTAGCGTTTTTTCGTGTTTTTTCAAGCATTTCTCCTTCTTTTTTCGCGATTTTTCCATATTTTCGCATTCTCTACTCACCAGGTGCTTGGATATTTATATTTCTTCAGTTTCTACACTTTTCGCGACTACAAGTAAGTAAATAACTACCTTTTTTTTTAATTTTATTCAATTTATTTCTTCATTTCTTCTTCCTCTAAACTTAGGAATGATTAGAATGCTTTAGATGCCTTAGAAATTTAGGGAGGATGCTGCCCATTTTTCTTTATTTTTTTATGCAACTAAATCTGAACCTTTGCATGATCACATAGAAATAGAATTTTTCTATAACTTTGTTGCTTTAGAAATAGACTTCCTAAGCGCACTATTCTATGTATATATTGATTTTGAGGCCTGAGGCCATTGTTTTGTTTTGTTGGGGACACACTCTTGCCGGGGTGCGTCCCATTTACATGCATATATTGTTGTTGAGGCCTGAGGCCTATTTTGATGCCTTTTTATGCAGGAGGTGGGGCATACCTTTGCCGGGGTGCTGCCCAAATTTTTATTATTTTATTCTAAAATTGAACATTTTTGTGTATAATGCATGCCTTGGGGCCTAGCAAGCCTATTTTTATTCGCTTCAAATTATTTCCATGCTAATTGCACGTTGCTTTTGTTTTGATATGTGCGAGGCATGTTGGGGAACTTCCTTTGACAGGACGTTCGCCCTTTTCATTTGTTATCAATTTTCTATCTCATTTTCGGGCCGCCATTGCCCTGGTGAGGCCTAAATGGGCCTTCACCTTGAAAATAAGTCTAAAAATACTTGTTTTGTCAAATTTTTGCTATCTAATTTTTTCTCCTTTACAGGATGCCTCCCAGACGTAGAGCACCGCAGGCCCAGCCCGAGGTCGTAGTGTCGGGTTGGATGGATGCAGAGTCAGCTCAGAGGTATAGAGCGTTGGCTCAGGTAGAGCTTCGGGCCAGCCGTTTCGTATCCCGGCCGTTCCTGGAGGCCCTAGGGATGGCTCTAGAGTTTGATTTGCTTATCGAGGGTGCTGGGTGGACAGAGTTCCTTGACCCTTCCTTCAAGACTTTTCCAGAGGCTACTCGCCAGGTCCTAGCCACTCTCCGCTATGCCGATTTTTAGAGTTCGGATACCGAGCCAGGGGTGGTCCAGTTTTGGTTCGACGGCGACCATTACAGTATTACCAGGCAGAGATTCGCACAGGCCATGGGGCTCCCTACAGAGGAGGGGGTCGAGATCCCACGGTGAGCGGTGAGACGCACCCATTGGGCGGCTATTGCCCTACCGGGAGTGCTGTATGATCATGATACAACGAAGAGCACTATACTGGTGTCTCAGGCACTCTGATATTTGCACAGAGTGCTATCCAGTTCGTACCTCGGTCGAGCTGGTAATCCAGGGTCGCTTAATGCGGCCGAGATCTGGAGCCTCTGGGCTATGGTGGCAGGCCAGCGTCTCAACATTAGCCATGAGATCTTGGCCAACTTGACTAGAGTCGGCACAGAATTGACACCGGTGGTGATAGTGGGAGGAGTTATCACCCGGTTGCTTTTGAGGTTAGGAGTTGCCCCTGACAGGTTGAGAGCACCCTTGGAGGAGGGGATCCATGTGGATGCCGCAGCGGCAGTACAGATGGGGATGATCTCCCCTATATCAGGGCAGGTAGAGGCCTACAGGGTACTGACCATTCACGAGACCCGACGGATGTTCTCACTTCCCCCCTTGGGTCCGGATCCAGACCACCCGGAGCACCTAGAGGATCAGCCTCCACAGCCAGAGCCCCAGCCTCAGCCCGAGCCTCAGCCAGAGCATCAGCCTCCATACTCAGAGCCAGAGCACAAGCCTCCTCAGCCTCAGACTGTGCCACCGCCACCGCAGTAGGAGCAGCCCAGGACTCCATCGGACTTCGACATGGAGTTCACGATGGATGAGCTCTTTGCCGCCTCACCAGCATCCCGAGCACCGACTCTTGTCCCATCGCCAAGCGTCAGAGTGCAAAGGACTACCCATGGGCCCCCCCGAGAGGTATCATCCGTATTCTCGAGGCGACCCAGGGGCATCTACCTCCGCAGCACCGCCTCCAGAGCCATCACAGCAGCAGCCAACACAGCCTGACTTCTCTCAGCTCCTCACTGCTATGTTCACAGCCTTAGAATGATGACAAGACGAGAGGGACAAAGCTATTCACGAGAGGTTGGACCGCCAGCAGGCTGCTATTCAGGAGCAGTCCCAGTCGGTGGAGCGTTTAGCTCAGGAGCAGGCCGGCTACATCGAGCATACGACACGGGAGCAGGCTCAGATCATGGATGCTTTCAGGGATGAGCAGGCTCAGGTCATAAAGGCCTTCAGAGGTGAGCAGACGAGGCTGATCGAGCAGATTGCCTAGGGTCAGAGGGAGCTTAGGCAGCAGCTCGCTGATGATTTGAGGACGTCACAGGACCAGGCGTCTCAGAGGGTTGACATGACCCTACAGATGATTGACTAGTCACTCGACTCTCTAAGATCTCGTGTCCAGGTGATAGAGGGGATCCTCCCACCCTTGTCTCAGACCATGAGGGAGTTCAGGGAGCAGACAGAGCAGCGCCTAGAGCATATGAAGAGGGCAGCCAGTGAGCAGACCACTCAGTTGAGCCAGGCGTTCAAGAAGTTGGGAGGCACAGTATCAGAGACGTTGGAGTTCGTGAGGACTTGCACCCAGCCTTTCTTGGATGGCCACGCTCAGATTCGATTCAGGCGGACCCACGATGCTGAGGCAGGACCCTCCACGGGTCCGCCTCCACCTCCGGCACGGCCAGCTCCGCCTCCACCTCCGCTAGGGACAGTGCACATATCGGATGATGAGGACCCCGATGAGCCCTCTGACTACACACCCCTATGACATTTAGGGAGTCATATTTTTTGTACATTTACACTTTGTATATACATTGTACAAAATAGATTTTTCTAGTGAAAAACTTTTGTTTTCAAGATTTATGCATTTATTCAATTATTTATGATTCATTCATATAGCAGATGAATATATGCCTCCACATTCACTCATATTCCAAAACAAAAACGATGAAAAATGATGAATAACAACTCAATAAGAAAGAATATAAATGAAACATGGCATAGCAGATGAGGCAAAATCATGCCATTAATAAATGGGTTAAAAGATGACCACTCAAACATGAACTAACAAAACCTTTTATCACACAGGTACAGAGAAATACTACTCCTCACCTCGAAGCTGCAGTTAGAGAAACACTGCTCTTCACCAGATCGAGATCGTAGCCAAAGAGTACTACATCTCACAGTTCACGCGGCAGCCAGAGAGCGCTATGAACCTTGCAGATCAGATGGGGGTTAGCAAGGGAACTTCAGATCAAAGCTGCAGTTAGAGAAACACTGCTCTTCACCAAATCGAGACCGTAGCCAGAGAGCGCTAAATCTCACAGTTCGTGCGGCAGCCAGAGAGTGCTACGCACCTTGCAGATCGGATGGGGGTTAGCAAGGGAACTTCAGATCGAAGCTGTAGTTAGAGAAACACTGCTCTTCACCAGACCGAGATCATGGCCAGAGAGCGCTACATCTCACAGTTCGCGCGGCAGCCAGAGAGTGCTACGCACCTTGCAGATCAAATGGGGGTCAGCAAGGGAACTTCAGATCGAAGCTGTGGTTAGAGAAACACTGCTCTTCATATCGAGTTCGTAGCCAGAGGATGCTACGTCTCACCAGCACCTATAAGTCGAGACGAGACCGGTAGGGGTATCTTCGCATCGCCAAACGGACCGAGACGAGGTCTACCCAGCAAAAGGCACGAAAGGTAAGAACCGTCGCAGGTACGCCTTCTTTCTTTCTGTCCTTTCTCTAAGTTTTGGCTTATCTAGGCGCTTGTGCACTAGTTTCCCCAAAACTGGGGGCAACTGTAAGCACCGTGTCCCGGAGCGGTCCGGATCAGAGGTTACCCTATGATGAAATCAGTATCCGAGCCTGTATAAATGGTTTGGATTTGGGGGTTTTAGTCTCGATTTCCACGAGGAGTGAGTCTTTTTACCTTTCGTAGGCAGAGGGGGAGAAAATAGGGGATTTTCGAGTAAAAAAGGTATGTTTTTCCTCCACAGACGGCCAGCCCGTCTGTGAGGTCAGCCCGTCGCTTAGGGTCACAGACGGCCTATGGTATTTTTCGACGCCCGTCGGAAAATCACCGCCCCTGTAAGAGCACCACCTGGTTTCCCGGAGCACGCAACCTTTCCGACGCCCGTCGGTGGATGTGGCAGGGCCGTCGGACGAATCCTTGTGTCAGAAGGATTCTTCCGACGCCTGCCTCCATACACCGACGCCCGTCGGTCGTGTCTGGCTTATAAAAGCTTCGGATTTTCACTAGAAAAGGGTTCCAAAAATTTTCAAGAGGGGAAACTCTGCCAAAATTCAAGCATATTTTCTCTCTCTTCCAGCAAACACATTTCATAAAGGATTTCTTTTAATTAAAGGGTCAAAGTCATTAAAAGAAACTAAAATCAATTTAGTTTTCTTTGAATCTTAATTCCAAAAATGAGTCGCTTGAGGGGTTAGAGAGGAAATAATCCGTTTTCCTTCTCTTGATCCTTCATCTTTGCTTCTTGTGGAACGCGCGGGGCTCTAATCAACATAAGAATCTCATCCAAAACAATTATCTGAGGGTAAATATTTCGGATTCCTTCTCCATATCATTTCATATTTACTCCTTATTTTGTTGATTCTTTCAATTTTGTCATTATTCTTCTTTATTTTGACTCTCTTTATCTCATTTTGCGTTAAAAACCTTTTTTTGAATTTCAAAAAGAGTCCTTTTTTACTATTTTTTCAGAGACAGTGGTGACCGATGGGTCATCTTCTGTACCGATGCCCGTCGGTCACCCCACTCAGAGATGCTCTTCCACTTGAGTGAGCGACGGACATGTCAATCAATTTGACAGACGCCCGTCGGTCACCTAAGAAAGGCCGTCGCTGGGTTCTGTCTCCACACCTTCAAATCTTTTTTATCTCTTTCAAGTCCTTTTGACTTTATTTATGTTGATTCTTTTAATATTGACATCTTTTAACTTTCCGTGATCAATCTATTGATTTCCCGGGACCATCCTGAGCTTGAGGGGTCATCTACCATATTCGGAGGATTTCGTCCGGTTTAGTTTCATAAACTTCTTGGTTATTTCCTTCATTTGTTATTCATTGACTATTTTATGTATATGGATATACTCTTTTCATATCTCGCTAAGTGTAAAAATGGATCAATGTTTTATACTCAAATAAAAATGAGGTTTGTATAAAATGCAAAAAGGGGCCAATGCCCTATTTTTATCCAATAAAAATCATCACAAATAAAAACATCCAATTTTGATGATGATGCATGCGAGGACCAAAGTCCTCAAAATAAGCAATCCTCCGATTCGTGTATGTATCGCACATTTACAAAAGGGAGTTGTATTCCGCTCCTTGTAGTATTGTAATCTATTGCTTTTGATATTTATTTGCCCATTTATGGCTTTCCAAATGTGAATAAATGCGCCTTCGATTAATTGCATTGTGTGGAGAGAGAGTGAATTAATGATAATTAAAATTTGATCATCAAATAATCGAGGTAGAAATAGATGAGAAATCCCAGACCCAGCTCTGGTCTTTGGGCTCAAAGAGGCTAGAGGTCTACCCTCCAAGACACCTTTTTGTGCCATGAGACTTTAGCGCTAATCCTAGGCTCCTTAGGGCGAGAGGTTTACCTTCCAAGACCCCTCTGGCTGGCCCAATGTAGACACCGGGTCCCGAGTAGCCTTGATCAGGATTACCCAATGATGATAATTGCCTTCACAGGCTTAAAAGGTTATAAGTGATGATTTTCTCGTCAAATTTGCATTTTAGAGTGAAAAATTAAAAAATAATAAAAAATATTTAAAAAATTAATTTTGAAAAGTGGGGCTTAAAATTATAGTGTTTTTAGTCAATTTATAATTTAAAAATGAAAAAAATAAAAATAAAAAAATCGGATCGCGAGTGTCGGGCGTGGCGGCGCGCTGGCGCCCAGCTCGCAGGCGCGTGGGCGCCCGGCTCGCAGGCGCCCATCGCATTGCGGACGCAAAGGCGACGCTCAGCGTCGCCAATGCTGCGCGTCGCTAAAGGCGCGCGCAGCATCGCGCACGCTGAGCGCCGCACGGAGCGCTCGTGCGCGAGCGCCAGCGCGCGGATTTCGCGCGGAAGCCTGCCTGGTCGCCGCGTGAGTCCCCGTCGCTCTATAGCGACGGGCGGCGTCCCTCTAGCGACGGCTCCCTGGCCGTCGGTATAGGGTCTGTTACCCTATTTTCCATTTTTTCAGGCTTTTTCCGATTTTTTCACCCAAAAATCCGTTTTTATCCCAAAATTAAGGGTTTTTGACTTCAAATAAAATTCCAAAATATTTTTTATAGATTATTAATTAATAAAACTTGATTTTATCCCCAAAAATAAAGGAATTTGAATAAAATTAGAATTGTTTTCCATAATTAAATTAGGGCAACCTTTTTATCTTTTAAATAGTTTATGATGAAAAATCAAAAGGAAGCCTCCACTACTTTTTTTTACATCAGAATTTCCAGCATTTCTCTTCCTCTTTGATTTCTCTTCAAAATTTCAGATTTTCTCTTTTTAATTAATAAGGTTTAATTGAAATTGAAAGGTCAATTTTTAATTGTTAATTATTCCAATTAATTTCTTGGTTTTTTCTTCATAAACACAAGAGATTAATCATCACTTTGACATCAATTTCTTTTTAATCTTAAGCATACAAATCAATTCCTTTGTTTTCTCCATAAGCAAAGAGAATTAATTTTATTGCTAAGTTATTCTTTCAAGCAATTTTCCGGAAAATCATCACTTTTCCTTCATCAAATCCAATATTCTGAGGGTAAATATTCTTGGCTCCATTTCTATTTTATTTTTATTTAATTTATTCATATCTATTTTATTGTTTTTATTGATTTATTTATTGTTTTCATCTATTCATTTGTTGTATTGATCTTATATTTGTTCCATTTAATTGTTTATATATGATTTGATTTTTATTCATGTGAATATCGTTTTTTAATTCCTAACATGTAAATAATTTATTTTGATTCCTCATTACTTTTAACATGCAAATAATTAATTAATGTAAATTAATCTTTTTGCCATGTAAATAGTTTATATTAATTATGAACACATCAATTAACCTTGTTATATATCATTATTATTTTCATCATTCCTTTGTTTACTAATTTTTATCATTGTTACATGATTTTATTATCATTTGTTTATTTATCCATTCATTATTTTTCACTTATCATCATTATTTTCATCATGTGTATATTTTCATCATGTACTAATTAATTAACATGTTTTATTTTATTTTCATCACATCATTTAATCATTTATCATATATAATCCATGTTTCTCATTTTATTTTGGTTTGTTAATATTTTTGATTCCATTATTATTCTTTTCATATCATCTTATTTTATTTTAATTTGTTATTCATTATTTTGTATGTTTAATTGATTTAATTGATTGAATCACTAACATTGTTTTAATTGTATTTTGTTTTTATGTCTAAACTCATTTTTTCGCTTGGGCGTTTTTGCGAGCACATCGGGAGGTCCAAAAAGGCTCATTTGGTTTGTAATATTTTATTTAATTTTGCCATATAATTTTCTTGTAAAATTCTTTATTTAGGCTCGCTAGAAAGAAAATCACAAAAATATTTTTATTAATTAACTTGACATTTTTTTTTCTAAATAAAAGGGGACCAATGTCCTAGTTTTTCATACCCAAATAAATCATCACATCAAAATTGTTTCATAATAAATATGCATGCGAGGACCAATGTTCTCACTATTAATGAATAACCCGTTTTATGCATGTATTTCACTTTTATAAATGGGAGTTGTATTCCGCTCCTAGTGTTATTGTAATTTGTTTTTGAATGCTTTATTTTGGATTTTGCTTACATTTACCGCTTTTGATATGAATGATTGCGCCTTTAAATTAAAATTGCATTGTGTGGAAAGTTGATGAAACAATGAATTCAAAACTTAATTATGATATTAATCAATGTATAAATAAATGAGAAGTCCCGAACCAGCTCTGGTCTTTGGGCTCAAGAGGTTAGAGGTTATCCTCCAAGATACTTCTTGTGTCATGAGACTTAGACGTTAATCCTAGGCCTCATGGCCCAATATGGATAAAATGCGCAAGTCTTAGGCTCTCCGAGGCGAGAGAAACTTTCCCAATGTTCTATTGGGTGGCGACTCCATGAAACCTCCTTGTTGCCCAACATAGACGCACTTGCGATTTATCGCAAGCTGTTGACGGACCCACAATTGCCCCGATCGCCCACGTGCGGGCGGTCCGAAAGGGCGGCGCTCGGGATCCGGCGCGCGTCACAGTGGCGACTCCACTGGGGACATACTCGAGACTTCGATTCGAAAGTACCTTGATTAAAAATCATAATTGAGTTTTAATTCAAAAATTTCATCTTCTTTCAAAACTGCATTGCATCTCATTAGAGCCTTAGATCTATGCTAGTTTGGTCCCTCTTTTAGCCCCGGTGCGTTCCTGAAGCACCTCCTCATTTTCACTCAATTTGGGGAAGTGTTAAGGATAATCACCAGCCCAAGCCACGTACCTCAATGGTATATCAAAATGGTGACCCGATCGGTCGCTACGCTCGTGATGAGCTAGACCCGTCGGCAGGGATCATGCTTGGGTAGCCTCAAAGAAACATCTCCCTTGTCCAAAGCTCATGTAATGGCTGTAGTCACTTTCCATAGGTGAAATGAACCGTAATCTCATGCTTGCTATATGGATCCTCATGTATTGGATGAGTCCAAATGTCTCGCTTGGTAACCTAGCCAAAGGCTATCATGCCCCGGTAGGGCCATGTCGAAATTTATGGAGTGTCCGAATACATGAAGATCACTATCCATCCGCTTGTACATTAGTATAGGAGTGTTATGCTGTCGGTTTTTCACCGCGCACCATACGTGTCCATTGGGTTCCACGTTAATCCATGGATCAAGCCCACCTAGGAAAGAGACCGCACTACCACGTGTGTGGAAGATATAAGGTTGGAAGGATCTATCTGCTTGCATGTGTTTGTCTATGTTGCATCAGCACGAGCATGCATTGCATTTTAATCATGCACCATCTTAACAAATTTTGCATTTCAGCCATCATAGATTCTCCTGGGTGGTCTAGAGGTCCCGACGGACGGTTAAGAAGGACGCCGCTTTTGGGGTTAACAGAGTTAGTGTTGGATCAGAGTTCAGATTCAATCTCAAAAAATAGTGTGGGGTTTTCTCTCGAATCATCAACAGAAGTAAGCATGGCTAATCCATCAAATGAGTCTGATGCAACCCGGGCAATAATTGCTGAGGAGGTAGGAAAGAGGATGGAGGAATTTGAAGCCCGCATAATTGCAATGATGGGCAATCTTGCCACCACAATAGCTGGGCAACAAGCTGCTGCTGCCCCTATCCGAGTACCAGCTGAACAAGGGGTTGTAAGAGAAGAGCGTCCTGCTGCAGTTAACCAACCAATGGTTGACCCACCTGTTGTTGAGCAAAGAGTGCCTGCACCTATTGAGCGCAGAGAGGGCCCCAGGTCTGAAGCTGAGTTTGGGGGAGATGAGCTAGAGGAGCATACAGTAGCTAAAGAGAAGTCACCGAAACTGGATGAGGCAATGTGGAGGAAAATGGAAGAGAGATTTGAGGCCATGGCAAGGATGATGACCGTGGGAAAAGGAATGAACCCGGAAGACCGAGAGCTAGATGGGGATGACCTGATTCCCCAGAATTTTAAGATGCCGGATATTCCCAAATTTGATGGCACCTCTGATCCTGCCGCACACATCAAGCAATACTCGCTGGTCATGAAGGGAACGTCCTTAACAAGAAAGCAAAAGATAGAGTATTTATGCTTGAGTCTTACAGGAGCTGCTATTGATTGGTACCATGGGCTTGAAAGGAGGTCCAAGGAGGATTGGGACTTGCTAACCGAAGAGTTCCTTAAGCAGTACGATTGCAGTACCCGGATGGAGGTCACTTTGAAAGATCTCGAGTTGCTACAACAGAAGGCTGGGGAGTCCTTCCACGAGTACCTTACTCGGTGGAGAAATCGGGTTATGGAGATGAAACGCAAACCGGACACTTCTGATCAGATCCGGCTGTTCATTCGAAATGCCAGCCCCTACTTGAGAGATGGATTGAAAATGAAGGGACTGAAAGACTGGGAATCCCTGAAGGATATCGCCATAGAAGCAGAGGGAGAATATTTAGCCAAGAGGGCAAACAGCGAGTCCTATGCCAGGAAGGGATACAGCAATCAAGGGACAGCCAAGCCAGCAAGTTCCAGCAGTGGTAACAGAGTTGGGAAGACTACCGAGGTGTCTGCAACCGGGGTAAATCAGAGGTACTTCTCCAACTTGGGTAGGCCTTTATCATGGGTACTGAAGAGGCTAATAAAAGAAGGAAAACTGCGGCCCCTATCACCTAGGCCGGCCAAGACCCAAGGACAGCCAGGGCACAAAGAGAATGAATACTGTGCATTCCACCAACATACCGGGCATTTGACGGATGATTGTATAACACTAAGACATCGGGTCCAAGATCTAATTGACAACAAACAGATCACCGATCCTGAGCAGAGGGAAAGCAAGAAGAAGTCCGATTATAATACAGTGCCACCTCCAGTCTTTATGATTGGATCGAGCCTATCAGAATGGTATGTGATGCAAGACCTATATGGAAATAAGTATGTCGCTATTACTCGCCCTGCAGTGGATGGAGAAGGGGTTTCCGTGGCAGCAATAGACTGTTGGTCCACTAGTGAGAGTGGAGATGATGAAGATGAGAAAAATGGAGAGTTTACGGATTCGTGGGATTCAGAGGAAGAAGAAAGAGTAGAAGCAGTAACAAGAAGTGGGAGGGTCATTCCAGAAGTCGAGAAACAGCTGGACCCAGTACAAGCAATCGCAGAGAAGGAGCCGGAAGAAAATTCAATGGTGAAGCAACTAAAAAAGACCATGGCTCAGATATCTATTTGGGACCTCTTGAGACAGTCCCCCTCTCACCGACAGAAGTTAGTTGAAGCATTGAGTGTATCCACCGTAACAACTACAATCTCTCCATCCGAGCTTTTAGACCTTGTAAAGGGGGGATCCGGGGAGAAATTGGTTTTTTCTGATGCAGACCTACCAACAGAGGGTCGCAGCCACAACCAACCTTTGTACATCAAGGCACAGATCAATGGTAAACACACCTCTTGCGTCATGGTTGATGACGGGTCGTCAATAAATGTTTGCCCTTTGGTAGCGCTTCAGGCTTTCGGGATGGATGAGAGTATGTTAAGCAAATCTGACCTGACCATCACTGCCTACGACAATTCTAGGAGGCAAGCATTGGGAACTTTCAAAGCTTTGGTAAAGATGGGGCCTATTGAGACAGAAACGGATTTTGTGGTTCTACCGATCCCAGCAAACTTCTCAGCTCTGCTTGGAAGACCGTGGTTCCATAAGTTAGGAGGAGTGCCGTCTACCTTACACCAGATAATTAAGATACCTCATGAAGGAGAGGTAGTGACCATTAAAGCAGCAAGAGAGAACCAAGTGTCTGCTTTAGAGATCTCTAATCAGCCATTCAGTGGCTTTCATGTATCAGTGATCGGAGAAGAGCAAAGCTTAGAAGGTAGCCCTCAAGTGGTGAATATGCTGAAAAAGATGCACTTCCTCCCAGGGGCTGGTTTGGGAAAAGAGTCACAAGGACTGCAGGATGCTATCACTACACGTGGTCAGAAAGATCGAAAGGGGTTGGGCTACAAAGGAAAGTATGGTAAGAAGAAAGTGTCAGGGAAGATTCCCCATATTTCAGAGAGCTTTGTGCCATCGTCATCGGTTTGTGCTTACACCGGAGAAGAAGAGCCGCAGTGGGTAGATGGGAAGATTACCCCGGGTTTTGAAATTTTCAATGATGTCTTTGATTGGGAAATCGGAGTTGTTAAAGCTGTAGAGAACTTTTGGGATGAGGAGATTATGACCCAATGCAGCATCTGGGATAGAGGTGAATCCGAAGAGATTGTAACTGATAAGCTGTTAGCCACCAGACTTAAGGGGAAGAAGAAGATAGTGGAACCAGAGCCGAAGAGTGAAGATCTCAAGATTTCACCAAGCCAGGAAGCCAAAGCACAGTCAGCTGCAGCATCAGCGTTGACTGAAGTTGATAATCATTTAGATTCTCTTTTTATACCAGAACTCTTTGAGGACAATGTTAATGTTTCTGATTATGTTAATGAGATGAATAACTTTGCTTACTTGTGTGATGTTTCTGATGATTTCATTTCGCATGATCATAAGCATGATGCATTCATTTTTGATATCAATTCAACTGGTACAACCACATTTAATCTCGGAACTTTGGAAAATCCAAAGGAAATTTTGCTAGCATCAGACATAACTCCTGAAGAGAGAATAAAATTTGAGAGAATATTAAAAAAATATGAAAAAGTCTTTGCCTGGACCTATGAGGATATGCCGGGAATAGATCGAGATGTTGCCGAACATGCCATCCCAACTTACCCAGAGTTTAAACCAGTCAAGCAAAAGCTTCGGAGGCTTAGGCCAGAGTGGGCACAGAAAGTGAAAGAGGAGATCCATAAGCAGATTGACGCTAAGTTCCTGATAGAGGTTCAATACCCAACATGGTTAGCTAATGTGGTTCCTGTAGCTAAGAAGGACGGTAAGGTTCGAGTATGCGTTGACTATCGAGACCTGAACAAGGCCTGTCCGAAAGATGATTTCCCTCTTCCTCATATTGATGTGCTAGTAGATAGTGCTGCTGCTTGCATGATGTATAGCTTTGTGGATGGATACGCAGGGTACAATCAAATTCTTAACAAGATAGTGGACTGGATCAAGACAGCCTTTATCACCGAGTGGGGGACATATGCCTACCGAGTTATGCTTTTTGGGTTGAAAAATGCAGGAGCGACTTATCAAAGGATGGCGACCAAGGTTCTCAATGACTTAATCCACAAAGAAGTGGAGGTGTACGTTGATGACATGATGATTAAGTCGGCAACCAGGGAAGGTCACTTTGAGGCTTTAGAAAAGTTCTTTCAAAGAATTAGCAAGTACGATTTGCGCCTCAATCCCAAGAAGTGCCTTTTTGGAGTTACATCAGGAAAGTTGTTAGGCCATATAGTAAGCCAGAGGGGAATCGAGGTAGATCCCGATAAAGTCAAAGCCATAAGAGAGATGCCAGTGCCCAAGAAGGAGAAGGACGTCAGAAGTTTCTTAGGAAAGCTTCAGTACATCAGCCGATTTATTGCCAAGCTAACTTCAGTGTGTGAGCCTATTTTCAAGCTTCTTAGGAAGAATCAGCCGATGATATGGAACGATGACTGTCAACTGGCCTTTGACACCATTAAGGACTATCTGCTAAATCCTCCGGTACTAAGACCACCACGCCATGCCAAACCACTAATCATGTACCTGACTGTGGAAGATAACTCAGTGGGTGCTATGATGTCTCAAGAGGACGATTTTGGTGTGGAGTTTGCAGTTTATTATCTTAGCAAGAAATTCCTGCCGTACGAAGCCAAATATGTAGAGGTAGAAAAGATTTGTTTAGCAGTTATCTGGGCTTCTAAGAAGTTGCGGCACTACTTTCATTCCTTCAAGGTACAAACGGTTGCCAAACATAATCCGCTCAGATACCTCCAAGAAGCACCCTCTCTACTAGGGAAGATGGGAAGATGGTTACTGCTGTTGCAGGAATTTGATATTGAGTACATAACCAAGAAAACCATTAAGGGAAGAGCGGTAGCAGAATTCTTAGACGAGCATCCTATTGAGGGAGATCAGTTTGAATACAACTTCCCAGATGAAGATGTCACGGCCATAGCAGTGCAAGGGTGGCAATTATTCTTTGATGGAGCAGTCAATAATAAGGGAGCAGGCGTAGGAGTTATTCTTACGACCCCAGATGGTGAAAGACTACCATTGGCTAAGAAGCTGAGGTATAAGGCTACCAATAATGAAGCAGAATATGAAGCTTGCATCTTTGGATTGGAAGCATTACTCGCCCTGGGGGCAGAGACTGCAGAAGTACTTGGAGATTCTTCCTTGGTAATTCATCAGATCAGAAGGGAGTGGTCAGTCAAGGAAGAAAGATTGTTGCCTTATGTAAAGCACTTGAGAACGTTGAGCAGCCAATTCGAGATTTGCACTTTCCACTTCATCCCCAGAGACGAAAATCAGTTAGCTGATGCTCTAGCAACATTAGTGTCTATGTGGGATAACCCAATAGGAGTTGCGATGAAACCCGTGCTAATTTATAGTTCGGAAAGACCTTGCTTTGAAGCCGAATAGGTGATGGACATTGAGGCCATTGATGGAAATCCATGGTATTATGACATTCAGAATTATTTAGAGAGATCAGTCTTTCTAGAGGAAGCCACTGAGAAGGACCAAAGAATGATCAGGAAGTTATCCACTCAATTCATCAGTGTTAATGGCACTTTATATAAAAGGCAAGCTGATGGTATCCAGTTAAGATGTCTGGCAGAGAAAGAAGCTAAAAGACTTATGGAAGAGGTTCACGCAGGGGTTTGTGGAGCTCACATGAATGGCTTAGCCTTAGCAAAGAAGATCATGCGCCAAGGGTTTTATTGGCTCACAATGGATACAGATTGTTCAAAATTTGTGAAGCAATGCCAGTTATGCCAACAGTATGCGAATTTGAGGCATGTGCCAGTTTCAGAGTTACATAACTTAACATCTCCATGGCCATTTGCAGCATGGGGAATAGACATCATAGGCGAAATCCATCCCACGGCGTCCAATGGGCACAGATACATTATAGTCGCAATCGACTATTTTACCAAATGGGTCGAGGCAGAATCCTTCAAGAAGATTGACGCAAGGGACATGGCCAAGTTCATAGAGAGGAATTTGATCTGCAGGTATGGCCTCCCTCATCACATAGTGTCCGACAATGGGGTGCAGTTCATGGGAGAAACCAGAAAACTTCTCGAGAAGTATGGTGTCAAGCATCATAAATCCTCTCCCTACCGACCGCAAGCGAATGGGGCAGTAGAGGCCGCGAATAAGAATATAAAGAAGATCCTATCCAAGATAGTCCAAACTTACAAGGACTGGGCTGAAAAGTTACCCTTTGCCCTGTGGGGATACAGAACGACGGTGAGGACGTCTACAGGCACTACACCATTTTCCCTGGTATACGGAACAGAAGCAGTGTTGCCGGTAGAGATAGAGCTTAAATCGCTAAGGGTGGTCATGGAGGCCCAAATCCCGAAAGCCGAATGGGCGCAGCTGTAACACCCCCTTCCCATATGTAGGCGATCCCATCCGACAAGGAGTGAGATGCCGTATGAGACAAGGTGTCACCAAACAAAAGCAAAGCAAAATATACATTCATTCATAACATACATTCAGAAATACAGAATAACTAAAAACTTTACATGCAGAAAGCAAAAGCTGATCATGCATTACTATAATTAAACTATTACAATAATGTTCTGATCAACAAGCTGAAACAAATTAATATTACATATACAAAATATAGATACAAAAGCGGAAGCTGATACAGAGAGTTCTATACAAAAAGAATCAATAGCTGATACAAAACTGAGCCCTACAGTAATCCCTTCTGTGTTGGCTTGATGACGGCGACTCTCCCAAAGCAAAATGCCTTCCGCACCTGCACGGGTAAAAACACCGTGCTAAGCGATAAACGCTTAGTGGGGAAACACACATAAACTATGGACGGCCACTCACAGTGGTCATCAAGGCATAACACATTCATAATGACAGAATGCAAGGACTATTACATAATCCATAAAAACATGCTCGTATTTAAAAGCCATACATTCAGTATCTCATAATCATATACATTACAGAATAAACCAGCATGTATTTCATCATTAAACTCATTCAAATATTCCATTCAAAGCCAGATCAGATCAGAACAATTCCATTAACATTTAAAGAACACCTGCTGACTCTAGATAGTGGATAACGAGTGTACAGACAGTACTTTCCGGGTACGAGCCGATTACAGACAGTACATTACGGGTACGAACCGATTAAACCATTTTACTTTAACTTTCACAGATAATTTCAAAAGGGACCTTAAACAAGATCGAATATAGAAAAGCGTTCGCGAGGAACCAAACGGGGACGTGATCGGGGTCCAAACATAACTATGGGCTGCAGCAACAGACTCTATTAGGCATGCCTAACTATCCACATACTCGACTCTAGCAGGTTATGCGTCATTCAAATCACATTTTAGGATACAGAATATAATTCATCAGAAAATCATGCTATCACGCATATCGAAGCATCAAACAGTAAATCATGCATCATACAACAGTAAAGTCTATTCAGAAGAAGTACCCAATTCATTTCTGAGTTAAAAACTAGGAAATTTCGGAAAAATGAGCTGAACGGAGAGACGGGCGAGAATGGCTGGTCACTGGCGTGACTGGCCTTCCCAACAGGCAGGTCACGGCGTGACCGAGGGTCACGCGACGTGACTTGCTTGTTCCTCGCCGGTCACGTTGCGTGATCTTTGCAAATCACGCAACACCCCTCGCAGGTCACGGCGTGACTGAACGTCACGTCTCGTGAGTTGCTACACTCAAGCAGATCACGTAGCGTGATCTCGCAAATCACGCACGCCTCGCCTCGCAGGTCGCACGACGTGACCGAGGATCACGTCGCGTGACTTGCTTACTCATCAGCTGGTCACGCGACTGGCTTCTCAGCAGGCAGGTCACGCCGTGACCGAGGGTCACGCGACGTGACTTGCCTTCCTTCGTAGCGAGTCACGCGACAGAGAGAGTTTCTACATTAATTCGATTTTTCCAGAATTTCCAGAATTTCTAGAATCAAGAATTCAACCCCAATTTGATTTAAAACCATACAAACCTGTTCTCACCTTCCAGAAATTATCCCAAACAACATCGGCAATAATTATACAACTCAATTCATCAAATAATTAACCAAATCAAATCAAGAGCATACACATTCAAACTTAGTAGAACATGAACCCTAGAATTACAGTAACTTCAAAATCATACAATTCCACAAGTAAACATTCCCAAACCTGGATTCTAAACTTCTATCACTTAGCTCCACTAGGTCCAGCAACCTCTTTCCCCTTTGGATCACGTGGAGCCTCAGCTAGAACACAAACACAGTAATGAACATCAATATGCAACCCTAAATTAAAACTCAACTTAAAGAAGAAGATGAAGATGTAAAGTTACAGTAAAACACAAACAAGCTATGCACTTACCAAGCTAGGGGATGCAAGGAGAGATTATCTTCACCAAATCAAACTAGAATCCACACCACAATGCTTAGAGTAAAGAAAATGGAGAAAAAGAAGAGAAGAAGCATCAAAGAAAGAAGATAACGTGAATCTGTTATCTTCACTCCTTCCTTTCCTTTTTCTTTTTCTTTTCTTTACCCTAATTATGTGTTAAATTCCCATTAGTGAAGCCAACCACTCACACCAATCTCAAATGCATTACACACACCCTAAGTAACCTCATTTAAATGTACCCTACAATGGTATATGTAAGTGCACACAAATGCAACTTAATTAATTCTCACCTTAATACCATGTATGCACCCACATAATAATAAAACCCCAAAATCATATATTTTACTGAAATACCCTTATGAAATGCTGAACACATGCGAATGCTTACACATACAGACAAACAGATAGACAGACAGACAGGCTCATTCTACTAGGGGGCAAACGGGGTGTGACAACTCTCCCCTACTAATAAGAATTTCGTCCTCGAAATTCTCACCTGAATTGAATAACTGTGGATACTGAGCTCTCATCGACTCCTCTGGTTCCCAAGTCGCTTCCTCGACTCCATGATGGATCCACAACACTTTAACTAAAGGAATCTGCTTATTTCTCAACTGCCTCACCTCTCGGGCTAGAATAGCTCGCGGTTCCTCATCATAAGAGAAGTCTGGCTGAACCTGGATATCCTGAACTGACAGAACATGCGAAGGATCTGATCTGTACCGACGAAGCATCGAAACGTGAAACACATCATGCAACTTTGCTAACTCCATCGGTAACGCCAATCTGTAGGCTACAGGTCCTACCTTAGCCAAAATCTCATAAGGTCCAATGAAACGAGGACTAAGTTTACCCTTCTTTCCAAATCGAAGCACTCTCCTCCAAGGAGAAACTTTAAGGAAAACTTTGTCCCCGATCTCAAAATGCACATCTTTCCTTTTCAAATTGGCATAAGACTTCTGTCGATCCTTGGCTGCCTTCAAATTCCGCTGCACTACTCTGATTTTATCTTCAGTATCTCTGACCAAGTCTGGTCCAATCATAGATCTCTCGGATAGCTCTGTCCAACAAATCGGAGTCCTACACTGACGACCATATAAAGCCTCATATGGTCCCATACCAATGCTCGACTGAAAAACTGTTGTTGTAGGCAAACTCCATCAATGACACATATCTGTCCCAGCTACCCGGAAAATCTAAAGCACAAGTTCTCATCATATCCTCCAGAATCTGAATAACTCGCTCTGACTGACCATCGGTCTGAGGATGAAATGCTGTACTGAAGTTCAACCTAGTGCCCAAAGCTCTCTGTAATTCCTTCCAAAACTTGGAAGTAAACCTCGGATCCCGATCTGATACTATGGACAAAGGCACACCATGCAACCGAACTATCTCATCCACATAGATACTGGCTAATCTGTCCATGGAGTAATCCACTCTAACTGGCAAGAAGTGAGCTGATTTCGTAAGCCGATCCACAATAACCCAAACCGAATCATACTTCCTCTGAGTCAAAGGCAAACCAGAAACAAAGTCCATGGCGATATCATTCCATTTCCACTCAGGAATGGATAAAGGCATAAGCAAACCTGAAGGAACCTGATGCTCAGCCTTTACCTGCTGACAAGTCAAGCACTTGGAAACAAAATCCACAATATCACGCTTCATACCGGACCACCAATAGAATTGCTTCATGTCTCTGTACATCTTCTCACTGCCCGGATGCATAGTAAAGACTGAACTATGCGCCTCACTCATGAGCTGTCTCCTCAAGTCCTCAAACTCTGGCACACACAGGCGATCTCTAAACATAAGTACCTCATCCTGAACCGAGAACTCTGATGGCTTACCCGATCTAACCTCATGTACAATCTGCTGAAGCCTCACATCATCTCTCTGAGCATCCACAATCCTCTGTCTCAAAGTAGGCCTCACACGCAACTGGGCAAGTAAAGCCCCATCAGAATCAAAACGCCATCTGAATCGCCTCAAGAACAAAGCTGAAACCGATTTTCGACTCAAAGCATTGGCGACTACATTGGCCTTACCAGGATGGTAATCCACAATGCAGTCGTAGTCCTTAAACAACTCAAGCCATCGGCGCTGTCTCATATTCAACTCTTTCTGTGAAAGGAAGTACTTCAAACTCTTGTGGTCCGAGAAGATCCTACACTTTTCCCCATACAAGTAGTGACGCCAAATCTTCAAAGCAAAGATCACAGCTGCCAACTCTAAATCATGCGTCGGATAGTTCTTCTCATGTGGCTTCAACTGACGAGAAGCATAAGCCACTACTTTTCCTTCCTGCATCAGCACACATCCAAGACCAACTCCAGAAGCATCACTGTAAATGACAAACTCCTTACCCGAGATGGGTTGAGTAAGGATAGGAGCCTCAACAAGCAACTGCTTTAACCGATCAAAACAAGACTGACACCTGTCTGACCACTCAAATCTAACTCCTTTCCTCAACAATCTAGTCATAGGAGCAGCAATCATAGAAAATCCTTTAACAAACCGACGGTAGTAACCTGCTAAACCGAGGAAACTCCTCACTTCCTGAACATTTCGAGGCGCTTTCCAATCAACTATCGCCTCAATCTTAGCTGGATCCACCTGGATACCTCTAGCTGAAATAATGTGACCCAAGAATGAAACTTCTCGAAGCTAGAAATCACACTTGCTAAGCTTAGCAAACAACTGATGCTCTCTCAACATCTGCAAAACCAATCTGAGATGCTCCTCATGCTCACTCTCATCCCTGGAATATACTAAAATGTCATCAATGAACACTACTACAAATCGATCTAAGTATGGCCTAAACACGCGATTCATCAGATCCATAAAAGCCGCTGGAGCATTTGTCAAACCAAACGGCATCACAAGAAACTCATAGTGGCCATACCTAGTCCGAAATGCAGTCTTCACCACATCTGCATCCTGAACCCATAGCTGGTAATACCCTGATCGAAGATCTATCTTGGAGAAGACACCCGCACCTCGAAGCTGATCAAATAAATCCTCAATCCTAGGTAAAGGATACTTGTTCTTCACTGTAACTTTATTAATCTGGCGGTAGTCAATACACATCCGCAGGGATCCATCTTTCTTCTTGACAAACAGCACTGGAGCTCCCCAAGGAGATATGCTAGGTCGAATAAACCCCTTATCCAATAACTCTTGTAGCTGAGATTTAAGTTCCCTCAACTCTACAGGAGCCATCCGATAAGGTGCTCTCGAAATAGGTGTAGTACCCGGCATAATCTCAATGGATAACTCAACCTCTCTCTCAGGAGACAAACCAGGCAACTCGCTCGGGAACACATCACTAAACTCCCGCACACAGGAATATCCTCAATCTGAACCTGATCCCTCCTGGAATCTAACACAACTGCTAGAAAAGCCTCACAACCTTTCCTGATGAATCTCTTAGCTTGCATCGCAGAAATCACATTATTCAACGAACTAGCACCCAAACCTTTCAAAAACACAAGAGACTGACTTCTATCCCGAAGTACAACTGTCTTCCTATGGCAATCAACTACAGCCCGATGCTTACCCAACCAGTCCATACCCAGAATCAAGTCAAACTCTCTGAAAGGTAACTCAATCAGATCCGCTGGAAGCACAACTCCCTCAACAATCAGAGGACAACTCCTAAAAACTCTTCTCACACTGACACTATGCCCTAATGGACTGGTCACACAAATCTCATAATCTAACTGATCAACAGAATGCAATTTATCAACAATCTTATATGTGCACAAGTATGAGTGTGTGGAACCAGGATCAATTATAGCATACAACTCAGTGTCATGGAGTAGGAACTTACCAGCAATAACATCAGGCACATCCTGCTCATCTCTGGCTCTCATGGCATAAGCTCTGATGGCAGCCTGAGGAGGACGCTCAACAGTCTCAGATGCAGCTCCATCTCTATGCCGACCACCTCGACCTCTACCTCGGCCTCTACCTCGAGTAGCCTGAGAAGCATTCGAACCAACCCTACTAGCTCCTCCCTGAGGTCCTGAATCCTCAATCGACTGGGGACAACCAGCCACACGGTGCTCAGTGCTCCCACATCTGAAACATCCCCCAGTAAGCCACCTACACTCACCCCGGTGAGCCTTGCTACAATTCTCACAAACAGGTATGGCATCAGATCTACCTCCCCTACCGGAACCTGACACAGCTGCAGAACCCTGACGTCTACCTCTAGAAGCCGGACCAGATGCTGACTCATCCTGTGGGTTCCTAGATCTCTTACTCGAAGAAGATCCTCCACGAGAAGAACTCCTCCTCTGAGCTCTCTCTCTCATCACAGTCTCATTCAACTCAGCTCTCACAGCAGCCTCTACAATCTGGTAATAACTGACCCCAGGTATACACATCAAGGAAATCAAAGCAATCTTCAGAGACTCATTTAACCCAGCCTCGAAATGCTTGCATCTAAAGTCATCAGTCATAACTCCTCGAGGGGCATAGCGAGATAACCTGTTGAACTCTTTCTCATAATCTGCTACAGACAAAGCCCTCTGCTTCAAACTCAAGAACTGCGCCCATCTCGAATCTCTATAAGTCTGAGTAATGTACTTCTTTGTGAACTCACCCTCAAAGAACTCCCAGGTAATCGGATCCGGTAACTGAGGATGCCTGCACACTAACTCCCACCATTCAAAAGCAGACCCCTGAAGAAGAGCTAATGCACACTCTGCCTGCTGGTCGGGAGGACACCGAATCTCTCTCAAAGCACGCTTCACTTTATCTAACCATCTCTCTGCAGTCTCAGACTCATTCAACCCAGTACCATAAAAATCCTCAACTCCTGCCCTCCTCAGATTCTCCATAGGTGCTCTAGGAGCAGTCACTCTCTCCAAAACCCTAGCCATGTCCTGATGCAGTCTAAACATAGCCTCAAAGGGCATGGCTGCGGCTTCGGGCTGGACCCTAGCATGCTGAGCCGACACAGTAACAGAAACAGACTGATCTACAACTGGAGGATTCACACTCTCGGCGGATTCTTCACGCGCACCATAAGCAGAATTAGAAGCCATCTAAACAAACAAGAAACAACCGTATCAGCCAACACAGATCTAGACACATACACATCACAGAAACTCAGAACAATCACAACAACACCCAGAAACGCCTAAACATATGCTCTGATACCACAAACTGTAACACCCCCTTCCCATACGTAGGCGATCCCATCCGACAAGGAGTGAGATGCCGTATGAGACAAGGTGTCACCAAACAAAAGCAAAGCAAAATATACATTCATTCATAACATACATTCAGAAATACAGAATAACTAAAAACTTTACATGCAGAAAGCAAAAGCTGATAATGCATTACTATAATTAAACTATTACAATAATGTTCTGATCAACAAGCTGAAACAAATTAATATTACATATACAAAATATAGATATAAAAGCGGAAGCTGATACAGAGAGTTCTATACAAAAAGAATCAATAGCTGATACAAAACTGAGCCCTACACTAATCCCTTCTGTGTTGGCTTGATGACGGCGACTCTCCCAAAGCAAAACGCCTTCCGCACCTGCACGGGTAAAAACACCGTGCTAAGCGATAAACGCTTAGTGGGGAAACACACATAAACTATGGACGGCCACTCACAGTGGTCGTCAAGGCATAACACATTCATAATGACAGAATGCAAGGACTATTACATAATCCATAAAAACATGCTCGTATTTAAAAGCCATACATTCAGTATCTCATAATCATATACATTACAGAATAAACCAGCATGTATTTCATCATTAAACTCATTCAAATATTCCATTCAAAGCCAGATCAGATCAGAACAATTCCATTAACATTTAAAAAACACCTGCTGACTCTAGATAGTGGATAACGAGTGTACAGACAGTACTTTCCGGGTACGAGCCGATTACAGACAGTACATTACGGGTACGAACCGATTAAACCATTTTACTTTAACTTTCACAGATAATTTCAAAAGGGACCTTAAACAAGATCCAATACAAAAAAGGGTTCGCGAGGAACCAAACGGGGACCTGATCGGGGTCCAAACAGAACTATGGGCTGCAACAACAGACTCTATTAGGCATGCCTAACTATCCACATACTCGACTCTAGCAGGTTATGCGTCATTCAAATCACATTTTAGGATACAGAATATAATTCATCAGAAAATCATGCTATCACGCATATCGAAGCATCAAACAGTAAATCATGCATCATACAACAGTAAAGTCTATTCAGAAGAAGTACCCAATTCATTTCTGAGTTAAAAACTAGGAAATTTCGGAAAAATGAGCTGAATAGAGAGACGGGCGAGAATGGCTGGTCACTGGCGTGACTGGCCTTCCCAACAGGCAGGTCACGGCGTGACCGAGGGTCACGCGACGTGACTTGCTTGTTCCTCGCCGGTCACGTTGCGTGATCTTCGCAAATCACGCAACACCCCTCGCAGGTCACGGCGTGACTGAACGTCACGTCTCGTGACTTGCTACACTCGAGCAGATCACGTAGCGTGATCTCGCAAATCACGCACGCCTCGCCTCGCAGGTCGCACGACATGACCGAGGATCACGTCGCGTGACTTGCTTACTCATCAGCTGGTCACGCGACTGGCTTCTCAGCAGGCAGGTCACGCCGTGACCGAGGGTCACGCGACGTGACTTGCCTTCCTTCGTAGCGAGTCACGCGACAGAGAGAGTTTCTATAGTAATTCAATTTTCCCAGAATTTCCAGAATCAAGAATTCAACCCCAATTTGATTTAAAACCATACAAACCTGTTCTCACCTTCCAGAAATTATCCCAAACAACATCGGCAATAATTATACAACTCAATTCATCAAATAATTAACCAAATCAAATCAAGAGCATACACATTCAAACTTAGAAGAACATGAACCCTAGAATTACAGTAACTTCAAAATCATACAATTCCACAAGTAAACATTCCCAAACCTGGATTCTAAACTTCTATCACTTAGCTCCACTAGGTCCAGCAACCTCTTTCCCCTTTGGATCACGTGGAGCCTCAGCTAGAACACAAACACAGTAATGAACATCAACATGCAACCCTAAATTAAAACTCAACTTAAAAAAGAAGATGAAGATGTAAAGTTACAGTAAAACACAAACAAGCTATGCACTTACCAAGCTAGGGGATGCAAGGAGAGATTATCTTCACCAAATCAAACTAGAATTGTAACATCCCAAAACCACCCCAGTAGTTTGAGCCTGTCCGTGTCGGAATGTGTGTATTTTTATGTGTTGCATGTGTGTGTTAAATTGGTTTAATTATTTAATTTATGTATATTAGTTTGAGAAGAGGAGTTAGGATATAGTATAAGTGGATGTATAGAATTAAGGTATGAATTAGGGATAGCTTAATGTGTATGTTAAGGTATGGGAGTAGGGTGTGATTTGAGCCATGTGTTTTAAGGAGAGAATGATAAGTGGCAAAGGGGATAAGTGGGCATTTATTGGGTTGGTGAAGAGAGAGAAAAGGGCAGCCTTTCCCTTGATTTCCGTTCTCCTCCTCCTTCTCACGCCATTTCCTTTTTCTTCTTCTTCCTTCTCCTTTGTTCTTCCTTTTCTTTACATAATCTTGCTCCCACTTTCTTAATTGAGTAATTAGAGTTGATTAGCTTGTGGATTTTGGAAGCTTAAAGGTGAGTTGGGGTTATGGGTATTTTAGATTCTTCTTTTTCCTCTTCTCTAGGTTTAAATATTTGTAAATTCATTTGTGGGTTATTTTAGAATTGATCTTGATTGTTATGGGTTTATGGTTCAGAGGAGGCTCCTAGACCTGATAAAGGAAAAGGTATCGCTAGCGGAAGCGGAGCTCGCGATTAGGAGCTAAGAAGAGAAGGTTTGGGATTGTTCATCTTTTGTGCATTTTTGTAATTTGAGTTTGATAAATGTGTTTTTGCTTTGATTGGGATTATGAGTTGAGTTGTTATAACTTAAATCGAAATTTGTGTGATATGTGATGAGAAAGAATGAATATTGTTGAAGAATCTATGGGAAATTATGTGAATAGTTATAATTGATGTCAAAATTGCTGTTTTGGATATTCTTAGAATTAGACATGAAATTGACTTGTTTTAATTGAGATAAATGGTGATGAAGTTGGGTTTTTATTTATGTTATGAGTTGTGAATGCTTGAATTGCTGAATTTTGAGTTTTGGAATCAATTTTGGAAGTTTGGAGGTGAATTTTGTGTGAATTCTGCAGATTTTTGGGCGTAAGAGCTGAAAAACCCGTGTCTGTCGCGATCGCGACACTGTCGCGAGCGCGACAGAATGCGGGGGTTTCAACCCTCGCGCCGACGCGAGAGATGTCGCGCCAAAGAACTCGAGGGAGCTCTCTGTCGCGAGCGTGATAACTATCGCGAGCGCGACAGAGTGCTCGAGCTCCAAGCTTGTGCTAGGTTCTCTTCTGTCGCGAGCGCGACGAGCCTCGCGAGCGCGACAGAAGAGCCATCCCTACGTCCTCTCGCGACCACGAGATCTCTCGCGATCGCGAGACGAGGCGGGGAAGTGTAGCGTGGCTTCTGTCGCGAGCGCGACAGTCGTCGCGAGCGCGACAGACGTGACTTCCAAAATTTGATTTCTTCTCCTTTTTGCTTAATGATTTAACTTCTTTTACATGCTGTTCTACTAAAGATTTGACTATCTATTTATATGGATAATATGTGTGTAAACGTAATAAGATTTTGCATAACCTGCTAATGTCGGATAAGTGGATAGTTAGGCATGCCTAATAGAGTTATGTGCCGCTGCAGCTATGTGTACGATTTGGACCCTGATCAGGTCCCCCGACTGGATCCTCGCGATCCCTTTGTCTGAATCTTTCTTAAGATTCTATGTGAAACCAAATTGGAATAAAATAAATGGAATATTTTGATACCTCCGGGTATCTATGTGTTTGAAATATGATACCGATACTCTCAAGTATCTATGTGTACTCGTTATCCACTCATTATGATTAAGCAGGTGTCATTGTGTTTTGTATAAGAATCTTTGGATGAGAATGCAAATATCTGAATTAACTATGTATGATTATATGCCCATAATTGCATTATTATCATGTGTTTTCTGTTACTTTCACTGTTAGTGGCGGTCATGCATTGTGTGGTTCCCCACTAAGCGATTTCGCTTAGCACGGGTGTTTATCCGTGCAGGTGTGGAAGGTTCTGATACGCGTGGTATGGGTGTGTCGCATCGGAATGGCCAACGCAGCTAGGGATCGGAAGTGTTTATAGTATAGGCTTTTCTTTCTTTTGTAATGGATGTAATATTTTGTAAGCCTTTTGAACAGTGTACTTGGGACTTTTGTATATTCGTCCTTCTTTTTGTAAAACGATGTAAGATGTAAAGATTTTCTTTGTATGTAAATAAAAGTACTCATTTTGTTCTATTATCCTCTTCTTTCTATTAAAGTTTTTATTTGTACTGAATATGTGATTCTGTAATGTGATGTTTACATGTTTGTACTAGTGGGATGTGACACTTCTTCCTATCGGGGTACTTCTCGCTCTAATCACGAGCAGAAGTATCCATGGTATAGATTGGGGTGTGACATTAGGTGGTATCAGAGCTCTAGGTTTAGGTGTTACTGGGTTTCAGTATGTTAGTTAGTTGTTAGAGTTGTGTTGGCCTGATGCGCACTGCGTTTATGTTTTGTAGTTATGGAGTCCGCTCGTGGATCGCTTGAGGGGTCAGCGGAAAGTGCGAATCCCCAAGAGCAGGATCCCTCAGTTTCTGGTCCGGCTCAACCTCCTAGGGGTTATCCTGAGGTGCCTTTGGGACCCATGGAAGCGATGCTTCAGAGTATGACAAGAGTACTTGAAAGGGTAACAGCGCCTAGTGCACCTATTGAAAGGTTAAGAAAGCATGGAGCCGAGGATTTCTTTGGTACGGGTATAGATGAATCTAACAAAGCAGAGATGTGGTTAGAAAAGACCTCCAGAGTACTTAAGGAGATAAGATGCCCACCGGAGCAAGAAGTGGAATGTGCCTTGTCTTTGTTATAAGGTTCAGCTTATGATTGGTGGAGGTTGGTGGTTAGTCAACCGCAAGTTCCTGAACCGATTACATGGGAGTTCTTTGAGGATGAGTTTCAGAACCGGTATGTGACTAAAGCTTATAAGGATGCCAAGTGGGCACAGTTTCTCACTCTTAAGCAAAGAACAATGTCTGTGGCTGATTATGAGGATGAGTTCAATAAGCTCAGTAAGTATGCGCCGCCAAGGGTCCTTACAGAAGAGTTTCGATGTCAGCATTTTGAAGCAGGCTTAAATGAATCTTTAAAAGTGATGTTAATATCATTGATGTCGGCTCCAAATGTGAGGTATTATCAGTTAGTGCAGGCAGCCTTGAGGGCGGAGCGTTCTGAGAATATTTTGAGAGAAAAGGCTCAAAGAAGAAAGTCTGTAAGAGGTGGCTCTTCTTCAGGCAAAAGACCAAGGGAATCGCAAGGGAATTTTGCTGATGAGTCTATAGCTAGTCCGGCCCCTAGAGGGAGGAGACAGGGTTCTTCAAGGGGATCAGGCGCAGGTAGAGGAGATGGCCCTCCTCAATGTACCTATTGTAGTAAACAACATTGGGGTGAGTGTCGATGGTTGACGGGAGGTTGTTTCAGATGTGGTTCTACGGACCATTTACTTGCAAGTTGTCCGAACCGATTTGGAGACTCTTCAGGGCAACAGGAAGGGAGCCGAGCTGGATCAAATGTTCCCCAAGGAAGTCGTAATCGGGGTAGAGGAAGGGGTCGAGGTGGACGGCCTCTAAGTAGAGAAGCTTCAGAATCAGTAGATCGTCCAGTGCCATCATCTGGTCGAGCTTATGCTATGAAGGCTCGAGAGGAACAGAATGCTCCTGAAGTGATTGCCGGTAAGTTCTCTTTACTTGATTCTGAAGTTTATGTTTTGATTGACCCGGGGTCTACCCATTCTTATGTGTGTTCTGGTAAGTTGTGGGATAGTTTGGGTAGTGAGGAGAAGATGGAATATGATATTTGTGTATCCAGTCCGTTGGGTCAGAGTGTTATGGTTAATCGTGTATGTCGGAAGTGTCCTTTAAAGATACAGGGTACCGAGTTTGTAGTAGATCTGATTTGTTTGCCATTCCATGAGTTTGATATTATTCTGGGAATGGATTGGTTGGATAAGCATCGCGCGGTAGTGGATTGTCATAGGAAAGTAATGGTTTTGAGGGATAAAGATCAAATGCCTGTTGTGGTAAAGGGAATTGGAAGCAGTTCTTTGCATAATGTGGTATCAGCTATGAAGGCTATAAGATTTATCAGGAAAGGATGTGAAGCGTTTTTAGCTGTGGTTTTGGACTCTCGAAGAGGTCAAGTTAAGATTCAAGATATTCCGGTTGTAAGAGATTTTGTAGATGTTTTTCCGGAAGAACTACCGGGATTACCTCCTGAAAGAGAAGTTGAACTGTCAGTAGAAATTCTGCCGAGTACAGCTCCGATTTCTAAGGCTCCTTACAGAATGGCTCCAATGGAATTGAAAGAATTGAAGAGTCAGTTACAAGAATTGTTGGATAAAGGGTTCATTCGGCCTAGTGTGTCACCATGGGGCGCTCCAGTGCTGTTTGTTAAGAAAAAAGATGGAACCCTTCGGATGTGTATCGACTATCGACAGCTTAACAAAGTGACTATCAAGAATAAGTATCCATTACCGAGGATAGAAGATCTTTTTGATCAATTAAGAGGAGCTGGGGTATTCTCTAAGATAGATTTGAGGTCAGGTTATTATCAGTTAGGAGTTAAGGAAGCAGATGTGGCGAAGACGGCTTTTCGAACGCGTTATGGTCATTATGAATTTCTAGTGATGCCCTTTGGTTTGACCAACGCGCCTGCAGCCTTTATGGATCTGATGAACCGAGTCTTCCGACCGTATTTGGACAAGTTTGTGGTGGTCTTTATTGATGACATTTTGGTGTACTCTCGAGACCGCAAAGAACATGAGGAACATCTTAGATTAGTATTGCAAATGTTAAGAGATCATCAGCTGTATGCGAAACTCAGTAAGTGCGAGTTTTGGTTGAAAGAAGTAGCCTTTCTTGGACATGTGGTGTCAGCGGAAGGTGTGCGGGTTGATCCTAGCAAAATTGAAGCGATTGTTAATTGGATGCCTCCGAAGAGTGTGCCAGAAGTGAGAAGTTTTCTGGGTTTAGCAGGGTATTACCGACGGTTTGTTCAGGGGTTTTCAGTGTTAGCATCTCCTTTGACCAAGCTACTTCGGAAGGATGTCAAGTTTGTATGGACTGAAAAGTGCCAAGCCAGTTTTGATAGGTTAAAAGAGTTATTGGTTAAAGCTCCTGTGCTCACACAGCCGGTTTCGGGTAAGGAATACACTATGTACAGTGATGCTTCGGGAATTGGCTTGGGTTGTGTTCTGATGCAAGGGAACAAGGTTATCGCGTATGCATCGAGACAGTTGAAGCCTCATGAGCGGAATTACCCGACTCACGATTTGGAGTTGGCAGCGGTAGTGTTTGCGCTTAAAGTTTGGCGACACTATTTGTATGGAGAGACGTGCAAAATTTTTACCGATTACAAGAGTCTCAAGTATTTGTTAACTCAGAAGGAGTTGAATTTGAGACAGCGGAGATGGTTAGAACTCTTCAAGGATTATGATTGTATCATTGACTATCATCCGGGTAAAGCTAACGTGGTGGCAGATGCTCTTAGTAGGAAGTCTTTGTCTGCGTTGCTGGCTAGTCGAGGCAGATGGAGATTTGATTCTGAAGGTGCTCTGATTGCTCAACTTAAAGTTAAGCCTAGTTTGAGATCAGAAATTGCAAAGGCTCAGTTAGATGATCATGTGTTACAGCGTGTTTCTAAAGCAGTGAAAGAGGGCAAGCAGTCTGAGTACTTATTAGACAGTGAAGGAGTGTTGAGGCACGGTAATCGGTTATGTGTACCTAATGTGGGTGAGTTAAGGAAGAAGCTAGTGCAAGAAGCTCATTCATCAGTCTTCACTATGCACCCTGGTGGGGACAAGATGTATCAAGATCTGAAGCAATTTTATTGGTGGCCAGGAATGAAAAGAGAGATAACAGAATTTGTTTCAAGGTGTCTTACTTGTCAGCAAGTGAAAACCGAGCATCAAGTGCCATCGGGATTGCTTCATCCCTTACCCATTCCCCAATGGAAGTGGGATGACATCACGATGGATTTTGTATCTGGTCTTCCTTTGACTCAGCGTAAGCATGATTCGGTATGGGTTATAGTGGATCGTTTGTCAAAGTCTGCACACTTTCTACCAGTGCGAGTGGATTATTCGATGGACAAGTTGGCGGAACTGTATGTGGATGAGATAGTCCGATTGCATGGGATTCCGTTATCCATTGTATCAGATAGAGATCCTCGTTTTACATCCAAGTTTTGGAAGGAACTTCAGGCAACTTTGGGAACCCGGTTAAATTTCAGTACTGCTTTCCATCCGCAGACCGATGGTCAATCAGAGAGGGTTATTCAGATTTTGGAAGATATGCTACGGGGTTGTGCTTTAGAGTTCTCAGGAAGTTGGCATCGGTATGTGTCTCTGATGGAATTCGCGTATAATAATAGCTACCAAGTGAGTATTGGTATGGCTCCTTATGAAGCACTGTATGGACGAAAATGTAGAACACCAGTGTGTTGGACTGAACTGTCAGAAAAGGCTATGATTGGTCCGGATATAGTACGGGATACCGAAGAGAAAGTGAGGGTGGTGCAACAGAACTTGAAGGCAGCTAAGGACCGACAGCGTTCTTATGCTAATCTGAAGCGCAGAGATATTCAGTATGAAGTAGGTGATAAAGTTTTCTTGAAAGTGTCACCATGGCGTAAGGTTCTCCGTTTTGGTAAGAAAGGCAAGCTAAGTCCACGATTTATTGGACCGTATGAGATTCTAAGGAGAGTGGGTCCAGTAGCATATCAATTAGCGTTGCCTTTGGAGTTAGCTAGATTACATGATGTTTTTCATGTATCTATGCTCAGGAGATATCGGTCAGATCCTTCGCATGTGCTACCAGTGCAAGATATTCGGATTCAGTCAGACTTTTCTTTTGATGAAGAACCGAAGAGGATTTTGGATAGGGAAATCAGACATCTTCGGAATAAGCAGATACCGTTAGTCAAAGTTCTATGGCAGCATCACGGTATTGAAGAAGCTACCTGGGAACCAGAGGAAGCTATGAGATTACAATACCCTCAGTTATTCGGAACAGGTATGAATTTCGAGGATGAAATTCTGTTAAGTGGGGGAGTATTGTAACACCCCAAAACTACCCCAGTAGTTTGAGCCTGTCCGTGTCGGAATGTGTGTATTTTTATGTGTTGCATTTGTGTGTTAAATTGGTTTAATTATTTAATTTATGTATATTAGTTTGAGAAGAGGAGTTAGGATATAGTATAAGTGGATGTATAGAATTAAGGTATGAATTAGGGATAGCTTAATGTGTATGTTAAGGTATGGGAGTAGGGTGTGATTTGAGCCATGTGTTTTAAGGAGAGAATGACAAGTGGCAAAGGGGATAAGTGGGCATTTATTGGGTTGGTGAAGAGAGAGAAAAGGGCAGCCTTTCCCTTGATTTCCGTTCTCCTCCTCCTTCTCACGCCATTTCCTTTTTCTTCTTCTTCCTTCTCCTTTGTTCTTCCTTTTCTTTACATAATCTTGCTCCCACTTTCTTAATTGAGTAATTAGAGTTGATTAGCTTGTGGATTTTGGAAGCTTAAAGGTGAGTTGGGGTTATGGGTATTTTAGATTCTTCTTTTTCCTCTTCTCTAGGTTTAAATATTTGTAAATTCATTTGTGGGTTATTTTAGAATTGATCTTGATTGTTATGGGTTTATGGTTCAGAGGAGGCTCCTAGACCTGATAAAGGAAAAGGTATCGCTAGCGGAAGCGGAGCTCGCGATTAGGAGCTAAGAAGAGAAGGTTTGGGATTGTTCATCTTTTGTGCATTTTTGTAATTTGAGTTTGATAAATGTGTTTTTGCTTTGATTGGGATTATGAGTTGAGTTGTTATAACTTAAATCGAAATTTGTGTGATATGTGATGAGAAAGAATGAATATTGTTGAAGAATCTATGGGAAATTATGTGAATAGTTATAATTGATGTCAAAATTGCTGTTTTGGATATTCTTAGAATTAGACATGAAATTGACTTGTTTTAATTGAGATAAATGGTGATGAAGTTGGGTTTTTATTTATGTTATGAGTTGTGAATGCTTGAATTGCTGAATTTTGAGTTTTGGAATCAATTTTGGAAGTTTGGAGGTGAATTTTGTGTGAATTCTGCAGATTTTTGGGCGTAAGAGCTGAAAAACCCGTGTCTGTCGCGATCGCGACACTGTCGCGAGCGCGACAGAATGCGGGGGTTTCAACCCTCGCGCCGACGCGAGAGATGTCGCGCCAAAGAACTCGAGGGAGCTCTCTGTCGCGAGCGCGATAACTATCGCGAGCGCGACAGAGTGCTCGAGCTCCAAGCTTGTGCTAGGTTCTCTTCTGTCGCGAGCGCGACGAGCCTCGCGAGCGCGACAGAAGAGCCATCCCTACGTCCTCTCGCGACCACGAGATCTCTCGCGATCGCGAGACGAGGCGGGGAAGTGTAGCGTGGCTTCTGTCGCGAGCGCGACAGTCGTCGCGAGCGCGACAGACGTGACTTCCAAAATTTGATTTCTTCTCCTTTTTGCTTAATGATTTAACTTCTTTTACATGCTGTTCTACTAAAGATTTGACTATCTATTTATATGGATAATATGTGTGTAAACGTAATAAGATTTTGCATAACCTGCTAATGTCGGATAAGTGGATAGTTAGGCATGCCTAATAGAGTTATGTGCCGCTGCAGCTATGTGTACGATTTGGACCCTGATCAGGTCCCCCGACTGGATCCTCGCGATCCCTTTGTCTGAATCTTTCTTAAGATTCTATGTGAAACCAAATTGGAATAAAATAAATGGAATATTTTGATACCTCCGGGTATCTATGTGTTTGAAATATGATACCGATACTCTCAAGTATCTATGTGTACTCGTTATCCACTCATTATGATTAAGCAGGTGTCATTGTGTTTTGTATAAGAATCTTTGGATGAGAATGCAAATATCTGAATTAACTATGTATGATTATATGCCCATAATTGCATTATTATCATGTGTTTTCTGTTACTTTCACTGTTAGTGGCGGTCATGCATTGTGTGGTTCCCCACTAAGCGATTTCGCTTAGCACGGGTGTTTATCCGTGCAGGTGTGGAAGGTTCTGATACGCGTGGTATGGGTGTGTCGCATCGGAATGGCCAACGCAGCTAGGGATCGGAAGTGTTTATAGTATAGGCTTTTCTTTCTTTTGTAATGGATGTAATATTTTGTAAGCCTTTTGAACAGTGTAATTGGGACTTTTGTATATTCGTCCTTCTTTTTGTAAAACGATGTAAGATGTAAAGATTTTCTTTGTATGTAAATAAAAGTACTCATTTTGTTCTATTATCCTCTTCTTTCTATTAAAGTTTTTATTTGTACTGAATATGTGATTCTGTAATGTGATGTTTACATGTTTGTACTAGTGGGATGTGACACTTCTTCCTATCGGGGTACTTCTCGCTCGAATCACGAGCAGAAGTATCCATGGTATAGATTGGTGTGTGACAAGAATCCACACCACAATGCTTAGAGTAAAGAAAATGGAGAAAAAGAAGAGAAGAAGCATCAAAGAAAGAAGATAACGTGAATCTGTTATCTTCACTCCTTCCTTTCCTTTTTCTTTTTCTTTTCTTTACCCTAATTATGTGTCAAATTCCTATTAGTGAAGCCAACCACTCACACCAATCTCAAATGCATTACACACACCCTAAGTAACCTCATTTAAATGTACCCTACAATGGTATATGTAAGTGCACACAAATGCAACTTAATTAATTCTCACCTTAATACCATGTATGCACCCACATAATAATAAAACCCCAAAATCATATATTTTACTGAAATACCCTTATGAAATGCTGAACACATGCGAATGCTTACACATACAGACAGACAGATAGACAGACAGACAGGCTCATTCTACTAGGGGGCAAACGGGGTGTGACAGCAGCAGAGGCTACAGCACTTGAATTTACTGGATGAGAGTAGGCTGAAAGCTTATTATCATAATCAGATTTACCAGAAGAGATTGGCAAGGACTTTCGAAAAGAAGGTGAGAAAGCATCCGTTGAAAGAAGGGGACTTGGTGTTCAAGCAGATGAGGCCAGGCATACCAGATATTAGAGGGAAATTCAGACCTACCTGGGAAGGGCCGTATATCCTTAAGAAGCTGCTGTCCAAGGGAGCTGCAATCTTATCGGATAGTAATGGGAACGAATTCAAAGAACCGATCAATGTCGACAGACTCAAAAGGTTCCACGGCTAAAGACCAAAATAAGAAGAAGAGAATAAAATGCCCTGCAAGTCGAAAACCGAAAAGAGGCGGCTGTGCTAAAATTGGGCGCCTCGACAGGGTGAAAACCGAAAAAAGGCATCCTGTGCAAAAATTAGAGGCATCAGAGAAAATATTTAATCGAGAAAACCCGAGAGGGCCGATTAATAACAGGAGTTTGATGCTGACAAAACCCACTCCGAGATTAGGTGTAGTCATATGCTTTTGAATTCTTGTCAAATGAAAATCATGTATGATGAAATCATATAGAAATGTACACAATTTTGCAATGAATAAAAGAATACATTTTCATTGATCTTTCAGTTCTGTCTTAAAAAGAAATATACCAATTGTTCATCTAATGATTATTGCTCAGTCCCTTCATTGGATATGTGCTATTTGCTCTTAACAGAAGCTTTGGTGATAACCTAAAAAAAAAAAACAAAACAAAACAAAACAAAACAAAGAAGGCCGTTAGAGATGAAAACCGTAACTGGCTCTCTAAGCAAAAGTTAGGCCAAAGGGCAGGGTGAAAACCTGGAAATAGGCAGTCTGCCCTACAAAAAATATAAATATAAAATAAACAAAAGCCGCTGGATTGGGTTGGGTCCATTCCAGGCAAAAGTTAGGCAAAGGGTTGTGTGAAAATCCCATAAGGGACGCATTTCTCGCAAAGAAAAGCTAGTGTGAAAATCCACAAGGGACGCACTACCTTTAAAACAATGACGTTCAATGCCTAGAGCGATAAGGCGGCGTTACTTCAGATGATCTTCTTTCAATCAGGTAACATACAATACAGAACATGAAACAGAATCCCGGGTAAATGATCATTGACCAGGGGGGCAAGGATATATACCGGACGTCTCTTTCAGAAAATTTGTCGACGATCCTCAGGTTTCAGGGGGCATTGTAGAGCAGGAAGGCTACAACCTCAACGAACCATGGACCACCTAGGGCACAGTCTATACATTGTTGCAAGCATTTGCATTCCATATCATGCACACATGATTTCTTGTATATTCCTATGCATACAATCTTGCAGGAGAAATCGGCGGGGAACACCAACAAAAGCCGAGTGACGACACCAGTCCAAACATCTAAAGGAGCACAGTTCCAAAATTCACAGCGGTTAGCACGATGGCGGCACAACCCACAAGAGGTTGGCACGACCACGGCACTACCAAAATTCACAGCGGTTAGCACGATGGCGGCACAACCCACAAGAGGTTGGCACGACCACGACACTACCAAAATTCACAGCGGTTAGCACGATGGCGGCACAACCCACAAGAGGTTGACACGACCACGGCACTACCAATTCATAGCGGTTAGCACGATGGCGGCACAACCCACAAGAGGTTAGCACGACCACGGCACTACCAATTCACATAGGTTAGCACGATGGCGGCACTACCCACAAGAGGTTAGCACGACCATGGCATTACCTGTTACAACCAAAAGACAGCAACAGCTATCATCATAACTCCATCCAGCAGGAAGATTGCCGCGTCAGGTACGCGTTTCTTTCCTTTTCCTGAATTTTGGCTCACCTAGGCACCCATGCACTAGCCTCTCCAAAATTGGGGGCAACTGTAGACACCGGGTCCCGAGTAGCCTTGATCAGGATTACCCAATGATGATAATTGCCTTCACAGGCTTAAAAGGTTAAAAGTGATGATTTTCTCGTCAAATTTGCATTTTAGAGTGAAAAATTAAAAAATAATAAAAAATATTTAAAAAATTTATTTTGAAAAGTGGGGGCTTAAAATTATAGTGTTTTTAGTCAATTTATAATTTAAAAATGAAAAAAAAAATAAAAAAATAAAAAAATCGGATCGCGAGTGTCGGGCGCGGCGGCGCGCCTGCGGCAGCGCGCTGGCGCCCAGCTCGCAGGCGCGTGGGCGCCCGGCTCGCAGGCGCCTGGGTGCCCATCGCATTGCGGACGCAAAGGCGACGCTCAGCGTCGCCAATGCTGCGCGTCGCTAAAGGCGCGCGCAGCATCGCGCACGCTGAGCGCCGCACGGAGCGCTCGTGCGCGAGCGCCAGCGCGCGGATTTCGCGCTGAAGCCCGCCTGGTCGCCGCGTGAGTCCCCGTCGCTCTATAGCGACGGGCGGCGTCCCTCTAGCGACGGCTCCCTGGCCGTCGGTATAGGGTCTGTTACCCTATTTTCCATTTTTTCAGCCTTTTTCCGATTTTTTCACCCAAAAATCCGTTTTTATCCCAAAATTAAGGGTTTTTGACTTCAAATAAAATTCCAAAATATTTTTTATAGATTATTAATTAATAAAACTTGATTTTATCCCCAAAAATAAAGGAATTTGAATAAAATTAGAATTGTTTTCCATAATTAAATTAGGGCAACCTTTTTATCTTTTAAATAGTTTATGATGAAAAATCAAAAGGAAGCCTCCACTACTTTTTTTTACATCAGAATTTCCAGCATTTCTCTTCCTCTTTGATTTCTCTTCAAAATTTCAGATTTTCTCTTTTTAATTAATAAGGTTTAATTGAAATTGAAAGGTCAATTTTCAATTGTTAATTATTCCAATTAATTTCTTGGTTTTTTCTTCATAAACACAAGAGATTAATCATCACTTTGACATCAATTTCTTTTTAATCTTAAGCATACAAATCAATTCCTTTGTTTTCTCCATAAGCAAAGAGAATTAATTTTATTGCTAAGTTATTCTTTCAAGCAATTTTCCGGAAAATCATCACTTTTCCTTCATCAAATCCAATATTCTGAGGGTAAATATTCTTGGCTCCATTTCTATTTTATTTTTATTTAATTTATTCATATCTATTTTATTGTTTTTATTGATTTATTTATTGTTTTCATCTATTCATTTGTTGTATTGATCTTATATTTGTTCCATTTAATTGTTTATATATGATTTGATTTTTATTCATGTGAATATTGTTTTTTAATTCCTAACATGTAAATAATTTATTTTGATTCCTCATTACTTTTAACATGCAAATAATTAATTAATGTAAATTAATCTTTTTGCTATGTAAATAGTTTATATTAATTATGAACACATCAATTAACCTTGTTATATATCATTATTATTTTCATCATTCCTTTGTTTACTAATTTTTATCATTGTTACATGATTTTATTATCATTTGTTTATTTATCCATTCATTATTTTTCACTTATCATCATTATTTTCATCATGTGTATATTTTCATCATGTACTAATTAATTAACATGTTTTATTTTATTTTCATCACATCATTTAATCATTTATCATATATAATCCATGTTTCTCATTTTATTTTGGTTTGTTAATATTTTTGATTCCATTATTATTCTTTTCATATCATCTTATTTTATTTTAATTTGTTATTCATTATTTTGTATGTTTAATTGATTTAATTGATTGAATCACTAACATTGTTTTAATTGTATTTTGTTTTTATGTCTAAACTCATTTTTTCGCTTGGGCGTTTTTGCGAGCACATCGGGAGGTCCAAAAAGGCTCATTTGGTTTGTAATATTTTATTTAATTTTGCCATATAATTTTCTTGTAAAATTCTTTATTTAGGCTCGCTAGAAAGAAAATCACAAAAACATTTTTATTAATTAACTTGATATTTTTTTTTCTAAATAAAAGGGGACCAATGTCCTAGTTTTTCATACCCAAATAAATCATCACATCAAAATTGTTTCATAATAAATATGCATGCGAGGACCAATGTTCTCACTATTAATGAATAACCCGTTTTATGCATGTGTTTCACTTTTATAAATGGGAGTTGTATTCCGCTCCTAGTGTTATTGTAATTTGTTTTTGAATGCTTTATTTTGGATTTTGCTTACATTTACCGCTTTTGATATGAATGATTGCGCCTTTAAATTAAAATTGCATTGTGTGGAAAGTTGATGAAACAATGAATTCAAAACTTAATTATGATATTAATCAAGGTATAAATAAATGAGAAGTCCCGAACCAGCTCTGGTCTTTGGGCTCAAGAGGTTAGAGGTTATCCTCCAAGATACTTCTTGTGTCACGAGATTTAGACGTTAATCCTAGGCCTCATGGCCTAATATGGATAAAATGCGCAAGTCTTAGGCTCTCCGAGGCGAGAGAAACTTTCCCAATGTTCTATTGGGTGGCGACTCCATGAAACCTCCTTGTTGCCCAACATAGACGCACTTGCAATTTATCGCAAGCTGTTGACGGACCCACAATTGCCCCGATCGCCCACGTGCGGGCGGTCGAACGGGCGGCCGCGGGGATCCGGCGTGCGTCACACCCAAAATGCATACTAAGCGCAGTCTTAGGCTCTCCGAGGCGAGAGTAACTTTCCCAATGTTCTATTGGGTGGCGACTCCATGAAACCTCCTTGTTGCCCAACATAGACGCACTTGCGATTTATTGCAAGATGTCAACGGACCCACAAATGCCCCGATCGCCCTCGAGCGGGCGGTCCCATGGGCGGCAGTGGACATCCGGCGCGCGTCACAAGTGGTGAAGACGGGACCAGTAGAGTCAGAAGTGGAGTTTGTGGTGCTGCCTATGCCCGCCAATTTCTCAGCTTTGCTAGGCAAACCATGGTTTCATAAGTTGGGAGGAGTCCCCTCTACACTGCACCAGATGGTGAAAATACCTCACGAAGGCTAGATTGTGACTATAAAGGCTGCACGGGAGAATCAGGTTTCAGTATTGGAGATAGCTAGGCAGCCGTTTAGTGGGTTTCATGTTGCCATGATAGGCGAAGAGGAGCAGAAGGAAGAAAGCCCCCAGGTATTGAATATGATGAAAAAGATGTCATTCCTCCCCGGCACAGGATTGGGCAAGAATTCTCAGGGGATGCCAATAGCTGTTACCACCAAGGGCAAGAAGGACAGAAGGGGCCTAGGATACACAGGTGTGGTAGGGAGGGGTGAGAAGTCAAAAATTGAAATTCCTCATATCTGGAAAACTTTTATGCCAACAAACGTAGCATGTGCCTATACAGGGGAAGAGGAACTGTAGACACCGGGTCCCGAGTAGCCTTGATCAGGATTACCCGATGATGAAATTTAGCTACGCCGGCTTATAGGCAAAAAGATTGAAACTCGGAAGTGATTTTCCTTGTCTTTTTTATGAGTAAAAATGTGTATTTTAAAAATATTTTAAAAAATATTTTTAAAATTATTTTGGAGAAGAAAAAGTGTGTTTTAGATTGAGGGTATTTTATATAAAAATATAAAAAAAAAGGTGGGAAAAGATAGCGACGAAAGGGCGACGGCCAGGGCCGTCGCAAATGTACGTGCGCGGCGCTCCGCGCGACCGACGCCCTGGGCGTCGGTCGCTCCGCACGAGCAACGCCTTGGGCGTCGCTCGCTCCGCGTACGACGTGCGCACTCCGTGTGGAAACGCGCAGAGTGACGCCGATTTTCAGGGGTTTTGCCCCATTTCGCCCATTTTCGACCCCCTCTCGATTTTTAACCTTTTTTGGACGGTTTTGGGTAGTTTTTGAGTGTAAAAAGTGTAGAAAAAAATTCAGAAACAAGGGAGGACGAATTAGAAAGGTTTTAGAGAGAAAAAACTGAATTTTTGAGCTTTTTAGTTGAGAGAAAAAATCAATCTTACACACTTGCTTCCAAGGGTGATTTTTCAAGTTTCCAAGTTATCTTTCAAGCATTTTTCACAAGGAAAAGACAAGGAATTCAACACTTCTACCTTCAATTCTTCAAGATTAAATTTGAGGGTAATTTTTCATGGCTTAACTCCTTAGTTCTCTTATTGATTTTAATTTGTTTCCAATTAACTTTTAAACATGTAAATTCTCTTAATCCCCATATTCTTCATATTATTTTATCTTCAATTGTTTATATAACAAGTAAACTCTTTTAAATCCTATTATATTTTCGTGTCAAATTGTTTTTTACACATATCAATATTTTAATTTTTACTTATAGTTATTATAATTATTTATTTGATATGTTGAGCATGGTTAATATTTTTTATGCATGTTAAATTGCATCATAACTATTTTTATGCATGTTATAGTATTTTATGCATGTTATATTTTCATTATACATATTATCCTCTATGTTATATTATTTCTTTGGTTTAATTTCTAACATGAATTATTTTTTTTATTTTTGGTTGCAAATCATTATTTTATTCTCATTTGAGCATCCATGCACGCGAAGGAGGAGATGCTGGGTTTGGTATTTTCATTGCACATTTTAATTCTCATTTTGTTTATATTTTTAACACCCCGCCATCCCCGTTGGAAGGATACCGGAGTGCCACGCGAGCAAACACATATAAACGAATACAAAACATACTTGTAAAAAAAATAAAATAAAAGATGAGATGTAAAGAAACTTTTAATCATGTAATAGTAAATCCTTTTTACATATAACAAATATCAATATAGTTTTACAAAAAGAGGCTCGTAAGCAAATACATATACAAAAAATAATATTTGTTCCTTTACAAAAGATTTACTTGCTATTCACAAGCCATATACAAAAATTACAGCGGAAGACTCCAAACAACTTCATTCAAAAAGACTTCTAGTGGCCGACCTGCAGATATCCGACTCTGAACCGAACTCGCCACCTGCACGGGAAAAGAGCCCGTGCTAAGCGATAACGCTTAGTGGGGAGGAACAAAACAAATGAACAATATGCATATACAATATTTATGGCAATACAAGCAATTAAGTACTCAATTCATAATTCTCATCATTCCATGTATACTGATTCAAGGTGCGATATAAAGCTATGCAGGAATTCATGTACTTCATATACTTATAATCATGTCAACAATGCATCTCAACATATGCAACACATTTAAACATATAGCCTGATTAGTCAGAATAAACTCATTAGAAGTGGATACGGTCAAATGGATACTGATAAAACACAGTACCCCAAGCATATAGAGACATGAGTCTCAAACATGTACTTTTCATATAGAGACCGAAGTCTCGCATTAAATCCATATAGACCCATACAGGATCAAAACAAGGATCCAAACGGACCCAAGTATAACGTTTTATCATATAGCAGCTGCACACACACTCTGACCTAAGTAAGCGCTTACTTATCCACTACTATGACTTATTCAGGCTAAAAACACAACTCAAAATCATTTATAATTCATGTAAACATGTATATTGATCAAATTCATAAACATATGAACATATAATATCACGAACAGGAGATAATGAGAACATATAACTCACGTTGAAATAATCCATGTTCATATAAATTACAAATATTTATATCATGTATATTAATTACTAATCAAGTATACAACTCAATATTAAGCAATTATTAATTACAATTCAGATATTAAACCCAAACATTTGTCATGTAGTGCAAAAACCCTTGAAATCAGAAGTTAAACTTTGTTTTTAAGAAAACAGGGCAGCAGGGGAAGGCTGGTCACGAGTCACCCAGGCAGTGGTGTCTCATGACGCAGGCTTCACGCGAGCGCCAGGCAAGAACGGGCGGACACGCCGTGACCACTCGTCACGTCTCGTGACGCCAGAGAGGAGAGGGGAAGGTCACGAGATCCTGTCTCGTGACACGCAGGGAAGACCGTTGAGAGGTCGCGAGGCGTGATGCTCCATCACGTCGCGACTTCCCAAAGGGAGGAAGGTCACGGCGTGATGCTTCATCACGCCACGTGACTTCCCAAGGAGGGAGGTCACGGCGTGATGCCCCATCACGTCACGTGATCTTCCTCTCACAAACTGCTTCTCCTTCTCAACAGTTCAGAATTTTCAGAAAACAGAATTCCCAGAAAACATAAAAAAAACCAGAAAGATCGAGAAAACAGAGTACAACCTAACTCCAAACCCCTTTTTGTCTAAAACCAATTTCTCATGCAAAAATCATGCTAACACGTACCTTTAAGTCTCCAGAGCACATTCACAGCAATTATAACACAAATAACACATTTTTACAATTAAAACAAAGGCAATGTCAGAATATCAACTTCCCAGGATTTCCACATTCAAACTCATACATATTCATCTCATTGCATGTTCATGTCATTCTTTTTCTACTGTAATTATGTCAACAACATTACATAACTCTGGCATTTCTATATACAAACACACACATAAACACATTAATACTAACACTGAAATCAGGATCCAAACTGAGAAAAACAGACACTCCCAAACCTGATGATGAAGCTCAAAAACGTCCTCTGCACTCTTCAATCCACAACCTTCTCTTTCCCTTTATCCTTCTTCTTCTCTTCAACAGATTACATGAACCAACAAATAAACTCAATATCAATCCAAAGAAACAGCAATGAACAATCCTTAAACAGAGAAGACGGGGAACCAAACTCACCTTCTGAATCTTCTAAACATCCAAAACCCTAGCTCCACAATGGATGAACACACATGCAAATGGGAAAAAGAACAGAAACACAAGGGAAGAGGAGTGGTTTACGTGAGAGAGAGCAAGAGAGAAAAACTTCAGGTCTTTTGTTTCCAGCCAACTGAAAATTCCTCAGTCTTCTCTTTTCCCTCTCCACGTGCACACACTCACCTCTCCACTTGGCACACATGCACAGCTTTACAAACCCACTAATCCACTTTACTAATAAGTCCTTACTAATTACACTTTACTCACCAGAATAAAAACTCTGCCATCTAATTACATTTAATTCTTGCAATTTAATCCATTACCTCTTGAAAATAACCCAATTGCCCTTAATTATCCAATTAAAATTGCTAATTCCAAATAGGCCACTTATGGGGTGTGACAACTCTCTCCCCCTTAAGAAAATTTCGTCCTCGAAATTTCCTCTCTTATCCTAACACATCTCAAATACCAAAACCGAAACGAAGCAAAACTTAACATAAAAACACTTACCCAAAGGTCCTGCAGCAACAGTCACATTTTCCGCAGTCATAGCATACGCCCTATGCCGGTTATGATCTTCTGTAGCACCAGGTCGTTGCACCGTCTCAGATGGTGCTCTCGGAGCTCTACTTCCATCCCTATCACTTCTAGTGACATTGGATCTTTTGCTTTCTTGCTGATTCTGGTTCTCTTGTCGATCAGGGCAACTTGCAAACCAATGCTCCATACTTCCACATTTAAAACATGCCCCGGTAATCTTGCGACACGTACCCCAATGGTACCTATGACAATGCTCACATTCTGGTGCTCGGTTTCCCTTGCTAGCATGCGGTGCCACACTTCCTACTTCAGAAGGCACCTGAACAGACCCTCTATTTCCTTGCTCAACTGGAGCACCCTTAGACTTCTTAGTACTCGCAACTCCCCCATCCGGTGCTCTTCTCTTGCCAACGATTCTTTGCTTGATCACTTCAGATTCTTCTAACTTCATCGCTGTAGCCACAAGCTGATAATACCCCACTGGTTGCAATACAATCATCGCAGACAAAGGACCTCTAAACACCTCACGAAGTCCCTCAAGAAAATGTCTACATCTGAACTCACCAGTCAACAACTGTTCGGGCACATACTTACTCAGCCGATTGAATTCCTTGTCATACTCACTTACTGTCATTCCCCGCTGCTTCAAACTAATGAACTCTCTCCACTTAGCCTCTTGGTATGCCTTCGTCACATACTTTTGTTCAAACTCTTGCTTGAAGTATTCCCATGTCAACTCAGCTGGCCGCTGAGGATTCCTCATCACAAGTTCCCACCAATCATATGCTGATCCCTGAAGCAACGAAACTGCACATGAAGCTCTCTGATCCGCGGGACATCTAATCTCTTGCAAAATCCTACCTACTCTCTTGAGCCAAAACTCAGCCACATCTGATTCATCTAAGGCAGTCCCATGAAAATCCTCTGCTCCTCTTTTTCTTAACAATTCAATTGGAGCCTTAGGAGCAGACAACCTATCAACCACTTGCAATAACCCTTGCACTAATGCTGGATCAAAACCAACTCCTCTATTTGCACCCATAGCTGGTGCAGGTTCCTGTGCAGGCCTATCCTGTCTCACTGGATCACCTCCTCTTATCGGACTATCTCTACGACCCATATAGACACTGTCCATTGTGTCGCCCATATACTCACTTGGATCCGACTCCATACAAACACTACAAAACACAAGACATCTGCATTAGGCCACTACACAAAACTGACTCTCATGCATAGACTCGACTCTACACCAAAACAATCACAACATAACCCAGAACCACCAAACCTGGGCTCTGATACCAAGCTGTAACACCCCGCCATCCCCGTTGGAAGGATACCGGAGTGCCACGGGAGCAAACACATATAAACGAATCCAAAACATACTTGTAAAAAAAATAAAATAAAAGATGAGATGTAAAGAAACTTTTAATCATGTAATAGTAAATCCTTTTTACATATAACAAATATCAATATAGTTTTACAAAAAGAGGCTCGTAAGCAAATACATATACAAAAAATAATATTTGTTCCTTTACAAAAGATTTACTTGCTATTCACAAGCCATATACAAAAATTACAGCGGAAGACTCCAAATAACTTCATTCAAAAAGACTTCTAGTGGCCGACCTGCAGATATCCGACTCTGAACCGAACTCGCCACCTGCACGGGAAAAGAGCCCGTGCTAAGCGATAACGCTTAGTGGGGAGGAACAAAACAAACGAACAATATGCATATACAATATTTATGGCAATACAAGCAATTAAGTACTCAATTCATAATTCTCATCATTCCATGTATACTGATTCAAGGTGCGATATAAAGCTATGCAGGAATTCATGTACATCATATACTTATAATCATGTCAACAATGCATCTCAACATATGCAACACATTTAAACATATAGCCTGATTAGTCAGAATAAACTCATTAGAAGTGGATACGGTCAAATGGATACTGATAGAATACAGTACCCCAAGCATATAGAGACATGAGTCTCAAATATGTACTTTTCATATAGAGACCGAAGTCTCGCATTAAATCCATATAGACCCATACAGGATCAAAACAAGGATCCAAACGGACCCAAGTATAACGTTTTATCATATAGCAGCTGCACACACACTCTGACCTAAGTAAGCGCTTACTTATCCACTACTATGACTTATTCAGGCTAAAAACACAACTCAAAATCATTTATAATTCATGTAAACATGTATATTGATCAAATTCAGAAACATATGAACATATAATATCACGAACAGGAGATAATGAGAACATATAACTCACGTTGAAATAATCCATGTTCATATAAATTACAAATATTTATATCATGTATATTAATTACTAATCAAGTATACAACTCAATATTAAGCAATTATTAATTACAATTCAGATATTAAACCCAAACATTTGTCATGTAGTGCAAAAACCCTTGAAATCAGAAGTTAAACTTTGTTTTTAAGAAAACAGGGCAGCAGGGGAAGGCTGGTCACGAGTCACCCAGGCAGTGGTGTCTCGTGACGCAGGCTTCACGCGAGCGCCAGGCAAGAACAGGCAGACACGCCGTGACCACTCGTCACGTCTCGTGACGCCAGAGAGGAGAGGGGAAGGTCACGAGATCCTGTCTCGTGACACGCAGGGAAGACCGTTGAGAGGTCGCGAGGCGTGATGCTCCATCACGTCGCGACTTCCCAAAGGGAAGAAGGTCACGGCGTGATGCTTCATCACGCCACGTGACTTCCCAAGGAGGGAGGTCACGGCGTGATGCCCCATCACGTCACGTGATCTTCCTCTCACAAACTGCTTCTCCTTCTCAACAGTTCAGAATTATCAGAAAACAGAATTCCCAGAAAACATAAAAAAATCCAGAAAGATCGAGAAAACAGAGTACAACCTAACTCCAAACCCCTTTTTGTCTAAAACCAATTTCTCATGCAAAAATAATGCTAACACGTACCTTTAAGTCTCCAGAGCACATTCACAGCAATTATAACACAAATAACACATTTTTACAATTAAAACAAAGGCAATGTCAGAATATCAACTTCCCAGGATTTCCACATTCAAACTCATACATATTCATCTCATTGCATGTTCATGTCATTCTTTTTCTATTGTAATTATGTCAACAACATTACATAACTCTAGCATTTCTATATACAAACACACACATAAACACATTAATACCAACACTAAAATCAGGATCCAAACTGAGAAAAACAGACACTCCCAAACCTGATGATGAAGCTCAAAAACGTCCTCTGCACTCTTCAATCCACAACCCTCTCTTTCCCTTTATCCTTCTTCTTCTCTTCAATAGATTACATGAACCAACAAATAAACCCAATATCAATCCAAAGAAACAGTAATGAACAATCCTTAAACAGAGAAGATGGAGAACCAAACTCGCCTTCTGAATCTTCTAAACATCCAAAACCCTAGCTCCACAATGGATGAACACACATGCAAATGGGAAAAAGAACAGAAACACAAGGGAAGAGGAGTGGTTTACGTGAGAGAGAGCAAGAGAGAAAAACTTCAGGTCTTTTGTTTCCAGCCAACTGAAAATTCCTCAGTCTTCTCTTTTCCCTCTCCACGTGCACACACTCACCTCTCCACTTGGCACACATGCACAGCTTTACAAACCCACTAATCCACTTTACTAATAAGTCCTTACTAATTACACTTTACTCACCAGAATAAAAACTCTGCCATCTAATTACATTTAATTCTTGCAATTTAATCCATTACCTCTTGAAAATAACCCAATTGCCCTTAATTATCCAATTAAAATTGCTAATTCCAAATAGACCACGTATGGGGTGTGACAATATTTTTTAATTTCCTTGTATATATTCAATAAATAAAATGGTTTTTTATGCACGCCTAAATAAAAATCACAAAAATATTTCTACTAAATTAACTTGGATTTTTTCATAATAAATGGGACCAATGTCCTAATTTTCATCCCAAATAAAATCACCACGTTTAAAATGTTTTCTTTAAATACACATGCGGGGACCAAAGTCCTCATAATTAATAAATTCCCCGATTTTATGTATGTTTGCACTTTTTTAAATTGGAGTTGTATTCCGCTCCTAGTATTATTGCAATTTATTTTTAATATTTTATTGCTTTCGATGTGAATATTTGTCCCTTTTAATTAAAATTGCATCGTGTGGAGAGAGAGCAAACAAATAAACTCAAAACCAAATTGTAAAATTAATCAAGGTAGAAATAGATGAGAAGTCCCGAACCCATCTCTGGCCTTTGGGCTCTAAAAGGCTAGAGGTTTACCCTCCAAGACACCTCTTGTGTCACGAGACTTAGGCATTAACCCTAGGCTCCTTTGGGAGAGAGGTTTACCCTCCAAGACCCCTTTGGTTGGCCCAAAACGGATAATAAGCGCAGTCTTAGGCTCTCCGAGGCGAGAGAAACTTTCCCAATATTTTATTGGGTGGCGACTCCATGAAACCTCCTTGTTGCCAAAAATAGACGCACTTGTAATTCATTGCAAGTTGTCAACGGACCTCAAATGCCCAATCGCCCTCGAGCGGGCGGTCAAAGGGGCGGCCGCGGTTCCGGCGCGCGTCACAGTTGCGACTCCACTGGGGGGAAATGGTTCGAGACTTCAACTTGAAAATACCTTGATTATCTTTTATAATTAAGTTTTAGTTTATGAATTTCACTTTATCTCAAAATTGCATATCATCTCAATAGAGCCTTAGATTAAGTTAGTTTGGTCCCTTCTTAACCCTGGTGCGTTCCTGAAGCACGACTCTATTTTCACTCAATCTAAGGAAGTGTTAAGGATAATCACCAGCCTAAGCCTCGTATAATCAAGGTATATGAAATGGTGACACGATCGGTCATTATGCTCGTGATGAGCTAGACCCGTCGGCAGGGATCATGCTCGGGTAACCCAAAAATATCATCACCCTTTGATTAAAGCTCATGTAATGGCAATAGATACTTCCACTAAGTGAAATGTACCATAATACTATGCTTGCTATATGGGCCAACATATATTGGACGAAGTCAATTTAATTAAATGGTCTTCATTAAAGGCTTTCATGCCCCGGTGGGCCCATCTTAGTTAAGTTGAATTGTTTAAATACATAATGGCCAAACACCCATACGTATGTACATTAGATGAGAGCTGTTATGCTGCCGATTTTCTCCCGTGCACAATACGTGTCCATTGGGTTCCCCGTTAACCCATGGATCAAGCCCACCTAGGAAAAAGACTGCACTACCACGTGTGTGGGAGATATAAGGTTGGAAGGATCTGTCTGCTTGCATGTGTTTGTCTATGTTGCATCAGCACGAGCATGCATTGCATTTTAATCATGCATCATCTTAACAATTTTTGCATTTCAACCATTATAGATTCTTCTGGGTGGTCTAGAGGTCCCGACGGATGGTTAAGAAGGACTCCGCTTTTGGGTTAACAGAGTTAGTGTTGGATCAGAGTTTAGATTCAATCTTAGAAGACAGTGTGGGGTTTTTTTCCGAATCATCAATAGAAGTAAGCATGGCTAATCCATCAAATGAGTCTAATGCAACACCGGCAATAATTGCTGGAGAGGTAGGAAAGAGAATGGCAGAGTTTGAAGCCCGAATGATTGCAATGATGGGCAATCTTGCCACCACCATAGCTGGGCAACAAGCTGCTGTTGCCCCTATTCGGATGCGAGCTGAACAAGAGGCTATTAGAGAAGAGCTCCTTGCTGCAGTTAACCAACCAGTGGTCGACCCACCTACTGTTGAGCAAGGAGTACCTGCACCTGTTGAGCGTAGAGAGGCCCCTAGGTCTGAAGCTGAGTTTGGGGGAGATGAGCAAGAGGAGCATGCAGTAATTAAAGAAAAGTCATCGAAATTGGAGGAGGCAATGTGGAGGAAAATGGAAGAGAGATTTGAGGCCATGACAAGGATGATGACAGTGGGAAAAGGAATGAACCCAGAAGATCGAGAGCTAGATGGGGATGACCTGATTCCCCAGAATTTTAAGATGCCTGATATCCCAAAATTTGATGGCACATCTGACTCTGTCGTACACATCAAACAATACTCGCTGGTCATGAAGGGCACGACCTTAACAAGAAAGCAGAAGATAGAGTATTTTTGCTTGAGTCTCATAGGAGCTACTATTGATTGGTATCATGGGCTTGACAGGAGGTCAAAGGAGGATTGGGACTTGCTGACCGAAGAGTTTCTTAAGCAGTACGATTGCAGTACTCGGTTGGAGGTCACTTTGAAAGATCTCGAGTTGTTACAACAGAAGGCTGGAGAGTCCTTCCACGAGTACCTTACTCGATGGAGGAACCGGGTTATGGAGATAAAATGCAAACCGGACACTTCTGATCAGATCTGATTATTCATTCGAAATGCCAACCCGTACTTGAGAGATGGACTAAAAATGAAGGGACTGAAAGACTGGGAATCCCTGAAGGACATAGCCATAGAAGCAGAAGGTGAATATTTAGCCAAGAGGGCAAATAGTGAGTCCTACGAGAGGAAGGGATACAACAATCAGGGGGCAGCCAAGTCAGCAAGTTCAAGCAGTGGTAATAGAGGTGGGAAGATAGCCGAGGTATCTGCAACAGGCGTGAATCAGAGGTATTTCTTGGGTAGGCCTTTAACATGGGTGCTAAAGAGGCTGGTAAAGGAAGGGAAGCTGCGACCCCTATCACCTAGGCCGGCCAAGACCCAGGGACAGCCAGGGCACAAGGAAAATAAATACTGTGCATTTCACCAACATACCGGTCATTTGACAGATGATTGTATAATGCTAAGACATCGGGTCCAAGATCTAATTGACAACAAGCAGATCACCGATCTGAGAAGAGAGAAGGCAAGAAGAAGTCCAACTATAATGCAGTGCCACCTCCAGTCTTTATGATTGGATCGAGCCTACCAAAATGGTACGTGATGCACGATTTATATGGAAATGAGTATATCGCTATTACTCGCCCTGCGGTGAATGAAGAAGGGATTTCCGTGGCAGCGATAGATTGTTGGTGCACTAGTGAGAGTGGAGAAGATGAAGACGATGAGAAACATGGAGAATTCACGGATCTGTGGGATTCGAAAGAAGAAGAAAGAGTAGAAGCAGTAACAAGAAGTGGGAGGGTGGTTCCAGAAGTTGAGAAGCAGCAGGACCCAGCACAAGCAATCGCAGAGAAGGAGCCGGAAGACAATTCAATAGTGAAGCAGCTAAAAAAGACCACGGCTCAGATATCTATTTGGGACCTTTTGAGACAGTCCCCCTCTCTGAGACGGAAGTTAGTTGAAGCGTTAAGTGTATCCACCGTAGCAACGACAATCTCTCCATCTGAGCTGTTAGACCTTGTTAAGGGGGGATCTGGGGAGAAGCTGGTATTTTCTGATGCAGACCTACCAACAGAGGGTCGCAACCACAATCGACCTTTGTACATCAAGGCACAGATCAATGGCAAGCATATCGCTTGCGTCATGGTTGATGGCGGGTCGTCAATAAATGTCTGCCCTTTAGTAGCGCTTCAGGCTTTTGGGCTAGATGAAAGTTAGCTAAGCAGGTCCGATTTGACCATCACAACCTACGACAACTCCAGGAGGCAAGCATCGGGAATTTTCAAAGCTATAGTAAAGACGAGGCCCATTGAGATAGAAACGGATTTTGTGGTTTTGCCGATCCCAGTAAAATTTTCAGCTCTACTTGGTAGACCGTGGTTCCACAGGTTAGGGGGAGTACCATCCACCTTACACTAGATAATTAAGATACCCCATGAAGGAGAAGTAGTGACCATTAAAGCAGCAAGAGAGAACCAAGTGTCTGCCTTGGAGATCTCTAATCAGCCATTCAGTGCCTTTCATGTATCGATGATCGGAGAAGAGCAAAGCTTAGAAGGTAGCCCTCATCTGGTGAACATGCTAAAGAAGATGCACTTCCTCCCAGGGCCTAGTTTGGGAAAAGAGTCACAAGGGCTGCAGGATGCTATCACTACACATGGTCAGAAAGACCGAAAGGGGTTGGGCTACAAAGGAGAGTATGGTAAGAAGAAAGTGTCAGAGAAGATCCCCCATATTTCGGAGAGCTTTGTGCCATCATCATCGGTTTATGCTTACACCGGAGAAGAAGAGCCGCAGTGGATAGATGGGAAGATCACTCTGGGTTTTGAAATTTTCAACGATGTCTTTGATTAGGAGATCGGGGTGGTTAAAGTTATAGAGAACTTTTGGGACGAGGAGATTATAACCCAATGCAGCATCTGGGACAGGGATGAGCCCGAAGAGATTGTAACTGATAAGCTGTTAGCCGCCAGACTCAAAGGGAAGGAGAAGATGGCAGAACCAAAGCTGAAGATTGGAGATCTCAAGATTTCACTAAGTCAAGAAGCCAAAGTACAGTCGGCTGCAGCATCAACGTCGACTGAAGTTGATAGTCATTTAGATTCTCTTTTTATGTCAGAACTCTTTGAGAACAATGTTAATGTTTCTGATTATGTTAATGAGATGAACAACTTTGCTTACTTGTGTGATGTTTCTGATGATTTTATTTCGCATGATCATAAGCATGATGCATTCATTTTTTATATTAATTCAACTAGCACAACCGCATTTAATCTCGGAACTTTGGAAAATCCAAAGGAAATTTTGATAGCATCAGACATAACTCCTGAAGAGAGAATAAAATTTGAGAGAATATTAAAAAAATATGAAAAAGTCTTTGCCTGGACCTATGAGGATATGCCGGGAATAGATCGAGATGTTGCTGAACATGCCATCCCAACTTACCTAGAGTTTAAACTAGTCAAGCAAAAGCTTCGGAGACTTAGGCCAAAATGGGCGCAGAAAGTAAAGGAGGAGATCCACAAGCAGATTGAGGCAAAATTCTTAATAGAGGTTCAATACCCGACCTGGCTCGCTAACGTGGTTCCTATAGCTAAGAAAGATGGTAAGGTTCGAGTATGCGTCGACTATCGAGACCTGAACAAAGCTTGCCCTAAGGATGATTTCCCGCTACCCCATATTGATGTGCTAGTGGATAGTGTTGCTGTTTGTATGATGTACAGCTTTGTGGAAGGATACGCAGGTTACAATCAAATCCTTAACAAGATAGTGGATCGGATCAAGATAGCTTTCATCACCGAGTGGGGGACATACGCCTATCGGGTTATGCCTTTTGGGTTGAAAAATGCAGGAGCAACTTATCAGTGGATGGCCACCAAAGTTCTCAATGACCTAATTCACAAAGAAGTGGAAGTATATGTCGACGACATGATGATTAAGTCGGCTACTGGAGAAGGTCACTTTAAGGCTTTAGAAAAGTTCTTTCAAAGGATTAGTAAGTATAATATGCGCCTCAATCCTAAGAAATGCATCTTTGGGGTTACCTCGGGTAAGCTATTAGGCCATGTGGTAAGCCAGCGAGGAACTGAAATAGATCCCGATAAAGTCAAAGCCATAAGAGAGATGTCGGTGCCCTAGAAGGAGAAGGACATCAGAAGTTTCCTTGGAAAGCTTCAGTACATCAGCCGGTTTATTGTCAAGCTAGCTTCAGTATGTGAACCCATTTTCAAGCTTCTTAGGAAAAATCAGCCGGTGATATGGAACGACGACTGTCAACTGGCATTTGACACCATTAAGGAGTATCTGTTAAATCCTCCAGTATTAAGACCACCACGCCGTGCCAAACCACTAATCCTGTACCTAGCAGTGGAAGATAATTCAGTAGGTGCTATGATGTCTCAAGAAGACGATTTTGGTGTGGAGTTTACGGTTTAGTATCTTAGCAAGAAGTTCCTACCGTATGAAGCTAAATATGTAGAGGTGGAGAAGATTTGTTTAGCAGTTATCTGGGCTTCTAAGAAGTTGCGACACTACTTTCATTCCTTCAGGATACAGGCAGTAGCAAAACATAATCCTCTTAGATACCTCCAAGAAGCACCCTCTCTACTAGGCAAGATGGGAAGATGGTTACTGCTGTTGCTGTAACACCCCGAAATAGCCCTAGAAGAATTATAAAATTTTGGTTCAAGAAAGATTAGTGTTGTGCGTGTGAATTCTGTCGCGAGCGCGGCAAGCGTCGTGGGCGCGACAGAACCACTTCAGTGATAGGGTAATTAAATTGGTTTTTTTTTTTAATTGTAGCTTTGTAGGAGAATGACACATGGCTTGGTAGGGAAGTGACAAGTGGCAATAGATTAACTTATGGTAAGATTGATTAAGAGTTAAAGAAGGAGATTAGGATTAATTAAAAGGGAATAAGAAGATAACTAAGCATTTAAGTGGTAGATGGCATTTATTACTATAGTAATTGTTGGATTGACTTAGACTATCTGTTTTTTTTTCTTCTTCTTTCACGTTGGTTTCTTTCTTTTCCTTTGCCCTGCTCTTTCTTTCGCTTCTTCTTCCTTCTTTACACTGTTTTGAGTGATTCATTTGGGTTGGCTTTGAGAGGGACTAGTAGAGCTTGAATACGTTTACTAAGAAGGTAAGTAATGCTCTTTAGTTAGTATTGGTCTTCTTCTTCTGTCTTATTTCTGTTTTTGATTTAAAGTAAGAGAGAAGAGTAACTTTGTTATTTTGAATGGTTTGTGTATGGAAGCTGTGGACAAGAGGCCCAATAAAGGCAAAGAGAAGGTCGGAGCCGAGTAGAGAACGCGGTTCAACGTCCTAGAGGTAGGGATCGTGTGCGGTTTCATTATTTTGCATGTGATGTGACTTTGAATGTTTTGATAGAGACTTAAGTGTATAAAGAAAGGTATATGGAGCTTAAATGAGCTTAATTGCTTTCTAGTGGGTGAAATCATTCTAATTGCTTGTAGTGAATAAATGTTTGAACTTAATCTAAGTAATTTGAGTGTAAATCTAGTTATGAGTATGATTTATAGGGCAATTACATGTTAAAAGAGGCGTGGGTGCATGTGGAAACAAAAGAGTGGCTTGGGTTTTGTTTGTGTTTAATTGTGTGGGTGAATTTTGCCGTTGGAATTGGGGAAAACGCTTCTGTCGCGAGAGCGACACTAGGCGCGAGGGAAGTGAGTTGGAAATTTGATTTTCAGAGTTGTGAGGAGAGAGTCACGTGACGTGATGGGTAGTCACGCCGTGACCCTTCCCTTGGTGAGGCGTGAGATGGCATCACGCCATGTGATGTCCCTCTCTCTTTGTGAGAGTTCGGTCACGAGACGTGATGGGTAGTCACGCCGTGACCCTTCCCTCGGTGAGGCGTGAGATGGCATCACGCCACGTGATGCCCTCTCTCTCTGTGAGGATCCTATCACGAGGCGTGATGGGTAGTCACGCCGTGATCTTCCTTCCAGGTGGGTGTGAGGAGAAGCAGATCGTCGCGAGCCGCAATCGCGAGAGCGCCTCGCGACGATCTTGTTTCCTTAGGCTACTATCGCGAGCGCGACACAAGTCGCGATCGCGACAGTGAGCTTTTTCCACCTGTTTTGTCTTGTTTTGGCCTTTTATTCCTGTTTTGAATTGTTAAAGGTTTAAATGGATCTTGTATGATATCATTTAGTTTGTTTTTGGTTTTAAACTATCTTTTAAACCTCTTACATGATTAGTGGTAATTAAATGTATATGATTTGTAAAAGTTATACATGAAATGAAAGGTATTTGAATTACAGTAAATGAATTGATATCAGTGTACAGTATATGAGGTGCTAGAGCCTGATTACCATTATAGTGGATAGATAAGCATGCTTATAAAGGGCTAGAGTGCAGCTGCTAGAGTTGGCCTTAATTGTGCCCAGAGTTCGGAATACCTCGTGTATTCCATAGAGTTTTGAGTTAATTCTCCACATGTATGATACTGGAAACAGTATCCAGAGTTACCCGTATCCACCATGAAAGGAATTCAGGCTTATTGTTATTGCTAGTGTATAGTGAACATGAAATGATCAGATGTAGTGTTATAAGTAAATGTTAAAGTACACGAGAGTAATGCTATGTTTATATGAATTAGAATCCATGATTTACATGATTGTGAAAACATAGGCATGAGTTGTTTGAGCAGTGCATGTGACATGTATATTTTACTAATGACTTCGAAAGAAGTCCTTTGCATTATTTTCATCCCCACTAAGCGTTATCGCTTAGCACGGATGTTTGTTTCCGTGTAGGTTGACAGGTGCGGACCAGTGAAAGCGTTCATCTGCAAGTGAGGGCCACTAGGAGCTTTTTGTTATTCCCTTTTTGTATAAGATAGAATTAGAGTTTGTGATGTTTTGAGTAACATCATTATGTATATAGAGAGTTTAGTCTCGACATATAATCGTTAAATGTATTGGTATATGTAACGTAAATGAATATGTAATAACTATAAAACTTTTGCATATGTATAGTTTATATGTATAATAAAAGTAATTTTGTCTGGGCCCAACTTATTTCTAATTGTTTATTGTTATCTCTTCCGCTAATGCATGTATAGATACACGTAGTTGTCCGCGTAGCGCCCCGATATTCCCTACCGGGGGTACGGGGGTGTTACAGTTGCAGGAGTTCGGCATTGAATACATAACCAAGAAAACCACTAAAGGAAGAGCTGTAGCAGAATTCTTAGCCGAGCATCCTATTGAGGGAGACCAGTTTGAGTATAATTTCCCGGATGATGATGCCACAGCCATAGCAGTGCAAGGGTGGCAGCTATTCTTTGATGGGCAATAAACAGTAAAGGGGCAGGAGCAGGAATTATTCTTACGACCCCGGATGGTGAAAGGCTACCATTGGCTAAGAAGCTGAGGTATAAGGCCACCAATAATGAAGCAGAATATGAAGCTTGCATCTTTGGATTGGAAGCATTGCTCGCTCTAGGGGCAAAAACCGCAGAAATATTCGGAGATTCTTCCTTGGTAATTCATCAAATCAGAAGGGAGTGGTCAGTCAAGGAAGAAAGTCTGTTGCCTTATGTGAAGCACTTGAAAATGTTGAGCAGCCAGTTTGAGACTTGCACTTTTCACTTCATCCCCAGAGACGAAAATCAGTTAGCTGATGCTCTAGCAACTTTAGTGTCTATGTGGGATAATCCAGCAGGAGTTGCGATGGAACCTGTGCTAATCTCTAGCTTAGGAAGGCCTTGCTTTGAAGCTGAGCAGGTGATGGGCATTGAGACCGCCGATGGAAATCCATGGTATTATGACATTCAAAATTACTTAGAAAAGTCAACTTTTCCAGAGGAAGCCACGGAGAAGGATCAAAGAATGATCAGGAAGTTATCCACTCAATTCATCAGTGTTGATGGCACTTTGTACAAAAGGCAAGCTGATGGTATCCAGTTAAGATGTCTCGCGGAGAAAGAAGCTAAAAGAGTTATGGAAGAGGGTCATGCCGGGATCTGTGGAGCTCACTTGAATGGCTTAGCCTTAGCAAAGAAGATCATGCGCCAAGGGTTTTATTGGCTCACAATGGATACGGATTGTTCAAAATTTGTGAAGCAATACCAGTTATGCCAGCAATATACGAACTTGAGGCATGTGCCAGTTTCAGAGTTACATAATTTGACATCTCTATGGCCATTTATAGCTTGGGGAATAGACATCATAGGCGAGATCCGTCCTACAGCTTCTAACGGGCACAGGTTCATTATAGTTGCCATTGACTACTTCACTAAGTGGGTTGAAGCTGAATCTTTCAAGAAGGTTGATGCAAGGGATATGGCTAAATTCATCGAGCGGAATCTGATATGCAGATATGGTCTCCCACATCACATTGTGTCTGATAATGGGGTGCAATTTCTGGCAGAAACTAAACAAATGCTCCAAAAATACGGGATCCAACATCATAAGTCTTCTCCCTACCGTCCTCAAGCAAACGGTGCAGTTGAAGCAGCGAACAAGAATGTGAAGCGGATATTGGCCAAGATGGTTCAGAGCTATAAAGATTGGGCTGAAAAGTTACCCTTCGCACTTTGGGGATATAGAACTACAATCAGAACCTCTACGGGGGCAACACCATTCTCTCTGGTATATGGAACTGAAGCAGTCCTGCCGATTGAAATTGAGTTGAAGTCTTTGAGGGAAGTCATGGAAGCCGAGATTCTAGAGACTGAATGGGCGCAACAGCGTTTGTCACAGCTAAATTTGCTAGATGAAGATAGGTTGAGGGCCTATTACCACAATCAAGTTTATCAGAAAAGGTTGGCTCGGTAGTTTGGCAAGAAAGTACGAAAGCACCCGTTGAAGGAGGGGGATTTGGTCTATAAGATGATGAGGCCGGGAGTTCCAGATATACGCGGAAAATTCAGGCCCACCTAGGAAGGTCCGTTCGTTTTGAAGAAGCTGCTAATAAAAGGAGCAACAATTTTGGCAGACAGTGATGGGAATGAGTTCAAGGACCCGGTCAATGTTGATAGACTTAAAAGGTTCCATGGCTAAAGACCAAAAATAAAAAGAAGAGAATAAATGCCCCGCGGGTCGAAAACCGAAAAAAGGCGGCCTTGCTAAAATTGGGTGCCCTGTCAGGGTGAAAACCGAAAAAAGGCATCCTAGGCAAAAATTAAGGGCCAAGAGAAAATATTCAATCGAGAAAACCCGAGAGGGCTGATTGATAACAGGAGTTTGATGCTGACAAAATCCACTCCGAGATTAGGTGTAGTCATAAGCTTTTGAATTCATGTCAAATGAAAATCATGTATGATGAAATCATATAGAAATGTACATAATTTTGCAATGAATAAAAGAATATATTTTCATTGATCTTTTAGTTCTGTCTTAAAAAGAGATATACCAATTGTTCATCTAATGATTATTGCTCAGTCACTTCATCAGATATGTGCTATTTGCTCTTAACAGAAACTTTGATTATAACCTTCTCTAAAAAAAAAAAAAAAAAAAAACTGTTAGAGATGAAAACCGAAACTGGCTCTCTAGGCAAAAGTTAGGCCAAAGGGCAGGGTGAAAACCTGGAAACAGGCAGTCTGCCCTACAAAAAAAAACAAAAAAAAAGGTAAAATGAACAAAAGCCGCTGGATTGGGTTGGGTCCATTCCAGGCAAAAATTAGGCAAAGGGTTGTGTGAAAATCCCTTAAGGGACGCATTTCCCGCAAAGAAAAGCTAGTGTGAAAATCTACAAGGGACGCACTACCTTTAAAACAATGACGTTCAATGCCTGGAGCGATAAGGCGACATTATTTCAGATGAACCTCTTTCAATCTAATAACACACAACGTAGAACATGAATCAGAATCTCGGGTAAGGCATCATTGACCATGGGGGCAAAGGATGTACACCGGAGGTCTTTTTTCAGAAAACTTGTCGACGATCCTCGGGTATTCCAGGGGCATGGTAGAACAGACAAGCTATAACCTCAGCAAACCTCGGACCACCTAGAGCATGTACTATACATTTTTGCAAGCATTTGCATTCCATATCATACACACATGATTTCTTGTATATTTCCACGGCATTACAATTCACAGCAGTTAGCACGATGGCGGCACTACCCACAAGAGGTTGGCACGACCACGGCATTACAATTCACAGCAGTTAGCACGATGGTGGCACTACTCACAAGAGGTTGGCACGACCACGGCATTACAATTCACAGCAGTTAGCATGATGGCGGCACTACCCACAAGAGGTTAGCACAACCACAGCATTATAATTCACAGCAGTTAGCACGATAGCGGCACTACTCACAAGAGGTTGGCACGACCACGGCATTATAATTCACAGCAGTTAGCACGATGGCGGCACTACCCACAAGAGGTTAGCACGACCACGACATTACAATTCACAGCAGTTAGCACGATGGCGGCACTATCCACAACAGGTTAGCACGACCACGGCACTACCAATTCACAGCAGTTAGCACGATGGCGGCACTACCCACAAGAGGTTAGCACGACCACGGCACTACCAACTCACAATGGTTAGCACGATAGCGGCGCCACCCACAAGAGGTTAGCGCGCCCACGGCACCACTAGTTACAACCAAAAGACAGTCTGCCTATAACACGGCAACAACTATCATCATAACTCCATCCAGCAGGAAGGTTGCCGCTTCAGGTACGCGCTTCTTTCCTTTTCCTTAATTTTGGCTAACCTAGGCACCCATGCACTAGTCTCCCAAAAATTGGGGGCAACCGTAGACACCGTGTCCCGAGTAGCCTTGATCAGGATTACCCGATGATGAAATTTAGCTACGCCGGCTTATAGGCAAAAAGATTGGAGCTCGGAAGTGATTTTCCTTGTCTTTTTGATGAGTAAAAAGTGTATTTTAAAAATATTTTAAAAAATTTTTTTAAAATTATTTGGAGAAGAAAAAGTGTGTTTTAGGTTGAGGGTATTTTATATAAAAAAAAAGGGTGGGAAAAGATAGCGAAGAAAGGGCGACGGCCAGGGCCGTCGCAAATGTACGTGCGCGGCGCTCCGCGCGAGCGATGCCCTGGGCGTCGGTCGCTCGCTCCGCTCACGACGTGCGCATTCATCGCGGAGTGATGCCGATTTTCGGCGGTTTTGCCCTTTTTTCGCCCCATTTCGCCCATTTTCGACCCCCACTCGATTTTTAACCGTTTTTGGACGGTTTTTGGGTGGTTTTTGGGTAGTTTTTGAGTGTAAAAAGTGTAGAAAAAATTCAGAAACAAGGGAGGACGAATTAGAAAGGTTTTAGAGAGAAAAAACTGAATTTTTGAGCTTTTTAGTTGAGAGAAAAAATCAATCTTACACACTTGCTTCCAAGGGTGATTTTTCAAGTTTCCAAGTTATCTTTCAAGCATTTTTCACAAGAAAAAGACAAGGAATTCAACACTTCTACCTTCAATTCTTCAAGATTAAATTTGAGGGTAATTATTCATGGCTTAACTCCTCAGTTCTCTTGTTGATTTTAATTTGTTTCCAATTAACTTTTAAACATGTAAATTCTCTTAATCCCCATATTCTTCTTATTATTTTATCTTCAATTGTTCATATAACAAGTAAACTCTTTTAAATCCTATTATATTTTCGTGTCAAATTGTTTTTTACACATATCAATATTTTAATTTTTACTTATAGTTATTATAATTATTTATTTGACATGTTGAGCATGGTTAATATTTTTTATGCATGTTAAATTGCATCATAACTATTTTTATGAATGTTATAGTATTTTATGCATGTTATATTTTCATTATACATATTATCCTCTATGTCATATTATTTCTTTGGTTTAATTTCTAACATGAATTTCTTTCTTTATTTTTGGTTGCAAATCATTATTTTATTCTCATTTGAGCATCCATGCACGTGAAGGAGGAGATGCGGGGTTAGGTATTTTCATTGCACATTTTAATTCTCATTTTGTTTTTATTTTTTAATTTCCTTGTATATATTCAATAAATAAAATGGTTTTTTATGCACGCGTAAATAAAAATCACAATAATATTTCTACTAAATTAACTTGGATTGTTTCATAATAAATGGGACCAATGTCCTAATTTTCATCCCAAATAAAATCACCACGTTCAAAATGTTTTCTTTAAATACACATGCGGCGACCAAAGTCCTCATAATTAATAAATTCCCCAGTTTTATGTATGTTTGCACTTTTTTAAATGGGAGTTGTATTCCGCTCCTAGTATTATTGTAATTTATTTTTAATATTTTATTGCTTTCGATGTGAATATTTGTGCATTTTAATTAAAATTGCATCGTGTGGAGAGAGAGCGAACTAATAAACTCAAAACAAAATTGTAAAATTAATCAAGGTAGAAATAGATGAGAAGTCTCGAACCCATCTCTGGTCTTTGGGCTCAAAGAGGCTAGCGGTTTACCCTCCAAGACACCTCTTGTGTCATGAGACTTAGACATTAATCCTAGGCTCCTTTGGGAGAGAGGTTTACCCTCCAAGACCCCTTTGGTTGGCCCAAAATGGATAATAAGTGCAGTCTTAGGCTCTCCGAGGCGAGAGAAACTTTCCCAATGTTTTATTGGGTGGCGACTCTATGAAACCTCCTTATTGCCCAAAATAGACGCACTTGTAATTCATTGCAAGTTGTCAACGGACCTCAAATGCCCGATCGCCCTCGAGCGAGCGGTCAAAGGGGCGGCCGCTGGTCCGGTGCGCATCACAAGAACCTCAGTGGCTGAATGGAAGAATTGTGCCAGGGTTCAAGGTTTTCAATGATGTCTATAACTGGGACATTGGATCGATCAAGCCAGCAGAGGGCTTTTGGGATGAGGAAATCATGACCGGTAAGACTATTTAGGACCGTGAGATGCCTGAAGAAGTGATGACTGAGAAAATGGTAGCCGCCCAGCTGAAAGGGAAAGCGAAGGTAGAGGGAACCATGCAGGAGTTGATTGGGGAGCCCCTAAAGAGCCAAAGTGATGCAGGACCGTCAACCGTGGCAGATACGCCAGCAGAGGAGGAAGAGGAAAATAGTTTAGATTTTCTTTTTGCTCCAGAACTTTTCAATAATGTTAATGACAATTTCAATCTTATTAATAAATTGAATGATTTTGCTTACTTGTGTGATGTTTCTGACGATTTCACTATGCATGATCATGATTATCCACCCATATTTGATATTGATTCAACTGATGCTACTCCATTTAATCTTGGAACCATAGAAAACCCAAAAGAAATTTTGGTAGCATCAAATATAACTCCTGAAGAGCGAGAAATATTTGAGAGAATCTTAAGAAAATATGAAAAAGTCTTTGCCTGGACCTACGAAGATATGCCAGGAATCGATCGGGAAATTGCAGAGCACGCCATTCCCACCTATCCATACCATAAACCCGTTAAATAGAAATTGAGAAGGCTTAGGCCAGAATGGGCAGAGAAAGTGAAAGAGGAGATTCGCCAGCAAATCAAAGCCAAGTTTCTAGTTGAGGTACAATATCCAACTTGGTTGGCCAATATTGTCCCCGTAGCCAAAAAGAATGGCAAAGTAAGGGTATGCGCGGATTATCGGGATTTGAATAAGGCCTGTCCAAAGGATGATTTTCCATTGCCTCATATAGACGTGCTGATAGATAGCGCCGCTGCTTGCGAGATGTATAGCTTTAGAGATGGTTATACGGGTTACAATCAGATTCTCAATAAAATAATTGACCGAATTAAGACGGCTTTCATCACAGAATAGGGGACCTACGCTTATCGGGTAATGACTTTTGGCTTGAAAAATGCAGCAGCCACTTATTAGAGGATGGCAACAAAGATATTGGATGACCTGATCCATAAAGAAGTGGAGGTGTACGTGGACAATATGATGATCAAGTCAGTTACTAGAGAAGGTCATTTTGAAGCCTTAGAAAAGTTATTCCAGAGGATAAGCAAGTACAACCTGCGGTTAAACCCTAAGAAGTGTATTTTTGGTGTTACCTCAGGGAAGCTCCTAGGACACATAGTTAGTCAAAGGGGAATTGAGATTGACCCGGATAAGGTTAAGGCCATCAGAGAAATGTCGATACCGCAGAAGGAGAAGGATGTGAGAAGCTTTCTGGGAAGGTTGCAATATATCAATAGGTTTATTGCCAAGCTTACTTCGATTTGTGAATCGATCTTCAAACTACTCAGAAAAGACCAACCAGTAGTATGGAACGAGAATTGTCAGAAGGCTTTTGACACTGTCAAAGAATACTTGCTGAATCCACCGGTGCTGAGACCGCCGCGGCCTGTCAAACCACTGATCCTATACCTGGCCATAGAGGATAGCTCTGTAGGCGCTATGATGGCTCAAGAGGAAGAATTTGGAGTGGAATTTGTTGTCTACTACCTTAGCAAGAAGTTTTTGGCTTATGACGTTAAGTACACGGAAGTAGAAAAGATTTGCCTTGCAGTAATCTGGGTTTTCAAGAAATTATGACATTACTTTCATGCCTACAAGGTACAGGCAGTTGCGAGGCAGAATCCCCTGAGGTACTTGCAAGAGGCCCCATCCTTAATTGGGAAAATGGGTAGGTGGTTGTTGTTACTTCAAGAGTTTGATGTAGAGTATGTTACTCGGAAGACCATCAAGGGACGTGCAGTGGCCGAGTTTCTAGCAGAACACTCGATTCAGGGAGACTCATACGAGTTTAACTTTCCAGATGAGGATGTGACTGCCATCGAAGTTTAGGGTTGGAAATTGCACTTTAATGGAGCCGTAAACAGCAAGGGGACAGGAGTAGGAGCCATTCTGACAACTCCGGACGATGAGAAGATTCCCTTGGCGAAGAAGTTGAGATTCAAGGCTACCAATAACGAAGCTGAGTATGAAGCATGTATTTTTGGATTGGAGGCCTTAATAGCCTTAGGAGCAAACAATATGGAAGTGTTCGTGTAACACCCCAAATCGGGCCTAGTCGGAATCGGCAAGCTAAGTCGGTTAAGTGAAGGGTATTTCGGTAATTTATGCATGAGTAAAATAGATAATAAGGATTTAGTTGCTAAGAACTTAATTACATAAAGTAAGTAAAGGAATTATTATGGTGTGTTAGTAGTGTATGGCAGTAGGATGTTAATGGGCTAAGAGATTTCATTGAGTGATTTATGAGCATGGTACCTTGGAGATATTTGTATAAAAGAAATAATTATCAAGTGGATTATGGGTATGGAACTAAGGATGTAGGAGTTATGTTAGCGTGTGTGCGTAAGATAGGGAAGTAGGGTATGAGTAAAGGAAAAGAATTATGTGTAGGTGAGAGTATGGGAGTAAGGTATTCTTGTGGGATCAAATCCTATGAGAGAGTGACACTTGGCAAGTGGATAGAGTTGAATTAATGAGTTGAGAGAGAGAGAGGACAGCTGTAAATCACTTGGGTTTTCTTCTTCCTTTCCCGTTCTCCTTTTCCTCCTCACGCTATTCATCTTCTTCTTTCTCTTCTTCTTCTTTTACTCATTTCTGCTCTTTCTTCTTCCCTTGGGTAGTTTGAGTTGCTTCTAAGAGGTAAGTTAGGATTGTAGGTGGCTGATTTCTCTTTTCCCTTGTTTTGCTTTTAAATTGGATGAGTTAGGGTTATAGATTAAGTAATATCTGTTTGTGCAAGTGATTGGTGATAGGAGGAAGCAAAGTGAAGGAAAAGAGAAGATTAAAGCTTGAGGAGAGAGCAGCTATTGTGCAACAAGAGGTTTGGGAGTTGATTCCTTTAATTGAGTTTTAATTTGTTTTTACCCTAAATTCTTTTTGAGTTATGAATACACCTTTGTATATGATTTCTAGTAAATTGAGTGTTTTGATATGAGTTTTATGCATGTATTTGTATGGATAAATGTATTAATAATGCATGAAGTGGCTTAAGTTGAAGATGTGTGAGAATTGAAAGTGAAGTGTATGATTGGGTAAACCCTGTTTCGTTCTCATCTGACCCTTGTGCAATGTTTTTGTTATAAGTAGAGTTTTAGAACTCCGAATCATGTGATTATTGCGTCATTAGAACCACTACTTCCAACTCTTTAAAAGTCGTAGAAATAGCCTTGGGTCAATACTTGCTCTAAGACTTTGAATTTTTGATAATACCCTAGTGTATCTTTTTGTGTTGGGTTATTTGACCAGTATAGGTTGTAAAATTCATATCTGGAGTTCTAGATGTCTAATTGACCTGAAACTTGTTTCTTTTGAAATTTAAGACGTAGGGAAACATTTGTTAAGAAGACCACTTTTTCTAAAAATGAGGTTTTTTAGAGGTCGGTTTTTACGATACTAATTTGTAGTAAAAAGCAGTCTGTTAAGTAGCTGAGGTGAGCCTCTGTCGCGAGCGCGACAAGGGTCGCGACCTCGCGACAGAAAAAAACTTGTTTTGAGCCTTTTTTTCTTTATTTTTGAGTCTAGGGTTGACCCGGATCAATCCCATACCTTTCCCATCAGTTATTATGCTTGTTTAGGGTAATTAAATGGCTAAATAAGTAATTATCGTTGAGAAAAACTTAGGAGTATGATTAAGATTGGTGATTTAGCTAGTAAATAATGATAGATACAACTTTGTGAAGAATAAGGATTAATATGTGTTGATCTCTTGAGTAACTTAAGCATGATATATCATATGTTCGAATGCATTTAACATAGGTGCAATTGAGATGAATGACGAATAATGTTGTTATTATAGATTGTGTATATGGATATTGTTAATGGCATGTTTTATTGAAATACTTGATACGAATGTTGGATTTATGTTGTCAATGATGTGTGACTGGCTGGAGATGAGGTAAGAGACCCTTGGATGTGTTTCGTGTGTTTGTGGGTGAGTTTGAGGAAGGAAAGATCGTGCAAAATTCTGCAGATTTTCGGAATCATGACTCTGTCGCGATCGCGACATTGTCGCGAGCGCGACAGAGACCGGTGATTTTGATGCTGTGCTATCGCGAGCACGCGACGCTGTCGCGACCCCGTGATAGCAATAGTTTGTCTGCTCTCTGTCGCGAGCGCGACAACCGTTGCGATTGCGACAGAGCATATTGTTGGCCTGTGCTATCGCGAGCACGTGACTTGTCGCGACCCCGCGATAGCAATGCTATCTAGAGAATGCTACATTTGCAGAGGAGGCTACCGAAAAGGATCAGAGAATGATTCACAAACTGTCCACTCAGTTCATCTGCATAGATGGGATGTTGTACAAACGACAAGCTGATGGTATCCAATTGAGGTGTTTGGATGAGAAAGAGGCCAAGAGGGTAATGGAAGAAACACACGCCGGAGTATGCGGAGCCCATATGAACGGGCTGACATTGGCCAAGAAGATCATGAGGCAAGGCTTCTACTGGCTTACGATAGATAACGATTGCTCAAAATATGTCAAGCAGTGTCAGCTATGCCAGCAGTACGCGAATTTAAGGCATTTGCCAGTGTCAGAGCTATATAGCCTAACATCACCTTGGCCATTTGCTACTTGGGGAATAGACATTATTGGAGAGATCCGCCCTACGGCCTCCAATGGGCATAGATACATAATAGTCGCAATCGACTATTTTATAAAAAGGGTAGAAGCGGAGTCCTTCAAGAAGATTGACACAAGAGATATGGCTAGGTTCATTGAAAGGAATCTGATTTGCAGATACGGACTCCCACATCACATAGTGTCTGATAACGGGGTGCGGTTCATGGGGGAAACCAGGAAGCTTCTAGAGAAGTACGGAATCGAGCACCATAAATCCTCTCCCTATCGACCATAAGCTCACGGGGCAGTAGAGGCTGCTAATAAGAATGTGAAGAAGATCCTAACCAAGATGGTCAAAACCTACAAAGACTAGGCGGAGAAGCTACCTTTTGCTCTGTGAGGTTACAGAACGACGATAAGGACATCTACAAGCGCTATGCCATATTCTCTAGTTTATGGGACAGAAGCAGTGCTGCCAGTCGAGGTAGAGCTCAAATCGCTGAGACTAGTCACGGAAGTTCAGATTCCAGAGGCCGAATGGGCACAGCAGAGGTTACAACATTTGAATTTATTGGAAGAGGGTAGGCTGAAAGCTTTCTATCATAATCAGATTTATCAGAAGAGGCTGGCCAGATCATTTGGGAGGAAGGTGAAAAAACATCCGTTGAAGGAGGGAGATTTAGTGTTCAAACAGATGAGACCAGGGGTACCAGATATCAGAGGAAAGTTTAGACCAACCTGGGAAAGACCATTTATCCTCAAGAAGCTGTTGTCAAAAGGAGCCGCGATTTTGTCGGATAGTGATGGCAATGAATTCAAAGAATTGATCAATATTGATAGACTCAAAAGGTTCCATGGCTAAAGGCTATAAAATCGAAAAGAAGAGAATGGAAGCCCCGCAGGTCGAAAACCGAAAAAAGGCGGCCTTGCTAAAATTGGGCGCCTCATCAGGATGAAAACAGAAAAAAGGCATCCTGGGCAAAATTTAGAGGCATGAGAGAAAATATCCAATCATGAGAACCCGAGAGGGCTGATTGGAGAAAGGAGTTTGATACTATCAAGATTCTGGTTCCATGAATAAATGCAGTCGTGCATAATTGAATCGGTAACAAAATGATCATGTATTTTGAAATCGTACTGAAATGTACACAATTTTGTGAAATGAAATAAGACTTGATTTATTCATTTATATCATTGTCTAATTCTGCTTTAAAAAGAAACATATTGCTCAAAATGCATGTAAAACTAAACTATGCCCTACTACTACCCTCGCTAGCTAAATGCCTCAGCCGCCGAGTTCGGTTATCAGATGATGGGCTAAGTATCCACCTTTTGTACGCACTGGTGGAAGTGACAGAATGATTCCCGAAGGGAGGTAATATAGTTTTCAGTGGAAGCCGACTCCAGAGCTCATGAGAGCGGGAAGCAAAAGCCGCAGAAAGGACTCCACCTCGAAAGGATAGAGGGAGTCTCACCACATCTTGAGTCATCCCAAGTTGATGGGAGCAACGAGCCGTAATGTAGAAAGTTGCCTCGCGAAGCCCACATAGGGGAACACATCCCGAAGACCAATCAATAACTGCACTGGACAAGGGAAGCCAAGCGTGTGTGAAGCTAATATCCTCATCTGATATCTCACTGAATTTGGTAATGCCCTCGTTAGGGGTCCCAGGTAAGTACAGTCGCCGGCGAGGAAGAAAACACTTCGCAGAGTACTGATTAATGACTCTAGGAGGTGGCTCTGACAAAAGCTTCAATTTCTCCTGCAACCAAATCTGAAAGAGGAAACAAAGAAAAAATAAAAGCCATAGAAAATAAAATAAAAGGCAAAGAAAAGCCGCTGGAGTAAGTTGGATTTACTTAAGGCAAATATTAGGCATAGGGTTGTGTGAAAATCCGAAAGGATGCACTTCCCGCTAAGAAAAGTTAGTGTGAAAATCCACAAGGGACACACTACCTTTTAAAATAAATGATGTACCTGAAGTAATAAGGGACTTCCAGAGAATCAAGTGGTAGGCCCGGCACGAACAGAGTCCAAACCCAAGATAGTCTCAGCCAGAATGAGAAGGAAAGGGGTCAGCCCGCGATGAAAGTCGTCTAGAATTCCAAACAGACGAGGGTCTCCGAGCAGTTCCTCTGAGGTCATGACTAGATACTTCATCAGGCAAAAAAGGAAGAGGACACTTATGCTGTATGAGGGAATGTTGGAGAATTCATCCATTGCTTCAATCAGAGGTTCCAAAGCAAATACTGGGTCCTGAGGAACTAAACGAGCAGCGTCAGAAGGAGCTATACTTATGGACAGAGCAATATCCCGGTTTTGGATCAAACCACAGCGAGGTAAGCAGGGCAAAGCACCAGGGGGATACCAACTCCCGACGATAGCAGCAAGTTCTTCAGGCAGGGGGCATATTTCCTAATAGGTGAACCTGAAAACATGAAAACGAGGATCCGAGAAGTGGGTCGTAGCCAAAAGAAGGTTGTAGTATATCTTGACTCTTCGTAAAAACCTCAATCCAGAAAGGGGGGCAAGGTTGTTGTGCTCCCAAATTTGAGCATTGTCTAAGATACTGTGCATTTTGGAAAGAAAAGGAGAATTCATGGCCCAACAGCTAAAGTCACAGTTGCTAAGGGGAATAAAGGAGGAAAAAAGGAAAAAACTAGGGAAAAGAGCCTTTTATGAAGCTAAAATAAGGAAGAGGCACGAAATCTAAGAAAAAAGCTGGGTTAAATAGTTTTGGTTTACCGACGGCTAGCCCGTCCCTATAATCAGACGGTGAACCCGTCTGTACTTGTCCACCTGGCAGGTTTTGCATCGTGCATATCATGCGTATTAATTAGGTAATTAATGAGGGTTAAAAGCGGAATCTAAATAGACATACGGGATGCCCGTCTGTCGCTACATGAACGGAAAGCCCGTCTGTACTTAAATTCTATATAAAGGCGCAGGTACCGACGGGCTGTCACTTTCTTTCCCTTCTTCTTTGCACCGACGCTTTTCCCTTTGTTCCAGTGGTTTCTTTTCATTTTTTTGCACCAGTTGTGAGTCTTTTACTTCTTCTTTGGGTTTCAACTTCCAGGTTAGTAAAATCCTTCCATCTTTTGATCATTTTTATTTTATTTTATCATGAGTAATGTAATTTAATCTTCTTCTTTCTTCTTTTGAATTAGTATAATTAGTAGCCTTGTTAGTTAATTAAAATATCATTTGTTTAGTAATAAAATACATGACTTGAAGCATAGAGTAAATAGCATGCAATTTTTTCTTTTTAATGGGCACAAGATGGATTGGCATATATTGTTTAAAAACAATTAGTGATAAATGTATATTTGTTCCCGAGTTTTTTAGATAAGACATGGCTTTAGAAATGCATGCACATTGGAACCAATGCTAGGAAATAGGAAGCAAAGCAGATTTGAGGATGTTGCAATGATTGCTTGGGGCCTGAGGCCTGTCCTTCTTTTTTTTTGTTTTTTTATGCAGGAGGTTGGGCACACCCTTGCCGGGGTGCTGCCCAAATTTTTTTAGCAAATGTGAATATATTGCATTATTGCTTGGGGCCCGAGGCCTGTCCCTTCTTATTTTTATTTTTTATGCAGGAGGTTGGGCACACCCTTGTTGGGGTACTACCCATAATTTATCTTATTGGTTTAGACACATTCCCGTCAGAATGCTGCCTCAATTTCTAAACAAAGTTTCATTTATGTCTATGATGCCAAGCTAATTGTTTACCTCATTCGCAGGATGCCACCGCGACGATATGGTCCTCACGACGAGCTCGAGCCTCAGGCCCCGGGGTGGATGAGTGATGAGGCTAGACAGAGATATACGGCACTGGCTCAAGTGCAGTTCCGAGCTAGCCGCTTCATTTCCCGACCATTCCTTGAGGCTCTGGGGATGGCAGATGAGGTTGACATTCTGATAGCAGGCGCGGGATGGACAGAGTTTTTGATGCCTGCCTTCTAGACTCACCCGGAGATAGTACGGCAGTTTCTTGCCACGTTACAGTATGGGGGATATCAGAGATCTGACACAGAGGTGGGTGTCATACAGTTTTGGATCGAGGGCCATAATTATAGTATTACCCGTCAGCGGTTCACAGAGGCCATGGGGCTTCCGTTCGGGCAGGATGTCATAGCGCCTCAGAGGTCAGTTAGACGTCAGTATTGGGCAGTTATCGCCTTGCTGGGAGTGCCGTATGATCATGATACGACAAAGAGCACGGTACTCTCGTCACAAGCCCTGTGATATGTTCACAGAGTCTTATCCAGCTCATATTTAGGACTAACTGGTAACCCAGGATCTCTCAATGCCGCAGAGATTTGGAGCTTGTGGGCCATGGTGGCAAGCCAGAGACTTAACATCAGCCATGAGATATTGGTCAACCTGGCGAGGGTATTTAGGGGGACAACCCCTGTAGTGTATATTGGGGGAGTTATTACCAGATTGCTTCTGAGTTTGGGAGTTCATCCAGACATCCTGGGGCGTGCTTTGGATGAGAGCATTTATGTGGATGCTCTGGCAGCTATCACTATGGCTATGATAGTACTGATACCGGGCCAGCCAGAGGGGTATAAGCTTCGTACTGTGCATGAGACCAGACGTGCATTCAGCTTGCCCTCGTTAGAGCCAGTGGAGGAGCAGCCTCAAATGGAGGAGCAGCAACCTCAGATAGAGGAGCAGCCTCAGATGGAGGAGCAGCAGCCTTAGGAGCAGCCTCGGATGGAGGAGCAGCCACATATGGAGCAGCCTCAGATGGAGCACCAGCCTCCCGAGCCTCAGCAGCACCAGGAGGAGCATTCGAGTATGTCCTTTGATATGGTGATCGAGTTCACCATGGATGAGCTATTCGCTACTCCTTCAGGGCAGAGAGTACAGAGTCCCACTCTGCCTCCGCCATTGAGAGTACATCGGACTGCTCCCCGGGCCCATGAGAGGTTCAGTCCATATGCTAGGGAAGGGGATCCGGGGGCATCTACTTCTACAGCTCCACCTCCAGAGCCGGCACTAGAGTCAGCTCCCCCTCTGTCCTCATCATCGGCTGTCCCAGCGCAACTAGATTCTGCTGCACTACTGGCTTTTACCTTCGCGTCCTTTGAGCACAGGTAGGAGGAGAGAGATAGGGCCCTTCTTGATCACCTCGGGGAGCGAGATAGAGTCATATTAGAGCGGCTGGATCAGCAGCAGAGTATTATTCAAGAGCAGGGGAGGTTCATTGACTTTTTGAGGCAGGAGCAGGAGAGGCAGTTGAGGCAGGAGATGAGGACCTCCCAGGATGGGGTAGCCCAGAGGATGGATGCATCCTTACAGATCGTGGATGAGTCGGTTGAGGCTCTCAGGTTCAGGATTCAGGTTCTGGAGGGTGCCATACATCCCATTGCCCAGTCTCTTAGGGAGTTCAGGGAGCATACTGAGGATAGGCTGAAGAGTATGGGGACCGCCTCCACAGATCAGACCCTCCGCCTGGGCGACGCTTTTAGAGAGTTAGGGGGGTCGTCGCTGATACGCTGCAGTTCATGACAGTATGTGCACAGCCTTTTTTAGATGGGTTTGCTCAGGTCCAGTTCCAGCAGCAGGATCCAGCGAGAGCACAGCCATTATTAGTACCAGTGGCGATACCTCCTAGATACCAGTGATAGGCCAGAGCCTCGACTGCTCAACGGGCCGGACCATTAGCCCCTCCCAGTCAGCCATCTGCTCCAGATGCGGGACCCTCTGCCTCTTCATCTCAGTCTCAGACAGTTCATATATCAGATGATGATAATGATCCGGAGGAGGAGCTTTCAGACTATCCACCCCTATAGCCCTTCAGGGAGTCATGATATCATTTTTGTATTTTATATTATCATGCTTACATTACATTGTACAAAATTTAACTTTTTAGTGGAAAAACATTTATGGCTAGCCTGTTCAATTTGCATTTTCTTCGTGATTTAACTCTTTTAAAAAAAAGAAAAAGAAAGAGAAAAAGGGATAATTAATCATATGATAAAAAGGAAGATTAATCATAAAAAATGTTCGCCAATCTACAGTCAAATTAATTGGTACGAGGATTAACGAGGATCTCTTGTAATACAGGAACGTGGTTTTACACCAACTCAAAATTGACCGACAGTCAAAAGGGAGAATAAACAGTTCAAACATCATGTCCTTTGAGATCACATGAAATCAAAAGATCATAATTATACTTCGGGGGCACGATGAAGCCGCCAAATCGAAACACACAGTTCAAAAGAACGCCCCGCTCAGGAGAGCAATGATCAGCACTTTGTAAAGTCTACAGTAGACTCGGTGCAGCTCAGGAGAGCAATGATCCGCGCTTTGTAAGTCTGAAATAGACTCGGTACAGCTCAGGAGAGCAATGATCCGCACTTTGGAAGTCTGGAATAGACTCGGTGCAGCTCAGGAGAGCAATGATCCGCGCTTTGTAAGTCTGGAATAGACTCGGTGCAGCTCAGGAGAGCAATCATCTGTGCTTTGTAAGCCTGGAGAAGACTCGATACAGCTCAAGAGAGCAATCATTCGTGCTTTGTAAGTCTGGAGAAAACTCGGTATAGCTCAGGAGAGCCATCATCAGCACTTTGTAAAGTCTAGAGTAGACTCGGTGCAGCTCAGGAGGGTAAACTTCGCGTTTTGCAAGTCCGGAACCGACTCGACGCATCACCACTTCCCCGAGAAAAGGTAAGGACTGCCTCAGGTATGCGTTTTGTTCCTTTCTTCTCTGAATTTTGGCTCATCTAGGCACTAGTGAGCGAGTTTCCCCAAAATTGGGGGCAACTGTAGACACCGGGTCTTGAGGTAGTCCAGGTCAGAGTTACTCGATGAAGAGATCAACGTTGGTTTTCGGATAAATGGGTGGAATTCGGAGGTTTTTGTCTTTCATTTTTCGTGAGGATTAAAATCTTTTTCTTTAGCATGGAGTTTTAATAGAGTTTGATAAATTTTTTTAAAATTGAGAATTTTGCTCCACAGACGAGATTCCCGTCTGTGTAGAGGCGCCCATCCCTACTTGGGGTGATCCCCGTCTCTAGGCATAGTGGGGACGGATGCGTGGCGGTATAGGGATGCCCGTCCCTAGTACTGTGCCCCGTATGTAGTTGGTTTTCCGCGTGTGCCCTTAGTAGGGACGGCCGTCGGTATCTGCAGGAAAGCCCGTCAGTACGTTAACTAATCAGATCACGTCGGATTGGATAAAATTTAATCTGTTTTCCTTCAAAATGGGGATAAGATTTATTAAAAGTTTGAATTTTAAAGTCCTTTTAAAATTCAAACTTTGGGTTGAGGCTTATCTGAATTATTTTCCTAAAATCCTATAAATAGTGGATTAAATTCCATTTTTAGGGGTTAGAAGTTTTGAGAATTTTTGGTGAGAAAAGTGATTATTTTTTATAAGAAAAGTTCTTTGAAGAAAATTTATTAATTTTCTTCGAGAGAACGTTTTTAAAAAAAGGGTTTTGTGAGCCATTTACTCAAAAAAGTTTATAAAATCTCTGTTCATTTGCAGAATTTTATTTGATAAAATTTCTTCCAATTAATTGATTCCTCCAAATTTTTCTTACGAATTAAGCCAAATTGAGGTAACGAAATTCATTCGTTTCCATCAATAAAGCTAATTCAAACAATCAATTGCTATCAGATTTTCAAGGGAAGAAAATATAAATCTTCTTTCTCTGATTTTTTTTAATTGATTCTTGCGAAGCATACGGGAATCAGAATCATTCGACATTCACCCTAAAAGGTAAAATCCGAGGGTAAACATTCTGGACTAATATTTGTATAATTTTATTTCATTTACATTAATTATATATATATATTATTATTCTATTTTATAATCTTTTACAAAGAACTGAAAGTTTTTCCCTTCTAATTGTTTCCCCATACTAGGGACGGCCGCTGGCACAGTATAGGGGGCCGTCCCTAGGCAAACTCTCATGTTTTTAATTTATAAATTTTATCTTTCAACTCATTTCTGTTAGAATTTCTCGTTCTTTTATTTTTATTTTTATCCACGCTTTTGATGCTAACGTGTTTATCCCTATGAGTTATTTTCTGACCATTTGGAGTTGGAGTTCTGAAAGATGGGGGTTGCGTCAGTCTGAGGACTTCCACTCGGGTTCTTTCTTTACCCTTATCTTTTATTCATGTTATTATGGAAATGGTTTTAATGTTGTTAAAGGAAAAAAGGCCAAAACATTTCTAACAGTTAACTTTGGGATTTTCTCAGAAGTTGTGGACCAATGTCCCATTTTAGCCAATAAAATTGACGCTTCATGAAAAATCACTTTTTGTAATAAAATATGCATGGTAGGACCAATGTCCTCATCCCAATGAATACCCCATTTTATGCATGTGTTGTACTTTTACAAATGGGAGTTGTATTCCGCTCCTGGTGTTATTGTAATATATTTTTGAATACCTTATTTTGATTTTTGCTTCCATTTATTGCTTTTGACATGAATGACTGCGCCTTAATTAAATGCATCGTATGGAAAGTTGGTGAAATAATAAAGTTCAAAACTTAATTATAATATTGATCAAGGTATAAATAAGTGAGAAGTCCCGAACTCACTCTGGTCTTTAGGGCTCAAGAGGCGAGAGGTCTAGGACTTCCAAGACACCTCTTGAGTCTCACCAAAAGACTTAAATATACAAATCCTAGGCTCCAGGGGGTAGAGGCTGAGACCTCCAAGATCTCTCTGGCTAGCCCAAGATGGATATATATGCGCCGTCTTAGGCTCGACGACCCTTCCCAATGTTCTATTGGGTGGCGACTCCAAGAAACCTCATTGTTGCCCAAAATAGACGCACTCGTAAATAACTTACAAGTTTTATAAACCCTTCCTGATCGCTTTAAAGCGGGCCCTCGGGAGTCCACGGGGTTTGGCGCGCGTCACAGCGCTCCATCAGTGCGGCATACTGCTAAGAGGAGAAATGTTCAGGCTCTGGGGCTGGAGGGGCCGGTGCTTCAGGGTCTTCCTCTTGCTCACGTGGTAAGCCGCCCAAGCCACACTCCACCTGCTGCAAATACTCCTCTCGAGTAGTCAGTCGACACCCATTTGCAACTGTCTCATCGTCTACTATGACCTTCATATTCTTCAGCATCTTCTTGTCAATATTGCAATGGAGGATAGTGGTTGAGGTTTCCTCAATGGGTGATGTACAGCCTTAGCAATTACAGTCACCAAACCACCCAGCGCAATCTTCTTAAATTTCTTTGGGTTCCATTGCATTTCCTCCAGTTTATGCCACAAATATGGAGCACCATTAATCCTTACTCCTCTTACCATATATGCTAAAAATAATGCTTCAGGTAGGTTGACCTGCCCCACTGAGTCCACATAACTCAAAAAAGATAGTGAAAAATGCCGATGTATAATGTGCAGGGCATGACTATTCAGATGGTGCGCTTTTGTCTTTCCCGAAACATATGTTGTGGCTGTCACCATATCTCCGATGGTTGCCCAAGCGCTATCTTTATCACAATCCATGAAACAATCCGGTGCAAGGGGAGAGAAGCCTAACAACTCTGAGAATCTCACAAAAGAAATCTCATACTCTGTGCCCTCAAGGAAGATTGAGACCATTCCAGGATCTGTAGATGGGTCTCGGCTGATCCGATAAGTCACAGTTGCCACAAAATCTCTAGTTAAGTCAGGATAAACCTTCTCGTTGTGTGTAAACAACCTCTCCCAGCCAATATTTGCAATTAGTCGTTGGATTTCATTCCCTATTCCCAACTTTCCCATCAAATCAAAATCCAAATAAGTGGTCGAAATATATGAACATTTGGAGAACAATGCATATGCCGCCTTCTTGCTGCTGGGTACCCAACTTGGTACTTTGGAAATATCGACAGAATCCGGGCAGGCTGGTTGATTTGAGGAACTAGAGGCAATAGCTGAGCTCTTTCTCTTAGGGGCCACTGCACGAAAATAAAAGACCAAATTCAACATCATCATAAGAGCACAAATCATTAATGGCCCTAACTACTAGCAGCACTAAAGAAGTTCAATCTAACCAAGAATAAACATTTGCACAGGCTCATTAGAATGTTAGGAGAGTTGCAACTATTGATAAAGAGGTCAAAAATGATCAATGAGAACAAATTGCACATTTGAACACAAAGGCAAATGAATCTCTGCATTCCAAATTGTCAAAAAATGCCAAAATCAGGAAAATCGTTCATTGAGACATTTTATCAAACACTTGGTATGCAACAATTTAACTCACTATAATTGGAAACCATAGATATCAACAACAACCCAAATCTAAAATTAGATGCTTTAAAATGTAGAGCAAGTAGTTAAAGCCTAGCAATTCCCAATTTCAACCAAGAATTTGAATAAAATTAACAACCCAATTCACGCACAAACTAAGCCCTAACTTCCTACTTCCCAAACGTTTAGGTTTATTAACAGAGTTGCAAATTGAGAAGGAAGAAGGAATTGATAGCACTCACCACAAGAAATCAGAACAATAAGAGAAGACAAAATGAAATATTCTTAAAATTCAAGCTTGAAAAACATAACAATGGAGAAGAAGCATAATGCAGAGAGAAACATAAAGAAAATAAAGAAAAAGAAAGAGAATAATTACTTACGTGTTGTAGATACCCAAAAATCGTAGCCTAAAAGAGAAAAATGAAGCACAAAATAGCAGAGAATAACAAATAATGCAAGTTTTGAGAGTGAGAGATGTGGTAGGGTGAGAAATAAAACAAGGAACATAAAGAGTTTAAAATAGTTTTTCGTGGGGGTCACGGTGACAACGAAATGGTTGCCACCGTGACATATCGAAAATTTTCAATCCAGAATTGAACCGCCACATGGTCACGGTGACAACCAATTCCATTGTCACCGTGACATACCACAATTTCAAAACAGAATCGAACCTTCAAGCCCTTACAGTCATAATGAATTTCATTGCCACTGTGACATGCTTAAACATCAAAACAGAATGTAACTTACCAGCTGGTCATGGTGACAACCAAAATCATTGTCACTGTGACATACCAGGTTTTCCAAAACAGAATGCCATCCTCAATTGATCAGAGTGACAACCACAAACCTTGCCACCATGACATATTCACAATCTAGAATCCACAATGCAATTTTATATGGTCACGGTGACAACAAGATACCTTACCACCGTGATCTCATGAAAACTTGCAAAATTAATATAAATCACTCCAAACTTTAAGGTACAAGACTATAAGAATTTGCCAACAAAAACACAGCTACACTAAGACTTTAAACCACACAAATTGGCAAAAAAAAGCACGACTAAGAACCTAAAAATATCATTAAACACAAAATAGCAAAGTTTGAGAAATAGTTCTGCAATTAACAAGTCCGTAGCTGGACTTTAAAATACCGTCAAGGGTCCATGAGTGTGACGATCGCCAAAGCACCATCATATGCTTCACACGATGTCCTTGAACTCGTTCTCACCCCTGGGTGCCTCAATGTCACTACTCCAAATTTGTTAGCTCCCACAACTTCATAGGGTCCCTTCCACCTCGATTTCAACTTTCCGGGAAATAACCGCAACTGCTATCATAGAAAAGCACTTTCATTTCGGGCACAAATTCCTTCCTTACCAACTTTCAATCATGCCATTTCTTGGTATTTTCCTTGTATTTCGTGGCATGATCATATGCCAAAAATCGGTGCTCCTCTAACTCATTCAGCTGCAAGGACCTGCACTTTCCTGCACTCTCAAGGTCAAAATTCAAAAATTTGGTAGCCCAATAAGCCTTATGCTCTAATTCCACCGAAAGGTTATAGGATTTCCCATAAACCAACTTAAAAGGAGACATCCCTATCAGTGTCTTGAATGCTGTCCTATAAGCCCATAGAGCTTCATCTAGCTTAAGGTACCAATCTTTTCTAGATGCATTGACTGTCTTTTCTAAAATGGCCTTTAATTCCCTGGTTAGACACTTCAACCTGACCATTATCTTGAGTATAATAAGGGATGGTGACTTTATGCCTAACTCCAAATTTTTTCAATAAAGCCTTAAATTGATGGTTAACAAAATGTTTACCACCATCGCTAATAATCACTCTAGGGGCTCTATACCGGGTGAATATATTCTTTCTCAAAAAGGCTAACACAACTTTGGCATCACAAGTTCTAGTGGCTAAAGCTTCTACCCATTTACTCACATAGTCAACTGCCACTAAAATATACTCAAACCCATAGGAAACCGGAAAAGGTCCCATAAAGTCTATTCCCCATACATCAAATAGCTCTACCTCAAGCATATTGGTTAAGGGCATTTCATCCCTTCTAGAAATGTTGCCTAACCTTTGACATCTATCACAGGTTTTCACAAAAAATTTAACATCTTTAAATATAGTAGGCCAATAGAAACCAGAAGATAGAATTTTCGATACCGTTCTATTCGGCCCGTGATGTCCACCAGCTTCTCCGCTATGACAAGCTGTTATGATCTCACCCTTCTCTTCATCTGAGATACACCTTCTCAACACTTGATCAGCACACATGTGAAATAAATAAGGGTCATCCCAAATGTAGTGTTTGGCATCTGCTTTCAGCTTCTTCTTTTGCTACCATGTGAAATCCTTCGGTATAAATACTCCTACAAGAAAATTAGCCACATTAGCGAACCAAGGAACATAAATTTCAGATAAAAATAAAGCACAAATATGTTCATCAGGGAATAAATCTAAAATCTCCCCTTTCTCAATGTGATCATTCTCCAATCTTGGCAAATGATACGCTACAAAGTTTTTCGCCTTCTTCTTGTTTTTGATTTCCATGTCGAACTCTTGCAAGAGAAGCACCCATCAAATCAATCTTGGTTTGGACTCCTTCTGAGCAAATAGGTGTCTCAAAGCTGCATGATCAGACCACACCACAATTTTTATACCCAGCAAATATGGCCTAAACTTCTCAAAAGCATAAACAATTGCAAGAAGCTCCTTCTTAATTGTGGTGTAATTAACCTGAGCACCCGTCAAGGTATGACTTGTATAGTAAACTGCATAAATCACTTTATCCCGCCATTGTCCAAGCACTACCCCTACTGCGAAGTCACTAGCATCACACATTAATTCAAAAGGCAAATTCCAATTCGGAGATATAATTACCGGAGCAGAAATAAGCCTTTGTTTCAAAGTCTCAAAAGCTAGCATGCATTCACTATTAAAATCAAAAGGGGCATCTTTCATCAGCAAATTAGACAATGGTTTAGCAATTTTTTAAAAATCTTTGATAAATCGGCAGTAAAACCCTGCGTGCCCTAAAAAACTCTTAATGACCTTGACACTAGTTGGGGGAGGCAGTTTTTCTATCACTTCCACCTTAGCCTTATCAACCTCTATCCCTTTCTCAGAAATTTTGTGCCCAAGTACAATGCCTTCTCTCACCAGAAAGTGACATTTTTCCCAATTCAATACTAAGTTGGTCTTTTCACACCTCCCTAGCACCAATTCAAGATGCTCTAAACAACTCTCAAAATCTGCCCCATAAATGGTGAAATCATCCACAAATACCTCCATAAATTTCTCTATAAAATCATGAAAAATAACCATCATACACCGTTGAAACGTAGCCGGTGCATTACACAAGCAAAAAGGCATTCTCCTATATGCAAAAGTGCCATACGGCCAGGTAAAGGCTGTTTTCTCTTGATCTTCAGGGGCTATGTGAATTTGTAAATATCCCGAGTACCCATTTAAAAAACAATAAAACCTATTCCCCGCTAGCCTCTCTAACATTTAGTCAATAAATGGCAATGGGAAATGATCTTTTCTAGTGGCATTGTTCAGTCTTCTATAATTGATACAAACTCTCCACCCCATAACTGTACGAGTTGGAATCAATTCATCTAACTCATTTTTTACCACTTTTATCCCCCCTTCTTAGGAACACATTGTACTGGACTAACCCATCTACTATCAGATATAGGATAGATTATACCTGAGTCAAGGAGCTTAAGCACCTCCTTCTTTACCACTTCTTGCATGGCTGGGTTGAGTCTCCTTTGAGGCTGAGCTACTGGCTTGCATTCTTCCTGTCACACCCCAAATGTGGCCTAATTGGAATTAGCAATTTTAATTGGGAAATTTTAGGGCAATTGGGTAATTTGCTAGTGAAAGAGGATTTGATTGCAAGGAAATAAAGGATTTAAATTCCAGATTTTTGTTTAGTGAGTATAAAAGTAATTAATAAGGGCCTATTAGAAGATTTGAAGGAGCTGTTAGTAATTTGTTTTAGTGGACCGTGCATGTGTGCCAAGTGGAAGGAGAGTGTGTGCACGTGGTGAGGGAAAAGAGAGGACTGAGAAAAATTTAGTTGGCAGGAAACAAAAGACTGAAAGTTCTCTCTCTTCTGGTTTTCTCTCTCACGTAAACCACATTCTGCTCTTTTTCTTCATTTGCTGTTCTTTTCCATTTGCATGTGTGTATTTCTGTTGAGGAACTAAGGTTTGGGTTTATTAGAAGCTTCAGAAGGTAAGTGGCTGTCATATTTCGTGTGGTTCTTCTTATTCTTAAGGTTTATAAGATTCTGTTCTTGGGTTAATGAATGTGGTTTACCTGTTTGCAAGCATCTGAAGATAAGAGGATTGAGAAGGGAAAAGGGAAGATTGTGGATTGAAGAGCACTATGGACGTTTTTGAACTTCATTACAGGTTTGGGAGTGTCTGTCTTTCTCATTTTGGATCCTGTTTCCAGTTTTGGTATTAATGTTTTTATATGTGTGTTTGTATATAGAAATGCTAGAGTTACGTAATGTTGTTGACATAATTACAGTAGAAAAAGAATGATATGATCATGCAATGAGATGAATATGTATGAGTTTGAATGTGGAAATCCTGGGAAGTTGTTATTTTACATTGCCTCTGTTTTAATTGTAAAAATGTGTTATTTGAGTTATAATTGCTGTGAATGTGCTCTGGAGACTTGAAGGTACGTATTTGAATCATGATTGCTTGAAAAATGGTTTTAGATAAAGTGGAGTTTTGAGTTTTAGATGTACTCTGTTTTCACGATGTTTTTGGGTTTTACGTTTTCTGAAATTTCTGAAGAGTTGAGAAGGAGAAGCAATCTGTGAGAGGAAGATCACGTGACGTGATGGGGCATCACGCCGTGACCTCCCTCCTTGGGAAGTCACGTGGCGTGATGAAGCATCACGCCGTGACCTTCCTCCCTTTGGGAAGTCGCGACGTGATGGAGCATCACGCCTCGCGACCTCTCGCCGGTCTCCCTGCGTGTCACGAGACAGGATCTCGTGACCTCCCCTCTCCTCTCAGGCGTCACGAGGCGTGACGGAGGGTCACGGCTCGTGACTGCCCTTGTTTTGCCTGGCGCTCGCGTGAAGCCAGTGTCACGAGACACCACTGCATGGGTGACTCGTGACCGGCCTCCCTCCTGTTGCCCTGTTTCCTAAAAACATAATTTTTAACTTCTGGTTTAAAGGATTTTCCAGTACATATCAAATGTTTGGGTTTTAAATATTTGAATTGTATTTTAATAATTGTTTAATTATGAGATTTGTGTTCTTAATTAATATTAATGTACATGATATACATGTTTATAATTTAGATGAGTATGGTTTATTCAATGTGAGTTATAGGTTCTTATAACTTCTGTATTTTATATTTATATTTACATGTTTCAAATGTGATCAGTATACAAGTATACATGGATTATAGATTTGTATTATTGTCAATTCTCATATTGATATTGGTGCTTGAATTGATGAGTTGTGTTTTTAAGCCTGAATAAGTCATAGTAGTGGATAAGTAAGCGCTTACTTAGGTCAGAGTGTGTGTGCAGCTGCTATATGATAAAACGTTATACTTGGGTTCGTTTGGATCCTTGTTTCGATCCTGTATGGGTCTATATGGATTTAATGCGAGACTTCGGTCTCTATATGAAAAGTACATATTTGAGACTCATGTCTCTATATGCTTGGGATACTGTGTTCTATCAGTATCCATTTGACCGTATCCACTTCTAGAAAGTATTTTAGACTAATCAGGCTATATGTTTAAATGTGTTGCATATGTTGAGATGCACTGTTGACATGATTACAAGCATATGATGCACATGAATTCTTGCATAGCTTTTTAGTATGCACTTTGAATCTGTATACTTGGAATGATGAAAATTATGAATTGAGTACTTAATTGCTTGTATTGTATATATATTTATGCATGTCAAGTAAGAAATTTAGAGATATGTTTACATGTGATTTTGATGCCTTTGATTTTGAATCATTAGATTATTATATTGTCATAAATATTGTATATGCATATTGTTCGTTTGTTTTGTTCCTCCCCACTAAGTGTTATCGCTTAGCACGGGCTCTTTTCCCGTGCAGGTGGCGAGTTTGGATAGAAGTCAGATATCTGCAGGTCGGCCACTAAAAGTCTTTTGGATGAAGTTATTTTTGAGTCTTCCGCTGTAATTTTTTGTACATGGCTGTTAATAGCAAAGTGAATCTTTTGTAAAGGAACAAATATTATTTTTGTATATGTATTTGCTTACGAGCATCTTTTTGTAAAAACGATATAGATATGATATATGTTACAGGATTTACTACTATATAATTAAAAGTTTCTTTACATTTCATTTCGTTTTTGTTTATTCATGTGTATATGGATTCGATTATATGTGGTTGCTTGCATGGCACTCCGGTATCCTTCCAACGGGGATGGCGGGGTGTTACACTTCCTCCATCAGGATCCGGTGAGTGCAGTAGCTTGGGTCTATCCCCTTTAAGTCCAACGTTTCCCATCCAATAGCTTCCTTGTGCTTTTTCAGCACTTCCAGCAACATTTTCTCCTCATTATTTGTCAACAAAGAAGAAATAATTACCAGTTTTTTCTCATTCTCTAAAAACACATATTTTAAATACGAAGGAAGGGGTTTAAGTTCAAAAATTGAATCGCCCTTTTTCGGATTAGGCTCTTCTTACTGTGATTTCTCCTCTTCACCTTCTTTCTCCATAGCTGCTATCACTTCTCCCCTTATCTCCTCTTCCAACTCTTCATCCTCCAATGAATGTATCAAACTCACATTCAATGGATCATCTAACAGCTCATTTTCCTAAACTTCCTCTACACATTCATCCACTGTATCCACAAAATAAATAAACTCCTCCATATCACTCGATGGATATTTTTGAGTCTTATTCATGTCCACCACTAGCTCTTCATCATTGAACCTTAGGGTGACCGTTTGACCATGTATATCGATCAAAGCTTTTGCTATATTCAAAAACGGCCTCCCCACAATAAGTGGTACCTTACGATCTTCTTCCATCTCCATCACAATAAAATCCACTGGGAAAATGAATTTCCCCACTTTCACTAGCAAATCCTCAATTACCCCCTTGGGTCTCCTCACCGACCTATCTGCAAGCTAGAGTCTCATTCCCGTCTCCTTGAGCTCTCCAAGATTAAGGTTCCTGCAAATAGAGTACATCATCAAATTTATACTAGCACTTAAATCACATAAAGCACTTCCATGAAAATTTTTACCAATATCACAGGGTAACGTGAAACTACCTGCATCCTCTAATTTTTCAGGAATCTTGTTCATTATTATAGCACTACAATTTTCTGTGAGCTGTATAGTTCCATGCCCTTCTAATTTCTTTTTATTTGAACATAATTCTTTCATGAATTTTGCATAGTTAGGCATGTGAGCTAAGGCTTCAGCAAATGGTAAATTAATATGCAATTTCTTAAACATCTCTAGAAACCTAGCCAATTGCTCATTTTTCTTTTCTTTTCTACCTACAGCAGGAAATGGCAATCTATTAATATCAAGATCCTCTACTTTAGGATTCACTAGGCTCTTACCCTTATCACTTATAGGATCATTTTCATTAACCTCTACCCTAGAGTTAGAGTTACTTACCTTCCGTGTTGGCTCCTCCTTATCTGATAATGGTGAAGAAATTTTACCTTGGTCCTCTCTTTGCACTACCTCCTTGCCACTTCTCAATGTGATTGCTTTAGCCTCTTCCTTAGTATTTCGGTCCACATTTGAAGGAAAAGTCCTCGGTTGTCTTTGAGACATAGAAGTTACAAGCTATCCTAATTAAGTTTAAATTTCTTATGGAAGCATCTTGATTCTGGTTCCATTGTTCTTGAGATTTCCACCTTGCTTCTTGATTAGCCATGAAATGTTGCTGGCTATTCACAAACTACTATTGACTGTTCATGAAGCTAGCCAATATATCTTCAAGGTTTGGCTTCTTCTCTTATACAGGTGGCCTTGGTTGATACCCCGGTGGTGATATGACTGAGATTATGACTAGTTTGAGCCCTGCCCTTGGTGGTGTGGTGGATAAGGAGTTTGGTAATAAGTGGATGTTTGAGGTTGGTATGACTGGTTGTGGTTGTGATGAATGCTTTGGTTGAAGGGAGCTCTCGCTTGTGGTTGGGAAGATAAAGCATTCTGATTTCTATCCTTCCAAACGAAGTTTGGGTGACTCCTCCAACCCGGATTGTATGTATTGCTATAAGGGTCATTTCTTTGGTAATCTCCCCCAGCATTTACATCTCCCATTGCTGCACCCTCTTGAACATACTGCCCGCCTTCATATAGCCCACTCTCTTGAGAAATAGCAGCTACATTCTAAACTTTCAATCCGCTCATTTCCTTCTGCATTGACTCTATTTGTGCCTTCAGCATTGACACTTCATCCACATTATGTATCCCTTGCCTTTTCGGAACTGATCTAGGAGTAGCCCATTGAGAATCATTTGCTGCCATCTCATCCAACAAATGGAAAGCTTCTTCCAGCAGCCTATTCATGAAAAAACCTCCCGATGATGCATCAAACAGAGACCTTGTATGAGGTGTAACTGCAGAATAAAAGATTGTCATCAGATGATAAAAAACTATCACATGGTGTGGATAGCTTCTCAACAATCTCCTAAACCTCTCCCAAGCCTCATGAACAGGCTCCTCATTCATCTGGTTAAAACCCATAATATTGTTTTGAATCTTTACAGTCTTGGTAGGAGGGAAAAATCTCATAAAAAATTTCTCTTGCAACTGATCCCATGACCTAATTGATTGGCTTGGTAACATCTGCAGCCATTCTCTTGCTTTTCCAATCAATGTGAAAGGGAATAATTTCAGCCTCACTGTATCAGATGTGACACCCGAAATTTGAACCGTGTCACTAACCTCTAAGAATATATCAAGGTGCTGTGCAGGATCTTCCAACTCTGAACCCGAAAACCGATTCCTCTGTACCATGGTATTGGTGGCTAGTTTAAGCTCAAATTATACTCCCCTAGGTAGCACAATTGTCCTATGATCTTCAGTCCATCTCCGTATAGCATAATCCCTTATCGTCTCTGCCTAGGTACCTCTTTCCTATACATACCCGACATTTCTTCCTGTGCCCTCGGCATTAGTTCATTCTCGGGAGGAAGTTCATCAATAGGAGGATCTTCCATATTATTCTCTCTATTATCTCTCCTACGTTGATGTAAAGTCCTCTCGATTTCAGGATCGTAGGGTATGATTTTCCCTTGTCTCAATCTGTTCATGTACCACGATTACCTGAAAAGAATAAGCAAAAATAAAATAAGAAAAAGAAAACACATACAAATAATTATCAAAACTCACAAACAATGCCAATCCCCGGCAACGACGTCAAAAACTTGATGCGATCTCAGTAAGTGTACTGAATCGGCAAGTAATGGGGTAATTATGACCCCGAGTTATCATACCCAAGGGATTATGTGTGCAAGTTAAGAAAATCAAGTGTATGCTAAAGAATTCCCAATTGATTGATTTGAATGAGTTAACTATTAATTTAAAATAACGAAATCAAATATCCAAAACATGCAAATAGAATTTGATAAATGAAACTGACAGTAATTTTTGGCAAAAATGAAATAATAGCAAAGGAATTAACAAGTAAGAGAAATCGATATAAAAGAAATGTTGCTTGGGTTCACTCATCCACCCCGTACCCAAATGTGAATTTATTTAATCTATGAAACATATACGAATGAACTAGGGATAACCCTCTTACCCAAGCATCCCAATCCGGAGCTAGCTACTCTAATTGCACGACATCCCAATCAAGAGCAAGCCATAGAATTAGCCTAAGCATGGGTCTAAAATCCTAAATTCGGTTTGCTTTCCCATTCCAGAGCAAACAACCCAAAACTCAATTATCTCACTCCCTCCTCTAATTTTAAATCATAAAATCCTACACAAATAGATTCCCTATCCGGAGTCGTCCATAAGGTACATCATTCATAATAGAAAAATTGAGTAAAAACATTTAAAGCCTTCAATCCATACAAGCTAAACATCCAATAAAGATACATGATGAAAACCATACATCAAAGCTAGAAATTAACTCGAGAAAATAAACACCATAAATTAATCAATAAGCAACAGTGAGATAAACCTTTCATTCATATAAATTAATCCAAAAGATGTTCAGAATTCACATCATAGGTAGGGGATTCAAAGATCCCCCAAACAACTATGAGACTACTCACAATCTATTACAAAATTAAAAAGAAAAAGGAAAGAGTAAACCCAGAAATTCATTGAGGAAGAAATCCCGATTGAATCCCACGTTCCCCAATCTTCTTCTTCGAATCTTCAATGGAGAATAGCTAAAAACTATGAAAATCTGAATAAAATTACTTTGTAAAGAAATTTATCTATATGTTTTTATGTAATTCTCTCAACTTATAATTTAAATCTAAAGAAAAATATTGAATGCTTAATTAAGAAAAATAGAAAAGCATAGAAAAATTCCAGATCTCAAAACCCTAATTGAAAAACTCCTAAAAAAATCTCTCTCCCGCAGCCAAAAATAAAATTTAAATTTATAGATCTTGAGGGGTCATTGTGGCAATGAAGTGCTTGCCACCATGAGGAATCATCGGTCACGGTGGCAACAAAATGGTTGTCACCGTGAGGGTATCGAAGATGCGATTCTGCTGGATGCACAGGAGGGGGGTCACAGTAGCAACCAGATTTGTTGCCACCGTGAGATGCTCAACTTCAGCTAATGCCCAAGAATTTCTTATGTCACGGTGACAACCATATTGGTTGCCACCATGAGGTGCTTCCTGCCTGTATTCTGCCTGATGAAGATTTATGTCACGGTCACAACCAGTTTAGTTGTGACCGTGAGGTATGTATGCCCAGATTCTATTTTTGACCCTTTTGTATGTCACGGTCACAACTAGTTTGGCTGTGACCGTGAGGTACCTAAAATTTACCTATAAACAACAATTGAAACACAATCAAAAAGCTAACAAAAATGCATAAAAATTCATATTTAACTAAGATTGACAAAATTAACCTAAAGTAATCACACCATGACAATAAACACAACTAAACACCCAAAAATCATATGAAAACACTATCAAAACTAAGTACTAAATTGAAGTTATCAATCCGCTTCTTTTCGTGCGAGTGTGAGGCCTGTCACAAGCACAACGCTCAAGGAGCTTTGCCCGTGTCGCGAGCGCGATGGTTTCTATTTTTAAAATGGGATTTCTTTTATGCTTTCGACATTTATATTTCAAACTTGTGATGCTTTTAGACTTATGCATGGATGATTTTATGAATAATATAAAGATTAATTGATGATTTATGCATGGCCTGCAAGAGTCAAATTAGTGGATAGTTAGGCATGCCTAATATAGTTTAATAGTTGCAGCCCCAATGAGTTCTGGACCCTGATCAGGTCTCTGTTTGGGTCCCCGCGATCCTCAATGTGTTTGGATCTTGTTTAACATCCCTCAATGTGAAAATGTTTTGAATGAGAAAATAATGATGTTGCTTTTCGATGGTACCCTCGGGTACCGCCAATGTGTTCACTCGTTATCCGCTATTATGAGTCAGCAGGCATTTCGGTGTTTATTTTATTGTGACTATAAGTGTCTGAGATCAATTAATATATGAATTAATTATGAGCTCTTGAATACAATTGAATGTGATTAAGCTATAATTAAGATATATGGGATTATAAGCATGTGCCATATTGTGTGTGTTTTATTTTGACAACCATTGTGAATGGCCGTTCATATTATTTGTGTGTTTTCCCCACTAAGCATTATCGCTTAATACGGGTGTTTCATACATGCAGGTGTGGAAGGTTTTGAGCTTTTGGGTGAGTCTCCTCAGGTCCAGCAAACATAAAAGGATTGAAGTGTTAAGACTTAGTTTAGTACTTAAGATTCTTTTTGTAATATTTTGGGCTCTCATTGTATTTATTCTTTTGTATTGCTTTCGCTATGTATTCCGGGAGATGAATTTTTTTAATATCAATTTTTGTATAGAATATTATTGTATTGAACCTTTGGATATCAATAAATGATCTTTCAGTTCTCAAGTTTTAATTTTCGCTATTTTCTATATATTGTGTATATGTATATTGTTCTGCTTTGTTTGGTGACACCCTTGTTCATACGGGTTCTCACTCCCTTTGAGGATGAGTTCTACCACGTATGGGTAGGGGATGTTACAGTTTTTGGTATCAAAGCCTGGTTTAGGCATTTTCTAGGTGTTTGTAGAGTATAGATATGTGTTTAGGACTGTGTTGGCTAATGTGGATGTCTTTATGTTTGTTAAAGATGGATTTTATGCGTGGATCACTCGAGGGGTCAGTTGAGTGCTCATCCCCAAGAGCAAGATCAGACAGTGTCTTGTCCGGCTCAATCAGCTAGGGTGCAGCCTGAGGTTGCAGCCATGCCTTTTGAGACTATGCTAAAGATATCTCAAGACATGGCTCGGGTCTTAGAAAGGGTTACTGCTCTGAGGGCCCTGATTGAGAGCATGAGGAAAGCTGGGGCGGAAGATTTCTACGGGACAAGTCTAGATGAGTCTGAATTAGCCGAGAAATGGATTGAGAAAGTGGAGAGAGTTCTTGAGGAGATTTAATGCCCTCCTGAGAGGCATGTTGAGTGTGTTGCTGCTTTACTCCAGGGATCGGCCTATGACTAGTGGAAGTTGGTTCGTAGGCATCCCCAGTTGCCAGATCCAATCACATGGGAGTTTTTTAAATAGGAATTAATGAGCAAGTATGTGACTAAGGCTTATAAGGACGCTAAGTGGGCACAATTTCTTAGTCTGAAGCAGAGGGCAATAACGGTTGCAGAGTATGAGAAGGAGTTCAATCGACTTGGGCAGTATGTTCCTCCGGGTATTCTGATAGAGGAATTTCGGTGTCAGCATTTTGAGGTAGGATTGAATGAGTCCTTGAGAACCATGCTTATATCTTTGATGAGCACCCCTGCTACCAGTTATATCAGATTGTCCAAGCAGCTGTGTTGGCAGAGAGGTCTGAATCCATTTTAAGGGAGAGAGCTCAGAGAAGGAATCCCCTTCGTGGAGGTTCATCCTCGGGTAAGAGATCGAGGAACCTGTAGGATGAGTCTTCTTCAGGTCCTGCTTTGAGAGGTAGAAGGCAAGGATCTACAGTTGGTTTGGGTGTTAGTAGGGGCAGTTCTGGTGACAGAGGTGAAATGGTGCCGGAGTGTTCTCACTGCAGTAAGCGCCATAAGGGCAAGTGTAGGTGGCTCACTGGAGGATATTTCCATTGTGGAAGCACCGAGCATTTTCTGGCTAATTGCCCAAAGTTAAGTGAGAATTCTGGAGATCAGCGTGAGGCTAGCCGGTCAGGATCTAATGCTCCTCAAGCTAGTCAAGGTAGAGGCAGAGGTAGAGGTCGAGGTGGTCAACGAAGAGAGGGTGCTCCATCAGAGTCGGTAGATTGTCCTCAAATGGTGCCAGCGAGGGCATATGCGATGAGAGCTTAGGATGAGCAAGATGTGCCCAATGTGGTTGCATGTAAGTTTCTACTCTGTGACACTGAGATGAATGCTCTAATAGATCCTGGTTCCACACACTCAAACTTGTGCTCTGATAAATTATTTGATAAGTTCCATGATGTCGATCAGTTAGATTATGAGATTTGTGTGACCAGTCCCTTAGGGCATAGTGTCAATGTGAGTAGAGAATTTAGGAATTGTCCCCTATTGATCCAAAGTATTGAGTTTCCAGTGGATTTGATAGATTTACCTTTTTGGGAATTTGATATGATTTTGGGAATGCACTAGTTAAGTAAGCACCGGGCTATGGTTGATTGTCATAGGAAGACGGTTGTGTTGCGAGATAGAGATCAATCTCCGGTTATGGTTAAAGGATTAGACTCAGGTTCTTTGGGGAATGTGATTTCTTCCATGCAAGCTAAGAGGTTCATGAGGAAAGGTTGTGAGGCATTTTTTGCTTTGGTATTGGATTCTAAGCGCAGTCAAGTTAAGATTGAGGATATCCCAGTAGTTAGGGGATTTGAGGATGTGTTTCCTAGTGAGTTGCCTGGGGTACCTCCGAAGAGAGATGTGGAGTTATCCATAGAGATAGTGCCGGGTACTGCTCCTATTTCTAAAGCACCTTATCGAATGGCTCCTATAGAATTAAGAGAACTTAAAACTCAATTACAAGAGCTATTGGATAAAGGCTTCATTAGACCCAGCATATCTCCATGGGGAGCTCCGATTTTGTTTGTGAAGAAGAAGGATGGGACGTTGAGAATGTGAATTGGTTACTATTAGATTAATAAGGTTACTATGAAGAATAAGTACCCGTTACCTAGGATTGAGGATTTGTTTGACTAGGTCAGAGGTACAAGAGTCTTTTTTAAGATTGACCTTCGGTCCGAGTATTATCAGCTCCGAGTTAGAGATACGGATGTGGTTAAGACTACATTTTAGATGCGATATTGCTACTATGAGTTTCTTGTGATGTCGTTTGGTTTGACCAATGCACCTACGGCTTTTATGGATTTGATGAACAAAGTGTTTAGGACATATCTCGACCGATTTGTTGTGGTATTTATTGATGACATTTTTGTGTACTCGAAGAATAAGAGTGAGCATGAAGAGCATCTTCGGATAGTGCTTCAGGTTGTGAGAGAACACTTTTTATTTTTGAAGCTCAGCAAGTATGATTTTTGGCTTAGAGAGGTGTCTTTCTTGGGTCATATTGTGTCGGCTAAAGGTATTCAAGTTGATCCAGCCAAGATTGAGGAAATTTTAAATTGGAAGGCACCTAGGAACGTTCCAAACGTGAGATTCGAGTGGTCGGAGAAGTGTCAGGCATATTTTGAGCTGTTGAAGAGGTTGTTAGTCGAAGCTCCTGTACTTATTCAACCCACTTCGGATAAAGAGTTTGTGATGTACAGTGATGCTTCAGGAGTTGGACTTGGTTGTGTTTTGATACAAGAAGGTAAGGTTGTGGCTTATGCATCTTGTCGGTTGAAGCCTCATGAGAAGAATTATCCAACGCATGATTTAGAGTTAGCAGCTATGATATTTGCTTTGAAGATTTGGCGACATTATCTGTATGGGGAGACGTGTAGGATTTTCTCGGATCATAAGAGTTTGAAGTATCTCCTCACCCAGAAGGAGTTGAATATGAGACAGCGCCGTTGGTTGGAACTATTTAAGGACTGCGACTATATTTTGGAGTATCATCTGGGCAAAGCTAATGTTGTTGCGGATGCTTTGAGTCGAAAGTCAGTTTTTGCCCTTCTATTGCAGTATTATAAATGGAGGTTGGATTCAGAAGGAGCTTTGGTTGCCCAATTGAAAGCTAAGCTATCTTTGAGGCAGTTGATTGTTGATACCCAGAAAGACGATGTGAAATTACAGCGAATTTTGCATGAAGTTTAAGATGGCAAGCGGACTGAGTTTTCAGTTTTGGATGGGGTGCTTATGTTTGGAGATCATTTGTGCATGTCTGAGAATAATGAGTTAAAGAGGAAGCTTTTGGTTGAAGCACACACTATGATCTTCACTATGCATCCTGGTAGTGAGAAGATGTATAGAGATTTGAAGCAGTTCTATTGGTGGTTGGGGATGAAGAGAGACATTGTGGAGTTTGTAGCTAAGTGTTTGACTTGTCAGCAGGTAAAGGCCAAGCATCAAGTTCCTTTAGGATTGCTCAACCCTTTACCCATTCCTCAGTGAAGGTGGGACGACATTGCTATGGATTTTGTGTCAAGCTTGCCATTGACTCAGAGGAAGCATGATTCAATTTGGGTGATTGTAGACCGACTTACCAAGTCAGCGCATTTTCTGCTAGTCCGAGTTGACTATTCGATGGATAGGTTGGTAAGTATCTATGTGGATGAAGTAGTCAGATTGCACGGTATTCCATTGTCGATAGTGTCAGATCAGGATCCGAGGTTCACATCGAAGTTTTGGAAAGAGTTACAAGTGGCTTTAGGTACTCGGTTGAATTTTAGCATGGCTTTTCATCCTCAATCAGACGGTCTGTCAGAATGAATTATACAGATTTTAGAGGATATGCTTCGAGGTTGTGCTTTGGAATTTTCAGGCAGTTGGGACAAGTATGTGTTGCTCATGGAGTTTGCCTATAACAATAGTTATCAGTCGAGCATCGGAATGTCACCGTTTGAAGCTCTTTATGGTCGACAGTGTAGGACTCCGGTTTGTTGGACATAATTAGCCGAGCATTCTTTTATTGGGCCAAAGATGGTTAGGGACATAGAAGAAAAGATCCGAGTGGTTCAGCAAAATTTGAAAGTAGCCAAGGATAGACAAAGGTCCTAGGCTAATCTAAAGAGAAAGGACATTCAGTTTAAGGTTGGAGACAAAGTGTTCCTTAAGGTATCGTCTTGGAGGAAAATGTTGCGCTTTAGTAAGAAGGGTAAGCTTAATCCCCCCTATGAAGTGTTAGCTAAGGTTGGTCCTGTAGCCTACAGGTTGGCCTTACCAATGGAATTGGCTAAGATGCACGATATTTTTCACGTATTTATGCTTCACCGGTACAGATCGGACCCATCGCATGTGTTATCAGTTCATGACATAAGGATTCAGCCAGATTATTCTTTTGATGAGGAGCCAAAAGCCATTTTAGCCAGAGAAGTGAGACAGCTGAGAAGCAAGCAAGTTCCCTTGGTTAAAGTGTTATGACAGCATCATGGAGTTAAGGAAGGGACTTTAGGTTTTTTAAGATTGTGAGTGTATGTATTGAGATAGTGTATGAGTTAAGAGGGTTTAGCTTGGGTGTTGTGTAGAGTACGGTGGTAGGGTGTGAGTGGTTAAATTCCACCAATGGTAAGATGACAAGTGGTGTAGACACTGGGTCCTGAGTCAGCCTAGATCGAAGTTACCCGATGATGACAATTGCGTTCATAGGCAAAAAGGTTAAAAGTGATGATTTTCTTTTCAAATTTGCATTTTAGAGTTAAAAATTAAAAAATATTAAAAAATATTTTAAAAAATAATTTTGAAAAATGGGGGCTTAAAACTATAGTGTTTTTAGTCAATTTAAGATTTAAAAAAAAAATCGGATCGAGAGTGTCGGGCGCGGCAGCGCGCAAGCGCCCAGTGCTGTAACACCCCGAAGTAGCCCTAGAAGAATTACAGAATTTTACTCAGAAAAGAGATTAGATGTTGAGTGTGAGAGTCCTGTCACGAACGCGACATGCGTTGTGGGCGCGACAGAACCCCTCCGGTTATAGGACAATTAAATTGGAATTTAATTTGACATGTGGCTTGTAGGAAAGTGACACATGGCTTTGTAGGGATGTGACATGTGGCAAGAGTTTGGTTATTACTACATAAATTAAACAGAGATTAAAAGGAAAAAGGGAACTAAGAGTCAAAGAGAGGATAAGCATGTATTTAATTGGTAGATGGCATTTATTAAAATAGTTAATTTTGGATTTTACTTGGACCATCTGCCTCTCTCTTTTCTTTTCACGTTGGTTTCCTTACTTTGGCCACTATTCTTTCTTTCTTTCTTTCTCTTTTCTTTGGTCAGCTGTTCACCTTGCTTTGCCCTCTCTCTTGTCCCTTTTCTTCTTCATTTGTTTGGTTTCTTGGGTAGAACATTTGAAGTGGCTGATAGAGAGCATCATAAGACTTGATTAGATCTTTTTAAAAGGTAAGTTGGATTTATTCTTCGATCTGACCTCCTTTTTCTTTGAATATTTCTATTTTTGATTTAAAGTCAAGAATATTTGATTAAGTGTTCTCTTGGTTGGTGGTGCATGAAAGCTGTGGATAAAAGACTGGACAAGGAAAAGGAGAAGCTCGAAATTGAGTAGAGGGCTGTGATCAACTCCTAGAGAGAGGGATCGCGTGCGATCTTTATTTCATTCATTTTGATTGCTTGCAGTGTTTTATGGTATATGTATATGGATATGTTGTGAGTATATGTGTGTTAGATGGTCTGCATATAACTTCCATGACTAAAGTATGTTTGTGGGTGAATTCTGTTCAGATTGTAATCAGACCTCTGCGTATTGTAATTGTGATAAGTAGAGTTATAGGGCTTCAATTGAGTGGAATCAAATTGTATCTGAAACCTAAGATCCGTAGCTAAAAATGTCTAAGAGGGCGCTTGATCTAATTCTGGCTCTAAATATCCCGAAAAGTAATTAGAACATAGGTGACCCTGTTCTGGCGGGTTCACTGGAATAGTATAGATTGTTTTAATCATATCTGGAGTTTTAGATGTCAAAAATACCTAAAGTTTTTCCCATTTGAAATATATAATCCTATTTAACAATTCATATGAAGACCACTTTTCCTAAAAATGTGTTCTAGAGGGTGGTTTTGGCAATACAAGTTTAGAGTAAAAAGCAGTCTCGTAAGGCACCAGAGGCGAGCTTCTGTCGCGATCGCGACACAGGTCGTGACCTCGCGACAGAACAATACATATAAAGCTTTTTCTTCTTCTTTTTGAGCCCTAGTTGTCATGGGTCAACCCCTTACCCTTCCCCTTATCTTATTATGCATGTTTAGGGTTACCAAATGACTATAAAGTAGTTATCAACGGGGAAATGCACATGAATATGATTAAATTGGTAATTTAACTAATAAAGTAACAATGTATAATTGTATTAAGGATTGTAAATGATGCTATGATATATGAGTTTATGAATGGAAGCTATATGCTACATGCTTTGTGATGATTGAACATGACTTATCGTGTGATATTGAATGTGCATATGATTGAATCATGTTATAATGCTTGAGAGGTGTAATGTACATGATATAGTGCATAGAGTCTTTATGTTAAGCCTGAGTGCCATAGTAGTGGATAGATAAGCATGCTTATAAAGGGTTAGAGTGCAGCTGCTAGAGTTAGCCTTAATTGTGCCCAGAGTTCAGAATACCTTGTGTATTCCATAGAGTTTTGAGTTAATTCTCCATATGCAAAGTACTGTGAACAGTATCCAGAGTTACCCGTATCCACCATGAAAGGAATTCAAGCTTACTAATAGGGTATAGTGAACATGAAATGATTTAGAGGATTGTTTCGAATTAAATGTTATAGCACATGAGAAGGATTGCATGTATGGGAGCACATGACTCTTGTGTATTTGAATAAATGATTTGTATATGTGTGACAAGATTATGTGTGTGGCATTTGATTTTGTCATATAAAATGTGTGACTTATGTGCGACTTCGTAAAGAAGTCCTTTGCATTATTTTCATCCCCACTAAGCGTTATCGCTTAGCACGGATGTTTATTTCCGTATAGGTTTACAGGTTCAGACCAGTGAGAGCGTGCATCTGCAGGTCAAGGCCACTAGGAGCTTTTGTTACAACTTTTTGTATAAGATAGTAATAGAGTTTCTTACATTTTGAGTAACATCATTATGTACATAGGAAGTATAGTATTGACATGTAAAAGTTAACTGTTATATATATGTGTACTGAAAATGAATATGTAACAAGTATAAAGCTTTTGTATTATGTACAGTTTATATATATGTTATAAGAGCTCTTTTTGTTTGGCCCAAATTATTCATATCTTTTAATATTAATATTTCCGCTATGGTATATGTATATGTATATGTATGTAGCCGTGGCGCCCCGATATTCTTTACCGAGGGTATGGGGTTGTTACATTTAGTGGTATCAATTGGTTCGGGACTAGAAGGTGATAGAGTATAGTTATGTATATGTATTTGAGTTTGCTTAGAGTGTGGCCTAATGCAGATGCTATTTTGTAGAGTTAGATGGAGTCCGACCCGAGTGAGAACGTTGGAGAGACCTTGGGTAGTGTGAACCCGATTCGAGTGGATCCACATGTACAAGCACAAGATAGAGAGGAAAGAGCAAGAGTTATTCAGGACAACCCGGAGTTGATGCAACGGTTGGTAAAGATTCTGGATAGGTTGACAACTCTAAAGACTCCATTGGATTTGATAAGAAAGAGAGGAGCTGAAGAGTTCCATGGAACATCCTTGGATCAATCCGAGATAGCAGAATTCTGCTTAGAGAAAATAGGAAGAATTTTACAGGAAATCAGTTGCCCACAGAATCAAATAGTAGCTTGCGCTGTGTCATTGCTACAGGGTGCAACATATGACTGGTGGAAGTTAGTGTTGCAGAATCCTCAGAGACCTGTGGAGTTAACTTGGGATTTCTTTGTCCAAGAGTTCAAGGAGAAGTTTGTGACCAAAGCATACAGAGATGCCAAATGGAAAGAATTTGTGACTTTCAAGCAAAAGAACATGACGGTAGGAGAATATGACAAAGAGTTTACACGTTTGAGTAAATATGTACCGAAAGGGATGTTAACTGATGACTTTAGGTGCAGACAATTCGAAGATGGATTAAGAGAGAGCATTCGGGGACCCCTGTCTGCCATGGTTTCTTTGCAACCAGTGAGCTACTATCATCTGGTGTTGGCAGCTGTAAGACTAGAAGAATCTGAACTGTTGAGACAGAAGAGAGAGTAAAAGAAAAGATTTTCAAAGGAAGATGAGGGTGTTATTGGTAGAGCTAGAGAAGTAAAGAGAGGAAAAGAAGAGCAAGCATCCGCATTTATGCCAACTTCGGTTGGAAGTGTAAGGCCACCAGTTAGTAGAAGAAGTGTGGCACCAGAGTGTGTACATTGTGGAAGGCGTCATTGGGGTGAGTGTAGGAAACTCACTGGCGCATGATTTGAATGTGGCAGCGCTAAACATCTCCTTGCCTAGTGTCCCAAGTTAAGGGAAAATTTGGCATCACAAGCGAGTAAAGACAAAGGGAGTGCTTCTGGGAATGTTAGAAGTGGAAGAGGAAGAAGTAGAGCTGAGAGACCGCCATCGGAAACAGTTGAGAGGCCATTCCCGAAGGATCAGCCACGTGTATTTGCCATGACGGCTGAAGATGTAGAGGCACTGAACGGATCCTCTGGTAAGCCTTCTTACTAATTAATGCAATATAGAATTTGAGTTATTGTGTTTTGGTATCGTTGAAATTTCGAGGACGAAATTTCTTAAGGGGGAGAGATTTGTAACACCCCGAAGTAGCCCTAGAAGAATTACAGAATTTTACTCAGAAAAGAGATTAGATATTGAGTGTGAGAGTCCTGTCGCGAACGCGACATGCGTCGCGGGCTCAACAGAACCCCTCCGGTTATAGGACAATTAAATTGGAATTTAATTTGACATGTGGCTTGTAGGAAAGTGACACATGGCTTTTTAGGGATGTGACATGTGGCAAGAGTTTGGTTATTACTACATAAATTAAAAAGAGATTAAAAGGAAAAAGGGGATTAAGAGTCAAAGAGAGGATAAGCATGTATTTAATTGGTAGATGGCATTTATTAGCACAGTTAATTTGGGATTTTACTTGGACCACCTGCCTCTCTCTCTTCTTTCCACGTTGGTTTCCTTGCTTTGGCCACTATTCTTTCTTTCTTTCTTTCTCTTTTCTTTGGTCAGCCGTTCACCTTGCTTTGCCCTCTCTCTTGTCCCTTTTCTTCTTCATTTGTTTTGTTTCTTGGGTAGAACCATTTGAAGTGGCTTATATAGAGCATCATAAGACTTGATTAGATCTTTTTAAAAGGTAAGTTGGATTTATTCTTCGATCTGACCTCCCTTTTCTTTGAATATTTCTATTTTTGATTTAAAGTCAAGAATATTGGATTAAGTGTTCTCTTGGTTGGTGGTGCATGAAAGCTGTGGATAAAAGACTGGACAAGGGAAAGGAGAAGCTCGGAATTGAGTAGAGGGCCGTGATCAACTCCTGGAGGTAGGGATCGCGTGCGATCTTTATTTCATTCATTTTGATTGCTTGCAGTGTTTTATGGTATATGTATATGGATATGTTGTGAGTATATGTGTGTAAGATGGTCTGCATACAACTTCCATGAGTAAAGTATGTTTGTGGGTGAATTCTATTCAGATTGTCATCAGACCTCTGTGTATTGTATTTGTAATAAGTAGAGTTATAGGGCTTCAATTGAGTGGACTCAAATTGCATCTGAAACCTAAGATCCGTAGATAAAAATGTCTAAGAGGGCGCTTGATCTAATTCTGGCTCTAAATATCCCGAAAAGTAATTAGAACATAGGTGACCCTGTTCTGGCGGGTTCACTCGAATAGTATAGATTGTTTTAATGATATCTGGAGTTTTAGATGTCCAAAAGACCTAAAATTTTTCCCAATTTGAAAGATAGAATCCTAGTTAACAATTCATATGAAGACCACTTTGCCTAAAAATGTGTTCTAGAGGGTGGTTTTGGCGATACAAGTTTAGAGTAAAAAGCAGTCTCGTAAGGCACCAGAGGCGAGCTTCTATCGCGATCGCAACACATGTCGCGACCTAGTGACAAAACAATGCATATAAAGCTTTTTCTTCTTCTTTTTGAGCCCTAGTTGTCATGGGTCAACCCCTTACCCTTCCCCTTATCTTATTATGCATGTTTAGGGTTAGCAAATGACTATAAAGTAGTTATCAACGGGGAAATGCACATGAGTATGATTAAATTGGTAATTTAACTAATAAAGTAACAATGTATAATTGTATTAAGGATTGTAAATGATGCTATAATATATGAGTTTATGAATGGAACTTATATGCTACATGCTTTGTGATGATTGAACATGACTTGTCGTGTGATATTGAATGTGAATATGATTGAATCATGTTATAATGCTTGAGAGGTGTAATGCACATGATATAGTGCATAGAGTCTTTATGTTAAGCCTGAGTGCGATAGTAGTGGATAGATAAGCATGCTTATAAAGGGTTAGCGTGCAGCTGCTAGAGTTAGCCTTAATTGTGCCCAGAGTTCGGAATACCTTGTGTATTCCATAGAGTTTTGAGTTAATTCTCCATACGCAAAGTACTGTGAACAGTATCCAGAGTTATCCGTATCCACCATGAAAGGAATTCAAGCTTACTAATAGGGTATAGTGAACATGAAATGATTTAGAGGATTGTTTCGAATTAAATGTTATAGCACATGAGAAGGATTTCATGTATGGGAGCAGATGACTCTTGTGTATTTGAATGAATGATTTGTATATGTGTGACAAGATTATGCGTGTGACATTTGATTTTGTCATATAAAATGTGTGACATATGTGCGACTTCGTAAAGAAGTCCTTTGCATTATTTTCATCCCCACTAAGCGTTATCGCTTAGCACGGATGTTTATTTCCATGTAGGTTTACAGGTTCGCACCAGTGAGAGCGTGCATCTGCAGGTCAAGGCCACTAGGAGCTTTTGTTACATCTTTTTGTATAAGATTGTAATAGAGTTTCTTACATTTTGAGTAACATCATTATGTACATAGGAAGTTTAGTATTGACATGTAAAAGTTAACTGTTATATATATGTGTACCGAAAATGAATATGTAATAAGTATAAAGCTTTTGTATTATGTACAGTTTATATATATGTTATAAGAGCTCTTTTTGTTTGGCCCAAATTATTCTTATCTTTTAATATTAATGTTTCCGCTACGGTATATGTATATGTATATGTATGTAGCCGTGGCGCCCCGATATTCTTTACCGGGGGTATGGGGTTGTTATAAGTGCGCTGGGCGTGAAGGGGCGACGCTGTGCTGCACGTCGGTAAAACTACGCACGCAGCATTGCTCGCACTGCGCGCCGCGGCGTCGCTGCGTGCGATGCCCGTCGCTTTATAGCGACGTGCGTCCCTTCCCCCTGGCGCTGCTAAAGGGTCTGAATCAGTCCATTTTCAGATTCTTTTCACCCCAAATCAATGTTTTTTAGTCCAAATTAAATTCTAAAATATTCTTTTAGATAACTAATCAATAAAACTTGATTTTATCACCAAAAATAAAAGAAATTGAGTTTAAATAAAATTCTTTTTCCCTAATTGAATTAGGGCAACTTTTTCCTCCAACCTATATATTCTTAATGATAGAAAAATTAAGGGAGAGCCTCCATAATAATTTTTTACATCTGAAATTTTCAGCTTCTCTCCTCTTTTGATTTCTTTCTTCAAAGTTTTGAGATTTTGTCCTTGAATTAATAAGGTTTAATTGAGATTGGAAAATTAATTTTCAATACTTAATTATTCCAATTGATTCTTTTGTTTGCTCCAAGAAAATTAATCATTCACTTCAAAATCATTTCTTTTCAATTTCAAGCATCCAAATTAATATCTTTGTTTCATTCATAAACAAAGATAATTAATTTCATTGCTAAATTATTTTTTCAAGCAATTTTCCGGAAAATCATCACTTTTCCTTCATCGAATCCAATACTCTGAGGGTAAATATTCTAGCCTTAATTTCTATTTTCTTTTATCTTATTTATATTTAATTTATTCATGTATATTTTATTGTTTTTATTGATTTATTTATTGTTTTCATTTATTCATTTGATGTATTGATTTTATATTTGTTCTATTTAATTGTTTATATATGATTTTATTTTTATTCATGTGAATATTGTTTTCTTTTAATTCCTAACATGTAAATAATTTATTTTATTTTGATTCCTCATTATTTTTAACATGTAAATAATTAATTAACTTAAATTAATATTTTTGCCATGTAAATAGTTTGTTTTAATTATGAACACATTAATTAATCATGTCATTGTCTTAATTATTTTTACCATTCTTTTGTTTACTAACTTTTATTATTCTTTTTATCATTGTTACATGATTTATTCATTATTATTTATTTATTTAGTCATTTATCATTTTTCACTTTTTATCATTATTTTCATCATGTGTATATTTCCATGTATTAATTAATTAACATGTTTTATTTTATTTCCATCACATCATTAATCATTTGTCATTCATCATGCATTTTTCTCATCTTTTAGTTTGTTAACATTTGATTCAATTATCATTCTTTTCATGTCATCTCATTTTATTTTAATTTGTTATTCATTATTTTGTATATTTAATTGATTTAATGGATTTGATTACTAACATTATTTTTATTTATATTTTGTTTTTATGCGTAAACCAATTTTTTTTGCTTGGGCATTTTTACGAGCATATCGGGAGTTCCAGGAGGCTCGTTTGGATTATATTTTATTTTATTTGTTTATTTGTTTTGTTATTTATTTTTGTCATGTATATTTTCTTATAAAATGGTTTTCCTTAGGGCCACTAGAAAGAAAATCATCAAAGCATTTTTATTAATTAAATTGGTATTTTTCCTAATAAAATGGGACCAATGTCCTAGTTTTTCATAACCATCATCACCAAATGCTTTTCTTAAAATATGGATGCGAGGACCAATGTCCTCATCATTAATGAATATCCCATTTTATGTATGATTTGTACTTTATTTACATTGGGAGTTGTATTCCGCTCCTAGTTTTGTTATAGTTTATTTTCATATGCTTTATTTTACTTATGCTTTTATTTACCGTTTTTCTTGAATGAATGTTGTGCGCTTTAATTAATTGCATTAAATGCGTGTGAAAAAGGATGAAATAATAAATTCAAAACTTAATTATAAACTTAACCAAGGTATGAATAAATGGGAAGTCCCGAACACCTTTTCTGGTTTAACACCCCCGAGGCTAGATGACCTTTCCCAATTTCTTGTAAATTGGGTGGCAACTCCAAAATGCCTCAAAGGTACCTAAAGGTTTCAAGGGATTAGATGAACCTCCAAAAATTCTATTGGGTAGGGGATTTTAAAATGTCTCGTGTAACCCAAGATCAAAAAGACGCGAACTAATCCCTCGAATCCTAAAAGCGGGTTCAATGAGGGCCTTGCTGGTCCGGCGCGCATCACAGTGGCGACTCCACTGGGGATAGTACTCGAGACTTCGCTTTGAAAGTACCTTAGTTAAAATTTACAATTGAGTTTTAATTTAAACATTTCATCCTTTTTCAAAACTGCATTGCATCGCATTAGAGCCTTAGATTTATGCTAGTTTTGTCCCTCTATTAGCCCCGGTGCGTTCCCGAAGCATAACCCTACGTTCACTCAATGTAGGAAAGTGTTAAGGATAATCACCAGCCCAAGCCCCGTACCATCAAGGTATATCAAATGGTGACCCGATCGGTCGTTACGCTCGTGATGAGCTAGACCCGTCGGCAGGGACCATGCTTGGGTAACCCCAAAATATCATCACCCATGACCAAAGCTCATGTAATGGCAATAGATGCTTCCCCTAGGTGACATATACCTTAATACAATGCTTGCTATATGGGCCATTATATATTGAACAAATTCAACCCAATTAAATGGGCTTTTATCAAAGGCTTTCATGCCTCGGTGGCCCATCTTAATTTAGTTGAAATGTTTAAATACATAAAGGCCAAAATCCATATGTATGCGCATTAGATAAGAGATGTTATGATGCCGGTTTTCCACCGAGCACCATACACATCCATTGGGTTCCCCGCTAACCAATGGATCAAGCCCACCTAAGAAAGAGACCACATTACCTCGTGTGTGGGAGTAATAAGGTTGGAAGGATCTACTTGCTTGCATGTGATTGTAAATATTGCATAACAGACTATTATGCATTGTATATGTAATTCATGCATCATTCTAACAATCTAATTTTTTCAGCCATCATAGATTCATCTAAGTGGACTGAAGGCTCAGACGGTCGGCTAGTAAGGACGAATTTGCTCTCCGAGTTGCTAGAATTTGTGTCTGACGGGGATTCTGAGCTACTCTCATCCCGTGAATCCTCTCTAAATCTATCAATGGCAGAATTACCATGGGAGACTGGTGTTTTAACAGTACAGGACCTAGATAAGAGGCTCAAAGATTTTGAGAGGAAGATGTTAACCATGATGGAAAATATCGCCTCTCAAGTAGCATCAAATTTCAAGCAACTGCCTACAGGCCCTTCTATTAAACCATTTGAATCGCCTGTCAAGGAAGAGACTCCTATAGCATTCACTACAGTACAATAGCCAGATTTTGAGCTCAGAGCAACGACACTTATTGAGCATAAGAAGACCCTTGATGTGAAGGGTGATATCATGGGAGAGGAAGAGGATGAACCAGTAATTCCATGGACTGTCATGAATGAAGTACCCAAGGGAGAGGATGGTACAGTAAAGGAGATGGAACAAGGGGTTGAAAAGTGTAAAACTCAGACCATGGCTATTATGGAGAATTTAGTTGTGGTGCCACCTACTGGACAACAGTCTGCTGCTCTTACCAAATTGCAAAAAGAGTATGATCCGCCTAAGGAAGTGCACCTACCACCAAATGGACCTGAAGGAGAGTCACCCGCTGCTATGTCACCCGAGCGAAAAGGCAAAGGGCATGTTTCAGAGAATGGCCTTCTAGCAGTGACACGGGGCCTGAAGTGAAGGATGGATGTCCTCGAAGAAGAAATTTCAAAGTCTAAACTTACAATTACCCTGGCCGCGCGGCAGAAAGTCTTTATGGACTTAAAGAATGGGAGTACCGGATAGGTGTGACATCTGTGCCGGCACTCAAGGGAAAAAGGAAACATCAACGGTTAGAACAATTCAGAAAGGTCATCTCAGCACGAACGAATCTTTTCCTCAAGTAGGGCAGGGGGACCTGCTCTCATGGTTAGCTAACCCAGCCAGAAATCGAGGGCATAGGAAATGTCATCGGCACGCTAGATATCTGAGGAGTGATGGACAAATCCCAAAGTTTCATGTACAGGATCTTGTTATTGGCAAGCAACCCGTCGCCCTTGAAGGAGGGGGCAACGTCATTGAGGGTGATAATCAGGAAACCTCGAGTCTCGACGATAACAGCATGGGGGGTGTTGGGACTACTAAGGTTCCAAACATAGGAACTACTCAAGGCCGTTATACCATTTGCGAAAAGCCTTTATCTGAGCTCCTTTTCTATTTCATCGATAAAGGGAAACTACAATCGAAACCTGCAAGACCCGCCAAGAGCCAAGGATTCCCCAGTCTCCGAGCAGATTTGTATTGTGCCTACCATCAGCATACTGGGCATAAGACTGATAGATGCCGAATTCTAAAAAAGCTTATTCAAGGTCTCATTGATGAGGAAAGGATGGGGCAAGAGAATGGTCCCCGGGGGTGATAGACTGTCGGCTATAGCATCCATGTTGGCGAGAAAGAAAAGATGTTAGCTATTTAGATTCTCTATTTATTTTTAAACTATCTAATGATGAGGTTTTAACTCTACTTTTTATGAAATGAAAGGAATGCTTTTGTGTTTTTGTTTATTTGTGTGATTCTTCTTGTGATTTCACTATGCATAATCATGGCACATTTATGTTTGACATTTATTCAATTAATGTTATTCCGTTTAATCCCGAAACTTTGGAGAACCAAAAGAAAATCTTGATAGCATCTATTATGACTCTTAAAGAGAGATTGAAACTTGAGAGAATAAAAAAAAGGGAAATAAAAAGTCTTTGCCTGGACCAGTGAAGACATAGCAGAAGCCGCCGAGCATGCTATACCAAAATCATGGACAGGTGCCTCAGAAGCTCAGAAGACTCAAGCTTAAGTGGGTAAAAATGGTTGAAAGGAGAGATCCACAAGCAGAAATAAGACCTATTTTCTTTTTGAAACACAATGCCAAACTAGGTTGGCCAATGGCATCCCGATGGTAAAAAAGAAAAGTGCGTGTAAGTGTAAACTTCAGGATTTGAGCAAAGCTTGTTAAAAGAAGGAAAATTTGAGGAGCAAAAAAAAAAAATTTAAATGCAAAAAGAAAAGAAAAATAATAATAAATAGAAAAGAAAGAAGGAAAGAGAGAATTGATCAGGGGGTAAGGGAATGTTATTTGGGGGCAAGCTTTATTCAAATCCCGTGGGTATACACATACCTGCACCTTGTCACTCTATTTGGCTACTGAAAGGAACCAGAAGACTGATTCGCAAGTTATCCACCCAGTTCATTCATGTAAAGGATGTGCAGTATGAGAGGAAAGCTAATGACATGCAGTTGAGATGCTAGATAGGGAAAGGCCAAGAAGATTATGAAGGAGACCCATGCAGGGGCCTGCAATAAAAAATCTTTACACCTATCACACTTTATTCCTCGAGACATGGGGTAAAAGCACTACCTGTCTAAGCACTTAAATCTTAAAGGGAAATCATGGGAACAACGCTACAGCAGCTAAACACATCAGACAATATTGGTACAGTCATAGAAACAGCTTTGCAGCAGCTAAGCACATCAGACCAAAATAGGTCATGGGATTACTATTGCAATCATACCAATCAGGAAACAATTTACTTAATCATTCGAGAAGAAAGTCAGAAAGCACCTTCTGAAAAGAGTGAGATTTGGTATTCAGGAAAATAAGACCAAGTATTCCAGATGAACGAAGTAAATTCAGGCCAGCAAACGAAGACTTGTTTGTTCTTGAAAAGTCATTATCCCAGGGAGAAGCGTTTCGGCAGATAGTAAAGGAAGTAAGTTCGACGAAGCAACCAGCCTCAATAAACCCGAGAAGGTCCATGGTAAAGACTAAAAATCAAAAGAAGAGAATAAATGCCCCGCGGGTTGAAAACCGAAAAAAGGCGGCCTTGCTAAAATTGGGCGCCTCGTCAGGGTGAAAACCGAAAAAAGGCACTCTGGTCAAAAATTAGAGGCTCGAGAGAAAATATCTAATCAGGAAAACCCGAGAGGGCTGATTGGAAATAGGAGTCTGATGTTTTTAAGATCCATTCTGAGATTAAACGTAATTTTGCATTTTGAATCTATGTTAAATGGTGATCATGTACGAAGAAATCATACCGAAATGCACACAATCTTTGCAAATGCATTAAGCAAAAGTAGTTTTAACTCATCATTTCCTAGTTCTTTTATAAAAAGAAAGATGTTATTCATTATTGAGTGTATAAAATCTAACTGGCTATACTTTGCTTCTACTCTCGCCAACCAGATGCCTAAGCCGTTGAGTTTTATTATCTACCGCAAGGTTAAGTATCCTTTTTTTCGCAGGCACTTATGGAAGAAGGATGTAGTCTCTGACCCACAATATGACAATTTTGGGAAAGCAATTGTGTCCAGGGGCTTTGGTACTCAGGAGTGAAAGTCGAAGACAAGATGCTGAGGAAGCCCTGATAATAGTTCTAATTTTTCAAGTCGTCTCAAAAAAAAAAAAAAAAAAGCCATTAGAGTGAAAACCGTAATTGGCGCTCTAAGCAAAAATTAGGCAAAATGATAGGGTGAAAACCTGAAAATAGGCAGTTTGTCCTTCAAAAAAAAGAAAGAAAAAAAAAAAGCCACTGGATTGGGTTGGGTCAATTCCAGGCAAAAAATAAGGCACAGGGTTATGTGAAAATCCACAAAGGACGCATCTCCCGCTAAGAAAAGCTAGTGTGAAAATCCACAAGGGACGCACTACCTTCAAATAATGACTACAGGTACCGGATGAGAATCTCGCAACCCCCAAGGGCATGAAATTCAAAAGCAGCTCAAAATGCATCAATCATATCACAAATTGCAGCTAGCCCAGCTATCATCTCCAAGTCCACATAGATGAATTCTTACCCTGCATTCTTGTATGACTCATGCATTTCACTTGCATGCTCACTATTTTTCCTGCATATTTTAGTTCCCCTATTTTGCAGAAGGGGAGATTTGATGCGGACACCGACCAAATCCGAGTGACGACATCAGTCCAAACAATCAACCGAAGACTTCTCAGGGAGCAGCAAATCGAAGACCTCTCAGGGGGCAATCAACCAAAGACTTCTCAGGGAGCAGCAAATCGAAGATCTCTCAGGGGGCTATCAACCAAAGACTTCTCAGGGAGCAGCAAATCGAAGACCTCTCAGGGGGCAATCAACCAAAGACTTCTCAGGGAGCAGCAAATCGAAGACCTCTCAGGGGGCAATCAACAAAAGACTTCTCAGGGAGCAGCAAATCGAAAACCTCTCAGGGGGCAATCAACCAAAGACTTCTCAGGGAGCAGCAAATTGAAGACCTCTCAGGGGGCAATCACCCGAAGACTTCTCAGGGACCAGCAAATCGAAGACCTCTCAGGGGGCAATCAACCAAAGACTTCTCAGGGAGCAGCAAATCGAAGACCTCTTAGGAGGCAATCAACCGATGACTTCTCAGGGAGCAGCAAATCGAAGACCTCTCAGGGGGCAATCAACCAAAGACTTCTCAGGGAGCAGGAAATCGAAGACCTCTCAGGGTGCAATGAACTGAAGACTTCTCAGGGAGCAGTAAACCTAAGACCTCTCAGGGGGCGATCAACCAAAGACTTCTTAGGGAGTAGCAAATCGTAGACCTCTCAAGGGGCAATCAACCGAAGACTTCTCAGGAAGCAGCAAATCGAAGACCTCTCAGGGGGCAATCAACCAAAGACTTCTTAGGGAGCAGCAAATCCAAGACCTCTCAGGGGGCAATCAACCGAAGACTTCTCAGGGAGCAGCAAATCGAAGACCTCTCAGGGGGCAATCAACCAAAAACTTCTCACAGAGCAGCAATCCAAAGACCTCTCAAGGAGCAGACGATCAACCATCTAAAGACCTCTCATGGGCCTGATCTCAACCTAAGACCTCTCAGGGGGCAACCATCACAGAAGGGTTAGCACGATGATGGCACTAACACTCCACGGAGGGTTAGCACGATCACGGCACTACCGCTTCAACAAACGATAACGCGCCGACAAGATGGCAACAACCACCACCACGGGTTCCCCGCTTCGGAAAGGAAAGGGCTGCCTCAGGTACGTGTCCCCTTCCTTTTCTTCTCTTTGAGTTTAGACTCACCTAGACACTAGTGTACTAGATTCCCCTAAACTAGGGGCAACTGTAGACACCGGGTCCTGCGTCAGCCTAAATCGAAGTTACCCGATGATGACAATTGCTTTCATAGGCAAAAAGGTTAAAAGTGATGATTTACTTTTCAAATTTGCATTTTAGAGTGAAAAATTAAAAAATATTAAAAAATATTTTAAAAATTAATTTTTAAAAATGGGGGCTTAAAATTATAGTATTTTTCGTCAATTTTAGATTTAAAAAAAAAAATTTGATCGCGAGTGTCGGGCGGGGCAGCCCGCCTGCGGCAGCTCACGGGCTCACAGGCGCTCAGTGCGCTAGACGAGAAGGGGCGTTGCGCGTCGCTAAAAGTGCGCGGTTTCCGCACATCCGCGCAGCGTCGCTGCGTATGACGCCCCTCGCTCTATAGTGACAGGCGTCCCTTCCCCCTAGCGTCGCTAAAGGGTCTGAATCAGCCTCTTTTTCGATTTTTTCACCATTTTTCCGATTCTTTTCACCCCAAATCAAGGTGTTTTAGTCCAAATTAAATTCTCAAATATTCTTTTAGATAACTAATCAATAAAACTTGATTTTATCACCAAAAATAAAGGAAATTGAGTTTAAATAAAATTCTTTTTCCCTAATTGAATTAGGACAACTTTTTCCTCCAACCTATATATTCTTAATGATAAAAAAAATTAAGGGAGAGCCTCCATAATAATTTTTTACATCTGAATTTTTCAGCTTCTGTCCTTTTTTGATTTCTTTCTTCAAAGTTTTGAGATTTTGTCCTTGAATTAATAAGGTTTAATTGAGATTGGAAAATTGATTTTCAATACTTAATTATTCCAATTGATTCTTTTGTTTGGCTCCAAGAAAATTAATCATTCACTTCAAAATCATCTCTTTTCAATTTCAAGCATCCAAATTAATTTCTTTGTTTCATTCATAAACAAAGATAATTAATTTCATTGCTAAATTATTTTTTCAAGCAATTTTCCGGAAAATCATCAGTTTTCATTCATCGAATCCAATACTCTGAGGGTAAATATTGTAGGCTTAATTTCTATTTTCTTTTATCTTATTTATATTTAATTTATTCATGTATATTTTATTGTTTTTATTGATTTATTTATTGTTTTCATTTATTCATTTGCTGTATTGATTTTATATTTGTTCTATTTAATTGTTTATATATGATTTTATTTTTATTCATGTGAATATTGTTTTCTTTTAATTCCTAACATGTAAATAATTTATTTTATTTTGATTCCTCATTATTTTTAACATGTAAATAATTAATTAACTTAAATTAATCTTTTTGCCATGTAAATAGTTTGTTTTAATTATGAACACATCAATTAATCATGTCATTGTCTTAATTATTTTTACCATTCTTTTGTTTACTAACTTTGATTATTCTTTTTATCATTGTTATATGATTTATTCATTATTATTTATTTATTTAGTCATTTATCATTTTTCACTTTTTATCATTATTTTCATCATGTGTATATTTTCATGTATTAATTAATTAAAATGTTTTATTTTATTTTCATCACATCATTTAATCATTTGTCATTCATCATGCATTTTTTTCATCTTTTAGTTTGTTAACATTTGATTCAATTATCATTCTGTTCATGTCATCTCATTTTATTTTAATTTGTTATTCATTATTTTGTATATTTAATTGATTTAATTGATTTGATTACTAACATTATTTTTATTTATATTTTATTTTTATGCCTAAACCTATTTTTTTTGCTTAAGCATTTTTGCGAGCACATCGAGAGTTCCAGGAGGCTCGTTTGGATTATATGTTATTTTATTTGTTTATTTGTTTTGTTATTTATTTTTATCATGTATATTTTCTTATAAAATGGTTTTCCTTAGGGCCGCTAGAAAGAAAATCATCAAAGCATTTTTATTAATTAAATTGGTATTTTTCCTAATAAAATTGGACTAATGTCCTAGTTTTTCATAACCATCATCACCAAATGCTTTTCTTAAAATATGCATGCGAGGACCAATGTCCTCATCATTAATGAATATCCCGTTTTATGTATGATTTGTACTTTATTTACAATGGGAGTTGTATTCCGCTCCTAGTTTTGTTATAGTTTATTTTCATATGCTTTATTTTACTTATGCTTTTATTTACCATTTTTCTTGAATGAATGTTGTGTGCTTTAATTAATTGCATTAAATGCATGTGAAAAAGGATGAAATAATAAATTCAAAACTTAATTATAAACTTAACCAAGGTATGAATAAATGGAAAGTCCCGAACACATTCTCTGGTTTAACACCCCCGAGGCTAGATGACCTTTCCCAATTTCTTGTAAATTGGGTGGCGACTCCAAAATGCCTCAAAGGTGCCTAAAGGTTTCATGGGATTAGATGAACCTCCCAATGTTCTATTGGGTAGGGGATTCCAAAATGTCTCGTGTAACCCAAGATCAAAAAGACGAAAACCAATCCCTCGTATCCTAAAAGCGGGTTAATTGAGGGCCTTGCTGGTCCGGCACGCGTCAGAAGTGGTAAGGGATTTTGAAGGGGATATAAATAGCAAGGAGAGAGATAGAGAGAGCAGCAAATGGCTGCCTTGCTCTCCCTTTCTTTTTGTAATAGCCTCAATACCAAGTTAGTCGTGAATAGTGCTTTCAGAGTGAATAGTACTTCCCGGAATCGAAAAATATTTTATTGGACCATTGGATAGAGCTCATCAATACGAGTCTGTAAGCGCAAATTTCAAGTCAATCGGAGGTCAAATGAGTCCGAAATAGCCAAAACAGCAAACAAAAGTATTTACTTTCGGTGAAAAGTGGGCCCAGGTGGGACCCACTGAAAAGTAAAAGTAAGCCCAAGCGGGACCCACTGAAAAGTAAAAGTGGGCCCAGGTGGGACCCACTGAATAGTAAAAGTGGGACTATGATGACATCAGCCATGTCATGATGATGAATAGTAACTGTGTCCCCTAAAGTGCAATATCATCATTGACTGTGTCCCATTGAATAGTGACAGCATCTTTGACTTGTCTGTGAATAGTAACTGTGGGTCCATGAATAGTAAATATGGGGCCCCACATAATAGTGACTCCGGGGTGAATAGTACTCAAAAATATTTTATTTCACTATCAGAAAGAGGATGAAAAACGTAGTATAATGGTGTAATTTGGTGTAAAAACGAGGTCAAATAGCCTTCCAAAAGTCAGTCTGAAGTTTCTCTGGTTCGGTTCGACTGAACCAAGGTTTGACTGAACTTTGACCGAATTTTTAAAAATGGTTAGAGTGGATAAAATGGTCTACTATAAGAGGATAAAAGGCTTATTGTGACGCGCACCCGGGCCACCCCGAACCGCCCGTTTTTAGGGCTTTCGGGAGGAGGTTCATTAAAACTTGTAAGAAATTATAAGTGCGTCCATTTTGGGCAACAAGGAGGTTTCTTAGACTTGCCACGCAATAGAACATTGGGAAAGGTCGTCTAGCCTCAGTGAGCCTAAGGCAGCGCTGCTATGTCCATTATAAGCAAGCCGGAGGTGTCTTGGAGGCTTCCACCCTAATGATAGGATGGTCCTCTAGCCTTATGCTTGGGCAAACCCAAGGTGTTTTGGAGGCATCCACTCTAATAGAACATTGGGATGGTCCTCTTGCCTCGTGGTGCCTAGGACTGTGCAAATTTGAGCCTTTTACGGGGCACAAGAGGTGTCTTGGAGGTCCCATCCCAATGTTTGACATTTATTCATACCTTGGTCAAATTTATAGTTAAGTTTTGAACTTATCGTTTCATACTATTTCTCACTCAATTTAATGCATTCCAATTAAACTGCAAATCATCCATTCAAGGAAAGCCATAGATAAAGCACAATTAAAATAAAGTGTACAAAAAATAGATTACAATAAAACTAGGGGCGGAATAAAACCCCCATTATAAATTGCCAGCGATTCAAACATAAATCGGGATATATGTTAGGAGTGAGGACATTGGTCCCCGCATGCATATTTATTACAAAATAATTTTGAGATGTCAATTTTTATTTATTAGGAAAATTGGACATTGATCCTCATTTTACAAAAACCCCAATTTAATTAATAAAAATATTTAACCATTTTTATTAGTGAGATAATATAAACAGGGTATTATTCCAAATAATGATATAATTTAAAATATAAAAAAAAATAAAGTCCAGAAAATGAACCCGGGAGAAGACCCTTAGGTCTTTGCAGTAGCTTTTACATCAAATGGCTCCAAATCCACCAAACAAGTCAAAAATAAAAAATCACAAAAATAAAGGACATGTTAGTGTAAAATTAAAGAACCAAAATAAATATGAAATTAAATGATAAGGAGAAAAATGGAAGAAATTGCATAAGAGAACCATTAAAAACAAAAGAAAAAGGAGAAAAGGAGTCAAATGGGGAAAGGAGGACCAGGGACGGCCCAAATCATGAGCGAAGGGCTTCTTTGGATGAGACAGACGGGTGTAAGGGCAACCCTCAACGGCCCGTCGCTCGCTTAAGCGACGGCCGTCGGTGGTCCTTATGCCCGTAGGTCGCTTCTATTCCCAAAAAAAACCCAAAAAAAATAAAATTTTCTTTTTGTTTTAATTTGAATAAAAATGGATTTTTATACAAGAAATTACTAAGAATAATTAAATTAAAAATGATAGACCCAAAATGTTTACCCTCGGATTTTTACCTCGTGAAGGTGAACATTGTAAGATTTTGACTTCACGAGTTCTACAAGGATTGGATCGTGATCACGCAATCTGGAGAGATTTTTGGTTGCAAAAATCTTACTTTGAAAAATAAATCAAGAAAAGGAAATTATTTTCTCTTTCTTGGAATTTTGATAGTGATGAATATCTGAATTAGCTATATTGATGAAAATGAATGGATCTTGTTTCCTCGGATTAGCGTAATTCGAGAATAAAATAAAGTAAAGAATAAGAAATTTTGAAAGAAAATTCTTTTTTATAGAAATCGAAATATGAAATTTCTGTGGAAAATTGCTAATCTTCAGTTTTCTAAAAAGTTTTCTAATCAAGAATTTTTCAGCAAATTTTCCAACCCCGAGAACTGAATCCCTTTCCCCTATTTATAGATTTAGGAAGAAATTTCAAATAAGTTTAAATTTTAAATTTAGATTTGAAGAGAATTTTTCGAAATCAAATCAAAACCGAACGATTTTTAGTATATTCATAAAATCAAATCTAATATTTAAAAATATTTGAAAAGATTTGGGAAATTCAGAAAGATTTAAAAGATATTTTGTAAAATCCTTCAAAATTTGGAGAATCTGGCGATGCAAACAACCAGATCAACGACCGACGGGCGTCGGTCGCAAGGGGTACCAGCGGTCATTTGGCTGACGGGCCCTACACATGGCACGGAGATGACAGACGGCGCCACTCAGCTAACATCGCTCATGCGAGCAACGGGCGCCACTCAGCCAAGAGACGGCTCCATTCCCGAGCGACGGGTGTCGCACAGGCAAGCGACGGGCATCTGTCATTCGAGCGACGGGCTCCCTTCCCCGAGCCTCTCGCGTGAGCGATGGGCTCTCTGCCACCGATGGGCTTCCCGTCTATGGATCCAAATGGAAATTCTCAATGCTGAACTCTCTTCGACTTTCCAAAATCCCCCGTTTACCCAGAAAACCTCCGATCCTTATAAAACTGGAGGATAAATATTCACAACTTTCGTCCCTTATCCAAAAACCGACGTTAGTTTCTTCATCGGATAACTCTGATCTGGACTACCTCAGGACCCGATGTCTACACTTAGAATAATTTTTAGAAATTATTGACAGCATTAGAATTGTATTTTATAGCAAAATCGAATTGAACCGAATTAGACCGATTTAAGTGGATAAGACCAGAACGGACTCTGATTGAGCTAAAATTTTGCAGGGAGACTAATTTTAATATTCTAAGAATGATGGAATTAATTGGGAGTGAAAATGAATTTAGGAACATTTAATTTCACCAAAACAATGGAAAATGACCCGATAATTGAAAATCGGACCAAATCGGCTCAACCACTTTGGTTGGACCTGGTTGGGTCCAATTGGGCCCATATAAATACACCTAAAAATCTGGAAATCCCCTTAGATTCCATTTTTTTCAGTCTTCTCTTCCTCTCTCTTTGGCCGAATTCTTCCTCCTCTCTTCTTTACCATTTTTCTTTCATTTTTCTTTATCTCACCTCAAGATCAAACCTCTCTAACATTATTCAGCTCATCTAGAATCCATTGGCGTTCTTAGAATTTCATTTGGAGGAGTATAAGTGGGTGAAATCTAGACTTGAAGCTTAGGTGTAAAATTGAGGTAAGAGTATGGATTTGTGTTATGCTTGTGAAGAAAGTATGTGATTTATGCATGTATAATTGAAATTAACATGATATTCATGCTTAGGGATGTTAAAAATAATGGTATGGGTAATTAAAATAAAAAAATAAATTTTGTGTGAAAAATTCCTTAATTAGCCGAATAGTAATCATGTGAATTTCATGTGTTTTCAAGATGTTTTATGTATAATTATGATGGATCTATGGTATTTGGCATGTGAATTAATGAATGGTATGTGTTAGAGCATGTGAAAATATCCTGAGGCATGTGATGCATGTATGGCCAAATGTATGTCATGTGTAAAGTCAAGATTTTTATGTGTTTTCATGGAAATTGATGGTATGGTGATGTTATACATCATGAAATTGGCCTAATTAAATGATAAAATTGATAAAAATAATTAATGTAAATAAATTGGTATGTGAGTCGTATACATGTATATATGCATGTGTACCATGATGAAATAATAAGTTTATATGACATATGATGATGTAATGATGATAATCACATGTGAAATGATGAAATGGTATGAAAAAGAATAAAATATTTTGATGATATACCATGAAAAATAAGTATATTATATTAATAATGTGAAAAATAAAATAATATTGCCCTATGTAGTGATCTGGTAGTCAAGTCTAGTTCAGGATATGTTGGCATGCCATAGGGACATAAGACGGTGTGTGTGAGCATGGCATCTCACTTTTTAGTAGGCCAATGATGGTCCTACCTCTCTGTATCTGAATGTCGGAATTGTACTATTCTGTATTAAAAGAAAGTGGTGGTTCCACAGGACTCCACTGGTATTTTTGTGAACTTCTGGAGTTCACGTCTCATTTATCCTATATATAGAGTCTGCCAGTGTGTTGCAGGGGCATAATTATAAAAATGAGATTAAAATAGTTAAAATGTGATTAAAATAATATTTATGTGGAAAAAGGACATAAATATTATTATATAAAAAGTTGAGGATAAAATGGTAATTTTGTGCATATGTGTGTTAAAAATAATTAATAAGCGTAAAAATGTAAATGAATGATTAAATATGAAAATTGGCTACTTTATAGGGGTAAAAATGTAATTTGGCATGAAAATGGTAATTAGAGGGTAAAATTGTAATTTGGCATGTAAATTAATGGTAAAATTGTAATATTAGTGAAAATAATTAAATTAGTGGCATAATGGTAATATTAGTGAAATTAAAATGAACTAATGGCATAAATGTAATTTTGGTGAAGTATAATTGAACTATTGGCATATTTGTTATTTTGAAAAAAATTTAAGGGTATAAATGAATTATAACCATAAGTTAAGGGTAAAATGGTAATAAGATTATTTATGTTAATTAATTGTGTAATTGCCCCAATTATGTAATTTAAAATAATTACATGTAATATTGCATGCCTAGTTGGGAATTAAATTAAATATGTTTATTTATGAATATTAAATGATAGTATTTGTGAATATTATTATGCATGAAAAATTAAATTAAGTGGAAATTTATGGAATTGCAATCATCACTGAGCATATTTAATGCTCAGCACGTAGTTTTATTTGACTGCTTGTAGGTACTCCGTATGATTTTTGGAGCAGAGCATACCTCACACTTTGGAAGTGGTATGGAAGAAATTATTTAGAATATTAAGATTTTAGCATGTATATGTCATATAATATTATTTTTGAGTTTTGGACTGTCATAGATTATTATAGCTGTCTCTAGTATATTTGTCTGGGCATGCCTAATAATTAGTAGAAATTAAGTTAATACTATTGGTAAAGTAAAATATAGATTTTTAAGTTAAAGGAAAATTGACCAGATGAATTGTCACACCCCAAATCGGGCCCAGTCGGAATTTCAAGGGTAAATCGATAATTGGTGCATGAGAATATTGGACATTAAGGAATTTAATGCATCAATTAATCTAATATGTTAGTGGAGGAAGTATCTAGTGAAATGGGAGTATTGTACCAAGGCATTAAAATATCTACTTAAATAATTATGTGGTGTATATATGTGTATGGTGCATTGGTGTTTGAAAGTCAAAGGAGGAATGGGTGGTCCAATGAGAGCTTGCCAAGTGGACTTGGTTGATGGGCATTGAATGTGAAAAGAAGAAAAGAGAAAGAGAGAGAGAGAGAATACAAAAAATCTGCATTCACGTTCTCTCCTCCCTCTCACGTTTTCTTTCTTCTTCCTTTCTTCATTTTTTGTTCTTCCTCCTTGCTTCTCTTTTGGCTGGAGTTTGTGCATGCTTAGAGGTGATTTTGACAGAGATTTGGAACAAGATAGAAGAGTTTTGGGTGTCAAAAAGAAAGATAAAGGAAAAAGGGAAGGTTTAAGCTTGAAAAGATCAGCTGGGTTGTGCTTCAAAGAGGTTTGGGAGCTCTGTGTTCTTCATTTTCAGTTTGGAAGTTATTTGAGTTGTCTCTGTCCTAATTCTCGCTTAGATTGCATGTGTGTTTTGTTTTGTTTGAATTTCTGGAAATTGAATATGGTTATTAGGCTTATATGAGTGTATATTATATGGGTTTTTAATTGTGATAAATGAGTATGCATGATTGTGGAATTATTAAAAGGATTGTGAGGTTTGGTTGAATTCATTGCAAATTTCTGGTTTCCAATTTTTGACATCTTGAATTGTGAATGGATCATTTAATTTGAAATAATTGTTGAAATGTTGTGTTTTATGCTGATTATAGTGTTTGGAAAGCCTATTTTGAGGTAAGATTGAGTTTGGATTTGTTTGGGTGAAAATGGTTTTTGATTTGGAATTTTCTGGTTTTTCCTGCGTTTCTGCTATAACTGGAAGTCACAACTCTGTCGCGAGCGCGACCGAGACGTGAAATCCAGCTCTCTCGTACGCTGAGGGCAAGTTCACGAATCGTGAACCGTGAAGAGACGTGAGCAATGCTCACGGGATGTGAGCTAGGCTCACGGGATGTGAGCCTCTGGACAGCGCTCACGGGTCGTGAGCAACCTTCACGACTCATGAGGGTTGCTCAGGACTCGTGACCCTGGTGTTCTGTCGCGACCGCGACTTGGTCGCGATCGCGACAGAGATTCCATTCTGCCCGTTTCTCTTTCGTGCTCTGTTTTCTAAAATGAGTTTAAAATGTCCTTTTCATGGTTCTCCTTACTGAATGCTATATGAACTTATTTAAATGCCCATTGTATTATGGATTATGCTCAATAAATGATATGTGGTGACTTGGAACGTGATTTGTATGATTATTTTGAAGTGTGTGTTTACTGAAATAATAACATGTTAATAATTGATTTAAATTGTATGATTTGGTTTATTAATGTTAATACTGCAAATGGTATCGCATATTGCATTTTGAAATACAAATGTTCAATGAATGTCTAATGTCTCGGTTCTTCATTATGAACATGTCCTACTAAAATGTGAAACGTGTTATGCATATCTTAATTCACGATCCGTCCCTAAGAATAATATGTTATAGTTATCATGAGTATCACTATAGTATGATTGGGGTTTTGTATTGAAAATCTTTAGCATGACTGTGTTCCCATATCTGACTTTAAAATGCTTTAAAATTGGGAATGCTGTTTTGGTGTGTGGACTAAATTATATTATATGCTTTGCCACATGTATGGTTTGATGCATGACTAACATTATGAATATTTATATGTCTATCATACTCTGCATATTATATAATGATATATTATATAATTCAAAACATGATTTGTGTTACGCATGACCTGCTACAGTCAAGTAAGTGGATAGTTAGGCATGCCTAATAGAGTCTCTTAGCTGCAGCCCTCAGTTATGTTGGGACCCTGATCAGGTCCCCTGTTTGGTTCCTCACGAACCCTTTAAAGTATTCGATTCGCACCCGTAAGGTGATGTCAGTATTCGATTCGCACCCGTAAGGTGATGTCAGTATCCGATTCGCACCCGTAAGGTGATGTTAGTATTCGATTCGTACCCGTAAGGTACTATCAGTTCACTCGTTATCCACTATTTTGAGTCAGCAGGTATCCTATTCGTTTTATCTGATATGATTAAGAGAATGTGATATTTGGATGAGCATAATTCTAGACATGTTAATCAGTTATGTACTCGAATGTGATTATGGATCTCTGAATGGGATGAATGTGACTCAAGCATGTGTATTGTACATGATTATCAACATATATCATATTGTGAATGTGTTCGTATACAATCATTCATGGACATAAGTATGTGAATTGAAAGGTGTACAACTATGATTATGATCTCTTGAATGCCATGGTTATAGTTTATTATGTTGTGCTGATGAGCGTGTGAATCCGATTAGTTATGTTTATAAGTATAAGAATTAATAGGTATATGAATGCAAACTTGAATACTGAATGCTATGGTTAATAAGTATGTATATGAACGTGATTTTGGTGCTATTGACTGTTATGGTGAAGTATGTGAATCAAGATACGTATGAATGTGCTCTTGACCATGGAATGTTATAAATATTCTGTTATGTTACGTGTTCTCTCTCTAGCTTTTCCTATTGTAGTGATTTCGGTGTGTGGTCATGTGTTTACATTTCAAGGCATGATATATGTATGATTAGACCTCTAGGGATTTTGCGTGATGATGGTGTTCATTCTGCATGATAATTAGTAGCTATGCATGTGAAATCTCTAACATCTGATTCCCGTGAGTTCGGTAAGTGAAAGTTAATTTGTATGTGTAATTGCATAATTATGATAATGGAAAGAACAATCAGGTAATGTGTACATGAATGTGGTTATGATCTTCTAACGCATGACTTCTTATGCAAGCATGTATATCTATCTGTTAGGACTATATGCATTTGCTATTATGAATGTGTTATACTTTGATGACCATTGTGAATGGCCGTCCATGTTGCTTGTGTGTTCTCCCCACTAAGTGTTATCGCTTAGCACGGGTTCTTTTCCCGTGCAGGTGGCAGGTTTGGTTCCGTTCAAGTCACGCATCTGCAAGGTCGGCCACATAGGAGTTAGAAGTTTTGTATTTTGTTCAGCTTCTGTAGTTTGGATTTTGTAATTCTGTAGTCATTTGTATATGTAACTATATGTAAGGACCTGGATGTAATATTTGGGCTATGTAAATGTTGCTATATTTAAGTTTAAAAGCATTCCTCGGTTTTATCATTCGCCTTATGCTTCCGCTTAGTGCTTGCATGTGTGTGAGTTACCGCATGAACAGCTTTTGCCCGCAAGGTAAGTTTTTAATTATCCCGCATTTATGCATGTATGATTATGTACAAATGTATGCTCCCGCACTGTGTGTGTGCCTGTAGGTGAGTGAGCGTCGAGCAGTGCGCCCGCCGGCGCCCTTCCATCGGGGGCGACGGTGGGGGTGTTACATGAATAGTAACTTAGACAGTTATAGGTCAATCAGCATAGTTAATCGTGAATTAAGGTAGAAATATTAAGTTTAATAATTAATTAGCAAGTATTAATAGACTCAAGTAAATTGTCTTTGCCATACGGCACTATTCACACAGTATTATACATACGGCACTATTCATGTATACGGTACTATTCATGTATACGGTACAAAAAAAAAAATTATCGATTTTAATTAATTATATTTTTAATAACCTGATTAGTTCAATTAGGTTAACCGGATTAAAATGAACAGTAATTTAATCGAATAGTAAAGTATTAAAGTGTATGTTAGTTCAGTGCGGTGGCACCAGGTATTCGTATCACATACGGGTATAGGGCACTACAAGTTTTGGTATCAGAGCTCCGATTTAGGTGATTCTAAGATCGGAGTGGGTCAATGGGATTAATATAAGTACATGTGCATGCCAACTAATTTTTGGATAGTATAGTTATGTGAGGCTAATGTATGCTTGCTCCTTGTGTTAGATCGCGAGTATGGTTTCAAATGAAGGATGTCGTGATAGTGATGTGGAGAGTGCCGCATCAGTTAGTATTAGTCGATCGAGGTCTTCTTGTCATCAGGCTACTCCGTCGATTGTTCCTCCTCCTCAGTAGCAACCTGACTTTATGAACATGATGGTGAATTTTCTATCAGTTTATGCAATCTCAGCAGCAGTATCGGGGTCCTGAACAACAGTTAGCTCCACCCAGACGGAGACCGATTTTGGAAAAGATTAAGAGATTGGGAGCGGAAGATTTTTATAGTCGCGATCCTTTGACTCCAGTTCAGGTGGAGGAGTGGTTGTTTAAGTTAAAGAGGATGTTTGAGACCACTCAGAGTCAACCAGATGAGATGCTTCAGGGAGCAGTGGCCTTGCTTCAGGGTCCTGCTTACACTTGGTGGAGTTCAGTCCGTAAACACACTCCAGCTGATCAGGTTAATTGGGGGTTTTTCCAGGCTTAGTTTGAGAACAAATATGTCAGTTCTGAGTATAGATCTTCCATGCAAGATGCATTCTGGAGGCTCAAACAGGGAAGTAAGTCAGTTGCAGAGTACGAGAGAGAGTTCAAGCAGCTTAGTGCCTATCTAAATGATGAGTCCATGACTGGGCAGAAGTTGTGCCACAGATTTGAAAGAGGTCTACATAATAATATTAGATTGGCTTTGAGTTCTCAGAGACATATAGATATGAGGTCTTTGGTTGAAGCAGCTCTCAAAGCAGAGACGATTATTTTAAAAGAGGCTGATAGATAGTCCCGTTTCAAATAAAAGAGGAAATCGGGTCAGTTTTCTGACGCTGCTGGTCAGAGTTAGAAGTTTAGATGGCCTCCTCAGTCTCAGAGCCATGCATCAGCAACACCTATTACTATTCGGAGGAACCCAGTCAGCAGCAGTGCCCCAGTCACATCAGTAGCCAGTGCACCCAAGAGTAGAGTACGAGATCCAGTTCCATAGTGCCCTCATTGTAAGAAGTTTCATCCGGGCGAGTGCAGATATATGAACAGGGCTTGTTTCAGATATGGGTCCCGAGAACACCAGATCAAAGATTGTCCTGAGGCCTAGCCGTCCACTGCGACATCACTAGCTTTGGTTGGTGGGTTAGTCCCTCAGAGAGGAAATGGTAGGGGAGCAGCTCCTCCACAGGCTATTTCAGGCCCTTCAGTACAGCCACCTCAGGGTTGTACCACTGGACGTCGTTATGCTGTTAGAGCCCGTGAACAGGATGATGCTCCAAATGTCATTGTTAGTAAATTCTCACTGCTCTCTCATTCAATTTATGCTTTGATTGATCCTAGTTCTACACATTCCTATATTAGTACTGCTATTGCTCAGGATAAAGGGTTGCATGACAGTCAGTTAGACCAGGATATTTTAGTGAGTAATCCTTTAGGGTATAGTGTAGTAGTGAACAAGGTTTATAGAGATTGTTCGGTTAGTGCTCAGAGTTTTGTGTTTTCTGCTGATTTGATTGACCTTCCGTTCTGAGAGTTTGACGTGATTTTGGGTATGGACTGGTTATCCACTCACCAGGCCACTGTTGACTGTAAGAGGAAGAGAGTAACTTTAAGAACTGCAGACGATCAAGAGATTATCTTTGTGGGTGAGAGATCAGATTTTCTTTCTCATGTGATTCCAGCTACTGCACCTAAGAGACTTATCAGAAAAGGGTGTGTAGCCTACTTGTGCTATGAAATGGAGACTAAAAAAGATGAACTTAGGGCTTCAGATGTGCCTACTGTTCGAGAGTTTCAGGATGTTTTTCCTGAAAAACTTCCAGGTCTACCACCTGATAGAGAGTTAGAGTTTACGATTGACTTAGTACCTAGTACTGCACCTATCTCTATTGCTCCTTACAGAATGGCGCCTTCAGAACTCAGAGAATTGAAGATGCAGTTGCAATAATTATTTGAAAAAGGCTTCATCAGACCGAGTGTTTCACCTTGGGGAGCACCAGTCCTCTTTGTGAAAAAGAAGGATGGATCACTTCGGTTATGTATTGATTATAGACAGCTGAATAAAGTCACCATCAAGAAAAAGTATCCACTACCTTGGATTGATGATTTGTTTGATCAATTGAAAGGTACGGGCGTGTTTTCCAAGATTGACTTAAGATCGGGCTACCATCAGCTAAAGATTAAAGAGTTAGATGTGCCTAAGACAGCGTTTTGCACCAGATATGGTCATTACGAGTTCATGGTCATGCCTTTTGGATTGACAAATGCTCCTGCAGCTTTTATGGATCTGATGAATAGGGTTTTCTACCCTTACTTGGACCAGTTTGTGGTTGTTTTTATTGATGATATTTTGGTGTATTCGAAGACTCTAGAGCAGCATGATGAGCATTTGAGGATTGTTCTGCAGACTCCGAGAGATAAGCAGCTTTATGCCAAGTTCAGTAAATGTGAATTTTAGCTGGATGAGGTATCTTTTCTAGGTCATGTAGTATCAACAGATGGTATTAAAGTTGATCCTAAAAAGATTAAAGCGATCCTTAAGTGGAAGACACCCAGGAGTGTTACCAAGGTTAGGAGTTTTTTGGGATTGACAGGTTACTATAGAAGATTTGTTAATCTCTTCGATTGCAGCTCCTTTAACCAAGTTATTGCAAAAGAATGTCAAGTTTGAATGGTCAAATAAATGTCAGGAGAGCTTCGAGAAACTTAAGTGTATGCTGACTGAAGCTCTAGTGTTAGTGCAACCTGAATCTGATAAGGACTTTGTGGTCTTCAGTGATGCTTCCAGAAATGGATTAGGTTGTGTATTGATACAGGAAGGCAAGGTGATTGCTTATGCCTCTCGACAGCTTAAGACTCATGAGAAGAATTACCCTACTCATGATCTTGAGTTGGCAGCAATTATATTTGCATTGAAGATTTGGAGACATTATCTTTATGGTGAGAAATGCTACATCTACACTGATCACAAGAGTCTGAAGCATTTGCTTACTCAGAAAGAGCTTAACTTGAGGTAGAGACATTGGCTTGAATTGATCAAAGACTATGAGTGCTTCATCGACTATCATCCTGGTAAAGCTAACATTATAGCTGATGCTCTCAGATGGAAGTTCATGGCTTCTCTACGGGCTATGAATGTTAGTCTGGACTTATCAGATGATGGAGCTTTGATTGCAAAAATGCAAGTTAAGCCAGATTTTCTCCAGCAAATGAAAGATGCTCAGAAGCAAGATGATTGGTTGTCTACCATTATATCTCAGGTGAAAGATGGCCATGTCAGTGATTATTCATTGGGTTCAGATGGTGGGCTATATTACAAACAGAGATTGTGTGTTCCTGATCAAGCTGATTTGAGAAAGAATATTCTCTCAGAAGCTCATCACAATAGCTTTGCTATGCATCCTGGTTGTAACAAGATGTATCAGGATTTGAAAATGCTCTATTGGTGGCCAGGCATGAAACTTGATGTGACAGAATTTGTGGGTAAGTGTCTGATTTATCAGCAAGTTAAGGCAGAACATCAAGTTCCTTCAGGTTTGCTTCAGCCTATTGTCATTCTTGAATGGAAATGGGATAGGGTTACTGTGACGCGCGCCGGATCCCGAGCGTCGCCCTTTCGGACCGCCCGCACGTGGGCGATCGGGGCATTTGCGGGTCCGTTGGCAGCTTGCGATGAGTCGCAAGTGCGTCTATGTTGGGCAACAAGGAGGTATCATGGAGTCGCCACCCAATAGAACACTGGGAAAGTTTCTCTCGCCTCGGAGAGCCTAAGACTGCGCTTGGTATCCATTTTGGGCCAGCTAGAGGGATCATGGAAGGTGAACTTCTCACCCTAAAGAGCCTAGGATTAGCGCTAAAGTCTCGTAGCCCAAGAAGTATCTTGGAGGATAACCTCTAACCTCTCGAGCCCAAAGACCAGAGCTGGGTCTGGGATTTCTCATCTATTTCTACCCCAATTAGTTTATGATCAAATTTTAATATCATTAATTCGCTCTCTCTCCACACTATGCAGTTTGATTAAAAGGCGCATTTATTCACATCTTGAAAGCGATAAATGATCAAATAGACAATAAAAGCAATAGATTACAATAATACAAGGAGCGGAATACAACTCCCTTTTGTAAATGTGCGGATCATGCATAAATAGGGACATTGCTTATTCTGAGGACTTTGGTCCTCGCATGCATCATTATTAAAATTGGAGATTTTTGTTTGTGATGATTTTATTGGATAAAATAGGACATTGGTCCAGTTTTGTGTAAACCTCATTTTATTAAATATAAAACCATTGAGTCATTTTTATACATCAACGGGATATGAAAGGAGTACATCCATATACATAAGATAATCAATAAAAGAAATGAAACAAGAGGATTAGGAAACTAAACCGGACGAGATCCTCCAAACATGGTAGATAGCTGCTCAAGCTCGAGATAATCCAGGAGGACCAATGTACACTCACAGAAAGTTAAGAGATGTTAATATACATAAAATTAACATATAAGAAATCAAAGAGACTGGATAGAGATGAAAAATGATTTAAAAAGATGGAGACAGAACCCACCAACGGCCTTTCTTGGTTGACCGACGGGCGTCGGTTCGGTTATCCGATATGCCCGTTTGTCACTCGAGAATGGGCATCTGTAGGTGGGTGACTGACGGGCGTCGGTCATGAAGATGACCTGTCGGTCACCTCTGTCTCCAAAAAACAGAAAGGAAAAAAGAAACCTTTCAAAGTCAAAAAGCGGGTTTTATCCCAAAAGGAGATGAGAGAGTCAAAATAAAAGAAAGTAATGACAGATATTCAAAAATTTTACAGAATAAATAAAAATTTGAATATGAGATAAAATGGAGACAGGATCCGAAATATTTACCCTCATATAATCGCTTCAGGTGAGATTCTGGTGTCGGTTAGAGCCTCACGCGTTCCACGAGAAGCAAAGATGAAAGATTAAAGAGAGAAAATGAGATATTTCACCTTCAATCCTTCAGAAAATCGATTTTGGAGTCAAAATCTAAAGAAAAATAATTAGCTTTTAGTTCCCTTTGATTGATTTGATCCTTGATTCAATAGACTTCTTTAGAAAAAAGTGTTTTTGGAAGAGAGAGAAAATGTGCTTGAAATTGGGCAGAGTTTCCCTTTCTGAAAATTTTTCCAACCCTTTTCAAATGAAAATCCGGAGCTTTTATAGCCAGACACGACCGACGGGCGTCGGTGTATAGAGGCGGGCGTCGGAAGAATCCTTCTGACACAAGGATTAGTCCGACGGCCCTGCCACATCCACCGACGGGCGTCGGAAGGTTTGCGTGCTCCGGGAAACCAGGCGGCAATCTGACAGGGGCGGTGATTTTTCGACGGGCGTCGGAAAATACCCATAGCCATCGGTGACTCGGAGCGATGGGCCGGCTCGACAGACGGGCTGGCGGTCTGTCGAGGACAAAAAGCCCCTTTGACTCAAAAAAAACCTCTGCTTTTCTCTCCTTCGGCCCAGGAATGATAAAAACCTCACTTCTCATGGAACGCGGGGCTAAAACCTCTAAATCCAACCTACCATACAGGCTTGGACACTGATTTCATCATAGGGTAACCTCTGATTCGGACCGCCTCGGGACACGGTGCTTACAGTTGCCCCCAGTTTTGGGGAAAACTAGTGCACAAGCGCCTAGATAAGCCAAAACTCAGAGAAAGGTCAGAAAGGAAGTGTACCTGCGACGGCTTTTCACCCTCCGTGCCTTCTGCCGGGTGGACCTTGTCTCGATCCGCTCGGCGATGCAAAGATGTTTCCATCGGCCTTATCTCGACCGGTAGGTACTTAGGGAGATGCAGCACGCTCTGGCTGCAACCTCGATCCGGTGAGATGCAGCATGCTTAGACCATGGCTTCGATCTGGTGAGATGCAACACTCTCTGGCTACAATCTCGATCTGGTAAAGAGCAGTGTTTCTTCAACTGCAGCTTCGATCTGTGAGATGTAGCACTCTCTGGCTACAACCTCGATCCGGTGAGATGCAGCATGCTCTGGCTACAGTCTCCATCTGGTGAAGAGCAGTGTTTCTTCAACTGCAGCTTCGATCTGTGAGATGTAGCACTCTCTGGCTACAACCTCGATCTGGTGAAGTGCAGCATGCTCTGGCTACAGTCTCCATCTGGTGAAGAGCATTGTTTCTTCAACTACAGCTTCGATCTGTGAGATGTAGCACTCTCTAGCTACAACCTTGATCTGGTGAAGTGCAGCATGCTCTGGCTACAGTCTCCATCTGGTGAAGAGCAGTGTTTCTTCAACTGCAGCTTCGATCTGTGAGATGTAGCACTCTCTGGCTACAATCTCGATCTGGTAAAGATGAGGAAACCCCACCGGGTTCCTCGTTCTGAAAGAGATCCTTTTAATCGATATCTATATTCGGACTAGTATTCCTCTGTACCTGTGAGATAGAAGATTTTGTTAGTTTACGTTTGAGTGGTCATCTTTTGACCTGTCTATTGATGGCGTGACCTTGCTTTATTGGCTATGCCATGTTTCATCTTTTATTCATTTTTCTTATTGAGCTGTTATCGATTATCATTTTTGTTGTTTGTTTTTGTTTTGTATTTTTTATATTGTCATTTTTATCGACATGTAAGTAGATATGAGAACATACACTTTCTGTGATGTGATTAAGCAATTAACAATCGAATGATCATGTAATAAGGAAGCAAAAGTTTTCCACTAGAAATGTCATTTTTGTACAGTGCATATACAAAATATAAAATATACAAAAGATACAAAAAATAACTCCCTGAAGATCAGAGAGGTGTGTAGTCTGAGGGCTCATCTGGATCCTCGTCATCCGATATATGCACGGTCCCTGGCGGAGGTGGAGGTGGACGTGCCGGAGGTGGCGGCGGAGCTGTGGAGGGTCCTGCCTCATGATCATGGGCCTACCTGAACTGGATCTGAGCGTAACCGTCCAAGAAGGGCTGGGTGCAGGTGCTCATAAACCCTAAGGTCTCAGAAACCTTCTTGAAGGCTTGGCTCAACTGAATGGTCTGCTCGCTGGCGGCCTTTCTCCTCTGCTCTAGGCTCTGCTCCGTCTGCTCCCTAAACTCCCTCATGGTCTGAGAAAGAGGGGGGAGAATCCCCTCCATCGCCTGGACGCGGGATCTCAGAGAGTCAAGTGACTCATCAATCATCTGTAGGGTCATATCGACCCTCTGAGATGCCTAGTCCTGTGACGTCCTCAAATCATGAGCGAGCTGCTGCCTCAACTCCCTCTGACCCTGAGCAATCTGGTCAATCAGCCTCATCTGCTCTCCTCTGAAAGCCTCCAGGACCCGAGTCTGCTCCTCCCTAAAGGCATCCATGGCCCGAGTCTGCTCCCGAGTCGTGTGCTCGATGTAGCCGGCCTGCTCCCGAGCCAAACGCTCCACCGACTGGGACTGCTCCAAAATGGCAGCCTGCTGGCGATCTAACCTCTCATGGATAGCCCTGTCTCTCTCATCCTGTCGCCGCTCCAAGGCTGTGAACATGGAGGTGAGGAGCTGAGAGAAGTCAGGCTGCACAGGCTGCTGCGGTGCTGGCTCTGGTGGTGGTGCCGAGGAGGTGGATGCCCTTGGGTCGCCTCGGGAGTATGGATGGTATCTCTCGGAGGGCCCATGGACAGACCTCTGTACCCTGGCGCTCGGTGATGGGACTGGAGTCGGCGCTCTGGATGCCGGTGAAGCGGCAAAGAGGTCGTCCATCGTGATCTCAAAGTCAAAATCTGAGGGGGTCCTAGGTGGCTCCTGCTGCTGTGGTGGAGGCACCGTCCGCGGCTGAGGAGACTGAGGAGGCTGGTGCTCCGGCTGAGGCTGGGGCTGAGGCTGGGGCTGAGGCTCTGGCTGAGGCTCGGGCTGTGGAGGCTGCTCCTCCTAGTGCCCCGGGTGATCAGGATCTGCCCCCAAGGGTGGAAGGTTGAACAACTGCCGGGTCTCATGGACGGTCAAAACTCTGTAGGCCTCTGCCTGGCCAGATATCGGGGAGATCATCCCCATCTGCACTGCCGCCGCGGCGTCGACATGGATCCCCTCAGGCAAGGGTCCTCTCAACCTCTCGGGGTTAACCCCCAGTCCCAAAAGCAAACGGGTGATGACTCCTCCTACCATCACCACCGGCGTCATCCCTCTGCTGACTCTGGTCAAGTTGGCCAAGATCTCGTGGCTAATGTTGAGATGCTGGCCTGCTACCATAGCCCAGAGGCTCCAGATCTCGGCCGCGTTAAGCGACCCTGGATTACTAGCTCGACCGAGGTACGAACTGGAAAGCACTCTGTGCAAATACCGGAGTGCCTGAGACACCAGTACGGTGCTCTTCGCTGTATCATGATCATACAGCTCTCTTGGTATAGCAATAGCCGCCCAATGGGCGCGTCTCACCGCTCGCCGCGGGATCTCGACCCCCTCCTCTCTAGGGAGCCCCATGGCCTGAGCAAACCTCTGCCTAGTGATGCTGAAATGGTCGCCTTCGAACCAAAACTGAATCACCCCTGGGTCGGTATCTGCACTCTGAAAGCCAGTGTAGCGGAGAGTGGCCAGGACCTAGCGGGTAGCCTCTGGAAAAGTCTGGAAGGCGGGCTCAAGAAACTCCGTCCACCCAGCACCCTCGGCAAGTAGATCGAACTCTGGGGCCAATCCTAGGGCCTCTAGCAATGGGCGAGATACAAAACGGCTGGCCCGAAACTCTACCTGAGCCAGCGCTCTATACCTCTGAGCCGACTCATCATCCATCCAATCCGGAGCTACAAGCTCGGGCTGGGCCTGCGGCGCTCTACATCTAGGAGGCATCCTGCAAAAGGAATAGGTTAAATATCAGAAATCGTAAAACAAATATCCTTAAATCTATTTTCAAGGTGAAGGCTGATTTAGGCCTCACCGGGGCAATGGCGACCCAAAAACAATATAAAAAAAGATAATAAATAAAAAGGGCAAAGGTTGCCCACATGCTTTGCACATATCAAGGCAAAAATAATATGCAATTAGCATACAAATAATTTGAAACGAGTAAAGGAAATGGGCCTTCTAGGTCCCAAGGCATGCATTATACATAAAAAATATTCCATTCTAGAATAAATAATAAAAATTTGGGCAGCACCCCGGCAGGGATAGGCCCAACCTCCTGCACAAAAGGATAAAAACATAGGCCTCAGGCCTCAACAATAGTGTACACATGTAGATGGGACGCACCCCGGCAAGAGTGTGCCCCCAACAATACAAAATAATGGCCCCAGGCCGCAAAAGCAAAACATGCACAGAATGGTGCGCTAAAAGGATGCAATTCTAAAGCACCGAGATTATGGAAAAAAATTCTATTTCTATGTGATCATGCAAAAAGTTCGGATTTAATTATAAAAATAATAATACAGAAAAATGGGTAGCATTCTCCCTAAATTCCTAAGGCATCTAAGGCATCCTAAAGTCAAAAAGGAAAAGAAATGAAGAGATAAATCGAATAAAGTTCAAAAAAAGTAGTTATTTACTTACTTGCAGTCGCAGGAAGTATAGAAACTGGAGAAAATATGAATATCGAAGTGCCCGGTGGGTAGAAAATGCAAAAATATGAAGAAATCGCGAAAAAATAAGGAGAAAAGCTTTAAAAACCGCTAAAAAACCGCTAAGAAACCGTTTAGGAGAAGAAATGAAAGGGACAGCAACGTTTAAACCGTCTGTCACTCGCCCTTATATAGAAATTCCTGACCGACGGGCAGGGCGTCTGTACAAGCGACAGACGGGCTGGCCGTCTGTCATGCAATAAATGCCAGTTAATGCGCGTGATGAATGCAATGCTGACGTATGCGTCCGCCAGGTGGATCCATACCGACGGTTAGGCCGTCTCTGTGGGGAGGCGGGCAGGCCGTCGCTGTGTAAAGGCGGTTAGGCCGTCCCTGTAAAGAGACGGGCAGGCCGTCGGTGACGCTTGCCTATAAAATCTTGCAAAATTTTTGTCTCTTCATTTTCCCACATCTTGAGTCCTTCATTTTTCTCAAAATGTCCTCTCCTCTTGCCCAAAGGATGCACCGTATTTTAGATGACAAACACACTTGGGGAGAAGGCGCCCTTTCCTCTTTGTCCGGGCTGAAATATCTGTGCCGGGTGAAAATCGACCAGAACCTCCTCCTGGCAGCGACCCACTACTGGAACCCCCGGTTCCACGTTTTCCAATTCACCTATCAGGAACTGTGCCCTTTGCCTGAAGAGTTAGCTTCCATTCTGGGAGCACGGTTCCCTCCTAGCGCTCTGCCTTGCGTCCCCCGCTGTGGACTATTCCAGACCCGGGACGTAGCCCTGGCTCTGGGCATATCTTCTTCGGAGGCCAACCGGCTGATTCCTCTGAGCTCCTCCTTTTCTTTGGAGCCACTGATCGAGGCTCTGGATCGGTTCACTGACATCCCCACATATCGGGTAAGCATCACATTCTTATTCTGCATGGTGAACTTCCTTACTATTGCTTCGGGAGGTTTGACCGGTGACTCTCGTCTGTTCGGAGTCCTGAGCGACTTTCATCTGGGACTGTCACCCCTACCACTTGTCCTGGCTAAAACTATCTTGGGTTTGGACGCTGTGAGCTCTGGGTCCACTACAACCTTTGCCGGCAGCCCCTTATTACTCCAGGTACGTCATTATTTTAAAGGTAGTGCGTCCCTCATGGATTTTCACACTAGCTTTTCTTAGCAGGAGGTGCGTCCTTTCGGATTTTCACACAACCCTGTGCCTTATTTTTGCCTGAAGTAAACCCTACTTACCCCAGCGGCTTTTTTTTTTTTTTTAGATCTGGCTACAGGAGAAACTGAAGATGCTGTCTGAACCACCCCCTCGCGTTACCCCCCAGTACTCGCCGAGCCATTTATTGCCTCGTCGATGACTGCATGGGTGTGTCACCGCTGGTGAAGGCATTACCAGATTTGGCGAGCTGTCAGATGACGATATCAGTTTTACATCCGCCTGGCTCCCGCTGTCTCATGCGGTCACCGATGGACCATCGGGTTGTGTTCCCCTCTGCGGCCTCCGTCAGGCCACCTTCTGCATCACCTCTCGATGTAAACGACAGCTCGGGATGACCCAGGATATAGTGAGGGTTCCCCTGTCCTTCCGAGGAGGAGATCTCTCGGCCGCGTTTGCCTCTCAGTATCATGAGCTGTGGGGTAGACTACCCATGAAGACCGTTATCCCGAGGTTTGGCAATCATTCTGCATCTTCGACTAGCGAGTACAAGAAGTGGGTCCTTAGTCCAGCCTCTGATAACAGGACCCAAGGGCTTAAACATTTGATCGGCGAGAGCAGCAGCAGGACTTAGCCTAGCCTATACGTGTATTTCTTTTGGTGCTACATTTCTTTTTAATGCAGAACTAGAAAATGACGAAAGTGAAAAGAATAATATTCATCCCTTTTCACGAGTTTTATGTACATTTCCATATAATTTCAGCATACATGATCAGTTTTGGCATTTACTCAGCTGCTTACGCGCCATCAATACATGAAACCAAATTTTAACAGCATCAACTCCTGTTACCAATCGGCCCTCTCAGGTTTTCACGATCGGATATTCTCTCTCATGCCTCTAATTTTTGCACAGGATGCCTTTTTTCGGTTTTCACCCTGTCGAAGCGCCCAATTTTAGCATAGCCGCCTTTTTTCGGTTTTCGACTCGCGGGGCATTTTATTCTCTTCTTTTTATTTTGGTCTTTAGCCATGGAACCTTTTGAGTCTGTCGACATTGATCGGTTCTTTGAATTCGTTCCCGTCACTATCTAACAAGATTGCAGCCCCTTTGGATAGCAGCTTCTTAAGGATATATGGCCCTTCCCAGGTAGGTCTTAATTTCCCCCTGATATCTGGTATCCCTGGCCTCATCTGTTTGAACACCAAGTCCCCCTCTTTCAGCGGGTGCTTCCTCACTTTCTTTCCAAAAGTTCTTGCCAATCTCTTCTGGTATATCTGATTATGATAATAAGCTTTCAGCCTACTCTCATCCAGTAAGTTCAAGTGCTGCAACCTCTGCTGCGCCCATTCGGCTTCCGGGATTTGGGCCTCCATGACCACCCTTAGTGATTTAAGTTCTATCTCTACTGGCAATACTGCTTCTGTTTCGTATACCAGGGAAAACGGTGTAGCGCCTGTAGATGATCTTACCGTCGTTCTGTATCCCCACAGGGCAAAGGGTAACTTTTCAGCCCAGTCCTTGTAGGTTTGGACCATCTTGGACAAGATCTTCTTCACATTCTTATTGGCAGCTTCTACTGCTCCATTCGCTTGCGGTCGGTAGGGAGAGGATTTATGATGCTCAACACCATATTTCTCGAGAAGTTTTCTGGTTTCTCCCATGAACTGCACCCCATTATCAGACACTATGTGATGAGGGAGGCCATATCTGCAGATCAAATTCCTCTCTATGAACTTGGCCATGTCCCTTGCGTCTATTTTCTTGAAGGATTCTACCTCGACCCATTTGGTGAAATAGTCGATCGCGACTATGATGTATCTGTGCCCATTGGACGCCGTAGGGCGAATCTCTCCAATGATATCTATCCCCCAAGCAGCAAACGGCCAAGGCAATGTCAGGTTATGTAGTTCTGATACCGGCAGGTGTCTCAGGTCTGCGTACTGTTGGCACAACTGACATTGTTTGACATATTTCAAGCAATCAGTGTCTATCGTAAGCCAATAAAAGCCTTGTCTCATGATCTTCTTGGCCAAGGTCAAACCATTCATGTGGGCCCCACAGACCCCTGCATGGGTTTCTTCCATTATCTTGCGTGCTTCTCTTTCATTCAAGCACCTGAGCTGGATCCCATCTGACCGTCTTTTGTACAACACCCCTTCTAAGGATATGAACTGAGTAGATAACTTACGTATCATCCTCTGGTCTTTTTCAGTGGCTTCTTCTGGAAATTTATCGTTTTCCAAGTAATTCATGATATCAAAGTACCATGGCTTCCCATCTGATGCCTCTATCTCCGTTACTGGCTCGGTTTCAAAACTAGGCTTATCAGAGCTCGAAATTAGCACCAGTTTCATGGCCACTCCTTCAGGGTTATCCCACATTGACACTAAGGTTTCCAACGCATCAGCCAGACGGTTCTCATCTCTGGGCACAAAGTGGAAAGTGCAAGTCTCAAACTGCCCACACATCCCTTTCAGATATTGAACATAGGGGACTAGTCGTTCTTCTTTAACAGCCCACTCACTTCGGATCTGGTTTATTACCAAGGATGAGTCACCAAATACCTCTACGTTCCTTGCCCCCAACACAGCTAGAGCTTCTAACCCGAAGGTGCACGCTTCGTATTCAGCTTCATTGTTGGTTGCTTTGTATCTCAGCTTCTTTGCAAGAGGAAGTTTTTCATTATCTGGGGTTGTCAAGATGATTCCAACTCCGGCTCCCCTGTTATTCACTGCCCCGTCAAAGTGCAACTGCCATCCTTGAATAGAAATCGTGCCTATGCTCTCGTCAGGAAAGGTAAACTCGGGGGTGTCCCCTTGGATAGGATGTTCAGCAAGAAATTCGGCTACAGCTCGCCCCTTAATAGTCTTGCGGGTGATGTATTGCACATCGAACTCTTGTAGCAAGAGCAACCACCTCCCCATCTTTCCAAGCAAAGACGGCGCCTCCTGCAAATATCTTAATGGATTTTGCTTGGCTACTGCCTGAACTTTGTATGAGTGGAAGTAATGTCTCAGCTTCTTTGATGCCCAAATCACTGCGAGGCAGATCTTCTCCACTTCAGCATATTTTATCTCATAAGGCAAGAACTTCTTACTGAGGTAGTAAATTGCAAACTCCACCCCAAATTCATCCTCTTGAGCCATCATGGCGCCCACTGAACCGTCTTCTACTGCCAGGTACAGAATAAGCGGTTTGACAGGTTGCGGAGGCCTTAGCACTGGCGGATTTAACAGATATTCCCTGATATTATCAAAGGCTCTTTGGCAGTCTTCGTTCCAGACTACGGGCTGATTCTTTCTAAGCAGCTTGAAAGCAGGTTCGCATATCGAAGTGAGCTTGGCAATAAACTGGCTAACATACTGCAGCTTGCCCAGGAAACTCCTTACATCCTTCTCTTTTTGTGGCACAGGCATCTCTCTGATAGCTTTCACCTTGTCTAGGTCGATTTCTATCCCCCTCTGGCTGACGACATGTCCCAACAGCTTTCCTGAAGTCACTCCGAAAATGCACTTCTTGGGGTTAAGTCGCAGATTATACTTATCGATCCTGGTGAAGAACTTCTCGAGAGCTTCAAAGTGTCCCTCTCGGGTGGCTGATTTGACCATCATGTCATCGACATACACCTCTACTTCTTTATGAATCAGGTCACTTAAGATCTTAGTAGCCATCCTCTGGTACGTGGCCCCTGCATTCTTCAGGCCGAAAGGCATGACCCGATAGGCATAGGTGCCCCACTCTGTGATAAAAGCAGTTTTAACCCGGTCAGCTATCTTGTTCAGGATCTGGTTGTAGCCCACATAACCGTCCCCAAAACTGTACATCGCGCAGTTGGCGGCACTGTCTATCAATACATCAATATGGGGCAGTGGAAAATCATCTTTAGGGCAGGCTTTGTTAAGATCTCGATAATCCACACACACCCTGACCTTTCCGTTCTTCTTTGCTACAGGGACCACATTTGCCAGCCATGTAGGATACTGGACTTCCACGAGGAACTTGGCTTCAATCTGCTGTCGAATTTCCTCCTTAACCTTATCAGCCCATTCTGGTCTTAGCCTTCTTAACTTTTGCTTCACAGGCTTGCAATCTGGGTAAGTCGGGATGGCATGCTCCGCCACGACCCGGTCAATCCCCGGTATGTCCTCGTAGGTCCAGGCAAAGACTTTTTCATGTTTTCTTATTATTCTCTCAAAATTTTTTCTCTCCTCAGGAGTTATGTTTGATGCTATTAGAATTTCTCTCGGATTTTCCGAGGTTCCAAGATTAAAAGGCATTGTGCCAGTGGAGTCAATGTCAAAAATTGATGGAATATGATCATGTTCATGCATGTTGAAATCATTAGAAACATCGCACAAATAAGTGAAATTGTTTATCTTATTAATAATATTATAGTTATCATTTACATTATAAAAGAGTTCCGGAATAAATAGACAATCTAGGCTAGAGTCTTCTTCCGCCGCTCCCGAAGTTGATGCTGTTGCCGCTTGCTCATTAACTTTCTGATTTAGCAGAGGCCCCTCAGGCGCGTCGGGGGAAATCATCAAGTCTTCAACTTTCAGCTCTAATTCTGCTATCTTCTCCTTCCCTTTTAGCCTGGCAGTTACCATCTTTTCAGTAACGACCTCCTCAAGCTCGCACTTGTCCCAAGTGATACCCTGAGTCATGACTTCCTCATCCCAAAAGTCTTCAGCAGTCTTGACGAACCCGACGTGCCAGTCATACACATCATTAAAGATCTCAAAGCCAGGGACAATCCTCCCATCTACCCATTGTGGCTCATCTTCACCAGTATACGCACAAACTGAGGATGCTGGCACAAAGTTCTCTGAAATGTGGGGGATCTTGTCTGTCACCCTCTTCTTGCCGAAGCCACCTCTATACCCCAGGCCTTTCCGGTTCTTCTGCCCTCGAGTGGTGATCGCGGTCTGTAACCCTTGGGAGTTTCTACCCAATCCAGCCCCGGGGAGATAATGCATCTTCTTCATCATATTAACCACAGCCGGGCTATCCACTGATCCACCCCCTTCCCTTATCATAGACACGTGAAAGCCGCTGAATGGCTGATTGGCAATTTCCAGCGCCGAGACCTGGTTTTCCCTGGCCGCTTTGATAGTCACCACCTCCCCTTCTTGTGGGAACTTTATCATCTGATGCAGTGTGGATGGCACTCCTCCTAATTTATGAAACCAGGGTCTCCCAAGCAAAGCTGAGAAGTTAGCAGGGATGGGCAGAACTACAAATTCAACCTCCACTTCGATAGGTCCTGTCTTGACCAAAGTCTTGAAGGTTCCCGAGGCTTGCCTCCTCGAGTTATCGTAGGCTGTGATAGTCAGATCTGATCCGCTAAGCATGTCCTTGCTTAAACCAAAAGCTTGCAAAGCTATCAAAGGGCACAAGTTGATAGAAGACCCGTCGTCCACCATAACACAAGCAGTGTGCTTACCGCTAATCTGTGCTTTAATGTACAAGGGTCGGTTGTGGTTGCATCCTTCAACAGGTAGGTCGGCATCAGAAAAGACCATTCTCTCCTCGGATCCTCCCTTAATTAAACCCAAAAGCTCTGACGGGGAAATAGTGGTGGCGACTGTGGCCTTAACCAAAGCTTCTACTACCTTCTGCCTATGAGAGGGGGATTGCCTCAACAGATCCCAAATGGATATCTGAGCCGCGGTCTTTTTCAATTGCTTATCAATCTGCCCCTCCTCTGGCTCTTTCTCTGCTGATGGCTGTACCGGCTCAGGTAGCTTCGTAATCTCGGGGATCACCCTTCCACTTCTCGTGACAGCGCTTATCTCTCCCTCGTCTCCATCGGAGCCCCACAAATCAAGGTTCAACCCTTCTTCATCCTCGGCTTCTCCACCGCTTTCACTGCTAGACCAGCAATCCAGGGTCGCCACAACTGCTTTCTCCTTCCTATCCTCGGAATTACCAGCAGCGGACTTCTCACTCCCATACAGATCTTGTAGCACGTACCACTCTGGCAGGCTAGATTGGATCATAAACACGGGTGGTGGTACGGCATTGTAACCGGGCTTCTTCTCAGTTTCTCTCTTCTCAGGGTCAGAGATCTGCTTGCTATCAATCAAGTCTTGGATAGAGTGCCGGAGCGCCTTGCATTTATCAGTGATATGGCCCGAGTGCTGGTGGAATGCACAGAATTCGTTATCCTTATGTCCTGGTTTCCCTTGTGTCAAAGCTGGCCTAGGAGTCAGAGGGCGCAATTTTCCCTCCTTCATCAACCTCCTCAGGACCCAGGATAATGGTCTTCCCAAGTTCAAAAACTTCCTCTGGGTGGTTACCTCAGTAGCAGACACTTCACCCATTCTTCTAGTGCTGTTACTGGGACCCGCCGGCCTGCTGGTTCCTTGACCGGGGTTAGCCCTTCTGGCGAAATTGTCATTGTTGGCTTTCCGGGTTAAGAACTCTCCCTCTGCTTCGATGGCTATATCTTTGAGAGACTCCCAGTCCTTCAACCCCTTCATTCTCAATCCCTCCTTTAAGTACGGGCTTGCATTCTTAATGAATAGACGAATCTGATCCTGGGTGTCAGGCTTTCGGCGCATCTCCATCACTCGGTTCCGCCATCGGGTAAGATAATCAAGGAAAGACTCCCCGGTCTTCTGCTGAAGTAACTCGAGATCTTTCAGAGTCACCTCCATTCTGGTATTACAGTCATATTGCTTCAGAAACTCCTCAGTGAGCAGATCCCAATCTTCTTTAGAATAAAATCATCCGCTTGAGGCGCCTTCCCCTTCTCAGATGCCATGCTCAACCTATCATCCTCGATATCTCTATCGTCATCAATTCTCAACACTGGCCTTCTTCTCAACTCTCCCGAAGCCATTGATCTTAACTCTACCGGCGGCGGCCTAACGGGCTCCTCTCGCCTTTCAACCCTTTCTTCTTCAGGCTCATTCTGTCTCATTGGAGGAGGAGGAGGATTCTGTGGAGCATTCTGCTGAGCGTTCTGCTGTACCAAGGCGGTCAACATATTCATCATTCTGCCCTCGAATTCCTCAAAATGGCGGCCCACTTCTTCTGCAATCATGGCTCTGGTGGCATCTTCCCCCCTAGGCGAGTTTGCCATCCGAGCTACTGTACCACTGATTTCTGATAAGATCTCCGGTAGGCCCTCTCTATCTGACATCTCAGGAGTAAGAACTCGGATCAGTCGCCCGGTTGGTGATCTAGTCCACCTGGGCAGATCTATGATGGCTGCAGGGACAAAAGTTAGAATGATGCATGAAATGTAGGTATAATGCATGATCGTGATATGCGACACTTACAGAGCACAAGCAAGCAAGTAGGTCCTTCCACCCTTATTTCTCCCACACACGTGGTCGTGCAGTCTCTTTCCTAGGTGGGATTAGCCCAAGGGTCAACGAGGGACCCGATGGACGCGTATGGTGCGCGGCGGAAAACCGGCAGCATAACACTCCTATGCTAATGTACAAGCGGATGGACGATGATCGTCACGTATTCGGACACTCCATAAATTTCGACATGGCCCTACCGGGGCATGATAGCCTTTGGCTAGGTTACCAAGTGAGACATTTGTACTCATCCAATACATGAGGATCCATACAGCAAGCATGAGATTACGGTTCATTTCACCTGTGGAAAGTGACTACAGCCATTACATGAGCTTTGGACAAGGGAGATGTTTCTTTGAGGCTACCCAAGCATGATCCCTACCGACGGGTCTAGCTCATCACGAGCGTAGCGACCGATCGGGTCACCATTTTGATATACCATTGAGGTACGTGGCTTGTGCTGGTGATTATCCTTAACACTTCCCCAAATTGAGTGAAAATGAGGAGGTGCTTCAGGAACGCACCGGGGCTAATAAGAGGGACCAAACTAGCGTATTCTAAGGCTCTAATGATATGCAAATGCAAATTTGAGAGAAAGCGAATTTATGAATTAAATTTTAATCATAAATGTTAAAAAAGGTATTTTCAAATCGAAATCTCGAACCATAACCGTCCCCAGTGGAGTCGCCACTGTGACGCGCGCCGGATCCCGAGCGCCGCCCTTTCGGACCGCCCGCACGTGGGCGATCGGGGCATTTGCGGGTCCGTTGGCAGCTTGCGATGAGTCGCAAGTGCGTCTATGTTGGGCAACAAGGAGGTATCATGGAGTCGCCACCCAATAGAACACTGGGAAAGTTTCTCTCGCCTCGGAGAGCCTAAGACTGCGCTTGGTATCCATTTTGGGCCAGCTAGAGGGATCATGGAAGGTGAACTTCTCACCCTAAAGAGCCTAGGATTAGCGCTAAAGTCTCGTAGCCCAAGAAGTATCTTGGAGGATAACCTCTAACCTCTCGAGCCCAAAGACCAGAGCTGGGTCCGGGATTTCTCATCTATTTCTACCCCAATTAGTTTATGATCAAATTTTAATGTCATTAATTCGCTCTCTCTCCACACTATGCAGTTTGATTAAAAGGCGCATTTATTCACATCTTGAAAGCGATAAATGATCAAATAGACAATAAAAGCAATAGATTACAATAATACAAGGAGCGGAATACAACTCCCTTTTGTAAATGTGCGGATCATGCATAAATAGGGACATTGCTTATTCTGAGGACTTTGGTCCTCGCATGCATCATTATTAAAATTGGAGATTTTTGTTTGTGATGATTTTATTGGATAAAATAGGACATTGGTCCAGTTTTGTGTAAACCTCATTTTATTAAATATAAAACCATTGAGTCATTTTTATACATCAACGGGATATGAAAGGAGTACATCCATATACATAAGATAATCAATAAAAGAAATGAAACAAGAGGATTAGGAAACTAAACCGGACGAGATCCTCCAAACATGGTAGATAGCTGCTCAAGCTCGAGATAATCCAGGAGGACTGATGTACACTCACAGAAAGTTAAGAGATGTTAATATACATAAAATTAACATATAAGAAATCAAAGAGACTGGATAGAGATGAAAAATGATTTAAAAAGATGGAGACAGAACCCACCGACGGCCTTTCTTGGTTGACCGACGGGCGTCGGTTCGGTTATCCGATATGCCCGTTTGTCACTCGAGAATGGGCGTCTGTAGGTGGGTGACCGACGGGCGTCGGTCATGAAGATGACCCGTCGGTCACCTCTGTCTCCGAAAAACAGAAAGGAAAAAAGAAACCTTTCAAAGTCAAAAAGCGGGTTTTATCCCAAAAGGAGATGAGAGAGTCAAAATAAAAGAAAGTAATGACAGATATTCAAAAATTTTACAGAATAAATAAAAATTTGAATATGAGATGAAATGGAGACAGGATCCGAAATATTTACCCTCAGATAATCGCTTCAGGTGAGATTCTGGTGTCGGTTAGAGCCTCGCGCGTTCCACGAGAAGCAAAGATGAAAGATTAAAGAGAGAAAATGAGATATTTCACCTTCAATCCTTCAAAAAATCGATTTTGGAGTCAAAATCTAAAGAAAACTAATTAGCTTTTAGTTCCCTTTGATTGATTTGATCCTTGATTCAATAGACTTCTTTAGAAAAAAGTGTTTTTGGAAGAGAGAGAAAATGTGCTTGAAATTGGGCAGAGTTTCCCTTTCTGAAAATTTTTCCAACCCTTTTCAAATGAAAATCCGGAGCTTTTATAGCCAGACACGACCGACGGGCGTCGGTGTATAGAGGCGGGCGTCGAAAGAATCCTTCTGACACAAGGATTAGTCCGACGGCCCTGCCACATCCACCGACGGGCGTCGGAAGGTTTGCGTGCTCCGGGAAACCAGGCGGCAATCTGACAGGGGCGGTGATTTTTCGACGGGCGTCGGAAAATACCCATAGCCGTCGGTGACTCGGAGCGACGGGCCGGCTCGACAGACGGGCTAGCCGTCTGTCGAGGACAAAAAGCCCCTTTGACTAAAAAAAAACCTCTGTTTTTCTCTCCTTCGGCCCAGGAATGATAAAAACCTCACTTCTTATGGAACGCGGGGCTAAAACCTCTAAATCCAACCTACCATACAGGCTTGGACACTGATTTCATCATAGGGTAACCTCTGATCCGGACCGCCTCGGGACACGGTGCTTACAGTTACCATGGATTTTGTGTCAGGATTTCCTCTCTCAAGAAAGAAACATGATGTAGTTTGGGTAATTGTTAACCGACTCACTAAATCAGCTCATTTCCTGCCTATCAGAATGGATTATTCGTTATCCAAGATGGCAAAGTTATACATTAGCAAGATTGTAAGACTACATGGAGTTCCTTCCTCCATCATTTCAGATCGTGATCCAAGATTTACTTCTCAGTTTTAGAAGAGGCTTCAGGAAGCTTTGGGAACTCGATTGCATTTCAGAACAGCTTTTCACCCTTAGACTGATGGACAATCTGAGCGTGTGATTCAGATTCTGGAAGATATGTTGAGATGTTGTATACTCGAGTTTGGTAACCGTTGGGAGCGGTACTTGCCTTTAGCAAAATTCGCCTACAACAACAGTTATCAGACTAGTATCAAGATGGCTCCTTATGAAGCTCTGTATGGTAGAAAGTGCAGAACTCCTCTTTGTTGGACAGAGCTCAGTGAAAGCAAGATTGCGGGGTCAGATCTGATTAGAAAAATGGAAGAAAAGGTTCGAGTGATTAAAGACAGATTGAAAGAAGCCATGGATTGACAGAAGTCCTATGCAGATCTGAAGAGGAAAGATATAGAGTTTCAAGTGGGAGATAAAGTATTTCTGAAAGTTTCTCCATGGAAGAAGATCCTGAGATTTGGAAAGAAAGGCAAGCTAAGTCCGAGATTCATTGGCCCTTATGAAATTATTCAGTGTGTTGGACCAATAGCTTATAGATTGAAGCTTCCACAAGAGTTAGAGAAGATTCATGATGTCTTCCACGTCTCTATGCTTCGAAGGTACCGTTCAGACCCCAGTCATGTCATCAAGCTTGAAAAAGTTCGAGTTCAGCCAGACATGACTTATGAGGAGTATCCATTGAAGATCCTGGCTAGAGAAGTGAAGCAGCTCAGGAACAAACAGATTCCACTGGTGAAGATTCTCTGGAATCACCACATTGTCGAGGAAGCGACGTGGGAACCAGAAGAGACTATGAGACAACAGTATCCCCAGCTCTTCAGTTCAGGTAAATTTCGAGGATGAAATTTTTAATTAGCAAGAGAGATTGTAATAGCCCCAATATCGGGTTAGTCGTAAATAGTATTTTTCAAGAGTGAATAGTGCTTCCAGGGTGAATAGTACCTCCCGGAATCGAAAAATATTTTATTAGACCATTGGATAGAGCTCGTCAATACGAGTCCGTAAGCGCATATTTCTGGTCAATCGGAGGTTAAATGAGTCCGGAATGGCCGAAACAGTAAACAAAAGTATTTACTTCGGTGAAAAGTGGGCCCAGGTGGGACCCACTGAAAAGTAAAAGTGTGCCCAGGTGGGACCCACTGAATAGTAAAAGTGGAACCAAGTGGGGCCAACTGAATAGTAAATGTGGGACCATGATTACATCAGCGATGACATCAGCAATGTCATGATGATAAATAGTAACTATGTCCCCTAAAGTGTAACATCATCATTGACTGGGTCCCATTGAATAGTGACAGCATCTTTGACTGGTCTGTGAATAGTAATTGTGGGTCCGTGAATTACATCAGCGATGACATCATGATGACATCAGCAATGTCATGATGATGAATAGTAACTGTGTCCCCTAAAGTGTAATATCATCATTGACTGGGTCCTATTGAATAGTGATAGCATCTTTGACTGGCTTGTGAATAGTAACTGTGGGTTCGTGAATAGTAACTATGGGGCCCAGAAAATAGTGACTCCGAGGTAAATAGTACTCGAAAATATTTTATTTCACCATCAGAAAGAGGATGAAAAATCCAGTATAGTGGTGTAATCTGGTATAAAAACGAGGTCAAATAGGCTTCCGAAAGTCAGTCTAAAGTTTCTCTCGTTCAGTTCGATTGAACCAAGGTTTGACTGAATTTTGACCGAATTTTAAAAAATAGTTAGAGTGCATAAAATGGTCTACTGTAAGAGGATAAAAGGCTTAGAATAATTTTTAGAAATTATAGACAACATTAGAATTGTATTTTACGGCAAAACTGAATTGAATCGAATTAGACCGATTTAAGTGAACCAGACGCCAAACGGACTCTGATTGAGCTAAAACTTTGCAGGTAGACTAATTTTAATATTCTAAAAATTATGGAATTGGTTGGGAGTGAAAATGGATTCAGGAACATTTAATTTCACCAAAAGAGTGGAAAATGACCCGAAAATTTAAAATAGGACCAAACCGGCTCAACCACTTTGGTTGGGCCTAGTTGGGTCTAATTGGACCCATATAAAGACACCTAAAAATCTAGTAATCCCCTTGGATTCCTTTTTTTTCAGCCTTCTCTTCCTCTCTCTTTGGCCGAATTCTTCCTCCTCTCTTCTTTACCATTTTTCTTTCATTTTTCTTCATCTCACCTCAAGATCAAACCTCTCTAACATAATTCAGCTCATTTAGAATCCATTGGTGTTCTTAGAATTTTGTTTGGATGAGTATAAGTGGGTGAAATCTAGAATTGGAGTTTGGGTGTAAAATTGAGGTAAGAGATTTAAGAGTTTTAAAATTGGTTTTAAGGTTCCTAAAGGTAGATTAGGATGTGAATTAGATGTTTATCAAGTTTATTTGATGAAATGAAACTTTGTTTTGACTAAATCTTAATTTTTGTATTTGGACATAATTATGTCCAATAGGATAGGGAACCTCTAATCAAGCTAAGGGTAAGGAAAAGGAAAATTGAGGAGTATATTTCAAGGATCTAAGGTTTTTGATTGCAAATTCAAATTATTTCCATGGTAAAAGCATGGATTTGTGTTATATTTGTGAAGAAAGTATGTGATTTATGCATGTTTAATTGAAATTAACATGATATTCAGGCTTAAGGATGTAAAAATAATGATATGAATAATTAAAATAAAGAAATAAATTTTGTGTGAAAAATTCCTTCATTGGCCGAATAGTAATAATGTGAATTTCATGTGTTTTCATGATGTTTTATGTATAATTATGATGGATCTATGGTATTTGGCATGTGAATTAATGAATGGTATGTGTTAGAGCATGTGAAAATATCATGAGGCATGTGATGCATGTGTAGCCGAATGTATGCCATGTGTAAAGTCATGATTTTTATGTGTTTTCATGGAAATTGATGGTATGGTGATGTTATACATCATGAAATTGGCCTAATTATATGATAAAATTGATAAAAAAAAATTAATGTAAATAAATTGGTATATGGGCTGTATACATATATGCATGTATGCATGTGTACCATGATGAAATAATAAGTTTATATGACATGTGACGATGTAATGATGATAATCACATGTGAAATGATGAAATGGTATGAAAAAAGAATAAAATATTATGATGATATACCAAGAAAAATAAGTATATTATATTAATAACGTGAAAAATAAAATAATATTGCCCTATGTAGTGATCTATTAGTCAAGTCTAGTTCAGGATATTTTGGCATGCCATAGGGGCATAAGACCGCGGGTGTGAGTGTCACACCCCAACCTATACTATGGAGACTTCTATTCGGATTAGAGGAAGAAGAATCCAAGATAGATAGGAGTGTCACATCCCACTAGAGTAAACAAGTAAACATCACATAAATAGAGTGACATTTCCAGGATAATTAAAAACTTTGAAAGAAAGAAGAGTGATACATAAGTGTGTAAATATTTACATAGAGTAGAAATATTACATCAGAATCTTTATCTATTATTACATATACATATTACACAGATATACAAAAATTCCAAATCACAAAAGCTGAACAAGACACAAAACTTCTAGCTCCTATATGTGGCCGACTCTGCAGATGCGCAACTCGAACAGAAGCAAACCTGCCACCTGCACGGGGAAAAGAACCCGTGCTAAGCGATAACGCTTAGTGGGGAAAATACATAATAATATGGACGGCCATTCACAATGGTCGTTGAGGTATAACACACACAAATCTCATACACACATAGTTCTTACCGAGAAATATATATGTTTACATATAATAGCTGTGCATTCAAATGTTTCTTATCATATTCATATACTTACATGTGCGACACAAACCAAAACAACATCACCATACAAGATGTAAGTATATTCATGCATAACTACATATAACTTCACATGTGTGCACCTACCTATACATTACATGTCAGTATCAATACACTTATATGCCAATACTTGTATCGTTATACCAGTACATGTCCTCGTATGCATACATTTACCGAACACGTTAGGAAATCAAGCTTTTGAAAGTACATCATGCATAGATACATAATCACAATACAATCACACTTCCGTTGCGCAACATTAATCTTTAACATAAGCAACAATACGATATTGCATTTCAATCACGGTGTTCCAGAGAGCCAATAAATCTGCACTTATTAGTTCACATATCTATAATCATAACTGATTAGAACCGCATACTTATAAACACGATATAACAAATCATACACCTGCTGACTCACAATAGTGGATAACGAGTACTGAATGGTACCTTACGGTTACGAATCAAACACATAATATAATGTACCATACAGGTACAAGTCGGAAGGCAACATTTCATTGAACAGGACCTTAAACAAGATCCATACACATACACATAATAGGGGTTCGCGAGGAACCATTCGGGGACCTGATCAGGGTCCAAATCGTTCAAAGGGGCGCTGCAGCTACACATACATAGACTCTATTAGGCATGCGCCTAACTATCCACTAGACTGACTCTCGCAGGTCATGCATAATACAAATCATATTTCAAATCACATAATTTATATCATTGCACATAATCAGCAATAGATGAGACTTATGAATAAGGTCATAAAATCAATCATGTATCATACAATTTACACTTAAGCATAACATAACAATCTTAGAGAGATATCATAAGTATAGATATGCATAATACATTTAATTATATTAACATACTTAATAAAATAGTCAAAGAATAAACCTAAAGGCATCACAAGTTCGGAATTTAAACATTGGAATCACCAAAGAAAACTCATTCAACACAACACATCTATCGCGCTCGCGACAGAGACCATAGTCTCTTCGCTACGCGTGCGCGACGGACTTCGCGGTCGCGGGAAGGAGAGAAGGGCCCGGCTCTGTCGTGCTCGCGATGTTATCGCGATCGCGACAGAGGCAAGCATTGCTATCGCGGAGTCGCGACAAATCGCGTGCTCGCGGTAGTACAGGCCAACAATATGCTCTGTCGCGATCGCGACGGTTGTCGCGCCCGCGACAGAGAGCAGAAAAGCTATTGCTGTCGTGGGGTCGCGACAGCGTCGCGTGCTCTTGACGGCACAACATCAAAATCACCAGTCTCTGTCGCGGTCGCGACAGTGTCGCGATCGCGACAGAGTCATGATTCCGAACATCTGCAGAATTTTGCAAGATCTTTCCTTCCTCAAACTCACCCACAAACACACGAAACACATCCAAATGTCTCTTACCTCATCTCCAGCCAGTCACACATCATTGACAACATAAATCCAACATTCGTATCAAGTATTTCAATAAAACATGCCATTAACAATATCCATATACACAATCTATAATAACAACATTATTCGTCAATCATCTCAATCGCACCCACATTAAATGCATTCATACATATGGTGCATCATGCTAAGGTTACTCATGAGACCATCACATAATAGCACTCATCAATAAACAAACCTTCGTGGAGTTATATCTATTATTAATTACTAGGTAAATCACCAATCTCAATCATACTCATAAGTTTTTCCCTATGATAATTACTTATATAGCCAATTAATTACCCTAAACATGCATAATAACTGATGGGAAAGAAATGGGATTGATTCGGGTCAATCCTAGACTCAAAAATAGAGAAGAAAAGGCTCAAAATATGCTTTTCTGTCGCGAGGTCGCGACCCTTGTCGCGCTCGCGACAGTGGCTCGCCTCAGCAACCTTAACAGACTGCTTTTTACTACCAACTAGCGTCGTGAAAACCGACCTCTAAACCTCCTTTTTAGGAAAAGTGTTCCTCTTAAAAAATGTTCCCCTACGTCTTAAATTTTACATGGAACAAGTTTCAGGTCAATTGGACATTTATAACTCGAGATATAAACTCCACAACCTATACTGGTCAAACAACCCGACACAAAAAGAAACACTACGGTTTTATCCAAAATTCAGGGTCTTAGAGCAAGATTTAGTCCAAGGATATTTCTGAGACTTTTAAATTAATGGAATTCATGGTTCTAATGGTTCAAGAATCGCATGATTTGGAGTTCTAAAACTCACAATACAGCCTAATTACTGAAGAGAGGTCAAGTGCATTCCAACCCAGTTTCACCCAAAAACCTACTCACATGCACAATTGAGCGAATTAAACCAACACTCACTACCGTCATCATCTATCATCAACCACACAATCAAGAAACTTATATCATACATGAATATATACACAAAAATTCATATATACAAAATAAAATTTCCCAAACCTGGAAATCAAAGATCCAAAGTCACTTTCTAGCTTCTATCTACAATCTTTTCCTTGCCCTTGAGCTTCCTCTTGTTACCACCAACTTGCACAAACCAAAAACCCAGAAATTACTTTTAATCCAAAACCCTAACTCACACAAAATCAAAAGAAATAAAAAGAGGAGAAGGAGAACCCAACCGTAGGAACCCTAAAACCCCAACTTACCTTAACAATCTTACTTCCCAAGCTCCACTAAATCACTTCTAATTTATTCAAAACCAAGAGATTGAGCAAAGAAAGGGAAGAAAAGGAAAAGAAATGGAGAATAGGGAAAATGAGAGGGCAAAAACGTGGACTCACTCTCCCCATACACTTAGTCTTCTTTTCACACTAAATGCACACCTACCCAATTCCACTTGTCCACTTTCTATAGGTCCACCTATCATAATATTACAAGCCCACTTAGCACCATTTTATTGGCTCTCACTCATAAATATCTTGACTTCATATACCCACACACCATACACATACATACACACTAGATAGCCTCCTCGCTTTGACTTTCAATTCAAGTCACCATAAACATACACACACTAAATCACTACTCATAAAAATATCCTACATCTTTAGTTCCATACCCATAATCCACTTGATAATTATTTCTTTTATGCAAATATCTCCAAGGCACCATGCTCATAAACCACACAATAAAATCTCTTAACCCACAAACATCCTACTACCATACACTACAAGCACACCATAATAATTCCTTCACTTACTTTATTTAATTAATTTCTTAGCAAATAAATCCTTATTATCCATATTACTCATGCATAAATTACGGAAATACCCTTCACTTAACCGACTTAGCTTGCCGATTTCGACTAGGCCCGATTTGGGGTGTTACAAATCTACCATCCTTAAAAGAATTTCGTCCTCGAAATTCACTTATATCCGAGTGTCTGAATTTCAAAATCTTTATTACTAACATTCACACACTAACATTATACTATCCAAGTCATTTTTACTAGTATCAGGTCATATAGTAGAAATCCTTCTCACTAAATAAACATCTCCATAATTTGAGTTACAGATCGTTTGCATTCTATCACTACCATGTCAATCTTTTCACTTAACTCCTTCCTCATAACACTTCTCGTCTTTTGAATACAGAATCATTCACACATTCACTATACTCTTTCCTTGATCAAAATGACTATAACATTCCCTCCTAGATTACTAGTATCACTAGTCACAATTTGGTTTTCACTTTTAAACCATCACATCAATCTTACAGTACCTATTATTTAATCATCTTATACAGAAGTCGGCAATTCTATCCACTTACTTGCTTATACTTATAACTACTACTCTTGTTCCTAATAGCAAATAGTACATGTACACCCTGTCAGCTTTCTCTCAATCAAAACACATATACAAATGTTTTTCATGTATGATCAAAAGGGATGATGATGCAATGAAAATGAGATGGCTCATGTATGCAGAGTGATGCTAAGGAAATGCAAGTAATGCTGTAATGATGCATTTAGTCCCATCCCCATGATTTAATATGCTTTTATTCAAATACTTTTCTGGAGATAGCTGACAGGTATATAGAGTACTACCAAAACCTTATGGAATCCAAATACCCTTCTATCTCAGATTACTAAAACAACTTTACTCGAACACCTCAAAACAAAACTTACCAGAAGGTTCTACAGGCTCTGTCACTACACTACGGTGCTCAACAAGCCTTGTTGGCCCACGAGTGGTTCTAAGCAATTCCTCCATATCCTTCCTAGCTTGCCTAGCTAGATTCTCCCTTGACTTCGGACAATTGGCAAGCTGATGGGCTTTGCTGCCACATCGGAAGCAAGCTCCAGTGAGCTTCCGACAAGGACCCCAATGTTGCTTTTGACAGAATTGGCATACCGGAATTTCTCGAATCTTTTTACCCGCTGGTACCTCTTTACTCGACATTTTTCTCTTCTGAAATCCCTTCCAAGCAAAATCTTAAGGAACATGAGGGGTAGTCAACCTATCCAAAATACGAACTAATCCTCGCACTAGTGCCCTATCATCGGAAACAGAACCAGAATCTCTAGCCAGATGATGCTCGGAAACACTCTGATCAACACTAACTGGGTTCACACTATCTGTCGTCTCGCCCCCCCTTCTCACTAGGGTCGGACTCCATCTAACACAACACACACAGGACAAGACACATCTGCATTAGGCCACGACACAAAACTGACTCTCAAATAAAGACTCGACACATAATAAGTAACATACAAAGACTCGATACTCAAACAAATAAAACAACCAGAATCGTCAAACCGCACTCTGATACCACCTAATGTCACACCCCAACCTATACTATGGAGACTTCTATTCAGATTAGAAGAAGAAGAATCCAAGATAGATAGGAGTGTCATATCCCACTAGAGTAAACAAGTAAACATCACATAAATAGAGTGATATTTCCAGGATAATTAAAAACTTTGAAAGAAAGAAGAGTGATACATAAGTGTGTAAATCTTTACATAGAGTAGAAATATTACATCAGAATCTTAATCTATTATTACATATACATATTACACAGATATACAAAAATTCCAAATTACAAAAGCTGAACAAGATACAAAACTTCTAGCTCCTATATGTGGCCGACTCTGCAGATGCGCAACTCGAACAGAAGCAAACCTGCCACCTGCACAGGGAAAAGAACCCGTGCTAAGCGATAACGCTTAGTGGGGAAAATACATAATAATATGGACGGCCATTCACAATGGTCGTCGAGGTATAACACACACAAATCTCATACACACATAGTTATTACCGAGAAATATATATGTTTACATATAATAGCTGTGCATTCAAATGTTTCTTATCATATTCATATACTTACATGTGCGACACAAACCAAAACAACATCACTATACAAGATGTAAGTATATTCATGCATAACTACATATAACTTCACATGTGTGCACCTACCTATACATTACATGTCAGTATCAATACACTTATATGCCAATACTTGTATCGTTATACCAGTACATGTCCTCACATGCATACATTTACCGAACACGTTAGGAAATCAAGCTTTTGAAAGTACATCATGCATAGATACATAATCACAATACAATCACACTTCCGTTGCGCAACATTAATCTTTAACATAAGCAACAATACAATATTGCATTTCAATCACGGTGTTCCAGAGAGCCAATAAATCTGCACTTATTAGTTCACATATCTATAATCATAACTGATTAGAACCGCATACTTATAAACACGATATAACAAATCATACACCTGCTGACTCACAATAGTGGATAACGAGTACTGAATGGTACCTTACGGGTACGAATCGAACACATAATATAATGTACCATACAGGTACAAGTCGGAAGGCAACATTTCATTGAACAGGACCTTAAACAAGATCCATACACATACACATAATAGGGGTTCGCGAGGAACCATTCGGGGACCTGATCAGGGTCCAAATCGTTCAAAGGGGCGCTGCAGCTACACATACATAGACTCTATTAGGCATGCGCCTAACTATCCACTAGACTGACTCTCGCAGGTCATGCATAATACAAATCATATTTCAAATCACATAATTTATATCATTGCACATAATCAGCAATAGATGAGACATATGAATAAGGTCATAAAATCAATCATGTATCATACAATTTACACTTAAGCATAACATAACAATCTTAGAGAGATATCATAAGTATAGATATGCATAATACATTTAATTATATTAACATACTTAATAAAATAGTCAAAGAATAAACCTAAAGGCATCACAAGTTCGGAATTTAAACATTGGAATCACCAAAGAAAACTCATTCAACACAACACATCTGTCGCGCTCGCGACAGAGACCATAGTCTCTTCGCTGCGCGCGCGCGACGGACTTCGCGGTTGCGGGAAGGAGAGAAGGGCCCGGCTCTGTCGCGCTCGCGATGTTATCGTGATCGCGACAGAGGCAAGCATTGCTATCGCGGGGTCGCGACAAATCGCGTGCTCGCGGTAGTACAGGCCAACAATATGCTCTGTCGCAATCACGACGGTTGTCGCGCCCGCGACAGAGAGCAGACATGCTATTGCTGTCACGGGGTCGCGACAGCGTCGCGTGCTCGCGACGGCACAGCATCAAAATCACCGGTCTCTATCGCGCTCGCGACAGTGTCGCGATCGCGACAGTGTCGCAATCGCGACAGAGTCATGATTCCGAAAATCTGCAGAATTTTGCAAGATCTTTCCTTCCTCAAACTCACCCACAAACACACGAAACACATCCAAAGGTCTCTTACCTCATCTCCAGCCAGTCACACATCATTGACAACATAAATCCAACATTCGTATCAAGTATTAAATAAAATATGCCATTAACAATATCCATATACACAATCTATAATAACAACATTATTCGTCAATCATCTCAATCGCACCCACATTAAATGCATTCATACATATGGTACATCATGCTAAGGTTACTCATGAGACCATCACATAATAGCACTCATCAATAAATAAACCTTCGTGGAGTTATATCTATTATTAATTACTAGGTAAATCACCAATCTCAATCATACTCATAAGTTTTTCCCTACGATAATTACTTATATGGCCAATTAATTACCCTAAACATGCATAATAACTGATGGGAAAGATACGGGATTGATTCGGGTCAATCCTAGACTCAAAAATAGAGAAGAAAAGGCTCAAAATATGCTTTTCTGTCGCGAGGTCGCGACCCTTGTCCGCTCGCGACAGTGGCTCGCCTGAGCAACCTTAACAGACTACTTTTTACTACCAACTAGTGTCATGAAAACCGACCTTAAACCTCATTTTTAGGAAACGTGTTCTTCTTAACAAATGTTCCCCTACGTCTTAAATTTCAAATGGAACAAGTTTCAGGTCAATTGGACATTTAGAACTCGAGATATGAACTCCACAACCTATACTGGTCAAACAACCCGACACAAAAAGAAACACTACGGATTTATCCAAAATTCAGGGTCTTAGAGCAAGATTTAGTCCAAGGATATTTCTGAGACTTTTAAAGTAATGGAATTCATGGTTCTAATGGTTTAATAATAGCATGATTTGGAGTTCTAAAACTCACAATACAGCCTAATTACTGAAGAGAGGTCAAGTGCATTCCAACCCAGTTTCACCCAAAAACCTACTCACATGCACAATTGAGCAAATTAAACCAACACTCACTACCATCATCATCTATCATCAACCACACAATCAAGAAACTTATATCATACATGAATATATACACAAAAATTCATATATACAAAATAAAATTTCCCAAACCTGGAAATCAAAGATCCAAAGTCACTTTCTAGCTTCTATCTACAATATTTTCCTTGCCCTTGAGCTTCCTCTTGTTACCACCAACTTGCACAAACCAAAAACCCAGAAATTACTTTTAATCCAAAACCCTAACTCACACAAAATCAAAAGAAATAAAAAGAGGAGAAGGAGAACCCAACCGTAGGAACCCTAAAACCCCAACTTACCTTAACAATCTTACTTCCCAAGCTCCACTAAATCACTTCTAATTTATTCAAAACCAAGAGATTGAGCAAAGAAAGGGAAGAAAAGGAAAAGAAATGGAGAATAGGGAAAATGAGAGGGCAAAAATGTGGACTCACTCTCCCCATACACTTAGTCTTCTTTTCACACTAAATGCACACCTACCCAATTCCACTTGTCCACTTTCTATAGGTCCACCTATCATAATATTACAAGCCCACTTAGCACCATTTTATTGGCTCTCACTCATAAATATCTTGACTTCATATACCCACACACCATACACATACATACACACTAGATAGCCTCCTCACTTTGACTTTCAATTCAAGTCACCATAAACATACACACACCAAATCACTACTCATAAAAATATCCTACATCTTTAGTTCCATACCCATAATCCACTTGATAATTATTTCTTTTATGCAAATATCTCCAAGGCACCATGCTCATAAACCACACAATAAAATCTCTTAACCCACAAACATCCTACTACCATACACTACAAGCACACCATAATAATTCCTTCACTTACTTTATTTAATTAATTTCTTAGCAAATAAATCCTTATTATCCATATTACTCATGCATAAATTACGGAAATACCCTTCACTTAACCGACTTAGCTTGCCGATTCCGACTAGGCCCGATTTGGGGTGTTACAGTGAGCATGGCGTCTCACTTTTTAGTAGGCCAATGATGGTCCTACCTCTTTGTATCTGAATTGTACTGTTCTGTATTAAAAGACAGTGGTGGTCCCATAGGACTCCGTTGGTATTTCTGTGAACTTCTGGAGTTCACGTCTCGTTTATCCTGTATATAGAGTCTGCCAGTGTGTTGTAGAGCATAATTGTAAAAATGAGATTAAAATAGTTAAAATGTGATTAAAATAATATTTATGTGGAAAAAGGACATAAATATTATTATATAAAAAGTTGAGGACAAAATGCTAATTTTGTGCATATGTGTGTTAAAAATAATTAATAAAAATGTAAATATATGGTTAAATATGAAAATTGGCCACTTTATAGGGGTAAAAATGTAATTTGGCACGAAAATGGTAATTAGATGGTAAAATTGTAATTTGGCATCTAAATTAATGGTAAAATTGTAATATTAGTGAAAATAATTAAATTAGTGGCATAATGGTAATATTAGTGAAATTAAAATGAACTAATGGCATAAATGTAATTTTGGTGAAGTACAATTGAACTAATGGCATTTTTGTCATTTTGAAAAAGTTTAAGGGTATAAATGAATTATTGACATAAGTTATGGGTAAAATGGTAATAAGATTATTTATGTGAATTAATTGTGTAATTGCCCCAATTATGTAATTTAAAATAATTACATGTAATATTGCATGCCTAGTTGGGATTTAAATTAAATATGTTTATTTATGAATATTAAATGTTTATTTATGAATATTAAATGATAGTATTTGTGAATATTATTATGCATGAAAAATTAAATTAAGTGGAAATTTATGAAATTGCAATCACTACTGAGCATATTTAATGCTCAGCACGTAGTTTTATTTGACTGTGTGTAGGTACTCCGTAAGATTTTAGGATCAGAGCATACCTCACACTTTGGAAGTGGTATGGAAGAAATTATTTAGAATATTAAGTATATTAAGATTTTGACATGTATATGTCTTATAATATTGTTTTTGGGTTTTGGACTGTAATAGATTATTATAACTGTCTCTAGTATATTTCTCTGGGCATGCCTAATAATTAGTACAAATTAAGTTAATACTATTGGTAAAGTAAAATATAGATTTTTAAGTTAAAAGAAAATTGATCAGATAAATAGTAACTTAGACAGTTATAGGTCAATTGGCATAGGTAATAGTGAATTAAAGTAGAAATATTAAGTTTAATAATTAATTAGTAAGTATTAATAGACTTAAGTAAATTGTCTTTGCCATATGGCACTATTCACATAGTATTATACATACCGCACTATTCATGCATACGGTACTATTCATGTATACGGTACTATTCATGTATACCGTACAAAAAAAATTACCGGTTTTCATTAATAGTCTATTTAATAACCTGATTAGTTCAATTAGTTAACCGAATTAAAATGAACAGTAATTTAATCGAATAGTAAAGTATCAGAGTGTATGTTAGTTTAGTGCAGTGGCACCCGGTATCCGTATCACATACGGGTATAGGGCCCTACACTTTTCCTCCTAAAGCCATTTATTCTTGCCTTCTTCCTCTTCTTCTTGTTTCATCTTTATCCATCTTCCTTTGGTTAAATTTCGGTGGAAATTGATCAACTCAAGAGTTAATTGGTAAGTTTTTATTGGTTTTGTTGGGTTTTCTTCTTCTCCTTCATCTTTTCCTTTGATTTTTTTAGAGTGTGGGTTTGAGTTATGGTTTTTGTGTGTTGTGTGATTTCGGGTGTTTTGATCAGAGGTGCCTCCTAGAGAGCCTAAGGGTAAGGAGAAAGCAAGTGGAAGTGGAGCCATTGTTTAGGAGCAAAGGATTTGAAGGTTCGGGATGTTTATGACTTTCGGCATTTAATTGATTATTTGCATTTGGTTTGATTTCTAGAAATTTATATGGTTAATGATGTTTACGTTGGTCTAAATGTTATGGGTTTTGCTCGATTTGAGTTGAGATTGCCTTGTCATTGAATTCTTGAATCAAATTGTGAGTTGGATGAGTTTATGCAGCAAATTTCTGGTTTTGTTCAATTAGAGATTTTGATTGTCTTTATTGCATGATTTAATTGTAATAATTGGTATAAAGTTTGATTTTGTGTCGTGTATGATGCTTTGAAAGTTTGATTTGAGTTGTGTTGAGGTTCGGATTGATTTGGAGGTTTGGGTGTGGTTTTGGAAGAGAAGGATTTCTACAGATTTGGCAGATCTGGAAAATGTGACTCTGTCACGAGCGCGACAGAGCTCGGTGATTTCCAGCATCTCGCGGCAACTAGTTCAGTTCTACCAAGCTTCAGCATCACGCGTGCTGTCGCGAGCCCGACAGAGCGCGTAATGCCGAGCTGTTACTGGGCAGCGCTGTTGCGAGCGCACGTGCGAGTGCGCGATCACGATAGTGTCTGTGTGCGTGTTCTGTCGCGAGCATGACAGAAGCCGATCTACTTCTTTTCGCACGAGCACGAGGCCTGTCGCGAGTGCTATGCTCAGGGAGCTTTGTCCCTGTCACGAGCGTGACGATTTCTACTTTTAAAATGGGATTTCTTTTATGCTTTTGACATTTATATTTCGAACTTGCAATGCTTTTAGACTTATGCATGGATGATTTTATGAACAATATGAAGATGAATTGATGATTTATGCATGGACTGCAAGAGTCAAATTAGTGGATATTAGGCATGCCTAATAGAGTTCAGTAGCTTCAGATCAGGTCCCCGTTTGGGTACTCGCGATCCTCAATGTGTTCGGATCTTGTTTAAGATCCCCCAATGTGAAAATGTTTCGAATGAGAAAATAATGATGTTGCTTTTCGATTGTACCCTCGGGTACCCCTAATGTGTTCACTCGTTATCCGCTATTGTGAGTCAGCAGGCGTTTCATAGTTTGTTTTGTTATGACTATATGCATGTGAGATCTGTAACACCCCAACTCATACGTGGGCGAATCCATCCGCAATGGAGTAGAATGCCGTACGAGTAGGTGTGTTACCGAACAGAAACGATACGAAGCGTATATAATTATGAAAGAATTAAAAACTTTTGAGGAGTAAAAATCGGAACATACATATTTATAACCGCGCATATTTTTAAACGAAAACATACACATCTACAATTTTACAATTATACAATAGGAGTCTGAAATATTACATCGTTCTCTTTACATATTATTACTTATACATATAACACAGATATACAAAAAGATTCTAAATCACAAAAGCTGAACAAGATACAAAACTTCTAGCTTTTATGTGGCCGACTCTGCAGATGCGCGACTCGAACAAAAGAAAACCTGCCACCTGCACGGGGAAAAGAGCCCGTGCTAAGCGATAACGCTTAGTGGGGAGAATAAACGAAAATAATAATATGGACGGCCATTCACAATGGTCGTCGAGGCAAAATACATTCAAATGGCAATTGCGGATATTCAAAATACATATTTAAACAGACTTGCATAATAAAGGCATTCATTCGGGAGCTCACACACATCCTCATATATACATATCAAGAATGGACCAAAACAGTCATAACACAAAACACGACACCAGTGTTATCATGCTGAACCACATACCCAAGAAAATCATCCAAAACACCACACTTCTGCTGCACAACTCTAATACATAGCATATTATGCTGTAAACACTCCCATAACGAAGACTGAAGGCATAATCACATCACTTCACATTCATATCAAAACCATGCTTAACTCATATACATAAATACATCGATCGAATCATTTCAAAGCATTCAGAAACTAATAACAAATCACATGTCAAATACGGATAATCGTGTTAACTGAAAGGTCATGTTTACTAAATACAGATTTTCCTTCTGAAGCCCGTGGTCATATTCATATACACATAAACTGATTCTTGCTCATTCAGATATCACATTCTGATGACTATTTCAAAACAGAGTAAAACAAACCATCAAAATACCTGCGGACTCATAATAGTGGATAACGAGTACGGAGGGAAAGACCTCATGAGGAAACACATAGCCCGATCTCTGACCGGGTAACCCTCAGAGGGAACACATAATATAATGTACCATACAGGTACAAGTCGAAAAGCAACATCATCTTTTTCCACATTCCAAAAACATTTCGTATCAAAGGGTTCGCAAGGAACCAGTCGTGGGACCTGATCAGGGTCCAAATCGTTCAAAGGGCGCTGCAGCTACAAAGACTCTATTAGGCATGCCTAACTATCCACTAGACTGACTCTCGCAGGTCATGCATCATTTAAATCAGGTATCACATCAGACAATATATATAATATCATCATACCCCATACTATTCATATTATAAAGCGTGTAGTACAACTCAACCAATGCATTTTAACACATCCAAGATTCTACAATATATCAGAATTAAAGATAGAATTATAATATGCCAATAGTTCACAACGCATAATCCTAATCAGGAAATTATACAATATACATCTAAGCACAGCATGTTATCCTAAGAGCAGTGTCTGACTAAAGATAAACATGACATATTTTATATTTCAATATAACCTATTCAGGAGTAACCAATTATGAACTTAACTTTTATAATTTCTTCATTTTCTAAACACGGCATGTAATGCAGATCACCATCATCATTAAATATTATATCCATAACCCAAGAACATTCAACCAAGAATAACATGAAATTTTACCCATGATATTAATTATTCAAAGATTAATTGTATATCAAAATACAGCATGCGTTATACGTTACATTACTTAGTATTCATAAACCAAATTACACCACTTCAATCAGATATTAGATTACCAGGAATTCCTCTTACTACTCATATCATAAGCAAGTGTGAACATATTATCATTTCATTACTCTCACTTTAGAAAATAATCCAAGTTATGTTTCAAATTATAACATATAATTTATTAAGCATAATCCGTATAATAATAGGCATATAACCAAGTTCACATTGCATACGGGAAAGAAAAACCATGACAAAAACATTTAAAATTCATTTTCTGAACACAGAGCACAGAAGAGAAAAATAGGGCAAAATGGAGGTTCTGTTGCGATTGCGACTTTGTCGCGCTCGCGACAGAACGCGCGAGACACGGGTCCTGAGCAACCTTCACGCGACGTGAAGGTTGCTCACGACGTGTGAGCACTGCCCAAGATGCTCACGTCGCGTGAGCTTTGCTCACGCCACGTGAGCTTTGCTCACGTCGTGAGCAATTCTCACATTGCATGAGCTTTGCTCACGTCACGTGAGCTTTGCTCACGCCGTGAGTACTTCTCCTGTTGCGTGAGCTTTGCTCACGCCGTGAGCCTTGCTCACGTCACGTGAGTTAAGCTCACGCCGTGAGCCTTGCTCACTTCTCTTCACAGTTCACGATCTGTGAACTTGCCCTCAACACGCGAGAGCTGGATTTCACGTCTCTGCCGTACTCGCGACATTGTCGCGCTCGCGACAGCGTCGTGATCTTCAGTTCTCAGCAAAAACACAGGGAAAATCCACACATCCAAATCAAAACCATTTTCACTCAAACCAAACTTGAATCCAATCTTACCTCAAAATAGAACTTCCCAAACATCTTAACCAATATAAAGCACAAGGTTTCAACAATTACTTCCAATCATATAATCTATTCACGTATTGAAACCTCAAAATGTAGAAAATCACAAACTTGACAGTACATTCAACCAATTCTCACAATCCGTTTATTAATTCTATAATCATGCATATCCTTTCATCACAATTAAAAACCCATACAATAAACATTCATTCCAACCTAATACTCATCATCTATTTTCCAGAATTTAAACAAATCAAAGCATACATGCATATTAATTGAAAAGCTTGGATAAACTAACTCAAATAGCTCCCAAACCTCATTGAAGCAAAAACCATTCTTCTTCAAGCTTGCTCCTCAAACCTCTTCTTGCCCTTATACTTGCTCTTGTTAGCCAAAGCTTACACAAATCAAAAACCCAAGAATTACTCTTAACCCAAAAACCCTAACTCAAACAAAACACAGAGAAGAAGGGGAACATAATCTCTCTTAGGAAACCCTAGTACCCAAAATCATACACATACCTCCATAAAAGACTTCTTAAGCTCCACCGAGACATCAACCCATGCCTAGCCACCGAGAAGAACACGATCCAAGGAAAAGAAAAGAAAGAAGGAGGAGGAGAAGAGCAAAACGTAATCTGCCTTCTCACTCCCTCTCTCTTTCCTTAATCTTATCTCCTCCTAATTACTTCTTATCCCAAATCCACTTGCCCACTTCCCATTGGTCCAAGTAATTCACTTTGACTCTCAACTCAAGTCACCATACACATGCACACACTAAATCACTTCTCATAGAAATATCCTACCTCTTAAGTTCCATACCCATAATGCACTTGATAATTATTTCTTAAAACTCATTTACATCCTACTTCCATATACTTCAATCACACTCTAGCATTTCCTTATAAAACACTTGTCATCATCCTACAAACCCAAGTGTCACAATCTTATCCAATCACTTCCTACATACCATACACATGTTCCACTAGATAATTCATTCACTAAACTTATTTAGTTAATTTCTTAGCAATTAAATCCTTATTATCCATATTACTCATGTATAAATTACCAAAATACCCTTCACTCAACCAACTTAGCTGCCGATTCCGACTAGGCCCATTTTGGGGTGTGACAAGATCAATTAATATATGAATTGATTATGAGCTCTTGAATACAGTTGAATGTGATTAAGCTATGATTAAGATATATGGGATTATAAGCATGTGCCATATTGTGTGTGTTTTATTTTGACGACCACTGTGAATGGCTGTTCATATTATTTGTGTGTTTTCTCCACTAAGCGTTATCGCTTAGCACGGGTGTTTCATTCATGCAGGTGCGGAAGGTTTTGAGCTTTTGGGAGAGTCTCCTTAGGTCCAGCTAACACAGAAGGATTGAAGTGTTAGGACTTAGTTTGGTACTTAAGATTCTTTTTGTAATATTTTGGGCTCTCATTGTATTTATTCTTTTGTATTGTTTTATGTATTCTGGGAGATGAATTTTTGTAATATCAGTTTTTATATAGAATATTATTGTATTGAACCTTTGGATATCAATGAATGATCTTTCAGTTCTCAAGTTTTAATTTTCGCTATTTTCTGTATATTGTGTAAATGTATATTGTTCTGCTTTGTTTGGTAACACCCTTGTCAATACGGGTTCTCACTCCCTTTGAGGATGAGTTCTACTATGTATAGGTAGGGGATGTTACAGTTAGTGTTTCACTCTTTCCTTAAATATGCCATTGCATACCATAATCTTGTAATTAGTAAAAATCTCCACTACTAGTATAAAATAATGCACAAAATCAAAGGGTCTTATAAAGGGTTGTAACTTGGCTTAGATAAAGGTAAGATAGTTTTGGCTAATAGCTCATTTATGTGGAAAAAGTTAAGCAATTGCCCAAAACACATAAGACTTACAAGAAAAAATACAACTTATGCCTAACTTTAACTTCAAATCCCCTTTCCATGACCACTTCTTCCACTAGTGCTTGTACGCTTATTTGAATATTGAAAGATTTGGTCTTTTCTTTTTTAATTATTGGGTGCATTTTATGCTCCATCCCACTTGTTTGTTTTTTCTTCTTTTGTTATTTTCTTCTTTTTTCAAGCAATTCTAGTGGATTTTAAAGTTCAAGGAACTTCGGCTAAGATTAGACTTACAACTTACGAGAAATTACAATTTGCGTAAAATTTAGTCTTATATGCTAAGGCACTGCTTCATTTCCCACATCAAGGTTCCAAAAGAAAAGTTTAAGCCTAAAAATATAGCCTACAAATGTAGGTACATTACACAAAAAAATGTTGAAAAGCTCAAAATGGCTACCTAAAGTCAAAAAGGCTAGTAATTTAAGCAACCTAAAACAGGTTATTCTAAATGCCCTTATCACTTTTCATGCATTTTTCATACTAAATGTAATCTCAAAATTTACCAAAAACAAGTTCTAGAGGATATGGCATATCAAGGCTCTCATACAAAGAAAAATTTCAATGTAAAAGGCTTCAAAAGCTCACTATAGCTATAGGTTAAACTACCCTAAGCAATTATTTGCCAAAATAATCCTATTTACATGTGAAAAGATAAACAATTTAAAAAGAACCTACACTAAAGTGCTTTGCTAAGTCATGATCCTCACTATGCACATTAAATTGTCAAAATAAAATAAACCATGATATTCCTTAAGAATTTGGCTAACTACACCAATTAGTAAAAACTCAAGCTGTAGCATGTATATGTTTCCAAATATGCATCAAACACAAAAGCTGCAAAATTATGCAAACTCACAAAACAACCTACAACACATTCACTAATAATATATGCATGCAAAAATAATACCTAATACTAGTATCTCATGCATATCCACAAACTAGACTAAACACATAACAAATCACACAATATAACATGTCTTCCCCCACACTCAAAGGACACAATGTCCTCATTGTGTAAGAAAAACAAGCACAAACTTATGCGAAATAGAAAAACAAAATAATCAAAACACAAAACACAAAATAAACAAAATAAAAATAAAAAGTAAAAAGTAAAAAGATAAGGAGAAAACTAATCTCAAACAATTCCATTAGGGGAACTTGGTGGAAAAGGTGAAAATTCCACATTTTGCTTTCGAAAGAAGGACAGCAACTTGCGACTGAGGCTCTTTTGGTTCTTATGCATCTCATGCATGGAAGCTTCCAGGGAATCCATTATTGCAGCCATGCTTTGGTTGGCTGCCTCCATACCATCCAAACAATTTAAAACTTGTCGCCACCCTGCTACATTATTGTCTTCCGCATGCACTGAATCTGATGCCCCCGCTTCATCAGCTTCTTCATCATCACATTCTTCTTCAGTAGCAGCAATTGTAGAGGTCGAAGGACCTTTACCCTTGTCCAAACTTTGGCCTGCACCCTTACTCATCAGAGTAAATTGGATAAGGACAATCATACTTGAGCCTGAGAGAAAGCAAATATGGGTCTTGTGAACTAGATTGTCTCGTTGCCTTCTTCCCTTTGTCTTTTTGTGCCAACGTCTTAGTACGCACCATCTTCAAATACCAGCAAAATGACTAAAACATCAAACAAGTAGGAACAATAACAAAAAATAACAAGAAAAACCCTAGAACAATGAATGAGAAATCAAAAAGAAAGAAAGATATAGAGAGAAAACGTGACGAAGATGGAGAGAAAACTGAAAATAAGATTGGGCACTTGAAATTAGGGCAGGCAAATAGGGTCTAACGGTTAAAATTCCAAAAACATTTGTGAAATCCCGCGTTCTGTGGCGCTCGCGACAGAACAAAAGTTCTTTTGAAGAAAATACTCAATAGTTAAACAAAATTACTAAACTTACTTACTAATATATCCTGTAGAAAAAAAAAATAACTTTGTTAGCATACAAAAACAGCTCAAAAATAACACAATAACTACAAAAATAAAAAGAATGTGTAAATAACCTTTAACCTAATCTTAGAGAGATATTTGAAACCTCTCTACCATAAAAAGTTCCATCTAAATATATCTTACACCTTTGACCAGTGGCCTTAAACACTTCTCCTTTATCATTTTTTAGTTCCAAATAACCATGGTCAAATATTTGTTTTACCTCAAAAGGTCCACTCCACCTAGACCTCAATTTTCCAGGAAACAATTTTAATCTTGAATTAAAAAAGAACTTTGTCTCCAACCTTGAAACTTTTATATCTTTTGTGAGCATCATGCCACTTTTTTGCTCTTTTCTTGTAAATTCTTGCATTTTCATAAGACATGAGACGTAATTCATCTAGCTCATTTAATTGTAAACATCTTTTCACACTAGCATCTTTAATGTCATAATTCAATGCCCTAATGGCCCAATAAGCTCTATGCTCTAACTCAACAGGCAAATGACATGCTTTATAATACACTAACCTATATGGTGACATCTTAATAGGTGTTTTGAATGCAATGCGATATGCCCAAAGTGCATCATCTAATTTGGTTGCCCAATCTTTCCTAGAGCTTGAAACTGTTTTTTAAAGTATCCACTTAAGCTCTCTATTGGAAACCTCTACTTGACCACTTATTTGTGGATGATAAGGAGTAGCTACCCTATGATGAACACCATATTTGTGCAATAAGGAAGCAAAGGATTGATTAATGAAATGCGTACCTCTGTCACTTATTATGGCTTTTGGCACACCAAACCTTGAAAAGAGTTTCTTTAAAAACTTTATCACCACCTAAGAATCATTGGTTGGCATTGCTTTAGCTTCAACCCATTTTGAGACATAGTCCACCCCAACCAATATATAGCTTTGCCCAAAAGATGTAGAAAAAGGACCCTGTAAGCACTGTGTCCTGGAACAGTCCGGATCAGAGGTTACCCTATGAAGAAATCAATGTTCGAGGCCTGTACAGGAGGCTGAAGTTGGAGGTTTTAGTCCCGCGTTCCGTGAGAAATGAGGTTTTTCTACACTTCAGGGGCAGAGGGGGGGAAAACGGGAGTTTTCTGAGTCAAAAGGTTTTTTTTGTCCTCCACAGACGGCCAGCCCGTCTGTGGAAGTAGCCCGTCGCTTTGAGTCACCGACGGCTTGGGGGATTTTCCGACGCCCGTCGGAAAGTCACCGCCCCTGTCAGGAGCCGCCTGGTTTCCCGGGGCACGCAACCGTTCCGACGCCCGTCGGTGAAGGTGGCAGGGCCGTCGGAAGTGTCCTTGTGTCAGTAGGATTCTTCCGACGCCCGCCCCTACGCACCGACGCCCGTCGGTCGTGTCTGGCTATATAAGGTCCGGATTTCCACTTCAAAAGGGTTGGAAAATTTTTCAGAAGGGGAAACTCTGCCAAAATTCAAGCACGTTTTCTCTCTCTTCCAAACACACCCATTTCCCTAAAGAATTTTACTTAATCAAGGATCAAATCGATCAAAGGAACTAAAAACTAATTAGTTTTCTTTAGATTTGGATTCCTAAATCGACTTTCTGAAAGATCGGAGGTGAAATAGCTCATTTTCTCTCTCTAATCTTTCATTCTTTTACTTTCTCGTGGAACGCGCGGGGATCTAACCGACATCAAAATTCTACCCAAGGCAACTATCTGAGGGTAAATATTCCGGACTCTCTCTTTACTTTCACCTCATATTTAATTATTTGTCATTTATTTATTCATTTTGTGTAAGTTTTGAATACCTATCATTACTTTTCTTCATTTTGACTCCCTCATCTCCTTCTTGGATAAAACTTGTTTTTTTGATCTCAAAAGGCCCTTTTCTCCTTTCTGTTTTCCGGAGACAGAGGTGACCGACGGGTCAACTTTATGACCGACGCCCGTCGGTCACCCACCTACAGACACCCCTTCTTGAGTGACAAACGGGCGTGTTGAATAACCAAACCGACGCCCGTCGGTCAACCAGGAACAGGCCGTCGGTGGGTTCTGCCTCCATGGTTTTGATCATTTTTCACCTCTATTCAGTCTTTTCGATTTCTCATGTGTTAATTTCATGAATGTTAACATCTCTTAATTCTTTGTGAGTGTATATTGGTCCTCTTGGATAATTTCGAGCGTGAGTGGCTGCCTACCATGCATGGTGGATTTCGTCCGGTTTAGTTTTCTTAAACCTCTTAATTTATCTTCTCTTGCTTTTTCATTCATTGATTATTTTATGTATATGAATAAGCTCTTTTTATTCAGTTAAATGCAAAGATGGATCAACAATTTGTACTTAAATAAAAGTGAGTTTTGTATAAAAATGCGAAAGGGTCCAACGCCCTATTTTCATCCAATAAAGATCATCACATATAAATTATCCCATTTTTGATAATGATGCATGCGAGGACCAAAGTCCTCAAGAATAAGCAATGCCCCGATTTATGTATGCCTCGCACATTTACAAGAGGGAGTTGTATTCCGCTCCTTGTATTATTGTAACTTATTGCTTTATTATCTACTTGATCATTTACGGCTTTTCAAATATGAATGAATGCGCCTTCGATCAATTGCATCGTGTGGAGAGAGAGCGAATTAATGATATTAAAATTTGATCATAAACTAATTGAGGTAGAAATAGATGAGAAATCCCGGACCCAGCTCTGGTCTTTGGGCTCGAGAGGTTAGAGGTTATCCTTCAAGATACTTCTTGAGTCACGAGACTTTAGCGCTAATCCTAGGCCTCATGGCTCAACATGGATAAAAAGCGCAGTCTTAGGCTCTCCGAGGCGAGAGAAACTTTCCCAATGTTCTATTGGGTGGCGACTCCATGAAACCTCCGTGTTGCTCAACATAGACGCACTTGCGATTTATCGCAAGCTGCCAACGGACCCGCAAATGCCCCGGTCGCCCACGTGCGGGCGGTCGAACGGGCGGCGCATCGGGATCCGGCGCGCGTCACAGTGGCGACTCCACTGGGGACGTTTATGGTTCGAGATTTTGATTTGAAAATACCTCTTTTAACATTTGTGATTAAAATTTAATTCATGAATTCACTTTCTCTCAAATTTGCATTTGCATATCATTAGAGCCTTAGAATACGCTAGTTTGGTCCCTCTTTTAGCCCCGGTGCGTTCCCGAAGCACCTCCTCATTTTCACTCAATTTGGGGAAGTGTTAAGGATAATCACCAGCCCAAGCCACGTACCTTAATGGTATATCAAAATGGTGACCCGATCGGTCGTTATGCTCGTGATGAGCTAGACCCGTCGGCAGGGATCATGCTTGGGTAGCCTTAAAGTAACATCTCCCTTGTCCAAAGCTCATATAATGGCCATAGCTACTTTCCACAGGTGATATGAACCTTAAATCTCATGCTTGCTGTATGGATCCTTATGTATTGGACGAATCCAAATATCTCACTTGGTAACCTAGCCAAAGGCTATCATGCCCCGGTAGGGCCATGTCGAAATTTATGGAGCGTCCGAATATATGACGATCATTATCCATCCGCTTGTACATTAGCATAGGAGTGTTATGCTGCCAGTTTTTCGCCGCGCACCATACGCGCCTATTGGGTTCCCTGTTAACCCATGGGCCAATCCCACCTAGGAAAGAGACTGCACGACCACGTGTGTGGGAGAAATAAGGGTGGAAGGACCTACTTGCTTGCTTGTGCTCTGTAAATGATGCATATCACGATCACGCATTGTACCTACATTTCATGCATCATTCTAACTTTTGTCCCTGCAGCCATCATAGATCTGCCCAGGTGGACTAGATCACCGACCGGACGACTGATCCGAGTTCTTGAGCTGTCAGATAGAGAGGGTCTGCCCGAGATTTTATCAGAAGTGAGTGGCACGGTATCTCAGATGGCAAATTCACCCAGGGGGGAAGATGCCACCAGGGCCATGATTGCCGAAGAAGTGGGCCGCCGTTTCGAGGAATTCGAGGGTAGAATGATGAATATGTTAGCCGCTTGAGCACAGCAGAATGCTCAGCCGAATGCTCCACAGAATCCTCCTCCTCCTCCTCCGGTAAGACTGAACGAGCCTGAGGGAGAAAGGTTTGAAAGGCGAGAGGAGCCCGTTAGGCCGCCACCGGTAGAGTTGAGATCAGTGGCTTCGGGAGAGCTGAGAAGAAGACCAGTGCTGAGACTTGATGACGATAGAGATATCGAGGATGATAGGTTGAGCATGGCATCCGAGAAGGGGAAGGCACCTCAGGCTGATGATTTTATTTTGAAAAAGATGGAAGAGAGGTTCGAGGCCATGGCTCGTATGATAGGCAGAGCCCACGGGATGAATCCTGAGGATAGGGAGCTGGACGGGGAGGATCCGATCCCTTATAATTTCAAAATGCCGGATGTACCGAAATTCGATGGTACTTCTGATCCTACTGCACATGTGAAGCAATATTCTCTAGTCATAAAAGGGACCACGTTGTCCAAGAAGCAGAAAGTGGAATACTTTTGTCTGAGTCTGACCTCTCATGCCATAGATTGGTATCACGGCCTTGACCGTCGCACTAAAGAGGATTGGGATCTGCTCACTGAGGAATTTCTGAAACAATATGACTGTAACACCAGAATGGAGGTGACTCTGAAAGATCTTGAGTTGCTCCAACAGAAGGCCGGGGAATCCTTCCATGAGTACCTTACCCGATGGCGGAACCGAGTAATGGAGATGCGCCGAAAGCCTGATACCCAAGATCAGATTCGTCTTTTCATTAAGAACGCGAGCCCGTACTTGAAGGAGGGACTGAGGATGAAGGGGTTAAAAGACTGGGAGTCTCTCAAAGATATAGCAATCGAAGCAGAAGGGGAGTTTTTGACCCGAAAAGCTAACAATGATAATTTTGCCAAAAGGGCTAACCCCGGTCAAGGAGCTAGTAGGCCGGCAGGCCCCAGTAACAGCACTAGAAGAATGGGTGAAGTGTCTGCTACTGAGGTAGCCACCCCGAGGAAGTTTTCAAACTTAGGGAGACCATTATCCTGGGTCTTGAAGAGGCTGATGAAGGAAGGAAAATTGCGTCCTCTAACTCCTAGGCCATCTCCGACACAAGGGAAACCGGGACATAAGGACAACGAATTCTGTGCATTCCACCAGTACTCGGGCCATGTCACTGATAAATGCAAAGCGCTTCGGCACTCGGTTCAGGACTTGATCGATAGCAAACAGATCTCTGACCCTGAGAGGAGAGAAGCTGAGAAGAGGCCTGGTTATAATGCTGTACCCCCACCTGTGTTCATGATCCAATCTAGCCTGCCAGAGTGGTACGTGCTGCAAGATCTGTATGGGAATGAGGAACCTGCTGTCGGTAACTCCAAGGATCAAAAGGAGAGAGCAGTTGTGGCGACTCTTAATTGTTGGTCCAGCAGTGAGAGCGGTGGAGAAACCGAGGGTGAAGAAGGATTAAACCTTGATCTGTGGGGCTCCGACGAAGAAGAGGGAGAGGTAGGCGCTGTCACTAGAAGTGGAAGGGTGATCCCTGAGATTGCAAAGCTACCTGAGCCAGTACAGCCAGTGGCAGAGAAAGGGCCAGAGGAGGAGCAGATTATAAAGCAATTGAAGAGGACCACAGCTCAGATATCCATTTGGGATTTGTTGAGGCAATCCCCCTCTCATAGGCAGAAGGTAGTAGAGGCTTTGGTTGAAGCCACAGTTGCCACCACTATTTCCCCATCAGAGCTCTTGGGTCTAATCAAGGGAGGATCCGAGGAGAGGTTGATCTTTTCCGACGTCGACTTACCGGCAGAAGGCCGTAATCATAACCGACCCTTGTACATTAAGGCGCAGATTAGCAGAAAGCACACTGCTTGCGTTATGGTGGACGATGGGTCTTCTATCAACGTCTGCCCTTTGATAGCTTTGCAAGCTTTTGGCTTAAGCGAGGGTATGCTCAGCGGATCCGACCTGACTATCACGGCCTACGATAACTCGAGGAGGCAAGCCTCGGGAACCTTCAGGACTTTGGTCAAGACGGGACCTATCGAAGTGGAAGTTGAATTTGTGGTTCTGCCCATTCCTGCCAATTTCTCGGCTTTGCTAGGGAGACCATGGTTTCATAAATTAGGGGGAGTGCCATCCACACTGCATCAGATGATAAAGTTCCCGCACGAAGGGGAGGTGGTAACTATCAAGGCGGCCAGGGAGAACCAGGTCTCAGCGCTAGAAATTGCCAATCAGCCATTCAGCGGTTTTCATGTATCTATGATAAAGGAAGAGCACGGGTCAGGAGATAGCCCGGCCGTTGTTAATATGATGAGGAAGATGCACTATCTTCCTGGGGCTGGATTGGGCAGAAGCTCCCAAGGGTTGCAGACCGCGATCACCACTCAAGGGCAAAAGAACCGGAAAGGTCTGGGGTACAGAGGTGGTTTTAGCAAGAAGAGAGTAACAGACAGGATCCCCCACATTTCAGAGAGCTTTGTCCCCGCATCCTCAATATGCGCTTATACTGGCGAAAATGAACCTCAGTGGGTAGATGGGAGGATTGTCCCCGGCTTTGAAATTTTTAACGATGTGTATGACTGGAGCGTCGGGTTTGTCAGGACCGCTGAAGGCTTTTGGGATGAAGAAGTCATGACTCAGGGGATCATTTGGGATAAGTGCGAGCTTGAGGAGGTCGTTACTGAGAAAATGGTAGCTGCCAGGCTAAAAGGAAAAGGGAAGGTAGCAGATTTAGTGATGGGACTAGAGGATTTGCAGATTTCTTCCGACGTGCCTGAAGGGCCTCTGCTAGATCAGAAAGTCAATGAGCAGGCTGCAGCGGCATCAACCTCGGGAGTGGCAGAGGAAGATTCTAGCCTAGATTGTCTTTTTATTCCAGAACTCTTTTATGATGTAAATGATAACAATAATATTATCAATAAGATGAACAATTTCACTTATTTGTGCGATGTTTCTGATGATTCCAACATGCATGAACATGATCATATTCCATCAATTTTTGACATTGACTCTACTGGCACAACGTCTTTCAATCTTGGAACCTCGGAAAATCCGAGAGAAATTCTAATAGCATCAGATATAACTCCTGAGGAGAGAAAAAATTTTGAGAAAATAATAAGAAAACATGAAAAGGTCTTTGCCTGGACCTACGAGGATATGCCGGGGATTGACCGAGCCGTGGCGGAGCATGCCATCCCGACTTACCCAGATTGCAGGCCTGTGAAGCAGAAGTTGCGAAGGCTGAGACCAGAATGGGCTGACAAGGTTAAGGAGGAAATTCGACAGCAGATCGAAGCTAAGTTTCTGGTGGAAGTCCAATACCCTACTTGGTTGGCGAATGTGGTTCCTGTGGCTAAGAAGAACGGAAAGGTCAGGGTGTGCGTGGATTATCGAGATCTTAACAAAGCCTGTCCTAAAGATGATTTTCCACTACCCCATATTGATGTATTGATAGACAGCGCCGCCAATTGTGCGATGTACAGCTTTGGGGATGGATATGTGGGCTACAACCAAATCCTGAACAAGATAGCTGACCGGGTTAAAACCGCTTTTATCACGGAGTGGGGTACCTATGCTTATCGGGTTATGCCTTTCGGCCTGAAGAATGCAGGGGCCACATACCAAAGGATGGCAACCAAGATCCTAAGCGACCTGATTCACAAAGAAGTGGAGGTATATGTCGATGATATGATGGTCAAATCGGCCACCCGAGAGGGACACTTTGAAGCTCTAGAGAAGTTCTTCATCCGAATCGACAAGTATAATCTGCGACTTAATCCCAAGAAGTGCATTTTCGGGGTGACTTCAGGAAAGCTGTTGGGACATGTCGTCAGTCAGAGGGGGATAGAAATTGACCCCGATAAGGTGAAAGCTATCAGAGAGATGCCTGTGCCACAGAAGGAGAGAGATGTAAGGAGTTTTCTAGGCAAGTTGCAGTATGTTAGCCGATTTATTGCCAAGCTCACTTCGATATGCGAACCTGTTTTTAAGCTGCTTAGAAAGAACCAGCCCGTAGTCTGGAATGAAGACTGTCAGAGAGCCTTTGATAATATCAGGGAGTACCTGTTAAATCCGCCAGTACTAAGGCCTCCGCAACCTGTTAAACCGCTTATTCTGTACCTAGCAGTAGAGGACGGTTCAGTGGGTGCCATGATGGCTCAAGAGGATGAGTTTGGGGTGGAATTTGCAATTTATTACCTCAGCAAGAAGTTTCTGGCTTACGAAGTAAAATATGCTGAAGTGGAAAAGATCTGCCTTGCAGTGATTTGGGCGTCAAAGAAGCTAAGGCATTACTTCCACTCATACAAGGTTCAGGCTGTAGCCAAGCAGAATCCTTTAAGATATTTGCAGGAGGCACCGTCTTTGCTTGGAAAGATGGGGAGGTGGCTGCTCTTGCTACAAGAGTTTGACGTGCAATACATCACCCGCAAGACTATTAAGGGGCGAGCTGTAGCCGAGTTTCTTGCTGAGCATCCTATCCAAGGGGACACCCCCGAATTTACCTTTCCTGACGAGAGCATAGGCGCGATTTCTGTTCAGGGATGGCAGTTGCACTTTGACGGGGCGGTAAACAACAAAGGAGCCGGAGTCGGAGTCATCCTGACGACCCCAGATGATGAGAAACTCCCTCTTGCTAAGAAGCTGAGATACAAAGCAACCAACAATGAAGCTGAGTATGAAGCGTGCACTTTCGGGTTAGAAGCTTTGGCGGTGTTGGGGGCAAGAAATGTAGAGGTATTTGGTGACTCGTCCTTGGTAATAAACCAGATCCGAGGTGAGTGGGCCGTTAAGGAGGAGAGACTGGTCCCCTATGTTCTATATCTGAAAAGGATATGTGGGCAGTTTGAGACTTGCACCTTCCACTTTGTGCCCAGAGATGAGAACCGTCTGACTGATGCGTTGGCAACCTTAGTGTCAATGTGGGATAATCCTGAGGGAGTGGTCATGAAACCGGTGCTAATTTCGAGCTCTGATAGGCCCAGCTTTGAAACCAAGCCCGTAATGGAACTAGAGGCGTCAGATGGGAAGCCATGGTACTTTGATATCATGAATTACTTGGAAAGCGATAGATTTCCAGAAGAAGCCACTGAAAAGGACCAGAGGATGATACGCAGGTTGTCTACTCAATTCATATCCTTGGAAGGGGTGCTGTACAAAAGACAGCCAGATGGGATTCAGCTCAGATGCTTGAATGAAAGGGAAGCGCGCAAGATAATGGAGGAAACCCATGCGGGGGTCTGCGGGGCCCACATGAATGGTTTGACCTTGGCCAAGAAGATCATGAGGCAAGGCTTTTATTGGCTCACGATGGACACTGATTGTTCAAAGTATGTCAAGCAATGTCAGTTATGCCAACAGTATGCGGATTTGAGACACCTGCCGGTATCGGAGCTACATAACCTAACATCTCCTTGGCCGTTTGCCGCTTGGGGGATAGATATCATCGGAGAGATTCGCCCTACGGCGTCCAATGGGCACAGATATATCATAGTTGCAATCGACTACTTCACCAAATGGGTCGAAGCAGAATCCTTCAAGAAAATTGACGCGAGGGATATGGCCAGGTTCATAGAGAGGAACTTGATCTGCAGATATGGTCTCCCTCACCACATAGTGTCTGATAATGGAGTGCAGTTTATGGGGGAAACCAGAAAACTTCTCGGGAAATATGGTGTGCAGCATCATAAATCCTCTCCTTACCGACCACAAGCGAATGGGGCAGTAGAGGCCGCCAATAAGAATGTGAAGAAGATTCTGTCCAAGATGGTCCAAACCTACAAAGACTGGGCTGAAAAGTTGCCCTTCGCCCTGTGGGGATACAGAACGACAGTGAGATCATCTACAGGCGCTACTCTATTTTCCCTGGTATACGGAACAGAAGCAGTATTGCCGGTAGAGATCGAACTCAAATCTCTAAGGGTGGTCATGGAAGCCCAAATCCCGGAAGCCGAATGGGCGCAACAAAGATTGCAGCATTTGAACTTATTAGATGAGAGTAGGCTGAAAGCTTATTATCACAATCAGATATATCAGAAGAGATTAGCGAGAACTTTCGGGAAGAAGGTGAGAAAGCATCCGTTAAAAGAAGGAGACTTGGTTTTCAAGCAGATGAGGCCAGGGGTACCAGACATCAGAGGGAAGTTCAGACCTACCTGGGAAGGGCCGTACATCCTTAAGAAGTTGTTGTCCAGAGGGGCTGCAATCTTATCAGACAGCGATGGGAACGAGTTCAAAGAGCCAGTCAATGTCGACAGACTCAAGAGGTTCCACGGCTAAAGACTAAAATAAAAAGAAGAGAATAAAATGCCCTGCAAGTCGAAAACCGAAAAAAGGCGGCTGTGCTAAAATTGGGCGCCTCGACAGGGTGAAAACCGAAAAAAGGCATCCTGTGCAAAAATTAGAGGCATGAGAGAAAATGTCCGATCGTGAAAACCCGAGAGGGCCGATCGGTAACAGGAGTTGATGCTGTTAAAATTTGGTTTCATGTATTGATAGCGCATAAGCAACTGAGTGAATGCCAAAACTGATCATGTATGCTGAAATTATCTGGAAATATACACAAAGCTTGTGAAAAGGATGAATATTATTCTTTTCACTTCTGTCATTTTCTAGTTCTGCATTAAAAAGAAATTTAGCACAAAAAGAAATACACATGTAGGCTAAGCTAGGTCTTGCTGCTGCTCTCGCCGATCAGATGCTTGAGCCCTCGAGTCCTATTATCGGAGGTTGGGCTGAGGATCCACTTCTTGTACCCGCTGGTTGAGGACGCAGAATGATCGCCAAACCTCGGGATGACGGTCTTCACGGGTAATCTACCCCATAGCTCGTGATACCGGGAAGCAAATGCGACCGAGAGATCTCCTCCTCGGAAAGACAGGGGAACCCTCACTATATCCTGGGTCATCCCCAGCTGCCGTAAACATCGCGAGGTAATGCAGAAGGTGGCCTGGCGGAGGCCGCAGAGAGGGACGCAACCTGATGGCCCATCGGTGACCGCATGAGACAGCGGGAGCCAGGCGGATGTAAAACTGATGTCATCATCTGACAGCTCACCGAATCTGGTAATGCCTTCACCAGTCACAGCACACCCATACAGTCGCCGGCGAGGCAAGAAATGGCTCGGCGTGTACCGCGGAATGACTCGAGGGGGTGGTTCAGACAACATCTTCAGTTTTTCCTGTAGCCAGATCTGAAAAAAAAAAAAAAAAAAAAAAAAAAAAAAAAAAAAAGCCGCTGGAGTAAGTAGGGTTTGCTTCAGGCAAAAATAAGGCACAGGGTTGTGTGAAAATCCGGAAGGACGCACCTCCCGCAAAGAAAAGCTAGTGTGAAAATCCATAAGGGACGCACTATCTTTAAAATAATGACGTACCTGGAGTAATAAGGGGCTACCGGTAAAAGTTGTGGTGGACCCAGAGCTCACAGCGTCCAGGCTCAAGATGGTTTCGGCCAAGACGAGTGGTAGAGGGGACAGTCCCAGATGAAAGTCGCTCAGAACTCCAAGCAGACGAAAGTCACCTGTCAGGCCTCCTGGAACAACAGTAAGGAAGTTCACCATGCAGAATAGGAACGTGATACTTACCCGATAGGTGGAGATGTCAGTGAATTGATCTAGGGCCTCGATCAGTGGCTCCAGAGAAAAGGAGGAACCCGAAGGAATCAGCCGGTTGGCCTCCGAGGGGGATATACCCAGAGCTAGGGCTACGTCCCGGATCTGAAGTAGGCCGCAGCGGGGGATGCAAGGCAGAGCGCCAGGAGGGAACTGGGCTCCCAGGATGGAAGCCAATTCTTCAGATAGAGGGCATAGTTCCTGATAGGTGAACTGGAAGACGTGAAATCTAGGGTTCCAGAAGTGGGTCGCCGCCAGGAGAAGGTTCTGGTCGATTTTCACCCGACACAGATATTTCAGCCCAGCTAGAGAGGAAAGGGCGCCTTCTCCCCAAGTGTGTTTGTCATCTAGAATACGGTGCATCCTTTGAAAAGGAGAGGAAAGCATTTTTGAGAAGAATAAAAGCCCAAGGTGCGGGGAAATGAAGAGACAAGAAGATCTTGCAGTTTTTATAGGGGAAGGTCACCGACGGCCTACCCGCCCCTATACAGAGACGGTCCGCCCGCCTCTCTACAGAGACGGCCTGACCGCCCCTCCATAGGGACGGCCTGCCCGTCGGAAGTCCACCGGGCAGATGCATACGTCAGCATTACATTCATCACGCGCATTAAATCACATTCATTGCGCGACAGACGGCCAGCCCGTCGGTCGCTTGCACAGACGCCCTGCCCGTCGGTCACGAAATTCTATATAAGGACGAGTGACAGACGGCGCAAACGTTGCTGTCCTTTTCTTCTCCCTCTCTCAAGCGGTTTTTAAGCAGTTTTTAGCGATTTTTAAGTCTTTTCTTCTTATTTTTTCGCGATTTCTTCAGTTTTTCGCATTATATACTCACCCGGTGCTCGGATATCTGTGTTTCTCTAGTGTCTACACTTCTCCGGATTACAAGATGCCTCCCAGACGCAGAGCACCACAGGCCCAGCCCGAGCTTGAGGCCCCGGCTTGGATGGATGACGAGTCCGCCCAGAGGTATAGGGCGTTGGCTCAGGTGGAGTTTCGGGCCAGCCGCTTTGTATCTCGCCCTTTTCTAGAGGCCCTCGGGTTGGCCCCGGAGTTCGATTTACTTGCCGAGGGAGCGGGTTGGACAGAGTTTCTTGAGCCTGCCTTCCAGACATTCCCAGAGGCTACCCGCCAGGTGTTGGCCACTCTCCGCTACACGGGCTTTCAGAGTGCAGATACTGACCCGGGGGTGGTACAGTTTTGGTTTGATGGCGACCACGTCAGCATCACCAGGCAGAGGTTTGCTCAGGCTATGGGACTTCCTTCGGGAGAGGAGGTTGAGATCCCGCGGCGAGCGGTGAGACGCGTCCATTGGGCGGCTATTGCTATACCGGGAGTGCTGTATGATCACGATACAGCGAAGAGCACCGTACTGGTGTCTCAAGCACTCCGGTATCTGCACAGAGTGCTTTCCAGCTCGTACCTCGGTCGAGCTGGTAATCCAGGGTCGCTTAACGCGGCCGAGATCTGGAGCCTCTGGGCTATGGTGGCAGGCCAGCGTCTCAACATTAGCCACGAGATCTTGGCCAACCTGACCAGAGTGGGCAGAGGGTTGACACCGGTGGTGATGGTAGGAGGAGTCATCACCCGATTACTGTTGGGATTGGGGTTTAACCCCGAGAGGCTGAGAGGACCTCTACAGGAGGGGATCCATGTAGATGCTGCAGTAGCGGTTCAGATGGGGATGATCTCTCAGATTCCAGGCCAGGCAGAGGCTTATAGGGTGTTGACTATCCATGAGACCCGGCGACTGTTCTCGCTTCCACCCCTGGGGGCAGACCCTGATCACCCGGAGCACCAGGAGGGGCAGCCTCCACAGCCCGAGCCGCAGCCTCAGCCTCCGTAGGTGCAGCCGCAGCCTCCACAGACTGAGCCTCAGCCGGAGCATCAGCCTCCTCCACCTCCTCAGTCACAGACAGTACCTCCGCCACAGCAGCAGGAGCCTCCTAGGACCCCCTTGGATTTTGATTTTGAGATCACGTTGGACGATCTCTTTGCCTCTTCACCGGCATCTAGGGCCCCGACTCCAGCCCCGTCGCCGGGTACCAGGGTACAGAGGCCTGCCCGCGAGCCCCCTGAGAGATACCACCCGTACTCCCGGGGCGATCCTGGGGCATCCACTTCTTCGGCACCACCACCAGGGCCAGCGCCACATCAGCCAGCTCAGCCAGACTTGTCCCAGCTCCTCTCCTCCATGTTTATGGCCTTTGAGCGGCGACAGGATGAGAGGGATAGAGCCATTCATGAGAGGTTGGATCGCCAGCAGGCTGCTATCCAGGAGCAGTCTCAGACGGTGGAGCGACTATCCCGAGAGCAGGCGGGCTATATGGAGCATGCAGCGAGGGAGCAGGCTCGGGCCATGGATGCCCTTAGAGATGAGCAGGCTCGGGTTCTCGAGGCCTTCAGAGGAGAGCAGGTGAGGCTATTTGAGCAGATTGCTCAGGGGCAGAGGGAGCTCAGGCAGCAGCTCGCTCATGATATGAGGACGTCACAGGACCAGGCGTCTCAGAGGGTCGATATGACCCTTCAGATGATTGATGAGTCACTTGACTCTCTGAGATCCCGCGTCCAGGCGATGGAGGGGATTCTCCCTCCTCTTTCTCAGACCATGAGGGAGTTTAGGCAGCAGACGGAGCAGAGCTTAGAGCGTAGGAGGACGGCCGCCGCAGAGCAGACCACTCAGTTGAGCCAAGCCTTCAAGAAGTTGGGGGACAAGATCTCTGAGACCTTAGGGTTTCTGGGCACTTGTACCCAGCCCTTCTCGGACGGCTACGCGCAGGTTCAGTTCAGGCGAGCCCACGATCACGAGGCAGGACCCTCTACAGCTCCGCCACCCCCTCAGGCCCGTCCACCTCCGCCAGGGACCGTGCATATCTCGGATGATGAGGATCCCGATGAGCCCTCAGACTACACACCTCTCTGAGTTTCAGGGAGTTATTTTGTATCTCTTGTATTTTGTATATGCATTGTACAAAAATGACATTTTTAGTAGAAAAACTTTTACTTCATTATTTGCGTGTTTTTCTTTTCTTTTTTTGGTTAATTGCTTAAATAACACCACAGAACGTGTATTTTCTCCTATTTACTCATGTGTCGATAAAAATGACGATAAAAAATAATAACATGAAACCAAGACAAGCAACAAAAGAATGATAATCAATAACAGGTCAAAAGATGATTACTCAAACAGGAATTAACGAAATCTTTTATCTCACAGGTACAGAGAAATATCGATCTGAACACAGACATCGATTAAAAAAGATCTCCTTGAAACGAGGAAACCGTCGGAGTTTCCACACTCCAAGATCGAAGCTGCAGTTCAAGAAACACTGCTCTTCGCCCCCGAAGCTGCGGTTCAAGAAACACCGCTCTTCATCAGATCGAAGAGTTTCCACACTCCAAGATCGAAGCTGCAGTTCAAGAAACACTGCTCTTCGCCCCCGAAGCTGCGGTTCAAGAAACACCGCTCTTCATCAGATCGAAGAGTTTCCACACTCCAAGATCGAAGCTGCAGTTCAAGAAACACTGCTCTTCACCCCCGAAGCTGCGGTTCAAGAAACACCGCTCTTCACCAGATCGATATGAGATCTAACTGGCAAAAGGCACGGAAGGTGAAAAGTCGTCGAAGGTACGCTTTCTTTCCAACCTTTCTCTGAGTTTTGGCTTATCTAGGCACTTGCGCGCTAGTTTCCCCAAAACTGGGGGCAACTGTAAGCACCGTGTCCTGGAACAGTCCGGATCAGAGGTTACCCTATGAAGAAATCAATGTTCGAGGCCTGTACAGGAGGCTGAAGTTGGAGGTTTTAGTCCCGCGTTCCGTGAGAAATGAGGTTTTTCTACACTTCAGGGGCAGAGGGGGGGAAAACGGGAGTTTTCTGAGTCAAAAGGTTTTTTTTGTCCTCCACAGACGGCCAGCCCGTCTGTGGAAGTAGCCCGTCGCTTTGAGTCACCGACGGCTTGGGGGATTTTCCGACGCCCGTCGGAAAGTCACCGCCCCTGTCAGGAGCCGCCTGGTTTCCCGGGGCACGCAACCGTTCCGACGCCCGTCGGTGAAGGTGGCAGGGCCGTCGGAAGTGTCCTTGTGTCAGTAGGATTCTTCCGACGCCCGCCCCTACGCACCGACGCCCGTCGGTCGTGTCTGGCTATATAAGGTCCGGATTTCCACTTCAAAAGGGTTGGAAAATTTTTCAGAAGGGGAAACTCTGCCAAAATTCAAGCACGTTTTCTCTCTCTTCCAAACACACCCATTTCCCTAAAGAATTTTACTTAATCAAGGATCAAATCGATCAAAGGAACTAAAAACTAATTAGTTTTCTTTAGATTTGGATTCCTAAATCGACTTTCTGAAAGATCGGAGGTGAAATAGCTCATTTTCTCTCTCTAATCTTTCATTCTTTTACTTTCTCGTGGAACGCGCGGGGATCTAACCGACATCAAAATTCTACCCAAGGCAACTATCTGAGGGTAAATATTCCGGACTCTCTCTTTACTTTCACCTCATATTTAATTATTTGTCATTTATTTATTCATTTTGTGTAAGTTTTGAATACCTATCATTACTTTTCTTCATTTTGACTCCCTCATCTCCTTCTTGGATAAAACTTGTTTTTTTGATCTCAAAAGGCCCTTTTCTCCTTTCTGTTTTCCGGAGACAGAGGTGACCGACGGGTCAACTTTATGACCGACGCCCGTCGGTCACCCACCTACAGACACCCCTTCTTGAGTGACAAACGGGCGTGTTGAATAACCAAACCGACGCCCGTCGGTCAACCAGGAACAGGCCGTCGGTGGGTTCTGCCTCCATGGTTTTGATCATTTTTCACCTCTATTCAGTCTTTTCGATTTCTCATGTGTTAATTTCATGAATGTTAACATCTCTTAATTCTTTGTGAGTGTATATTGGTCCTCTTGGATAATTTCGAGCGTGAGTGGCTGCCTACCATGCATGGTGGATTTCGTCCGGTTTAGTTTTCTTAAACCTCTTAATTTATCTTCTCTTGCTTTTTCATTCATTGATTATTTTATGTATATGAATAAGCTCTTTTTATTCAGTTAAATGCAAAGATGGATCAACAATTTGTACTTAAATAAAAGTGAGTTTTGTATAAAAATGCGAAAGGGTCCAACGCCCTATTTTCATCCAATAAAGATCATCACATATAAATTATCCCATTTTTGATAATGATGCATGCGAGGACCAAAGTCCTCAAGAATAAGCAATGCCCCGATTTATGTATGCCTCGCACATTTACAAGAGGGAGTTGTATTCCGCTCCTTGTATTATTGTAACTTATTGCTTTATTATCTATTTGATCATTTACGGCTTTTCAAATATGAATGAATGCGCCTTCGATCAATTGCATCGTGTGGAGAGAGAGCGAATTAATGATATTAAAATTTGATCATAAACTAATTGAGGTAGAAATAGATGAGAAATCCCGGACCCAGCTCTGGTCTTTGGGCTCGAGAGGTTAGAGGTTATCCTTCAAGATACTTCTTGAGTCACGAGACTTTAGCGCTAATCCTAGGCCTCATGGCTCAACATGGATAAAAAGCGCAGTCTTAGGCTCTCCGAGGCGAGAGAAACTTTCCCAATGTTCTATTGGGTGGCGACTCCATGAAACCTCCGTGTTGCTCAACATAGACGCACTTGCGATTTATCGCAAGCTGCCAACGGACCCGCAAATGCCCCGGTCGCCCACGTGCGGGCGGTCGAACGGGCGGCGCATCGGGATCCGGCGCGCGTCACAGACCCATGAGGTCTATTCCCCACAAATCAAATATTTCAACCTCTAAAATACTATTCAAAGGCATCTCATCTCTTTTTCCTATATTGCCAACCCTTTAAAACTTATCACAATGAGCTACAAAATTCCTAGCATCATGAAATAATGTAGGCTAATAAAACCACACTTAAGCACACGAGAGGCAGTTTTTGTACTACCATTATGACCCGAATACAAAGATGAATGGCAATGTGTCAAAATGTTCACATACTCGTCTTCACTTACACACTTATGAATTATTCCATCCCCACCTATCTTAAACAAATAAGGCTCCTCCCAAAGGTAATTCTTTACATCACTAAATAACTTTTTCTTTTGTTGCCATGTTAAACCATGAGGTACAATTTCTGCAGCAAGAAAATTAGCAAAATCTGCATACCATGGCACATGAACTTGTTCAATAGACATTAAAGACTCATCCGAAAAGGATTCATTTATTTCATTGCTATCACACAAAGATCCTTCATCATTTTCTAACCTTGACAAATGGTCAGCCACTAAATTTTCAGAACCTTTTTTATCCCTAATCTCAATGTCAAATTCTTGCAATAAAAGAACCCAGCGTATTAGACAAGGCTTAGCATCTTTCTTGGCAAATAAGTACCTAAGGGCAGCATGATCTGTATAGATTATAACTTTAGATCCCAACAAGTAAGACCTAAACTTATCACGTGCATAGACTACAACCAACATTTCCTTTTCAGTTGTGGTGTAATTCAGTTGAGGTGCAGATAATATGTGACTAGCATAGTAAATAACATGTAAATGCTTACCTTGACGTTGACCTAGCACACAACCAATAGCAAGGTCACTTGCATAACAAATGATTTCAAAAAGTAAACTCCAATTAGGTGATGTGATTATAGATGCACTAACAAGAGCTTTCTTTAATTGCTCAAAAGCATTCATGCATGCATTAGAAAAGTCAAAAGGCACATCTTTAACTAATAAGTTAGTTAAAGGCTTAGCAATTAAAGAAAAATCCTTTATAAACCTTTTATAAAATCCAACATGACCTAAAAAGGACCTTACACCCTTAAGTGTAGTAGGTGGAGCTAATTTCTCAATTAATTCAGTTTTAGCTCTATCCACCTCTATACCTTTACTTGAAATCTTATGGCTGAAGACTATCCCTTCTTCAACCATGAAATGGCACTTTTCTCAATTAAGTACTAAGTTTGTCTCTTCACATCTAGCCAAGACTCTATCTAGGTTATTCAAGCACAACTCAAAAGAGTCACCATAGACTGAAAAATCATCTATGAAAACTTCCATTATCTCTTCTATTAAATCCCCAAAAATTGAAGTCATGCACCTTTGAAAAGTGACTGGTGCATTACATAACCCAAAAGGAATTCTCCTATAGGCAAAGGTCCCATAAGGACAAGTAAATGTGGTCTTCTCTTGGCTACTAGGGTATATGAATATTTGGAAATACCCTGAAAATCCATCTAGAAAACAATAATGAGAATGGCCAGCTATCCTCTCTAACATTTGATCGATGAATGGCAAAGGAAAGTGATATTTCCTAGTAGCTGAATTTAATTTTCTATAGTCAATACGAACCCTCCAACCTGTGGTGGTTCTAGTAGGAATCAAATCCCTATTCTCATTTCTAACCAAAGTCATTCCCCCTTTCTTTGGTACACAATGTATAGGACTTACCGATGCACTATCCGAAATTGGATAAATAATCCCAGCATCTAATAACTTTATTATTTCCTTTTTAACTACCTCTTTCATATTAGGGTTAAGCCTTCTTTGTCTATCAACCTTAGGTTGACACTCATCTACCATGTTAATTCTATACATCACTACATTAGGACTAATTCCCTTCAAATCAGAAATTTGCCAACCTATACTCTTAATCCTCTTTCTAATAACCTCTAACAACAAGGACTCTTGCTTACTAGTGAGCTTATTAGAAACAATGATAGGTAAAGTACTATTTGAACCAAGAAATGCCTACCTCAAATGGCTTGGTAGTTCTTTTAATTCCACATTTGGAGGACTTACAATAGATGGTGGCAAAGGTGCCTCATTTCTATACAAAAGTTCTGGCTTTGAGCTCTCTTGCTCCTCCTCCTCATGAACTTTTTCATCATGAATGACATCCCCTTGACCTGCATTATCCAGCACTTCTAAGACACACGCATCAATAACATCTATTTTTATGCACATATTTTCATCCATGGGATATTTAAGTGCTTTGTCCATATGATACTCTACACTCTCCTCTCCTACTCTTAAAACAAAAGTCCCTTCATAGACATCAACTAAAGCCCTACCAGTTCTCATGAAAGGTCGTCCTAATATTAATGGGCATTTAACATCATATGCAAAATCCAAAATCACAAAATCAGCAGGCAAGATGAATTTATCCACTTTAACTAGCACATCTTCTACTATGTGTAGACACTAGGTCCCGAGGCAGCCCAGATCAGGATTACCCAACGATAAAATTAAGTGTGCCTATTTATAGGCAAAAATGAAAGTTAGAAGTGATTGTTTCCTTGTCAAAATTGATTTATTAAAAGCAAAAATTATTTTAAGATAAAAAAAGTGAGTTTTGAAATTATAATGTTTTAGTAAAAATTTTAAAAAAAAAAAAAAAAAAAATTCGGCCGTCAGGGGCATCGGCAGCGCCCAGCGAGCGACGCGCTGGGAATTTTTGTCCAAATTTATTTTTTCTTCCATTTTTTTTTAAATTTAATTTTTAAAACCTTTTTGTCTTCTAACCTTTCAAATTATTCAGTTTTTTTTTGTGTTAATGGGAATTAAAATTGATTTAATTTCTTCATTAAATCAGATTTTTTTGCGGTATAAAATGTGTTTTCAGAGAGAGAATTAGTGGGAGATTTTTCAAGAGAAATTCTCCAAATATTTTAATTGGTTCTTCCAAGTTAATTCTTGAGACAAAAAGAACAATTTTTATATTAGGAATTTTCTTCTTATTTTTTAACAATTTTCTTCTTGAGCCAAAGAAAATAATTCTTTGTTCTTGAGATAAAATTTATCCTCCATATTTTATTTTTCTAATATTATTTTTTGCAAATCAAGACAAGGAATTTGATAATTTACCTTCATTCATCAAATCAAATTTTGAGGGTAAGCATTTTGGGTTTAATTTTGTATTTTATGATTATTATTATTATTATTATTATTATTATTATTATTATTATTATTGTTGTTGTTGTTGTTGTTGTTGTTGTTGTTGTTGTTATTGTTAATTAGCAACCATGTAAATTCTCTTAAATCTATTATTTTGTATTTTATGTAATGCAGTCATAGATTCAATATTTTTCATTTCTTATTCTTGTATTCTCATTTGATTGTTCATATTATTATTATTATTATTATTATTATTATTATTATTATTATTATTATTATTATTATTATTATTTAACATGCTTTAACACGTTTTGTTTATTTTTTTATTTTTGCTTGCTTGATTGTTCATTTTCTTTGTTATTATTGTGTTTTATTATTATTATCATTGTGATTATTATTGTTGTTATTGTTGTTGTTGTTGTTGTTGTTGTTGTTATTATTATTATTATTATTATTATTATTATTATTATTACCCTTGTAGTTACTCTTGTTATTATTATCTATTATTGCTACTATCATTATGATTATTATTATTATTACTTTTACTATTCTTTTTTAATATTATTATTTATTATTATTTGTTATTGTTATTATTATTATTATTATTTATTTATTTATGTTTTCATTCATTTTGAATTATTAATAAGTTACTTATTTTTATTATGTAATTTAATTAATTTGTCATACACGATGCATTTTATTTTATTTATTTTAATTCATATGTTACATGTTTAAATTCATCTTTTATTACTAACATCACTTTTATTTGTGTTTTTTTTATTTCAATACTTATTTTTATATGTGAGCTTTACCAATACCAAATGGGAGTCCATGGAGATTTGAAGACACCATATTTGTGGGATTTGTCTTGTTTATTATTTTTTATCATTTTCGTATTTATTCATTATTTTATTATGTAATTTGTAATAAATTTATTTATTTTTATGCACGTTAATTAAAATTCACAAAAGTTTTATATTAATAAATTGGGATCTTTTTCTAATAAAATGGAACCAATGTCCTAATTTTAACCCATAAAAACTCACTTTTAAAAAGAAGAGTTAATTTTCTCAAAATTGGATCGCTCATCCCGATTTTATCGATAAATACTAAAAAATAACTCTTCGACGTTCTAAGTGAAAATAAAGGAACCAATGTTCCTATTCTAAATAATGTCCCGATTTATGAATGTTTGTTTATTCATTTGATTTATTTATTTATGTTTTGCTTGATTCTATTTGGGGGATTGTATTTTTGTCCTAAATTTTAATACCTTTTTTATTTGGGGCATTATATTTTGTCCCAATTTTATCTTTATTTTTTTGGCTTGCTTTATTTTACTGCTTTCTTTATTATTTTCTTTCGTGCTTGATTTGCGTTTTATTTTTAATGCATGACCATGTGAGAAGAGAGATAGAAATTTAAAATTGAAAACCCATTTATAATTAACCAAGGCATTAACAAGAGTAAAGTTTCGAATCTTTCTCTTGTTTAGACCCTCAGGTTAGATGAACTTTCCCAATTTCTTGTAAATTGGGTGGCGACTCCAAAATACCTCAAAGGTGCCTAAAGGCTTCATAGAATTAGATGATCTTTCCAGTGTTCTATTGGATGGAGGTGTCCAAAATATCTAATGATTGCCCAAGATCAAAAGACGCAAATCCTCTTGGGGCCTAAAAGTGGGTTTCCAGGAACTGGTCGGGTCGCGGTGCACGTCACAGTCAAGACTCCACTGGGGACCTTGAAACTTTGCTCCGAAACTGTCTTGGTTAATAATATAATTGGATTTTTTATAAATTAAAATTTTATCTCTTTTCAAAAATTTGCATTGCATCCATGCTAGAGCCTTAGAATTATGCTAGTTGGTCCCTTTCTTAACCCCAGTGCATTCCCGAAGCACGACCCTACGTTCACTCAATGTGGGAAAGTGTTAAGGATAATCACCAACCCAAGCCTCATACCTTATAGTATATCAAATGGAGACCCAATCGGTCGTTATGCTCATGATGAGCTAGACCCATTAGCAAGGACCATGCTTGGGTAGACCTAAAGTAACACCACCCTTGACCAAAGCTCATGTAATGGCAATAGAAACCTCCACTAGGAGATACGTACCCTGACAATGTGCTTGCTACGTGGGCCCTTATATATTGAACAAATTCAAACATATTAAGTGGAGACTCATCAAAGGCTTTCATGCCCCGGTGGGCCCATTTTTAGTCTATTTGAAAAGCCCAAATACATAATGGCCAAAACTCATACACATGTGCTTTAAATTAAGAGTGTTATGCTGCTGGTTTCCCACCATGCACTATACGCACCCATTGGGTTCCCCGCTGACCCATGGGTCAAGCCCATCTAGGAAAGAGACTGTATGACCCCCTGTGTGCAAGCAACAAGGTTAGAAGGATCTACATGCTTGTATGTGATTGTCTATGCTGTATCAACACGATCATGCATTGTATATATCATTCATGCATCATTCTAACATTTTAAATCTTTCATCCATCATAGATTCACCTAAGTGGACTAGAGGTTCTGACGGTAGGCTGATAAGGATAGATCTGCCCCTTGGGTTGACAGAATTAGTGTCTGATTAGAATTCTGAGCCACTCTCAATGACCAAGGAATCATCCATAGAATCATCAATGGCAGAGGAGACCGAAGCTTTAATCACTCAAGATCTTGCTAGGAGACTAGAGCATTTTGAGTGGAGAATGTTAGAAATGATGGGCGCCATGGCCGATGGGGTTGCTCATCCTCTTGCTGCATAACTACCTGCTGCTCCACAACCACCGATAGTCCATGCTGGGGGGTAAGGTGAACCGCCTGCTCGCAGGGAGGCTCCTCTTGTTGATAATGCTGTCCACCAACCCGTCAATGAGCATGGAGCTGTATTTCCAATTGAGCCAAGAAGGGCAAGGCTCCCTAATCTCGAGGAGGACTATATAATGGAGGAAAGAGACTAGTAGGCAATGGTGCCTCAAGTTGTGTGGGGCAGAGCACCAGGGTAGAAGATGAGGCAATGAGAGGGATGAGGAAACAGATTGAGGCAATCACCAACGTGGTATCAGCCGGAAAGGGGATCAACCCCAAAGATAGAGATCTGGGGGATGAAGAGTTATTGCCCCAAAGGTTCAAGATGCCTGAGCTGCCGAAGTTCGATGGTACTTCGGATCCATCTGCACATATTAAGCAGTATACCCTGGTGATAAAAGGCATAGGGTTGACCAAGAAATAGAAGGTGGAATATTTTTGCCTTAGTCTGGTGGTTCCGGCTGTGGACTGGTACCATGGGTTAGAGAGGAGGTCCAAGGAAGATTGGGACCTTTTGACTGAGGAGTTTATGAAGAAGTATAACTACAGCACCAAAATGGAGGTCACCTTAAAGGACCTCGAGCTTTTACAGCAAAAGAATGATGACTTATTCCATTAATGCCTTACAAGATGGAGAACTAGGGTCATAGAGATGAAGAGAAAGCATGACAGTGCTGACCAAATTAGGCTATTTATCAGGAACTCTTGCCCTTACTTGAGCGACTTGCTCAGCTTTAAGGGGCTCAGAAACTGGGAGTCGCTTAAGGACATTGCTGTGGAGGCTGAGGGGGCTTACCTAGCAAAGAAAGCAAGCCAAAATAACTTAGCTGGGAAAGGTTATAGCAACCAATCAGGGTACAAATCAGGCGGTACTAAAAGCAGTAATAATAGAAGTGGTAAGATGGCCGAGGTTTCAGCCATCGAGGTTGGATAGGGTCAGAGCTAATACTCTAATTTGGGCTGCTCTCTGTCTTGGATATTGGAAAATTTGACAAAGGAAGGCAAGCTGAGACCATTACCACCCAGGCCAGCCATGAATCAAGGAAAGCCGGGGCATAGAGATGATCAATACTGTGCTTACCATCAGCATACTGGGCATTTAACAGATTATTGCTGGACTTTGAGGAACAAAATTTAAGATCTTATTGATTCTAAGGAGATCACTGACCCTGAGAAGAGAGACAAGAAGAAAAGGGCAGGCTATAATGCAGTCCCCCCACCATGAATGTGATCGGAGGAGAAGATTATGTTTAGTTGCTTTTTATTCCAAGAACCCTTTTTATGACAATATTTGCAGTATTGGTAATTTCAATAAGATGAACAATTTTACGTATTTGTATAGTGTCTCTAATGATTTTATTTCCCATGATCACGATGCATTCATTTTTTGATATTAATTCAATTAATACGATTACATTTAATCTCAACACTTTGGAAAACCCAAAGAAAATTTTAATAGCATCTGATATAACTCCTGAAGAGAGGAAAATTCTGAGAGCTAAAAATAAAAAGAGAAAATAAAAATAGAAAGTAGTGAAAAAAAACTAGTTGCAATTTGGGGATTGGATGAAAACTCACTAAGAGCATTAGAACCTTTTTGATTACCCATCAAAGCGATCCCTGGATAAGATGGAACCTAGAAAATGATTTAGGTAGCCCTTCTTTGTATAGCTCTCTAAATGACTGTTTTCTACCTTTTATTTCGCAATCACTTGGTAGCCCGTTGAGCCTTTATGCTGGTATGCTAAATGCGTACAGATTTTGTTGTTATACATGTTGAAACTACCCTTTGCCTAAAATGATTTTTGGCTCCCCTTATAAGAATGGCCACTGTAGTAAGGATGGATGTAAATCATTGATAATTCTTTGGGTTATCCAAAATTGCCCTGATAAGGATGAGTTTACACTTCGGGAAGAACGTTTAGTCATTCACAAACTCTGCATAATCAGAGAAAAAAAAAGCAAAAAAAGAAAAAAGGGAAAAAAAGAAGTAGAGCTCAAGATAGTAACCCCTTGATGAGTTTCTATGGTTATCTTTTTAACTTAATTATTATTCTGAGCTTGATAAGCTAAAGTATTATCAAACCCAAATTCAAGAATACCTTTATAGTACGCAATTGAGTTGAGAATGGTCCTCCCATCAGTCGAGTCAATATTACGGCCATTTTTCTCTAGCAACCTGATCCTCCTTTGATAGCCATCTACCTAAGCCTTACGCTACAACTGAATTAAGACCTTTTGATTCTTGGTTCAGTCTTATCTAATTAGCGGAGATGACCTTCTAATAAGGTTCGGTACGTAGGAAGAGGCATATGGTATTTCTTGAGCTTCAAGCGGGGAGCCACGAGTGCATTTATGCATTTGAGTTGAGTCTCGTCCCCAACATGGCATCTAGAATTTGCTTCAGAAAAAAAAAAAGAAAAAAGAACATCCTGGACAAAAATTAAGGGCAGAGAGAAAATTTTCAATAATGAAAACCCGAGAGAGCTGGTTGATAATAGGAGTTTGATGATTTCAAGATTTATCCCAAAATTAGATGAGGTCTTATATTATTTGAGTTAATGCCAAATAAAGATCATGTGTCATGAAGTCAAATTGAAACATATGCATTTATGCAATATTTATGTGGTCAGAGTAGTTCATTTTGCATACTCAAAATTGTCTAGTTCCAACATGAAGGTAGCAATTATTACGATCTGCCCTCTACTTTTCTTGCCACTCGGGCCCTTTAGCTGATGCATTCTTCTGTCAACTGTAAAGGCAATTCTACAGCACCATCATGAGAAGAATCAAGCTCATATGACTATGGTCTAAGGCAAGTACATGCTGATCACCCTTGAAAGATATTTGGCAATCACTTTAACCTCTCTTGTCAAAAAAAAAAGAAGAAAAAAAAAACCGCTAGATTGGGTTGGGTCCATTCCAATCAAAAATAAGGCACAGAGTTATGTGAAAATCTGAAAATAACGAATTTCCTGCTAAGAAAAGCTAGTGTGAAAATCCACAAGGGACGCACTACCTTCAAAAAAATAACTACAGGTATCAGATGAGAACCTTGCAATCCTAAAGGCATGAAATTCAAAAGTAGCTTCAAAAGGCATTGATCCTATTGTAAACTACAGCCAGCCTAGCTATCTTCTCTAAGTCAACTTAGATGAATTCTTATCCTATATTTTTGCATGACTCATACATTTCACGTGCATGCTCACTATTTTTCCTTCATATTTAGTTTTCCAATTTTGCAGTGAGAGAGATTCAATGCAGACACCGACAAAAGGCGAGTGACAACATCAGTTAAAACACCAATCCAACAATCAACCAAAGACCTCTCGGGGGGACATCAACAAAAGGGATCACAGAGGGCACCACTTCAGAAGGGTTAGCACGATGGTGGCACTACCACTACACGGAGGGTTAGCACGATCAGGACACTACCGCTTCAAATCTCAGAAGGGTTACACGATCACGGCACTACCATTCTACAGAAAGTTAGCACGACCACGGCACTACCACTTCAAATCTCAGAAGGGTTAGCATGATGGCGGCGCTGACATCGGGACGCCTAGACCCACCCGGTGGTGGCCGTCCGCCACCACCACTCGCCGGAGAAGAAGAAATCGGAGAAGAATGCCGGTGAAGAATAGCGACTTTCCGGCACGTGTTCCGGCCAATCCCGGTGACTTAACAGCGCGTGACCACTGCCGCCGCCTTCCTGGTGTGCCGATCTATCTTCCGGTGAGGGAGGTGTCGACCACCTCCCCTCCGGCGAGCCTCCGGCGACGGTAAGTCCTATTCCCTCTTTTTTATTTATTTTATTTCTATTTATTATTTTACATATATATATATATATATATATATATATATATATGTTTATTTTATGTTTTTTTATATTTGTTATTATTATTATTATTATTATTATTATTGTTATTTATTTATGTTTAGTATTAATTAATATCTTCCATTATTATTATATTTATTTATTTTTCTGTTTTTATATATTATCGTTATTTGTTATTATTATGGTCATTATTATTATTGGGTTTATTGTTGTTGTTGTTGTGTGAATATTATTAGTATTAATATTATGATTATTGTGATGTTATTATTATTATTGTTATTTACTTGTTAATAGTTATATTATTTATTTTATATTGCAATTAGTATTATTGTATTGTGGCATTATTATTATTCATTTAATTTTCTATTTTATTATTATTATTTCATATTTATTATTATTATTATTATTATTATTATTATTATCATATGTTTATCCATTTTATATTACTATTATATTTATTATTATTTATTTTCTGTTTTTTATATTTATTATTATTATTTGTTTGGTGTTTATTTAATATTCTGTTTTTAGTATTATTGTTATTATTACTAATTAATTTACTAGTTTACATTATTATTATCTAATTTATTTGATTTATGCATTATGGTGTTATATTAATTATAATTGTAATTAGTATTAATTAATTTACGTTTATTTTACTTTCCTTGCTATTATTATGTTTATTGTCATTATTTATTGTGTTTAATATTATTTAATTTATATATATTAGTATTATTATTTTATGATATTATCGCAAACATTATTATTTTTTATTTCATCATTATGATTGTCATTTATGTTTCATATCCATTAATTATATTCCATTATTTTATTTTTATTACACCAAATTAACTATCAATTTATTTCATTAATCATTTGTTTAATTAGTTATTCATTTATCGATTTATTTATCATTTAACTTAATTTAATCTATTATTAACTTTAATCATTTTTAATTATTTTTCTGAATTTAATTTTATCCAAGTATTTATTTGTTTATCTGTATTTATCTTTCTTTCGAATTTTTTTTGGCACTAATGTGTTTATTTATTTATTGAGATAACATTATTTGTTCTTGGGATGGCTTGGATGTGAGATGATGGCATTGGCCAAATGTTGAGCATTCCCACCCGGTTTAATGCTTTTAACCTTGTCTCTTATTTTATCTTTATTTATTTATTTATTTATTTATCTTTATTATTCATTATTATTTTATGTAAATTATTTTATATCGCTGTAATAAAAATGTATTAATATTTTATAGTAATTAATTTGGATTTTTTGTAAAATTAAGGATCAATGTCCTGTTTTCATTCAATAGATTCTTCACTAAAAATCGCTTTTATAATAAATGCATGCGAGGACCAATGTCCTCATTATTAATGAATATCCCGTTTTATGTATGCCTCGCATTTTCTACAATGAGCGTTGTATTCCGCCCTTAGTATTATTGCAAATTTATTTTATGCTTTTTATGCTTTACTTTAATGCTATTTTATTTTACGCTCTTAAATGGATGATTGCGCCCTTAATTCAAATTGCATCGTGTGGAGAGAGAGCGAACTAATAAACTCAAAATTTAATCGTAAAATTAATCAAGGTCGAAATAGATGAGAAGTCCCGAACCCAATCTTTGGTCTTTGGGCTCAACGAGGCGAGAGGTCTATCCGATCACTCATTGGAGCAAGACCTCCAAGACACCTCTTGTGTCCCGCCAAATGACTCAATAGATCCTAGGCTCCAAGGGAGAGAGGGTCACCCTCCAAGACCCCTTTGGCTTGCCCAACATGGATACATGCGCTGTCTTAGGCTCTTAGAGGCGAGAGGAACTTTTCCAATGTTTTATTGGGTGGCGACTCCATGAAACCTCCTTGTTACCCAAAATAGACGCACTTGCAATTCATTGCAAGCTGTCAACGGACCTTCAATTGCCCGATCGCCCTCAAGCGGGCGGTCAGAGGGGCGGCCTGCAGGGTCCGGAACGCGTCACAGTTAGCACGATGGCGGCACTACTATTCTACGAAAGGTTAGCACGACCACGGCACTACCACTTCAGAAGGGTTAGCACGATGGCGGCACTGCCATTATACAAAAGGTTAGCACGACCATGACACTGCCACTTCACATCTCAGAAGGGTTAGCACGATGGCAGCGCTACCTTTCTATGAAAGGTTAGCACGACCACGGCACTACCACTTCAGAAGGGTTAGCACGATCGCGACACTACCATTCTACGGAAGGTTAGCACAACCACGACACTACCACTTCAAATCTCAGAAGGGTTAGCACGATGACGAAACTACCATTCTACGGAAGGTTAGCACGACCACGGCACTACCACTTTAGAAGGGTTAGCACGATGACGGCACTACCACTCCACGGAAGGTTAGCACGCCCACGACACTACCACTTCCAATCTCAAAAGGGTTAGGACGATGGCGGCACTACTATTCTACGGATGGTTAGCACGACCATAGCACTAGCACTTTAGAAGGGTTAGTACGATGACGGCACTACCACTCCACGGAGGGTTAGCACGACCACAACACTACCACTTCAGGAGGGTTAGCACGACTATGGCACTACCACTTCAAATCTCATAAGGGCTAGCACGATGGCGGCACTACCATTCTACGAAAGGTTAGCACGATCACGGCACTACCACTTTAGAAGGGTTAGCACAATTGTGACGCGCGCCGGATCACGATGCGGCCGCCCGTTCGACCGCCCGCACGTGGGCGATCGGGGCATTTGCGGGTCCGTTGACAGCTTGCAATAAATCGCAAGTGCGTCTATGTTGGGCAACAAGGAGGTATCATGGAGTCGCCACCCAATAGAACATTGGGAAAGTTACTCTCGCCTCGGAGAGCCTAAGACTGCGCTTGGTATCCATTTTGGGCCGGCTAGAGGGATCATGGAAGGTGAACTTCTCACCCTAAAGAGCCTAGGATTAGCGCTAAAGTCTCGTAGCCCAAGAAGTATCTTGGAGGATAACCTCTAACCTCTCGAGCCCAAAGACCAGAGCTGGGTCCGGGATTTCTCATCTATTTCTACCTCAATTAGTTTATGATCAAATTTTAATGTCATTAATTCGCTCTCTCTCCACACTATGCAGTTGATTAAAAGGCGCATTTATTCACATTCGGAAAGCCATAAATGATCAAGTAAATAATGAAAGCAATAGATTACAATAAATATAAGGAGCGGAATACAACTCCCTTTTATAAATGTGCGAAGCATGCATAAATCGGGATATTGCTTATTTTGAGGACTTTGGTCCTCACATGCATCGTTATTAAAATTGGGGATTTTTATTTGTGATGATCTTTTTTTTTTTATGGAAATAGGGCATTGGACCCTTGTTTTGTGTAAACCTCATTTTATTAAATATAAAACCATTGAGTCATTTTTATACATCAACGGGATATGAAAGGAGTACATCCATATACATAAGATAATCAGTAGAAGAAATGAAACAAGAGGATTAGGAAACTAAACCGGACGAGATCCTCCAAACATGGTAGATAGCCGCTCAAGCTCGGGATAATCCAGGAGGACCGATATACACTCACAAAAAGTTAAGAGAGGTTAATATACATAAAATTAACACATAAGAAGTCAAGGAGACTTGGAAGAGAAAAAAAATGGTTTAAAAGGAGGGAGACAGAACCCACCGACGGCCTTCCTTGTTTGACCGACGGGCGTCGGTTCGGGTATTCGATGTGCCCGTTTGTCACTCAAGGAGGGGCGTCTGTAGGTGGGTGACCGACGGGCGTCGGTGATAAAGATGACCCGTCGGTCACCTCTGTCTCCGAAAAAAACAGAATGGAGAGGGAGAGAAAAAAAACCTTTTCAAAGTCAAAAAAAGAATTTTATCCCAAAAAGAGATAAGGGAGTCAAGATAAAAGAAAATAATGATAGATATTCAAAAATTGCACAAAATGAGAAATAAATATGGAGAAATGATCCAGAATATTTACCCTCAGATAATCGCTTCAGGTGAGATTCTTGTGTCGGTTAGAGCCCCACGTGTTCCACGAGAAGCAACGATGAAAGATTAAAGAGAGAAAATGAGATATTTCACCTTCAATCCCTCAGAAAATCGATTTCGGAGTCAAAATCTAAAGAAAATTAATTAGCTTTTAGTTCCCTTTGATTGATTTGATCCTTGATTCAAAAGATTTCTTTAGAAAAAGTGTTTTTAGAAGAGAGAGAAAATGTGCTTGAAATTGGGCAGAGTTTCCTCTTCTGAAAATTTTTCCAACCCTTTTCAAATGAAAATCCGGAGCTTTTATAGCCAGACACGAGCGACGGGCGTCGGTGTATGGGGGCGGGCGTCGGAAGAATCCTTCTGACACAAGGATTCGTCCGACGGCCCTGCCACATCCACCGACGGGCGTCGGAAGGGTTGCGTACTCCGGGAAACCAGGCGGCATCCTGACAGGGGCGGTGATTTTCCGACGGGCGTCGGAAAATACCACAAGCCGTCGGTGACTCGAAGCGATGGGCCGACTTCACAGATGGGCTGGCCGTCTGTGGAGGACAAAAAGTCTTTTGACTCGAAAAAAACCTCTGTTTTCTCCCCCGCTGCCCGGGAATTGTAAAAAGCCTCACTTCTCATGGAACGCGGGACTAAAACCTCCAAATCCAGCCCCTCATACAGGCTCGGACATTGATTTCATCATAGGGTAACCTCTGATCCGGACCGCTCCAGGACACAGTGCTTACAGTTGCCCCCAGTTTTGGGGAAACTAGTGCACAAGCGCCTAGATAAGCCAAAACTCAGAGAAAGGACAGAAAGAAAGAAGGCGTACCTGTGACGGTTCTTACCTTCCACGCCTTTTGCCGGGAAGACCTTGTCTCGGTCTGTTCGGCGATGCGAAGATACCCCTACCGATCTTGTCCCGACTTGTAGGTGCTGGTGAGACGTAGCATTCTCTAGCTACGAACTCGAAGCGAAGAGCAGTGTTTCTCTAACTGCAACTTCGATCTGAAGTTCCCTTGCTAACCCCCTCTCGATCTGCAAGGTGCGTAGCACTCCCTGGCTGCCGCGCGAACTGTGAGTTGCAGCACTCTCTGGCTACAATCCCGATGTGAAGAGCGGTGTTTTTCTAACCACAGCTTCGATCTGAAGTTCCCTTGCTAACCCCCATCCGATCTGCAAGGTGCGTAGCACTCTCTGGCTGCCGCGCGAACTGTGAGATGCAGCACTCTCTAGCTACAATCCCGATGTGAAGAGCGGTGTTTTTCTAACCACAGCTTCGATCTGAAGTTCCCTTGCTAACCCCCATCCGATCTGCAAGGTGCATAGCACTCTCTGGCTGCCGCGTGAACTGTGAGATGCAGCACTCTCTGGCTACAATCCTGATGTGAAGAGCGGTGTTTTTCTAACCACAGCTTCGATCTAAAGTTCCCTTGCTAACCCCCATCCGATCTGCAAGGTGTGTAGCACTCTCTGGCTGCCGCGCGAACTGTGAGATGCAGCACTCTCTGGCTACAATCCCGATGTGAAGAGCGGTGTTTTTCTAACCACAGCTTCGATCTGAAGTTCCCTTGCTAACCCCCATCCGATCTGCAAGGTGCGTAGCACTCTCTGGCTGCCACACGAACTGTGAGATACAGCACTCTCTGGCTACAATCCCGATGTGAAGAGCGGTGTTTTTCTAACCACAGCTTCGATTTGTGAGATGCAGCACTCTCTGGCTACAATCCCGATGTGGTGAAGTGCGGTATGCTTTGACCACAGCTTCGGTCTGTCTCTGTACCTGTGTGATAAAAGATTTTGTTAGCTCGTGCTTGAGTGGTCATCTTTCATCCTGTTTATTGATGGCGCGATTTTGCCTTATTTGCTATGCCATGTTTCATCTTTTATTCATTTTTTTTTATTGAGATGTTATTGATTATCATCATTCATCATTTCATTTTGTTTTGTCTTATTTTGTTATATTGTCATTTTTATCGACACATAAGTAAATATGAGGACATACACCTTCTGTGATGTGACTAAACAATTAATAATCGAATGATCATGCAATAATGAAGCAAAAGTTTTCACTAGAAATGTCATTTTTGTACAGTGCATATAGAAAATACAAATATACAAAAGATACAAAAATAACTCCCTGAAGATCAGAGAGGTGTGTAGTCTGAGGGCTCATCGGGATCCTCGTCATCCGATATATGCACGGTCCCTGGAGGAGGTGGACGTGCCGGAGGTGGTGGCGGAGCTGTGGAGGGTCCTGCCTCGTGATCATGGGCCCGCCTGAAACGGATCTTAGCGTAGCCATCCAAAAAGGCCTGGGTGCAGGTACTCATAAACCCTAAGGTCTCAGAAACCTTGTCTCCCAACTTCCTGAAGGCTTGGCTCAACTGAATGGTCTGCTCGCTGGCGGCCCTTCTCCTCTGCTCCAGGCTCTGCTCCGTCTGCTCCCTAAACTCCCTCATGGTCTGAGAAAGAGGGGGGAGTATCCCCTCCATCGCCTGGACGCGGGATCTCAGAGAGTCAAGTGACTCATCAATCATCTGTAGGGTCATATCGACCCTTTGAGACGCCTGGTCCTGTGACGTCCCCAGATCATGAGCGAGCTGCTGCCTCAACTCCCTCTGCCCCTGAGCAATCTGCTCAATCAGCCTCAACTGCTCCCCTCTGAAGGCCCCTAAGGTCCGAGTCTGCTCATCTCTAAAAATATCCCAGGCCCGAGCCTGCTCCCGCGTCGTATGCTCAATGTAGCCCGCTTGCTCCCGAGCCAAGCGCTCCATCGACTGGGACTGCTCCTGAATGGCAGCCTGCTGGCGATCCAACCTCTCGTGGATAGCCCTGTCCCTCTCGTCCTGCCGCCGCTCTAAGGCTGTAAACATGGAGGTGATGAGCTGAGAGAAGTCTGGCTGCACAGGCTGCTGCGGTGCTGGCTCTAGTGGTGGTGCCGAGGAGGTGGATGCCCCTGGGTCGCCTCGGGAGTACGGATGGTATCTCTCGGAGGGCCCGTGGATAGACCTCTATACCCTGGCGCTCGATGATGGGACTGGAGTCGGCGCTCTGGATGCCGGTGAAGCAGCAAAGAGGTCGTCCATCGTGATCTCAAAATCGAAGTCCGAGGGGGTCCTAGGTGGCTCCTGCTGCTGTGGTGGAGGCACCGTCTGCGGCTGAGGAGGCTAAGGAGGCTGATGCTCCGGCTGAGGCTGGGGTTATGGCTGAGGCTCTGGCTGAGGATCTGGCTGTGGCTCTGGCTGTGGAGGCTGCTCCTCCTGATGCTCCGGGTGATCAGGATCTGCCCCCAAGGGTGGAAGGTTGAACATCTGCCGGGTCTCATGGATGGTCAATACCCTGTAAGCCTCTGCCTGGCCAGATATTGGGGCGATCATCCCCATCTGCACTGCCGCCGCGGCGTCTACATGGATCCCCTCCGGCAAGGGTACTCTCAACCTCTCGGGGTTAACCCCCAGTCTCAAAAGCAAACGGGTGATGACTCCTCCCACCATCACCACCGGCGTCATCCCTCTGCTGACTCTGGTCAAGTTGGCCAAGATCTCGTGGCTAATGTTGAGACGCTGGCCTGCCACCATAGCCCAGAGGCTCCAGATCTCGGCTGCATTAAGCTACCCTAGATTACCAGCTCGACCGAGGTACAAACTGGAAAGCACTCTGTGCAAATACCGGAGTGCCTGAGACACCAGTACGGTGCTCTTCGCTGTATCGTGATCGTACAGCACTCCTGGTATGGCAATGGCAGCCCAATGGGCGCGTCTCACCGCTCGCCGCGGGATCTCGACCCCCTCCTCTCTAGGGAGCCCCATGGCCTGAGCAAACCTCTGCCTGGTGATACTAAAATGGTCACCATCAAACCAAAACTGGATCACCCCCGGGTCGGTATCCGCACTCTGAAAGCCAGCATAGCGGAGAGTGGCCAAGACCTGGCGGGTAGCCTCTGGAAATGTCTGAAAGGAGGGCTCAAGAAACTCCGTCCAACCAGCACCCTCGGCAAGTAGATCAAACTCTGGGGCCAATCCTAGGGCCTCTAGCAATGGGCGAGATACAAAACGGCTGGCCCGAAACTCTACTTGAGCCAGCGCCCTATACCTCTGAGCCGACTCATCATCCATCTAATCCGGAGCCACAAGCTCAGGCTGGGCTTGCGGTGCTCTACGTCTAGGAGGCATCCTGCAAAAGGAATAGGTTAAATATCGGAAATCGCAAAACAAATTTTCTTAAATTTATTTTCAAGGTGAAAGCCGATTTAGGCCTCACCGGGGTAACGGCGACCCAAAAATAAGATAGAAAAAAAGATAATAAATGAAAAGGGCAAAGGTTGCCCACATGCTTTGCACATATCAAGGCAAAAACAATATGCAATTAGCATACAAATAATTTGAAACGAGTAAAGGAAATGGGCCTTCTAGGTCCCGAGGCATGCATTATACATGAAAAATATTCAATTCTAGAATAAATAATAAAAATTTGGGCAGCACCCCGGCAGGGATATGCCCAACCTCCTGCACAAAAGGCAAAAAGAGGCCTCCGGCCTCAACAATAATGTACGTATGTAAATGGGACGCACCCCGGCAAGAGTGTGCCCCCCAACAATACAAAATAATGGCCTCAGGCCGCAAAAGCAAAACATGCGCAGAATGGTGCGCTAAAAGAAATGCAATTCTAAAGCACCAAGATTATGGAAAAATTCTACTTCTATGTGATCATGCAAAAAGTTCGGATTTAATTACCAAAATAATAATACAGAAAATTGGGCAGCATTCTCCCTAAATTCCTAAGGCATCTAAGGCATCCTAAAGTCAAAAGGAAAAGAAATGAAGAGATAAATTGAATAAAATTCAAAAAAAGTAGTTATTTACTTACTTGTAGTCGCGGGAAGTGTAGAAACTGGAGAAAATATGAATATCAAAGTGCCCGGTGAGTAGAAAATGCGAAAATATGAAGAAATCGCGAAAAAATATGAAGAAATGCTTGAAAAAAACGCAAAAAAAACGCAAAGAAAACGGTTTAGGAGAAGAAATGAAAGGGACAACAACGTTTAAACCGTCTGTCACTCGCCCTTATATAGAAATTCCTGACCGACGGGCAGGGCGTCTGTACAAGCGACAGACGGGCTGGCCGTCTGTCATGCAATAAATGCTAGTTAATGCGCGTGATGAATGCAATGCTGACGTATGCGTCTGCCAGGTGGATTTATACCGACGGTCAGGCCGTCTCTGTGGGGAGGCGGGTAGGCCGTCCCTGTGTAAAGGCGGTTAGGCCGTCCCTATGAAGAGACGGGCAGGCCGTCGGTGACGCTTGCCTATAAAATCTTGCAAAATTTTTGTCTCTTCATTTTCCCACATCTTGAGTCCTTCATCTTTCTCAAAATGTCCTCTCCTCTTGCCCAAAGGATGCACCGTATTTTAGATGACAAACACACTTGGGGAGAAGGCGCCCTTTCCTCTTTGTCTGGGCTGAAATATCTGTGCCGGGTGAAAATCAACCAGAACCTCCTCCTGGCGGCGACCCACTTCTGGAACCCCCGGTTCCATGTTTTCCAATTCACCTATCAGGAACTGTGCCCTTTGCCTGAAGAGTTAGCTTCCATTCTGGGAGCACGGTTCCCTCCTAGCGCTCTGCCTTGCGTCCCCCGCTGTGGCCTATTCCAGACCCGGGATGCAGCCCTGGCCCTGGGCATATCTTCCTCGGAGGCCAATCGGTTGATTCCTCTGGGCTCTTTCTTCTCTTTGGAGCCACTGATCGAGGCTCTGGATCGGTTCACTGACATCCCCACATACCGGGTAAGCATCACATTCTTATTCTGCATGGTGAACTTCCTTACCGTTGTTCCAGGAGGTTTGACAGGTGACTCTCGTCTGTTCGGAGTCCTAAGCGACTTTCATCTGGGACTGTCACCCCTACCACTTGTCCTGGCTGAAACTATCCTGGGTTTGGACGCTGTGAGCTCTGGGTCCATTATAACCTTTGCCGGCAGCCCCTTATTACTCCAGGTACGTCATTATTTTAAAGGTAGTGCGCCCCTTATGGATTTTCACACTAGCTTTTCTTAGCGGGAGGCGCGTCCTTTCGGATTTTCACACAACCCTGTGCCTTATTTTTGCTTGAAGTAAACCCTACTTACCCCAGCGGCTTTTTTTTTTTCTTTTTTTTTTTTTCAGATCTGGCTACAGGAAAAACTGAAGATGCTGTCTGAACCACCCCCTCGCGTTACCCCCCATTACTCGCCGAGCCACTTCCTGCCTCATCAACGACTGTACGGGTGTATCACCGCTGGTGAAGGCATTACCAGGTTTGGCGAGCTATCGGACGACGATATCAGCTTTACATCCGCCTGGCTCCCGCTGTCTCATGCAGTCATCGACGGGCCATCGGGTTGTGTTCCCCTCTGCGGCCTCCGTCAGGCCACCTTCTGCATCACCTCTCGATGTACACGACAGCTCGGGATGACCCAGGATATAGTGAGGGTTCCCCTGTCCTTCCGAGGAGGAGATCTCTCGGCCGCGTTTGCTTCTCGGTATCATGAGCTGTGGGGTAGACTACCCATGAAGACCGTTATCCCGAGGTTTGGCAATCATTCTGCATCTTCGACTAGCGAGTACAAGAAGTGGATCCTTAGTCCAGCCTCTGATAACAGGACCCGAGGGCTCAAGTATCTGATCGGCCAGAGCAGCAGCAGGACCTAGCTTAGCCTATATGTGTGTTTCTTTTGGTGCTACATTTATTTTTAATGCAGAACTAGAGAATGACGAAAGTGAAAAGAATAATATTCATCTTATTTCACGAGTTTTGTGTATATTTCCACATAATTTCAGCATACATGATCAGTTTTGGCATTTACTCAGCTGCTTACGTGCTGTCAATACATGAAACCAATTTTTAACAGCATCAACTCCTGTTACCAATCGGCCCTCTCGGGTTTTCATGATCAGACATTTTCTCTCACGCCTCTAATTTTTGCACAGGATGCCTTTTTTCAGTTTTCACCCTGTCGAGGCGCCCAATTTTAGCATAGCCGCCTTTTTTCGGTTTTCGACTTGCGGGGCATTTTATTCTCTTCTTTTTATTTTGGTCTTTAGCCGTGGAACCTTTTGAGTCTGTCGACATTGATCGGCTCTTTGAATTCGTTCCCATCACTATCTGACAAGATTGCAGCTCCTTTGGACAGCAGCTTCTTAAGGATATAAGGCCCTTCCCAGGTAGGTCTGAATTTCCCCCTGATGTCTGGTATCCCTGGCCTCATCTGTTTGAACACCAAGTCCCCTTCTTTCAGCGGATGCTTCCTCACTTTCTTTCCGAAAGTTCTCGCCAATCTCTTCTAGTATATCTGATTATGATAATAAGCTTTCAGCCTACTCTCATCCAGTAAGTTCAAGTGCTGCAACCTCTGCTGCGCCCATTCGGCTTTCGGGATTTGGGCCTCCATGACCACCCTTAGTGATTTAAGTTCTATCTCTACTGGCAATACTACTTCTGTTCCGTATACCAGGGAAAATGGTGTAGCACCTGTAGATGCCCTTACCGTCGTTCTGTATCCCCACAGGGCAAAGGGTAACTTTTCAGCCCAGTCCTTGTAGGTTTGGACCATCTTGGACAGGATCTTCTTCACATTCTTATTGGCGGCCTCTACTGCTCCATTCGCTTGCGGTCGGTAGGGAGAGGATTTATGATGCTCAACACCATATTTCTCGAGAAGTTTTCTGGTTTCTCCCATGAACTGCACCCCATTATCAGACACTATGTGATGAGGGAGGCCATATCTGCAGATCAAATTCCTCTCTATGAACTTGGCCATGTCCCTTGCGTCAATTTTCTTGAAGGATTCTGCCTCGACCCATTTGGTGAAATAGTCGATCGCGACTATGATGTATCTGTGCCCATTGGACGCCGTAGGGCGAATCTCTCAAATGATATCTATCCCCCAAGCAGCAAACGGCCAAGGTGATGTCAGGTTATGTAGCTCTGATACCGGCAGGTGTCTCAGGTCTGCGTACTGTTGGCACAACTGACATTGTTTGACATACTTCGAGCAATCAGTGTCTATCGTAAGCCAATAAAAGCCTTGTCTCATGATCTTCTTGGCCAAGGTCAAAACATTCATGTGGGCCCCACAGACACCTGCATGGGTTTCTTCAACTATCTTGCGTGCTTCTCTTTCATTCAAGCACCTGAGCTGGATCCCATCTGACCGTCTTTTATACAACACCCCTTCTAAGGATATGAACTGAGTAGATAACTTACGTATCATCCTCTGGTCTTTTTCAGTGGCTTCCTCTGGAAATTTATTGTTTTCCAAATAATTCATGATATCAAAGTACCATGGCTTCCCATCTGACGCCTCTACTTCCATTACAGGCTTGGCTTTAAAACTAGGCTTATCAGAGCTCGAAATTAGCACCGGCTTCATAGCCACTCCTTCAGGGTTATCCCACATTGACACTAAGGTTGCCAACGCATCAGCCAGACGGTTCTCATCTCTGGGCACAAATTGGAAAGTGCAAGTCTCAAACTGCCCACACATCCCTTTCAGATATTGAACATAGGGGACCAGTCGTTCTTCTTTTACAGCCCACTCACCTCGGATCTGGTTTATTACCAAGGACGAGTCACCAAATACCTCTACGTTCCTTGCCCCCAACACAGCTAGAGCTTCTAACCCGAAGGTGCACGCTTCGTATTCAGCATCATTGTTGGTTGCTTTGTATCTCAGCTTCTTAGCAAGAGGAAGTTTTTCATTATCTGGGGTTGTCAAGATGATCCCGACTCCGGCTCCTTTATTATTCACTGCCCCGTCAAAGTGCAACTGCCATCCCTGAACAGAAATCGTGCCTATGCTCTCGTCAGGAAAGGTAAACTCGGGGGTGTCCCCTTGGATAGGATGTTCAACAAGAAATTCGGCTACAGCTCGCCCCTTAATAGTCTTGCGGGTGATGTATTGCACATCAAACTCTTGTAGCAAGAGCAGCCACCTCCCCATCTTTCCAAGCAAAGACGGTGCCTCCTGCAAATATCTTAACGGATTGTGCTTGGCTACTGCCTGAACTTTGTATGAGTGGAAGTAATGCCTCAGCTTCTTTGATGCCCAAATCACTGCGAGGCAGATCTTCTCTACTTCAGCATATTTTATTTCATAGGCCAGGAACTTCTTGCTGAGGTAATAAATTGCAAACTCCACCCCAAATTCATCCTCTTGAGCCATCATGGCGCCCACTGATCCGTCTTCTACTGCCAGGTACAGAATAAGCGGTTTGATAGGTTGCGGAGGCCTTAGCACTGGCGGATTTAACAGATATTCCCTGATATTATCAAAGGCTCTTTGGCAGTCTTCGTTCCAGACTACGGGCTGATTCTTTCTAAGCAGCTTGAAAATAGGTTCGCATATCGAAGTGAGCTTGGCAATAAACCGGTTAACATACTGCAGCTTGCCCAGGAAACTCCTTACATCCTTCTCTTTTTGTGGCACAGGCATCTCTCTGATAGCTTTCACCTTGTCTGGGTCAATTTCTATCCCCCTCTGGCTGATGACATGTCCCAACAGCTTTCCTGAAGTCACTCCGAAAATGCACTTCTTGGGGTTAAGTCGCAGATTATACTTATCGATCCTGGTGAAGAACTTCTCTAGAGCTTCAAAGTGTCCCTCTCGGGTGGCTAATTTGACCATCATGTCATCGACATACACCTCCACTTCTTTATGAATCAGGTCACTTAAGATCTTGGTCGCCATCCTCTGGTATGTGGCCCCTGCATTCTTCAGGCCGAAAGGCATGACCCGATAGGCATAGGTGCCCCACTTTGTGATAAAAGCAGTTTTAACCCGGTCAGCTATCTTGTTCAGGATCTGGTTGTAGCCCACATAATCGTCCCCAAAGCTGTACATCGCGCAATTGGCGGCACTGTCTATCAATACATCAATATGGGGTAGTGGAAAATCATCTTTAGGGCAAGCTTTATTAAGATCTCGATAATCCACACACACCCTGACTTTTCCGTTCTTCTTTGCTACAGGGACCACATTTGCCAGCCATGTAGGATACTAGACTTCCACGAGGAACTTGGCTTCAATCTGCTGTCGAATTTCCTCCTTAACCTTGTCAGCCCATTCTGGTCTTAGCCTTCTTAACTTCTGCTTCACAGGCTTGCAATCTAGGTAAGTCGGGATGGCATGCTCCGCCACGTCTCGGTCAATTCCCGGCATGTCCTCGTAGGTCCAGGCAAAGACTTTTTCATGTTTTCTTATTATTCTCTCAAAATTTTTTCTCTCCTCAGGAGTTATGTCTGATGCTATTAGAATTTCTCTCGGATTTTCCGAGGTTCCAAGATTAAAAGGCGTTGTGCCAGTGGAGTCAATGTCAAAAATTGATGGAATATGATCATGTTCATGCATGTTGAAATCATTAGAAACATCGCACAAATAAGTGAAATTGTTTATCTTATTAATAATATTATAGTTATCATTTACATCATAAAAGAGTTCTGGAATAAAAAGACAATCTAGGCTAGAGTCTTCTTCCGCCGCTCCCGAAGTTGATGCTGTTGCAGCTTGCTCACTAACTTTCTGATTTAGCAAAGGCCCTTCAGGCACGTCGGGGGAAATCCTCAAATCTTCAACTTTCAGCCCTAACTCTGCTATCCTCTCCTTCCCTTTCAGCCTGGCAGTTACCATCTTTTCAGTAACGACCTCCTCAAGCTCGCACTTGTCCCAAGTGATACCCTGAGTCATGACTTCCTCATCCCAAAAGTCCTCAGCAGTCTTGACGAACCCGACATGCCAGTCATACACATCATTAAAAATCTCAAAGCCAGGGACAATCTTCCCCTCTACCCATTGCAGCTCATCTTCACCAGTATACGCACAAACTGAGGATGCTGGCACAAAGCTCTCTGAAATGTGGGGGATCTTGTCTGCCACCCTCTTCTTGCCGAAGCCACCTCTATACCCCAGGCCTTTCCGGTTCTTCTACCCTCGAGTGGTAATTGCGGTCTGCAATCCCTGGAAGTTTCTGCCCAATCCAGCCCCGGGGAGATAATGCATCTTCTTCATCATATTAACCACAGCTGGGCTATCCACTGATCCGCGCTCTTCCCTTATCATAGACACGTGAAAGCCGCTGAATGGCTGATTGGCAATTTCCAGCGCTGAGACCTAGTTTTCCCTGGCCGCCTTGATAGTCACCACCTCCCCTTCGTGTGGGAATTTTATCATCTGATGCAGTGTGGATGGCACTCCCCCTAATTTATGAAACCAGGGTCTCCCAAGCAAAGCTGAGAAGTTAGCAGGGATGGGCAGAACTACAAATTCAACCTCCACTTCGATAGGTCCTGTCTTGACCAAAGTCTTGAAGGTTCCTGAGGCTTGCCTCCTCGAGTTATAATAGGCTGTGATAGTCAGATCTGATCCACTGAGCGTACCCTCGCTTAAACCAAAAGCTTGCAAAGCTATCAAAGGGCACACATTGATAGAAGACCCGTCGTCCACCATAACGCAAGCAGTGTGCTTATCGTTAATCTGCGCTTTAATGTACAAGGGTCGGTTGTGGTTGCGTCCTTCAACAGGTAGGTCGGCATCAGAAAAGACCAATCTCTCCTCGGATCCTCCCTTAATTAAACCTAAAAGTTCCGACGGGGAAATAGTGGTGGCGACTGTGGCCTCAACCAAAGCTTCTACTACCTTCTGCCTATGAGAGGGGGATTGCCTCAACAGATCCCAGATGGATATCTGAGCCGCGGTTTTCTTCAACTGTCTGACAATCTGTCCCTCCTCTAGCTCTTTCTCTGCTGATGGCTGTACCGGCTCAGGTAGCTTCGTAATCTCGGGGATCACCCTTCCACTCCCCGTCACAGCCCTTATCTCTCCTCCGTCTTCATCGGAGCCCCACAAATCAAGGTTCATCCCTTCTTCATCCTCGGCTTCCCCACTGCTTTCACTGCTAGACCAGCAATCAAGGGTCGCCACAACTGCTTTCTCCTTTCTATCCTCGAAATCACCAGCAGCGAACTTCTCACTCCCATACAGATCTTGTAGCACGTACCACTCTGGCAGGTTAGATTGGATCATAAACACGGGCGGTGGTACGGCATTGTAACCGGGCTTCTTCTCAGTTTCTCTCTTCTCAGGGTCAGAGATCTGCTTGCTATCAATCAAGTCTTGGATAGAGTGCCGGAGCGCCTTGCATTTATCAGTGATATGGCCTGAGTGCTGGTTGAATGCACAGAATTCATTATCCTTATGTCCTGGTCTCCCTTGTGTCGCAGCTGGCCTAGGAGCCAGAGGGTGCAATTTTCCCTCCTTCATCAACCTCCTCAGGACCCAGGATAATGGTCTCCCCAAGTTCGAAAACTTCCTCTGGGTGGTTACCTCAGTAGCAGACACTTCACCCATTCTTCTAGTGCTGTTACTGGGACCCGCCGGCCTGCTGGTTCCTTGACCGGGGTTAGCCCTTTTGGCAAAATTGTCATTGTTAGCTTTCCGGGTTAAGAACTCTCCCTCTGCTTCGATGGTTATATCTTTGAGAGACTCCCAGTCCTTCAACCCCTTCATCCTCAATCTCTCCTTCAAGTACGGGCTCGCGTTCTTAATGAAAAGACGAATCTGATCCTGGGTGTCAGGCTTCCGGCGCATCTCCATTACTCGGTTCCGCCATCGGGTAAGATAATCATGGAAAGACTCCCCGGTCTTTTGCTGAAGTAGCTCTAGATCTTTCAGAGTCACCTCCATTCTGGTATTACAGTCATACTGCTTCAGAAACTCCTTAGTGAGTAGATCCCAATCTTCTTTAGTGCGGCGGTCAAGGCCATGATACCAGTCTATGGCATGAGAGGTCAGACTCAAACAAAAGTATTCCACTTTCTGCTTCTTGGACAATGTGGTCCCTTTCATGACCAGAGAATATTGCTTCACATGTGCGGTGGGGTCAGAAGTACCATCAAACTTCGGTACGTCTGGCATTTTGAAGTTATAAGGGATCGGGTCCTCTCCGTCCAACTCCCTATCCTCCGGATTCATCCCATGGGTTCTGCCTATCATACTAGCCATACCCTCGAACCTCTCTTCCATCTTCTTTAGAATAAAGTCATCAGCTTGAGGCGCCTTCCCCTTCTCAGATGCCATGCTCAACCTATCATCCTCGATATATCTATCGTCATCAATTCTCAACACTGGCCTTCTTCTCAACTCTCCTGAGGCCACTGATCTTAACTCTACTGGCGGCAGCCTAACGGGCTCTTCTCGCCTTTCGACCCTTTCTTCCTCAGGCTCATTCTGTCTCACTGGAGGAGGAGGAGGATTCTGTGGAGCATTCTGCTGTGCCAAGGCAGTCAACATATTCATCATCCTTCCCTCGAATTCCTCAAAACGGCGGCCCACTTCTTCCGCAATCATGGCCCTGGTGGCATCTTCCCCCCTGGGCGAGTTTGCCATCTGGGATACTGTACCACTGATTCTTGATAAAATTTTCGGTAGGCCCTCTCTATCTGACAGCTCGGGAGTAAGAACTCGGATCAGTCGCCTGGTTGGTAATCTAGTCCACCTGGGCAGATCTATGATGGCTGCAGGGACAAAAGTTAGAATGATGCATGAAATGTAGGTATAATGCATGATCGTGATATGCAACACTTACAGAGCACAAGCAAGCAAGTAGGTCCTTCCACCCTTATTTCTCCCACACACGTGGTCGTGCAGTCTCTTTCCTAGGTGGGATTAGCCCAAGGGTCAACGAGGGACCCGATGGACGCGTATGGTGCGCGGCGGAAAACCGGCAGCATAACACTCCTATGCTAATGTACAAGCGGATGGACAATGATCGTCACATATTCGGACGCTCCATAAATTTCGACATGGCCCTACCGGGGCATGATAGCCTTTGGCCAGGTTACCAAGCGAGACATTTGGACTCATCCAATACATGAGGATCCATACAGCAAGCATGAGATTAAGGTTCATTTCACCCGTGGAAAGTGACTACAGCCATTACATGAGCTTTGGACAAGGGAGATGTTTCTTTGAGGCTACCCAAGCATGATCCCTGCCGACGGGTCTAGCTCATCACAAGCGTAACGACCGATTGGGTCACCATTTTGATATACCATTAAGGTACGTGGCTTGGGCTAGTGATTATCCTTAACACTTCCCCAAATTGAGTGAAAATGAGGAGGTGCTTCAGGAACGCACTGGGGCTAAAAGAGGGACCAAACTAGCGTATTCTAAGGCTCTAATGATATGCGAATGCAATTTTGAGAGAAAGCGAATTTATGAATTAAATTTTAATCATAAATGTTAAAAGAGGTATTTTCGAATTGAAATCTCGAACCATAAAGTCCCCAGTGGAGTCGCACTTGTGACGCGCGCCGGATCCCGATGCGGCCGCCCGTTCGACCGCCCGCACGTGGGCGATCGGGGCATTTGCGGGTCCGTTGACAGCTTGCAATAAATCGCAAGTGCGTCTATGTTGGGCAACAAGGAGGTATCATGGAGTCGCCACCCAATAGAACATTGGGAAAGTTACTCTCGCCTCGGAGAGCCTAAGACTGCGCTTGGTATCCATTTTGGGCCGGCTAGAGGGATCATGGAAGGTGAACTTCTCACCCTAAAGAGCCTAGGATTAGCGCTAAAGTCTCGTAGCCCAAGAAGTATCTTGGAGGATAACCTCTAACCTCTCGAGCCCAAAGACCAGAGCTGGGTCCGGGATTTCTCATCTATTTCTACCTCAATTAGTTTATAATCAAATTTTAATGTCATTAATTCGCTCTCTCTCCACACTATGCAGTTGATTAAAAGGCGCATTTATTCACATTCGGAAAGCCATAAATGATCAAGTAAATAATGAAAGCAATAGATTACAATAAATATAAGGAGCGGAATACAACTCCCTTTTATAAATGTGCGAAGCATGCATAAATCGGGATATTGCTTATTTTGAGGACTTTGGTCCTCACATGCATCGTTATTAAAATTGGGGATTTTTATTTGTGATGATCTTTTTTTTTGATGGAAATAGGGCATTGGACCCTTGTTTTGTGTAAACCTCATTTTATTAAATATAAAACCATTGAGTCATTTTTATACATCAACGGGATATGAAAGGAGTACATCCATATACATAAGATAATCAGTAGAAGAAATGAAATAAGAGGATTAGGAAACTAAACCGGACGAGATCCTCCAAACATGGTAGATAGCCGCTCAAGCTCGGGATAATCCAGGAGGACCGATATACACTCACAAAAAGTTAAGAGAGGTTAATATACATAAAATTAACACATAAGAAGTCAAGGAGACTTGGAAGAGATAAAAAATGGTTTAAAAGGAGGGAGACAGAATCCACCGACGGCCTTCCTTGTTTGACCGACGGGCGTCGGTTCGGGTATTCGATATGCCTGTTTGTCACTCAAGGAGGGGCGTCTGTAGGTGGGTGACCGACGGGCGTCGGTGATAAAGATGACCCGTCGGTCACCTCTGTCTCCGAAAAAAATAGAATGGAGAGGGAGAGAAAAAAAACCTTTTCAAAGTCAAAAAAAAAATTTATCCCAAAAAGAGATAAGGGAGTCAAGATAAAAGAAAATAATGATAGATATTCAAAAATTGCACAAAATGAGAAATAAATATGGAGAAATGATCCGAAATATTTACCCTCAGATAATCGCTTCAGGTGAGATTCTTGTGTCGGTTAGAGCCCCACGCGTTCCACGAGAAGCAACGATGAAAGATTAAAGAGAGAAAATGTGATATTTCACCTTCAATCCCTCAGAAAATCGATTTTGGAGTCAAAATCTAAAGAAAACTAATTAGCTTTTAGTTCCCTTTGATTGATTTGATCCTTGATTAAAAAGATTTCTGTAGAAAAAGTGTTTTTGGAAGAGAGAGAAAATGTGCTTGAAATTGGGCAGAGTTTCCTCTTCTGAAAATTTTTCCAACCCTTTTCAAATGAAAATCCGGAGCTTTTATAGCCAGACACGACCGACGGGCGTCGGTGTATGGGGGCGGGCATCGGAAGAATCCTTCTGACACAAGAATTCATCCGACGGCCCTGCCACATCCACCGACGGGCGTCGGAAGGGTTGCGTGCTCCGGGAAACCAGGCGGCATCCTGACAGGGGCGGTGATTTTTCGATGGGCGTCGGAAAATACCACAAACCGTCGGTGACTGGAAGCAACGGGCCGACTTCACAGACGGGCTGGCCGTCTGTGGAGGACAAAAAGTCTTTTCACTCGAAAAAAACCTCTGTTTTCTCCCCCGCTGCCCGGGAATTGTGAAAAGCCTCACTTCTCATGGAACGCGGGAATAAAACCTCCAAATCCAGCCCCTCATATAGGCTCGGACATTGATTTCATCATAGGGTAACCTCTGATCCGGACCGCTCCGGGACACAGTGCTTACAACAATGACGGCACTACCACTCCATGGAGGGTAAGTGTGACGCACGCCGGATCCCCGCGGCCGCCCCTATGACCGCCCGCACGTGGGCGATCGGGCAATTGTGGGTCCGTTGATAGCTTGTAATAAATCGCAAGTGCATCTATGTTGGGCAACAAGGAGGTTTCATGGAGTCGCCACCCAATAGAACATTGGGAAAGTTTCTCTCGCCTCGGAGAGCCTAAGACTGCGCTTAGTATCCATTTTGGGCCAGCCAAAGGGGGAAGGTAAACCTCTCGCCCTAAGGAGCCTAGGATTAACGCTAAAGCCTCGTGACACAAGAGGTGTCTTGGAGGGTAAACCTCTAGCCTCTTGAGCCCAAAGACCAGAGCTGGTTCGGGACTTCTCATTTATTTATACCTTGATTAATATTATAATTAAGTTTTGAATTCATTGTTTCATCAACTTTCCACACAATGCAATTTAAATTAAAGGCGCAATCATTCATATCAAAAGCGGTAAATGTAAGCAAAATCCAAAATAAAGCATTTAAAAACAAATTACAATAACACTAGGAGCGGAATACAACTCCCATTTATAAAAGTGAAATACATGCATAAAACGGGTTATTCATTAATAGTGAGAATATTGGTCCTTGCACGCATATTTATTATGAAACAGTTTTGATGTGATGATTTATTTGGGTATGAAAAACTAGGACATTGGTCCCCTTTTATTTAGAAAAAAAATGTCAAGTTAATTAATATAAACGTTTTTGTGATTTTCTTTTTAGCGTGCCTAAATAAAGAATTTTACAAAAAAATTATATGGCAAAATTAAATAAAATATTAAAAATAAATAAAATAAATATATGAACCAAACGAGCCTTTTTGGACCTCCCGATGTGCTCGCAAAAACGCCCAAGCGAAAAAATGAGTTTAGACATAAAAACAAAATACAAATAAAATAATGTTAGTGATTAAATCAATTAAACATACGAAATAATGAATAACAAATTAAAATAAAATAAGATGTTATGAAAAGAATGATAATGGAATCAAAATGTTAACAAACCAAAATAAATGAGAAACATGCATTATATGTGATAAATGATTAAATGATGTGATGACAATAAAATAAACATGTTAATTAAATAATACATGTAAAAATATGAACATGATAACAATGATGATGAAGAGAAACGAATCAAAGAATATATAAAATGATAAAGAAAAGAATAATAAATGAAAACAATTAAAGAATGATGAAAACAATTAAATGAACAATATGATTAATTAAATATGTTCACAAATGATATAAACCATTTACATGGCAAAAAGATCAATTAAAATGAATTTATTAATTACATGTTAAAAAAAATGATGAATTAAAGTGAAATAAATTAATTACATGTTAAAATTAATAAACAATCAATATTTATATGAATAAAAATCATATATAAACAAATTAAATAAAACAAATCTGAAATAAATAAAATAAATGAAAACAATAAAATAAAATATACATAAATAAATTAGATATGAACCAAAAGAAACAATAAGAACAAGCCCAGAATATTTACCCTAAGAGTTTCGGATTCGATGAAGGAAAAGATGATCGATTTCTTTGTTTGATGATTCACAATATTAGAGTGAAATATGATGAAAATGTTGGAATTTTATTCCAAGAAACATGAAAAAAAATGATCAAAAATTCTTTAAGAACAAAGAATTGATACCTTTGCCTAAAGAAATGATTTTGATCAAAAAAAATTTTTTATTGATTAAAATAAAGAAAAATGATTTCAAGAACAATCAATCACTTTGTTCATAAAAAAAAATTGATTGAAGTTTTATTTGAGAAAATCAAATAAAAATTGGATTTTGATGACAAACAATTATTTTATTTGTCTCAAAATCAATTTTTTATCAAAAAGAGATTCAAAACAAAATCAATGAAAAAGTTTTATTGAACACAAAATAAAAGATTAAAAACAATTTTGAGAACAAATAATTATTCTATTTGTCTCAAAAATTAAATCAAACAACAAAACTTCCCCTAAAAAATATGTTTAGAAGAAATTATGTTGGAAAAAGAATGAAACATTTTATTTTTCTTTTTGATCTTTGGTTGGGGAATTTTTTTAAAGAGAAAATAGAAGAAGAAGAATTCTGGAAATTTTAAGTCTAAAAATGTGTGTAGGAGCCTCCTTTTGATTTCATCATAAAGTCTTTATAGGATAAAAAAGGTTGCCCCAATTTAATTAAGGAAAAAACCTATTTTAACACAAAATTCCTTTATTTTTAATGATAAAATCAAGTTTTATTATTTAATTATCTAAAAAAATATTTTAGAATTTAATTTGAAGTCAAAAACCCAAAAAAAAAATGGGATAAAAAACGGATTTTTAGGTGAAAAAATCGGAAAAAAGGCTGAAAGATCGGAAAAGGGTATCAGACCCTGTAGCGACGGCCAGGAAGCCCGTCGCTATAGAGCGACGGCCTCACGCAGCCAGGCTGCGCGCAGAGGCGCGGAAATCGCGCGCAGGAGCGCGCGGTTCGGCGTGCGCACAACGCTGCGCGTCGCTTTTTAGCGACGCGCAGCATTGGCGACGCGCATCGCGCCCAGCGCGCTGGGCGCCTGGGCGTCTGCATGCTGGGCGCCAGCACGCCTGCGCGCTGCCGCGCCCGACACTCGCGGTCCGAAAAATATTTTTATTTTTTTTTTATTTTTTTTCTTTTTTTTTTAAATTGACTAAAAACACTATAATTTTAAGCCCCCATTTTTCAAAATTAAATTTTTTTAAAATATTTTTTATTATTTTCTAATATTTTACTCTAAAATGCAAATTTGACGAGAAAACCATCACTTTTAACCTTTTAAGCCTGTGAAGGCAATTATCATCATTGGGTAACTTCGATCTAGGCTGACTCAGGACCTGGTGTCTACAGTTGCCCCCAGTTTAGGGGAATCTAGTACACTAGTGTATAGGTGAGCCTAAACTCAAAGAAGAAAAGGAAAGAGACGCGTACCTAAGTCAGCCGTCTTTCCGAACTGGAGAATTTTGAGATGGTGGTTATTATCATGGTGTGTTTTCGTTTGTTGAAGCGGTGCTATCTGTGAGCCCTTCGGTTGATTGCCTCCTGAGAGGTCTTCGGTTCATCGATCGTTTGCCCCCTGAGAGGTCTTCGGTTCATCGATCGTTTGCCCCCTGAGAGGTCTTCAGTTCATTGCCCCCTGAGAGGTCTTCGATTTGCTGCTCCCTGGGAAGTCTTCAGTTCATTGATCGTTTGCCCCCTGAGAGGTCTTCAGTTCATTTATCGTTTGCCCCCTGAGAGGTCTTCAGTTCATTGATCGTTTGCCCCCTGAGAGGTCTTCGGTTCATTGCCCCCTGAGAGGTCTTCGATTTGCTGCTCCCTGAGAAGTCTTTGGTTGATTGCCTCCTGAGAGGTCTTCAATTTGCTGCTCCCTGAGAAGTCTTTGGTTGATTGCCCCCTGAGAGGTCTTTGATTCATTGCCCCCTGAGAGGTCTTCGATTTGCTGCTCCCTGAGAAGTCTTTGGTTGATTGCCCCCTGAGAGGTCTTCGATTTGCTGCTCCCTGAGAAGTCTTTGGTTGATTGCCCCCTGAGAGGTCTTCGATTCATTTCCCCCTGAGAGGTCTTTGGTTGATTGCCCCCTCAGAGGTCTTCAGTTCATTTATCGTTTGCCCCCTGAGAGGTCTTCAGTTCATTGCCCCCTGAGAGGTCTTTGATTCATTGCCCCCTGAGAGGTCTTCGATTCATTGCCCCCTGAGATGTCTTCGATTTGCTGCTCCCTGAGAAGTCTTTGGTTGATTGCCTCCTGAGAGGTCTTCGATTCATTGCCCCCTAAGAGGTCTTTGGTTGATTGCCCCCTGAGAGGTCTTCAGTTCATTGCCCCCTGAGAGGTCTTCGATTTGCTGCTCCCTGAGAAGTCTTTAGTTCATTGATCATTTGGATTGATGATTAAGCTGGTATGTGGATTGATGATTTGATCGATGTCTGGATTGATGATTGACTTGAGGCTTGGATATATGTTTTGATCGATGTCTGAATTGATGAATGAGTTGAGGTTTTGATTGATGATTTGACCGATGTCATCACTCGACTTTTGTCGGTGTCCGCCTCAAGTCTCTCTTTCTGCAAAATAAGGAAACTAAACTATGCAAAAATGGTGAGCATGCAAGTGAAATGCATGAGTCATGCAGGAATGCAGGACAAAAATTCATCTATGTGAACTTGAAGATGATAGCAGGGCTAGCTGCAATTTGCGATATAATTGATGCCTTTTGAGCTGCTTTTGAATTTCATGCCCTTTGGGATTGTGAGATTCTCACCTGGTACCTGTAGTCATTATTTGAAGGTAGTGCATCCCTTGTGGATTTTCACACTAGCTTTTCTTAGTGGGAAATGCGTCCTTTGTGGATTTTCACATAACCCTGTGCCTTATTTTTTTGCCTGGAATGGACCCAACCCAATCCAGCGGCTTTTCTCTTTCTTCTTTTTTTTTGAAGGACAGACTGCCTGTTTTCAGGTTTTCACCCTATCCTTTTGCCTGGTTTTTGCTTAGAGAGCCAGTTACGGTTTTCACTCTAACGGCTCTTTTTTTTTTTTTTTTTTTTTTGAAGGTTGCTGAAGTTGTTGGCAAGAATCTTTAGGGAGTCTTAGGACATGGTTGCATGAGCTTGATTTTGCACATCTGATAATAGGATGAAACGGCTGAAGTGTTTGCGTCCTGAGAGTAGCAGAGGGTAGGCAAATACATGACTTTGATCACACAGGGTACAATATTCTGATCACATCATTGCATAAATGCATGTGTTTCAATTTGATTTCATTAAACATGATCATTATTTTGGCATTGACTTTAAAAAATACAAGACTTTAGCTAATCTCGAGATAGATCTTGAAAGCATCAAACTCCTGTTATCAATCAGCCCTCTCAGGTTTTATGATTGAAGATTTCCTCTCATCTCTTAATCTTTTTCTTTGAATGCGAATTCTAGATGCAACTTTGGGGACGAGACTTAACTCAAATGCATGAATGCACTCGTGGCTCCTCGCTTAAAGCTCAAGAAACACCATATGCCTCTTCTTACGTACCAAACCTTATTAGAAGGTCATCTTCGCTAATTGGATAAGACTGAACCAAGAATCAAAAGGTCTTACTTTGGTTATAATGTTAGGCTTAGGCAGATGGCTATCAAAGGAGGATCAAGTCGCTAGAGAAAAATGGCCGCAATATTTTCTCGACTGGTCGATGAACCATTCTCAGCTCAGTTGTATATACAAAGGTACTCTTGAATTTGGATTTGATAACATTTTAGCTCATTTAAGATCAGATTGACAGTTAAAAAGGTAATCATCAAAACTCGTAAAGTGGTTATTATTTTGAGCTCTACTTTTTTTTTTTACGAGCTCATGTCTTTGGCGCATGACTGAAATCCTCTTCTCAAATTGTAAACTCATCCTTACCAAGGCAATTTTGATAACCCACAAAGAAATTGTTAATTGTTAAAACGTTCATCCATCCCTGCTAGAGAGGCCACTCTTCTAAGGGGAAGCCAAAATCATTTTAGGCGAGGGGATAGTTTTAACATGTGTAACAACAAAATTGGCACGCATTTAGCATACCCACATAAAGGCTCAATGGGCTAGCAAGCGATTGTGAAATAAGGGTAGGAAATGGTCATTTAGGGAACTATACAAAGAAAATGTTGCCTAAATCATTTTCTAGGTTCCGTCTTATCCAGGGATCGCTTTGACGGGTAATCAGAAAGGTTCTAGTGCTCTTAGTGAGTTTCCATCCAGTCCCCTAATTGCAACTAGTTTTTTTATTATTTTTTATTTCCCTCTCTATAGGAGCTATATCAGATACTATCAAAATTTTCTTTGGGTTCCCCAAAGTTTTCGAGATTAATTGCAGTCATATTATTTGAATGAATGCCAAAGTAAATGTGTTATGATCATGCGAAATGAAATCAATAGAAACATTATACAAATAAGCAAAAGTTGTTCTCTTTATTACAAACAGAAAATTATAACATAAAATGTTCTAGAAATAAAAAGAATTTCAGCATCTAAAAGCAATATCACTAGTGGGCCACAAGACACGATCATGTTCGCGGTGGAGGGACTGCATTATAACATGCTTTCTTCTTTTTCTCTCTCTTCTTAGGATCTGCGATCTGATTGGTGTCAATGAGATCCTGGATTTTGTTTCTCAGAATACGGCAATGGTCGGTCAAATGGCCGGTGTGCTGGTGATAAGCGCAGTACTGATCACCTCTATGTCCCGGCTGTCCCTGACTCAAGGCTGGTCTGGGTGGCAAAGGTTGCAACTTGCCTTCCTTTATTAGTCTCTCTAGCACCCAGGATAGAGAGCGGCCTAAGTTGGAGTAGTATCTCTGACCCTGCCAAACTCCAGTAGCAGAGACCTCTGCCGTCCTACCGTTTCTGCTGTTGCTGCTCCCGGCACCTCCTGATTTGAATCCCAACTGGCTCCCATAGCCTTTCCCAGCAAAGTTATTTTGGCTTGCTTTCTTTGCCAGGTAAGCCGCCTCAGCTTCTATAGCGATATCCTTAAGCGACTCCCAGTCCTTGAGCCCCTTAAAACTGAGCAAGTCCCTTAAGTAAGGACATGAGTTTCTGATAAACAGCCTAATCTGATCTGCAGTGTCAGGCTTCCTCTTCATCTCCATGACCCTGTTTCTCCATCTTGTAAGGTACTCATGGAATGACTCATCATTCTTCTGCTGTAGAAGCTCGAGGTCTTTTAGGGTGACCTCCATCCTAGTGCTGCAGTCGTACTGCTTCATGAATTCTTCGGTCAAAAGGTCCCAGTCCTCTTTGGACCTCCTATCCAACCCGTGGTACCAGTCAACTGTCGGGCCCACCAGACTAAGGCAGAAATATTCCACCTTCTGCTTCTTGCTCAGCCCTGTGCCTTTCATGACCAAGGTGTACTGCTTGATGTGGGCGGATGGGTCCGAGGTGCCATCAAACTTCGGAAGCTCGGGCATCTTGAATCTTTGGGGCAGCAGCTCTTCATCCCCCAGATCTCTGTCCTCTGGGTTGACCCCCTTTCCAGCTAAGAGCATGCGGGTGATAGCTTCGATCTGCTATGCTTTGGAGTTCTCCAGAGGCAAAGCAATCCGATAAGCTACTGGGCCAACCTTTTCCAAGATCTCATAAGGTCCAATACACCGAGGACTCAATTTTCCTTTCTTACCAAATCGTAGAACTTTCTGCCAGGGCGATACTTTCAAAAAGATTTTGTCACCAACCTCATACTGAATGTCCCGCCGCTTCAAATTGGCATACGACCTCTGTCTATCTTTAGATGCTCTCAAATTTCATTGCACAACTCTAACTTTCTCTTTCATGTCTCTGATCAACTTCGGACCCACAGCGGATCTTTCTGACAACTCCGTCCAACACACTGGTGTTCTACATTTTTGGCCATAAAAAACTTCATAAGGAGCTATACCAATACTTACCTAATGACTATTATTGTACGCAAATTACATTAAAGGTACATATTTATCCCAACTACTGGAGAACTCCAAAGCACATCCCCAAAGCATATCTTCAAGAATCTGAATAACCCTTTCTTACTGACCATCGGTCTGAGGATGAAATGCAGTGCTGAAGTTTAATCGAGTACCCAAAGCTGACTGTAACTCCTTCCAAAACTTTAACGTAAATCTTGGGTCCCGATCCGACACAATGGATAGTGAAACTCTGTGAAGCCTTACTATCTCACTTACATAGATCTCTGCCAACCTGTCCATGGAATAGTCTAACTGAACTGGCAAGAAATGTGTTGACTTAGACAACCGGTCGACTATCACCCACACTGAATCATGCTTACATTGTGTCAAAGGCAAACCAACCACAAAGTCCATCGTAACATCATCCGACTTCCATTGAGGAATAGGTAAGGGATGTAACAATCCTGTTGGAACTTGATGTTCAACCTTCACTTGCTGACATACCAGACATTTTAATACAAACTCCACTATATCTTTCTCATACCTGGCCACCAATAGAACTGCTTAAGATCTCTGTACATCTTATCCCCTCCTGGAAGCATAGTGAAAACTGATGAATGAGCTTCTTGCAGAAGCTTCTTCTTCACATCACTTATATCAGGCACACATAAATGGTTCCTGAATCTAAGCATTCCCTCACAGTCCATCAAAAATTCAGTCTGTTTACCATCTCTTACCATACGCATAGCACGCTGTAACACAAGGTCACTCGACTGAACGTCTACTATAACTTGTCTCAAACTCAGTTTAGCCTTCAACCGAGCAATCAATACTCCTTCGTAATCAAAATTCCACTTTCCTTTACTCAACGACAAAGCTGAAACTGATTTTCGACTGAGGGCATCTGCCTCTACATTTGCTTTGCCTGGATGGTAATCAATGATACAGTCGTAATCCTTAAATAATTCCAACCATCTTCGCTGCCTTAAGTTCAATTCTTTCTGGGTAAGCAGATATTTCAGACTCTTGTGATCCGTGAAGATCCTGCAAGTTTCCCCATACAAATAGTGTCGCCAAACCTTAAGAGCAAACACTACCGCTACTAACTCCAAATCATGTATCGGATAGTGTTGTTCATGAGGTTTTAATTGCCTGGAAGCATATGCTATCACCTTGCCGTCTTGCATCAGAACACAACCCAATCCTATACCTAAGGCATCACTGCACATTACATATTCTTTACCCGAAATGGTTGAGTAAGTACAGGAGCCTTGATCAACATATCTTTTAACTGCTCAAAACTTGCTTGGCACTTATCAGACCAATTGAACTTAACCTCTTTTCGGAGAAGCCGAGTCAAAGGCGAAGCTATTACTGAAAATCCTTTAACAAACTACCTATAGTAACCAGCTAAACTTGAAAACTCCTTACTTCATGCACAAACTTAGGTGGCAACCAATTTACAATTGCTTCTATCTTGGATAGATCTACCCAAATACCTTCAGCTGAAACCACATGCCCAAGGAATATCACCTCCTTTAACCAAAAATCGCACGTACTAAGCTTAGCATAGAGCTGGTGATCCCTTAACACTTGCAATACCAACCTCAAATGTTCCTCATGTTCCCTTTCATTCTTGGAGTAAATCAAAATATCATCAATGAACACTACTACAAAACGATCCAAATACGGTCTGAATACCCTGTTCATTAAATCCATGAAAGTTGTGGGCGCATTAGTCAAACTAAATGGCATCACTAGAAATTCATAGTGACCGTAACGCGTCCGAAAAGCTGTCTTCGCAACATCCACATCCTTAACCCTCAGCTAATAATAACTTGATCTCAAATCTATCTTCAAAAACACTCCTGCTCCTCTCAACTGATCAAAGAGATCCTCAATCCGTGGAAACGGATACTTGTTCTTTATCGTGACCTTATTAATCTGTCGATAGTCAATACACATTCTCAAAGTACCATCTTTCTTCTTGACAAATAGAACCGGAGCACCCCAAGGTGACACACTCGGTTGGATAAAACCATTATCCAAAAGCTCTTGCAATTGACTTTTCAACTCTTTCAATTCCCCTGGAGCCATTCGATACGAAGCCTTAGAAATCGGAGCTGCACCAGGCACAATGTCTACCGACAATTCTACTTCTCTTTCAGGAGGCAAACTTGGTAATTCCTCTAGAAACACATCCGCAAATTCTCTTACTACGGGAATATCTTGGATTTTTACTTGCCCTCGTCGAGAATCTAAAACCAATGCCAAATATGCTTCACATCCTTTCCTCATAAATCGGCTCGCCTTCATAGTCGAAATTACATTATGCAGTGAGCTACTTCTTAGCCCTTTCACAATCACTAGCAACTGGTCACTATCTCTGAGCACAACTGTTTTTCTATGAAAATCAATTATAGCTCGGTGCTTGGATAACCAATCCATACCTAGAATTAGATCGAATTCATGGAATGGCAAACTTATCAAATCAACCGAAAATTCTTAATCTCACACAACCAAAGGACAATTTTGATACATCTGATTCACATTAACACACTGCCATAATGGACTAGTCACATATATCTTATAATTCAATTTAGTCTCATTAGACAATTTATCACATTGCTTATCAGAACATAGGTAAGAATGAGTAGAACCTGGGTTTATCAAAGCATACATTTCAGTGCTGAAAAGTAAAAACTTACCAGCTATCACTTCTGGAGCATCCTGCTCATCATGAGCTCTCATAGTGTTACACCCCGTTTGCCCCCTAGTAGTATGAGCCTATTTGTGTGTGTGCATGCATTGTGTGTTTTGGGCATGTCATAAGGGTATTTTGGTAAAAATGCATGTTTTAATGGTTTTATTAGCATGCGAATGCATGTATGTTATTAGGGTGTGAATTAGTTGGGTTAAGTTTGGGTGTGCATGAGTGTACCATTGTAGGGTATGAGTAGTGGAGTTAGGGTTGTGTGCTTTACTCACACATTAGTAGGGTGTTTTAAGTTGAGAGTGCATTGTGTGTGAGTAGTGTATGCTTGTTGGGTGTGAGTGATTGGTTTCCACCAATAGGAGAAGGACAAGTGTAGGGTTAGGAAAAAAGATGAGTTAAGAGAGAAGGGAAAAGCGAGAAAGGCAGAGACTCATTTCTTCTTCCCGATTCTTCTTCTCCTTTGTCTCATCTTCTTCCGTTGCTCTTATTTTGAAACCCTAGCTTTGATTCAAGACACTGTTAGTGGAAATCAATCACCTCCTTTGCATTCCTTTGGTAAGTTATTGCATTTTTCATCTTGTTCTTCATTGTTCTTCTTCTTCTTCATTTTCTGGGTTTGGAGTTTTGATCTAGGGTTTGGTTTTTGGTGTGTTATTGTTGGTATGTTGGTTAGTTGAGCCTCCTCGTGACCCAAAAGGCAAGGAAAAGGCAAGGAGTAGTGGAACCAAGTGACTAGAGCTTTAGATTTTCAGGTTTGGGAATTTTGCATTTATTGGGTTTGCTACGATAGGTTATTTACTGTGTATTGGCTTGGTTTGATCCTTTTTATGATAATCTGATGTATTGATATTGCATGTTGGGATTTGAATGAATGGGTTTTGGTTGTGGTTAATGCATGAAGATTGAGACCTTGAAAATGGAACTGATGTGAATTTCAGCTTACTGTCATTTTCTTGGTTTGGATATTTTGAATTTTAATTTGGCTATTCCCTGTTTTAGATGGGTAACTGTTAAGGAAGTGATTTTGTATTATTTATATTGGTTTATGCGTGCTTGAGGAAGCTAATTTCAGGTAAGAATGATTGGAGTTGAGTTGGGATGATTTCTGGAAATTCTGGGTTCTGAATGAATTTTATAATGTTAGGGTTTCCGGAAATCGAATCGGGGAGGAAGAAGGGCAAAGTGAGCAGCTCACGAGATGTGAGCAATGCTCACGAGTCATGAGCAATGCTCACGACATGTGAGCAATGCTCACGATACGTGAACAATGCTCATGAGTCATGAGCAACCTTCACGACTCGTGAAGGGTGTTCAAGACTCTTTTCGGCCTTTCTATCGCGAGCGCGATCGAAGTCGCGATCGCGGCAGTGATTCTGTTCTGCCTTGTTTTCTCCACATTATCAGTTTTTATGAAAACGATTTTCAAATGACTTGGGTGTCTTTTTCCTCTACTAGGTGCTAAATTACCTTGTTTATATGAATGATTATCATAATTTAATCATGATAAATAATATGTTATTTGTAGTATATGTTATACGAATGATGTGTTGTCCATGAGAAATTATACGTGTTATTTTGGAATATGTAGTGGGTGATGCATGTCTTATTATGATGTCGTAATATGAATGTGAATATAATTATGTGTTATACTTGGAAACATGATTGAATGATGCATGACCTGCTAGAGTCAAGTAAGTGGATAGTTAGGCATGCCTAATAGAGTCTCTAAACTACAGCCCTCAGTTCTGTCTAGACCCCGATCACGTCCCCATTTGGTTCCTCGCAAACCCCTTATGCGTTTTGGATCTTGTTTAAGGTCCCCCTTTGTAAAATGTTTTGAATGTGACAAAAATGAAATGGTTTTTGATTCGTACCCGTAAGGTACGCTATGCGTTCGATTCGTGCCCATAAGGTACGCTATGCATTTACTCATTATCCACTATTGTGAGTCAGCAGGTGCTCTTTTTGTTTTGCTCCACTTTGATATAATTACAAGAATATGGTATTTGGATGCGTATAATGATGAGTACGAGAAATTAATTAAAGTGTTAGTGAATGTGGATATGAACTTCTGAATGCATGTCTTTATTATGGAAGTATGATTATATTATGATTATATAGCTGGTATCATTATCCGCATTTGTCATATTGTATGTGTATGGCATTGGCGACCATTGTGAATGGCCGTCCACTCTTTTGTTGTGTGTTCCCCACTAAGCGTTTATCGCTTAGCACGGTGTTTTATCCGTGCAGTTGTGGAGGATGGTGTTCTTTTAGGAGAGTCGTCGCCAGTCAAGCCAACACAGAGGGATTAGTGTTAGGGCTTTATTTTTGATAGCAATACTGATTCTTTTGTATCAGAACTCTCTTTATACCATTATTTTGTAAAGCTTCCGCATTTATATACTTTTGGGATATGTAATTATTTTATTCTAGCTTTTGATCAGGACATTTTTGTAACGAATTTTGTTATTGTAATGATGGATCATTCTGATGCTTATGAAAGTTCTAATTTCCCGTAATGATATATGTTTATTATGTACGAATGTATGCTTTGTATCTTTATTTATTTGGTGACACACTCGACTCATATAGCTTCTCATGCTGTAAGGATGGGTATGCCTACGTATGGGTAGGGGGTGTTATAGTTTTTAGTATCAAAGCCAAGGTTTAGGCATTTCTTGGTGTTGTTGATGTGTTGAGGTGCATAGATGTGTATATGTCTAGATCTGTGTTGGCTAACGCGGTTGTCTTCTTGTTGTTTTAGATGGCTTTTAACTCTATTCGTGGATCACTTGAGGAGTCCGCCGAGAGTGTGAACCCTCAAGCTGTAGATCCTTCGATTTCTGTGTCGGCTCATCATGCTAGGGTCTATCCCGAGGCCGCTGCCATGCCTTTTGACGCTATGTTTAGGCTGTTGCAGGATATGGCTAGGGTCTTGGAGAGAGTGACTACTCCTAGAGCCCCTATAGAGAGCTTGAGAAGGGCTGGTGCTGAAGACTTCTATGGCACGGGTTTAGACGAGTCAGAGCTGGCTGAGAAATGGTTAGATAAGGTGAAGCATGCATTGAGAGAGATTCGGTGTCCTCCTGACCAGTAGGCAAAGTGTGTAATGGCTTTGCTACAAGGGTCAGCTTATGAATGGTGGGAATTAGTTTGTAGACATCCTCAGCTACCCGATCCGATGACTTGGGATTTCCTGGAGAGAGAGTTCACAAAGAAGTACATAACTCAGACTTATAAGGATGCTAGATGGGCACAGTTTCTGAGCATGAAACAGAGAGCTATGTCGGTTTTAGAATTTGAGAAAGAATTCAACCGGTTGTCTAGGTATGCTCCCGAAGGTGTTATAACTGATGCGTTCAGATGCCGTCAATTTGAGGCAGGATTGAATGAATCCTTGAGGGCTATGTTGATTTCCCTGATGAGCACTCCAGGGGTGAATTATTATCAAATTGTGGAAGCTGCTATTAAAGCCGAGAGATCAAAGTCTGTGTTGAGAGAAAGGGCTCAGAGGAGGAATCCTTCTCGTGGTGGTTCATCTTCATCATCCTCGGGTAAGAGATCTAGGAACCCGCAGGATGAGTCTTCATCTGGTCCGGCCACTAGAGGTAGAAGGCAGGGTTCAGGCAGGGTATCTGGCTCTGGTAGAGGCGATTCGGGTTCTAGGACAGAAGTGTTACCTAAGTGCGTACACTGTGGCAAGCCACACAAAGGTGAGTGTAGGTGGCTGTTTCCATTGCGGGAGCACCGAGCACTTTTTGGCCAACTATCCGAGATCATATGAAGCTTCGGGTGATCGAAGGGAGGCCAGTAGAGTTAGTTCGAATGCCACGCAGGCTACTCAAGGTAGAGGCTGAGTTAGAGGTCGAGGCGGTCGACCTAGAGAGGGAGCTGCATCAGAGTCTGTTGAGCGTCAGTTGCCAGTCGTAGCTAGAGCTTATGCTGTGAGAGCCAGAGAGGAGTAGGATGCGCCTGATGTTATTGTTAGTAAGTTCCTACTCCATGACACTGAATTGTATGCTCTAATTGACCCTAGTTCCACACACTCATATTTGTGCACGGATAAGATTGTTGATAAGTTGCATGTGGTAGATTAGCTAGATTATGTGATATGTGTGACCAGTCCATTAGGGCATAGTGTCAATGTGACTAGAGTCTATAAGAATTGTCCTTTGTTGGTTGAGGGAGTTGTGTTTCCAGCGGATTTGATTGAGTTGCCTTTCAGAGAGTTTGATCTAATTTTGGGTATGGACTGGTTCGGTAAGCATCGGGCTATAGTTGATTGCCATAGGAAGACAGTGGTACTTCGAGATACAGATCGGTCTTCTGTGATTGTGAAAGGTTTGGGTGCTAGTTCTTTGAACAATGTGATTTCAGCAATGCAAGCTAAGAGGTTCATTAGGAAGGGTCGTGAGGCTTTCTTAGCGGTTGTGTTGGATTCTAAGAGGGATCAAGTTTAGATTGAGGACAAACCAATTGTGCGGGAGTTTAGTGATGTGTTTTCGAGTGAATTGCCGGGTTTGCCTCCTGAGAGAGATGTTGAGTTGTCCATAGAGATTATGTCGAGTACCACTCCCATATCGAAAGCACCTTATCGGATGGCTCCTGTAGAGTTGAGAGAACTCAAAACTCAACTACAAGAGCTATTAGATAAGGGGTTTATTCGACTCAGCATATCTCCATGGGGAGCTCCTATTTTGTTTGTTAAGAAGAAGGATGGGTCCTTGCGGATGTGTATCGACTATAGGCAGATCAATAAGGTCACAGTGAAGAACAAGTATCCTTTGCCTAGGATTGAGGATTTGTTTGATCAGCTTCGAGGTGCGGGTGTCTTTTCGAAGATTGATCTTCGGTTGGGTTACTATCAATTGCGAGTTAAGGATGAGGATGTGGTTAAGACTGCATTTTGGACTCGGTATGGCCACTATGAGTTCCTTGTGATGCCGTTCGGTTTGACCAATGCTCCAGCGGCATTCATGGATCTGATGAATAGAGTGTTTAGGCCATACTTAGATCGGTTTGTAGTGGTGTTTATTGATGACATCTTGGTGTATTCCAAGGATGAGAGTGAGCATGAAGAACATCTCCGGTTGGTTTTGCAGGTATTGAGAGAGCATCAGTTGTTTGCTAAGCTTAGTAAGTGTGATTTTTGGCTTCGGGAAGTGTAATTTTTGGGTCATGTTGTTTCGGCTAGAGGTATTCAGGTGGATCCGGCCAAGATTGAGGCGATAGTTGATTAGAAAGCGCCTACAAATGTTTAGGAAGTGAGGAGTTTTCTTGGTTTGGCGAGTTACTACCGTCGGTTTGTTAAGGGTTTTTCAGTGATTACCACTCCGATGACTAGATTATTGAGAAAAGGGGTCAGATTTGAGTGGTCGGATAAGTGTCAGGCTTGTTTTGAGCAGCTGAAGAAGTTGCTAGTCGAGGCTCCTATACTTACTCAACCCATCTCGGGTAAGGAGTTTGTAATGTATAGTGACGCTTTGGGTGTCGGTCTTGGCTGTGTTTTGATGCAAGAAGGTAAGGTTGTGGCTTATGCTTCTCGACAGTTAAAGCCACATGAGAGGAACTATCCGACACACGATTTGGAGTTAGCAGCTGTTATCTTTGCTCTAAAGATTTGGCGCCATTATCTGTATGGGGAAAAGTGTAGGATCTTTATGGACCATAAGAGTTTGAAGTATTTCCTCACGCAAAAGGAGTTGAACATGAGATAGCGCCGTTGGCTTGAGTTGTTTAAGGACTACGACTGCATAGTGGATTACCATCCGGGTAAGGCCAATGTAGTCGCTGATGCTTTGAGTCGAAAGTCAGTTTCAGCTTTGTTCCTGAGACGGTTTAGGTGGAGGTTGGATTCAAATGGGGCTTTGATTGCTCAGTTGAGAGTGAAGCTTACCTTGAGACAAAGGATTGTGGATGCTCAAAGGGACGATGAGAGGCAACAGCGAATTGTGCAAGAGGTCAGATCAGGAAAGCAGTTAGATTTCTCAGTTCTGGATGGAGTGTTGATGTATAGAAACCGCTTGTGTGTGCCTGAGGATGAGGAGTTGAGGAAACAACTTATGAGTGAGGCGCATAGTACGGTTTTTACTATGCATCCTGGCAGTGAAAAGATGTATCGGGACATGAAGCAATTTTATTGGTGGTCCGGTATGAAGAGGGATATTGTGGATTTTGTTTCCAAGTGCTTGACATGTCAGCAGGTAAAGGCCGAGCATCAAGTTCCTTCGGGATTGCTTACGCCTTTATCCATTCTCGAGTGGAAATGGGATGACATTGCCATGGACTTTGTATCTGGTTTGCCTTTGACTCAGAGGAAGCATAATTCGGTTTGGGTGATAGTGGATCGACTTACGAAGTTAGCTCATTTCTTGCTAGTGAGAGTGGACTATCCGATGGATAGATTAGCCAGTATCTACGTGGATGAGATAGTTCGGTTGCATGGAGTGCCGTTATCCATAGTATTAGATCGGGACCCAAGATTCACTTCGAAGTTTTGGAAGGAATTGCAAAGAGCTTTGGGTACCAAGTTGAACTTCAGTACGGCATTCCATCCTCAGACAGATGGTCAGTCCGAACGGCTCATTCAGATTTTGGAGGATATGTTGAGGGCATGTGCTTTGGATTTTCCAGGTAGTTGGGACAGATATGTGTCGCTTATGGAGTTTGCCTACAACAATAACTATCAGTCGAGCATCGGTATGGCACCGTATGAAGATTTATATGGTCGGCAGTGTAGGACTCCGGTTTGCTGGAGCGAGCTATCCGAGCATTCAGTGATTGGACCAGAGTTTGTTAGGGATACTGAGGAGAAGATCAGAGTTGTGCAGCGGAATTTGAAAGCGACTAAGGATCGACAAAAGTCCTACAGCAACTTAAAGAGGAAAGATGTGCAGTTTGAGGTCAGGGATAAGGTTTTCCTTAAAGTTTTTCCTTGGAGGAAAGTACTTCGGTTTAGTAAGAAAGGCAAGCTTAGACCTCGCTTCATTGGTCCCTATGAGATTTTGGCTAAGGTTGGTCCGGTAGCCTATAGATTGGCTTTACCGATGGAGTTGGCGAAGTTGCACGATGTTTTCCACATTTTGATGCTTTGTCGGTACAGGTCAGATCCGTCGCATGTTGTAGACACTGGGTCCCGAGTAGCCTTGATCAGGATTAATCGATGATGAAATTTAGCTACATCGGCTTATAGGCAAAAAGATTGGAGCTCGGAAGTGATTTTCCTTGTCTTTTTGATGAGTAAAAAGTGTATTTTAAAAATATTTTTAAAATTATTTTGGAGAAGAAAAAGTGTGTTTTAGGTTGAGGGTATTTTATATAAAAATTTAAAAAAAATAAAAAAAGAAAAAAAGAAGGTGGGAAAAGATAGCGACGAAAGGGCGACGGCCTTGGGCGTCGCTCGCTCTGCGCACGACGTGCGCACTCCACGCCGAAACGCGCGGAGTGACGCCGATTTTCGGCGGTTTTGCCCTTTTTTCACCCCATTTCGCCCATTTTCGACCCCCACTCAATTTTTAACCATTTTTGGACGGTTTTGGGTGGTTTTTGGGTAGTTTTTGAGTGTTAAAAGTGTAGAAAAGATTCAGAAACAAGGGGAGAACGAATTGGAGAGATTTTAGAGAGAAAAAACTGAATTTTTGAGCTTTTTAGTTTAGAGAAAAAATCAATCTTACACACTTGCTTCCAAGGGTGATTTTTCAAGTTTTCAAGTTATTTTTCAAGCATTTTTCACAAGGAAAAGACAAGGAATTCAACACTTCTACCTTCAATTCTTCAAGATTAAATTTGAGGGTAACTATTCATGGCTTAACTCCTTAATTCTCTTGTTGATTTTAATTTCTTTTGTTTCCAATTAACTTTTAAACATGTAAATTCTCTTAGTCCCCATATTCTTCTTATTATTTTATCTTCAATTGTTCATATAACAAGTAAACTCTTTTAAATCCCATTATATTTTCATGTCAAATTGTTTTTTACACATATCAATATTTTAATTTTTACTCATAGTCGTTATTATAATTATTTATTTGATATGTTGAGCATGGTTAATATTTTTTATTCTTATGTATGTTAAATTGCATCATAATTACTCTTATGCATGTTATAATATTTTATGCATGTTATATTTCCATTACACATATTATCTTTTATGTCATATTATTTCTTTGGGTTAATTTCTAACATGAATTTCATTTCTATTTTTGGTTGCAAATCATTATTTTATTCTCATTTGAGCATCCATGCATGCGAAGGAGGAGATAAGGGGTTTGGTATTTTCATTGCACATTTTAATTCTCATTTTGTTTATGTTTTTTTAATTTACTTGTATATATTCAATAAATAAAGTGGTTTTTTTATGCACGCCTAAATAAAAATCACAAAAATATTTCTACTAAATTAACTTGGATTTTTTTCATAATAAATGGGACCAATGTCCTAGTTTTCATTCCAAGTAAAATCACCACGCTCAAAATGTTTTCTTTAAATACACATGCGGGGACCAAAGTCCTCATAATTAATAAATTCCCTGATTTTATGTATGTTTGCACTTTTTTAAATGGGAGTTATATTCCGCTCCTAGTATTATTGTAATTTATTTTTAATATTTTATTGCTTTTGATGTGAATATTTGTGCCTTTTAATTAAAATTGCATCGTGTGGAGAGAGAGCGAACTAATAAACTCAAAACCAAATTGTAAAATTAATCAAGGTAGAAATAGATGAGAAGTCCCGAACCCATCTCTGGCTTTTGGGCTCAAAGAGGCTAGAGGTTTAACCTCCAAGACACCTCTTGTGTCACGAGACTTAGACATTAATCCTAGGCTCCTTTGGGAGAGAGGTTTACCCTCCAAGACCCCTTTGGTTGGCCCAAAATGGATAATAAGCACAGTCTTAGGCTCTCCGAGGCGAGAGAAACTTTCCCAATATTTTATTGGGTGGCGACTCCATGAAACCTCCTTGTTACCCAAAATAGATGCACTTGTAATTCGTTGTAAGTTGTCAACGGACCTCAAATGCCCGATCGCCCTCGAGCGGGCGGTCAAAGGGGCGGCCGCGGGTCCGGCGCGTTTCACAGTGGCGACTCCACTGGGGAAAAATGGTTTGAGACTTCAACTTGAAATTACCTTGATTATCTTTTACAATTAAGTTTTAGTTTATGAATTTCGCTTTATCTCAAAATTGCATATCATCTCATTAGAGCCTTAGATTAAGTTAGTTTGGTCCCTTCTTAACCCCGGTGCGTTCCTGAAGCACGAATCTATTTTCACTCAATCTAGGGAAGTGTTAAGGATAATCACCAGCCCAAGCCTCGAACCATCAAGGTATATCAAATGGTGACCCGATAGGTCGTTATGCTCGTGATGAGCTAGATCCGTCGGCAGGGATCATGCTTGGGTAACCCAAAAATATCATCACCCTTTGACTAAAGCTCATGTAATGGCAATAGATACTTCCACTAGGTGAAATGTACCGTAATACTATGCTTGCTATATAGGCCATTATATATTGGACGAAGTCAATTTAATTAAATGGTCTTCATCAAAGGCTTTCATGCCCCCGTGGGCCCATCTTAGTTAAGTTGAATGGTTTAAATACATAATGGCCAAACACCCATATGTATGTACATTAGATGAGAGCTGTTATGCTGCCGGTTTTCCCCCGTGCACCATACGTGTCCATTGGGTTCCCCGTTAACCCATGGATCAAGCCCACCTAGGAAAGAGACTGCACTACCACGTGTGTGGGAGATATAAGGTTGGAAGGATCTGTCTGCTTGCATGTGTTTGTCTATATTGCATCAGCACGAGCATGCATTGCATTTTAATCATGCATCATATTAACAATTTTAGTATTTCAACTATCATAGATTCTCCTGGGTGGTCTAGAGGTCCCGACGGACGGTTAAGAAGGACTCCGCTTTTGGGGTTAACAGAGTTAGTGTCGAATCAGAGTTCAGATTCAATCTTAGAAGACAGTGTGGGGTTTTCTTCCGAATCATCAATAGAAGTAAGCATGGCTAATCCATCAAATGAGTCTGATGCAACCCGGGCAATAATTACTGAAGAGGTAGGAAAGAGAATGGAGGAGTTTGAAGCCCGAATGATTACAATGATGGGCAATCTTGCCACCACCATAGCTGGGCAACAAGCTGCTACTGCCCCTATTCGGATGCAAGCTGAACAAGAGGCTATTAGAGAAGAGCTCCCTGCTGCAGTTAACCAACCAGTGGTTGACCCACCTGCTGTTGAGCAAGGAGTACCTGCACCTGTTGAGCGTAGAAAGGCCCCTAGGTCTGAAGCTGAGTTTTGGGGAGATGAGCAAGAGGAGCATGCAGTAATTAAAGAAAAGTCGCCGAAATTGGAGGAGGCAATGTGGAGGAAAATGGAAGAGAGATTTAAGGCCATGACAAGGATGATGACAGTGGGAAAAGGAATGAACCCAGAAGATCGAGAGCTAGATGGGGATGACCTGATTCCCCAGAATTTCAAGATGCCTGATATCCCAAAATTTGATGGCACATCTGACCCTGCCGCACACATCAAACAATACTCACTGGTCATGAAGGGCACGACCTTAACAAGAAAGCAGAAGATAGAGTATTTTTGCTTGAGTCTCACAGGAGCTGCTATTGATTGGTATCATGGGCTTGACAGGAGGTCCAAAGAGGATTGGGACTTGCTGACCGAAGAGTTTCTTAAGCAGTACGATTGCAGTACCCGGATGGAGGTCACTTTGAAAGATCTCAAGTTGCTACAATAGAAGGCTGGCGAGTCCTTCCATGAGTACCTTACTCGATGGAGGAACCGGGTTATGGAGATGAAATGCAAACCGGACACTTCTGATCAGATTCGATTATTCATTCGAAATGCCAGCCCGTACTTGAGAGATGGACTAAAAATGAAGGGACTGAAAGACTGGGAATCCCTGAAGGACATAGCCATAGAAGCAGAAGGTGAATATTTAGACAAGAGGGCAAACAGTGAGTCCTATGCCAGGAAGGGATACATCAATCAGGGGGCAGCCAAGTCAGCAAGTTCAAGCAGCGGTAATAGAGGTGGGAAGACAGCCGAGGTGTCTACAACAGGCATGAATCAGAGGTATTTCTCGAACTTGGGTAGGCCTTTATCATGGGTGCTAAAGAGGCTGGTAAAGGAAGGGAAGCTGCGACCCCTATCACCTAGGCCTGCCAAGACCCAGGGACAACTAGAGCACAAGGAAAATGAATACTGTGCATTTCACCAACATACCGGGCATTTGACAGATGATTGTGTAACGCTAAGACATCGGGTCCAAGATCTAATTGACAACAAGCAGATCACCGATCCTGTGAAGAGAGAAGGCAAGAAGAAGTCCAGCTATAATGCAGTGCCACCTCCAGTCTTTATGATTGGATCAAGCCTACCAAAATGGTACGTGATGCAAGATTTATATGGAAATGAGTATGTCGCTATTACTCGCCCTGCGGTGAATGAAGAAGGGATTTTCGTGGCAGCGATAGACTGTTGGTCCACTAGTGAGAGTGGAGAAGATGAAGACGATGAGAAACATGGAGAATTCACGGATCTGTGGGATTCAGAAGAAGAAGAAAGAGTAGAAGCAGTAACAAGAAGTGGGAGGGTGGTTCCAGAAGTTGAGAAGCAGCAGGACCCAGCATAAGCAATCGCAGAGAAGGAACTGGAAGACAATTCAATAGTGAAGCAGCTGAAAAAGACCATGACTCAGATATCTATTTGGGACCTTTTGAGACAGTCCCCCTCTCACAGACAGAAGTTTGTTGAAGCATTGAGTGCATCCACTGTATCAACGACAATCTCTCCATCTGAGCTGTTAGACCTTGTTAAGGGGGGATCTGGGGAGAAGCTGGTATTTTCTGATGCAGACCTACCAACAGAGGGTCGCAACCACAACCGACCTTTGTACATCAAGGCACAGATCAATGGCAAGCATACCGCTTGCGTCATGGTTGATGACGGGTCGTCAATAAATGTCTGCCCTTTAGTAGCGCTTCAGGCTTTTGGGCTAGATGAAAGTATGCTAAGCAGGTCCGATTTGACCATCACAACCTACGACAACTCCAGGAGGCAAGCATCGGGAATTTTAAAAGCTATAGTAAAGACGGGGCCCATTGAGGCAGAAACAGATTTTGTGGTTTTGCCAATCCCAGCAAACTTTTCAGCTCTACTTGGTAGACCGTGGTTCCACAGGTTAGGGGGAGTACCATCCACCTTACACCAGATAATTAAGATACCCCATGAAGGAGAAGTAGTGACCATTAAAGCAGTAAGAGAGAACCAAGTGTCTGCCTTGGAGATCTCTAATCAGCCATTCAGTGGCTTTCATGTATCGATGATCGGAGAAGAGCAAAGCTTAGAAGGTAGCCCTCAGGTGGTGAACATGCTAAAGAAGATGCACTTCCTCCCAGGGGCTGGTTTGGGAAAAGAGTCATAAGGGCTGCAGGATGCTATCACTACACATGGTCAAAAAGACCGAAAGGGGTTGGGCTACAAAGGAGAGTATGGTAAGAAGAAAGTGTCAGAGAAGATCCCCCATATTTTGGAGAGCTTTGTGCCATCATCATCGGTTTGTGCTTACACCGGAGAAGAAGAGCCGCAGTGGATAGATGGGAAGATCACTCCGGGTTTTGAAATTTTCAACGATGTCTTTGATTGGGAGATCGAGGTGGTTAAAGCTGTAGAGAACTTTTGGGACGAGGAGATTATGACCCAATGCAGTGTCTGGGACAGGCATGAGCCTGAAGAGATTATAATTGATAAGCTGTTAGCCGCTAGACTCAAAGGGAAGGAGAAGATGGTAGAACCAGAGCTAAAGATTGGAGATCTCAAGATTTCACCAAGTCAAGAAGCCAAAGCGCAGTCGGCTGCAGCATCGGCATCGACTGAAGTTGATAGTCATTTAGATTCTCTTTTATGCCAAAACTCTTTGAGAACAATGTTAATGTTTCTGATTATGTTAATGAGATGAACAACTTTGCTTACTTGTGTGATGTTTCTGATGATTTTATTTCGCATGATCATAAGCATGATGCATTCATTTTTTATATTAATTCAACTAGTACAACCGCATTTAATCTCGGAACTTTGGAAAATCCAAAGGAAATTTTGATAGCATCAGACATAACTCCTGAAGAGAGAATAAAATTTGAGAGAATATTAAAAAAATATGAAAAAGTCTTTGCCTGGACCTATGAGGATATGCCGGGAATAGATCGAGATATTGCTGAACATGCCATCCCAACTTACCCAGAGTTTAAACCAGTCAAGCAAAAGCTTCGGAGACTTAGGTTAGAATGGGCGCAGAAAGTAAAGGAGGAGATCCATAAGCAGATTGAGGCCAAATTCTTAATAGAGGTTCAATACCCGACCTGGCTCGCTAACGTGGTTCCTGTAGCCAAGAAAGATGGTAAGGTTCGAGTATGCGTCGACTATCGAGACCTGAACAAAGCTTGCCGTAAGGATGATTTCCCGCTACCCCATATTGATGTGCTAGTGGATAGTGCTGCTGCTTGTATGATGTACAGCTTTGTGGATGGATACGCAGGTTACAATCAAATCCTTAACAAGATAGTGGATCGGATCAAGACAGCTTTCATCACCGAGTGGGGGACATATGCCTATCGGGTTATGCCTTTTGGGTTGAAAAATGCAGGAGCAACTTATCAGAGGATGGCCACCAAAGTTCTCAATGACCTAATTCACAAAGAAGTGGAAGTATATGTCGACGACATGATGATTAAGTCGGCTACTAGAGAAGGTCACTTTGAGGCTTTAGAAAAGTTCTTTCAAAGGATTAGTAAGTATAATCTGCGCCTCAATCCTAAGAAATGCATCTTTGGGGTTACCTCGAGTAAGCTATTAGGCCATGTGGTAAGCCAGCGAGGAATTGAAGTAGATCCCGATAAAGTCAAAGCCATAAGAGAGATGCCAGTGCCCCAAAAGGAGAAGGACGTCAGAAGTTTCCTTGGAAAGCTTCAGTACATCAGCCGATTTATTGCCAAGCTAGCTTCAGTATGTGAACCCATTTTCAAGCTTCTTAGGAAAAATCAGCCGGTGATATGGAACGATGACTGTCAACTGGCATTGGACACCATTAAGGAGTATCTGTTAAATCCTCCAGTATTAAGACCACCACGCCGTGCCAAACCACTAATCCTGTACCTAACAGTGGAAGATAATTCAGTAGGTGCTATGATGTCTCAAGAAGACGATTTTGGTGTGGAGTTCGCGGTTTACTATCTTTGCAAGAAGTTCCTACCGCATGAAGCTAAATATGTAGAGGTGTAGAAGATTTGTTTAGCAGTTATCTGGGCTTCTAAGAAGTTGCGACACTACTTTCATTCCTTCAGGATACAGGCAGTAGCCAAACATAATCCTCTTAGATACCTCCAAGAAGCACCCTCTCTACTAGGGAAGATGGGAAGATGGTTACTGCTGTTGCAGGAGTTCGACATTGAATACATAACCAAGAAAACCACTAAAGAAAGAGCTGTAGCAGAATTCTTAGCCGAGCATCCTATTGAGGGAGACCAGTTTGAGTATAATTTCCTGGATGAAGATGTCACGGCCATAGCAGTGCAAGGGTGGCAGCTATTCTTTGATGGGGCAGTAAACAGTAAAGGGGCAGGAGCAGGAATTATTCTTACGACCCCGGATGGTGAAAAGCTACCATTGTCTAAGAAGCTGAGGTATAAGGCTACCAATAATGAAGCAGAATATGAAGCTTGCATTTTTGGATTGGAAGCATTGCTCACTCTGGGGGCAAAGACCGCAGAGGTATTCGGAGATTCTTCCTTGGTAATTCATCAAATCAGAAGGGAGTGGTCAATCAAGGAAGAAAGGCTGTTGCCTTATGTGAAGCACTTGAGAATGTTGAGCAGCCAGTTTGAGACTTGCACTTTTCACTTCATCCCCAGAGACGAAAATCAGTTAGCTGATGCTCTAGCAACTTTAGTGTCTATGTGGGATAATCCAACAGGAGTTGCGATGAAACCCGTGCTAATCTCTAGCTCAGGAAGGCCTTGTTTTGAAGCTGAGCAGGTGATGGACATTGAGACCGCCGATGGAAATCCATGGTATTATGACATTCAGAATTACTTAGAAAAGTCAACTTTTCCAGAGGAAGCCATGGAGAAGGATCAAAGAATGATCAGGAAGTTATCCACTAAATTCATCAGTGTCGATGGCACTTTGTACAAAAGGCAAGCTGATGGTATCTAGTTAAGATGTCTCACGGAGAAAGAAGCTAAAAGAGTTATGGAAGAGGTTCATGCCGGGATCTGTGGAGCTCACATGAATGGCTTAGCCTTAGCGAAGAACATTATGCGCCAAGGGTTTTATTGGCTCACAATGGATACGGATTGTTCAAAATTTGTGAAGCAATGCCAGTTATGCCAGCAATATACGAACTTGAGGCATGTGCCAGTTTCATAGTTACATAATTTGACATCTCCATGGCCATTTGTAGCTTGGGGAATATACATCATAGGCAAGATCCATCCTACAGCTTCTAACGGGCACAGGTTCATTATAGTTGCCATTGACTACTTCACTAAGTGGGTTGAAGTTGAATCTTTCAAGAAGGTTGATGCAAGGGATATGGCTAAATTCATCGAGCGGAATCTGATATGTAGATATGGTCTCCCACATCACATTGTGTCTGATAATGGGGTGCAATTTCTGGCAGAAACTAAACAAATGCTCCAGAAATACGGGATCCAACATCAAAAGTCTTCTCCTTACCGTCCTCAAGCAAACGGTGCAGTTGATGCAGCGAACAAGAATGTGAAGCGGATATTGGCCAAGATGGTTCAGAGCTATAAAGATTGGGCTGAAAAGTTACCCTTCGCACTTTGGGGATATAGAACTACAATCAGAACCTCTACGGGGGCAACACCATTCTCTCTGGTATATGGAACTGAAGCAGTCCTGCCGGTTGAAATTGAGTTGAAGTCTTTGAGGGTAGTCATGGAAGCCGAGATTCCAGAGACAGAATGGGCGCAATAGCGTTTGTCACAGCTAAATTTGCTAGATGAAGATAGGTTGAGGGCCTATTACCACAATCAAGTTTATCAGAAAAGGTTGGCTCGGTCGTTTGGCAAGAAAGTACAAAAGCACCCGTTGAAGGAGGGGGATTTGGTCTTTAAGATGATGAGGCCGGGAGTTCTAGATATACACAGAAAATTCAGGCCCACCTGGGAAGGTCCGTTCGTTTTGAAGAAGCTGCTAACAAAAGGAGTAGCAATTTTGGCAGACAGTGATGGGAATGAGTTCAAGGACCCGGTCAATGTTGGTAGACTTAAAAGGTTCCATGGCTAAAGACCAAAAATAAAAATAAGAGAATAAATGCCCCGCGGGTCGAAAATCGAAAAAAGGCGGCCTTACTAAAATTGGGCGCCTTGTCATGGTGAAAACCGAAAAAAGGCATCCTGGCAAAAATTAAGGGCCAAGAGAAAATATTCAATTGAGAAAACCTGAGAGGGCCGATTAATAACAGGAGTTTGATGCTGACAAAATCCACTCCGATATTAGGTGTAGTCATAAGCTTTTGAATTCTTGTCAAATGAAAATCATGTATGATGAAATCATATAGAAATGTACACAATTTTGCAATGAATAAAAGAATATATTTTCATTGATCTTTTAGTTCTGTCTTAAAAAGAGATATACCAATTGTTCATCTAATGATTATTGCTCAGTCACTTCATCAGATATGTGCTATTTGCTCTTAACAGAAATTTTGATGATAACCTTCTCTAATAAAAAAAAAAAGCCGTTAGAGATGAAAATCGAAACTTGCTCTCTAGGCAAAATTTAGGCCAAAGGGCAAGGTGAAAACCAGGAAACAGGCAGTCTGCCCTACAAAAAAAAAAGGTAAAATGAACAAAAGCCGCTGGATTGGGTTAGGTCCATTCCAGGCAAAAATTAGGCAAAGGGTTGTGTGAAAATCCCTTAAGGGACGCATTTCCCGCAATGAAAAACTAGTGTGAAAATCCACAATGGACGCACTACCTTTAAAACAATGACGTTCAATGCCTGGAGCGATAAGGCGGCGTTATTTCAAATGAACCTCTTTCAATCAGATAACACACAACACAGAACATGAATCAGAATCCCGGGTAAGGCATCATTGACCAGGAGGGCAAAGGATGTACACCGGAGGTCTTTTTTCAGAAAACTTGTCGACGATCCTGGGGATTCCAGGGGCATGGTAGAACAGACAAGCTATAACCTCAGCAAACCTTGGACCACCTAGAGCATGATCTATACATTTTTGCAAGCATTTGCATTCCATATTATACACACATGATTTCTTGTATATCTCCACGGCATTACAATTCACAGCAGTTAGCACGATGGCGGCACTACCCACAAGAGGTTAGCACGACCACGACATTACAATTCACAGTAGTTAGCACGATGGCGGCACTACCCACAAGAGGTTAGCACGACCACGACATTATAATTCATAGCAGTTAGCACGATGGCGGTACTACCCACAAGAGGTTAGCACGACCACGGCACTACCAATTCACAGCAGTTAGCACGATGGCGGCACTACCCACAAGAGGTTAGCATGACCACGGCATTACCAACTCACAATGGTTAGCACGATAGCGGCGCCACCCACAAGAGGTTAGCGCGCCCATGGCACCACTAGTTACAACCAAAAGACAGTCTGCCTATAACACGGCAACAGCTATCATCATAACTCCATCCAGCAGGAAGGTCACCGCTTCAGGTACGCGCTTCTTTCCTTTTCCTGAATTTTGGCTCACCTAGGCACCCATGCACTAGCCTCCCAAAAATTGGGGGCAACTGTAGACACCGGGTCCCGAGTAGCCTTGATCAAGATTACCCGATGATGAAATTTAGCTACGTCGGCTTATAGGCAAAAAGATTGGAGCTCGGAAGTGATTTTCCTTGTCTTTTTGGTGAGTAAAAAGTGTATTTTAAAAATATTTTAAAAAATATTTTTAAAAATATTTTGGAGAAGAAAAAGTGTTTTTTAGGTTGAGGGTATTTTATATAAAAATTAAAAAAAAGAAAATAAAAAAAGAAGGTGGGAAAAGATAGCGACGAAAGGGCGACGGTCAGACCGACGCCCTGGGCGTCGATCGCTCCGCGCATGACGTGCGCAGTCCACGTGGAAACGCACGGAGTAACGCCGATTTTTGGCGGCTTTGCCCTTTTTTCGCCCCATTTCGCCCATTTTCGACCCCCACTCAATTTTTAACCGTTTTGGACGGTTTTGGGTGGTTTTTGTGTAGTTTTTGAGTGTTAAAAGTGTAGAAAAAATTCAAAAACAAGGGGAGGACGAATTGGAGAGATTTTAGAGAGAAAAAATTGAATTTTTGAGCTTTTTAGTTGAGAGAAAAAATCAATCTTACACACTTGCTTCTAAGGGTGATTTTTCAAGTTTCCAAGTTATTTTTCAAGCATTTTTCACAAGGAAATGACAAGGAATTCAACACTTCTACCTTCAATTCTTCAAGATTAAATTTGAGGGTAATTATTCATGGCTTAACTCCTTAATTCTCTTGTTGATTTTAATTTCTTCTGTTTCCAATTAACTTTTAAACATGTAAATTCTCTTAGTCCCCATATTCTTCTTATTATTTTATCTTCAATTGTTCATATAACAAGTAAACTCTTTTAAATCCCATTATATTTTCATGTCAAATTGTTTTTTACACATATCAATATTTTAATTTTTACTCATAGTCGTTATTATAATTATTTATTTGATATGTTGAGCATGGTTAATATTTTTTAGTCTTATGTATGTTAAATTGCATCATAATTACTCTTATGCATGTTATAATATTTTATGCATGTTATATTTCCATTACACATATTATCTTTTATGTCATATTATTTCTTTGGGTTAATTTCTAACATGAATTTCATTTCTATTTTTGGTTGCAAATCATTATCTTATTCTCATTTGAGCATCCATGCACGCGAAGGAGGAGATAAGGGGTTTGGTATTTTCATTGCACATTTTAATTCTCATTTTGTTTATGTTTTTTTAATTTCCTTGTATATATTCAATAAATAAAGTGGTTTTTTATGCACGCCTAAATAAAAATCATAAAAATATTTCTACTAAATTAACTTTGATTTTTTTTCATAATAAATGGGACCAATGTCCTAGTATTCATTCCAAGTAAAATCACCACGCTCAAAATGTTTTTTTTAAATACACATGCGGGGACCAAAGTCCTCATAATTAATAAATTCCCCGATTTTATGTATGTTTGCACTTTTTTAAATGGGAGTTGTATTCCGCTCCTAGTATTATTGTAATTTATTTTTAATATTTTATTGCTTTCGATGTGAATATTTGTGCCTTTTAATTAAAATTGCATCATGTGGAGAGAGAGCGAACTAATAAACTCAAAACCAAATTGTAAAATTAATCAAGGTAGAAATAGATGAGAAGTCCCGAAACCATCTCTGGCTTTTGGGCTCAAAGAGGCTAGAGGTTTACCCTCCAAGACACCTCTTGTGTCACGAGACTTAGACATTAATCTTAGGCTCCTTTGGGAGAGAGGTTTACCCTCCAAGACCACTTTGGTTGGCCCAAAATGGATAATAAGCGCAGTCTTAGGCTCTCCGAGGCGAGAGAAACTTTCCCAATGTTTTATTGGGTGGCGACTCCATGAAACCCCCTTGTTGCCCAAAATAGACGCACTTTTAATTCATTGCAAGTTGTCAACGGACCTCAAATGCCCGATCACCCTCGAGCGGGCGGTCAAAGGGGCGGCCACGGGTCCAGCGCGCGTCACACATGTCCTGTCGGTTCAGGATGTGCAAGTGCAACCAGATTTTTCTTATGATGAGGAACCAAGAGCTATTCTAGCTAGAGAAGTGAGACAGCTGAGGAGCAAGCAGATTCCATTGGTTAAAGTGTTATGGAATCATCATGGAGTTGAGGAAGCAACTTGGGAACCAGATGAGTCTATGAGAGCTCAGTGTCCGCATTTGTTCAGTTCAGGTGAGAATTTCGAGGATGAAATTCTTGTTAGTAGGGGAGAGTTATCACACCCCGTTTGCCCCCTAGTAGTATGAGCCTATTTGTGTGTGTGCATGCATTGTGTGTTTTGGGCATGTTATAAGGGTATTTTGGTAAAAATGCATGTTTTAATGGTTTTATTAGCATGTGGATGCATGTATCTTATTAGGGTGTGAATTAGCTGGGTTAAGTTTGGGTATGCATGAGTGTACCATTGTAGGGTGTGAGTAGTGGAGTTAGGGTTGTGTGCTTTACTCACACATTAGTAGGGTGTTTTAAGTTGAGAGTGCATTGTGTGTGAGTAGTGTATGCTTGTTGGGTGTGAGTGATTAGTTTCCACCAATAGGAGAAGGACAAGTGTAGGGTTAGGGAAAAAGATGAGTTAAGAGAGAAGGGAAAAGTGGGAAAGGCAGAGACTCATTTCTTCTTCCCGATTCTTCTTCTCCTTTGTCTCATCTTCTTCCTTTGCTCTTATTTTGAAACCCTAGCTTTGATTCAAGATACTGTTAGTGGCAATCAATCACCTCCTTTGCATTCCTTTGGTAAGTTATTGCATTTTTCATCTTGTTCTTCATTGTTCTTCTTCTTCTTCATTTTCTGGGTTTGGAGTTTTGATCTAGGGTTTGGTTTTTGGTGTGTTATTGTTGGTATGTTGGTTAGTTGAGCCTCCCCGTGACCCGAAAGGCAAGGAAAAGGCAGGGAGTAGTGGAACCAAGTGACTAGAGCTTCAGATTTTCAAGTTTGGGAATTTTGCATTTATTGGGTTTGCTACGATAGGTTATTTACTGTGTATTGGCTTGGCTTGATCCTTTTTATGATAATCTGATGTGTTGATGTTGCATGTTGGGATTTGAATGAATGGGTTTTGGTTGTGGGTAATGCATGAATATTGAGACCTTGAAAATGGAACTGATGTGAATTTGAGCTTACTGTCATTTTCTGGGTTTAGATATTTTGAATTTTAATTTGGCTATTCCCTATTTTGGATGGGTAATTGTTAAGGAAGTGATTTTGTATTATTTATGTTGGTTTATGTGTGCTTGAGGAAGCTAATTTCAGGTAAGAATGATTGGAGTTGAGTTGGGATGATTTCTAGAAATTTTGGGTTCTGAATGAATTTCATAATGTTAGGGTTTTCGAAAATCAAATCGGGGAGGAAGAAGGGCAAAGTGAGCAGCTCACGAGACGTGAACAATGCTCATGAGTTGTGAGCAACGCTCACGAGTCGTGAGCAATGCTCACGATACGTGAACAACGCTAACGATTCGTGAGCAACCTTCACGACTCATGAAGGTTGCTCAGGACTCTTTTGGGCCTTTCTATCGCGAGCGCAACCGAAGTCGCGACCGCGGCAGTGATTCTGTTCTGCCCTATTTTCTGCACGTGATCAGTTTTTATAAAAATGATTTTCAAATGACTTGGGTGGCTTTTTCCTTTACTGGGTGCTAAATTACCTTGTTTATATGAATGATTATCATAATTTAATTGTGATAAATAATATGTTATTTATAGTATATGTTATACGAATGATGTGTTATCCATGAGAAATTATACGTGTTATTTTGGAATATGTAGTGGGTGATACATGTCTTATTATGATGTCTTAATATGAATGTCAATATAATTATGTGTTATACTTTGAAACATGATTGAATGATGCATGACCTGCTAGAGTCAAGTAAGTGGATAGTTAGGCATGCCTAATAGAGTCTCTAAGCTGCAGCCCTCAGTTCTGTCTGGACCCCGATCAGGTCCCCGTTTGGTTCCTCGTGAACCCCTTATGCGTTTTGGATCTTGTTTCAGGTCCCCCTTTGTAAAATGTTTTTAATGTGACAAAAATGAAATGGTTTTTGATTCCTACCCGTAAGGTACGCTATGCGTTCGATTCGTGCTTGTAAGGTACGCTATGCGTTTACTCGTTATCCACTATTGTGAGTCAGCAGGTGCTCTTTTTGTTTTGTTTCACTTTGATATAATTATAAGAATATGGTATTCGGATGCGTATAATGATGAGTACGAGAAATTAATTAAAGTGTGAGTGAATGTGGATGTGAACTTCTGAATGCATGTCTTTATTATGCAGGTATGATTATATAGCTGGTATTATTATCTGCATTTGTCATATTGTATGTGTATGGCATTGGCGATCATTGTGAATGGCCGTCCACTCTTTTGTTGTGTGTTCCCCACTAAGCATTTATCACTTAGCACGGTGTTTTATCCGTGCAGGTGTGAAGGATGGTGTTCTTTTGGGAGAGTCGTCGCCAGTCAAGCCAACACAGAGGGATTAGTGTTAGGGCTTTATTTTTGATAGCATGACTGATTCTTTTGTATTAGAACTCTCTTTATACCATTATTTTGTAAAGCTTCCACATTTATATACTTTTGGGATATGTAATTATTTTATTCTAGCTTTTGATCAGGATATTTTTGTAACGAATTTTGTTATTATAATGATGGATCATTCTGATGCTTATGAAAGTTTTAATTTCCCCTAATGATGTATTTTTGTTATGTATGAATGTATGCTTTGTATCTTTATCTGTTTGGTGACACACCCGACTCATATAGCTTCTCACTCCATAAGGATGGGTACGCCTACATATGGGTAGGGGGTGTTACACATAGCATAAGCTCGTGCAGCTGCGGGAACTGGGCGATTAACAGTCTTAGAGGATTCTCTTTCCCGAGGCCGTCCACCATGACCCCGTCCTCTACCTGTACCACGACTGCCCTGAGGAGCATTCGACCCTGCTCGTCTAGCCTCTTGTTAACCCTGAGTATTCTCATACAAATTCGGACAGTTGGCTAAAAAGTGGTATGTACTACCACACCTGAAACATCCTCCCGTCAACCACCGACATTCACCCCAATGGCGCTTATTGCAATGGGAGCACTGAGGCACTCCATCACCTCTACCAGCTGAAGCTCCTCTGTAATGCCCATTTCCGACAGCTAGATTAGCTCTGCTAATGCAGTCAGAAATAGCTGCTACACAGACATAATCACATTTCACCATCCGCTACATAGACACACATGCATGCTTTGCTATCACAATTTCATGCCAACAATACGAATAATAAAATTTCATCATTAAGCACACATTTTCATGCATCATATATCATAAGCTCTCATGTCGTCCGACATATTCACATACTTACATCTATATATAAAGGCCTTCATTAGGTTTACAATACTTATTTATAGCAGCTTTACATCTTTCTAATGACAAAGATCTTAAACAAACACATAGTTAAACCCTAAAACCTACACTAAAGATATAGTCCTAGTGTTGACCGTTGTTAATGTGGATTCGTCCTTCCAAAATCACCTCGCATCTGAACCTACACGGATCAGAAAGAACCCGTGCTAAGTGATAACGCTTAGTGGGGAACACATATATATAACATACAAGCTCAATCATAGCATTAATAGCACACATGCATCATACTAGAATCATGCTCAAAATTACAAGTCTAGAACATTTATGTATCACTATACTCTTAGCATTGTCACTAGTTTACATTTTAATGGAGCATGCATTGATTGGCAAATACAAATACTTAATCACATGTCTGAAAAGCATTCATAGGTAGACATAGATTCGTCGAAACAAAGCATTCATACATTAACTTAACCATTAAGTTTATCTTTAACTTTACATTTAGGTTTACCTGCAACTCAAAGACGCGGATAACGGGTATCACATTGGTACCCCTGAGGTACTATAATTTCCTTGTATCTGTGGATACACATATACACATTTGCACCCTAAGGTACAGTAACTCAATAAGATCAATATTCCACATTAAAGAATCCAGCAAGGATTTATTTTGCACTGTGATTCCAGAGGAATCGGACACATTGGGCTGCAGCACTTGACCCTATAGGCATGGCTAACTATCCACTACTTGACTCGCAGGCTAAGATTGATTAGTTCCATTATTGATTTCATTGTTGTTAAATTCAATAGTGCATACACAAACCAATACCAAATTCTTCACTTCGCATATGAACAACACATTAACAACCCACATTATTCTTTTACTCATCTTACAACTCTTGGGTAATCTTGCAATTAAGTCATTAACCAACATGTATTAGCATTCTAAATCATCATATTTACATGTACATTTGTTTCATATGGTCTTGATATCATGCTCAAATAAATAGCCTTAAGCTTGGTTAAAAGCCACACAATTAACAAACCAAAATAAATAAAGGTTACTTGCTAAAACAGGGTACCTCACGGTCACAACCAATTTGGTTGTCACCGTGACATATTGAGATCTTTCAAAACAGAATGCAGGCCAAGGTACCTCACGATCACAACAAATTTGGTTGCCGCCATGACATACTAAGCACTCTCAAAACAGAATGCAAAATGAGGTATCTCACGGTCGCAGCCAATTTTGTTGCCACCGTGAGATACTACACACTTGCGGGCAGAATGCACACTTTGGCACCTCACGGTCACAACCATTTTGGTTGTCACCGTGACATGCCAAACTTAGCCAGGCAGAATGTAGTTCCTGCATACCTCACGGTGGCAATCTCTTTGGTTGTCACCATGACCTATGCATAGACACTATAATACAGCTGTGTTTTACCAAAACACAGCTGTGCTCCCTGTCTTAACTCTCATATCACTTTCAAGACCTCAAAACTCATTTCCTTTTTGTCATTCAAACCAATTCATTTAACCACAACAACAATCAACACATACCTGATTTCCATTAAGCCATTCACACTCAATTGAATACAAATCACAATCACTTTCACACCATTCACATGGCACACTACATAGCTCAATACTTAACATTCCACTTAAATTGTCATAAACACAACATTAGTTTCATAACCTATTAAGCCTAATCAACTTGGTCATTCACATCATTAAGGATTCCTACAACTATTTAGTTCATGCTTGGTCAAATTATACAAGCAAATACAAAACATGCTAATACACTCATAGGGTTAGTTCCCAAACCTCGTCGCCTATGCTCCTAGCGTTCACCGAGTACTTGTTTCTCCGATTTTTGCCTTTCCCTTATCTTTCTTTACTCCTTCCTTTACAAATAACATTCCAATTTCCAGAATTTGACACAATCATCAACCCTCAATCCAAATCAAACCAAAACCAGAAGGAGAAGAAGGTAGAACAAGTAATTGACCACTTACCATTCAATCTTATCAATTTAATTCTTATTCCACTTAGCAATATGTATAGAATCAATATGAGAACTCTAAGGAACCTCACAGAAATGTAATAAAGAAGAAGATACAGAAATGGTTGAAACATGCAATTAGTGGCTCTTTTCTCTCTTCAAATCAATTTATATGCATGCACTTAGTGGAGGTGGTAGTATAAGGAAATGCCACACGTAATCCACCTCAAAGTCTGCCCTCCACTTTACTTAATTGACTCATAATTAAGTTAACTAATCCTCAATCAAATTTAATCATGCAAAACTTATAGCTTAGCCACATAACTTCCTTTGGTTTCTCAATTAGTTCCTTACTTTTATTACAATCAAGTCCCAATTCACACACACCCCAAGTTAAACCATTTAGAACTAGGGTACATTTTCAGCCATTACAACTCTTGAAAAAAATTTCGTCCGCGAAATTCATACCTGAGTTAAATATGTGAGGATGCTGATCTCGCATAGCAGCTTCAGGCTCCCATGTTGCCTCTTCTACTCCATGGTGTTGCCAAAGCACTTTAACAAGTGGAATTTGTTTCTTGCAAAGCTACCTTACTTCTCTTACCAGAATTGCCTTTGGGTTCTTATCATAAGTAAATCTGACTGAACTTCCACTTCTTGCACAGGTAACACATGAGATTCATCCGATCGGTACCTTCTCAACATGGACACATGAAAGACATCGTGAAGCTTAGATAAAGCCGGAGGCAGTGCCAAGCGATAAGCCACTGAATCAACTCTATCTAACACTTCATATGGTCCAATGAAACTTAGACTCAATTTCCCTTTCTTGCCAAACCTCAATACCTTCCTCCAAGGAGATACTTTTAAAAACACTTTGTCACCTACTTCAAATTCAATGTCCCTTCTTTTTAAATCCGCATAAGACTTCTATCTGTCACTGGCTGCTTTCAGTCGCTGCTGTATAAACTTTGCTTTCTCTTCAGTATCTCGTACCAATTCTGGTCCAACCATCTTGTGTTCACCCAATTCTATCCAGCAAAGCGGCGTACGACACTTTCTTCCATATAAGACCTCATATGGTGCCATATCAATACTTGTCTGATAACTATTGTTGTAAGCGAATTCCATGAGTGGAAGATACTTATCCCAACTCTTTGAAAAGTCCAAAACACATGCTCGCATTAAGTCTTCCAATACTTGAATAACCCTTTCTAATTGTCCATCAGTCTGCGGAAGAAATGCAGTACTAAAATTCAATTTCATACCCAATGCAGCCTGTAAACTCTTCCAAAACTTTGAGGTGAACCTTGGATCTCTATCAGAAACAATAGATAAAGGTACCCTATACAGTCGAACAATCACCTTCACATACAATTCAGCTAACCGATCCATTGAATAATCCATTCGAACTGGTATAAAATGAGCTGATTTTTAAAATCTATCCACTATTACCCACACTGTATCTTGTTGATTTGAAGTTAAAGGCAATCCAGAAATAAAATCTATAGTAATATTGTCCCATTTCCATTGTGGGATAGAAAGAGGATTCAATAAACCATGCGAAACCTAGTGTTCTGCCTTCACCTGCTGACATGTCCAACACTTAGACACATAGTCTAAAATATTCTTTTTCATACCTGGCCACCAATACAATTGCTTCAAGTCCTGATACATTTTGTTCCCGCCTAGATGCATAGTAAAAATAGTATTATGGCCCTCATACATCAATCTCTTCCTCAACTCTTTGTCACTTGCCACACACACTCGATTTTTATAAAGTAACACTCCATTCTCATCCACTGAATAGTCAGTCTTGTCACCATCTCTAACTGACCGTAAAGTCTGTTGCAACCTAAGATCATTCCTTTGTGCAACTAACAATTCATCCTTTAATACCGGTCTTGCTTTCAGCTGAGCTAGCAATGCTCCATCGAGAGTAATTCTCCAACTCACTGATCTTAGCTGTAATGCTGAAACAAATTTTCTACTTAACTCATCAGCCACTACATTAACTTTACCCGGATGATAATCCACAATGCAATCATAGTCTTTAAATAGCTCTAGCCATCTATGCTGTTTCAAGTTCAATTCTTTCTGAGTTAACAAATATTTCAAACTCTTGTGATCAGTGTAAATTTTACACTTCTCACCATACAAGTAATGTCACCAAATCTTTAAAGCGAACACTGCTACCGCCAGTTCCAAATCATGAGTCGGGTAATTTTGTTCATGCGGTTTTAGTTGCCTGGAGGCTTAAGCTACTACCTTCCCATCTTGCATTAACACACAACCCAAACCTATACTAGAGGCATCACTGTATAAAACATATTCTTTACCAGAGATAGGCTGTGTGAGGATTGGTGCTTCCACTAACATCCTTTTCAGCTGATCAAAACTCTCTTGACACTTTTCTGACCACTCAAATTTAACTCCTTTTCGAAGCAACTTTGTCAAAAGCGAAGCTATCACCAAAAACCCTTTCACAAATCTTCTATAATACCCAGCCAACCCTAGGAAGCTGCGAATTTCTAGCACATTCCTAGGTGGTTTCCAATTCACAATGGCTTCAATCTTCGCTGGATCCACCTTAATACCTTCAGAGGTTATCATATGTCCAAGAAAAGATACCTCTTGCAACTAGAACTCACGCTTACTCAACTTGGCATATAACCGATGTTCCCGTAATATCTAAAGCACAATTCTCAAATATTGCACATGTTCTTTCTCATTTGTCGAATAGACCAAAATGTCATCGATAAATACCACCACAAACTGATCCAGATATGGTTTGAACACCCTATTCATTAAGTCCATACATGCAGCAGGCGCATTAATCAACCCGAATAGCATTACTAAGAATTCATAATGTCCATATCGAGTCCTGAATGCAGTCTTGGGTATGTCCTCTTTCTTTACTTGCAACTGGTAATACCCCGACCGTAGGTCGATCTTAGAAAACACACCTGCCCCTCTTAACTGATCGAATAAATCCTCAATCCTAGGTAGAGGATACCGATTTTCACTGTTACTTTGTTCAACTGCCGATAGTCAATATAAATCCTCATAGTTCCATCTTTCTTCTTGACAAATAAAATTGGTGCTCCCCAAGGAGACACACTGTAAGCACCGTGTCCCGGAGCGATCCGGATCAGAGGTTGCCCTGTGATGAAATCAGTGTCCAAGTCTGTATGGGAGGTTAGATTTGGAGGTTTTAGTCCCGCGTTCCATGAGAAGTGAGGTTTTTATCATTCCTGGGCCGAAGGAGAGAAAAACAGAGGTTTTTTCGAGTTAAAATGATTTTTGCCCTTCACAGACGGCCAGCCCGTCTGTGAAGTCAACCCGTCGCTCCGAGTCACCGACGGCCTGTGGTATTTTTCGACGCCCGTCGGAAAGTCACCGCCCCTGTCAGAACGCCGCCTGGTTTCCCGGAGCACGCAACCCTTCCGACGCCGTCGGTGGATGTGGCAGGGCCGTCGGACGAATCCTTGTGTCAGAAGGATTCTTCCGACGCCCGCCCCTGTACACCGACGCCCGTCGGTCGTCTCTGGCTATAAAAGCTCCGGATTTTCACTTGAAAAGGGTTGGAAAAATTTTCAAATGAGGAAACTCTGCCCAATTTCAAGCAAATTTTCTCTCTCTTCCAACAAAACACATTTTCTAAGGAAATCTATTTAACCAAGGATCAAATCAGTCAAAAGGAACTAAAAGCTAATTAGTTTTCTTTAGATTTTGACTCCAAAATCGATTTTCTGAGGGATTGAAGAAGAAATATCTCATTTTCTCTCTTTAATCTTTCATCTTTGCTTCTCGTGGAACACGCGGGGCTCTAACCAACACAAGAATCTCACCCGAAGCTATTATCTGAGGGTAAATATTCCGGATCTTTTCTCTATTTCATCTCATATTTATTTCCTATTTTCTAGAAATTTTTTTGAATATCTGTCATTACTTTCTTTTATTTTGACTCTCCTATCTCCTTTTGGGATAAAACCCACTTTTCTTGACTTTGAAAAGGTTTCTCTTCATTCTGTCTTTTCGGAGACAGAGGTGACCGACGGGTCATCTTTATCACCGACGCCCGTCGGTCACTCCCCTACAGACACTCCTCCTTGAGTGACAAACGGACATCTCGGTTACCTTAACCGACGCCCGTCGGTCAGCTAAGGAAGGCCGTCGGTGGGCTCTGTCTCCCTCTTTTTAAATCATTTTCCATCTTTTTCAAGTCCTTTTGGCTTTCCACATATTGATTTTGTGTATATTGACATCTTTTAACTTTCTATGAGTGTATATTAATTCTCCTGGACTATCCCGAGCTTGAGCGGCTATCTACCATATTTGGAGGATTTCGTCCAGTTTAGTTTCCTAATCCTCTTATTTATTTCTTTCATTGATTATCTTATGTATACGGATGTACTCCTTTCATATCCCGTTGATGTACAAAAATGACTCAATGTTTTTATATTTAATAAAATGAGGTTTACACAAAAACAAGGGTCCAATGCCCTATTTCCATCCAAAAAACTTCATCACAAATAAAAATCCCCAATTTTAATAACGATGCATGTGAGGACCAAAGTCCTCACAATAAGCAATGCCCCGATTTATGCATGATCTGCACTCTTTATAAAAGGGAGTTGTATTCCGCTCCTTGTATTATTGTAATCTATTGCTTTCATTATCTATTTGATCATTTATCGCTTTCAAGATGTGAATAAATGCGCCTTTTAATCAAACTGCATAGTGTGGAGAGAGAGTGAATTAATGATGTTAAAATTTGATCATAAAATAATTGAGGTAGAAATAGATGAGAAATCCCGGACCCAGCTCTGGTCTTTGGGCTCGAGAGGTTAGAGGTTATCCTCCAAACTACTTCTTGGGTCACGAGGCTTTAGCGCTAATCCTAGGCTCTTTAGGGTGAGAAGTACACCTTCCATGACCCCTCTGGCTGGCCCAAAATGGATACCAAGCGCAGTCTTAGGCTCTCCGAGGCAAGAGTAACTTTCCCAATGTTTTATTGGGTGGCGACTCCATGATACCTCCTTGTTGCCCAACATAGACGCACTTGCGATTCATCGCAAGCTGTCAACGGACCCGCAAATGCCCCGATCGCCCTCGTGCGGGCAGTCCGGAAGGGCGGCGCGCGGGGTCCGGCGCGCGTCACTGTGGCGACTCCACTGGGGACGTTTATGGTTTGAGGTTTCGATTTGAAAATACCTCTTTTAACATTTATGATTAAAATTTAATTCATAAATTCACTTTCTCTCAAAATTGCATTCGCATATCATTAGAGCCTTAGAATACGCTAGTTTGGTCCCTCTTTTAGCCCCGGTGCGTTCCTGAAGTACCTCCTCATTTTCACTCAATTTGGGGAAGTGTTAAGGATAATCACCAGCCCAAGCCACATACCTTAATGGTATATCAAAATGATGACCCGATCGGTCGCAACGCTCTTGATGAGCTAGACCCGTCGGCAGGGATCATGCTTGGGTAGCCTTGAAGAAACATCTCCCTTGACCAAAGCTCATGTAATGGCTGTAGTTACTTTCCACAGGTGAAATGAACCTTAATTTCATGCTTGCTGTATGGATCCTCATGTATTGGGTGAGTCCAAATGTCTCGCTTGGTAACCTAGCCAAAGGCTATCATGCCCCGGTAGGGCCATGTCAAAATTTATGGAACGTCCAAATACGTGACGATCATTGTCCATCCGCTTGTACATTAGCATAGGAGTGTTATGTTGCCGATTTTTCGCCGCGCACCATACGCATCCATCGGGTCCCTCGTTGACCCTTGGGCTAATCCCACCTAGGAAAGAGACTGCACGACCACGTGTGTGGGAGAAATAAGGGTGGAAGGACCTACTTGCTTGCTTGTGCTCTGTAAGTGTTGCATATCATGATCATGCATTATACCTGCATTCCATGCATCATTCTAACTTTTGTCCCTGCAGCCATCATAGATCTGCCCAGGTGGACTAGATCACCAACCGGGCGACTGATCCGAGTTCTTACTCCCGAGCTGTCAGATAGAGAGGGCCTACCGGAAATCTTATCAGAAATCAGTGGTACAGTATCTCAGATGGCAAACTCACCTAGGGGGGAGGACGCCATCAGGGCCATGATTGCGGAAGAAGTGGGCCGCCGTTTTGAGGAATTCGAGGGTAGGATGATTAATCTATTGACCGCCTTGGCGCAGCAGAATGCTCAGCAGAATGCTCCGCAGAATCCTCCTCCTCCTCCAGTGAGACAGAATGAGCCTGAGGAAGAAAGGGTTGAAAGGCGAGAAGAGCCCGTTAGGCCGTCGCCAGTAGAGTTAAGATCAGTGGCCTCGAGAGAGCTGAGAAGAAGGCCAGTGTTGAGAATTGATGATGATAGAGACATCGAGGATGATAGGTTGAGCATGGCATCTGAGAAGGGGAAGGCGCCTCAAACCGATGACTTTATTTTAAAGAAGATGGAAGAGAGGTTCGAGGCTATGGCTTGTATGATAGGCAGAGCTCATGGGATGAATCCGGAGGATAGGGAGTTGGACGAAGAGGACCCAATCCCTTATAACTTCAAAATGTCGGATGTGCCAAAGTTTGATGGTACTTCTGACCCCACCGCGCATGTGAAGCAATATTCTCTGGTCATGAAGGGGACCACGTTGTCCAAGAAGCAGAAAGTGGAATACTTTTGTCTGAGTCTGACCTCTCATGCCATAGACCGGTACCATGGCCTTGACCACCGCACTAAAGAAGATTGGGATCTGCTCACTGAGGAGTTTTTGAAGCAGTATGACTGTAATACCAGAATGGAGGTGACTCTGAAAGATCTTGAGCTACTTCAGCAGAAGACCGGGGAGTCTTTCCATGATTATCTTACCCGATGGCGGAACCAAGTAATGGAGATGCGCCGAAAGCCTGACACCCAGGATCAGATTCGTCTATTCATTAAGAACGCAAGCCCGTACTTAAAAGAGGGATTGAGGATGAAGGGGTTGAAGGACTGGGAGTCTCTCAAAGATATAGCCATCGAAGCAGAGGGAGAGTTCTTAACTCGGAAAGCTAACAATGACAATTTCGCCAAAAGGGCTAACCCCGGTCAAGGAACCAGCAGGCCGGCGGGTCCCAGTAATAGCACTAGAAGAATGGGTGAAGTGTCTGCTACTGAGGTATTATCTTCCTAGGGCTGGTCTAGGCAAAAACTCCAAAGGACTACAAACCGCGATCAATACTCAAGGGCAAAGGAGCCGGAAAGGTCTGGGGTATAGAGGTGGCTTCAGCAAGAAGAGGGTAACGGGTAAAATCCCCCACATAACAGAGAGCTTCGTACCAGCATCCTCAGTTTGTGCATATACGGGCGAAGATGAGCCGCACTGGGTAGAGGGGAGGATCGTCCCTGGCTTCGAAATCTTTAACGATGTGTATGACTGGCATGTCGGGTTTGTCAAGACTGTCAAAGACTTTTGGGATGAAGAAGTTATGACCCAGGGTATCACTTGGGACAAATGCGAGCTTGAGGAGGTCGTTACTGAAAAGATGGTAGCTGCCAGGTTGAAAGGGAAGGAGAAGATAGCAGAATTAGAGCTGAAAATGGAGAATTTGAAGTTTTCCTCCGACGAGCCTGAGGGGCCTCTGCTAAGTCAGGAAGCCAGTGAGCAAGCTGCAACAGCATCAACCTCGGGAGTGGCAGAAGAAGACTCTAGTTTAGATTGTCTTTTTACTCCAGAACTCTTTTATGATGTAAATGATAACTATAATATTATTAATCAGATAAACAATTTCACTTTTTTGTGCGATGTTTCTAATGATTTCAACATGCATGAACATGATCATATTCCATCAATTTTTGACATTGACTCCACTGGCACAATGCCTTTTAATCTTGGAACCTCAAAAAATCCGAGAGAAATTCTAATAGCATCAAGCATAACTCCTGAGGAGAGAAAAAATTTTGAGAGAATAATAAGAAAACATGAAAAAGTCTTTGCCTGGACCTACGAGGACATGCCGGGAATTGACCGAGACGTGGCGGAGCATGCCATCCCAACTTACCCGGATTACAAGCCTGTGAAACAAAAGTTGAGAAGGCTCATACCAGAATGGGCTGACAAGGTTAAGGAGGAAATTCGACAACAGATTGAAGCCAAGTTCCTCGTAGAAGTGCAGTATCCTACATGGCTGGCAAATGTGGTCCTTGTAGCAAAGAAGAACGGAAAGGTCAGGGTGTGTGTGGATTATCGAGATCTTAATAAAGCCTGCCCTAAAGATGATTTTCCACTACCCCATATTGACGTATTGATAGACAGTGCCGCCAATTGCGTGATGTACAGCTTTGGGGATGGTTATGTGGGCTACAACCAGATCCTGAACAAGATAGCTGATCGGGTTAAAACTGCCTTTATCACAGAGTGGGGGACCTATGCCTATCGGGTCATGCCTTTCGGCCTGAAGAATCCAGGGGCCACATATCAGAGAATGGCGACCAAGATCTTAAGCGACCTGATTCATAAAGAAGTGGAAGTGTATGTCGATGACATGATGGTCAAATCAGCCACCCGAGAGGGACACTTTGAAGCTCTAGAGAAGTTCTTCACCAGGATCGATAAGTATAATCTGCGACTTAACCCCAAGAAGTGCATTTTCGGAGTGACTTCAGGAAAGCTATTGGGACATGTCGTCAGCCAGAGGGGAATAGAAATTGACCCGGACAAGGTGAAAGCCATCAGAGAGATGCCTGTGCCACAAAAAGAGAAGGATGTAAGGAGTTTCCTGGGCAAGCTGCAGTATGTCAGCCGGTTTATTGCCAAGCTCACTTCGATATGCGAGCCTGTTTTTAAGCTGCTTAGAAAGAATTAGCCTGTGGTCTGGAATGAAGACTGCCAAAGAGCCTTTGATAATATCAGGGAATATCTGTTGAATCCGCCAGTGCTAAGGCCTCCGCAACCGGTCAAACCGCTTATTCTGTACCTAGCAGTAGAGGACGGTTCAGTGGGCGCCATGATGGCTCAAGAGGATGAATTTGGGGTGGAGTTTGCGATTTATTACCTCAGCAAGAAGTTCCTGGCTTATGAAATAAAATATGCTGAAGTAGAGAAGATCTGCCTCGCAGTGATTTGGGCATCAAAGAAGCTGAGACATTACTTCCACTCATACAAAGTTCAGGCAGTGGCCAAGCAAAATCCGTTAAGATATTTGCAGGAGGCACCGTCTTTGCTTGGAAAGATGGGGAGGTGGCTGCTCTTGCTACAAGAGTTTGATGTGCAATACATCACCCGCAAGACTATTAAGGGGCGAGCCGTAGCCGAATTTCTTGCTGAATATCCTATCCAAGGGGACGCCCCCGAGTTTACCTTTCCTGATGAAAGCATAGGCACGATTTCTGTTCAGGGATGGCAGTTGCACTTTGACGAGGCAGTGAATAACAGGGGAGCCGGAGTCGGAATCATCTTGACAACCCCAGAAAATGAAAAACTTCCTCTTGCTAAGAAGCTGAGATACAAAGTAACCAACAATGAAGCTGAATATGAAGCTTGCGCTTTCAGGCTAGAGGCGTTAGCTGTGTTGGGGGCAAGGAACATAGAGGTATTTGGTGACTCGTCCTTGGTAATAAACCATATCCGAGGTGAGTGGGCTGTAAAAGAAGAACGACTGGTCCCCTATGTTCAATATCTGAAAGGGATGTTGTAGACACCGGGTCCCGAGTAGCCTTGATCAGGATTACCCGATGATGAAATTTAGCTATGCCGGCTTATAGGCAAAAAGATTGGAGCTCGGAAGTGATTTTCCTTGTCTTTTTTATGAGAAAAAAATGTATTTTAAATATTTTAAAAATATTTTTAAAATTATTTTGGAGAAGAAAAAGTGTGTTTTAGGCTGTGTTTTGCGTGCAGCGCGCAGTCGCCCATATTCGCCCCATTTTCGACCCCACTTGTTTTTTAACGATTTTTGGACGGTTTTGGGTGGTTTTTGGGTAGTTTTTGAGGGTTAAAACACTAGAAAAAATTCAGAAACAAGGGGGGAACGGATTAAGAACATTTTAGAGAAAAAAACTGAATTTTTTTGGTTTTTTACTTAGAGAGAAAAAATCAATCTTTACATACTGATTTTTAGAGTTTTCTTCAAGTTTCCAAGCTATTTTCCAAGCATTTTCACAAGGAAGAGACAAGGAATTCAAGACTTCTACCTTCAATTCTTCAAAACTGAATTTGAGGGTAATTATTCTTGGTTTTACTCATTAATTCTCTTGTTAATTTCATTTATTTTTGCTTCCAATTAACACATTAAACATGTAAATTCTCTTAGTCTCCATATTCTTCTTCTTATTTTTATCTTTAACAAGTAAATTCTTTTAAGTTTTATTATATTATTTTCATGTCAAATTATTTTTTGTCCATGTTATTATGCATGTTTAATCTAGTTTGTCAATATCTTTGATTTCTTTATGTTATATCATGATTATTATTATGTTTGCATGTGTTAAATATCATTAAAATTTTTACTAGACTTGTTTATTATTATCATTAGGTGCAAGTATCATTATTATCATTAATGTTATTGTTCATATTTTGCATGTATGCTAAAGTTCAAATTTATTTTCTTATGCCTTTATGATAGATATTACTTTAAGCTTTATTATGCATGTTAAGTTTTATTATTCTTATGTTACATATTCATGCACATTTTAGGAGTAATAAAATTGATTATCACTAATTTTCCATGCATGTCAATCACTATTATTAACAAGTTGCATTTGCCATGATATTTTCTCACTTTACGCATGTTAAATTGCATCATGATTATTTTTATGCATGTCATATTTTCATTGCATGTATTATCCTTTATGTCATATTATTTCCTTGTGTTAATTTCTAACATCAATTTTTCTTATTTGATTTTTGGTTGCAAATCATTGTTTTATTCTCATTTGAGCACCCATGCACGTGAAGGAGGAGTTTGCGGGGTTTGGTATTTTCTTTATACATTTTTAAATTTTCATTTTATTTTAATTTCCTTGTATATATTCATTGAATAAAATGTTTTCTTATGCGCACCTAAATAAAAATCACAAAAATAGTTTTACTAAATTAATTTAGATTTTTCATAATAAAATGGGACCAATGTCCTAATTTTCATCCCAAATAAATCATCACATCCAAAATGTTTTCTTTAATTATGCATGCAGGGACCAAAGTCCTCATAATTAATAAATTCCCCGGTTTTATGTATGTTTGCACTTTTAAATGGGAGTTGTATTCCGCTCCTGGTATTATTGTAATTTATATTTGATGTTATTTTTGATATGTTTATCCTATTGCGTTCAATGTGAATATTTGCGCTTTTAAATTAAAATTGCATCGTGTGGAGAGAGAGCGAATTAATGATAATTAAAATTTGATCATAAATTAATCGAGGTAGAAATAGATGAGAAATCCCGGACCCAGCTCTGGTCTTTGGGCTCAAGAGGTTAGAGGTCATCCTTCAAGATACTTCTTGAGTCACGAGGCTTTAGCGCTAATCCTAGGCTCCTTAGGGTGAGGAGTACACCTTCCATGATCCCTCTAGCTGGCCCAAAATGGATACCAAGCGTAGTCTTAGGCTCTCCGAGGCGAGAGAAACTTTCCCAATGTTCTATTGGGTGGCGACTCCATGAAACCTCCGTGTTGCTCAACATAGACGCACTTGCGATTCATCGCAAGCTGTCAACGGACCCACAAATGCCCCGATCGCCCTCAAGCGGGCGGTCCCATGGGCGGCCGCGGGGATCCGGCATGCGTCACAGTGGCGACTCCACTGGGGATGTTTATGGTTCGAGATTTCGATTCGAAAATACCTCTTTTAACATTTATGATTAAAATTTAATTCATAAATTCACCTTCTCTCAAATTTGCATTTGCATATCATTAGAGCCTTAGAATACGCTAGTTTGGTCCCTCTTTTAGCCCCGGTGCGTTCCTAAAGCACCTCCTCATTTTCACTCAATTTGGGGAAGTATTAAGGATAATCACCAGCCCAAGCCACGTACCTCAATGGTATATCAAAATTATGACCCGATCGATCACTATGCTTGTGATGAGCTAGACCCGTCGGCAGGGATCATGCTTGGGTAGCCTTAAAGTAACATCTCCCTTGTCCAAAGCTCATGTAATGGCAATAGATACTTCCACTAGGTGAAATGTACCGTAATACTATGCTTGCTATATGGGCCATCATATATTAAACGAAATCAATTTAATTAAATGTTCTTCATCAAAGGCTTTCATGCCCCGGTGGGCCCATCTTAGTTAAGTTGAATTGTTTAAATACATAATTGCCAAACACCCATACGTATGTACATTAGATAGGAGCTGTTATGCTGCCGGTTTTTCACTGCGCACCATACGTGTCCATTGGGTTCCACGTTAATCCATGGATCAAGCCCACCTAGGAAAGAGACCGCACTACCACGTGTGTGGGAGATATAAGGTTGGAAGGATCTATCTGCTTGCATGTGTTTGTCTATGTTGCATCAGCACGAGCATGCATTGCATTTTAATCATGCATCATCTTAATAATTTTTGAACTTCAGCCATCATAGATTCTCCTAGGTGGTCTAGAGGTCCCGACGGACGGTTAAGAAGGACGCCGCTTTTGGGGTTAACAGAATTTATGTCGGATCAGAGTTCAGAGTCAGTCTTAGAAGGAAGTGTGGTGTTTTCTTCCGAATCATCAACAGAAGTAAGCATGGCTAATCCATCAAATGAGTCTGATGCAACTCGGGCAATAATCACCGAGGAGGTAGGAAAGAGAATGGAGGAATTTAAAGCCCGAATGATTGCAATGATGGGCAATCTTGCCACCACCATAGCTGGGCAACAAGCTGCTGCTGCCCTATCCGAGTACCAGTTGAACAAGAGGTTGTAAGAGAAGAACGTCCTGTTGCAATTAACCAACCAGTGGTTGACCCACCTGTTATTGAGCAAAGAGTGCCTGCACCTATTGAGCGCAGAGAGGGCCCCAGGTCTGAAGCTGAATTTGGGGAAGATGAGCTAGAGGAGCATAAAGTAGCTAAAGAGAAGTCGCCAAAACTAGATGAGGCAATGTGGAGGAAAATGGAAGAAAGAATTGAGGCCAAGGCAAGGATGATGACCGTGGGAAAAGGAATGAACCCGGAAGACCGAGAGCTGGATGGGGATGACCTGATTCCCCAGAATTTTAAGATGCCGGACATTCCCAAATTTGATGGCACCTCTGACCCTACCGCACACATCAAGCAATACTCGCTGGTCATGAAGGGAATGACCTTAACAAGAAAGAAAAAGATAGAGTATTTCTGCTTGAGTCTCACAGGAGCTGCTATTGATTGGTACCATGGGCTTGAGAGGAGGTCCAAGGAGGATTGGGACTTGCTAACTGAAGAGTTCCTTAAGCAGTACGATTGCAGTACCCGGATGGAGGTCACTTTGAAAGATCTCGAGTTGCTACAACAGAAGGCTGGGGAGTCCTTCCACGAGTACCTTACTCGGTGGAGAAACCGGGTTATGGAGATAAAACGCAAACCGGACACTTCTGATCAGATCAGGCTATTCATTCAAAATGCCAGCCCTTACTTGAGAGATGGACTGAAAATGAAGGGACTCAAGGATTGGGAGTCCTTGAAGGACATTGCCATAGAAGCAGAAGGAGAATATCTAGCCAATTGTTAGTCCTATGCCAGGAGGGGATACAGCAATCAGGGGACAGCCAAACCAACAAGTTCAAGCACTGGTAACAGAGTTGGGAAGACTGCCGAGGTGTCTGCAACCGGCGTAAGTCAGAGGTATTTCTCCAACTTGGGTAAGCCTTTATCATGGGTACTGAAGAGGCTAATAAAAGAAGGAAAACTGCGGCCCCTATCACCTAGGCTGGCCAAGACCCAAGGACAGCCAGGGCACAAAGAGAATGAATACTGCGCATTCCACCAACATACCGGCCATTTGACGGATGATTGTATAACGCTAAGGCATCGGGTCCAAGATCTAATTGACAACAAGCAGATCACCGATCCTGAGAAGAGAGAAAGCAAGAAGAAGTCCGGTTATAATACGGTGCCACCTCCAGTCTTTATGATTGGATCAAGCCTATCAGAGTGGTACGTGATGCAAGATCTATATGGAAATGAGCATGTCGCTATTACTCGCCCTATAGTGAATGAAGAAGGGATTTCCGTGGCAGCGATAGACTGTTGGTCCACTAGTGAGAGTGGAGATGATGAAGATGAGAAAAATGGAGAGTTTACGGATCCGTGGGATTCAGAGGAAGAAGAAAGAGTAGAAGTAGTAACAAGAAGTGGGAGGGTCATTCCAGAAGTTAAGAAGCAGCAAGACCCAGCACAAGCAATCACAAAGAAAGAGCCGGAAGAAAATTCAATAGTGAAGCAACTGAAAAAGACCACAGCTCAGATATCTATTTGGGATCTCTTGAGATAGTCTCCCTCTCACAGACAGAAGTTAGTTGAAGCATTAAGTGTATCCACCGTAGCAACTACAATCTCTCCATCTGAGCTGTTAGACCTTGTAAAGGGGGGATCTGGGGAGAAGTTGGTTTTTTCTGATGCAGATTTACCAGTTGAGGGTCGCAGCCACAACCGACCTTGGTACATCAAGGCACAGATCAATGGTAAACACACTGCTTGCGTCATGGTTGATGACGGGTCGTCGATAAATGTCTGTCCTTTAGTGGCGCTACAGGCCTTTGGGTTGAATGAGAGTATGTTAAGCAAGTCCGACCTGACTATCACAGCCTATGATAACTCCAGGAGGCAAGCATTGGGAACTTTCAAAGCTTTGGTAAAGACGGGGCCTATTGAGACAGAAACGGATTTTGTGGTTCTGCCGATCCCAGCAAACTTTTCAGCTCTACTTGGTAGACCGTGGTTTCATAAGTTAGGGGGAGTACCATCCACCTTACACCAGATAATTAAGGTACCTCATGAAGGAGAGGTGGTGACCATTAAAGCAGCAAGAGAGAACCAAGTGTCTGCCTTGGAGATCTCTAATCAGCCATTCAGTGGCTTTCATGTATCAATGATCGGAGAAGAGCAAAGCTTAGAAGGTAGCCCTCAAGTGGTGAATATGCTGAAAAAGATGCACTTCCTCCCAGGGGCTGGTTTGGGAAAAGAGTCACAGGGACTGCAGAATGCTATCACTACACGTGGTCAGAAGGATCGAAAAGGGTTGGGCTACAAAGGAGAGTATGGTAAGAAGAAAGTATCAGAGAAGATCCCCCATATCTCGGAGAGCTTTGTGCCATCATCCTCGGTATGTGCTTACACAGGAGAAGAAGAGCCGCAGTGGGTAGATGGGAAGATTACCCCAGGATTTGAAATTTTTAACGATGTCTTTGATTGGGAGATCGGAGTTGTTAAAGCTGTAGAGAACTTTTGGGATGAGGAGATTATGACCCAATGCAGCATTTGGGACAGAGATGAGCCCGAAGAGATTGTAACTGATAAGCTGTTAGCCACCAGACTTAAGGGGGAGGAGAAGATAGTGGAGCGAGAGCCGAAGATTGAAGATCACAAGATTTCACCAAATCAAGAAGCCAAAGCACAGTCAGCTGCAGCATCGGCATCGACTGAAGTTGATAGTCATTTAGATTCTCTTTTTATACCAGAACTCTTTGAGGACAATGTTAATGTTTCTGATTATGTTAATGAGATGAACAACTTTGCTTACTTGTGTGATGTTTCTGATGATTTCATTTCGCATGATGCATTCATTTTTTATATTAATTCAACTGGCACAACTGCATTTAATCTCGGAACTTTGGAAAATCCAAAGGAAATTTTGCTAGCATCAGACATAACTCCTGAAGAGAGAATAAAATTTGAGAGAATATTAAAAAAATATGAAAAAGTCTTTGCCTGGACCTATGAGGATATGCCGGGAATAGATCGAGATGTTGCCGAACATGCCATCCCAACTTACCCAGAGTTTAAACCCGTCAAGCAAAAGCTTCGGAGGCTTAGGCCAGAATGGGCACAGAAAGTGAAAGAGGAGATCCATAAGCAGATTGAGGCTAAGTTCCTGATAGAGGTTCAATACCCAACATGGTTAGCTAATGTGGTTCCTGTAGCTAAGAAAGACGGTAAGGTTCGAGTATGCGTCGACTATCGAGACCTGAACAAAGCTTGCCCTAAAGATGATTTCCCACTGCCTCATATTGATGTGCTAGTAGATAGTGCTGCTGCTTGTATGATGTATAGCTTTGTGGATGGGTACGCAGGGTACAATCAAATCCTTAACAAGATAGTGGACAGGATCAAGACAGCCTTTATCACCGAGTGGGGGACATATGCCTACCGGGTTATGCCTTTTGGGTTGAAGAATGCAGGAGCAACCTATCAGAGGATGGCGACCAAGGTTCTCAATGACTTAATCCACAAAGAAGTGGAGGTGTACGTCGATGACATGATGATTAAGTCGGCTACCAGAGAAGGTCATTTTGAGGCTTTAGAAAAGTTCTTTCAAAGAATTAGCAAGTATGATTTGCGCCTCAATCCCAAGAAGTGCATTTTTGGAGTTACATCAGGAAAGTTGTTAGGACATGTAGTAAGCCAGAGGGGAATCGAGGTAGATCCCGATAAAGTCAAAGCCATAAGAGAGATGCCAGTGCCCCAGAAGGAGAAGGACGTCAGAAGTTTCCTAGGAAAGCTTCAGTACATCAGCCGATTTTTTGCCAAGCTAGCTTCAGTATGTGAGCCTATTTTCAAGCTTCTTAGGAAGAATCATCCGGTGATATGGAACAATGACTGTCAATTGGCCTTTGACACCATTAAGGAGTATTTGTTAAATCCTCCGGTGTTAAGACCACCACGCCATGCCAAACCACTAATCCTGTACCTAGCTGTGGAAGATAACTCAGTGGGTGCTATGATGTCTCGGGAAGATGATTTTGGTGTAGAGTTTGCCGTTTACTATCTTAGCAAGAAATTCCTGCCTTACGAAGCCAAATATGTAGAGGTGGAAAAGATTTGTTTAGCAGTTATTTGGGCTTCTAAGAAGTTGCGACACTACTTTCATTCCTTCAAGGTACAAACGGTTGCCAAACATAATCTGCTCAGATACCTCCAAGAAGCACCCTCTCTACTAGGGAAGATGGGAAGATGGTTACTACTATTGCAGGAATTTGACATTGAGTACATAACCAGGAAAACCATTAAGGGAAGAGCCGTAGCGGAGTTCTTAGCCGAGCATCCTATTGAGGGAGATCAGTTTGAATACAACTTCCCAGATGAAGATGTCACGACCATAGCAGTACAAGGGTGGCAATTATTCTTTGATGGAGCAGTCAATAATAAGGGAGCAGGCGTAGGAGTTATTCTTACGACCCCAGATGGTGAAAGGCTACCATTGGCTAAGAAGTTGAGGTATAAGGCTACCAATAATGAAGCAGAATATGAAGCTTGCATCTTTGGATTGGAAGCATTACTTGCTCTGGGGGCAAAGACCGCAGAAGTATTCGGAGATTCTTCCTTGGTAATTCATCAGATCAGAAGGGAGTGGTCAGTCAAGGAAGAAAGGCTGTTGCCTTATGTAAAGCACTTGAGAACGTTGAGCAGCCAGTTTGAGATTTGCACTTTTCACTTCATCCCCAGAGACGAAAATCAGTTAGCTGATGCTTTAGCAACATTAGTGTCTATGTGGGATAACCCAACAGGAGTTGCAATGAAACCCGTGCTGATTTATAGTTCGGAAAGACCTTGCTTTGAAGCTGAACAGGTGATGGACATTGAGGCCAATGATGGAAATCCATGGTATTATGACATTCAGAATTATTTAGAGAGATCAGTCTTTCCAGAGGAAGCCAATGAGAAGGACCAAAGAATGATTAGGAAGTTATCCACTCAATTCATCAGTGTTAATGGCACTTTGTACAAAAGGCAAGCTGATGGTATCCAGTTAAGATGTCTGGCAGAGAAAGAAGCTAAAAGAGTTATGGAAGAGGTTCATGTCGGGGTTTGTGGAGCTCACATGAATGGCTTAGCCTTAGCAAAGAAGATCATGCGCCAAGGGTTTTATTGGCTCACAATGGATACAGATTGTTCAAAATTTGTGAAGCAATGCCAGTTATGCCAACAGTACGCGAATTTGAGGCATGTGCCAGTTTTAGAGTTACATAACCTAACATCTCCATGGCCATTTGCAGCGTGGGGAATAGACATCATAGGCGAAATCCATCCTACGGCTTCTAATGGGCATAGATTCATCATAGTTGCCATTGACTACTTCACTAAGTGGGTTGAGGCTGAATCTTTCAAGAAGGTTGATGCAAGGGATATGGCTAAATTCATCGAACGGAATCTGATATGCAGATATGGTCTCCCACATCACATTGTGTCTGATAATGGGGTGCAATTCCTGGCAGAGACTAAACAGATGCTCGAGAAATATGGGATCAAACATCATAAGTCTTCTCCTTACCGTCCTCAAGCAAACGGTGCAGTTGAAGCGGCGAATAAGAATGTCAAGAGAATTTTGGCCAAGATGGTTCAGAGCTACAAGGATTGGGCAGAAAAGTTACCCTTCGCACTTTGGGGGTATAGAACAACAGTCAGAACCTCTACACGGGCAACACCATTCTCTCTGGTATATGGAACTGAAGCAGTCCTGCCGGTTGAAATTGAGCTGAAATCATTGAGGGTAGTCATGGAAGCTGAGATTCCTGAAGCAGAATGGGCACAACAACGTTTGTCACAGCTAAATCTGTTGGATGAAGACAGGTTACGAGCCTATTACCACAACCAAGTTTATCAAAAGAGGCTGGCTCGGTCGTTTGGCAAGAAAGTACGAAAGCACCCGTTGAAGGAGGGGGACTTGGTCTTTAAGATGATGAGGCCGGGAGTTCCAGACATACGAGGCAAATTCAGACCAACCTGGGAAGGTCCATTCATTTTGAAAAAGTTGCTAACAAAAGGAGCAGTATTTTTAACAGACAGCGATGGGAATGAATTCAAGGACCCGGTCAATGTCGATAGACTTAAAAGGTTCCATGGCTAAAGACCAAAAAAATAAAAAATAAAAAGAAGAGAATAAATGCCCCGCGGGTCAAAAATCGAAAAAAGGCGGCCTTGCTAAAATTGGGCGCCCTGCCAGGGTGAAAACCGAAAAAAGGCATCCTGGGCAAAAATTAAGGGCCAAGAGAAAATGTTCAATCGAGAAAACCCAAGAGGGCCGATTGATAACAGGAGTTTGATGCTGACAAAATCCACTCCGAGATTAGGTGTAGTCATATGCTTTTGAATACCTGTCAAATGAAAATCATGTATGATGAAATCATATAGAAATGTACACAATTTTGCAATGAATAAAAGAATATATTTTCATTGATCTTTTAGTTTTGTCTTAAAAAGAGATATACCAATTGTTCATCTAATGATTATTGCTCAGTCCCTTCATTGGATATGTGTTTTTTTTTTGCTCTTAACAGAAGCTTTGGTGATAACTTTCTATAAAAAAAAAAAAAAAAAAAAAAAAAAAAGAAGGCCGTTAGAGATGAAAACCGTAACTAGCTCTCTAAACAAAAGTTAGGCCAAAGGGCAGGGTGAAAACCTGGAAACAGGCAGTCTTCCCTACAAAAAAAAATAAAATAAACAAAAGCCGCTGGATTGGGTTGGGTCCATTCCAGGCAAAAATTAGGCAAAGGGTTGTGTGAAAATCCCCTAAGGGACGCATTTCCCGCAAAGAAAAGCTAGTGTGAAAATCCACAAGGGACACACTACCTTTAAAATAATGACGTTCAATGCCTGGAGCAATAGGGCGACGTTATTTCGGATGATCTTCTTTCAATCATATAACATACAACACAGAACATGAAACAGAATCCCGGGTAAGTGATCATTGACCAGGGGACAAAGGATGTACACCGGACGTCTCTTTCAGAAAACTTGTCGACGATCCTCAGGATTCAGGGGGCATTGCAGAGCAAACAAGCTACAACCTCAACCAACCTTGGACCACCTAGGGCACAATCTATACATTTTTGCAAGCATTTGCATTCCATATCATGCACACATGATTTCTTGTATATTCCTATGCATACAATCTTGCAGGAGAAATCGGCAGGGAACACCAACAAAAGCCGAGTGACGACACCAGTCCAAGCATCTAAAGGAGCACAGCTCAAAAATTCACAGCAGTTAGCACGATGGCAGCACTACCCACAAGAGGTTAGCACGACCACGGCATTACCTATTCACAGCAGTTAGCACGATGGCGGCACTACCCATAAGAGGTTAGCACGACCACGACATTACCTATTCACAGCGGTTAGCACGATGGCGGCACTAACCACAAGAGGTTAGCACGACCACGGCACTACAAATTCACAGCGGTTAGCACGATGGCGGCACTACCCACAAGAGGTTGGCACGACCACGGCACTACCAAATCACAGCGGTTAGCACGATGGCGGCACTACCCACAAGAGGTTAGCACGACCACGACATTACCTATTCACAGCGGTTAGCACGATGGCGGCACTACCCACAAGAGGTTAGCACGACCACGGCACTACAAATTCACAGCGGTTAGCACGATGGCGGCACTACCCACAAGAGGTTGGCACGACCACGGCACTACCAAATCACAGCGGTTAGCACGATGGCGGCACTACCCACAAGATGTTAGCACGATCACGGCATTACCTATTCACAGCGGTTAGCACGATGGCGGCACTACCCACAAGAGGTTAGCACGACCACGGCACTACAAATTCACAGCGGTTAGCACGACCACGGCACTACCCACAAGAGGTCAGCACGACCACGGCATTACCAGCTACAAGCAAAACACGGCAACAGCTATCATCATAACTCCATCCAGCAGGAAGGTCGCCGCTCCAGGTACGCGTTTCTTTCCTTTTCCTGAATTTTGGCTCACCTAGGTACCCATGCACTAGCACTACAAAAAAACAGGGAATTAGCGACGGACATTTCCGTCGCTAATTCCATATATTCCGTCGCTATTTACTTTTAGCGACAAAACGACGAACAGTCGCTAATCCGACCGTCGCAAATATTTTGCGACCAAAATGTCATGCAGTCGCTAAAAATAGCGACGGAAAATTTCGTCGCTAAAAATAAAATATTTCGTCGCTAAATAACCATAAATTAGTCGCCTAAATTAAAATATTAGCGACCAAAATTTCCGTCGCTATTCCGTCGCAAAAATTATTAAATTTTTTATTCTCATTTATAATATAATTTGTTATTGTTATTATTATTATTATTATTATTATTATATTATTATTATTACATCAAAAATTTAATTTATATAAATAATAATTAATTTATATAAATAATAATTATGCAATATTATTAACAATACTATTAATTTAAAAAATATAATATCATTGAACTACATTAAATTATACAATATTTAAAAAATAATAATTCAAACTAAATAGTGCTATTTAAAATCACCACTAACAAAGTTTTTTATAATATGCTAAAAAAAAAATAAAACTTTACAATAACTTTCTAAACTCTAAGCAGCAACCAATAATGCACATGCCTTTCATGTTGTTATCTTTGGCAGCATTTCATCAAACTCCAATACCTACAAATTCCCAATAAAATTTTCAAATTATTAGATATCAAAATATAAGATAATTAATATAATCTCAATTTTCTATGCCACTTAATAATTTTCATCATGATGAAAGAATTGTCATTAGCCTCAACAGAATATATATATGTGTGTGTATAAGAAAATCAAACTTACACATAGAAGCCCACAATGCAATCCATCCTAGCATACATACAAACTGAAATGAAATGGAACTACCATCGCATACAAATAATCTTATCTATAGAGTCCAACGGAAACAAGACAATTTTGTATTATTTTTCTTTATATTCTTTAGGCATCAATACGTTTATAACTCTACTTCAGTAGATTACATAGATAATTAAATATGAGGTAAAAAAAGCAGTATATTACTCGGGTTATGAAACTGTATTACAAGGTTCTACACAATTTTGCAGTATTGAAAGAAAACCTAATAAGATTATGACCATGTTTTTTTATGGAATGTCAGAAACCTTGAAGACATGCTATAGGCAAAAGACACAAAATAATAAAATACATTAAACCTTTTACAATTTAATAAGTTCAATATACTCTGCAATTTTAATTTTAAAACTAAATTAATTTTCAGAATCTAATTGAACTTTTTCTAAATAGATAAAACTAACCTTAGCTCTTTAAGTAGTTATTTTTATCAATTTATGCATGATTTACTAAAATGCAATATCAAAATATAGCATTAATAGCAAAGAAGCACTAATAGAAGTTTAAAACTTAACCTAAAGACCTAAGGTTTGATTTAGCTTTAACTTCACAATTAATAAAGTGATGCGAGATTAATAACAAATTTGTTTTCAAGGTGCATACTAATTAACTTGGTGAGTGTGTAGAGTAAAATACATATAAGGATATTGAAGCACGTATATATCACATGACATATATAAAGTACCATAAATATCTTTGATAGATGCATTGCCTTTTTGCATATACTCTGCATGTCCAGAAACTGCAATGCAAAAGAAATGCAGCAAATTAATTAAAAAAAAAAACAAAACAAAAATTAAAAGCAAAATGCAGCAATTTCACTACAAACCCAAACTCAAAACAGGGGACTAGAAATTGACAAAGCATTTAACAAATTAGCTAACCAGAAATTGACATTATTTTTGCTTATAAAATCTATAGCAACCACATAACAGCACAAAGGCTAATAAAAAGCATTTGATATCAGTATACAAGTCAAACGCCGGCCATCCTAGAAAATGGAACATCTGCAAACAGAAAGCCACAAGTCAAATAAAAGAAAAACTATAACAAAGCAGGAAGTCAGGTTCAATGAACACCCATTCAACATTCCAAATACAATGAACAATCTATATTGAGACCCTTTGACATGCAAATAGCTGTGCAGAATATCAAATCACAGCTCGTTCAGTAATCAGTAATCAAAATTACCAAACTTGTGTTTCATTATTCTAAAATCAATTTTAAAAGAATGTCATAACAGGATTCCAATAAGTGAGCTCCAATTTTTGAAGCGGATAAAAAGAAAAAACAAATACTTTCAACCCCAAAACCCACATCAACTGAAACTGTAAAATAGACAAATAAATCACCTTGCTGATACCCACAAAAATTCAGTCTCTACAAAACACACAGGAGAGAAAGAGATGAATTACCTTGATTGTGGAGAGGCGAGGGGCGGAGCAGATCTGGAACTCACGCGTGTGAGAGAGAGAGGGGGGAGCAACGGCTGGCCATCGGAGGAGCAACAGCGGGGATCTGGTGGAGGGCTGCGTCGGAGGAGGTGCAGTTTCACGGTTGGCTGGAGATGCACAGGATCTGCGCAGCTGCTGTTGGGTCGCGGTTGACGGAGGCGCAATGCAACGGGCTGGGATGTGAGCTGCCGGCGACGACGGCACGACGGGCAGGGAGGCGGCTAGATCGAAACACGGTAATGAATGGGAATTAGCTAGGTTTTTATAATTGGGGTTTTCCACGATTTCGGAATACTGAGAGCAGGGGGAGGTTAGGAAATATCTTTTTATTTTTTTTCAAATTGCGACTAAATTAGTGACTAAAATCGTCTGTCGCTACTTTATCGTTATTCTGTCGTTAAATTACCATTTATTCTTATCATAATTAAAAAATTTGAAAATTTTTTAGCGACGGAATATTTAGTCGCTATTTAGTCGCTAATTAGCGACTAAAATATTTAGTTGCTAAATTCAGTCGCAAAAAAAAAAGCGCCAGCATTTGCCGCCAAAAATTAGCGACTGTTTCATATTTTAGTCGCTATTCCGTCGCTAAAATTAAAAAAATGACTTTTTGTGACTAATTTTGAAAACAGTCGCTAATTAGCGACTAAAATATGTCTGTCGCTAATTTGTGTTTTTTTTGTAGTGTAACTTCCCCAAAATTTAGGGCAACTGTAGACACCGGGTCCCGAGTAGCCTTGATCAGGATTACCCGATGATGAAATTTAGCTATGCCGGCTTATAGGCAAAAAGATTGGAGCTCGGAAGTGATTTTCATTGTCTTTGTTATGAGAAAAAAATGTATTTTAAATATTTTAAAAATATTTTTAAAATTATTTTGGAGAAGAAAAAGTGTGTTTTAGGTTGAGGGTATTTTATATAAAAATTTAAAATTTAAAATTTAAAAAAAAATAAAAATAATAAAAAAATATTTACCCGAAAAGCACGGCTGTGCTTTGCGCTGCACTGCGCGCAGTGCGCGCGCGAAAGCACAGCGGTGCTTTCTTTGAAAGCACGGCTGTGCTTTGCGTGCAGCGCGCAGTCGCCCATATTCGCCCCATTTCGCCCCATTTTCGACCCCACTTGTTTTTTAACGATTTTTGGACGGTTTTGGGTGGTTTTTGGGTAGTTTTTGAGGGTTAAAACACTATAAAAAATTCAGAAACAAGGGGGGAACGGATTAAGAACATTTTAGAGCAAAAAACTGAATTTTTTTGGTTTTTTACTTAGAGAGAAAAAATCAATCTTTACATACTGGTTTTTAGAGTTTTCTTCAAGTTTCCAAGCTATTTTCCAAGCATTTTCACAAGGAAGAGACAAGGAATTCAAGACTTCTACCTTCAATTCTTCAAAACTGAATTTGAGGGTAATTATTCTTGGTTTTACTCATTAATTTTCTTGTTAATTTCATTTATTTTTGCTTCCAATTAACACATTAAACATGTAAATTCTCTTAGTCTCCATATTCTTCTTCTTATTTTTATCTTTAACAAGTAAATTCTTTTAAGTTTTATTATATTATTTTCATGTCAAATTATTTTTTGTCCATGTTATTATGCATGTTTAATCTAGTTTGTCAATATCTTTGATTTCTTTATGTTATATCATGATTATTATTATGTTTGCATGTGTTAAATATCATTAAAATTTTTACTAGACTTGTTTATTATTATCATTAGGTGCAAGTATCATTATTATCATTAATGTTATTGTTCATATTTTGCATGTATGCTAAAGTTCAAATTTATTTTCTTATGCCTTTATGATAGATATTACTTTAAGCTTTATTATGCATGTTAAGTTTTATTATTCTTATGTTACATATTCATGCACATTTTAGGAGTAATAAAATTGATTATCACTAATTTTCCATGCATGTCAATCACTATTATTAACAAGTTGCATTTGCCATGATATTTTCTCACTTTACGCATGTTAAATTGCATCATGATTATTTTTATGCATGTCATATTTTCATTGCATATATTATCCTTTATGTCATATTATTTCCTTGTGTTAATTTCTAACATCAATTTTTCTTATTTGATTTTTGGTTGCAAATCATTGTTTTATTCTCATTTGAGCACCCATGCATGTGAAGGAGGAGTTTGCGGGGTTTGGTATTTTCTTTATACATTTTTAAATTTTCATTTTATTTTAATTTCCTTGTATATATTCATTGAATAAAATATTTTCTTATGCGCACCTAAATAAAAATCACAAAAATAGTTTTACTAAATTAATTTAGATTTTTCATAATAAAATGGGACCAATGTCCTAATTTTCATCCCAAATAAATCATCACATCCAAAATGTTTTCTTTAATTATGCATGCAGGGACCAAAGTCCTCATAATTAATAAATTCCCCGGTTTTATGTATGTTTGCACTTTTAAATGGGAGTTGTATTCCGCTCCTGGTATTATTGTAATTTATATTTGATGTTATTTTTGATATGTTTATCCTATTGCGTTCAATGTGAATATTTGCGCTTTTAAATTAAAATTGCATCGTGTGGAGAGAGAGCGAATTAATGATAATTAAAATTTGATCATAAATTAATCGAGGTAGAAATAGATGAGAAATCCCGGACCCAGCTCTGGTCTTTGGGCTCAAGAGGTTAGAGGTCATCCTTCAAGATACTTCTTGAGTCACGAGGCTTTAGCGCTAATCCTAGGCTCCTTAGGGTGAGGAGTACACCTTCCATAATCCCTCTACCTGGCCCAAAATGGATACCAAGCGCAGTCTTAGGCTCTCCGAGGCGAGAGAAACTTTTCCAATGTTCTATTGGGTGGCGACTCCATGAAACCTCCGTGTTGCTCAACATAGACGCACTTGCGATTCATCGCAAGCTGTCAACGGACCCACAAATGCCCCGATCGCCCTCAAGCGGGCGGTCCCATGGGCGGCCGCGGGGATCCGGCGCGCGTCACAGATGTGTGGGCAGTTTGAGACTTGCACTTTCCACTTTGTGCCCAGAGATGAGAACCGTCTGGCTGATGCGTTGGCAACCTTAGTGTCAATGTGGGATAACCCTGAAGGAGTGGCTATGAAGCCGGTGCTGATTTCGAGCTCTGATAAGCCTAGTTTTGAAAACAAGCCTGTAATGGAAGTAGAGGCGTCAGATGGGAAGCCATGGTACTTTGATATCATGAATTACTTGGAAAACAATAAATTTCCAGAAGAAGCCACTGAAAAAGACCAGAGGATGATACGTAAGTTATCTACTCAGTTCATATCCTTAGAAGGGGTGTTGTACAAAAGACGGTCGGATGGGATTCAGCTCAGGTGCTTGAATGAAGGAGAAGCCCGCAAGATAATGGAGGAAACCCATGCTGGTGTCTGTGGGGCCCACATGAATGGTTTGACCTTGGCCAAGAAGGTCATGAGACAAGGCTTTTATTGGCTTACGATAGACAACGATTGCTCAAAGTATGTCAAACAATGTCAGTTGTGCCAACAGTACGCAGACCTGAGACACCTGCCGGTATCAGAACTACATAACCTGACATCACCTTGGCCGTTTGCTGCTTGGGGGATAGATATCATTGGAGAGATTCGCCCTACGGCGTCCAATGGGCACAGATACATCATAGTCGCGATCGACTATTTCACCAAATGGGTCGAGGCAGAATCCTTCAAGAAAATCGACGCAAGGGACATGGCCAAGTTCATAGAGAGGAATTTGATCTGCAGATATAGCCTCCCTCATCACATAGTGTCTGATAATGGGGTGCAGTTCATCGGAGAAACCAGAAAGCTTCTCGAGAAGTATGGTGTCGAGCATCATAAATCCTCTCCCTACCGACCGCAAGCGAATGGAGCAGTAGAGGCCGCAAATAAGAATGTGAAGAAGATCCTGTCCAAGATGGTCCAAACCTACAAGGACTGGGCTGAAAAGTTACCCTTTGCCCTGTGGGGATACAGAACGACGGTAAGGGCATCTACAGGCGCTACACCATTTTCCCTAGTATATGGAACAGAAGCAGTATTGCCAGTAGAGATAAAACTTAAATCACTAAGGGTGGTCATGGAGGCCCAAATCCCGGAAGCCGAATGGGCGCAGCAGAGGTTACAGCACTTGAACTTACTGGATGAGAGTAGGCTGAGAGCTTATTATCATAATCAGATTTACCAGAAGAGATTGGCAAGAACTTTCGGGAAGAAAGTGAGGAAGCATCCGCAGAAAGAAGGGGACTTGGTGTTCAAACAGATGAGGCCAGGGATACCAGACATCAGGGGGAAATTCAGACCTACTTAGGAAGGGCCGTATATCCTTAAGAAGCTGCTGTCCAAAGGAGCTACAATCTTGTCAGATAGCGATGGGAACGAATTCAAAGAACCGATCAATGTCGACAGACTCAAAAGGTTCCATAGCTAAAGACAAAAATAAAAAGAAGAGAATAAAATGCCCTGCAAGTCGAAAATCGAAAAAAGGCGGCTATGCTAAAATTGGGCGCCTCGACAGGGTGAAAACCGAAAAAAGGCATCCTGTGCAAAAATTAGAGGCATGAGAGAAAATGTTCGATCGTGAAAACCCGAGAGGGCCGATTGGTAACAGGAGTTGATGCTGTTAAAATTTGGTTTCATGTTTTGACAGCGCATAAGCAGCTGAGTAAATGCCAAAACTGATCATGTATGCTGAAATTATATGAAAATGTACGCAAATTCCTGAAATAGAATGAATATTATTTTTTTCATTTTTGTCATTCCCTAGTTCTGCATTAAAAAGAAATGTAGCACCAAAAGAAATACATATATAGGCTAAGCTAAGTCCTGCTGCTGCTCTCGCCGACCAGATGTTTGAGCCCTCGAGTCCTGTTATCAGACGCTGGGCTAAGGATCCACTTCTTGTACTCGCTAGTCGAAGACGCAGAATGATTGCCAAACCTCGGGATAACAGTCTTCACGGGTAGTCTACCCCACAGCTCATGATACCGAGAAGCAAATGCGGTCGAGAGAGCTCCTCCTCGAAAAGACAGGGGAACCCTCACTATATCCTGGGTCGTCCCGAGCTGTCGTGTCCATCGAGAGGTGATGCAGAAGGTGGCTTGACGGAGGCCGCAGAGGGGAACACAACCCGATGGCCCGTCGATGACCACATGAAACAGTGGGAGCCAGGCAGACGTGAAGTTGATATCGTCATCTGATAGCTCGCCAAACCTGGTAATGCCTTCACCAGCGGTGACACACCCATACAGTCGTCGATGAGGCAGGAAATGGCTCGGCGAGTACTGGGGAGTAACGCGAGGGGGTGGTTCAGACAGCATCTTCAGTTTTTCTTGCAGCCAGATCTGAAGAAAAAGAGAAAGAAAAAAAAAAGAGAAAAAATAGAAAAGAAAAAAAAAAGAAAAAAGAAAGAAGAGAAGAAAAAAAAAGAAAGAAGAGAAGAAAAAAAAAGAAAGAGAAAAAGCCGCTGGAGTAAGTAGGATTTACTTCAGGCAAAAATAAGGCGCAGGGTTGTGTGAAAATCCGAAAGGACGCACCTCCCGCTAAGAAAAGCTAGTGTGAAAATCCATAAGGGACGCACTACCTTTAAAATAATGACGTACCCGGAGCAATAAGGGGCTGCCGGTAAAGGTTGTAGTGGACCCAGAGCTCACAGCGTCCAAACCCAGAATAGTTTCAGCTAGGACAAGTGGTAGGGGTGACAGTCCCAGATGAAAGTCGCTCAAGATTCCGAACAGACGAGAGTCAACTGTCAAACCTCCTGGAACAACAGTAAGGAAGTTCACCATGCAGAATAAGAATGTGAGGCTTACCCGATATGTGGGGATGTCAGTGAACCGATCCAGAGCCTCGATCAGTGGCCCCAAAGAAAAGGAAGAGCCCGGAGGAATCAGCCGGATGGCCTCGGAGGAAGGTATGCCCAGAGCCATGGCTACATCCCGGGTCTGGAATAAGCCACAGCGGGGGACGCAAGGCAGAGCGCTAGGAGGGAACCAGGCTCCCAGAATGGAAGCTAACTCTTCAGGCAAAGGGCACAGTTCCTGATAGGTGAACTGGAAGACGTGGAACTGGGGGTTCCAGAAATGGGTCGCCGCCAGGAGGAGGTTCTGGTCGATTTTCACCCGGAACAGATATTTCAGCCCAGACAGAGAAGAGAGGGCGCCTTCTCCCCAAGTATGTTTGTCGTCTATGATACGGTACATCCTTTGGGTAAGAGGAGAAGACATTTTGAGGAAGATGAAAGGCTCAAAATGTTGGAAAATGAAGAGACAAGAAAATTTTGTAAGATTTTATAGGGAAGTGCCACCAACGACCTACCCGTCCCTCTACATAGACGGTCTGCCCGCCTCTCTAAAGAGACGGCCTGCCCGCCTCTCCACAGGGACGGCATGCCCGTCGGAAGGAAGTCCACCTGGCACACGCATACGTCAGCATTGCATTCATCACGCGCATTAACTCGCATTTATTGCATGAAAGACGGCCAGCCCGTCGGTCGCTTGTACAGACGCCCTGCCCGTCGGTCAAGAAATTCTATATAAGGGCGAGTGACAGACGGTGCAAACGCTGCTGTCCCTTTCATTTCTTCTCCCAAACCGTTTTTCTTTGCATTTTTTGGCCTTTTTTCAAGCATTTCTTCATCTTTTTTCGCGATTTCTTCATATTTTCGCATTTTCTACTCACCGGGCGCTTTAATATTCATATTTTCTCTAGTTTCTACACTTCCCGCGACTACAAGTAAGTAGATAATTACTTTCTTTTGAGTTTTATTTAATTCATTAATTCATTTATTCTCCTTTCAACTTTAGAAAATTCCAAATGCTTTAGGAATTTAGGGGGAATGCTGCCCATTTTTTTTTTATTATTTATTAGTGCAATTAAACCTGAATTCTGCATGATCACATAGAAATAGAATTTTTCTATAATTTTGGCGCTTTAGAACTACATCTCTTTAGCGCACCATTATGTGCATATATTGCTTTTGCGGCCTGAGGCCATTATTTTGTGTTGTTGGGGGCACATTCTTGCCAAGGTGCGCCCCATTTACATGCGTGTATTATTGTTGAGGCCTGAGGCCTATGTTTTTTCCTTTTCATGCAGGAGGTTGGGCATACCCCTGCCGGGATGCTGCCCAAATTTTTATCATTTACTCAAGAATTGAATATTTTCTTGTATAACGTATACCCTGGGACCTGGAAGGCCCATTCTTATTCACGTTAATTATTTTCGTGCTAGTTATATGTTTGCTTTTGCCATGATGCGTGCGAGGCACTTTAAGATACTTCCTTAGACTGGATGTTTGCTCTTCTCATTTTTTTTGTATCCTTATCATTTTTTTTTTATCTTGTGTTGGGCTGTTATTGCCCCGGTGAGGCCCAAATTAGCCTTCGCTTTGAAAATAAGTTTAAAAATATTTGTTTTGCCGAATTTCCGATGTTTAATCTCTTCCCTTTTGCAGGATGCCTCCTAGACGTAGAGCGCCGCAGGCCCAGCCCGAGCTTGTAGCTCCGGATTGGATGGATGATGAGTCGGCTCAGAGGTATAGAGCGTTGGCTCAGGTAGAGTTTCGGGCCAGCTGTTTTGTATCTCGCCCATTTCTAGAGGCCCTAGGGTTGGCCCCAGAGTTTGATCTACTTGCCGAGGGTGCTGGTTGGACGGAGTTCCTTGAGCCCTCCTTCCAGACATTTCCAGAGGCTACTCGCCAGGTCTTGGCCACTCTCCGCTATGCCGGCTTTCAGAGTGCAGATACCGACCCAGGGGTGATTCAGTTTTGGTTCGACGGCGACCATTTCAACATCACCAGGCAGAGGTTTGCTCAGGCCATAGGGCTCCCTAGAGAGGAGGGGGTTGAGATCCCACGGCGAGCGGTGAGACGCGCCCATTGGGCGGCCATTGCCATACCAGGAGTGCTGTACGATCACGATACAGCGAAGAGCACCGTACTGGTGTCTCAGGCACTCCGGTATTTGCACAGAGTGCTTTCCAGTTCGTACCTCGGTCGAGCTGGTAATCCAGGGTCGCTTAACGCGGCCGAGATCTGGAGCCTCTGGGCTATGGTGGCAGGCCAGCGTCTCAACATTAGCCACGAGATCTTGGCCCACTTGACCAGAGTCAGCAGAGGGATGACGCCGGTGGTGATGGTAGGAGGGGTCATCACCCGGTTACTTTTGAGATTGGGGGTTAACCCCGAGAGGTTGAGAGGACCCTTGCCGGAGGGGATCCATGTAGATGCCGCGGCGGCAGTACAGATGGGGATGATCTCCCCGATTTCTGGCCAGGCAGAGGCCTACAGGGTGTTGACTATTCATGAGACCCGGCAGCTGTTCTCACTTCCACCCTTGGGTGCAGATCCTGAGCACCCAGAGGAGCAGCCTCCACAGCCCGAGCCTCAGCCACAGCCCGAGCCTCAGCAGGAGCACCAGCCTCCTCAGCCGCAGACTGTGCCTCTACCACAGCAGCAGGAGCCACCCAGGACCCCCTCGGACTTTGACTTCGAGATCACGATGGACGATCTCTTCGCCGCTTCACCGGTGTCCAGGGCACCGACTCCAGTCCCATCACCGAGTGCCAGGGTACAGAGGTCTGTCCACGGGCCTTCCGAGAGGTACCACCCGTACTCCCGAGGTGACCCAGGGGCATCCACCTCCTCGGCACCACCACCAGAGCCAGCACCGCAGCAGCCTGTGCAGCCGGACTTCTCTCAGCTCCTCACCTCCATGTTCACAACCTTGGAGCGGTGACAGGATGAGAGAGACAGGGCTATCCACGAGAGGTTAGATCGCCAGCAGGCTGCCATTCTGGAGCAGTCCCAGTCGGTGGAGCGCATGGCCCGAGAGCAGGCCGGCTACATGGAACATACGACTCGGGAGCAGACTCGGGCCATGGATGCCTTTAGGGATGAGCAGGCTCGGATCCTAGAGGCTTTCAGAGGAGAGCAGATGAGGCTGATTGAGCAGATCGCTCAGGGCCAGAGGGAGTTGAGACAGCAGCTCGCTCATGATTTGAGGACGTCACAGGACCAGGCGTCTCAGAGGGTCGATATGACCCTACAGATGATTCATGAGTCACTTGGCTCTCTGAGATCCCGCGTCCAGGCGATAGAGGGGATTCTCCCCCCTCTTTCTCAGACCATGAGGGAGTTTAGGGAACAGACGGAGCAGAGCCTGGAGCAGAGGAGAAAGGCCGCCAGCGAGCAGACCATTCAGTTGAGCCAAGCCTTCAAGAAGTTGGGAGACAAGGTTTCTGAGACTTTAGGGTTTATGAGCACCTGTACCCAGCCCTTCTTGGATGGCTATGCTCAGATCCGTTTCAGGCGGGCCCATGATCACGAGGCAGGACCCTCCACAGCTCCACCGCCGCCTCCAGCACGTCCACCTCCGCCAGGGACCGTGCATATATCGGATGACGAGGATCCCGATGAGCCCTCAGACTACACACCTCTCTGATCTTCAGGGAGTTATTTTTGTATCTTTTGTATATTTATATTTTGTATATGCACTGTACAAAATTGACATTTCTAGTGAAAACTTTTGCTTCATTATTGCATGATCATTCGATTATTAATTGTTTAATCACATCACAAAAAGTGTATGTTCTCATATTTACTTATATGTCGATAAAAATGACAATATAACAAAAAAAAATGATGATCAATAACAGCTCAATAAGAAAAAATGAATAAAAGATGAAACATAGCATAGCAAATAAAGCAAGATCACGCCATCAATAGACAGGTTAAAAGATGACCACTCAAGCACGAGCTAACAAAATCTTTTATCACACAGGTACAGAGGAATACCGATCTAAACATCGACATCGATTAAAAAGATCTCTTTTGGAACAAGGAACCCGGCGGGGTTTCCTCATCTCACCAGATCGAGGTCGTAGCCAAAGCATGCTGCATCTCGCCAGATCGAGGTCGTAGCCAAAGCATGCTGCATCTCGCCAGATCGAGGTCATAGCCAAAGCATGCTGCATCTCACCAGATTGAGGTCGTAGCCAAAGCATGCTGCATCTCGCCAGATCGAGGTCGTAGCCAAAGCATGCTGCATCTCGCCAGATCGAGGTCGTAGCCAAAGCATGCTGCATCCCACCAGATCGAGGTCGTAGCCAAAGCATGCTAAGCATGCTGCATCTCACCAGATCGAGGTCGTAGCCAAAGCTTGCTGCATCTCACCCGATCGAAGTCGCGGTCAGAGCATACCACACTTCACTAGATCGAGGTTGCAGCCAGAGCATGCTGCATCTCACCGAATACCTACAGGTCGAGATAAGACCGATGAAAGTATCTTCGTATCGCCGAGCGGATCGAGACGAGGTCCACCCGGCAAAAGGCACAGAGGGTGAAAAGCCGTCGCAGGTACGCTTCCTTTCTGACCTTTCTCTGAGTTTTGGCTTATCTAGGCGCTTGTGCACTAGTTTCCCCAAAACTGGGGGCAACTGTAAGCACCGTGTCCCGGAGCAGTCCGGATCAGAGGTTGCCCTGTGATGAAATCAGTGTCCAAGTCTGTATGGGAGGTTGGATTTGGAGGTTTTAGTCCCGCGTTCCATGAGAAGTGAGGTTTTTATCATTCCTGGGCCGAAGGAGAGAAAAACAGAGGTTTTTTCGAGTTAAAATGATTTTTCCCTTCACAGACGGCCAGCCCGTCTGTGAAGTCAACCCGTTGCTCCGAGTCACCGACGGCCTGTGGTATTTTCCGATGCCCGTCGGAAAGTCACCGCCCCTGTCAGAATGCCGCCTGGTTTCCCGGAGCACGCAACCCTTCCGATGCCCGTCGGTGGATGTGGCAGGGCCGTCGGACGAATCCTTGTGTCAGAAGGATTCTTCCGACGCCCGCCCCTGTACACCGATGCCCGTCGGTCGTCTTTGGCTATAAAAGCTCCAGATTTTCACTTGGAAAGGGTTGGAAAAATTTTCAAAGGAGGAAACTCTGCCCAATTTCAAGCAAATTTTCTCTCTGTTCCAACAAAACACATTTTCTAAGGAAATCTATTTAACCAAGGATCAAATCAGTCAAAAGGAACTAAAAGCTAATTAGTTTTCTTTAGATTTTGACTCCAAAATCGATTTTCTGAGGGATTGAAGAAGAAATATCTCATTTTCTCTCTTTAATCTTTCATCTTTGCTTCTCGTGGAACGCGCGGGGCTCTAACCAACACAAGAATCTCACCCGAAGCTATTATCTGAGGGTAAATATTCTGGATCTTTTCTCTATTTCATCTCATATTTATTTCCTATTTTCTAGAAATTTTTTTGAATATCTGTCATTACTTTCTTTTATTTTGACTCTCCTATCTCCTTTTGGGATAAAACCCACTTTTCTTGACTTTGAAAAGGTTTCTCTTCATTCTGTCTTTTTGGAGACAGAGGTGACTGACGGGTCATCTTTATCACCGACGCCCGTCGGTCACTCCCCTACAGACGCTCCTCCTTGAGTGACAAACGGACATCTCGGTTACCTTAACCGACGCCCGTTGGTCAGCTAAGGAAGGCCGTCGGTGGGCTCTGTCTCCCTCTTTTTAAATCATTTTCCATATTTTTCAAGTCCTTTTGGCTTTCCACATATTGATTTTGTGTATATTGACATCTTTTAACTTTCTATGAGTGTATATTGATTCTCCTGGACTATCCCGAGCTTGAGCGGCTATCTACCATATTTGGAGGATTTTGTCCGGTTTAGTTTCCTAATCCTCTTGTTTATTTCTTTCATTGATTATCTTATGTATACGGATGTACTCCTTTCATATCCCGTTGATGTACAAAAATGACTCAATGTTTTTATATTTAATAAAATGAGGTTTACACAAAAACAAGGGTCCAATGCCCTATTTCCATCCAAAAAAGATCATCACAAATAAAAATCCCCAATTTTAATAACGATGCATGTGAGGACCAAAGTCCTCAAAATAAGCAATGCCCCGATTTATGCATGATCAGCACTCTTTATAAAAGGGAGTTGTATTCCGCTCCTTTTATTATTGTAATCTATTGCTTTCATTATCTATTTGATCATTTATCGCTTTCAAGATGTGAATAAATGCGCCTTTTAATCAAACTGCATAGTGTGGAGAGAGAGTGAATTAATGATGTTAAAATTTGATCATAAAATAATTGAGGTAGAAATAGATGAGAAATCCCGGACCCAGCTCTGGTCTTTGGGCTCGAGAGGTTAGAGGTTATCCTCCAAAATACTTCTTGGGTCACGAGGCTTTAGCGCTAATCCTAGGCTCTTTAGGGTGAGAAGTACACCTTCCATGACCCCTCTGGCTGGCCCAAAATGGATACCAAGCGCAGTCTTAGGCTCTCCGAGGCGAGAGTAACTTTCCCAATGTTTTATTGGGTGGCGACTCCATGATACCTCCTTGTTGCCCAACATAGACGCACTTGCGATTCATCGCAAGCTGTCAACGGACCCGCAAATGCCCCGATCGCCCTCATGCGGGCGGTCCGGAAGGGCAGCGCGCGGGGTCCGGCGCGCGTCACACACATTAGGCCTTATGAAACCCTTATCCAATAATTCCTGCAACTGAACTTTTAATTCCTTCAATTCAGTAGGAGCCATTCTGTAAGGTGCTTTAGACACTGGCATTATTCCAGGTACAATATCAATAGACAATTCAACCTCCCTTATTGGTGGCACACCACCCAGTTCTTCCGGAAACACATCAGGCAACTCCCGTACTATGGGTATATCCTGAATCTGTACTTGCTCTCTTTTAGAATCTAACACAAGAGCCAAGTAAGCCTTGCATCCCTTCCTCAAACATCGTTACGCTTGCATTGCCGATACCACATTCACTAGAGGATTCATACTAACTCCCCTCACTAACACTTTACTTCCCTTACAATCACGGAGTACCACTCTCTTACTCTTACAGTCCACTACTGCATTCTATTTACTTAGCCAATCCATACCCAGTATTAAATCAAACTCATCAAAAGGTAACTCAATCAAATCAACTAGAAATACACTATCTTGAACCATCAATGAACAACCCCTATACACTTTGTTCACATTCGCATTATTCCCCAAGGGGCTTGATACACATATTTCATATTTCAAACATTCAGCATTAGGCATTCTATCACACATCTTTTTAGAACACACATACGAATGAGTTGATCCAGGATCAATTAATGCAAACATTTCTACATCATAGAGTAGAAAAGTACCTGCTATAACTTCAGGTGTGTCCTGTTCCTCTCAAGCCTTCATCGCATAAGCCTGAGGTGGTGCCATAGTAGGTCTATTCACTATTTCTAATTCAGCTGCACCTCTGGACTGGCCACCTCTGCCTCGTCCTCTACCTCTTCCTCTATTAACTGGAGGTAAATTAGAACCACCTCTACTCTGTTCTTGCTGATTTCCAGTTACATCATATGCCTTTGGACAGTTGGCTAAGAAATGGTCAGTACTTCCACACCTAAAACATGCACCGATCACCTTCCAGCATTCCCCACTATGTCTTTTGCCACAATGAGGACACTCATGCACTTCATTCTTGGTACCAGATGTACCTCTACCAAATCCAGATATAGAAGGTGCTCCTCGGTTCTTACCTGTTGCTGCCGAACTAAACACAGATTCTGCTGGTGGAGCCATAGGGGAATCCCTTGATCTCTTGCCAGCATTAGACCCACCTCGATTGAAATTCCTTTTCTACATCCTTTCCCTTTGTACTCCCAAAGACCTCTCAGCTCACATAGCGGCTTGAACTATCCGATAGTAGCTTACATTTTGCTCAGTAGTCAGCGAGATCAATAACGCCTTAATCTCTTCAATCAGGCCTTCTTCAAACTGCTAACACCTGAACTCCTCAGTCAATACACCCTTCAGTGCATACTTACTCAATCGGCAGAGCTCTTTCTTATATTTCGCTACAGTCATTATTCTCTGCCTCAAATTCAAGAATTGCTTCTAGTTGGCCTCTATATATGCCTTGGTCACAAACTTATTTTGGAACTCTCTTTCAAAGAATTCCCAGGTGATCGGATCCGGAAGCATAGGATGCTGCATAACTAATTTCCACCAGTCGTATGCTGCACCTTGTAATAGTGATACTACACATTCTACTCATTGATCCAGAGGGCATTTGATCTCTCCTAGAACCCTCTGCACCTTCTCTATCCAGTATTCTACTTTTTCAGACTCATCCAACCTTGTACCATGAAACTTTTCCACTCCATGCTTTCTTAATGATTCCACTGGAGCCTTCGGTGTTGTCATTCGATCTAGCACTCTAGCGATGTCTTGCGACATCTTTAATAGAGCCTCCATTGGAACCATCAGAACCTCATTTCCAAAACTGACTGGCCCTGACTGACCAGACCCCGTCACGTCTACTTCCCAGGGATTAATGCTTTCAGTCGTCTCCTCTCTCGAGTGATGACTAGGGTTGCCATTAGGATCCATCAATCTACACAATTTACACAAGGATATCAGCATTAGGTCAACACATCTATACACATCCCAACTACCCCGTTACCCAGAAAAGACTAAACCTGGGCTCTGATACCACAACTTGTAACGCCCATTTTCGACTGCTAGATTACCTCCGCTAATGCAGTCAGAAATAGCTGCTACACAGACACAATCACATTTCACCATCCGCTACATAGACACACATGCATGCTTTACTATCACAATTTCATGCCAATAATATGAATAATAAAATTTCATCATTAAGCACACATTTTCATGCATCATATATCATAAGCTCTCATGCCGTCCGACATATTCACATACTTACATATATATATACAAGCCTTCATTATGTTTACAATACTTATTTATAGCAACTTTACATCTTTCTAATGCCAAAGATAACATCTTACATATCTTAAACAAACACATAGTTAAACCCCAAAACCTACAATAAAGATATAGTCCTAGTGTTGACCGTTGTTAACGTGGATTCGTCCTTCCAAAATCACCTCGCGTCCGAACCTACATGGATCAGAACCCGTACTAAGCGATAACGCTTAGTGGGGAACACATATATATAACATACAAGCTCAATCATGGCATTAATATCACACATGCATCATACTAGAATCATGCTCAGGCCTACAAGTCTAGAACATTTATGTATCACTATACTCTTAGCATTGTCACTAGTTTACATTTTAATAGAGCATGCATTGATTGGAAAATACAACTGCTTAATCACATGTTTGAAAAGCATTTACAGGTAGACATAGATTCGTCAAAACAAAGCATTCATATATGAGCTTAACCATTAAGTTTATCTTTATCTTTACATTTAGGTTTGCCTGCAACTCAAAGACGCGGATAACGTATATCACATTGGTACCCCTGAGGTACTATAGATTCATTGTATCCATGGATACACATATACACATTTGCCCCCTAAGGTATAGTAACTCAATAAGATCAATATTTCACATTAAAGAATCCAGCAAGGATTTATTTCGCATTGTGATTCCAGAGGAATCGGACACATTGGGCTGCAGCAGTTGACCCTATAGGCATGCCTAACTATCCACTACTTGACTCGCAGGCTAAGATTGTTTAGTTCCATTATTGATTTCATAGTTGTTAAATTCAATAGTGCATACACAAACCAATACCAAATTCTTCACTTCGCATATGAACAACACATTAACAACCCACATTATTCTTTTGCTCATCTTATAACTCTTGGATAATCTTGCAATTAAGTCATTAAGTAACATGTATTAGCATTCTAAATCATTATATTTACATGTATATTTGCTTCATATGGTCTTGATATCATGCTCGTATGAATAGCCTCAAGCTTTGTTAAAAGCCACACAATTAACAAACCAAAATAAATAAAGGTTACTTGCTAAAATAGGGTACCTCACGGTCACAACCAATTTGGTTGTCACCGTGACATACTGAGGTCTTTCAAAACAGAATGCAGGCCAAGGTACCTCACGGTCAGAACCAATTTGGTTGCCGCTGTGACATACCAAGCACTCTCAAAACAGAATGCAAAATGAGGTATCTCACGGTCACAACCAATTTGGTTTCCACCGTGAGATACTACACTCTTGCGGGCAGAATGCACACTTTGGTACCTCACGGTCACAACCATTTTGGTTGTCACCGTGATATACCAAACTCAGACAGGCAGAATGCACTTCCTGCATACCTCACGGTGGCAATCTCAACTCTCATATCACTTTCAAGACCTCAAAACTCATTTCCTTTTTGTCATTCAAACCAATTCATTTAACCACAACAACAATCAACACATACCTGATTTCCATTAAGCCATTCACACTCAATTGAACACAAATCACAACCACTTTCACACCATTCATATGGCACACTACATAGCTCAATACTTAACATTCCACTTAAATTGTCATGAACGCAACATTAGTTTCATAACCTATTAAGCCTAATCAACTTGTTCATTCACAACATTAAGGATTCCTACAACTATTTAGTTCATGCTTGGTCAAATTATACAAGCAAATACAAAACATGCTAATACACTCATAGGGTTAGTTCCCAAACCTTGTCACCTATGCTCCTAGTGTTCGCCGAGTACTTGTTTCTCTGATTATTGCCTTTCCCTTGTCTTTTTTTACTCCTTCCTCTACAAATACCATTCCAATTTCCAGAATTGGACACAATCATTAACCCTCAATCTAAATTAAACCAAAACCAGAAGGAGAAGAAGGTAGAACAAGTAATTGACCACTTACTTTTCAATCTTATCAATTTAATTCTTATTCCACTTAGAAATATGCATAGAATCAATATGAGAACTCTAAGGAACCTTACAGAAATGGAAGAAAGAAGAAGATACAGAAATGGCTGATACATGCAATTAGTGGCCATTCTCTCTCTTCAAATCAATTTATATGCATGCACTTAGAGGAGGTGGTAGTATAAGGAAATGCCACACGTAATCCACCTCAAAGTCTGCCCTCCACTTTACTTAATTAACTCAAAATTAAGTTAACTAATCCTCAATCAACTTTAATCAAGTAAAACTTACAGCTTAGCCACTTAACTTCCTTTGGTTTCTTAATTAGGTCCTTACTTTTATTACAATCAAGTCCCAAATCACACAATCAATTCACACACACCCCAAGTTAAACCATTTATGACTAGGGTACATTTTCGGCCATTACATCCTCGACCTAAGCCAGAACCTCTAATGGATTCTTGTTTCCTCCCTCTAGTAGTCGGACTAACATATGACTCACCATATGGATTTCCTTGAGACTCACGTGACCTCTTTCCTGAGGAAGAACCTCCACCAGAGGATTTCCTTCTCTGAGCCTTCTCTCTCAAAATATTCTCAGAGTGTTCCGCTCTAATAGTTGCTTGCACTATCCGATAATAACTGATATCTGGTGAAGATATCAAAGAAACCAACATCACCTTTAAAGACTCATTCGAACCGGCCTCAAAATGTTGACATCTGAACTCCTCAGTGAGAACTCCTGGCGGTGCATACTTACTGAGTCGATTAAACTCCTTCTCATACTTCGCAACCGACAGTACTCGCTGATGGAGACTCAAAAACTGCGCCCATCTGGCCTCCTTAAATGCCTTAGTTATATACTTACTTTGAAATTCTCTTTCTAAAAACTCCCATGTCACAGGCTCGGGAAGCTGAGGATGACTAAGCACTAACCTCCACCAATCATATGCTGAGCCCTGCAATAGGGACACCACACATTCTACGTCTCTCTCTGGCGGACACCGAATCTCTCTAAGTACCTGACTCACCTTCTCAATCCATCTCTCAGCTTTATCAGATTCATTTAAACTGGTTCCATAGAAATCCTCTGCTCCAAACTTCCTTATATTTTCAATCGGAGCTCTAGGGGCAGTAACTCTTTCCAAAACCATGGCCATATCCTGAGATATCTTGAGCATAGCCTCAAATGGAACTGCAGGGGCCTTAGGTTGCACCCTAGGTGGTTGAGCCGGACCAGTAACAGACGGATCTTGCTCTCGGGGATTCGCACTCTCGGCTGACCCCTCAAGTTATCCACGAGCATACTCCATCTAACTACAAAACATATAACAAAATCCGCATCAGGCTAACTGTGACGCACGCCAAACCTGTGGCTTCCCGAAAGCCCGCTTTAGGGCGATTAGGAGAGGTTCATAAAAACTTGTAAGGTATTTACAAGTGCATCTATTTTGGGCAACAAAGAGGTTTCTTGGAGTCGCCACCCAATAGAACATTGGGAAGGGTCGTCTAGCCTCAGCGAGCCTAAGACGGCGCATACATATCCATCTTGGGCAAACCAGAGAGATTTTGGAGGTCTCAGCCTCTACCCCCTGGAGCCTAGGATTATGTAAATTAAGCCTTTTGAAGGGGAACAAGCGATATTTTGGATGTTCTAGACCTCTAACCTCATTGAGCCCAAGACCAGAGTGAGTTCGGGACTTCTCATTTATTTGTACCTTGATTAATATTATAATTAAATTTTGAATTTATTATTTCATCAACTTTCCACATGATGCATTTAATTAAGGCGCAATCATTCACGTTAAAAGCAATAAATAAAGCATTATTAAAATAAACATTCTCAAAATAAATTACAATAAAACTAGGAGTGGAATACAACCCCCATTAAAAAAAATAATATATAAATCATACAAAAATCAAGATATTCATTTGGAGTGAGGACATTGGTCCTGCCATGCATATTTATTACAAGCTGATTTTTGAGTAGTGTTGGTTTTATTGGCTAAAAACAGGACTTTGGTCTCTGGCTTTCAAAAAAATCCCAAATTAATTATTAAAAAACATTTGGTCCTTTTTACCTTAACGATATTAAAATAATCTTCATAAAAAATGAATAAAGTCAACGGTAAAGAAAGAACCCGGATGGGAAGCCTCAGGTTAGCGCGACCACCCTCATTAATTGCTCCAATTCCAACATGGTCAAAAAAAAAATAACTCATAGAAATAAACATGTTAGTGTCAAAATCATCAATAAAAAAAAAATAAAAGTAACATAACAAGAAACTTAAAAAAATGGGTTAAAAGATAAAAGGGATAAAAAATAAATTAGTGTGACCGGCGGACGGAGTGGAGCGTCGCCCACGTCCTGTCTCTCGGAATGGAAACGGGCGTCGGTAACCACTCTGCCCGTCGATCACCCCTTGTAACAACCCAAATAGGGCCTGGTCGGAATTTGAGCAGTAAGTCGGTTATTTGAGGGTATTTTCGTAATTCGAGTAAGAGAAAAATTGGATAATAAGAATTTATGTGTTAAAAGAATTAATTAATTAAGTAAATAGTTAAGTGAAGGGAATAATAGTGTGTGCTCGTGGCGTATGGTTGTAGTGTGTAAGTGGTTTAAGGGCTGTTATTGTGTGGGTTGTGGTGCATGGTGCATTGAAGATATTTATGTAAAAAGGCTTGTGTGTGTTTAGTGTATGGTGACAAGAGTGGTTATGTTAAGATGGATTGATGGATTCTATAGGATTGTGACAAGTGGCTTGGAGGTTGGTGAGCATTTAATGAAAAGTAAGAGAGAGGGAAGGGAAATGCAGAAATTTGCCTAGCTTCCTATGGAAGCTACCTCATTTCTCTCTTCTCTCCTTCATTTTCCGTTCTCCCCTCTCTCTTGCTTCCATTTTTCTGCTTCCATCTCTTTTCTCTTGAGTTTTCTTGGAATTTTGAGCTAAGGTCTTGAAGGATTGTAAGAGGTAAGTATTTGGATTTCTTGAGTTCTAATCTTGGGTTCTTCTTCTCTTGCATTCATTTCTGGTTTTGATTGTGGTTTTGGGTCTGATTTAAGTGTGTTGTGGCTGGGTTTTGTGCAAGCATCTGAAGAGAGCAGGAAGCGCAAGGGCAAGGATAAAGTGGTTTCATGAGGGGCACGGTTTGAAGCTTCATTTTCAGGTATGGGAGCTGTGTTCTTGAGTGTTTATTTGGGAATGGGTTTGGAATGCATGCAAGTGATTGGGAGTTATGTGGTGGATTTTGTGTTTTTCCCCTAATTTCCTCCTTGGATCGACTCTATGTTGTGATTGCATGACTTTTGCCATATTGGGTGTTTTATGAATGCATGTTTAAATTGAGTAGTGATTTATAGTGAAGTGATAGTGATGTAGTGAAATTAGTATGTGTGTTTTTGGAACTTGATCATGCCATGTTAATGGATTTTGAGTTGGGATGTGAGTGAATCTATGATGAATTGATGATGGATTATTATTTAAAATGTGTTTATGTGGTTTTGGCAATGTTGTGGTGATGTGCCGGAGGCTTGAGGTAAGTGCTTGTGCATGTTGTGTGTTTGTATGAAGAATTGTGTGTGAGTAGTGAAGGAAAAGTGCAGAAATGGGTGAATCTGGGTTCTGTCGCGATCGCGACAAGTGCCGTGATCGCGACAGAAGGCGGACTTGGCCCCTTGTTCTTGAAGAGCCCTCTGTCGCGATCGCGAAGTTTGCCGCGAGCGCGACAGAGAGCTCGGTAGCAGAACCCTCCGCGCGAGCGTACTGTCCAGCAAGTGCTTCGTCGCGAGTAGGCCCCCTGGCGCGACCTCGTGAGGAAGTACCCCGTGCTCTGTCGCGAGCGCGACACTTGTCGCGATCGCGACAGAGGCCCTTCCTGGTTGCCCTGTTTTCTGAATGTGTTTCTTTTGTTCCACTTTGCACGGTTTCTCACTATTGCATGAGTTGAGTTGTGTTTATGACTTGTGATAGCAATGTAATAGTGTCTTAGTTATGATTTTATTCATGATTTGAACCTTGTTGTTGATTTTGTTATGTTGTATGAGTCAACGTGTTGTCGAGCCTGAAGTGTCAAGGTATAGGATAATTAAGCATGCTTAAGAAGGGTTAGTGTACAGTTGTTCGGTCCGCCCCGTTAGGCAAAGCGGTCGACCTCCGAGATGGTCATCTTCCGTGTAGTGATAAAATGTTTTGAGACTCCGGTCTCCCGCGCTACCTTCGGGTATTAAAGTGTTTTTGAGGCTTCGGTCTCCCGTGCCGTGTTCCCGTATCCTCCACCATTGATTTCAGGCTTTTGTGTGAACTGTCTGGTATCGATTTAGTGAAGTGTTTTGATTATTGTGTGACTCTGAATAGTGTAATGGTTTAGTGTTTTGTATTATTTATCCTGAATATACTTATATCTCTGTACTCTGATTCATAATGAATTATGTATGTTAGTGCATGTTTTCTTGTATAGTGTTCTGTTGTGTTTGTTCCTCCCCACTAAGCGTTATCGCTTAGCACGGGCTTTTATCCCGTGCAGGTAGCATGAAGGATTTTTTGGGAGCTGCTCGTGTCGCGTATCTGCAGGCAGGCCACATAGGAGTCGAGTTATTTATTTTGTCTCCTCCTGTAATTCTTTTTGTATTTGTATTTTTGTAAAGGATTTTAAGTTGTAATCTTTTGGGATATTGTACATAGTTTTGTATTTTGTTTTTATTGTATTGAAGTATATTTTCTATGATTTTATTATTTTTGGTTATTGAATGCTTCCGCTTAGCGCATGTATGCTTCCGCTGTATGTTCTGTCGTGTCTTGAGTGAGCGTCGTGTAGCGCGCCCGCCGGTGCCCTTCCAATGGGGGGCGGCGGTGGGGTGTTACACCCCTGATTGTAGAAAAAAGTTAAAAAGCCTTTCAAAATTCCAATTCTTTGTAAAAACATTATTACAAAAAATAAAAAAACAATTAATATGAGTCAAGTTAAATTACACAAATATCAATCCAGAATGTTTACCTTCGGATTTTACCTTTTTGGGTGAATGTCGAATGATTTCGGTCCCCGCACGCTCCACAAGGATCAAGTAAAAATGGATCAAAGAAAGAAAATTTATGCTTTTCTTTCTTTGAAAATTTGACAGCGATCAAGTATTTGAATTAGCTGGATTGATGGAAACGAATAAATTTCGTTACCTCAAATTGGCTTAATTCACAAGAAGAATTTTGAGAAAAAACCAATTAACTGAAAGAATTTTTATCGAATAAAATTCTAAAAATAGTAGAGATTTTTTAGATTTTTTTTATTGCTCACAAAATATTTTTTCTTTAAAAATTTCCCACTCTCAAAATTTGCTAATTTTTCAACCCAAAAATTTGTTAATTTTTCCAACCAAAAATTTGTTAATTTTTTCAACCCAAAAATTTGTTAATTTTTCCAACAACCTCTGTTAATGAAATTTACTTCCCAATATATAGAATTTTTGGAGATAAATAGGATAAGCGTCAGTTTAAAGTTTGAATTTTAAAAGGAGTTTAAAATTTAACTTTTTAACTAAAATTTCATCCCATTTTTTCAAAGATAAAAGCTTATCAGTTTAGATTTTAACAAATCTGGCGCTATCTGATCAGATCCACTTCCGACGGCCATCCCTTTAAATACCGATGGGCTTTACGCACCTAATGAGGGTACGTGTGGAAATCTGGACACAGACGGGCCAAGGCGCGGGACTAGGGACGGACGTTTCTGTGCCGACACGTGTCCGCCGCTACAGACCGGGCCATCCCTACAATGCATAGAGACGGCATGTCTGTCTAAACGATGGCCCGTCCCTATATGCTGGAGACGGCCTATCTGTCCAAACAACGGCCCGTCCCTATATGCTGGAGACGGCCTATCTGTCCAAATGACGGCCCGTCCCTATATGCTAGAGACGGGGCACACCAACTAGGGACGGGAGTCCCTACTCCGACGGTCATCCCGTCTGCACAGCAAAATCTCAATTTTAAGCTAAATTTCCAAATTCTTTCAAAACCTCACGCTATAGAGAAAAAGATTTTAATCCTTGTGAAACCGAAAGACGAAAACCTCCGAATTCCATCCATTTATCCGAAAATTGACATTGATCTCGTCATCGGGTAACTCTGACCTGGACTGCCTCAGGACCCGGTGTCTACAGTTGCCTCCAATTTTGGGGAAACTAGTGCACTAGTGTCTAGATGAGCCAAAATTCAGAGAAGAAAGGAAAGAAACGCATACCTGAGGCTGTTCTTACCCTGTTGCCGGGGAAGTAGCGATGCGTCGAGTCTGCTCCAGACTTACAAAATGCGAGGGTTGCTCTCCTGAGCTGCACCGAGTCTGCTCCAGACTTACGAAGTGCGGATGATGATGCGTCGAGTCTGCCCCAGACTTACAAAACGCGAGGGTTGCTCTCCAGATATGTACCGAGTCTGCTCCAAACTTATAAAGTGTGGATGGTGATGCGTCGAACCTGCTCCAGACTTACAAAACGCGAGGATTGCTCTTCTGAGCTCCACCGAGTCTGCTCCAGACTTACATGTGTGTGCCCCGCTATCCTCATCTCGGCATGCACAGTGGCTAATCTGTCCCGCTAGCCTCATCTCAGCCTGCACCGTGCGAGGTGCAGTGGCTCTAACTCCAACCTCTGTTGCGATCCGTTCTATCCCGTGTGCCCCGCTGCCCTCGTCTCGGCATGCGCGGTGACTAATCTGTCCTGCTAGCCTCATCTCAGCCTGCATGGTGTCTAATTTATATCGCTAGTCCCGTCTAGGCTTGCGAACTTTCCTTACTAACCCCCATCCAATCTGCAAGGTACGATTCTGATATGTTAATTCTCATCTAATATTGAATGTGATCTTGAAGGACATAATGTTTGATCTATTTATCCTTCCTTTTGACTGCTGGTCATTTTCGAATTGGTGTAAAACCATGTTCCTGTATTGTAAGAGATTCTTGTTAATTCTCGCGCCAATTAACTTGATTGGCAAATTTATGAACATTTTTAAGCTGCCCTTTATTATTTATCATCCTTTTACCATATGATCAATTATCTTTTTTCTTTTTTAAGAAAGTTAAATCATGAAGAAATAACATGCACGTTTAACAGGTTAACCATAAATGTTTTTCCACTAAGAGTTTAAATTTTGTACAATATACAGATTTGATTACAACAAAAGAATAAATACAAAGCTAGAAGAACTCCCTGAACAGTCTATAATGGCAAATAATCTAAGGGCTCCTCTGGATCCTCATCATCATCTGATAGATGAACCAGCTGGCCCTGTGATGAAGAAGCAGAGGGTCTCCCATCTGAAATAGATAGCTGACTGGGAGGGGCTGATGGTTCGGCCTGCTGAGCAGTCGACGCTCTAACCGTCGCTGGTATCATGGAGGTACAACCAACGGTACTGATAACGGCTGTGCTCTCACTGAGTCCTGCTGCTGGAACTGGACCTGAGTATACCCATCAAGAAAAGGCTATGCACATACCATCATGAACTGCAGCGTATCAGTGACGACCCCCCTAACTCTCTAAAAGCGTCGCCCAGGCGGAGGGTCTGATCTGTAAAGGTGGTCCCCATACTCCTCAGCCTATCCTCTGTCTGCTCTCTAAACTCTCGCATGGACTGGGCGATGGGAGGTATGGCACCCTCTAGGACCTAGATCCTGAATCTGAGAGCCTCAACTGACTCATCCACCATCTGTACAAATGCATCTATCCTTTGGGTCGCCTCATCCTGGGAGGCCCTCATCTCCTGCCTCAACTGACCTACGAGTCTCTCCTGCTCCCGTCTCAAATAGTCAATAAGCCTCCCTTGCTCCTAGATGATACCCTGCTGCTAATCCAGCCGCTCTAAAATGACTCTATCTCGCTCCTCGAGCTGCCCAAGAAGGGCCCTGTCTCTCTCCTCCTGTCTGTACTCAAAGGATGCGAACATAGAGGTCAAAATCGCAGTAAAATCTGGCTATGCCGGGTGAGTTGATGGTGTGGATGGAGGGGGAGCTGACTCTGGTGCCCGCTCTGGAGGTGGAGCTGTAGAAGTAGATGCCCCTGGGTCCCCTGCTCTAGCATATGGACTGAATCTCTCAGGTGCCCGATGAACTGTCCGCTGTACTCTCGATGGTGGAGGAGGAGTAGGACTCTGTACTCTCTGCACCGGAGGAGTACCAAACAAGTCATCCAGGGTGAACTCAATTCCCATGTAAGAAGGTGTACCCGGATGGTCCTCCCCGTGCTGTGGCTGCGGGGGCTGACCCTCCTAGTGCTGCTGGGGCTCAAGAGGCTGGTCCTCCTGGTGCTGTGGATGCTCGAGAGGCTGCTGCTCCATCTGAGGCTGCTCCTGAGGTTGCTCCTCTACTGGCTCTAGTGAGGGCAGGCTAAATGCACATCTGGTCTCATGAATAGTATGGAGTCTATATGCCTTGGCCTAACCCGGTATCGGTAATATCATAGCCATCGTAATAGCTGCCGGAGCGTCTACATAAATACTCTCCTCCAAGGCACGCACAAGGATATCTGGACGGACACCCAAACTCAAAAGCAGTCTAGTAATAACCCCACCAACAGATACTACAGGGGCTATCCCCCTAGATACTCTCACCAGGTTAACCAAAATCTTATGGCTGATTTTGAGCCGCTGGCCTGCCACCATGGCCCACAAACTCCAAATCTCTGCGGCATTGAGAGACCCCAGGTTACTAGCTCATCCCAGATAAGAGCTGGATAAAACTCTATGAACATAGCGAAGGGCCTGTGATGAGAGTACCATGCTCTTTGCCGTATCATGGTCATACGGCACTCTCGGTAAGGCAATGGCCTCCCAGTGGTGGTGTCTAACTGCTCTCTAGGGCACTATAACATCCTGCCCAAGTGGAAGCCCCATAGCCTGTGCAAATCGCAGATGGGTAATGCTATACTGGTGGCCCTCTACCCAAAACTATATGACACCCTCCTCTGTGTCGGGCCTCTGGTACCCCCCGTACTGTAATGTAGCAAGGAACTACCGAACTATCTCTGGATGAGTCTGAAAAGCAGGCGTCAGAAACTCAGTCCATCCTGCACCAGCCATCAGAGCATCAACCTCATCTGCCATCCCTAGAGCCTCAAGGAATAGCCTAGAGATAGAGCGGCTAGCTCGAAACTGCACCTCAGCCAACGCTGTATACCTCTGTCTGGCCTCGGCACTCATCCAATTCGGGGGCTGAGGCTCAGGCTGATCATGCAGAGCATATCGTCGCGGTGGAATCCTAGAAATAAAGTAAATAGTTAATTTGACATCATAATCATAAATGAAAAAAATTAGGTAGCATTTCGACAGGGATGAGTCTAAACCGAAAGGATTAAAAAAATTTGGGCAGCAACCCGGCAAGGGTGTGCCCAATGTAACACCCCGATACCCCCGTTGGAAGGATACCGGAGCGCCACGCGAGCAAACACATAAACGAATCCCAAATACATACTAATAAATAAAACCAAATGAGATGTAAAGAAACTTTTAATCATAAAATAGCAAGTCCTTTAACATACATCAAATCAATATTATTTTACAAAAAGGGCTTGTAAGCAAATACATAAACAAAAATAGTTGTTCCTTTACAAAAGATTCATTTTGCTATGAACAAGCCATGTACAAAATAACAGCGGAAGACTCAAAAATAACTTCATCCAAAAAGACTTCTAGTGGCCGACCTGCAGATGTCTGACTCCAAAACGAACTCTCCACCTTCACGGGAAAAGAACCCGTGCTAAGCGATAACGCTTAGTGGGGAGGAACAAAACAAACGAACAATATACATATACAATATTTAAATCAATAAGATAATCTCATCGCAACCTTAAACGTGCAATAAAGCTATGATTCAAAATCAAAGGCATCAAAATTACATATAAGCATATTTCCATGTTCTTTACTTGACATGCATAAACATACATTACAAGCAATTAACTACTCAATTCATACTTAGGATTAACATAATTCTCACCATTCTAAGTACACAGATACTAGGTGCATATCATAAAGTTATGCATGAATTCATGTGCATCAAATACTTTTAATCCTGTCAATATACATCTCAACATATACAACACAAATTTACATATAGCCTGATTAGTCTAGAAATACACTTTAGAAGTGGATGCGGTCCATTGGATACGGATAGAACACAGTATCCCAAGCATATAGAGACATAAGTCTCAAACATGTGATTTTTTTCATATAGAGACCGAAGTCTCGCATTAAATTTCTATATAGACCCAAACGGGGTCGAAACAAGGATCCCAAACAGAACCTGCATATAACGTTTAATCATATAGCAGCTGCACACACACCCTGACCTAAGTAAGCGCTTACTTATCCACTACTATGACTATTCAGGCTTAAATGACACAACTCAAAAAGAAACTCAAGTAATAATCATATCATGAGAATTGCATTAAATACGAACTTATAACTCATGTATACATGTATATTGATCAAATTCGGAAACATATAAATATATATATATCAAATACAGGAGATAATAAGAACATATAACTCACATTGAAATAATCCATGTTCATGTAAATTATTAACATTTAAATCATGTACATTACTTATTAATCATGTAAACAAATCTCATAATTAAACAATTATCAAATTATAGAACAGATTTGAACCTGATCTTGAGTCAAGTAGTGAAAAACCCCATGTAACAGAAGCTTAAAAACTTTGCTTTTTAAAACAGGGCAGCAGGAAGGGAGGCCAGTCATGAGTCACACAAGCAATTGTGACTCGTGACGCTGGCTTCTCGCAAGCGCCACACAAAACAGGGGCAGTCACGAGTCGTGACCCTCCATCACGCCTCATGATGCCAGAAAAGAGAGGGGAGGTCACGAGTCACTCAGGCAGTGGTGACTCGTGACACGCAGGGAAGGGGATGGTCACGAGTCGTGACTCTCCATCACGTCTCGTGACTTCCCCAGGGAAGAGGGTCACGGCGTGATTCTCCATCACGTCGCGTGATCTTCTTCACTCACTTCTGCTTCCCCAGAATTTTTAGAATTTCCAGAAAACGTAAAAACAAAAAGACGTGAAAACAGAGTACATCAAAACTCAAAACCCCATCTTGCCCAAAACCATTTTTCATGCAGTAATTATTCAAACACATACCTTCAAGTCTCCAGAGCACATTTACAGCAATCTTAATACAAATAATGTATTCTTACAAGTCAAACAGAGGCAATACCAGAACGTCAACATCCCAGGATTTCACATTAAAACTCATGCATATTCATCTCGTTGGCATACTCAACGTTATTCTTTTCTACAGAAATCATGTATACACATTACATTTCTCATGCATTTTCCTATTCATACATATTCATCCATTTATTATTATCTAACTCAAAGACAGGATCCACAAATAAAACAGGACAGCACTCCCAAACCTGTTAATGAAGTTCAAAATATCCACTGCAACTTTCAATGCACAACCTCCCCTTTTCCTTTATCTTTTCTCTTATGTTCAAATGCTTGCAAACAGATAAAACCACATTCCATTAACCCAAGAACATAAACTTAAAAACTCAGACAATCCCGAAGAAGAAGAAAGGAAGGAGAAACCCAAAGAACTTTCAGCCACATACCTTGTAATCTCCTCAATACTCAAAACCCTAGTCAACACTGGATGAACACGCATGCAAAGAGAAAGAAAGAACAGAGAAAGAAGAGGAGAGGAGTGGTTAACATGAGAGAGAGAGCAAGAGAGAGAGAACCTCACGTATTTTAGTTTCCAGTAAGCTAAAAAACTTTCAGACATCTCTTTTCTCTCACCCACATGCACACACTCACATCTCCACTTAGCACACATGCACTGGTTCACTTAATCCATAAATACATAATTACTAATAGCTCCTCAAAATCTTCTAATAGGTCCTTAACAATTCTTTTTACTCACTAAAATAAAAAAAATTTGCAAATTATACTTTTAATTCCTTGCAATTTAATCCTCTTTCCTCTTGTAAATTACCCACTTGCCCTTAATTACACTTGTAACAATTACCAAAATATCCATATTTTCCAATTAAAATTACCAATTCTAATTGGGCCACTTTTGGGGTGTGACAACTCTCTCCTCCTTAAGAAAATTTCGTCCTCGAAATTTCCTTGCTTATCATATACATCTCAAATATCAAAACCGAAACGAAACAAAACTTAATATATCAACACTTACCCAAAGGACCTGCGGTATCAGTCGCATCTTCTCCAATCAAAGCATATGCTCTATACCGGTTATACTCTTCCGTAGCACCAGGTCGTTGCACCGTCTCTGATGGTGCTTGCGGAGCTCTACTTCTATCACGGTTGCTTCGAGTCACATTGGATCTTCTACTTTCTTGTTGATTCTCATCCTCTTGTCGATTAGGGCAACTTGCAAACCGATGCTCCATACTCCCGCACTTAAAGCATGCACCGATGATCTTGCGACATGTACCCCAATGGTATCTATGACAATGCTCACACTCCGGTGCTCGATTTCCCTTACTACCATGTGGGGCTACACTCCCTACTTGTGAAGGCACTTGAACTATCCCTCTAGTTCCTTGTTCAACTGGAGCACCCTTAGACTTCTTAGTACTCGCAACTCCCCCATCCGGTGCTCTCCTCTTCTGTGCCATCTTTTGCTTTACCATCTCAGATTCTTCTAACTTCATTGCCGCTGCCACAAGCTGATAATACCCCACTGGTTGCAAGACGGTCATTGCAGATAAAGGACCTCTGAACACCTCACGCAATCCCTCTTGAAAGTGCCTACATCTGAACTCATCCGTCAACAACTGCTCGGGCACATACTTACTCAACCGGTTGAATTCCTTATCATACTCACTCACGGTCATACCTCGCTGCTTCAAACTGATGAACTCCCTCCACTTGGCTTCTTGGTATGCCTTCGTCACATACTTTTGCTCAAATTCCTGCTTGAAGAATTCCCATGTCAACTCGGCTGGTCGCTGAGGATTTTGCATCACAAGTTCCCACCAATCATACGCTGATCCTTGAAGCAACGATACTGCACATAAAGCTCTCTGATTTGCAGGACAGTTAATCTCTTGCAAAATTCGACTTACCCTCTTAAGGCAAAACTCAGCCACATCTGATTCATCCAAAGCAGTCCCATGAAAATCCTCTGCTCCTCTTTTTCTTAACAACTCAGTTGGAGCCTTTGGAGCAGTCAACCTCTCTACTACTTGTAGCAAACCTTGCACTAATGCTGGATCCAAACCAACACCCATATTCGGACCTACCGCTGGTGCATGTTCCTATGCAGGCCTATCTTGTCCAACCGGATTACCTCCTCTGATCAGATTATCTCTACGACCCACATTGACACTGTCCATTGTGTCGTCCATATACTCACTTGGATCCGACTCCATACAAACGCTACAAAACACAAGACATCTGCATTAGGCCATGACACAAAACTGACTCTCGTGCATAGACTCGACTCTACACTCAAACAATCACAACATAACCCAGAACCACCAAACTTGGGCTCTGATACCAAGCTGTAACACCTCGATACCCCCGTTGGAAGGATACCGGAGTGCCACGCGAGCAAACACATAAACGAATAAATTTCGTTACCTCAAATTGGCTTAATTCACAAGAAGAATTTTGAGAAAAAACCAATTAACTGAAAGAATTTTTATCAAATAAAATTCTGAAAATAGTAGAGATTTTTTAGATTTTTTTTATTGCTCACAAAAGATTTTTTCTTTAAAAATTTCCCACTCTCAAAATTTGCTAATTTTCCAACCCAAAAATTTGTTAATTTTTCCAACCAAAAATTTGCTAATATTTTCAACCCAAAAATTTGTCAATTTTTTCAACAACCTCTGTTAATGAAATTTACTTCCTAATTTATAGAATTTTTGGAGATAAATAGGATAAGCATCAGTTTAAAGTTTGAATTTTAAAAGGAGTTTAAAATTCAACTTTTTAACCAAAATCTCATCCCATTTTTTCCAATATAAAAGCTTATCAGATTAGATTTTAACAAATCCTGCGCTATCTGATCAGATCCACTACTGACGGCCATCCATTTAAATACAGACGGGCTTTACGCCCCTAATGAGGGTACGCGTGGAAATCTGGACACAGATGGGCATATGCGCGGGATTAGGGAAGGACGTTTCTATGCCGACACGTGTCCGCCGCTACAGACGGAGCCATCCCTACAACGCATAGATACGGCATGTCTGTCCAAATGACAGCCCGTCCCTATATGCTGGAGATGGCCTATCTGTCCAAACGACGGCCCGTCCCTATATGCTAGAGACGGGGCACACCAACTAGGGACGGGCGTCCCTACTCCGACGGTCATCCCGTCTGCACAGCAAAATCTAAATTTTAAGCTAAATTTCCAAATTCTTTCAAAACCTCACGCCATAGAGAAAAAGATTTTAATCCTTGTGAAACCGAAAGACAAAAACCTCCGAATTCCATCCATTTATCCAAAAATTGACATTGATCTCGTCATCGGGTAACTCTGACCTGGAGTGCCTCAGGACCCGGTGTCTACACCAACACAACACTAAACATATACTCCATCTTATACTTTCCCAGAAACGCCTAAACCTATGCTCTGATACCACAGAATGTGACACCCCTTACCTATACATAGGGAACTTCATCCCTCTCAGAGGAGGAAGGACCCTGATAGATGAAGGTTGTCACAAAAACGTTCGAACAAAACAAATAAAATCTCAAACAATCGCATCAAATAGAGAGATATAAAAGAAATTCTTAAATTCAATAAAAAAAATAGCCTGCTGAAGAAAAATACTGAATCTCATTATCATATTATAACAGTTTTACATGCCTAAAAGTACAACGGTGCCTCAGCACAAGAGATAATATACATATCTGAAATACTAAATTTTAAAGTCATATACATGATCAAAAAGATTACATCAGAATATCTAAATACAAAAAGAAAATCTCTAACTCCAGTGTGTTGGCCTTGGTGACTGCAGATCGACTTGCTCATAAACTCTGACATCTTCCACACCTGCACGGATAAAACACCCGTACTAAGAAATAATGGGGAAAACACAAATGCACGACGACCACTCACAGTAGCATCAACAAAAAAAACACAAGCTCATGGCACAAGCAAAATAACAAATTCTTAATAATCAGCTCAAACATGTAGATACATTCCAACACTAAACTCATATATTCATATCTTTTAAATCAAACCATAACTATATGCGTTATTCACAAATTACACATTAACAATGATAAACCTGCTCATACAAGATAGTGGATAACGAGCAAACGCATTGATACCCGAGGGAATCAATAATTTATTCATAACGCATGGATACCCAAAGTTATCAAAATCATTCTTTTCTGTTTGTTCTAAAAATATTTTCGTATGGGATCTTAAACAAGATCCAAGATTGAAGGATCGCGAGGATCCGATCGGGGACCTGATCAGGGTCCAAATCATAATGGTGCTGCAGCTACTGAAACTCTATTAGGTATGCCTAAATATCCACTAAATCGACTCTAGAAGGTCATGCATAATGCACATATAATCAGAGTATAACATATATCTTATGATAAAGAAATCATAATATTATACAAGCATAAATAGAGTTATTCATTATATATTATTGAAAACCCATAAAAAGAAGACATGAAATTAATTTTCAAAAAACAGGCAAACAATGGAAGGGTCACGGTCACAATGCACAAAAGGGGGAGAAAGAGGAGGACACGAGTCATGCATACTGTCATGACTCGTGTCAAACACCCTGTCACAAGTCGTGACCCATCGCACGACTCGTGATGGGGCTCTCCCACAGAGCACGAGTCATGCTCACCATTCACGACTCGTGATGGGGCTCTCCCACAGAGCATGAGTCGTGCTCGCCATTCACAACTCGTGAAAATTTCACGATTCGTGAATGCCTCGCACACCCACGCCAAGTCATGCTAAGCCTCGCGAGTCGTGAGAAGACATACCCAGGGTACCTCACGGTCACAACTAGAATGGTTATCACCTTGACATACCAAAAATAGCAAAATAGAATGCAACTCAAGGGTATCTCACAGTCACAACCAAAATGGTTGTCACCGTGACATACCAAACATGCCCAAAATAGAATGCAAACCTTGATACCTCACGGTCACAACCAAAATGGTTGTCATCGTGACATACCAAGGAGCCTCGATAGAATGCAACTTTGCATATCTCACGGTGACAATCTCTTGGTTGTCACTGTGACCTATACAGCAGTTGCAAAAATTAAACCTCTGCAAATCTCAATTACCAGAAATCAACATACAATTTAGTCATCCAACAACTCATATCAAATCATGAATTTGCATAGTCAAGATTCTAATAATAACAACCCACGAAATGGCAACAAACTCATCAAATTTCCAAAACACACACACTTAAAGCACAACATAAAAATATGCATCAAAACACATAAATTCCCAAACCTCGAATTCCTATGCTCCAAATTAAGGGGCTCCACTTCCACTGGCTATGTCCTTACCTTTAGGCTCTCTAGGAGGAATTTCTGAGCAAAAACACCCAACACAGATACAAAATTCACAATCCTAACCCAAAGCATATAATACCCAAATACAAAAAGAAAGAAGAAGATGAAGAAGAATTAGCTACAACTTACCAAATTAGCTTAGGTCTACCCAAAACTCACCAAAAATTCCAGCACAAGGGGAAGGATCACAAGAAAGCAAAGAAGAAGAAGAAAGAAGAAGATGAAGAACGGGCTAAAGAAAAAGAAACGGGAAGGGAAACAAGGAACAACAGCTGTCCCTCACTCTCTCTTACCACCATAAATCTCACCTACCCATGCCACATGTCAAGACCCTATAGGAGAACTACCCTATAACACACCCAACTAACCTCTTCTCTCATACACCATAAACCATCCTTATTAAAACACATCCTAGCCCCCATACACACACTCACACCCAAGCACAACCTCATAAAACACACACATAATAATATCTTACCATAACACATATTCAAAGTAACACATGCAAAATTATACCTACAAAATCACACACCAAGGCTCAAACTACTAGGGTGGGAACGGGGTGTTACACATGGGCATTTCCTCAAGCAACTTAAATGCAGCTTCCGTTGTTTTCCTCATAAGAGAACCACCGATTATAGCATCTATTGTTCCTCTAGTTGTGGAATTCACTCCATTATAAAATGTTTGTATAACCAACTCCCTTGGAAGGTTGTGATGTGGATAACTTCTCTGCAATTCTTTAAATCTTTCCCATGCTTCATACAAAGATTTATTGTCCTGTTGCATAAAAGTAGTGATATCTTTAATAATTTCTGTAGTTTTGGCTAGAGGAAAATATTTAGATAAAAATGCTTGAGCCAATTGGTTCCAAGTTGTAATAGATCCTCTAGCAAGTGAATTCAGCTAAACATTTGCCTTGTCCTTCAATGTGAAAGGAAAAAGCCGAAGCTTGATTGCATCCACAGAAACTCCATTAATTTTGAAGGTATCACAAATTTCTAAGAAATTTGCCAAATGAGAATTTGGGTCCTCATTTGCCAAACCATAAAATTGAATACTATTTTGAATCATTTGTAAAAGAGATGGCTTAATTTCAAATTGATTGGCATTTACCGTAGGTCTTACCACTCCTTGTTGAGCCCCGCTCAACGCTGACGTAGCAAAATCCATCAATCTATGTGGATTTTCTTCAACTATAATTTATCTCTTTTTCTTCTTTTTATTGGATTTTTGGTTACTCAAAAGAAATCTTTCTATCTCTGGATTCAATGGTTCAAGTTCTTCTTGAGAACTCCTTGTATTTTGCATATACTTGAACTATCCAATCCTCTAAACACAAAACAAAACAGACAAATAAAACTAATTAAGTATTGTAATCCAAAATCATAAATCAAGATTTATAATGGCAATAAATTCAATCATAACATTCCTCGGCAACAGCGCCAAAAAATTATTTCGTGTATTTCTAAACGCTAATCCGCAAGCATACGGTTTATCGATTATAGTACCTAAGATATCGTTCCCACGAGGAATGTAGATTAATATTACTCACTATTACTACTTGATTTTAATCATGTTTACAATGTTCAATAATTTGAAGGTTAATTTAAACTACTAGTGGAATGCAAAGTAATTAAACTTAATTAATGATGATCAAAGAAGACAATATAGATTATAAAGATGAATTAATAATCAATAGAACTTGAAGTAATTATTCTTGAGTGTTAGCATATCCTTGTCATGCAAGTCAAGTTGGATAAAGTTCTAATCCATTCTCTGGATATAAATTAGAGTGCCTAAAACGTACATCTATAATTCTAACCCTTAATTCTCATTAATGAATTAGTTTATTATACCTACACATATTAGGATAATTTAGCAACTTAAGCAATCATATAACATTATGATCTCTCAAATAATGCTTTGATAATTAATTTCTATTAGTTTTAAATGAGAATCTATCTCTCAACTAAATTCTCACTTATAGTGATCATGCATCAAATACTAATAGGAATTCTACAAGCAAGAATACTAGATTGATATGAATAATAAAACAGAATATAAATATTCAAGCTCATAAATATATTCTTTTATAATTACAAAGAAGAAGTAAAGGATTAGAAATAGAAATAGGAGATCTCTCAACCCTTTCCTTTCACCAAGTGTGTTCTTCCTCTTTGCAATTGTCTTCTGTTCAAAATATAAAAACTAACTCTAGAACTTCAACTACAGAAATTGTTCTTCTCAAACTTACAGAAAAACTTAGTTAAAATTCCATCTCCCTAAATTTACAACTAAAATTAATATATATATTGTTCCAAAGTTAATGTCTCTTGAAATGCCTCTTCAAAAGGGTTGCAAAACTTGGTGGGAAGACATGACTTTTCAAATGGCTTTTCCAAGATAACTGCCTAACATCTCTTTCTATCGTGCTCGTGACAGAAAGCGGACCTCTCTTGGTTGACTTCTTCAGCTGCGTTAACCCCATCTTGCTCCTTGCTCTGTCGTGCTCGCGACGTACCTCGCGCACGCGACAGAGCGCGACCTTCCTTGCTTTTTCTTCCTTCTTATCTTCTCTTCCTTTATCATAGGCGCCTTCTGTCGTGCTCGTGATGCCTGTTGCACTCGCGACAGAAGCATTCTTTCCTTAGTCAATTCTGCTCCTTTCTCCACATTTTCTCCTTTTTCTCCTACATTCACAAAACTTAACACAAAACATAAAACACACCTAATTCTAACACAATTAACCGTAACTAAAAATAATTTAACAATAAAACAATAGCTAAATATGAGCTATTTAGGCTCATATAATAGGGATTCCAAAATATCTCATGTTACCTAAGATCTAGACGCCCCAAACCCTAAAAGAGGGCTCTCCGAAAAATATAAGAGGGTTCGGCACACATCACAGTGGCAACTCCACTGGAGACTTTGAAACTTTGCTTCGAAACTGTCTTGGTTAAGGATATAATTGAGCTTTTAATATTAAAATTTTAGCACTTTTCGAAAAATTGCATTGGTTACATGCTAGAGCCTCAGATTTATGCTAGATGGTCCCTATTCTTACCTCGGTGCATTCCGGAAGCACGACTCTACGTTCACTTAATGTTGGGAAGTGTTAAGGATAATCACCAACCCAAGCCTCGTACCATCATGGTATATCAAATGGAGACCCGATTGGTCATTATGTTAGTGGTTATGCCCTAGGTCAAAAATTTGGACCTTGATGTAATCATTACATTTTTCATTTATATAATGGTTTTCTTCACATTAATATTATTGGCATGTTACATTATTGTAATGTTTATGAATAACAATGTTATTCATGTCGTCCCTAGTCATTTATCACTAAAGGGCATAAAGATAAATTAAGACTAGTATAGATTTGTATTGATAATCATGGGATGATTATATATGATGATATAAATCGAATCTATAGGTATTTGTTAGAGAACAAATTACTGGATAGACCCACAGTAAGATTACTACATGGGATAGTGTTATAAGTGATTTTATAATAGATATGTTATTTAATCCTTTGACCTGAGGTTATCATAGTTTCCTACATAAGAAACATTATGTTTTGACATAATCAAACGTTATCTTTAATCAGATAATTACAAAGTTTATGATCGGACATAATGAGAATTATGCAGAGGAAAGTGAATAATCAAGATGGAATTTGTCCCTCTCTAATGAGAGAGATATCTATTGGGCCCCTCGATAAGTAGGACTGTAAAAATGCACGACCATGCTTGAATGAATTGATAGTCATCAATGTCATTTGAATTTATCAGTCTACTTAGTGATCAGAAAATTATATGTTTGAACAATATATAAGTTTGACATAGACCATGAATTATGTTCAAACAAGATATCGTGTGATAAAAGGATAATAGCATATTCTGTTGTCAAGTTAAAATCGGATTAATGATATTTATATTATTTCGATAGTCATAATGTCTTACTAGAGACCAATTATGACTTGTGGGTTTATTATGAGATTAGGCCCACTGCCAACTTAATATAAACCTATTCGGTCACATACTAAGATCAAAAATGAACAAAATGGATTTTATTAGGGTATTTCGGAATAATATAAATATAGGTATTTATATTTAACTTCGAAATTACATATATATATATATATATATATATATATATACATATAAATAAATCCCGTATTTTTAATATGAGATAATTATATGTATTATATAATATTTCTTATTATTTAGAATAAGAAATAGATAAATAAATGGGGAGATTCAGGAGATCAGAGTTATCTTTTTTTATGGTTTAATTTATATTTTTTATTATTTTAGTTGTTTTTCTTTATTTTGGCTTTTATTATTTTAGCTTAATTTGTAAATAAAATTATTTATTTTATGCAAGTTCAAAAGTAAAATCACACAAAAGTATTTTTATTAATGAATTGGGTTTTCTTTTTTTAATAATTTTAGCCAATAAAATTTCACCTTTTAAAAGGAGAGTTAATTTTATCAAAATGGGATAACTCATCCCTATTTTCTCAATAACGCTCAAAAATAACTCTTCTATTGTAATGGCCAGAATATCAGGTCAGTAGGGATTAGTGAAATCTGTAAAGTCTATGGTGTGAATTTCATGTGAAAATATTAGTAATCGTGTCTTAAAAGACAGTAAGGGAGAAAGGTTGAACGTGCTCAGGTCAGGAAAACCCTTGATGGGTGACTTTCCGGGAAGCCAGTAGTGGAAAATGTTTTATTAGACCATTGGAAAGTACAAGTTATAAGGAGTATGATGGTATAATTTGGAGTGAAAATGAGGTTATATAGGACTCCGAATGTCAAACAGAAGTTTGCCTCTAGTTCGGTTCAATTGAACCAAGATTTAACCGAACTTTGACTGAATTTTTAAAAATAGTTATTGAACTCAAAAGGGTATAATGTGGGAAGTGTAAAGGCATAAAATAATTTTTAGTAATTTTTGACAATATTAGATTGGTGTTTACAACAGAACCGAAAAGGGTTGAATCGGACCAGTTTAAGTGAAGCGGATCCCAAATGGACTCCGATTGAGATAAAATTTTGCAGAGAGCCTATTTTATATGTTTTAAGCATGATGGATTTGGATAGGGATGAAAATGAGTTGAGGAACACATAGAAGCTTAGAAACAGTGGAATTTGATCGAAAAACTGAAATTTTGGTTCAAACCGGTTGGACCACTTTGATTGGACCGATTCGGTTCAAATTACACTTATAAATACCGCTTAAGACCAGATTTCTCTAGAGAAATCCCTAGAGAAACCGACCTTCTCCTCCACTTCCTTTGGCTAAATTGGTTTTTCATCTTATTCCTCCATTTTCTTCATTTCTCTTCCAATCTTTCCTCACATCTAGGCCTCCTAAACAAAGTTAAACCTCTCTAGAATCTGGTGATGGTGATTGGAGTCCATTTGGAGTGCTAGAAGTGGAAGAAAATGAGCAAAAAAATTTATGTGTCAAATTGAGGTATGTAAAGTTGATATTTTTAAATTAGTTTAAAGGTTCAAATAGGTATTTTAGGATGTCTAGAGTATGTTTATGAAATTTTATTGCATAAAGGAAGCAAATTTATGGTGATTTCTTTGATATTTATATTCGGCCACTATTGGAGCATAAGGAAAGTGATAGTGTTTTAAGGAGCCATGGCTCTGAAAGGATGTTTAAGATGTGGAGAACAAGCAAATAAGGTTAGTGGATGCAATATCCTCCTTTTTACATATTAAAAGTATGATTTTTAGTTATATTTAAACATAAAGTATGTGAAATATGTATGTTTAATTAAATCAAACCATATAGTCATGGTTAGGAAAGTTAAAAATGAGATTTTGAATGATTAAAATTAAAAGATAAAACTTTGATGATGTGGATATAGTTTGGCTGAATGGTATGTCCATGGTTTTCCATGGTATATCATGATGTTATGTCATTTTAATAATGCATATATGATGTTTCACTACAAGAAAATCTAGAAATAGCAACGAAAATTAGCAACCGAATCTATTGATTTTCCGTTGCTAATCGAAAATAGCAACGAAAAATAGCAACAAAAAAAAAGGTAGCAAAATTGGCGGTGGGTAATTTTTAGCAACCGAATGCCATTCCGTTGCTAAATTTAGCAACGGAATCATCTTTCCGTTGCTAAATATAACCAATATTCATTTTGGTGAATTGTCAATATTAGCAACCGAAATACTTTTCATTGCTAAATTTAGCAACGAAAAATGGTTTCCGTGGCCAAATGTTGGTGTCCATCGCATCATCCTTGGTGAAGTTTAGCTACGAAAACAGTATTCCGTTGCTAAAAATAGCAACGGAATGAATAATCCGTTGCTAAATGTTGGTGTTCATCAAGAAGTTTAGCAACGAAAAAACCATTCCGTTGCTAAAAATAGCAACGGAATGAGGAATCCGTTGCTATATGTCACACCCCGTTTGCCCCCTAGTAGTATGAGCCTATCTGTGTGAGCATGCATTTGCAGGTGTTCGGCATATCATAAGGGTATTTTGGTAAAAATACATGTTTTTTTTGGGTGTTATTAGCATATGGATATATGTTTGGCATTAGAGTGTGAATTAATTGGGAAATGATTGTGTGCATTTGAGCATATCATATTAGGGTGTTTTAAGTTGGGAGTGCATAGTGTGTGTGTTCATACCATTGTAGGGTGTGCATTAGTTAGGAGTGCATTGGGTGTGTATAGTGCATGCTTGTTGGGTGTGAATGATTGATTCCCACCAATAGGGAGATGACATGTGTCTAGAGTTTTGGAAAAGAAAAAGAAAAAGGAAAGAAAGAAAGGGAAGGGCAGAATTTTACGTTTCCCTTCTTCTCCTCACTCTTCTTCTTCTTCTTCTTTATTTTTCTTCACTCTAAGAACTCTTGTGTGGATTCAAACCTTTATTGGTGGAATTAATCATCTCTTTGCATCCTTTTTGGTAAGTGAATGTATTCTTTTCATTTTGTTTTCATCTCCTTCTTCTTCTTTGGGTTTAGATTTAACTTAGGGTTTATATTTTGGTTGTTCTTGGTGTGTTGATGGTTAGTTGAGCCTCCCCGTGATCCTAAGGGCAAGGAAATTGCTAGGACTAGCGGGGCTAAGTGATTTGAAGCTTAGAATTTCAGGCTTGGGACTTGTTAGAAATCTTGTTTGAGAATTTAAGTTACTGTAATTTTTAGGATTTGCGTTCTTGAGAGGATTGATTATGTTTATGCATGATTTGCTGGTGTTATTTTGATATTATAATTATGGGTTTTGATTTATAATGATTTGTAATACATGATATTTGAGTTTGAAGTAAGATTTGAAGTTGGGTTGCTGTGTTTTTGGATTTCTGGGTTTTGGATTTAGCTGACAGTGTTGTTTTTCGAAAAATCGCATTTTCTGTTCTTCCTGGTGGTCGTCCGACTCGTGCTTCTCAGCACGAGTCGTGCTGCTGCGAGCTCCTATTCGTGCCGTGCTGTGGAGCACGACTGAAAGAGGAACAGCATGGACACGAGTCGTGTCCCTCAGCACGACTCGTGCTCATGTAGCTCCTCTGCATGTCGTGCCGGAGAGCACGAGCAGGATGCCATAGACACGAGTCGTGTCCCTCAGCACGACTCGTGTCCGTGGCTCCTTTGTTGTGAAACCAATTTTCTCTAAATGTGTTTTTAAGGTATTTTTCATGGTTTTTCCGTATTTTTCATGGTTTTTTCGTACTGTATGTTATACGAACTTGTGTATACGACTGTTATTGTATTTATTACGTATGATAAACTATATACTGTGATTTGAAACAGAATTTGGGTTATGCATATTTTATTTATGATTCATTGATATGAATGTGAGTATTATTATAAGATTACACTTGAAAACATAATTTGAATGATGCATAACCTGCTAGAGTCAAGTAAGTGGATAGTTAGGCATGCCTAATAGAGTCTTTTAGCTGCAGCCCTCAGTTCAGTTTGGACCCCGATCAGGTCCCCGTTAGGTTCCTCGCGAACCCCTCAGTATTTGGATCTTGTTTAAGATCCCCTCAGTAAAAATATTGTGTTATTGATAAAAATGAAATGACTTTTGATTTGTACCTGTGAGGTACCCTCAATAATCGATTCGTACCCGTAAGGTACCCTCAGTTCACTCGTTATCCACTACCTCGAGTCAGCAGGTGTTCGATTCGTTTGCTCTGCTCTGATTTGACTATATAAATGTGATATCTGAAATAGTATAAGGATGGGATGTATGTTTGATTATTTTGGAATGGACATGAATTTGAGATGTTGAATGTATGGCTTTAAATTGTGAGCATGTTTATATGGATTATGTTATAAACTATTGCATTTGCCATTATGAATGTGTTATGCCTTGACGACCATTGTGAATGGCCGTCCATATTTTATGTGTGTTTCCCCACTAAGCGTTTATCGCTTAGCATGGTGTTTTTACCCGTGCAGGTGTGGAAGGAGTTTTGCTTTGAGAGAGTCGCCGCCGTCAAGCCAACACAGAAGGTCTTAGTGTAGGGCTTAGCTTTTGTAATCGTTGATAATTCTTTTTGTATAGAACTCTCTTGTATCAGTTTTGTTATAGCTTCCGCTTTTGTACTTATATTTGATTATGTAATATCTTTTGTTTCAACTGGTTTGATCAGAACATTATTGTAATGGTTTTGTTATATTAATGTATGATCAGCTTTCGCTTCTATTTCCTTAAAGTTTTTATTTATCCCGTATTTCGATATGTATGTCATGAATGAATGTATGATTTGCTTTGTATCTATTTGGTGGCACCTTGACTCGTACGGCATCTCACTACTTATCGGATGGGATCGCCTATGTATGGGTAGAGGGTGTTACACTATATGTAGCAACGGAATTAATATTCCGTTGCTAAAAATAGCAACGGAATTTTAGCAACGGAAACAAGGTTCCATTGATATTTTTATGTTTTATAAAATTTTTAATTTATAAATAAATGTAAATCAAATCCTGAAAATATATATGCTTATTGATAATATAAAATAAAAAATATAATACACAATAATTAAAATCCTGAAAATATATTTATATTATTGTAAAATAAGAATCCATGGAAACCATCACAAAAACAACACAAATTCAGTATAAATAACATTGTAAAGTAGACATTCATAAAAACTGTCACAAAAACATAAATTCAGTACAAATAACGAAATATTACAAATTTATGCTATATAGGTGGAGGTGAGGGAGGACGATCTGGCTGTTGAGTACTCTTTGTTTCCAAATCTTCTACCCGATTCTTCAACTAGGTTACAGTATCCATCAGCAAGGCGAGGGTGGTCTCTAACTGAACGACTTTCTGAGAAGATTCATACCGCTGACTACAAGCAGGTATTGATGATGCAGAGAAAGTCGAATGGCAAGTGTTTGCAATTGACCCTAAACCAAAAATCCTTCCATGATTATTCTTACCACCAACTGCTTCAAGAAATATACGACTCTCATCAACACTTTCAGAACTCTACCGCTGTTGAGTGAGAGTCTCTTGTATTTGCTCCTATCATTACAATAGTTATAATTAATTAGCTATATTTTTTTAAAATAATTAATCTTGACGTATAAATTTTACATACATTGAGTTGTCTGCAACGAGTATTGACAAATGTCTGCCCATCATGCTTTTTTGTGTGAGTGTGCATAAATAGTTCAGGATATGTGGGCTTCCTACCCAAAGACTTTGCCTGCATAAGAAGCAATATAAGCAAGCATGTTTACTGAGCATGTCAAAAACAATTATTGGAATCTAACCCCGATTAACAAAACTGGCACAATATTACATAACTAAATTCACATGATATTCCAAGTAAGCATATGGCTGAAACCAAACTACTTATTAATCAGTCAGGTATTTGAACGAATAGACCAAACTAGTACAAATGAAATATCTAAGCCATGTATAAAATAAGCACACTAGTACAAATGAAAGTGTTTCAAATTCAATCCGGACAACAATATGTTTCCTTTGCAAAATTTAATAAGCAAAATCATGCAAAAGATTCTTTTAAATCTTTTAAAATTTATGCAATACTTTTTTGTCTGAAATGTAGTCATTACTTCATAACATATATATTCATGGGTAAATATATGGGATAAAGTCATACATTCATACACATAACTACATTATCAGTTGCTTTCTTACTGTATGCCTTTTGTCTACCACTTCAGTAGAATTTTCTAGAAAGCAAGATGAAATTTGAGTAAATCTTATCTAAATACTATAGATGTCACTTAATAAATTAAGCACTAAGCACACCATCAACTGACATAACTATATATATATATATTTTTTTTTAGAAAAAGGACCAGCCAATCTTTGCCATCTATACCGTATTATGTGCAGTTTGTAATAATAAGTATGTTTAATTTATAAATAATACCTGAATTTATCACAAAATTTTTTAGGGTGGCCTACCATCCACTGATTTTGCATCTCTTTAGGTTTCAACTTTGTAAAATAAGGTTTTGTGCTGTTTGTCCACAAAATAGTCGACAGCACATTGGAAGAAAGCAAGGGATCCATCTAGCATGAAGATTAAATAAGCAAATACTATTATATAAATCATAAATGCTTTTTTTATTTTATTTTATTTCTTAAAAAGACTCTGGCTTTAGACTTTAACCTATACTTTTATGCTAAAGTTAAAGAGACACCTATTCTCTACGTTTATTCTTTAATTAACTCCCTTTAATGTTCATAATTTATGGTTAATTATCATCTAAATTTTGGATTTTTTCTGTCATAAGGATCAAAATAAGGGTGAAAGGTATAATTCACACTCAATGCTTTAATTAAAACTATTTCTTGTTTAGCATTATGATGTTTTCTGTGAGCAAACATATAGTTAACTACTTCTCAAACTAATATTACTATAGTTTTACTGTATAGCAATTAACTTTTTAACTTATAATTTAATGATGCCATTTCCTCATAGAATTATGAGATTCTTGGGCTACTTGTTACAAAATACTATTCTATTTTCTCCATTTTTTTAATATGTACATAAAGAGATACATATCGCCAAATATGTATTATCACAAAAAAAATAGCTTAGTTATTCAGTTCTTCATTTTGATTGGTATAGTTCTTAATTAATAATGCAATATATAGTTGAACTTGAGTAAAAAAAAAATTACTTGATAGGATGTGAAAATAGAACATGTTTAAATATTTGAGTGGAGAGACTGTATTTTATTCCTTTTGTAAATTTATTTAATGTAAATTTAAATTAATTTTCTAAGTGTATTTCTAATAGAGACATTAAAAAAAAAATTGCATTCAATTTTAAAAGAGTCTAAATTTTTTGGCTAGCTAATTTTAAAAGATTCAAATGGAATATAAAGCAAAAGATTCTTAACATTTACATTACTTAGTTACTGATAACCTATAACTGTCTTAATTACAATTCATTTGGTATAAATTTCGGCAGTATGACGGCTTGTAAATTGCACTATCCAAACCTGCACATAGAAATTTCCACAGCCCCGGCAAGGGCACAACAATATATTCATCCTATATCCATACATTTTCCAAATGCCGATCATCATACAGTCACAAAATAATCAATACTTATTTTACTTGTGAATTGTGATTAAAATGTGAAGACAAATGCATGACATCGACTGACGTGTGTACTTTCTTGAGAAATAATGCAACTAATGAGAGCTAAACAAAAAATTAATCTTAACAACAAAGCCATCCATTTAACAGATATATACTAAAGCTATCATTATCCATAATAATTATACATTTGATGAATAAAATTGAAATACTTACCAAATTTTCTGCATGCTCGTGATGGCTCAAAGTTCCTCTAGTGTGCACAGCTAAACTCTCACCATCTGAGCCTCCCCGTCTGTTTGAAGAATTCCTCTCTGAAGCTGCAATTGCCTCGGCGGTTGCCCAATACTGCTGCCAACGATTCCATATTTCTTCAAAAATAAAAGTAGGTTATTGACCACCCTTGCGTAACTTAGACAAAAATTCTTTATATCATGGTGGGCCCACTTTTCCCAAATTTCATAAATAACAGCATTAAATTTTGAATCCCAGAAAAATTCTTTCTGCACAAAAAAAACATAATATTATTATTGTCAAGTATAATAAATATTTTCTTTAATGTATGAAGTCAATTATTTTGAAACGAATAATGCAATTTATTTTGTGTACCTCAAACTCCTGATAATAAAAATCTTTTGTCTGCAGAGAGAGATTCTTCCATACATAACCCTCAAATTCTATCTTCCCTTTGAATTTGGATCTAATCTTTCTTGAGCAAACACCTGATGGAATAAACTTGTTACTATGAACAAATTAAAATCAATTTAAAATTAGATAACCATACCATCAGTATGTACTTGTGTTTTTATCTTGTAATACAAAAATTTTTATAATATAACTTACATGTCATTGATAATCTTAATGTAAATTCTTTCATCAACTCCCTTCGCATTAGGCTGGAGACCTCCTTCTTCATCCTCAACATCGGAACCGGGTACATGTGTGCGCATAGAGTCAGGGTCTGATGCTGGAGTATATGCATTTTCATGTTGTACGGATACATTTGGGTTGTTAAATGCTGAACCGCTAGGTAGATTATGAGAGTTATCGGGGTTGGTTATTGGTGAAGGTGAAGCTTCACTCCGCTGGTTATGATCTGAGCATGACCCTGCAACCTGAGATGAGTGCACTTATACATTGTCGTTATCACTCAAGGTTAATCCGAGCCTAGGCGGCAGCAATGACTTCTTTCTTTTGGGTGGCATATTCTCAACCTGAAAATCAAAGAATTGGGTTTATACTTGTTAAAATGGAACAATATAATTAAAACATATATAAAAATACTACATAAATACAATAATAACACATTTTGGGTATGAGATTATAACATGTACACAAATTAATTGCTATCATCACTTTAGTGCACATCAAAATCATCCTCTATTTCTAAGTATTCGGAATTAAAGTCAGGCTCATCTTCAGAATTTTGCCCATCTATGGATTCTTCATCCTCTCCAAATAAAATTTCCACAAATTCATTATTTGGATAATTTAAAAGTTCATTCTCAAAATAGTGTACTTGCCATTAACGCAAATAATATTAAATTAAAAAGAGATCTCAAACTTAGTACCTTTAGAATGCAAAAAAGGGATTGGTCCAATACAAGGAGAAATTTAACTCCAAAATAAATAGAACTTACCAAAAGAAGTCAGATTTTTCAGCAAGTTATCCTTTGGATAAAATCAAGTTAAAGCATGGCATAAAATTAAGTTGTATCATGGTACGTGGCACTCAACCATGATAACCGAGTTATCCTTTGGAAACCAGTAGCCCGCAGGTCGAATTGTTGCAGCCTATATACCTTGATACAATAGTGGAACAAACAAAATGAAAGCTAGAGTGATTGATGCAATACACCGATTAAGAATAGGTTTAATAGTATCTAATTCTATTTTCAACCAGTTCAAGATGAAGAAAGTATTGCTCCGTGAAGTATGTAAACAATATAAAAATAATAATAATAAAAAAAAAACTTATACAATTAAAATTCATATTCCCCCATAATAAGAAGCATTAGCCATATTAAGAAGCCTGTCCTGGTAACGTCTACTGGTATGAAGTCTCCTCCTAACCTGTTTTTTCTGTTGTTGAGGTTGTTGGGGTTGCTAGGATTGTTGGTTTTTAGTTAAACCTTCACTAAATTTTCAGAAAATTTCTTTTTTTCTATTTTTTTTTTCATTTCCTTTTTATATGGGAGAAATAAAAAAAATACAAATACACAGTGCAGCAGCTTATAGTTTAAGGTCAGAAAAATAAACAAAACAATTATAATTAGAACCAATATCTAATTATATATTCTAGTTTGCAACTGATACTATTCGTTCACAAGAATAAATTGTTGTACATGTGGGGAGAAACTGATTTAAGAATTAATCACTGATTATGATAAAATGGTGCAATTTTCAAGCAAAGTCAATACTAAAATTCTAGCTAGTCAGTTTAGGGAAATAAGAGGCAATAAAAACAAAAAACACTCAAGTTGCAATTTATAAGGCAGAAATAAGATATAATAATAGTATTAAATGGATAAATATGAAAGCAAGAAAGAGAAATCAGACCTTTTTACTTTTGTATATATTACGAGAATGGATAAAGATGCATGACCTTAGCGAGTGAAATCTGATGAGAAAAACCAGCTTCCACCAATCCCCCTCCACGTACAGATAGAATCAAAATATTATAAATTTATAGATAAATCAAAAAAACATGTCCAAAAAAATTATTCCTATGATTTAAAATGAATAAATAATTAAGATGGGCAATCCACGAATCACATTTACCGTTTCACCCAACTCCCTATTAAGTAATACTTGCAATTTAAGACCCAAGCACAAAAATAGAAACGCACTCTATTATCACCATTGGAATCCACTCACACCCCTAATGGAAATGATAACAAAATAAATAAATAAATAAAATTAAAAGAAAATGTGGGTTTAAAATGAAAGAAATTGCAAAATGAACTAGAATGAACTATTATTGTGGAGAAGTTTAGAAAAGAATCAGTAACTATTAAAGAATGAACTAGAATATTCAAACTCAACCTCAAACGAAACGATTTGTAGTCATGTTCTAATTTGATTTATTATTCCTAGTATGGAGTGGCAATTACCCACTTGCAGAAATTCTATACAAGAAATTTTTCCTTTGATATGGAATAGTGTGGGGGACGGAGAACAATTATATGAATTAAACTTGCCTGGATACTACCTACCTCTATTGAACAAAAATGAATCTAATCATTTTACTTCCAAATAATTCTGCATAAAAATTATATGTTAATTTTTCATTCCAAAAGTTTCTAGCAAAACACTATATCTAAGTAATAAGGCTCTGAAATAATTTAAAGTCTGAATCGAAAACCATAATGTCAAATGTTAGCTAATTATTAGGAAAAAGTAGTAAGATTATAATGAGTGGATAAAAAATCAAGCATTAGGAAATTTACCAGCCAAATTGCAGCTCTATTTACCGGAGTTAATCGGCTAATAACAATGATGTAATCAAACTGCATTAATGGTAAAATCAAGAATCAAGATATGAAGATTGACATCATTATAGTACAAGAATAATAATTGGATTATAAACCTACCTAATTAGCAATTTTAAGGTATTTCATAAAAAAAATAGCAAAAACGCTTTATAATGTAACAATTATGGAAACCTAATAGATGAAATCTATCGAACTGAAATTTAGCAATATCGGTATTTAAAATTCACTAGATGAATCTGAAATCACTTAAAGTAAGCTCATTACAGATAAAGCGATGGCAAATGCAAATAATTCAAAAGAAAATACTATTTTCCACCAAAGTGTTCTAAAATTGCAAATAATCACAATTCAAAACACAAGAAGTGTACTAAAATTGGAGTTATTTGTTTATAATAATAATGCAAGTTAAGTCGAGAAACAAGTTACTGTCATTTACATATAATTATGGCAGATGGGCTATGGCTAATTTGAAAATATTGGTGCTTTTCAAAGGAACAAAGAAAAGAAAAGAATTCCTTATATTCTAAGGAAGGTATATTTATAAACTAATTAATATATATAGCATAATACTTCTGCTGAGGTATATGCAATCCTTTTCTTTTATATTTTTTTATATAAAATAAATATAATAACTAATTACAATTAAAAATTTTATTAAAGTAAATTGAATTCGAAATTTATTGCACTTTAAATAAATGTATGCCACAAGCTAACTGTTAATTATTACCAGTGCAAAGGAAAAAAGACTAGAATCAGCCACATTGCAGCTCTATTTACCAGAATTAATCAGGTAAGAACAGTGATGAAATCAAACTGCATAAATAAGTTTGCATCCAGCACAATGAATTATCACAATCAATTAACCACTAACAATTAGTAGCTCATAAATAACAATAACCTTATGATTAACCATTTAGAGACTTCAAGCCTTCACAAGTAAATGCTGCAACCAATTAAAAAGATCAAATTTATAGCCAATTTTGCAGAAATCCAGCATCAACATCCATCTTATAATATTCTGCTTCAATTCACTTGGCATTGTTAAAGCAAGCAACTTCAATTTCTCAAGTAAAAACATTTTAGGTATAGAAGTATCCTTAGGGTGGGAGAATGTGAGCAAGAACTATGAGAAAAAATACAGTGTAATTACATAACTTCATTATGTATAACTGTTAATTCTATAAATTCACATTGAAAGTAATGTCTATTCTGTCATAAACACATTAGTTTGGCCCAGAATCCCTAAAATTTACATATATGACCTTAAAATCAACATCTATGCTAGCAAAACATTAATTAACAATGTGAATTTCAATTAAAAAGTTAGAAGATTTGAAAGAAAGGATATAGAAGAGAAGAGAAGCATACCAAAAGTATCCAGAATCAGGCCACCAAAAAAGTTGAACTTTAGCTGCTGTCTCTCTTGAGTTTCAACTCTTCATTAACCACAATGACTTAGCTAACATCAAGCTACTTGGAATTTAGGAGAATCTAAGAGACCACAAATTGAAAGAAAAGAAACGTATTAAATTTCTCAACAGAAGATGTAAAAACCAAACAAAAAGCAAGGAATTCATCGGCAACAAAGTCAAAACCCTCTAAGTATTCAATGTCCAATAGAGTCAAATACCAACAGAGTCCTTCAGCTAAGTATTCAATGTCCAGAAAGAAATCCCACCTACCTTTCTTCAAACCCCACCCACATTAACAACCCAAAATAGCTCTTCCTGGCTGAAATCTGTAATTAAATCAAATGACAAATCATTATATTGATAAAATTTGGTAGAAATTTAGGTTTTCCACGAACTTCTTAACAGTTAAAATTCTAAGAAAAATTCAGTAAGCAATATCAAATGAAGTCAAAGATCCAAGTTAGTAAATAGAAAAAAATATGTAAAATCAAAGTGAAGGACGCAGTTAAAGGAAGATGAAAACAAGTAAATCATGTAAAAAATGAAATTAAAGAGGAAACTTAGAAATGACGATTACACACTTAAAGAAAAGACATTACCCCTTGACGACTTCTGCGCGAAAGTGGAGAAAGTGGGGGGAGCAGCGTGGGAGATCGGTGTGGGGGAGAAGCGGCGTGGGAGATCGGTGGGGGAGAAGCGGCGTGGGAGATCGGTGTCTGAGGTGTGGGTTAGATCGGCGTGGGAGATCGGTATCTGATGTGTGGTGTCTGAGGCGTGGGTTAGATCGGTGTCTGATGTGTGGGGTAGTGGGCACGCCGGAGCAGGGAAGAATTCGAGAAGAGGACGTCTGCGCTAGGGTCTGCGCTAGGGTTGAGGTAAAGAAAGGAACAAAAAGAAATTAAAACCGAACAAAATCATAACATCGGCCTTTAGCAACGGAATATGAAGTCCATTGCTACATTTGCAACCGAAAAACAATCGATTGCTATTCCTGAATCCATTTAGCAACCGATAATCGGTTGGTATTATTTATCATTTAGCAACGAAATTTATATTCGGTTGCTATTTTTGTAACCGAAACAAATTTGGTTGCTATGTTTTACTCATTTAGCAACGATTTACATTTTTCGTTGCAAAAAAGTGTCAACAATTAAAAAATAGCAACCGCATAATTATTACGTTGCTAAATGTTTCAAGATTAGCAACCGAATTTTTATTCGGTTGCTATTATAGAATGCAAAAATTTAATGCTTCAAATTTAGCAACGGAATCAAAAATCCGTTACTATATTAGCAACCGAATTTATATTCGGTTGCTATTCATTAATCATTTAACAGTGGAATTCAATTCCGTTGCTATATTAGCAACCGATTAAAATTTGGTTGCTATTTTTTACACATTTAGCAACGGTTTATATTTTTCGTTGCAAAAAAGTGTTAACATTTAAAAAATAGCAACCGAATGTCTATTCCGTTACTAAATGTTTCAAGATTAGCAACTGAATATTTATTCGGTTGCTATTATAAAATGCAAAAATTTAATGGTTCACATTTAGCAACGGAATTCATATTTTGTTGCTATATTAGCAACCGAATATAATTCGGTTGCTATTTTTCTCTATTTAGCAACGAAAAAATTTTTCGTTGCTAATTATATCGATTCGTTGCTATTTTTCGTCCCAAAATACCCCCGTCTAACGTTCGCGCCATATTTAGCAACGGTATATAAAGTCTGTTGCTAATATCCGTTGCTAATTTTTTGCGCCAAACGTTCCCCTCGTTTTTAGCGACCAAAAATAATCAAATTTGTTTTCGTTGTTATATATTATAAGCTTAACCAAAATTAGCAACGAAAAGATTTTTTCGTTGCTGAAAAATAATTAGCAACGAAAATAATTTCGTTGCTATTTGCAAATTTTCTTGTAGTGTTTGACATGAGATTGAGTTAATAGATTGGATGAGAGAGAAAAATAATCATAATGGATGTTGAACACATAGGCCGAATAGTATAAGTATGTAAAAATGTGATTTTGATATGTTTTGATGTGATTTAAGGGTATGACTATGTTAATGGACATGTAAATTAACTAAATGAATGATAAAGGTGATAAAAAGAATTTATTATGGATGTGTAACATGATGGCTGAGTGGTATGCATGTGTATATCATTGTATATTATAATGGTATAATGATTTTAATGGTATAAAATGAATAAAGAATGGAAAAAAAATCGTTATATGTGAATTTACCTAAATTTATGAAGAATAATTGTGCAAATTAAAGTGTGATATTACATTTTGTTTATATTGAAAATGATAGATTGTGTATATTGAGTGAACTTATAGTATGAATGAAGTTTATATTGAATATTGAGTGAATTAAAATGGAATTGATAGAAAAAGAATGAAAAGGAAGTGAAACTGTAATGTATTGCTTGATATTGTGGAATTTATCTCATTTGATACATGAAGTGGAAAAAAAACAATGAATTGAATAATGATTGTGCCTTTCCCTTAGTGATCTGGTAGTAAATCTAGTTCAGGATATAGATGGCTAGACATAGAGACATCAGTGTATACCGCGGTAGCAAGTCATGGCGACTTGCAATTGTAGACCAATGACGGTCTGCTTACAAATGTCAGTGTAGTGTAAAGTATAAATGTAGTGAAGTCGGAGTGTAATTTGGCCCTCTAGTGGCCACTCCGAGTGTAGTGACATCGGAGAGTAATTTGGCCCCCTAGTGGCCACTGCGAGTGTAGTGATGTCGAAGTGTAATTTGGCACCCTAGTGCCACTCTAACACTACCGAAGTGTAATTTGGCCCCCAAGTGGCCACTTCGGTAGGTTAGGTTATAGAGCCCAGTCCCGCATATCCAGTCTAGTGAATCCTACCGAATGGTACTAAGGGCAAAGTAAGAAAAATGGATTAAAATAAGATTGTTTGAGAAATGCAATGAAAAAGGGATGAATAATTACATGGTTATATATGCAATTAAGTGATAAGATAAGATAAGTGTTAAGAAAAGATAAAGATAAGATAAAAATAAAAATAAGATAAGGATAAGATAAGATATGGATAAGATAAGATAAGGACTAAAATGAAATTTGACTTGAAAATAGTAATTTAAGGACTAAAATGCAATTTACTGTGAAAGTCATTATTTGATGGACTAGTTGATAAATTATAAGTTAAGAAGTGAATAAATGTGAAAGGTTAATTAATTAATGGCATAAATGTAAGTAAAAGTAAAAAGAAGGGCAATATTATAATTTGATAAAAGTTTAGGGGCAAAATAGTAATTGTGTGTAAAAGTAAGTTAATAAGTGAAATTTGATAGAAAAGTGAAGTTAAAATTTTAATTGTGTAAAAGGATGTAAAGTTCAGGGACTAAAGTGTAATTTGACATGCAAATGTTAATTTAAGGACTAATTTGTAATTTGTAAATCAAATGATGATTTAATTGAGTGATAGGAGTAATTAATGATATAATGATAACATAAAAAAAGTACAAGGACCCAATTGTAATTTTACAAAAGTATGGTAAGTTAAAGGACTTAGATGTAATTAATGAAGTCAATATGGATTAGAACTCTAATTGGATTAGAACTTTAAATGAATTAGAAGTCAATTTGGATTAGAACTCTAAATAAATTAGAAGTCAATATGGATTAGAACTCTAATTGGATTAAAATTCAAGGTGAATTAGAATTTCAATTTGATAATTAATTAAATTATTTATGGAAATATTGATTAAGGAAAATAATGATAGTATAACGTGAATATTTTAGACAATAAAATAATAGATTAAATAAGTAAATGAACAAAATTAGTGGCATTTGTATAAATATGAGGAAGTTCAAAGACCTAAGTGTAAATATGCTATAATTTAGGGACTAAATTATAAATATGCCATATTTGAAGGACCAAATCACAAATATAGATTTTCATGTGTACTATTTGCATATATGATTTTAAATAAAGGATTTAATGGTGATCATGAATATTATTACATGTATATGGTTAAATGAAATATATATTAGTTTATTTTACTTTGGGCTAAATGGTAAATTGTACGTTAAATAAGAAAAATAGGTTAATTAATGGCATTACCCAATTGTAATTTTACAAAAGTATGGTAAGTTAAAGGACTTAGATGTAATTAATGAAGTCAATATGGATTAGAACTCTAATTGGATTAGAACTCTAAATGAATTAGAAGTCAATTTGGATTAGAACTCTAAATAAATTAGAAGTCAATATGGATTAGAACTCTAATTGGATTAAAATTCAAGGTGAATTAGAATTTCAATTTGATAATTAATTAAATTATTTATGGAAATATTGATTAAGGAAAATAATGATAGGATAATGTGAATATTTTAGACAATAAAATAATAGATTAAATAAGTAAATGAACTAAATTAGTGGCATTTGTGTAAATATGAGGAAGTTCAAAGACCTAAGTGTAAATATGCTATAATTTAGGGACTAAATTATAAAAATGCCATATTTGAAGGACCAAATCACAAATATAGATTTTCATGTGTACTATTTGCATATATGATTTTAAATAAAGGATTTAATGGTGATCATGAATATTATTACATGTATATGGTTAAATGAAATATATATTAGTTTATTTTACTTTAGGCTAAATGGTAAACTGTAAGCTTTATGCTTTTGGTTTTGCTTTTGTTCAATTTCTTCTTCTTCCCTTGCATTTTTCTAGTTTTGGGTTGAAGTTTGGGTTTTGAGTTTGTGTATTTTTGTGGTTTATTCCTTAGTTGAGCCTGCAAGAGATCCTAAAGGCAAGGAAGTTGCTGGATCTAGTGGAACCAAGTGATAGAGCTTCTAATTTTGAGGTTTGGGAATTTGTGTTTTATGTATTGTTGGTATGATATTATTTGATTGGAATCCTGGAAATTTTGATGTTCTTGATGCTTTTATTAGTTTTTATGTTATGGGTTTTGTTTTTTTTTTTGTCTATTAAACCTTGATTGTGAATTTTGGAATCATTTATGAGATTGATGGATATGTGATGTGAATAGTGATGCTATTGATTGTGTAACTTGACGTAGTTCCTTGAATTCATGAGTAGAATTCGTTTGTGGCATGATGTTGATGATGGATTTCGGTTGGATTTAAAGTTTGAGTTATTATATCATGGTTTGAGTGAGAAATTTTAGTGTTGGGTTGAAAAATCTGGAGTTTTGGCTCGACAGTGTGGAATATGGGCATGGGTCACGGTGACAACCATTGTGGTTGTGACCGTGAGGTGCCCAGATTTTGCTTCTGTTCTGGGTTTTGGGTATGTCACGGTGACAACCATTTTGGTTGTGACCGTGAGGTACCCAAACTTTTGCTTCTGTTTGGCTTCTTTGGTAGGTCACGGTGACAACCATTTTGGTTGTGACCGTGAGGTACCCAGAACTTCAATTCTGTTTTGGGTTAGGGACATGTCACGGTGACAACCAATTTGGTTGTGACCATGAGATGTCCAGCTTTTGGGTTCTGTTGATTTTCTTGGTACGTCATGGTGACAACCAGTTTGGTTGTGACCGTGAGGTACCCCTTATCAGCATTCTGCCGAGAGCTTTGGTATGTCACGGTGACAACCAATTTGGTTGTGACCATGACCTACCTGTCACGGTGACAACCAATTTGGTTGTGACCGTGACCTACCCTGTTTTTGCAATAAAATCCTGTTTTCTTCTCACGTTTTAGAAATGTTACACTATTGATTTTAGCATTCAATATCACTTATTATGAGCCATAATTGTGCATGTACTGTTCTATTTAAAGTATATGAATTCTTTTTTTTGTTATAATTAAAATGTGGACGTTAGTTGTATGATTTTAGCCTGCAAGAGTCAGTCTAGTGGATAGTTAGGCATGCCTAATAGAGTCTCTTAGCTGCAGCCCTTTGTTTAGTTTGGACCCCGATCAGGCCCCCGCTTGGTTCCTCGCAAACCCCTTTGTGTTCGGATCTTGTTTAAGATCCCCTTCGAAAATGTTTTGTGGAAATTAAAAGTAAAAAATTAATTTCTCGAATCGTACCCGTAAGGTACTATTTGAAATCGGCTCGTACCCGTAAAGTACTGTTTGTTCACTCGTTATCCGCTACTTTGAGTCAGCAGGCACTCTGTCTTTTTGAATTGCTTTGTTAAGTATGAAATTATATTATCCGAATATGCTTATTCATGAGATGTTATGAAGGCGGCGGTATTTTATCGAAGGTATGACTTTATATGTTTACATGTTCATATGTTCATACTCTTGTTTAATGCGTATTTCTGAGTATGCCATCTGTATGTATTTGCCTTGACGACCGTTGTGAATGGTTGTCCTTATGCTATATGTGTGTTTCCCCACTAACCATTTATCGCTTAGCACAGTGTGTTTACCCGTGCAGGTGCGGAAGGAGTTTGCTAGGGAGAGTCGCATCCATCGGAGTCAACACAGCTAGGTCTTTACTGTAGGGCCTAATTTTTGTATCTCGATGATTATTTTTGTAATAGAACTCTCTTACTTCAGTTTTGTAATAGCTTCCGCATATGTATATGTATAATTTTGGTTATGTAATTATCCTTTGTATCTTTGGGTTGATCAAACAGTAATGTAATGATTTCCGTTATATTAATGCATGATCAGCTTATTTCATGTTTGGTTCCGCAAAGTTTTAATTTACCCTGTATTTCGGTATGTATGTTTATGTATGGATGTATGTATATTCTGTATCTGTGTGGTGGTACCTCTACTCATACGGCATCTCACTCCTTATCGGATGGGATCGCCTAAGTACGGGTAAGGGGTGTTACAGGCATGGCATGTATACGACTACAATGGATGAACACGAGATTATACACGTTAAGTATAATATAGTGTATTAGTGTAATTTTTACGTTATTGTATATGCATGAATGTGGTTGTAGAAAAAAAAATTCTACTGAATCTACTGAGTGCATTACAGTGCATTTTAGTGCAGTGTTGTGACATCCGCTATCCGTATTTTTTATGGGTATATGGGTTTACATCTATTTTTCTAAGTGATCTTAAAGGAACCAATATTTCTACTCTAAATAAATATCATGCTTTATGCATGCTTATTTATTTATTCGATTTTGTCGTTTATTCATTTTTTGTAATTTTTTATTTTGGAGGATTGTATTTTTTGTCCCAATTTCATATTGTAATTTATTTTTATTAATTTTTACCGCTTTCCTCATTGCTTGAATTTGCGCTTTATTTTAAATGCATGACCGTGTGAGATGAAAGATGGAAATTTAATAATTAAAAACTCATTTATAATTAACCAAGACAATAATAAAAGTGAAGTTCCGAACCACTCTCTAGTTTAAACCTTCGAGATTAGATGAACTTTTCCAATTTCTTGTAAATTGAGTGGCAACTCCAAAATATCTCAAAAGGTGCCTAAAGGTTTCATTGGATTAGATGAACTTCCCCAATGTTTTATTGGGTAGGGATTCCAAAATATCTCATATTACCTAAGATCTAGACGCGAACCCTCCCGGACCCTAAGTGGGTTCAGCGCACGTCACAGTGGCAACTCCACTGGGTACTTTGAAACTGTCTTTGTTAAGGATATAATTGAGCTTTTAATATTAAAATTTTATCTCTTTTCGAAAAATTGCATTACATACATGCTAGAGCCTTAGATTTATGCTAGATGGTCCCTATTCTTTCCCCGGTACAATCCCGAAGCATGACTCTACGTTCACTCAATGTGGGGAAGTGGTAAGGATAATCAGCAGTCCAAGTCTCGTACCATCATGGTATATCAAATGGAGACCCGATTGGTCATTATGCTCGTGATGAGCTAGACCCGTTAGCAAGAACCATGCTTGGTTAGCCCTAAAGTATCATCACCTTTGACCAAAGCTCACATAATGGCAATAGATATTTTTCTTAGGTGAAATGTACCGTAATACCGTGCTTGCTATGTGGGCCATTATATATTGAACAAAATCAATTAAATTAAGTGGTCTTTCATCAAAGGTTTTTATGCCCTAATGGGCCCATCTTGATTTAATTGAAGTGTTTAAATACATAATGGCCAAAACCCATACATATGTACATTAGATAAGAGATGTTATGCCGCCGGTTTTTCACCGTGCACCATACGCGTCCAATGGGTTTCCCGTTAACCCTTGAATAAAACTCACGTAGGAAAGAGACCGCACTACCTCGTGTCTGGGAGAGACAACATTGGAAGGATCTATATGCTTGTATGTGCTTGTCTATGCTGCATCAGCACGCCCATGCATTGCATTTTGATCATGTATCATCCTAACAAGGTGTATTCTGAGCCATCATAGATTCATCCAAGTGGTTTAGAGGTCTCAACGGTCGGCTAAGAAGGATTCTACTCTTCGGACTACCGGAACTAGTGTCAGATCGGAGTTCAGATTCATTTTCAGACGGTAGTGAGATATTTTCTTCAGAGTCATCAGCAGAGACGAGTATGGCTAACCTATCAGGAGAATCTGATGCAACCCGTGCAATGATCGCTAAGGAAGTGGGAAGGAGAATGGAAGCATTTGAGGCTCGGATAATGGCAATGATGGGAAACCTCACTGCTACTCTAGCACCTCTTGTTAGGCAACAACCCGCCGCTCCGGCTGGGGGGCAAGATGAACAAGGGCCTATTAGAGAGGATCTCCCTAAAGCAGTTGACCCACCAGCAGTAGGACTCAAAGTGCCAGCACATGTAGAGCGTAGAGAAACTCCTAAACCTGAGAGTGACTTGGGGGAAGAGGAGCAAGAGGAGCCAGAGATAATAAAGGGGAAGTCTCCCAAGCTGGAGGAGGCAATGTAGAGAAAAATGGAAGAGAAGTTTGAAGCCATGACAAGCATGCTGGCTATGGGAAGGGGAATGAACCCTAAAGATCGGGAGTTAGATGGCGACGATCTGATCTCCCAGAATTTTAAGATGCCTGACATCCCTAAGTTTGATAGCACTTCTGACCCTGCGACGCACATCACTCAGTATTCACTGGTGATGAAGGGGACGACCCTAACTAGGAAGCAAAAAATAGAATAGTTCTTCCTGAGTCTTATAGGGGCTGCAATTGACCGGTACTCTATTTTGGGCAACGAGAGATATTTTGGAATTTCCATTCCAATAGAACATTGAAAATGGTTCATCTAATCCCGTGAAGTCTAAGACGGTGCATATTAGTCTATTTTGGGCGACGAGAGATATTTTAAAATTCTCATTCCAATAGAACATTGAAAATGGTTTATCTAATCTCACGAAACCTAAGACGATGCATGTTTGTCTATTTTGGGCAATAAGAGATACTTTAGAATTCCCTTCCTAATAGCACATTGCAAAGGTTCATCTAAACTCGTGAAACCTAAGACCAGAGAGAGTTCAGGACTCCACTCTTATTCATACCTTGGTTGAATTTACAATTGAATTTTACAATTAAGATTTTATCCCTTTTCTCATACAGTTTAATGCAAGTAATTAAAGCGCAGATCGATCACATAGTGAAAAGCGGTAAATTAAAGTAAGATTAAAATAAAGTAAATAAAAATATAATAAATTACAAAAAAAAACTAGAGACGGAATACAATCCCCAATAAAAAGGACATGTAAATCATGCACAAGTCAGGATATTCAATTTGAGGTGAGGGCGTTGGTCCTCACATGCATGCTTAAAAGAACAATATTAAAGGTGAAAATTTATTTGGATGGGAAAACTAGGACGTTGGTCCTATTTTATTTACGGAAAACCTCATTCGTTCGTAGAAATCTTTTTGCTACTCTTTTAATATTAATGAGTGGAGAAACAATATTTAAAACGGATAGGGATTAAGAAAAATAAAATAAAAGAGAATAGGATAGGATAGAAGAAGTGAACCGAATTGACATCCTCGAATCATTCTAAATATTCTCCTTCTCCGGCATTGAATGTTCAATAAAATAAAGAAACTCAGAAAAACGCAAATAACACGTTAGTAGAATAACAAAATAAGATAACAATAAAAATAATTGACAAAAGTAAAACAAATAATTGGAATAACAAGAAAAAGTGAAAATAATTTGCTTAAAATGCATGGAAATCAAAAGAAGTAAGGAGAAATGAATAAGAAATCAAAAAGAGGGAAGAAAGGAGGACCAGGGACGGCCAGACCACCTGAGCGACGGCCGTCCCTGGTGTGACTGACGAGTAGAAGGAAGTCCCACGACAGCCCGTCGCTCGCCCGAGCGACAGCCGTCAGTGGGACCTTCAGCCCATCGGTCACCTCCAAACCTCAAAAAAACGGAAAACTCAACCTAAATTCAACACTTCACCTTTTAATTCATTTTCCCATGCAATAAATTAGTAATAAATCCAATAAAGCGATAAAAACGAATCAATTAACATAGACTAATTCAAGTTGTAAAATAGCTGATCTAGAATGTTTACCCTCGGAGAATGTTGATTTTCGGAAGGTGAATGTCGCGTGATCTCCCTTAAATTCTACAAGGATATGTTAATCAATGAAAATTGCTAAAGACAATTTCTCTTAAAAAAACTGTTCTTTTCAAATAATTTTAAGATTCTACAAAATCAATCAAGAGAAAAGAATTTATTTCTTTTTCTCGATTTCAAATCTTAGAAGGATAGATCGAGGAAAGAAAATTGTTTTCACTTTCTCGATTTCTTCATAATTCCCTTTTCGAAGAGAAAAAATTAATATGAAAAGAAACCCCTTTTGCTTTTGAAAATCTAAAAATTGCCAACCAAAAGGTTTATAACTCAAAAATTGCTAACCCCTAACCTCGATACTCAGCCTGCTATTTATAAGCTAACTGAGGATAAGGATAAAAAATTCGAATCTTTTTAAAATTCAAATTAAAAATTCAAATTATCCTTAGAGATAGATATCAAATCTATTTGAATTCACATTAGATTTTATAAAATCAAATCAAATCTTTTTGAATTCGAATTAGATTTTAGAAGATAAAATCAAATATTTTTGAATTCAAATTAGATTTGAATATAAAATCAAATCTTAGATATTTATCTTAAGGATAAATATTGAGAAAATGCAATTTTATCCACCAAAAATGTCTCTAGGACCTGACCGACGGGCGTCTGTCGCGAGGGTAACACCGACTTTTGAGCGGCGGGCACCCATGCGAGTGGCAGGCCCGAGATACAGGCGCCACTCGTGTGGGGGACAGGCCCCTCAAGCACGAGTGACGGGCGTCGCTCGCGCGAGGCCACTCATGCATCACTAGCGAGAGGGATAGGCCCTCAAGCGCGAGCGACGGGCATTGCTCGGGCGAGGGACTGGCACCCTCAAGCACGAGCGACGAGCGCCGCTCGTGCAAGGGACAGGTGCCCCTCATGCACGAGTGACGGGCGCTGGCCTACAAACGGGCATCGATCACCGAAAAAAGGTAAAACACCAACATAAAGGCCCTTTCGAAGCAACAGAGGAAACCTAAGGATTTTTAGCCACCAATATCCCTAAAATTTGTGAATTTCAAGGGCGACAGCCTACCTGTGAAACAGGTACCGGTATCTTCATCGGGTAACTCTGACCTGGACTGCCTCAGGACCTACTATCTACACGCCTCAGCAAAAGTGCATACCTAATCAAATAAAAGAACGGTGGCGTAAAACAGCATGCCTAGTAAAATCATTATGAGTTCGTACATATCTTTGGACATTATCAACAATACATTGTTATACAAGTAGAATTGGAATCATTGTAATAAGAAGGAACAAAAAGCTAAGAGAGAGAAATAATAAAAGAGAGAATCAATTCATTGATTTCAATTGGCGTGAGCATCACAAGCCGGGAAAAATGCTCTATCTACTGCCAGCTCATACAATCCTAAAAGAAAGAAAATGACAGCAAAATAAAATATCAAAATAACAGAGTAATAACTAAAAATGCTAAACGATGCCGTAGCACCAGAACTTAAGATTTTACTTGTATCAGTGCCTTCCTCTTTAGAAAACCTTGTCCACAAGGTTTATATTTGGAAACCTGTGTTGTATATCAAACAAAAACTCCCAGGTGGCATCTTCAATGGGTTGATTAGACCATTGAATGAGGACTTTAGTTGCAGCAGTATTACCTCTTTTCACCAATTTTCTATCCAAAATAGCTGCTGGCATTGGAGGGGTACCGGGAGAAAGAGGTGGCTCATTCGAGATGATAGCAGTTGGAGGAATTGATTTCTTCAATTGCGACACATGAAACACAAAATCAATTTCAGCTGTAGAAGGCAATCTTAGTTTATAAGCTGCCACTCCTATTTTGTCCTCAACATAATAAAGGCAATAATAAAGAAGAGAGAGCTTGAAATTCTTCCTCTAAACAACATTGTTCTGCTTGTATGGTTGAAGCTTAAGATAGACCCAATTCACGAATTTGGAGTTCCTTCTCAGTTCTATGCTAATTAGCTTGCTACTTCATGCGATGTTAGGCTCTTGACAAATGGTATTTCATTATCTGCAAAGCTAGCTCTCTATCTTGAAGAAACTGATCCACAGCAGTAATCTTTGAATCTCCTGGGCAGTAAGGAACATGAATTGGAGGAGGAATTCCATAAAAAACTTCAAATGGAGTGCTTTGTATGGCTGAGTGGAAGTTGGTATTATACCACCACTTAGCTAATAGCAACCACCTGCACCAATTTTGAGGATTTTCCCAAGTCATGCACCTGAGATATGTTTCTAAGCACCTGTTGACCACTTCTGTCTGGCCAACAGTCTGCGGGTGGTAGGCAGTTGATCTCAATAGTTCCACTCCTTGGAATTTGAAGAGCTCCTCCCAAAAATAACTGACAAATGTAAGATATCTGTCACTAACAATTGAAGAGGGAGTTCCATGAAGTTTAAAAACATTAGAAATAAAAAAAGCTAAGCCACTAATGCTATTTTATAAGGATGACTTAAGGCAATAAAATGAGCATATTTGCTCAATCTGTCCACTACAACCAGAAGTACATCCTTGCCTTGAGATTTTGGTAAACCTTCCACAAAATCCATGCTAATATTTGTCCAACTTCCATCAGTAATTGGCAGTGGCTACAACAGACCTGGTGTGCTAACATTCTCAAGCTTACAAGTTTGACAAGTAGTACAGCTCGAATGAAATTCCTAACGTCACTTTCCAGCTTTTTCCAATAAAAAACCAATTTAATCCTCTTAACAGTAGCTTGAACCCCAGAATGACCTCCAGTTGATGAGTTATGCATCAATTGTAAGATTTTAATCTTTAATTAAGCAACATTGCCTACCACCAGTCTTTCTTTTCTTCTTAGCATGCCATTAATCCATGTATAAGGACTAGAATTAATTGACCCCTGCTGTAGACTGTTGATTAATGATTGTATTGCAGGATCTTGTTGCCAGCTAGCCTCAATGTCAGGCAGTAAGGAGCTCATTGGAGAAGATAAAGTGATAGCTATCAATTCTGAGGAAGATAGACTAGAGAGAGCATCAGCAGCATTATTATCACTCCCCTTCTTATAAGTAATTTCAAAATCGTAGCCAAATAGCTTGGCAATGTAATTCTACTGATGAGTGGTTGTAATTCGTTGTTCAAGCAAAAACTTTAGACTGTTATGGTCAGTCCTAATGAGAAAGTGACGATGGCTAATGTAGTGATCCCATTTTCGTACAGCATATACAACTGCTAGCAATTCCTTTTCATACACAGATAAGGAGAGGTGTCTTGGAGCCAAAGCCTTGCTGATATAGGCTATAGGGTGTAACTTTGCACCAGCACCGCCCCAATGCCTTGATTGCAAGCATCAGTTTCAATGGTGAACAACTTCTCAAGATTTGGAAGGGCTAAGACAGGAGCTGTGATTAAAGCATTCTTCGGTTTAATAAAAGCTGCACCAGCTGTTGGGGTCCAATTGAAGTTATCTTTCTTGAGCAATTCTGTAAGTAGCTTACTCAAGATGCCATAACTCCTTATGAATCTTCGGTAATATCCAGAGAGCCCTAAAAATCCTCTTAGTTGCTTGAGGTTCTTAGGGATCAGCCAATTTGCCATTGTATCCACCTTCTTTGGGTCAGTTGCAACTCCCTCCTTGCTAATAATATGCCCAAAGTATTCTACAGTTGCCTCTCCAAAGGAACACTTACTCAACTTTGCAAACAACTGATGTTTTTTTAATTTCTAGAATACCAGCTTCAAATGATCCAAATGAGCCTGCAAATGCTCACTGTAAATGACAATATCATCAAAGAAAAAAAGTACAAACTTCCTCAAGAATGGCCTAAAGATCTCATTCATGAGACTTTGAAATGTAGAGGGTGCATTAGTAAGACCAATGGCCATGACAACAAATTCATAGTGGCCATTATGAGATCGAAAAGCTGTTTTGTAAATGTCTGCAGGGTGCATTCTGATCTAGTGATAAACTGATCTAAGGTTTATTTTGGAAAAAATCATAGCACCATGTAGCTCATCAAGTAGCTCCACAATAATAGGAATAGGATATCTATCCTTGACAGTTGATTTGTTTAGCTCCCTATAGTTAATGCACATACGCTAGCTATCTTTCTTTTTGACAAGTGCTATTGGGGAAGAGAAAGGACTAGTACTAGGTTGGATGATGCCATTTTTCAGCAATTATTGTATCATGTTTTCAATGATAGTTTTCTATAATGGGGAATGCATGTAAGGCCTAATGTTTACTGGCCTAGCACCTTCCAATAGGTATCTTATGGTCATGCATTCTATAAGGAGGTAGTCTTTGAGGCTGGTCAAATAGGAAGCCATATTCAAGTAGGAGTTGAGTAAGTTCAAGAGATGTTGCCCCAAACTCTTGTGTAGTCATAGTTGAATCAGAATCAGGTGCCTTCTGATGCACATGAATAGCATAGGTGAGAGGTGGATTGTCTTACAGCAGCTTACACATGTGATTGTCTGAAACAATCTTAATTGAAGTTGAGTTAACACCTTGGAGCTGAAGAGTTCTACCACCAATTGAAAAAGTCATGAGGAGATTTTTGAAATTCCAAGTGATATCACTGAGTGAAGCTAGCCATTGTATCCCTATAACCATTTCACAGCCCCCTAATGGCATGATCAAGAAATCGGCAGTGAAATCGCAGCCCTGCATTTCCCAGCTAAATTGCTTGCAAACACGAGTACATTTCATGGCCTGACCATTAGCAACTGTTATATCCACAGGAACAATAGATTGTAAATTGCACCCTAATCCTTTAGCAGTCACCACATCCAAAAAATTATGTGTACTGCCAGAATCAATGAGCAAGTGAATTGGTTTTCTTTTATAACTACCAATCATTTTCATAGTTTGATAAGCCCTCTCTGTAAATCCTTGTATAGCATGTAGGGAAATTGCAAAAGGAACTTCCTGAATTTCATCTTGATTCCAAGACAATAGTTCCTCTGGTTGATCCCATGCTTCTTCTGGAATTTCTTGCACTACCACCACATGCAATTGTTTCTTCTTACATTGGTGCCCTGAGGCAAACTTTTCATCACACTAAAAACACAAGTTTTTGGCCCTCTTGTCATTCAGCTCTTCATCAGTCAACCTTCATATGGAGTTGCTTTAGTATTTTGTGGGAATTTAGAGTTGTTAATTGGGAAAGTTTGTTTTGGTAATGTGATATGTGTAGGTAATAAGGGGGGGTCTTAGGTTAGGTGTGGTGTTAGTTTTGATAGTTTGGATCTGGGAATAAGGCACAAAGGCTGTTGGGTTAGGGAAAAATTGGTTAGAATAGTTTTTTGAGGGCTTAGTGGCTGAGATATATGATTCTTCATTCAAGATAATGCGTAGGCTTGTTATAAGCTCTTAGGTGCAAACATTCTAACAGGAATTCTAATTTCATCCTTAAAATCACTGATAAAACAACTTAAAGAGTATTTCTCTGTCAGATTCACCTTGTGCAATAATATATCAAACTCTTCCAAATACTCCTGCAAAGTTCCAAATTAAACCAAGCTCTTCAAATCTACCATTGGGTGTTCGTATACCCTTTCCCCAATTCTCCCTTTGAGAGCTTCAACATACTCTTGCCATGGTGGTTCATCATCTTTGTTTTTGCTCTTAACATACGATTGGTGCCATTGTAAGGCTCTTCCTTCCAAATGAATAGCAGCTAGCTACACTCTAGTATAAACAGGGGTGGAATCAATTTGGAAAAATCCATCACATTTAAAAAGCCACCCTTCCAGATCATTCCCATCAAATTTTGGAAACTCAATTTCAGTGAATCGAGTGGCTAGTTGGTAAGAATCAGGAGTGGGTGTTTGAGAGGTAACTGTTTGGTGAGATGGATTAGCTAAATCAATGAAAGAAGCAACGGTAGGGTGGATTAAAGGTGGGTTTGGATTGATGGGTTTTGGTACAGCTGGGTTTTAGGTGTTGTCTGTAGATGAAGATAAAGCAGAGGGCATTTGAGATGGAGTAATTGCAAAGATGAGGCATTTTAACTCAACAAACATACCAGTAAACCTTTCCTCCTCTTTTTTGTTAATTTATTCTTGCTTCTTGTTGTTTTCCTGGAGCATTCTCCTCACAATATTTCTAATCGTATCCTCCATTTTCTTTTATTCTTGCATTCTCGTGCTATCAGCTACTAACATGATACACTGATTTGGATTTTAGGGAGGAACTAGTACAACGCAAGGATCGCTTTTCTGATACCAAATGATACAAATAGAATTTGAATCACAGTAATAAGAAGGAACAAAAAGCTAAGAGAGAAAAATAACAGAAGAGAGAATCAATTCATTGATTTTAATTGGCATGAGCATCACAAGCAGGGAAAAATGCCCTATATAGTGCCAGCTTATACAATCCTAACAAAAAGAAAATGACAGCAACATAAAATATCAAAATAATAGAGTAATAACTAAAAATACTAAACGATGTCGTATCACAAGAACTCAAGATTTTACTCATATCACATTGCTAATGTACAAGAAGGCTGATGAATCAAATCCTACACACATATATACGTACAAGATAGACCTACCCGCTACTTTTGCAAAGAAAAATATACAAAATCTAAAATAATGCATTGAAAACAAATTCTAGCGAACTATACTTTCTCTGAGTTTCTATGCATTAAATTCACCTTCAAATGATGCATTTTAATCCTAACTCCAGTTGGCAACTCACTGGAAATTTCAGTATCTAAGCCTTCCAGTCGCCGAATTTGTATCATGTCATGGTACATTGGTTGAAAACGAGTCTGAAATGCCCGGTAGGAAAAGTAAGGGAGCAATGCCGAAATGACAACAAGAAAGGTGACTAACCAATAGAGCGAACTTGGAGCACAGGCTTCAACAAGGACTTCATACGCTGTAGTTGACAATGCGGGCGAAATAGAACCGTAAATCACCAAAAATATATACCAGAATGCTATGCTTCCCCAGATGAAGAAGTGTTGGATCCAAGTAAAGTAATTTATGGAGAGTGCCATTTGAGAATTTACTGTCCACACTACACATGTATACATTGTTGCCCCGAGAATCTCGAAGTCAACCACTTGACCGTCTCTACGAAAAGCCTGATTAATCATAGAGTTGATGGTGAAGAAGAAGATAATTATGGAACTAAGGACTCCATTACACATCCAACCGAGAATCCGAGGCCAGCTGAAAAGAATGTTTTGCACTCCCTCTTGATATAACAAAGGATACTGTAATGAGAAACAAAAAATATTACGAGAACAGTATAACCAAAGAGCGAATTTAGAGATGCAAAATGAGGGGTGTCCATAACAAAGCTCACGCTAAAAGGCCAGATATATAGCCACATATAATTTTGGGTACTACTAGAACTCCCCCAATCTATGACTTAATTTCCATTTTGGCCCCCAAACTTTAAAAGACCTAATTGAAAGTTTCAGATAATGTCAAATCCATTACATTTAACTAAAGGAATGTACAATTAAATATAAAAATAATTACAAATATCTCTCTAACTTATCACCTAAATTTCAACGAGGCCCCTAATAATATTATATTGATCAAATCGACCCCTCCACACAATGTTACCAACTCAGCATTCCATTAATTATGGTCAAAAAATTTAATAGAGAATTTGAATTGAAATTGTCACAAAAAATTAGAGATCGATTTGGTTTGTTTTATAAGCTGGGAGCCAAACCGAAAGTGGGATCATAGATTGGAGGAATTTTAATAATTATTAACCTCATAATTTTATTATATGAAAAAGTTGATTTCAACGTTCCCTTTACCCTTTGCAGTTATATGGAGTCTAAGCATTATTGCAGGATCTAAATCAGATGACTTAATGCCACCTTGCAAATGTTAGATGGAGTATGATTTTTTATTACCTTAAGGCAAATCCTTGCAGAGACATCCTGGTCAAAAACACCAAGGGCAATTACAGGAAGTGAAGTGAAGAAGACATTGTAGAATGACATGTACCAATCATTATAAGCAGGCTGACCAGAGAAAGAAGCATAGGCCTCAAACCAAAATAAAGTAAATCCAAATGTTATATTCTTGTAGAAGAAGTAGCATATCTGCATCCAACAAAGATATGACAAAGTTATAGCTTAGATAATCTATTGAAATCGAATCAACGAAGCACATATGACAAGCATTATAAGCTTCTCATTGCATCATGAAAACTAGATTTAGAAGAGAGAAAAAATTATAATGTCGCTGCTTGGCATCATTTCTAGCAATTAAATAAAAGTAAAAAGAAAATAAAACATAGTTATACCATCATTGCTATTCGCCTGTAACACCAGTGGCCATGTACCAGCAATAAACGTTCCAGGAAACAGAATTGAGCTATTGCAAAATCACTTGCCATCACAGCCTGCAGGAAAAAAAAATTAACAGATTTTAGTATTTTATCATAGTCATTGAACCCAATTCTTAAGATATCTTTCAATCGAGTATTATATCATACAAATCCTCATTTAAGAAAATACCATATAATAAAACTACTATGACTATAAAACTGAAAAACAGGCATTAATGAACAACGATAAACGGAAAAAATGGCATACAGAGGAAGACAGAGACAGTCAAATTCTCATCAATATCCAATTTATAAGATGCTCAATTCCTGATCTGACAACCATATAAAGGGTCCTATGAAAGGTGATCCAGGTAGAGGTAATAAAAGCAAAAGAAAATTGGCCATGTACCTATGGGTAGCTGACGTATATAATTGATTATTTTTGCAAACATTATTTACAAAAAATCAAAGCTGTAAACCATCTTGACAGTAAAACAATTAACCACATATAAAGTTCCTATCCCAATGTACATATGAACCTGCATTCCTTCAACACCACTAATTCCAACTCCAATATCAGCCTCCTGAAGCATGCCAACATCATTTGCTCCGTCACCAATGGCCAGCGTTGTTTTACCTGTTCCCACCTTCACCAGTCTAGTAACCTGCATATCTCCTATATTTCTATTAGATTATGTGACACAAGTCACACCAAAGAAAAATGAGTATTAGAAAAATGATGAGCACAGGTACGACACTTACAAGAGCTTTATGTTTAGGAGTAGATCGACAACATATAACAGAAGCACAACCAAGAGCAAGCTCTAAAAATTTCTTTTCCAGACTCTTGTTGAGTGCAAAACCCAATGACTTTCCATCAATCACTAAACCAAATGCAATGGAGCTCTCTTTAGCGAGTTGAGATTTCCCTTCTTCTATCTGCTTTGTAACACTTTCAAGAGAAGCCTGGAATGACCAAAGAATTAGAGATTTTACAGCATGATAAAGATGGTAAACCATCGACTTTAAAAGTATGTATGTTATGTACCTTAGAAATAGCATCCTTATCACCATGTTTTTCCAATGCTTCAACATCTGGGGAGTCAAGTGTGATGATTATCTGTTTCATCTCCTGCCTCAGTAGACTACAGGCATACCTGCAGCAATTATATTAGTTAAAGGTCAGAAGTCTCAGAATAATAGTTGTCCTAAAATTTTACACCATACCCTATATTTATTGCTGTTTCCATCTTGTCGCCAGTTAAGACCCATATTTTTACTCCAGCCTGTGCAAGCTTGTTGATACACTCTGGAACCTGAAAGAACAGTACATTATCAACCAGCTGATGTATAACAGTACCAACTCCAACATATTCAAAGCGGATGGCTCTAACTTTGCTTTTCATAGGAGGCAAGCTTCCATCTTTATATTGATGAGACAGCTTAAAACATAAAAAAGGATGGAAAAAGAGAAGCATGCAATGGGTAGGTTAAACATCAGAGAAATGACTCAAATTTCTGCCTATGCAAAAAGGAATGCACGTTTGATACCTACCCCCCTTTGCAGTTTGTCCTCAACAGCTGTAGCACCAAGGAGAACTAAATCCTTTTCAATTTTATCAGCAATTTCATCCACCAATGCATCCCGTTCTGCAGTTACTGTTGCTTTGGCTTTTGAAAATTCTTTTTCCCAGCTTCCATACTCATCTTCATGAAGCTTGCGGTATGCAATAACCAAGGTTCGTAAACCTGCCTCAGCATATCTTTTGATCTGTTCCTTTGTCTGAGCCTCGAACAACCTCCCATCTTTTGAAAGCCTTGCAAACATCACACTACATAGGAAGAGAAACATATACATGATTTTAACTAACCAATTTTCAGCTCCATAAGATAAAAGTTTTATGTGCATCAGAATTTAAACCTGTCTGCACCCTTGGAAAGGAGGAGTAGTTCATTCTGTTCATTTCTTACAATCACCGACATTCTCTTCCGAGAACTACTGAACTCTAGTACTTGAAGAAGCTTGTATACTCTAGTATATAGAAACTGGATTGTATTAGATATATTTTGACAATAATATAGAGGATGAAACATATATGAATAAAATCTAAAAGACATATAGATGAACAAATAATACACATTTATAAGAGAAAGCAACTTAGTGATATCCTATCTTAGTTCCCATTCCAAGTAATTTTTTAACCTGTTAGTACTTAATTAATTATCAATAATGGATTTTTGATATGCACAAGTGGTAACTTGCTCCAGCTTTTTATACTCACCTTCATGCCTCACCGCACAAAAGACATGAAAAATAGGGTGAACTTCTAATGCAACAAAGACATCATAACTGTCCATTACCACAACATAAATACCCTTTTGAAGATAATGAGATCTCTAATTTTTACAACTTCCAATGCATAAACAGTCACAAACCATTAATTTTTCTATCCATTGTACATTCATGCCAAAAGCATAGAAATTTACAATATTTCTAGATTGGCCTATCCATTTTCCCATCTTCACCTAGGCTTTCTGAAATGGTTATGAAAATGCTTGAATTATTGTTAAAAGCTTTTTACTTGGGGATCACAATCTTTTTTCTTTATTATTTTTTTTATTTTTTTTAATTGAGTAACTTGGAGATTACAAATATAAAATCCAGTTAACAGGATATTCACAATATGCGGAGATGAAAAGCAAGCCCAATGCAATGTGAATTATTTGTAAAGATGATGTATTGCCATTAAGGAATCAACTGCAACTCAGAAGCATCTAAGTTGCTTTTCCATATATTATCAGTATGAATGATAAAAGAAAACATCAAACACAGGTCTCATATCTCTTCTACAAAGTAATTTGCATCAACCATTGAGGTCAAAAGCTGAAAGGCAACAATATGCAAGCATAAATCAAGCAGGAAGCAGTATGTAGTAATGCTATACTTCCAAAAAAGATGGAACCAAAAGAAGGGGATGGGATAACTCACCTATTAACTTCTTTACCTCTTGCAGGGTCTAATTCATGCAATGAGATGCTTGTTTGTGTCCTTTCACACAACTCAAAGCCGACTTCCCTTGCAGCTATGACAAAGGCTGCTTCATCTGGAGACTCAGCTTCATAAAAAGTTTCACCTGATTCTTTGTCTTTTTCAGGAACTGCAGTATGACAAATGGCTAAGACTTGAAAGAATTTCTGTATGACATCAGAGTTGGGCTCATTTACCCACCGACCCTTCATTACACGTTCATCTCTGAAGTTGAATCCCTTGATCATCTTTCCTGAATGACCAGTATGGCGATTATCATCAGATTGATCAGACAAAATATCATCTTCAGATGGCCCATCAGTTCTTCTCTTTGCCAAAGCCCTTTCCACTTCTGTCATACCACAACCATAAGCAATCCCAGCTATTGAACATTTGACAAACTCCATCGAGTTACATGTCAACGTTCCTGTCTTGTCAGATAGTATTGTATCAACCTGCCCAAGTTCCTCATTCAAATTAGATGTACGTGCATTTGATGGCCTGTCAGTTTCCTCATAGTACATATCCTGATCTTGGTTGATGAAAATGCTTTGTAAAACCTTTACAATTTCAATTGACACGTATAAGGATATAGGTATCAGATATCCATACAACATAAGTCCTGTCAAAAAATGAAAAAATGCAGCAAGAGATGCTCTCTGAGGGTCAAAGAAAACAGTTGGAGCATCTGGCCGTAGATACCACCTTCTGTACATCCCACCACTTATATCTCTTTTTGTTTCAATTCCAAAATATACAGATCCAATAAATGATATCAAAATCAATGTGCTAAAAAGTATATAGATTATCCTGTCCATTGTTTTCTCAATCTTGCTCCTTTTAGAAGGAGGATCCACAGCATTTTGCATCACTTTTGTGTCATGCCCAGTGAAAATAACCACACCATAAATATATTCAGTATTCTTGAGCTTGGAATCTCTCAAAAGAATTTGCTGAGGTGAAAGTGGGTACTGATTTCCATTATAATCTAGTGTTCCAACAAAGCTATAAAGATTTTCGTTTGGGTCTTCACACCTGACTACAGCAACAAAATCCTTGAAAGATTCTTCATCAGATAGGGAGGATGTCACTGCCAAGGCATGTTTCAATTTTAAATTAGTCTCTCCATCAAGATTCATGGTCTCAACATAACAAATTCCATCCTCATAGCTCGATGAAAGCAGAAGCAGATCAGCAGGAAAATATTCATCCTTAGACACCTTGACAAGGTTCCCAACTATAAGGTTCTTCCATTTAGTCTCATCAAAAGTGTAATTTTTACCATATACCTTGACCTTTCTGTTGTTAGACTCTATGTCCTGAAACCATTAAAGTTTTGAACTGGCATCTATGAGTTCAAGGGAAATTTGTCCAAAGGGTTACACATACATAAATCTAATTAGTCAATTGAATGAATTATGCTTGCATTAGAAAACACAAAATATGCAGAGGTTACGAGGAAAACAAAATGAATAAGCCAGCTAAAGGAAGGTATTCCAAAGAGGGAGATAAATCTGAAAAGAATCACAGGCTCTATATGGAATATACTCTTTAAGAAAAGTAGTTTCAAAATTCTATTTTGAATATATCAAATGCATTTAGAGAACATGAAGCTGCAGACATTTACTTTCTTCACATAAGAAAAGTAGTTTCAAAATTCTATTTTGAATATATCAAATGCATTTAGAGAACATGAAGCTGCAGACATTTACTTTGTTCACATTCTGTCAAGAGTACAGAAGTGCATATCAGAAATCTGAGGAAGGGTAAATATATCAATGTTAATTAATAATTTCATAGATTGAATGGCCAATTCTCAATTTCAGCCACCAATCAACGTGGAAAGCTAGCTTCCTATACTAAGTCATTGATATTGAGACACAATAACATTTTTCTATTTATCAGTGCCCATGGCCCATTTTTTTTTCTTTTTACTTTAAATGTATCAGTCCTCATGTTAATGAACTGATTTTTAGTTCTTAATTCCATACCAGATAACTGATCTAATCTAAGTTATCCAATATAACATGCACTTAAAAAGTAGAAATATGCATAAAACTAAAGAAACTATGATGGAAATAAGTAGAATCAAGGCAACCAGGGGAACAATGAATAAGACAAGCAGTTTCAAGATTAGCACAGATACAGCTTATAAGATTATAAAGAGATTAATAGGCATTATAACCTAATAAATTTACTAGATCAATCATTCAAGTCCATGTTGATTGCTGTCGGGAATAAATCCTGACTTAGTCTCTAATAGGAAATAATTATGGGTAACCCAGAATGGTATAAGAAGAAGATAGATTGCAGAAGAAGAAGACAGAATAGAAGCTTAGAGAGAAGAGAGAGGGGGAGAGAGAGAGAGGGAGAGAAATATTCTTTGTATTGATCATAATCGTCACCTCTAGGAGATAGCATTGCATAAAGGAAAAATAAAGATATGGTGAGCTGTACAGAAGAACAAGAGAGCATGCATTCTCTCCACCAGATACAGCAGGCTAACCAACTGTTTTGTCCTCCAGCTAATTACAGAAAATAACAGAATTTCAATTAACATTTCTGCAATTACTTTTGACCTCTGTGTTTATACCTAACAATGCCCACCCCCCTTCTCTCTCTCTCTCTTCCCCCCTTCTTCCCTTCGAGAATATTCTTGTCCCCAAGAATGAATGAAGTAAAATTGTTGCTGCATGTAGATGGCGTCTTCCCATGTAGAGTCAATTGTAGGTAGGTCTAACCATTTGATCAACGCTTGCTGAAGATGAGTGGCGCCCACCAAAATACCCCTTGTGTTAAGAACTTTTTCTAGAGAAATCATAAATTCTCCATCCACCAAGGAAGGAAGCTTAGGAGAGATGTAAACATTATTCCTGATCTCTTATCTTCTTTTTGAGGAGAGAAACATGAAAAACAGAATGTATGTTAGAGTTAGGAGGGAGTTGAAATTTATTGGCTACCTTACCAATCTTCTCAACAATAGGAAAAGGGCCATAGAACCTAGGAGAAAGCTTCAAAGACTTCCTTACGGCAAGTGAAAGTTGCCTATAGGGCTGAAGCTTCAAGTAGACTTGGTCACCCATGTCAAATTCTCTGTCAGTCCTATGTTTATCAGCATGTTGCTTCATCCTGTTTTGGCAATAGCTAGTTGGTCTTTGAGATAGGAGTTCATTGCCTCTCGAGAGTGTAAGTAGTCCTCAACAGCAGCTGCTGATGCTGGTAGATTAGGGAGAACAAGCAATGGTGGTGGGAACCCATACACAGTTTGAAAGGGGCTGATGTTGATGGCAGAATGATGACTGGTGTTATACTTGTATTCTGCAAAACTAAGCCCCTAGAACCAGAGCTTTGGCTTGTGAAAAGTCATGCACCGAAGGTAATTTTCTAGGCACCTGTTGAGCCTCTCAAATTGGGCATCAATCTAGGGCTGATAAGTAGTGCTGAAATGCAGCTGTATTCCCAGGAGTTTCCTGAGTTCCTTCCATAAAGCACCTGTGAAAATTTTATCTCTATCTGAGATAATGGCGTGTGGCGTGCCATGAAGCCTGAAAATTTGGTCTAGAAAGGCTTGTGCCACAATTTCTGGTTTGAAAGGGTGTGAAAGAGGAATGAAATGAGCCATCTTAGAAAATCTGTCCACAACCACCATAATAGTGCCAAAACCAATAGATCTTGGAAGTTTTTTGTTAGTGGTAGTAGGTAGCCGTAAAGTTAGTAGTAGGTAGAGCAAATTAAGGAGCTAATTAAGGAATTATGTCTCACTAATTATTGTATAAATATGTAGTGTAATCTGAGGTTTTAATTAATGGAATACCTAGAATTAATTTCCTTGTGTGTTTTCTAACATGGTATCAGAGCTTTTTGCTCTTTTCTGGGTTTCTCATGTCTGAAGTTGCGTTTGCCTTATTTCTTTCTGGGTTTGGGTCACTGTTTGTGGCTGTGTTCTCCCTGGGTTTAGGTCAGTAACGTGAGGAGCTTAGGTCACTAGGTTGTGATTGATCTTTCGTCTCACCGCCACCACAGGGAGGAGCGACTCCATAAATCCGGCCGTTCCACCACTTTCCGGCGACCATCGGAGCCGCGAGTGAGCCTCACGCGCCGCACCGATCTCGCCACTTCTTCTCACGCGCCGGCGCGTGGGAGTGCGTCCGGCGTCCGACGGTCTTCCGATTCCTTCTCCGGCGTCGTCTTGTCATTCCCGGTCAGAATCCGGTGTCCTCGTGGGGTGATTTCCTCCGGTTGATGGTGTTTGATCCTCTGTATTTCTTCGACAGCCTCTGTCCTTTTTTCCGTTGGACTTCTGACTCCTTCTCCGGCATCTCTTATCACTTCCGGTTATATGCTGTGTACTCCGGTGGCCGTCCAGTCTCTACTTGAGTTTGTCCCCTTCGGTTGCATTTGGTCTCTTCACAGAGGTTCTATCCCTTGCCATTTTTTAGATGCTGTGTATGCTATTTAAAAAAAATATTTGGGTATTTTGGCATTTAAAGTGTTAGTCGGGTATTTTGGAATTTGAGGTGTTAAAGTTAACCTGTGGTTCTCGGCTGGATCTTAAGTTTTTTCTCTGTCACTATTGATTTTTTGATTTAAAGTGCTGCTACGATTAAGGCTTGGTGGCTATCAAGTTACTCTTTGGTTGGATTCATTCGGAAAATTATTCAATATGAGTTGGAACAAAAATATGATCTGCTATTATTGCCATAAACCTGGTCATATAAAAAGGTTTTGCAGAAAATTACATAACCAAAATCCTAAATTAGCAAACATTGCTACTATCAGTACTTCTGGAAAGTATGTTATGATTTCTGCAGATGAATATGCAAAATTTCTTCAGTATCGGAATTCTTTAATTTCTTCCACCACAACTATTGCTGGGGTAAAGAATCCAAATACATGTCTTTTTTCTTCCTCATCTCAGTGGGTTATTGATTCTGGTGCTACAGATCATATGACAGGCAATCGAAATGTATTTTCTACTTGTCAGTCTCATGCATCTTCTTCTACAGTTACAATGGCAGATGGATCACTCTCTCATGTAAACGGCTTTGGTACGGTTAACCTAACTTCATCAATTTCCATGGGTTCAGTTCTACATATACCGAAACTTGCTTTTAATTTGGTTTCTGTAAGTAAACTTACACGTGATCTTAATTGTTGTATTTCTTTCTTCCCTGATCATTGTGTCTTTCAAGATCTTGTAACAAAACAGATCATTGGTGAAGGTTATGTCTCAGGAGGTCTTTATATTCTTGATAGAAAAATACCAAGGCCAGTTGTTTGTTCTAGTGTTTTGTCTCCTTTTGAGGCACACTGTAGGTTGGGACATCCTTCTTTGCCGACTCTGAAGAAACTTTGTCCTCAATTTTCAGATATTTCTTCTCTTGATTGTGAGTCATGTCAGTATGCCAAGCACCACCGTAGCTCTTTAAGTCCTCGAATTAATAAGCGAGCCGATTCTGCATTTGAATTGGTTCATTCAGATGTTTGGGGACCGTGTTCTGTGATAGCCAAACCTGGGTTCAGGTATTTTGTAACATTTGTCGATGATTACTCTCGTCTGACTCGAACATATTTTATGAAAAGTCGGTCTGAATTATTCACTCATTTTTGTGCTTTTTGTGCTGAAGTCAAAACTCAATTTAATGCTTCTGTTTGCATTTTGAGGAGTGATAATGCAAAAGAATATTTTTCAGATACTTTTCAGACATACATGACTCAGAATGGTATACTTCATCAATCATCATGTATAGACACACCGTCCCAAAATGGAGTCGCAGAGAGGAAAAACAGACATTTGCTGGAGACAGCACGGGCCCTTTTATTTCAGACGAAAGTTCCTAAACAATTTTGGGCCGATGCAGTTTCTACTGCTTGTTTCCTGATTAATCGCATGCCGTCGTCAGTGCTTGCTGGTGAGACTCCCTACTCTGTTCTTTTTCCATCTAAACAGTTGTTTCCTATAGAACCACGAATATTTGGAAGCACTTGTTTTGTTCGTGATGTTCGGCCTAATATCACTAAATTGGATCCAAAGTCACTGAAGTGTGTCTTCTTAGGGTATTCTCGTTTGCAAAAGGGGTACAGATGCTATTGTCCAGAACTCAACAGGTATCTTGTGTCTATTGATGTTACTTTCTGGGAACATAAACCATTCTTCCCAGCTTCTGATTCTACAAGCCAGGGGGAGGATGATCATTGGTTGGTCTACAACGTTACTACAAGGTTGTCAAATGATCCCGTTCCTATTATGCCAAGTGATTCTGTTCCCCCTACTCCAAGTGATCTTGTTCCTCTTTTAGGTGCTTCAGCTCCACCTGCCTGCGATCTGGCTCCAGCAAAGCCACCTATTGTACAGGTCTATTCTAGAAAGCATGGAACCTTCAGTACAAGGCCTGAATCGGATTCATCATCAGATCCAGTCTTAAGTGATCTTGATATTCCCATTGCCTTACGGAAAGGCAAACGCCAGTGTGCTTATCCTATTAGCAACTTTGTTTCCTATAATAATTTATCTCCATCTACATGTTCTTTTATTGCTTCTCTTGACACAATCTCTATTCCTCGAACTGTTAAAGAAGCATTGTCTCACCCCGGTTGGCGTAATGCAATGATAGAGGAACTAAATGCTTTGGATGAAAATCACACTTGGGATTTGGTTGATCTGCCTAAGGGGAAGAAGGTGGTGGGATGCAAATGGGTTTTTACCGTTAAAGTTAATCCAGATGGTTCTGTAGCTAGACTTAAGGCTAGGCTTGTTGCAAAAGGATATGCTCAAACATATGGGGTGGATTATTCAGAAACCTTCTCACCAGTGGCTAAATTTACCTCTGTTAGATTGTTTATCTCTATAGCTGCTTCACAGCACTGGCCCTTATATCAGTTGGACATTAAGAATGCTTTTCTTCATGGAGACCTTCAGGAAGAAGTGTATATGGAGCAACCACCTGGGTTTGTTGCTCAGGGGGAGTATGGGAAAGTTTGTCTTTTGAAGAAATCTCTATATGGTTTGAAGCAAAGTCCCCGTGCTTGGTTTGGCAAGTTTAGTATGGCAGTTCAAGAATTTGGACTGAATAAAAGCAAGTGTGATCACTCAGTTTTCTACAGACAATCATCAACAGGTATCATCCTTCTTATTGTTTATGTTGATGATATTATTATTACTGGAGACGACAATGCAGGTATTGCATCTCTTAAGTCATTTCTACATGCCAAGTTTTATACAAAAGACTTGGGCGAACTGAAATATTTCTTGGGAATAGAAGTGATGAGAAGCAAAAGAGGAATTTTCTTATCTCAAAGGAAGTATGTTTTGGATCTACTTAAGGAAACCGGAAAGATAGGAACCAAGCCATACAGCATGCCGATGGATGCTAATACACGTCTTACAAAAGATGATGGGGACCTCTTTGATGATCCAGAGATGTACAGGAGGTTAGTTGGGAAACTAAACTACCTCACAGTAACTCGTCCAGATATTTCTTTTGCAGTCAGTATTGTTAGTCAGTTTATGTCTGCTCCTACAATCAAACATTGGGCAGCTCTGGAACAAATTTTACGCTACTTGAAAGGAGCTCCAGGACGTGGCATATTGTATAGCGATCATGGGCACACTCACATTGAATGTTTTGTAGATGCTGATTGGGCTGGATCTAAAATTGATAGAAGGTCTACTACTGGCTATTGTGTATTTGTTGGTGGAAACTTGGTATCATGGAAAAGCAAGAAGCAGGGGGTTGTATCTCGGTCCAGTGCAGAATCTGAGTATAGAGCCATGTCACAATCCACATGTGAAATAGTGTGGATCCAACATCTTTTGACTGAAATTGGATTGAAGTATTCGTCACCTGCAAAACTCTGGTGTGATAATCAAGCTGCTATTCATATTGCCTCGAATCCAGTGTATCATGAAAGAACCAAGCACATCGAGGTTGATTGTCACTTTATTCGTGAAAAGATTGAAGAAAATCTGATTTCTACTGGTTACGTGAAAACAGGAGAGCAATTAGGTGATTTATTCACAAAAGCTTTAAATGGGACTCGGGTGGAATATCTGTGTAACAAGCTGGGCATGATTAATATCTATGCTCCAGCTTGAGGGGGAGTGTTAGTGGTAGTAGGTAGCCGTAAAGTTAGTAGTAGGTAGAGCAAATTAAGGAGCTAATTAAGGAATTATGTCTCACTAATTATTGTATAAATATGTAGTGTAATCTGAGGTTTTAATTAATGGAATACCTAGAATTAATTTCCTTGTGTGTTTTCTAACATTTTTCAATAAAATCCATGGTGATATCGGTCCATATTTGGGTTCAGGTGGGTAAGAGTTGCAGCAAGCCAAGATAGAAAACTGACTTGGACTTGCATCTTTGGCATTATCACACTGAGTAACCCATGAAATGACCTGCTTTACATCTCAGGCCAGTAAAAAGATTGTTGCAACCTAGCAAGTGTTCCTCTAATGCCAGGATGGCCTCCAAGAAGAATCATTACATAAAGAGATAAGTTGGGTCCTCAGGGGGGTGGCAATACCAATGTAGAGTCTCTTTTTGTATCTCAAAATGCCCTTAGCTAAGTTATGATTACAGAAATATCAGTGTACATAGTATCATTGTAAATATTTAGTTTCCTATTCAGCATAGCAAGATTATAGGAATCAAATCATAGGCTAACAGATATTAGTTTACTTAGTTTGATGTAGTGTTTTTGTATAAATACTTATGTTTTATTCAATATAGATCATCGAAACAGAAGTGAGTGTTTTGATCTCTCTAAAATTGTCATGGTATCAGAGCTATTTTGAATTTCTGGGTTTGTCTTTTGGTTTCTGGAATTTTTCGGTTTTGGTATATTTTTGGGATTCTCTTGGTTACATGTTTCTGGGACTATCGGAATCTCACCGTCCACCAAAGAAGTAGCGCCGGTGTGTTTCCGGCCTGTTCTCCAAGTCCGGTGATCTGGTGTTGCGCGAGTGTGTCTCACGCGCCGTCTGAAGGTTTCGGGTACTGTTCCACGCGCCGGCGAGTGAAAGCGCGTGAGGCAGCGTCTTCTTTTCCGATTTCTTCTCCGCCGTCGCAATCCCATTTCCGGCGCTTCTCCGGTGTCGGCGTGGTCCTTTGGCTTTGTTTGTAGGGTGGACAGTTGCATTTTTTGCCCTCTGCTTCTGGATCTGCTTTCCGGTTAATTCCTGGGTCAGTCATTTTTTTTCTATTTCCAATATTTTTGCAATATGACTTCCGAGACCTTGGGTATTAGATTTTCAGGGAAGAATTATGGAGCATGAGAATTTCAGATCAGGATGTTTTTGAAAGGGAAGGAGCTTTGGGGTCACATTGATGGATCATCTCCTGCTCCTATGGGTGATGCAGCACGCAATGAATGGGAAATAAAGGATGCCCGAGTTATTTCCTGGATCATAGGCTCAATTGAAGCTCATATGGTAAATAATCTACGCTCTTTTACTACGGCTAAAGATATGTGGGATTATTTAAAGCGTATTTATTATCAAGATAATACCGCTCGTCGTTTTCAATTAGAACTTGAGCTTAGCAATTTCAATCAAGGTAATCTTTCTATTGAGCAGTATTATTCTGGATTTCTTAACCTTTGTAGCGAGTATTCTGGTATTATTTATGCAAAAGTTCCTAGTGAAGTTTTAGCCACTCTTCGAGTAATTCATGAAGATAGTCGGCGTGATCAATTCTTGATGAAATTGCGACCAGAATTTGAAGTTACTCGGGCTGGATTGCTGAATAGAAATCCAGTTCCTTCGTTGGATATATGTTTTGGTGAATTATTGCGTGAGGAACAGAGGTTGGCTACACAGGCTGTAATAAGTGCATCCACAGAGTCATCTGATATTGTTAACGTTGCTTATGCTGCTCAAGGGAAGCATCGGGGAAAGGGACAGATGCAGTGCTACAGTTGCAAGGAGTATGGGCATATTGCTCGCCATTGCAGTAAGAAATTCTGTAATTATTGTAAGCAGACTGGACACATTATAAAGGAATGTCCTACTCGTCCAGAAAATCGTCGAATTCGAGGTTTACAAGCTGCTGTTTCAGACAGTCATTGCGCTACAACTTCAGATGCAACACTTCCCACTGCTGTTCCTACCACTAATCAGTCTACTGTTACTCCAGAAATGGTACAACAGATGATTTTATCAGCATTTTCTGCTTTTAACCTACAGGGGCAAGGTAAACATGTTCTTTCTCCTTGGCTTATTGATTCTGGTGCATCTAATCATATGACTGGCTCTTCTCATTTATTACAAAATCTTCGGACATATACTGGCACACAAAATATACAGATTGCTAATGGAAATGACCTTCCTATTACTGCCATTGGTGATATTGGACCTTCTTTTCGCAATGTGTTTGTTTCTCCGGAATTGTCTACTAATTTGATTTCGGTTGGTCAAATGGTGGAAAATAACTGTCATGTGAATTTTTCTCGTGGTGGTTGTCTTGTGCAGGATCAGGTGTCGGGGAAGGTGATCGCGAGGGGGCCTAAAGTGGGCAGATTATTTCCTTTGCAGTTTACTATTCCTAGCACTTTGTCTTTGGCTTCTAATATTGTTGCAAATAAGACTGAAGTTTGGCATAAGCGATTAGGCCATCCGAATAATGTGATTTTGAATAATTTAATGCAACGTGGTTTTCTTGGCAATAAAGCTCAGTCTTCTGATCATATATTGTCTTTTGATTGTTCTACTTGTAAGCTTGGAAAAAGTAAGACTTTGCCTTTTACTACTTGTGGTAGTCGTGCTGATAGTTGTTTTGCAGTTGTACATAGTGATGTTTGGGGTATTACTCCTGTTATTTCACATGGGCAGTATAAATATTTTGTCACGTTCATTGATGACTATAGTCGTTTTACTTGGATATATTTTCTGCATTCCAAGGCAGAGGTGCTTACTGCATTTCGAGTTTTTGTGGCTTATGTTGAGACACAGTTCTCCACCTGTATAAAAGTTTTACGATCTGACAATGGTGGGGAGTATATGTCGCATGCCTTCCAGGGTTTCTTGCAACAAAAAGGTATTCTGTCTCAGCGATCATGTCCTTATACTCCTCAACATAATGGGATGGCTGAGCGGAAAAACCGTCACTTATTAGATATGGTTCGCACATTGCTTTTGCAGTCGTCAGTTCCATCTAAGTTTTGGGTGGAAGCGTTGTCTACTGCAGTCTATTTAATTAATCGCCTTCCCTCTTCACAGTTGCATTTTGATTCTCCTTATTATCGCTTGTTTGGTATGCATCCTGATTATCATACACTGCGCACATTTGGCTGTGTTTGTTTTGTTCACTTGCCTTCACATGAGCGACATAAGCTTGCTGCTCAATCTGTTCGGTGTGCTTTTCTTGGTTATAGTACGGCGCACAAGGGATTTTTATGCTATGATGATATTGCCAATCGCATGCGTGTTTCTAGAAATGTGATTTTCTTTGAACATGAGTATTATTTTCAGCAACATGTCTCTTCCTTGGACCGTCTTCTCCTTCCTCACTTTGATGGCATTTCTCGCCCTTTTGAGCGTTTTAAACAGGGTATGGTCTATCAGCGACGACAGCCCCCTCCATTCCCACAAATCCTTCCCGACTCTGATCCGTTGCCAACTCTGGAGGTTCCTCGAAGAGGGACTCGTGTTCGTCGTCCTCCTGATAGGTATGGTTTTTCTGCCACTTTATCTCATGCTCCAGTTCCTACATCTTATTCTCAGGCAGCTAAACAAGCATGTTGGGCCAAAGCCATGCAAGAAGAACTTCAGGCTCTTCAAGAAAATCATACCTGGGATCTTGTTCCTTGTCCTGCTGGTATTCATCCCATTGGTTGTAAATGGGTTTATTCAATCAAGCTGCGATCTGATGGCTCACTTGACAGATATAAAGCAAGGTTAGTCGCTCTCGGTAATAGGCAGGAGTATGGAATAGACTATGAGGAGACATTTGCTCCTGTAGCAAAGATGACAACTGTGCGACTTGTCCTTGCTCTCGCTGCTTCAAAGGGATGGTCTTTACGACAGCTGGATGTTAAAAATGCCTTTTTGCATGGGGATCTTAAAGAGGATGTCTACATGACTCCACCATCTGGGTTATTTTCTACTCCATCTTCAGATGTTTGTAAGTTAAAGAGGTCACTCTATGGTTTGAAACAGGCACCTCGGGCCTGGTTCAATAAATTTCGTGATGCTCTTCTCAGCTTCTCTTTTGTTCAAAGTCAGTATGATTCCTCCTTGTTTCTGTGCAAATCTTCTAAGGGAATTGTCTTGCTTCTGGTATATGTTGATGATATTGTTATTACTGGGACTGATTCTGAATTGATTTCTCAGCTTCAGGAGCGTCTTCAAGGCGTTTTTCATATGAAGGATTTGGGTCCTTTACACTATTTTTTAGGTCTTGAAGTATGTTCTACTTCTGCTGGTATTTTTTTACATCAACATAAGTATACTCAAGACCTGATTTCTTTGGCTGGTCTTCAGGATGGTCGTTCTGTTCATACTCCCTTGGAAGTCAATGTTAAATATCGCCGTGACGAGGGTGATCTTCTTTCTGATCCTACTTTGTATAGGCGCCTCGTTGGCAGTCTTAACTATCTGACTATTACTCGTCCAGATATTTCCTTTGCTGTTCAACAGGTTAGTCAATTCATGCAAGCACCCAGGCATCTTCATCTCGCTGCTGTTCGCCGAATCGTTCGTTATTTGCATGGCACTTCTGCCCGTGGTTTGTTCTTTCCCATTGACTCCCCCATCAGTCTTGTTGCATATAGTGATGCTGATTGGGCGGGGTGTACTGATACTCGACGGTCCATTACTGGTTGGTGCATGTTTCTTGGTTCCTCACTGATTTCTTGGAAAAGCAAGAAGCAAGATCGTGTTTCTAAGTCTTCCACGGAGTCTGAGTATCGAGCTATGTCATCTGCTTGTTCTGAGATTCTTTGGCTTCGAGGGCTCTTGGCTGAACTTGGCTTCTGCCAACCTAATCCTACACCTCTTCATGCTGATAATACTAGTGCTATCCAGATTACAGCTAATCCAGTCTTCCATGAGCGCACCAAGCATATTGAAGTAGATTGTCACTCTATTCGTGAGGCATATGATTCACATGTTATTTCTCTTCCACATATCGCTACTCAGCATCAATCTGCCGATGTGTTCACTAAGGCTCTTCCTATTGGTCGACATCAGTTTCTCATTAACAAATTGATGCTTGTCGATCGCCCAGCATCAATTTGAGGGGGGATATCAGTGTACATAGTATCATTGTAAATATTTAGTTTCCTATTCAGCATAGCAAGATTATAGGAATCAAATCATAGGCTAACAGATATTAGTTTCCTTAGTTTGATGTAGTGTTTTTGTATAAATACTTATGTTTTATTCAATATAGATCATCGAAACAGAAGTGAGTGTTTTGATCTCTCTAAAATTGTCAAGAAAGAGGCAGGAGATATACATATGGCAGTAAGAATGTTCTTAGCTATAGGATCACCTTGGTATGACTTAATGGCTTCCTGTACCCAATTAGAAGCAAGGGCAAAAATGGTGAGGGGTAGGAGGTGACTTGGAATTGTTGTGCTCCCTTCAAACTTCCTGGAAAGTGCATCAGCCACCCTATTGTTTGTGCCTTTCTTGTATTGAATGTTGTAATCTACTCCGAACAGCTTGCTAATCCCCCTCATTTGAATGTAGCTGTGGAGTCTTTGTTCCAAGAGAAGCTTGATGCTCTCATAGTCAGCTTTGATTAGGAAATGGCCTTGCTCTAGGTGATGCCTCCATTTAGTTACTGCAAAGAAAGACGAAGAGCTGAAGAGAGAAGGGGGTGAAGCCAGTCGTGCACTCGTGCAATGAATGCACAACTCGTGCAGAGGTGCACAAGTTGTGCAATGACTTCACGGGCAACCAGGGGCAAACAGGAGCACGACATGTGAATCCGAGACACGACTCGGATAGAAAATCACGACTCGAACAAAACAAGGAGACGATCAGACGAACATAAAAACAGGGACGAACAGAGCAACGTTAACAGACTGAATAAACATCACATTATTCTATCAAAACATGCATAAAAGAACAACAAACATGCCGATTAACCATAATAAATATTTTAGGCTCATGTCTGATAATAAACAGCAACAAACATGCAACATACAGATCAATAAAATCAAACAATAAATATATATTGTATGTACAAATGAATAACACTTGGTAAAACAAAATAGGAAATAAAAAGAAAGAAGGAAAACAAGAGAAGATTTATTCCAGTATTTACCCTCAGATATGATCTTCGAGTTGCAGATGAAGAAGTTCTGGTTTTCCTTCTTACTTTTCTTGAAAAGGATAAAACAGTGACCGATAAAAACCTTAAAATGAAGGTTATGTTAAAGTAAAAAATCAAAGACGATTGAATCTTAAACAACAGAAATTAATTTCCTGGATTCAAGAAACAATCTCAGAATGTTTTGAGAATAAAAATCGCTTTTTTGCTCTCAAAGCTTTCTTTTCTCTCTGTTTTTTTTCTTTTGAGTTCTTTGGCCTCCTCTCCAAAATAATCCCCCCCCCCCCCCCCCCTCAGTTTCTTTAACTTTTTCTTTTATACTCCCTCTGAAAGATTATGTTTCTTTTTCCACCAAATCATTCATAATCCTCCGTTTTTCAACCAAATCCCCTGAAATAATAGGTGAGGGGGTGCTGGGGACAGCGAGGCGCGTGAGACAGGTGAGATGTGCCTCACGTTACCTCTCCAACCATGAGAGCTGCATCTCACGTTAGTGAGATGGGCCTCACTACACAGGCCCCCAAAAACTCACTCTTCCTCCTCTTCTCTTTTTTTTAAAAAAACGAAAAGCATATTTTTCGAGAAAATTATCACTTCTATCTGTGTTTTGCCTGTGAACAGGTATTATTTTCATTACTGGGTAATTTCGGTCTGAGCTGTCTCAGCACCCGGTGTCTACACTTATCTAAGAAATTTGTCCTGGTTTTCTTTGATGATATGCTCATCTAAGGCCCATCCTTTGAATCTTACCTTGGACACCTTGAAACAGTTCTCTCACTCCTTAGAGCACATCATCTCGGTGCTAAAGAATCCAAATGTGAATTCAATTAGCAAGAAATCTCTGACTTAGGGCATGTCATTTCTGCTGTTGGGGTCTCAACAAACCTAGAAAGGTGGAAGCAATGGTTTCTTGGCCTCCTCCTTAGAATCTCAAAGGGTTGAGAGGATTCTTGGGCTCATAGGGTACTACAGGAGGTTCATCATTGGTTATGGAAGAATAAACAAGCCACTAACAGATCTACTTAACACCAATTCCGTTGGGACTCCTCTGCCCAACAAGCTTTTGAGCAGCTTAAGGCTTCCATGACTCTGGCTTCAATCCTTGCATTGCCTGGTTTCACTAGGCCTTTTACATTGAAATGTGATGCCAGCAATAATGGCATAGGGGCTATACTCATCCAAGGTGACAAGCCCATCTACTATATCTCGAAGCCATTGAGTCCTAGGAACCGGTAGCTCTCTGCCTGTGAGAGAGAACTCAACGTCCGAACGTAAATACATGAGATGAAATGTAATCTGTCCCGTTCTTTTGTTTTCCTTCATTTTCTACATGCTGCCTTTGCTTCTTTTATTTTTTATTTCTTTTTACTGCAACTGTTTTATGTTTAATTATTTCTATTTACTTAATCGTTTATATTTAATTAGTTTAATTGATTATTATTTGAATGATCTATTAATCGTTTTAATTAATCATTTTATTCAACTAATTTATTTGTTCATATTACATTGATTATTTAATTTATTTTACAAACATTTTATTTTATTTTTGTTTTGTTGCCTCAAATTTATTTATTTATGTATGTGAATCATATTTGCGCACAGGTTGGAGGACCGGGAGACCAAACACCTTCAATTTAGGGTTTACATTTTTAATTATTGTACTTCCCTTTATTATAATTATTATTTTTTATGTGTTGTATGTAAAAATATAATTTAGATTCATCCGCATTATAGAAAATCATGGTTTTTTTATAATAATTAATAACTTGTAATTTTTCTTAATAAAATTGACCAATGTCCTATTTTAAACCAATAAAATCTCACCTTCAAAATGGAGAACTAATTTTTATAAAATGGGATCACTCATCCCAGTTTTTTTCAATCAATGCCTAAAAATAGTTCTCTATTTTTTAAACTAATAAAAAATGAATCAATGTTCCTAAAATGTAATAAATGACCCGATTTATGTATGATGCATTTTTTTATTATTTTGTATGTGTTATTTATTCATTTTTGGGCCCTTGTAATTAATTTTGGGGCAAATTTTATTACGCTTTCTTATTTTCGGATATTGTTCTATCCCAATTTTTTACATGTAATTTATTTATTTTTTTATCGCTTTATTTAAATGCTTTCCAATGTGGTTGTTATGCGCTTTAATTCAATGTATAATCGTGTGAGATGAAAGATAAAATTTTAATTTCTTAAAAACTCAAATTATAAACTTGACTTAAATCATTAATAAGATTGAAGTTCCGAACACTATCTCTGGTTTAAACCAACGACTCTAAAATACATCAAAAGTGCCTAAAGGCGTCGTGAGGCTATATGATCCTTTCCAATTTTTTATTGGGAATGAGGCATCCAAAATGACTTATGATACCCAAAATCAAAAAAACGCGAACCAATCCGTCGAGCTCTAAAAGCGGGTTCAGAGAGGGCTTTTGCTAGGTTCGGCGCGCGTCACAATGGCGACTCCACTGGGGACTAATCGTTCATTACCAGCGAGCCTGAATAGTTTGTATTGAGAGATTTATACGGCATCGATGCCAACACTACTATCACGAGCCTCTACGAGTTAAGTGAAGAAGGGCTTCCCGTGGCAGTGATCGATTGCTGGTCCACTGATGAAAGTGTAGATGAAAGCACTGATGATAAAGATAAAGCATTTCCCGACCCGTGGGGATCGGAGGAGGAAGAAGAGACGGAGGAGATAAAGGTTGGGGCAGTAACACGGAGTGGAAGGGTAGCTCCAGAAGTTGAGAGGCCGCAAGATCCAATGGTAAACCAAAGAGAAAGAGAGCCAGAAGAGGATGAGATAATGAGGCAACTAAAAAAGACTCCGGCTTAAATTTCAATATGAGATCTATTAAGACAGTCTCCATCGCATAGACAGAAGCTAGTGGAGGCTTTGTGCGAGACAACGGTGGCCACAACCATATCACCCACAGAGTTGCTGGAGGTAGTAAAGGGGGGTGCTGGGGAAGATGTGCTATTTACAAATGCAGACTTGCCAGCGAAAGGACGCAATCATAATCGCCTTCTGTACATACGGGCTCAGATTAATCAAAAGCTCACGGCATGCGTCATGGTGGACGACGGTTCATCGATTAATGTATGCCCGCTGGAGGCAATGGCAGCTTTTAGGGTAATAGAGGACATGCTAGCTAAGTCTGATCTAACAATCACGGCTTATGATAACTCGCGGAGACAGGCTTCCAGGACATTCAAGACAGCAGTAAAGACAGGGCCAGTGGAAACCGAAGTGAAATTTGTAGTTCTACCCATTCCAGCCAATTTCTCAGCCCTCTTGGGAAGGCCTTGGTTCCAAAAGTTGGGGGCGTCCCCTCTAGTTTGCACCAGATGATTATGATTCCTCATGAGGGGCAGGTCGTGACTATAAGGGCTACAAGGGAGAATCAAGTCTCAATAATAGAGATTGCGAGACAAACATTCAGTGGATTTCATATTGCTGTGATAAATGGGAAGGAGCCTATGGAAGGAAGCCCTCACGTGCTGAATATGATGAAGAGGATGTCGTTCCTCCCTAGTGCGGATCTAGGCAAGAATTCGCAGGGGTCACCAGTAGCCATCGCCACCAGAGGTCAGAAGGATAAGAGGAGCCTTGGGTATGAAAGTGCGGCAAAGGAGGGTAAGAAGTTGGTCGAGGGAATCCCCCATATCTGCGAAAGCTTTGTACCAACAACTGCAATGTGTGCCTACATGGGGAAAGCAGAGCCTCAGTGGATTGATGGGAAGATCGTGCCGGGATTTGAGGTTTTCAACGACGTCTTCGATTGGTACATTGGATTAATCAAACCAGTAGAGGGCTTTTGGGATGAAAAAATCATGACCAAGGGGACTGTTTGGGATCGCGAAGCACCCGAAGAGATTATCACTGAGAAACTAGTAACTGTCCAGATAAAGGGGAAGGCGAAGGTGGAAGAAGCCATACAGGGGCTCGCTGCAGAGCATCCAAAGTGCCAGATTGATTCAGGACCGTCAACTTCAACGGTTGCGCCGGCGGGAGAGGAGGAAGAGAATAGTGTAGATTTTCTTTTTATTCCTGAAAACTTTAATAATGTTAATGACGTTTACAGTTCTATTAATGAAATGAACAATTTCGCTTACTTGTGTGATGTTTCTAATGATTTCAATATGCATAATCACAAACCTGTCAAGCAGAAACTTAGGAGGCTCAGGCCAGAATGGGTGGATAAGGTCAAAGAGGAGATTCGTAAGCAGATTGAGACCAAGTTTTTAATTGAAGTGCAATACCCAACCTAGTTGGCCAATATTGTCCCAGTAGCCAAGAAGGACGGTAAAGTACGCGTATGTGTAGACTACCGAGATCTGAATAAGGTTTGTCCAAAAGATGACTTTCCACTACCTCACATAGATGTACTGATAGACAGTACAGCCTCTTGCATGATGTACAGCTTCGTGAATGGTTATGTAGGTTATAATCAAATCCTCAACAAAATAGCCGATCGAATTAAGACAGCCTTCATCACAGAATGGGGAACTTTTGCTTATAAAGTGATGCCATTTGGTTTGAAGAACGCAGGTGCAACTTTTCAGAGAATGGCAACCAGGATTCTAGATGACTTGATCCATAAGCATGTAGAGGTATACGTGGATGATATGATGATCAAGTCATCCACTAGAAAAGGTCACTTCAAGGCTCTAGAAAAAGTTATAACTTGCGACTAAATCCCAAAAAATGCATTTTCAGGGTCACCTTAGGGAAGTTGTTAGGACATGTGGTTAGCCAGAGGGGGATTGAGATTGATCCAGACAAAGTCGAGGCCATTCGAGAAATGCCAGTACCTCTGAAGGAAAAGGATTTTAGAACCTTTTTGCGTAAATTGCAGTATGTCAGCAGATTTATCGCCAAGCTTACTTCAATTTGTGAACTAATCTTCAAGCTGCTAAGAAAGAACCAACCTGTAGTGTGGAATGAAGACTGTCAAAAAGCTTTCAACACAATCAGGGAGTATTTGTTGAACCCACCGGTTTTGAGACCACCGCAGCCGGTCAAACCACTTATTCTCTATTTGGCCATAGAGGACAGCTCCGTAGGCGCCATGATGGCTCAAGAGGATGAGTTTGGAGTAGAGTTCGCGGTCTATTACCTCAGTAAGAAGTTCCTTGCCTACGAGATCAAATACGCAGAAGTGGAAAAGATCTGTCTCGCGGTAATTTGGGCCTCCAAGAAGTTGAGACACTATTTTCACTCCTACAGGGTACAGGCAGTGGCGAAACAGAATCATCTCAAATACTTACAGGAAGATCCATCTTTGCTTAGAAAAATGGGGAGATGACTATTGTTGTTACAAGAATTCGATGTTAAATATATTACCTAGAAAACCATTAAGGGGCGTGCAGTGGCAGAGGTTTTGGCAGAGCACCCGATCCAACGAGATTCGTATGAATTCAATTTCCCGGACGAGGATGTGGCAGCTATCACAGTTCAAGGTTGGCAGTTGCACTTTGATGGGGCTGTAAACAGCAAGGGGACACGAGTAGAGATTATTCTAACAACCCCGGATGACGAGAAACTCCCGTTAGCTAAGAAACTGAGATACAAGGCCACCAATAATAAAGCTGAATACGAAGCATCGACTTTCGAGCTAGAAGCATTGATAGCTTTGGGAGCAGAGAATGTAGAAGTATTTGGAGATTCATCGCTGGTGATCAATCAGATTAGGGGCGAGTGGACTGTTAAAGAAGAGCGATTGGTCCCATATGTAAAGTACTTAAAAGATTTGAGTGATCAATTTGAAGTGTGCACCTTTCACTTTGTTCCTACAGATGAGAACCAGCTAGCGGACGCGCTTGCAACTTTGGTATCGATATGGGATAACCCAGAGGGTGTGGTTATGAAGCCTGTGCTGATTTCTAGTTCTGAGAGGCCTAGCCTTGAATCTAAACCAGTCATGGAAATGGAAATAACATATGGAAAGCTGTGGTATGATGATATCAAAAATTATCTAAAAAATGCGACGTTTCCAGAAGAAGCTACTCAGAAAGACCAAAGGTTGATTCGCAAGTTATCTGCTCAGTTTATCTGCGTAAACGGGGTGTCGTATAAACAACAAGCCGATGGTATTCAATTGAGATGTCTAGATGAAAGAGGCTGAAAAGGTAATGGAGGAAACTCACGCTGGTGTGTACGGAGCCCACATGAATGGTTTGATGTTGGCCAAGAAGATCACTAGAAAAGAATTCTACTGGCTCACCATGGATACATACTGCTCAAAATACATAAAGCAATGTCAGTTATGTCAGCAGAATGCAAATTTAAGGCACTTGCCGGTTTCAGAGTTACACAGTTTGACATCGCCTTGGCCGTTCGCTACTTGGGGGATCGACATTATTGGAGAAATACATCACACGGCCTCTAATGGGCATAGATTCATCATAGTTGCCATCGACTATTTCACAAAATGGGTAGAAGCTGAGTCTTTCAAAAAGGTCGGTGCACGGGATATGGCTAAATTCATTGAGAAGAACTTGGTATGTAGATACGGCCTCCCACATCACGTGGTATCCGACAATGGGGTCCAGTTCATGGTTGAGACGAAGAGGTTGCTTCAGAAGTACGGCATTGAGCATCATAAATCTTCTCCTTATCGTCCGCAGGCTAATGGAGCAGTAAAAGCCGCCAACAAGAACGTCAAGAGAATCCTGACCCAGATGATTCAGAATTATAAAGATTGGGCGAAAAAGTTGCCTTTCGCGCTCTGGGGTTACAGAACGTCTGTCAAAACTTCTACAGGGGCCACACCGTATTCCTTGTTATATGGGACGGAAGCCGTGCTGCCAGTCAAGATTGAACTCAAGTCATTGAGAGTAGTTATGGAAGCTCATATTCCGGAAGCCGAATGGGCACAGCAGCGGCTGCAGCACCTGAACATGCTAGATGAGAGCAGGATGAGAGCCTACTATCATAATCAGATTTATCAGAAAAGACTTGCCAGGTCGTTCGGAAAGAAAGTTAAGAAACACCCGTTGAAGGAAGGGGACTTGGTATTTAAACAAATGAGACCGGGTGTGCCCGATATTAGGGGAAAATTCAGACCGACATGGGAAGGTCCTTTCATCCTTAAGAAGCTGTTGTCGAAATGAGCAACGATTCTGTCAGATTGCGATGATAACGAGTTCAGGGAGCCGATCAACATTGATACACTCAAGAGGTTCCATGGCTAAAGACGATAAAAGTCAAAAGAAGAGAATAAAGACCCCGCAGGTCGAAAACCGAAAAAATGCGGTCTTACTAAAATTGGGCGCCTCGTCAGGGTGAAAACCGAAAAAAAGGCATTATAGGCAAAAATTAGAGGCTTGAAAGAAAATATCCAATCAAAAAAACCCGACAGAACTTATTGGTAACAGAAATTTGATGGTATCAAGATTTATTCCACGAATGAATGTAGCTTTGCGTTTTGAATTAACGTTAAATGATGATTATGTACACAATTTTGTAAAATGAAATGAAACTGAATTTATTCATTTACATTATTTTCTAGTTCTGTTTTAAAAAGAAACATATTGCTCAAAATACATGCAAATCTGTACTAATTCCTACCACTGCTCTCGCCGGCCAGATGCTAAAGTCGACAAGTCCTGTTATCAGTGACGGGATTAAGTATCCATCTCTCATACGTGTTGGTAGAAGTGATAGAATGGTTTCCGAAGTAGGGTATGAGAGGTCTTGGGTCGCATAGTCAAAGTGTACCCAATAGGTCATAAAGCTGATACCTCGGCCCGTCAATGCGACTATCCATACGAAACCGTCTGAGAAGGTTTGTCAATGGCTTTAATCTCTCATAACAATAAAAAAAATAAAAATAATAAAAAAGAGAAAATAAATAATAAAAATAAATAAAAATAAGAGCCGCTGGATTGGATTGGGTCCATTCCAGACAAAAATTAGGCAAAAGGTCGTGTGAAAATCTCTTAACGGACACATTTTTCACAAAAAAAAGCCAATATGAAAATCCACAAGGAACGCACTACCTTTAAAATAATGACTTTCGATATCCGGAACGATAAGGCGACATTACTTCAGACACAGGGACATGAGTCAGAATCTTGTGCATATGATCATTGACCGGAGGGCAAACATGCACACCTAACGGGTCCTTCAGAACAGGTTTGGAGTCAGAGTCCCTAAAGCTAAGATGACACTCTTCTGGATCCTTGGGAGCATGGTGGAGCAGTCACGCCGCATCCTTAACTGACCCTTGACCGCCTAGGACGTGGTCTATCCATTTTTTTTAAGCATTTACATCTCATGTCATATACATACAATTTCTTATATATACTTCTGTGCACATAACTTTGCAGTAAATATCTAAGTAAAAACCATCGCTATCAACAGATGGAACCCTCGCGTTTTGTAAGTCTGGAGCAGACTTGTCGCATCACTATCTGCAGATGGAACCCCCGCACTTTATAAGTTTGGAGCAGACTCGATGCAGCTCAGAAGAGCAATCCTCGCGTTTTGTAAGTCCGGAGCAGACTCGGCGTATCACCATCTAAAGGTGAAACCCTCGCACTTTGTAAGTCTGGAGCAAACTCGGTGCAGCTCAGAAGAGCAATTCTCACATTTTGTAAGTCCGGAGCAGACTCGACGCATCACCCGGAGGGATAGAAATCGCTTCGCAGTCTATACGGTGGCTTAAAGAGACGATTTCATTCTCGTGACCAGGAAGACAACTGCCTCAGGTACGCACTTCTTCTTTCCTTCTTTGAGTTTTGGCTCACCTAGTCATCCAAGCACTACGTTCCCCAAAACTGGGAGCAACTGTAAACACCGGATTCTGAGACAGTCCAGACCGAAGTTTTCCAGTGATGAAAATGATACCTGTTCACAGGCAAAGACAGATAGAAATGATGATTTCCTCAAAAAATATGTTTTTCGTTTTTAAAAAAAAAAAGAAGAGTGAGTTTTTGGGGGCCTGTGTAGTGAGGCCCATCTCACTAAAGTGAGAAGCAGCCTCACGTTAGTGAGGCCCATCTCACTAACGTGAGATGCAGCCTCGCGGTTGGAGAGGCCCATCTCACTAACGTGAGATGCAGCTCTCACGGTTGGAGAGGTAACGTGAGGCATATCTCACCTGCCTCACGCGCCTCACTATCCCCAGCACCTCCTCTACCATTATTTCAGGGGATTTGGTTGAAAAACGGAGGATTATGAATGATTTGGTGGAAAAAGAAACCTAATCTTTCAGAGAGAGTATTAAAAAAAAAAGTTAAAGAAACTGAGAGAAGGGGGGAGATTATTTTGGAGAGGAGGCCGAAGAACTCAAAAGAAAAAAAAAAAACAGAGAGAAGAAAGCTTTGAGAGCAAGAAAGCGATTTTTATTCTCAAACCATTCTGAGATTGTTTCTTGAATCCAGGAAATTAATTTCTGTTGTTTGAAATCCAATGGTCTTTGGTTTTTTACTTTAACGTAACCTTCATTTTAAAGTTTTTATCAGTCACTGTTTTATCATTTTCAAGAAAAGAAAGGAGAAAAACTAGAACTTCTTCATTTGCAAATCGAAAATCATATCTGAAGGTAAATACTGGGATAAACCTTCTCTTGTTTTCCTTCTTTCTTTTTATTTCCTATTTTGTTTTACCAAATGTTCTTCATTTGTACATACTGTATATATTTATTGTTTGATTTTATTGATCTGTATATCGCATATTTGTTGCTGTTTATTATCAGACATGAGCCTAAAATATTTATTATGGTTAATAGGCATATTTATTGTTCTTTTATGCATGTTTTGATGGAATAATGTCATGTTTATTCAGTCTGTTAACGTTGCTCTGTTCGTCCCTGTTTTTATGTTTGTCTGATCGTCTCCTTGTTTTGTTCCAGTCGTGATTTTCTGTCCGATTCGTGTCTCGGATTCACGTGTCGTGCTCCTATTTGCCCGTGAAGTCATTGCACAACTTGTGCACCTCTGCACGACTCGTGCAATGAATGCACGAGTCGTGCACTCCTGGCTTCACCCCCTTCTCTCTTCAGGTCTACGTCTTTCTTATATTACCCGAACGTCCGAACGTAAATGCATGAGATGAAATATAATCTGTCCCGTTCTTTTGTTTTCCTTCATTTTTTGCATTCTGTCTTTGCTTCTTTTATTTTTTATTTCTTTTTACTGCAACTGTTTTATGTTTAATTATTTCTATTTACTTAATCGTTTATATTTAATTAGTTTAATTAATTATTATTTGAATGATCTATTAATCGTTTTAATTAATCATTTTATTCAACTAATTTATTTGTTCATATTATATTGATTATTTAATTTATTTTACTAACATTTTATTTTATTTTTGTTTTGTTGCCTCAAATTTATTTATGTATGTAAGTTATATTTGCTCACGGGTTGGAGGACCGGGAGACCAAAGACCTTCAATTTAGAGTTTGTATTTTTAATTGTTGTATTTCACTTTATTATTATTATTATTTTTTATGTGTTGTATGTAAAAATATATTTTAAATTAATCCGCAGTATAGAAAATCATGTTTTTTTTTATAATAATTAATAACTTGAAATTTTTCTTAATAAAATGGACCAATATCCTATTTTAAACCAATAAAATCTCACATTCAAAATAGAGAACTAACTTTCATAAAATGGGATCACTCATCCCAGTTTTTTTCAATCAATGCCTAAAAATAGTTCTCTATTTTTTAAACTAATAAAAAAGGAACCAATGTTCCTAAATGTAATAAATGACCAGATTTATGTATGATGCATTTTTTAATTATTTTGTATTTGTTATTTATTCATTTTTGGGCTCTTGTAATTCATTTTGGGACAAGTTTCATTACGCTTTCTTATTTTTGGGGATTGTTCTTTCCCAATTTTTTACATGTAATTTATTTATTTTTTTATCGCTTTATTTAAATGCTTTTTAATATGGTTGTTATGCGCTTTAATTCAATGTATAATCGTGTGAGATTAGATATGAAATTTTAATTTCTAAAAAACTCAATTATAAACTTGACTTAAGTAATTAATAAGAGTGAAGTTCCGAACACCATCTCTGATTTAGACCAATAGAAGTTATAGACCTTTACCAATTTCTCGTAAATTGGGTGACGACTTCAAAATACGTTAAAAGTGCCTAAAGGCGTCGTGAAACTAGATGATCCTTTCCAGTATTTTATTGGGAAGGAAACATCTAAAATGACTCATGATACTCAAGATCAAAAAAACGCGAACCAATCTCTCGAGCCCTAAAAGCGGGTTCAGAGAGGGCCTTTACTAGGTTCGACGCGCGTCACAATAAGGGTTAAAGATTGAGTTCATTAGGGATTGAAATGTAGCAAGGGCATGACTAGGAACTCATAGTGACCAGAAATAAATAATAAAGGCAGTCCTGTATATATCCCCAATATTCATTCTTATTTGGAAATAGCCTGATCTTAGGTCTATCTTAGAGAGGATTACAACACCATGAAGTTCATCCAATAAATGTTCATTTGACTAGGTCGAATGACTGAGCTTTTTAGCATTTCCTCTACCAGCTTCTCAATCTCATTTTTATGGTAGTGTGAATATCTGTAGGGTCTAACATTTACAGGTTTCGAGTGAGAATTTAGTGGAATGGAGTGATCTTGCGTTCTAGGTGGAGGTAAACCTTTTGGCATTTGGAAGACATCAGGGAAGGTGTTTAAAAGTGTTTGAATGGTTGCTGCTTGTAGTGAGGGCTATTTAAGAGTGATTAGCATGAATTTGGATGTGATCCCCTTCCACCCATTTAGGACCAGCTTGTTGAGGCCCTTGGTAGTCATCATTTTGAGTGAAGACTTCTTTGAAAGTCCCTGGAACCCCGGCTCTTTCCCTTCTTTCTTAATTCTCAGCTTGTTCTCATCATAATCAAAAGTGATGGGAGAGTGGCATCTCATCCAATCTGCTCCCAAGATGAGGTCAGTCCCCAAGCTCAAATGTTCTCATATCAAAAATGAACTTGGTCCCTTGCATGCTCCATTAACATTGGTTGCACTTCTCCTGCATTGTAATCTTCCTTCCATAAGCAACAAAGATAGTGGGGCAGTAATCGTCAAATGGAGCTTTAGTTCTTTAGCTAGTTGGGCAACAACAAAACTGTGGGTGTTACCATTATCAATCATCATCATGATTGATTTTCCACATAGCTATCCCTTCGGTTTCATTGTATTGCCAGTGACCCTCCTTGCACTGCATTTAAGGACAGCAAAATTTGCTCTGCATGTTCAGTTAATTCCTGCACTTCTACATTATCCACTTCCTCCCCATCATCCTCCTTGGTTTGTAGGGCCAGAAGTTTCTTTGGGTTGCACTCATGTCCAAGGAAGTACTTCTCCCCACACTTATAACAAGACCCTAGGGTTCTTTTAGGGAAAGCTGTAGGAAGTGGCTTAGGTTGCTAGCAGCTAGTATCTGGTTTAGTATTGCCCTAGTTACTGGGTTGGTAGGGTTTGTTGCTGGTTGAGTTCAATGAGTTTAGGAACATTCCAAGGTCTAGAATGGTTTTGGGGTCTGTAGGCAGATCTGCTTCCGCTAGCCTCCATAAGGGGGTTTCCAGCAACCTAGCCTGCTCTATTGTTGTATACAAATCTCTAGGCTTAAACATTTTGATTACACGTTGTATTTGATCCTTAAGCCCCACAATAAAATAGGAGGTAATAGGGATTAGTGAAGTGAGGAAATAATTTCTCCATTCTAAGCTTTAGCTCCTCAAATTTATCTTAGTAAGCCTCAACAATGGTTGTTTGTCTAAGTTTTTGTATTTCTTCTACAACATTTTCCTCCTCCATATCTCTGAATCTCTTAACCAATGCTTCAGAGAATTCATCCCATCCTATTCCACCTCTATCTCTACTCCAATTCAAAAACCAGAATTTAGCCCTTCCCTATAGAAACAAACTAGCCAAGTCTACTTGCCTCTCAGGAACTACGTCAAAGATTTGGAAATACTTCCTACATTTACTGACCCACGATTTAATATCCTTTCCATCAAAAACAGTGTTGAAATAAGGTTCCTCCAGCCTAATTAAATACTTATTGTTCTTATCTATGGGTGTAGGTAGAATTCCTTTATCTAGTCTAGAAGACTCGGTAGTGAGAACTTGAGGATCCTTACCCCTATTACTACTACTACTGGGTGAGTTCTGGATGTTGCTTGGAGATTGTGAAGGATTAGAGACTGTAGAAGTTTGAAGGCCCTGAATAAGCTGTGCCAAGTAGGCAACAAATTTTTGGTTCTCCTGTTTGAGCTCCATCCTCAAGCTAGACCGCTCCTACAAGAGTCTCAATCCTCTGTTGCTATTCTCGTTGAATATCATGCAATATGGATACCATTGATCCAAGTTTGGAGTCCAAGGATTATCTCTATTCATCATCTCTGGAACTGAGGGATTTTAGTTGCTCCTCCAACTCATTAATGGAGGTTGGGTTCTTTTAGGTATTCTAGTTCTTCCCCGTGGTGCAGAAGAAGAATCGAGAGTAGACTCAAATACAATTTTTAGGAATAAATCCTAACTTAGTCTCTAATAGAAAATAATTCTAGGTAACCCAGAATGGTAGCAGAAGAACACCAAAGAGAAGCTTAGAAAGAACAGAGAGAGAGAAAAATTATTTGTATTGATCATAACCGTTCCCTCTAGGAGATACTATTACATTAAGAAAAAAAAAGGAAAATATGGTGAGATATACAAAAGGACAAGAGAGCATACATTCTCTCTGCCTTAGCTCACTACTCTGCCAGATGCAGCAGGCTAACCAACTATTTTGTCCTCTAGCGAATTAGAGTAAATAAAAGAAAATAACAGAATTTCAACTAACATTTTTGCAATTACTCTAATGCCTCTGACCTCTACGTTTATACCTAAAAAACCTTTATTTTGTGATTATGCCACTGAAAATACATGTCCCCTCTCTTCATCAATATTCAGTGCACTTCCTTTCATACAATGCTGCCTACATGCATAGTTCTTTTTTTTTTTCTTTTGATCAAATGTATTGGCATCAAATTCTGAGGAAACTTGTCATGCAAAGGGAAGAAAAAAAAAATATTAGTCAACCAGTTGATCACATTACGCAGTGATATTGTTTGAACTCATAATTTCTATAAGAAATTAAAAATGCGAGTGCAACTTTCATACCGAGTAGAAATGTATAAAAAATAATGCTAAACATATTCACAACTAAAAAACAAAAAACGAACACACATTACAAGCAAAAAGGAAAATAGTTATCATTACCTGCTTTCTCCGCCTCCAATCCTCTACACCTTCTTTAACCATAGTAGCTCCAATCACAACTAGCAAAGGTGCAAGAACGCTAAGCGCCGCATAGGGGGCCAGTGGACTAAATGAAACACAAGCTACAACAAGAAAATATATGTTTGCAACCCTCCTAAACTGCTCAAACAAAGACTTTGGTACAAAGTTGGCCGCTGTATACTTGGTAGTGGATACATAGTTCCCCTTATAATTAAGCTGAATAGCCTCTGCATTATCAGGATCATTGCAATAAACCACCCTAGAGTATCCTCTTTGCCCAATTTGAGAATGGTCATCTCTAGAGGAAGATTTAAAACAAGAAAATGAATATAGCTTGCTAAAATATATGCCTCTCCTGGTCATCTTCCGGGATTATATCGAAATGGGTTTCATTAATTTCTCCAGGAAAAAAAAATAGCAGCTAAGACCAAATCAAAATTCGGAAAAAAAAACCATAGCAATAACATACCCATTATCCCATATTGCAAATGCCTTGAATCTCAAAAACAAAAACATCCCAAGATAACAGAACTACCACATAACGAATAGAGTACAATCTAGTTAAACTAGAAGAAAAACCAGTCGAATTAAAGCATAAAGTTCAAAGCTTTAATAAACAAAAGAACCAGAAATGCTTTAAAGTTTCAAACTTCAAGCCAAACATTATACAAAAAAGAGAGGCAGAGAGAGAGAGAATTTTAAGCACAGGTAGAAAACTTTAAACCCATGAAAAAAAAAATTAAAAATTAAAAATTAAAAAAAAAAAAAACTTAGAGAACTTCAAGATCACTAAAACTAAAAATGAAAGCTTGCCTATGAATCGAACTACATATTCTGGGTTGAGGCTGATAGGGGTTGTGCGTTGCTACAAGAATTCCTTCCTTTGAATAGAAGCGCCTCCAGAGATCTCTTCCTTGTGGACAGAGACAGACAGAAGGGTAAAAAGTGAGCTTTGTATAATTGTAGTAGTTAGCTTTGCCGCTTCAATAAGCAAACAGAGCTTAAAAACGTGTTGAGTTGACACGTGGAGCATGACTTTAAGACAGTCAAAGAGACATAGTGATGCGTGATACCTCGGTTGTACACTAAGGCCATGTTTGGTTCTATGTATTAGACATAGGATAGTATTGTATAATACAATTGAATACTGTATACAGTGTTTGGTTAATTTTTTAAAAAATTAATACACGTATAATATTATACATAATCAAATATTTTATACCTGATAAATAGGAGATAATAATACACCACTATCCCTTGGGTTTGTATAATACGGTAAACACTGTATTATACTGGAATCAATTCCGGCGGCTCTTACTTTTGATACTTCTCGTCTCCGGCAATACTCTTACCCTCATCTCTGATCCTATCTCCAACAAATATTCTATTTCAATTTTTTTAAGAGAAATAACAAAACCTAATAGCCCCAAATCTCTACTGCTCGTTCCTTTTGTTCTTCCCAATCTCCCTCTGTTCTTCTCTCATCCAGCCACCATCATTGGAGTTTTCGTGGCCGGTCACCGATCACATCATTCTTCGCCAACCAGATTTCTTATTTTTCGGTATATATAGTTTTTTCTTTTTTTCTTTTTCTATCTCTTATTTTCTAGTATTTGTGTGTCTAGTTCTTTTTCATTTCTATTCCAAAATAGGGGATATGGTCTTTTGCTTGATTGGATGGCTTTGCTGAGATGGGCTTTGTTTTTATGATAATTTGGGATATTGCTATTTGCTTTTGCTTGTGATGTTTGTCTCTCCCCTATCCATCGATATGTGAGGTTGCAAATTTGTTTTGATATGGTTGATGTGCAGCTCTCTTCTAGTTTTGATATTAGTTTTCTCTGCATAATTTTGGTTTTCTGCTCTGTTTTCAACGTGTTGTACTTCCAGTGTGTTTTATTGAGTTTGCATGTCATTGCATTGCATTGAAGTGGTTGCTTGCTTAGTTTTATGAGCTGGACTAATCTCATGAAACTTTCCTATAAATTGTTGGTGATCTAGCACAAATAATTAAATGCCATTTTTCTAAAGGAATGTTTAACAGACCAGTTGTAGGTGGCTTAAAATGCAGGCTTTAGGAGGCAAAGTTAGAAATAAGTTAGACTAACAGTTTGTCTGAATGGCTGCTTCTTTGTAATGTTGGTTTTGGTATTTTAATAGGGTAGTCTTGTCTAAGTCTTTGCATCTGAATGTGGGGTCTGTTGGTTCTGGTTATTCCAAATATGCTATTGGCTGGTTTGTTGTATTTGTAGCTAGCTGGGCAATTTGCCTCTTTGTACGCTTATCTATTTTAATTGAAATTCATTGGTTTATCAAAAAGAAAAAAGCACATGGTTCGGAACTTAACCAAAAAAAATTCAGCTGAATTCAAAAAGTTCAGCTTATATATATATATATATATACATACATATATATATATATATATATAAGCCATAAGTTCTTAACCATGTGCTATATAAAAAAAAAAAAGCACATGGTTCGGAACATAACCAAAAAAAAAAAATTCAGCTTATATATGTATATAAGCCATAAGTTTCGAACCATGTGCTATATATATATCCAAATAAACATTAGCCAAGGTTTGTGCTCCACTCCCTACAACAAAACAAAATCCTTCAATGCTAACAGTTATACAAATAAAAAATTCATTAGCACATGAAGGGTCATGCAAAAAATAAGTTATGTTCAAGTTTTGAATTTGTCTAAGCCTTGAGTATAATTTAGTCATACCCATGCAAAAAATAAGTTATGTTCAAGTTTTGAATTTATCTAATCCTTAAGTATAATTTAGTCATACCCATATTAGAGTTTATAATTCACCTGAGAAGCATCAATAACTAAGAGCACACCCTCACATGCAGCCAGCGAATGAGAAACTTGTATACAATTGGAAACCCAAGTAGTTAAGTGAATGTTGGATCCAACTTTTTTCTTTTCAAACCCATTAACTTTCTCTGTGAATTTTCAAAAGCTATCTAATTTTACAAAATTCACACTCTGTTACATATATACTTACTTCATTTGCCTGGTCTACAGGAACTTACCTGTCGTATAGTATCGATGCTTTAATTGCTTTCTATATCATGACTTGTGTACATATCTAGTTCAAAAACAACACAAAGTCCTAATAAGAGACCATTGTCCTTACCTGCTCTAAGATTTGACAGGCTTATATATATATATATATATATATATATATATATATATATATATATATATATAAGCCTCATGCTGAATTTTTTTTTGATTATGTTTATATTTAATTGAATATTTATTATGTGTTTAAATTGGAATATTTTTATTCTGGTTCTCTTTGTGAGTGCATTATATATGAAGAATATTTCATATATTCAAAATTGTTATTTAGGAATGGATATTGGACAAAATTCTCAATCTAAAGGAACGAGACGAACATGGAATAAGAATGAAGAAGAGTCACTATTAAAAATTCTTGAAGAAATAGTTGCTAATGGTGGTAAATGCGAAATGGTACCTTCAGATCTGGAACCATGAAAGCCATTGAAAAAAAGATGCAAGAGTTACATCCAGATTGTGGATTAAAAGTAAATCCTTATATAGATTCAAAGATGAGAAAATGGAAAAAAGATTATGCAATAGTCTATGACATGACGAATAAGAGTGGTTTTGTTTGGAATGATATAACCAAATGTATTGAAGTTGACAGCGATGAAGCATGGCAAGCTTATATCCAGGTTTATAATTTAATCATTCGAGTAATTAGTTTTTTCATATAACTTAAATATAACTTACTATACTTTTTGTATTGTTGTAGCATAATACTGATGCAGTGGGATGGAGAGGTAAACACTTTCCTATATTTGATCGACTTGCTAATATATTCGGGAAAGAAAGAGCAACTGGTAGAGGAGCAGAAACACCAGCTGATATGGCAACTGCAGTTGATCATGAAGATGAAAATTTAAATAACATTAATGAGGATATTATGCAAGGGATTGATATTGATGAGACTTTACCAATGTCAGCTCCAAACGTATCTACCAATATATTTTGAACAAGAAAGAGAAAGAAAAACAAGGTAGGTGATGAATCTAATGCCAATAGTATGGAATTATTTAGAGAAATGTTCAAAGAAAGTGTTGAGCAAATTGCTATAGTTACTGAAAGATTTGTTAGAGCAAATGATGACCGTTCTGATATTTCTAAAAAGATGAAGGCAATGGGTCTTTCTCCCGAAGATCATCTTAATGTTTTTCAAGCAATAGTAGATAAACCTCAACATGTGGCATCACTCAGGTCATTAGAACCTGAAATTAGGGAAATGTTTGTTCGGAAGTTACTTACACAAATAAAGGGTGATTGAGTGAATTTTGCATTAGTTATGTTTTTAATTAGATTTCATGTTTCACAAAGATATTTGAAAATTTTGTATTCATTGATTTTTTGGATTATGTTTAAAATAATAATGATGAAATTTATTTATTTTTAAGTATTATTGGATCATGTATAAAATCATTAATTCTAGCATATTTGTTAATAAATTTCAATTATGTAATTGAATGCTATTAATTAAATTGTTTGTTTGATTATTAATTTATCTACTAATATATATTGATGTTTCAATAAATTTGTGCACTTTTTTTAAATAAATGTGATGTATATATGAAAAATTATATTTTATGATATTTTTTTTGTCTAAATTTGTAATATTAAAAATAATTTAAAATTGCATGTTTTTTAATTTTATTTAAAAATAATACAGTACACTACACTATTGTACACCAAACACAGTATAAAATATTACAGGCTAATACAATATTATACCAAACACTGTATACTATAATACATGCTAATACTGTACGGACTAATACTATACAGGCTAATACTGTACAGGCTAATGCTATGCAGGCTAATACAATACAGCGAACCAAACGTGCCCTAACAGTTCATCCGCAGACTTCCGTTGTTCCCACTTCTATCTAATGACGTCGTTTTGCTTGGGATGACTTTTTGTACGACTTAAAAAGTGGGGAGTATGTGGCAGTATTAATCCACTGCGTGCTTATTATATCTAAATTATATGATCTTTAGAACGGGCGTGATTTGATAATCTAAATAAGTGCACATCGCGCGTATTACATCACATTTCGCCATGAAATAGTGAAAAATGAAGAAAAAATAACAAAAAAGTCTTATGACAGTGATTTGAAAAACGATTATGCCGATCATCAGCAATCGTTTAATCACATTAAACGATTTAATAAACATAGAATATCATTATAATTAATTTCGTATTAATCATATTAATACTATTAGATTAATCATATTAACAAAATCGTATCAATCAAATTAATATTGTTAATCTCAAAACTTGTCAATCATATTAACACTTAATTGAGTTCGTTAATCATATTAACACAAAATACCATGAGATGCTTATGGATTTGGAAATTATAACAAATATAATTTAATTGAAAATAACATTAAATAATGGTACCTATCTCTTGTAACGCAAAAATTCGTTGCGAAAACGTCTACAAGGATACTGTTTGTTTTTTGTCACTGGCCTGACTTTTATCCACATGCGGGATAACAGCAGCTATTCTAAAATTTAAAAATTCCTGAAAAATTAAGACAAAAACAAGCGTGAGTGGGAACGAGTAGTCTTGCGGCGTATACGTTTTTTCGTTACCAAATTCTGAGATCTCCCATCTATTTATAAAGATCCTAAAAGTTAGAGACCTAACTCTAGTTTAACTCAACTCTTTCTGAGATAGAATTTGGTAATTTTAATAAAATTGAATTACTTAATTGTATCTGAATTGGACATTTATTCAAATTAGAGTCATGAACGTACACAAACTCTATCATCTCCCATTCGCACATGACGGAACGCATTTCAGTCTTAATCTTCAGTTATACTGGCAAATAAATTGTGTGACCAGCATATCTCGAGAGCACTAGTGCTATACACCTGTTAGGGATATACAGCATCTTGAAAAATAAGATCCTCTTTTCACGTATGCCTAACCCTAGATTGCCTTCTCACATTCATTGTTTTAACCCATGATCTCATAAAATAATTTTCGTGTTCACTATTATGTCTCTACTCATGGAAACTATAATAGGCATGCCGGTGAACCACGAAACATTATGAAAGTGATCAAAAGGCTATCTTCTCCTCTTATTGTATGTCATCCATCATGATTCAACTCGCTTTTCTAGTTAGATTCTCCAGGCCTAAATTTTTCCCGGACCTCTTGGAAACTAACTAAGCTAGCCACATTGAATCATATTTCAGGGATAAATTAAGGGTTCTAAGAGTCGAAATATAAATAGGGTCTCACAATAGGGAAAGTTGATATCATTAATATTATTAAATTCACATCCCTGTGGTCACATAAGCATACACGGTATAAAACATGTGTTATGGTGTTCTTTCCTTCCTTTAAAGGAGCGCATGTCTCACATTTCGATAATATGTATATCAAACACCATACAAAAGCGTAATCTTACGATGCACCGAAACACCCAACTTTAGTCCAATTACTTAAAGACTGCTTCTGGCTTTTTAGACAGAATATAATAGTTACATATAACTGACCATCGGATTCCGTAAAATCCTTATTTTGGATCTCAATACAAAGCATATGTAGACACCGGGTCCCGAGTAGCTTTGATCAGGATTACCCAATGATGAAATTAAGTGTGCCGATTTATAGGCAAAAAGAATGAAATTGAGAAGTGATAATTTTCTTGTCGTTTTGATTTGTTAGGAATAAATAAAAATGTATTTTAAAAATTATTTTGGGGTAAAAAAAAGTGAGTTTTTAATTTTTTGTGTTTTATAGAAAATTTAAAAAAAAAATCGCGCGAATGTCTGGCTGCGGCAGCTCTGGGCGCGCGCTGGTCGTCGCCCGCCCGGGCGAGCGACGGCCTGCCCACCGCGAGCAGCTGGGCGAGCGCCCCACACGCGGGAGACGCCCGTCGGGCCTGTGCGCCCGTTTTCGCCCCTGATGGCCTTTTTGGCCATTTTTTCTTCATTTTTAATGCTTTTTCTTCTTTTGTTTTCATAGAATTCAATGCTAAACCCTTTAAAATTCCAAACCCTTCAAATTCAGTTGTTTTTTGTGTTTATTGGAATTAAATCAATTTAATTTCTTAATTAAAATATTCTGAATTTTGGAGATGAATAAAAGGGAATTTTGGAAGGAAAATTGGGGGGGATTTTCTTTAGAAAATTTTTTTCTTCTTCTTTTTTCTCTCAAAAACAAATTCTCTCACATTTCTAAAAGATCTTCCAAGATAATTCTTAAGGCAAAAAGAATAATTTTTGTTTTTGCGAATTTTCTTCTTTTCATTTGATAATTTTTTATTTTGAGACAAATAAATCAATTATTTGTTTTTGAGTAAAAAAATATTTTCAATACTTTATTTTTCTAATTTTATTCTTACAATCAAGACAAGAAATTGGATCATTTACCTTCATTTTTTCAAGATAAATTTTGAGGGTAAATATTTTTGGCTCAATTTCTTAATTTAATTTTTAATTTCATTTTTTTGTTTCCAATTAATTAGTTAACATGTAAATTCTTTTAGTTCTATCATTTTCTTCTTATTTTCTTATTCTTTTGATTTTATTTAATTAATTATCATGTAAATTCTTTTAGATCTATTATTTAATTATTCATATTTTTACTTCTTATTTTTTATTTTTTATTTAATTGTTCATATTATTATTTCTTATTCTTATTTCTTATTTAATTGTTCATGTTCATATTATTGTCATCATTTTTGTTCACATATATTATTAGTATTATCATTTAACATGTTTTAGCATAATTGGCTTATTTTATTTTCATTTTATTCATCCATATTTAATTGGATTGTTCATCTTCTTTATTATTATTATTATTAATTTAGAGGTGGCAAGTTGGGCGGGTTGGGCGGGTTTGGGTTGGGTCACTAATGGGCGGGTCATAAATGGGCCAAAAAACATGGGTCACAAATGGGTCAAATATCCAAATGGGTTGGGCGGGTTGGGTCAACCCATGGGCTAAAAACTCTTTGAATATACAAAAAATTTATAATAATACGCAAATGAGTCGGATGATCCAAACGGACTAATTTTGGTCCAAACAGCTTGAGTGGCCCAAATGGGCCGCTTAAGACCCAAACAGGCCGAGATGTAATTTGATATTCTTAATCCATTTTTAATAAAAAATAATTTTCTATATAATAAAGAGATATTAAAGTGACTAATTTAAAATAATTTGGTCCAAATGAATTGAGCGGCCCAAATGGGCTGCTTGAGGCCCAAACGGGCCGAAATGTGATTTGACCCATTTAATCCATTTTTAATAAAAAATAATTTCCGATATAATAAAATGATATTAAAATGACTACTGTAAAATAATTTGGCTCAAATGAATTGAGTGGTCCAAATGGGCTGCTTGAGGCCCAAACGGACCGAAATGTGATTTGATCCATTTAATCTATTTTAAATGAAAAATAATTTCCGATATAATAAAATGATATTAAAGTAACTAATATAAACACATACAAGTAACAATCTACTTCATTCTTGAATTTGTTTGGTAGGAACTCAAATTAATCAAATGAATAAATTTTATATGCAAAGATGATTTGATTAAAAAAAAAAAAGCATTGTAGGGTGCCTCTCAAATTAAGGCCTCGTGGTCCTCATCAAAGGGACACCTCTTAATTACACTTATCAATAAGAAATTTTAAATGATTTATTAAAGAAAATGACAAAATTCTGATGTAATATCCACCATAATAATTATCATATAGAAACTTGAATTGTGAGTTAATCCAATTGTTAATGAGAAACTTTAATGCGTTATCAATGAAAGAGACAAAAATCTGATGTAATATCCACAATAAAGATGGACTGCAGCTGCGACTACTACGAGGGTCCCAACCTCTGGTTTCTCTAACAAATTAGAAGAAAGAAAAAGCTGTAGCAACCTATTTGTTTTGTTTTATCATGAAGATGAGCAACCTATCCGTTTTGTTTTATCATGAAGATGGCAATGTAGCAAATTGTGATTGGAAGTTTGCGGTACAAAACTAATCAAAATACAAAAGTAATAAACCTAGTAACCAAAACATATTTTACAGTACAACTTCATATTAAAGATCAAGGAGCATAGTAAATTCTTGTTTCAACTTTTGTGCTCAATTCATTTAGTTGATCCTTAAAGTATCTATAGCAATTCAGTATCCTTCATTGACCATTGTATAGTAAAAGCTTACATCATAACAAGAATCATGAAACAAACTGCCTAATATTTAGAAGTAGATTGTACAGTTGTATCTTGAACATGCAGATTCAGTTAAAACAGCTTGCTTGGCCTAGAAAAGTTGTATGTGGGACATTAATGATTACACTCCATAAGCAATAGAAATTCCACAAAATATAGTCCCCATTGAAACCAGTCATAAATGACTGGTGAATTTCATCTAAATTCCAATTATCTAATTATGTTTCTAAAATAGTAATTTTGGTCCTTTTTTTTAAAAAAAAAAAAGCTTTATTAAACTGTTTTATCCACCATACGAGAAAAAAAATACAATCAGAAATAAACTCCCAGCAATGGAAGTTAGCATATAAACTCAAAACTCTAACTAAACTATGAGCAGCAGAGTTAACTTGTTTCCTAATCCAAACAAGAGAAACATCACTTCTCTGTTTAGAAAAGAACTTACAATCATCAATGACATTACTAAAGTTTGATCTATTATCAGTAGATGAAAGCACAGCAAAGTAAACTTCTGTTTATTTCTACAATTCTCCTACCTTGAAACTGATCAAAACACCAAGAAGGAGCATGACGAAAAGCAACTGCTTTCTATTAAATAAAATGCTATGATTGTAATAAATCATTTTTCTTTTTCATTTGGCCCAACAAATTCCATAAAATCTTCACTTAGTTTCTTAATAATCAACAAATTTTCATTTGATTTTTATACCATTTATATGATCTATTTCCCTTTTTACAACTGAACCTTGCACTGATCTTCCTATAGAGCCCCATTTATAATAGAGTAACCATCAGCATCATATTTAAGGGAGAAATAATTGGTCCACAAATTAAGCTATTTAAAACCTTTAACAAGTAGAATCCATATACATTGACACAAGAAACAAGGAGGTTTGAGCAGCTTCACTCCCTTATTTTTTTTTAAAAAAATTTGAGTTAGATTAAGCTAATCTAGTAAACTTAACAACCAAAACCCGACACCGAATCCAAAACACAAAATTAAAATTCATCACATAGGGTCTGGTTCAACTCCATTTAACCTCACCAAAGAGAGATGAATTTTCTAGGTTCATATACATGAATACAAAATAGACCACGAAGAATATCTTTGACTTCTTTTTTCTTGAAAATTTGGCTAATGGCTCTAATGATCTAAACTATAGGCTAACTTCTCAATTACAAAAACGATTTTCCATTAACAGATTCCAAACAAAGGTCTTATCACCTGATATTCGAAACTATAGGCTAAGTTAGGATCTCAATTATGATTTGGAATAAAGAAGCTTAGAATCTTACCGGAGAATCGTTGACGGAGGACGGCCAAAGAAAATGAACGAATGGCAGCGAGCGACGGAGAGAAAGCGGCGAGGGTGGCAGCGGCGACGACTGGATAGCAAAGATGCGGTGAGGCTGGAAGGAGTCGATGGAGAGAGCTCGAAAGCGAGAAAGAGATGGGCACAGGAAAAACAAACCCGTTGGGCATTTGTGGTAGACCCGAACGGGTCAATTTTTTTAAGGGTCTCAATTGGGCGGGTTTAAATGGGTATTGTATTTATTGGGTTGGGTTTGGGTTAATTTTTTTTGGGCGGGTTGGGCGGGGTTTTTGGGCCTGGGCCAAATTTGACACCTCTAATTATTATTATTATTATTATTATTATTCTTACATGTTTATTTGATTGTTCACCATCCTTGGTTGTTATTGTGCTTTGTTATTATTATTATCACCATTGTTATTTTTATTAGCTTTTGCTATAATTTGTTGCTAGTATCATTATTGTTAGCATTATTATTTTTATGCATGCTGAATTTTATGTATATTATACTTTTTTTGCATGTTGGATATTAATGCTATTATTTTGTGTTTTTATACATACTGAATTTTATGTTTATTTTCTTATGTCTTTTTTGCATGTTGAAATTTGTAATTATTATTTTATGTTTGCTTATGCATGTTGGTTTTTATCAATATTATTTTATGCTTGTTATGCATGTTGAGTTTTATTATTTTTATGTTATATTTTTTATGCATGTGAATTTATTAATTTATTAAATTGCATATTTTTATTATGTAATTTTAATTGATTTGTCACACATAATACATTTTTATTTGCTTTATCTTTATCTCTTTTATATTATATGTTTAAATTTATTTTTTATTACTAACATTACTTTTATTTATTTTTTATTTCAATATTTATTTTAATGTGTGAGTCTTTTCCATACCAAGTGGGAGCCCATGAAGATTTGAAGATCCATTTGGGAGTTGATTTGTTAATTTTTTTATTATTTTCATTACTTTGCTTTCATTATTTTATTTTTATGTAATATGTAATTTGTAATAAATTATTTCTTTATACACGTTAATAAAAAAAATCACAAAAATATTTCTATTAAATTAAACTTGGATCTTTTCTAAATAAAATGAGACCAATGTCCTAGCTTTTTCATCCAAAATAAATTGTCACTTTTAAAATTATTTTCTTTAATTATGCATGAGAGGACCAATGTTCTCATCTTTAATAAATAGCCCGATTTATGTATGAATTGCATTTTATTTACAAATGGGGGTTGTATTCCGCCCCTGGTTTTGTTGTAATTTATGTTCATGTACTTTATTTTAATTTTGTTCTTATTTACCGCTTTCATTATGTGATTGACATGCGCGTTAAATTAAATTGCATTTAAATTGAATGAGAAATGGGATGAAACGTTAAATTCAAAACTCAATTATAAACTTAATCAAGGTATGAATAAATGGGAAGTCCCGAACCATCTCTGGTCTTTGGGGTCAACGAGGCGAGAGAACCATTTTAATGTTCCATTGGAATGGGACTTCCAAGACACCTCTTGTGTCCCGTAAAAAGGTTTTAACTTGCATAGTCCTACACTCCACGAGGTAAAAGGGTCATCCTAATGTTTTATTAGGATGGGACCTCCAAAACCCCTCTGGCTTGCCCAAAATGGACATAGCAGCGCTGTCTTAGGCTCACTGAGACTAGACGAACATTTTCAATTTTCTATTGGGTGGCGACTCTATGAAACCTCCTTGTTGCCCAAAATAGACGCCCTTGTAATTTCTTACAAGTTTTATAAACCTCTCTCGATCACCCTAAAAGCGGTCTTTCGGGACCCACAGGGTTCGACGCGCGTCACAGTAGCGACTCTACTGGGGACTATAAGAGACTTCCCTTCGAAAGTACCTTGGCTAAAATTTACAATTGAGTTTTAATTTAAAAATTTCATCTCTTTTCGAAATTGCATTGCATATCATTAGAGCCTTAGATTATGCTAGTTTGGTCCCTTTTCTAGCCCCGGTGCATTCCCGAAAGACGACCCTATGTTCACTCAATGTGGGGAAGTGTTAAGGATAATCACCAACCCAAGCCTCGTACCTTATGGTATATCAAATGGAGACCCAATCGGTCGTTATGCTCGTGATGAGTTAGACCCGTTGACAGGAACCATGCTTGGGTAGCCCTAAAGTATCACTACCTTCGATCAGAACTCTTGTAATAGCAATAGATACTTTCACTAGGTGAAATATACCGTAATACCATGCTTGCTATGTGGGCCGTTACATATTGAACAAGATCAGTTAAAATTAAATGGTCTTTCATCAAAGGCTTTCATGCCCCGGTGGGCCCATCTTAATTTAATTGAGGTGTTTAAATACATAATGGCCAAACACCCATACGTATGTACATTAGATAAGAGATGTTATGCTGCCGATTTTTCACCGTGCACCATACGCGTCTAATGGGTTCCCTGTTAACCCTTGGATAAAGCCCACCTAGGAAAGAGGCTACACTACCTCGGGTGTGGGAGAGATAAGGTTGGAAGGATCTATCTGCTTGCATGTGCTTGTCTATGCTGCATCAGTACGACCATGCATTGCACTTCAATCATGCATCATCCTAACGAGGTGTATTTTGCAGCCATCATAGATTCGTCCAGGTGGTTTAGAGGTCCTGGCGGTCAGCTAAGAAGGATTCCACTCTTTGGGTTACCAGAGCTAGTATCAGATCAGAGTTCAGATTCTCTTTCAGAAGGTAGTGAGATATTGTCTTCTGAATCATCAGCTGATACAAGTATGACTAACCAATCAAGTGGGCCTGATGCAACCCAGGCAATGATTGCTGAAGAGGTGGGGAGAAGTGATAACTTCAATTTAGTATTTAGATTTGGTAGTGTTTTTGTATGATTTATGGTGTTTAGTAGTGTTTATTATCGTGATATGCTCATTTCAGATTAATTGTGTCAATGTTAATGAAATTAGAGTTTTTATGTAATTTTTGTTAGTTTTTGATTAAGTTTAATTTGTGTGTGTGCAGAATTTTTAGGTACCTCACGGTGGTGAAGAATTTGGTCACCACCGTGACATGCAAAGGAGTTAAAACAGAATGCAGGAGAAACATAGGTCACGGTGGTAACTAAAGTACTCACCACCGTGACATGTGTACCAATTGGGCAGAATGCAGACTTGTTATGGGTCACGGTGGTAACCAAATATCATCACCACCATGACATAGTTCGCAACAAGACAGAATCAAGTGAGAAGTTACCTCACGGTGGCAAGGTAATGTGGTTGCCACCGTGACATAGGAAATTCCTGGACAGAAGCAAAAAGTTGAGAAGGTCACGGTGGCAACCTATCTTGGTTACCACCGTGACCCCCGATCCCCAAGCAATCCAGATTTATCTCCTCAACACCTCACGGTGGCAACCAATCTGGTTACCACCGTGACCCCTCGCGATTTAAAAAGAGAAGTTTCTGATTTTGAGGGGCGGCTGCTAGTTTTGAATCTATTTTCAAGTTAGGGTTTTAGAGATAGACCTTTGTGATAGTTTTTCAGTTGTTCTTAATTAAAATTTCAGATTTTATCTTGAGATTGGATTTACAATTCAAGAGTTTTTTACATTAGAAATACCTAATTTTAGTTTCAAGAGGAGTTTTTACATTCAGAGAATTTCCAAATTTTCTCCATTGAAGATTTGAAGAAGGAGATTGAGAAACTAAGGGTTCAACGGGATCTACACCTCAATGAATTTCTGGGTTTATTCTTTCCTCTTTTCTTTTGATTTTGTGATGGGTTGTGAGTAGTTTTTTAGTTGTTTGGGGGATCTCTAAATCCCCTACCCATGATGTGAATTCTGAACATCGTTGAATTTAAATATGATTGAGTGGTTTATTTCACTGGTATTTATTATTGATTTATGGAATTTATTTTATCAAGTTAATTTCCAGTTTTGATGAATGATTTATTTCATTATTTTTGTTGGTTATTGAGTTGTATGGATTGAATACCATGGTTATCTATATTTAGTTTTTATCATTCTTGCTGTGTCTTTTGGGACGACTCCGATTGGGAATCTAAAAGTGCAGGATTTTGTGATTTAAGACTAGAATGGTGAGTGAGATAATTAAGTTTTGGGTTATTTGACTCCGTATTGGGAAAATAAGCTGAACTTAGGATTTTAGACCCGTGCATAGGCTGATGATGTGGCTGACTCCGGTTTGGGATTCAAATCATTAGAGTGGCTGACTCCGTTTGGGAAGCCTGGGTTAAGAGGGTTATCCCGCATTCTTTCATAAATAATTCTTGGATTAATTTTATTCATATTTGGGTATGGGGTGGATGAGTGAACCTGAGCAACGTTTGTCTAATTTTGAATTCTTATCTTGTTAATTTTTCAGTCATTTAGTTTATTACAATTATTGCCGTCAATTTAATTGATTGTTTCTGTTACTTATTTTCGGTTATTTAAATTCTTTGTTTTTAATTAGTAGTTAATTCAATAAATTCAAACAATTATGAATTCTTTAGCATACATTTGATTTTCATCACTTGCGCGTTCAGTCCCTTGGGTACAATAACTCAGAGTCTTAATTTTACTCTATTATATTACTTGTCGATTCAGTACACTTGCTGAGGTCGCGTCAAGTTTTTGGCGCCGTTGCCGGGGATTGGCGTTTGTTTAAGTTTTGATTTTTACTTGTGTGTGTTTTTATTTTTTATTTTATTTTATCTTATTTTTATTTATTTTTTTTATTCTTTTCAGGTGGTTGTTGAAGGTGCATGAGCAGATTGAGACAGGAACAAATCGCACCCTACGATCCTGAAATCGAGAGGACTTTACACCAACGAATAAGAGCCAACAGAAATAATAATATGGAAGAAAATCCTCTTCCTATTGGTGAAGTTCCTCCCGAGAACGAACAAGTGCCGAGGGCACAAAATGAAAATCTGGAAAATTATAGAGAAGAGGTCCCGAGACAGAGGACAATAAGGGACTATGCAGTACCAAGATGGAATGAAGATAATAGGACAATTGTGCTGCCAAGGGGAGTGCAATTTGAACTTAAACCAGCCACCATCGGTATGGTACAATGAAATCAGTTTTCGGGTTCAGATGTCGAAGATCCTGCACAACATTTGGACATTTTCTTAGAGGTCAGTGATACGGTTCAAATTCCAGGAGTGTCATCTGACGCGGTAAGATTAAAGCTGTTCCCTTTTACATTGATTGGAAAAGCTCGTGAATGGTTGCAAATGCTACCTAGACAGTCAATTAGATCATGGGATCAGTTGCAAGAAAAATTTTTGATGAGATTCTTCCCTCCCACAAAGACTGCGAACATCAGAAATAGTATATTAGGCTTTAGTCAGATGAGTGAGGAGCCCTTTCATGAAGCATGGGAAAGGTTTAGAAGATTGTTGAGAAGCTGTCCACACCATGAGATAGCAATTTACCATTTGATGACCACCTTTTATTCTGGGGTTACACCACAGACAAGATCCTTATTAGATGCTTCATCAGGAGGGTCATTTATGAATAGGTTACCAGAGGAAGCTTTTCAATTACTGGATGAAATGGCAGCTAATGATGCTCAATGGTCTAATCCTAGGACAGTTCCGAGAAGACAGGGGATACATGCTGTGGATGAGGTATCGATGCTTAAGGCACAAATGGAGTCTATGAGGAAGGAGATGAGTAGTTTGAAAGTGCAGAATGTAGCTGCTGTGGGCCAAGAGAGTGGATGGTATGAACAGGGGCAAGGTGGGCAAGAAAGTGGAGGAGCAATAGGTGATGTCAATGCTGTGGGAGATTTCAGAAGGAATGACCCTTACAGTAACACGTATAACCCGGGATGGAGAAATCATCCAAATTTCTCCTGGAAAAATGGAAATCCAAATGCTTCATCCTCTAATCCGCAAGTAAGAGCTCCCTTCAACCAAAACATCCATCAAAACCACGGGCAGCCATATCCACCTCCTCAGAACCAAGGGCAGCAGTATCACCCACCGGGTTATCAACTCAGGCCACCCGTTCAAGAGAGAGCCAAATCTGGAAGACATGTTGGCTACATTCATTAACAGTCAACAGCAGTTTATGAATAACCAACAGCAATTCATGGTAAATCAAGAGTCTAGATGGAAGTCTCAAGAGCAGTGGAACCGGAACCAGGATGCCTCCATAAGAAATTTGGAGACTCAAGTGGGACAGCTTGCAAATTCTATGTCCCAGAGGCAACCAGGAACATTTCCTTCAAATGTAGACCGGAATCCAAAAGAGGAGGCTAAGGCAATTACACTGAGGAGTGGTAAGGAAGTGGAACCAAGAGAGGATCAAGGTAAAAATCTTTTATCAGAAAAGGAGGAGCCGACACGGACGGTAAGTAACTCTAACTCTAAGTTAGAAGTTAATGAAAATGCTCCTAAAAGTGACAAGGGAAAGAGTATAGTGAATCCTAAGATAGAGGATCTTGATATTAATAAACTGCCATTTCCTGCTATTGCTAGACAGGAAAAGAAAAATGAGCAAAAAGCTAGGTTTCTAGAGATGTTTAAGAAACTGCACATAAATTTACCATTTGCTGAAGCTTTAGCTCATATGCCTAACTATGCTAAATTCATGAAAGAACTCTGTTCTAATAAAAAGAAATTAGAAGGGCATGAAACTGTACAGCTAACAGAAAATTGCAGTGCTATTATTATGAACAAGATTCCTGAGAAACTGGAAGATCCAGGTAGCTTTACTCTTCCTTGTGCTATTGGTGAAGATTTTTACGGTAATGCTTTATGTGATCTGGGTGCAAGCATAAACTTAATGCCTTATTCTATATGCAGGAAGCTGAATCTTGGAGAGCTTAGGGAGACAGGAATGCGACTCCAACTAGCAGACAGGTCCGTGAGGAGACCAAAGGGAGTGATTGAGGATCTGCTAGTGAAAGTGGGGAAATTTATTTTTCCAGTGGACTTTGTGGTAATGGAGATGGAAGAAGACCACAAGGTGCTATTAATTATGGGGAGGCCATTTTTAAATACCGTCAAGGCGTTGATCGATGTTAATGGTCAAACGGTTACCCTAAGGTTTAATGGTGAGGAGTTGGTGGTAGATATGAACAAGGCTCAAAAATACCCATCTGGTGATGTGAAAGAGTCTATATATTTTATGGATGTAATAGATGATTGTGTGGAGGAAGTACAAGAAAAAGAATTGGGAGCTGATTCAGAAAATAAGTGTCTGTTACATTCAGTGGAGGGAGAAGAATGTGAAGAAGAGATGAGGGGACAAGATATAGCAAGTGTGGAGATAGAAGACAACAAGGAGAAAATTGATCCTAAAGAGGGGGATTCAAATTCTGAACTTAAACCTCTTTCCTCTCACTTGAAATATGTGTTTTTAGAAAATGAGAGTAAACCAGTAATCATTTCTTCTTTGTTGTCAGGTGCAGAAGAGACGATGCTGCTAGAGGTGCTGAAAAAGCACAAGGGAGCCATTGGCTGGAAGACCTCAGATTTGAAGGGGATTGACCCAAGCTACTGTACACATAGAATCCCAATGGAGGAGGAGTGCAAGTTGGTAGCTCAGCCTCAACGGCGACTCAATCCAGTCATGCAAGAGGTAGTAAAGAAGGAGGTACTTAAACTCCTAGACTCAGGTATTATCTACCCTATCTCTGACAGTAAGTGGGTAAGCCCTGTGCAATGTGTGCCTAAAAAGGGGGGAATGACAGTGGTAAAGAATGAACTAGATGAGTTAATTCCAACTCGTACAGTTACGGGTTGGAGAGTCTGCATTGATTTCAGGCGGTTAAATAATGCCACTAGGAAGGACCATTTCCCTTTGCCTTTTATTGACCAAATGTTAGAGAGGTTAGCGGGTAATAGGTTTTACTGTTTTTTAGATGGGTATTCGGGATATATGCAGATTCCAATAGACCCTGAGGATCAGGAGAAAATGACCTTTACCTGCCCATATGGCACATTTGCATATAGGAGAATGCCTTTTGGGTTATGTAATGCACCGGCTACGTTTCAGCGGTGTATGATGGCCATTTTCCATGATTTTATAGAAAAATTTATGGAAGTATTCATGGATGATTTCACCATATATGGGGCTGATTTTGAGAGCTATTTACAGCATCTTGATCTAGTACTAGGGAAGTGTGAAAAGACTAACCTGGTATTGAATTGGGAAAAATGCCATTTTATGGTGAGAGAGGGCATAGTGTTAGGACATAAAATTTCAGAGAATGGGATAGAGGTAGATAAGGCCAAAGTTGAAGTAATTGAAAAATTACCACCTCCGACAAATGTTAAGGGCATAAGGAGTTTTTTAGGACATGCGGGGTTTTACAGGCGTTTTATTAAATATTTTTCAAAAATTGCAAAACCCTTGTCTAATTTACTTATGAAAGATGCTCCTTTTATTTTTGACAGTGCATGTATGTTAGCCTTTGAAACTTTAAAGAAACGACTTATTTCAGCTCCGGTGATTATATCTCCGGATTGGAATTTGCCGTTCGAACTAATGTGTGATGCTAGTGACTTTGCAATAGGGGCAGTGCTTGGACAACGAAGAGATAAGATTTTTTATGCAATATATTATGCTAGTCACACTTTGACAGGAGCACAGGTAAATTACACCACCACAGAGAAAGAACTTTTGGCTATAGTGTATGCATTTGAAAAGTTCAGGCCGTATTTGCTGGGTGCAAAAGTGGTGGTGTGGTCGGATCATGCAGCCTTGAGGCATTTATTCGCAAAGAAGGAATCAAAACCGAGGCTGATTCGATGGGTGCTTTTATTACAGGAATTCGATTTGCAAATTAAGGATAAGAAGGGCGCTGAGAATTTTGTGGCAGATCATCTGTCCAGATTGGAAAATGGTCGTATTGAAAAAGGGGAAATTTTAGATTTATTTCCAGATGAGCATATTTGTGCTGTATTTTCTTGTGACACTTCTGTTCCTTGGTTTGCTAACATAGCAAATTTTCTTGCAGGAGGTTTTATGCCTAAAGATTTTACTTGGCAGCAAAAGAAGAAACTGAAAGCTGATGCCAAATACTGCATTTGGGATGACCCATATTTGTTCCGTCTATGTGCTGATCAAGTGCTTAGGAGATGTATCTCGGATGAAGAGAAGGGAGCGATCGTCAAGGCATGTCATAGTGGGGAAGCTGGTGGGCACCATGCACCAAATCGAACGGTATCGAAAATTTTATCCTCTGGTTTTTATTGGCCTACTATGTTTAAAGATGTGCAAGTCTTTGTGAAAACCTGTGATAGGTGTCAGAGAGTACGTAACATTTCTAAGAGGGATGAGATGCCTTTAACCAACTTGCTAGAGGTAGAATTGTTTGATTTGTGGGGGATAGACTTTATGGGACCTTTTCCGGTTTCTTATGGGTATGAGTATATTTTGGTAGCAGTGGACTATGTGAGTAAATGGGTAGAAGCAATAGCCACTAGAACTTGTGATGCCAAGGTTGTTCTGGAATTTTTGAGAAAGAATATATTCACCCGATTTGGAGCCCCTAGAGCAATTATTAGTGATGGTGGTAAACATTTTGTTAACCACCAATTTAAGGCTTTATTGCAAAAATTTGGAGTTAGGCATAAGGTAACCACCCCTTATCATGCTCAAGCTAATGGGCAGGTTGAAGTGTCCAATTGGGAACTTAAGGCCATCCTAGAAAAGACTGTGAATTCATCTAGAAAGGATTGGTGTTTAAGGTTGGATGAAGCTTTGTGGGCTTACCGAACTGCTTTCAAAACATCTATAGGATTATCCCCATTTAGGCTTGTTTTTGGCAAATCCTGTCATCTCCCTGTCGAATTAGAACATAAGGCTTATTGGGCAACCAAGTTTTTAAATTTTGATATCAAGAGTGCAGGTGAGAAGAGACTTCTCCAGATGAACGAATTGGAAGAGATACGTTATTGGTCGTACCAACAAGCAGAGAAGTATAAAGCAAACACGAAGAAATGGCATGACAAGAGATTAGTCCCAAAAGAATTCACTCCAGGTATGAAAGTACTTTTATATGATAGCAGGTTGCGTTTGTTTCCTGGAAAGTTAAAATCTCAGTGGAAGGGGCCATATGAGGTTGTGAAAGCTGATAAGTTTGGAGTGATCACATTGAAGCACCCGAATGGTGAAAATGAGTTCAAGGTCAATGGACACCGTGTGAAGCCTTATTTTGAATCAAAATATGATGAGGCTTTGGCGATCGTCCACCTTGCGGATCCTTAATGGTTTTATAAGTCTAGCTGCGGACTTGTTAAATGCAGAACTTCTTTTCCTTTTATGATTTTTTTTTTGTTTTTATAGTTCTTCTATTTCGGTAGTTAATCCTGTTTATTTTTGTTGAGATTGGCTGGTTTGTCGTCATAAGAAAATTATGTCTTTAAAGGGAGACTGTTCAAAGTTTTAATATCTGAAGTTTTGAGTGGTTAATGACATGTGTTTGCATGTTTGCAGGTGGTCACGGTGGCAATGGTATTTGGTCACCACTGTGACCAAGGGAGAATGAATTCTGGAATTGGGATGTACATATGTCACGGTGGTAATGGAATCTCATTACCACCGTGACCAAATGAGGAAGCCATTCTGGATTGGAATTTTTCGTATGTCACGGTGGCAATGGTATTTTGTTACCACCGTGACCAAAAGGTAAGTCCCATTCTGTTTTGAGTTTGCACATGTCACGGTGGCAATGGTATTTAGTTACCACCGTGACATGTAGGTATGTCCCATTCTGTTTTGAGTTTGCACATGTCATGGTGGCAATGAAATCTGGTTACCATCGTGACATGTGGACACTTCCATTCTGTTTTGAAATTCTTATATGTCACGGTGACAACGAAATTGGTTGTCACCGTGACCAAGGGGCATTTCAATTATGGATTACAAGTTCAAGGTACCTCACGGTGGCAACCTATTTGGTTACCATCGTGACCCACGCGCACATCTGTTTTAAAATTCCAGTTTTACATGTTTTGTTTCTCACTCACCCGCACATCGCACTCTCAAAAATTTCAAAATTTCCCTTCATTTGCTATTTCGACCTCCCAATCTTTCTTTTAGGCTTCGATTTCTGCCAACCTACAACAAGTAAGTAATTCGAATCTTTCTTTTTCTTTCTATTTTTGCATTTATTTTCTTTTCGTGTTTGTTCTTTTCCCTGTTCTTGTCTTTACAATAGCGGTAGGTAAGAAGTCTTTTTATTTCTCCCCACTGAGGATTTACTTCTCTTTAAGCTTTGAATTCATGTTGGGGGTATTCTCAATTCTTATCTTTGACCTCAATTTCAATCTTTGATGTTAAATCCATGAACGAGTTGAATTGGGATGTTAGGGCAAGCGTGTGTATAGGATTTAAATTGAAATCTTTTTTCAAATTCTTGGTTCATAATGGAAATTGCTGGTTTTTTATTGTTTACTCTGTATTGTAATGCCTGATTGTTGACATTGTGGGTTGTTAGTATAATATGTGAGCTTCAATTTAATCAATAACTTATCTGCATACCAGGTGTTCGACTAAATGTCTGAATGAATGATTTTCTTGTTTTTTCCAATTCCTGCCAATCTGAAATGCCAAGATTCTTTCGCAATAACGTTAACATGAGTTTGTTGTTCTCATTTCTCCATTTTGCCTTTTAACAGTAGCTCAATTTCTCTTAACCATTGATTGCATTTTGCTACTAGTGATTCTTTGGTTCATAAAGCATTTGCTCATCACCTTTGCCACAGTGTACATATGTCATTTGCATTCTTCTTGCATTCTGGCATCTGTTATGTTGTTCATTTTGGAATTGAGATATTGTTTAACAACTTAGTAGGAGTTTAACATTATGCTTTATTTTAAATCCATTACTGTTAATGCCCATAGCATGCTATTGAATTTCGTTTTTCCTTGTTGTGCAGTGGCTCCTAAGCGCAAAAGTTCGGCTCTTGTCTCTAGTTCATCAGGACAAACGTCCAGCCAGCCTACGGTTGATATTTCACATGTCCCTTCCTGGGTTCCTGTCAGTCAAAAACCTGTATACGCTCTGTTTACCAAATGCTCATACATTCCAACGAGCTATTTGGATTTGGATCTGTTGGAAAAGCTGGGAATTAAAGATGAAGTACAGCGGCTAATCTCTAATATTGGTTGGGAGCGGCTGTTTGCAATTAACGAGAAAGTCTATCCGGGGTTGACAAGGGATTTCGTGTCAACTGTGCAATGTTGGATCGGCCGCGATCCCTCTCAGGATCCTGGAAGGGTAACTTTTTTTCTGGAGGGTACTAAGTATGAGCGCACTTTTGTCGACTTTTCGGAAATGCTAGGTTTTCCTGCCCTCGCCCCAGACTGTTTTGCAGATTATGACAAGGATGCCGCCTGGGCAATCATTAGAGATTCTGTGACAGCCACACAATATGTATCGGGCAGACAAAGGCCCACTATCTTGATACTCATGCCATGCGGATCCTGCATCGATTTTTCTCACTATCTTTCCTGAGTCATGTGGACTCACCAGGTCAGGTTAATTTACCGAAAGCATTATTTCTCGCTTGTATGGTGCGGGGTGTGCAAATTAATGGGGCACCCCATCTGTGGCATAAGTTGGAAGAGATGCAATAGCACCCCAAGAAGGTGAAGAAGATTGCTTTGGGTGGGTTGGTCACAGTAATTGCTAAGGCTGTGCATCACCCCTTGAGGAAACCTAAGCCACTCTCTTCCACTGCGACTATTGACAAGAAGCTGTTGAAGAACATGAAAGTCGTAGTGGACGACGCGACGACTCGACATGGATACAGATTGACTACCCGCGCCGAGTATCTTCAGGGAGTCTAGCGGGGTCTAGGAGGCTTGCCCTATGAGCACGAGGACGATCCGGAGGCACCTCCAGCACCAGAGCCTGCGCATTTATCTTCACAACAGTATGACGCTCTGATGGCTCGCATGGACATCATCGCTGCGTCAGTGGATACCCTTGCCACATTTGTGGGCACCATCTCAGCGTCTCAGGCAGACATGCAGTCCCAGATGGACCAGCTGATACAGGGATTTTCTGCCTGGTCTGCACGGGCTGACGCCCATTTCCCACCGCCACCGCCACCTCCAGAGATATGACCAGGGAGACCTATTATCTTTTTGTTTATTTTTCTTTGTATTTGCATATTAACTGTGTTTTGTAATTATTTTTAACTTGCCGGGGACAACAAGGTATTAAGTGGGGGGTAGGACGACTAACTCCAACAGCTTAATATGTAAATAATTATTTCATTTTCTTCATGTTTTTGCATGTTTGATGTTTTATCTTAATTATATTTGCATATTTGATTGAGTTCAGGTGATTTGAACTTAATTGTGGTTGTGAGAATTTTTCCTATCTTAGTTTAGCTTGCCTCTAGTTATTCCTGATGTGAATGTTTTGAACTTTAAGCTGTGAATGGAATTTCTTAAATATCTGTAAGCACCGTGTCCCGGAGCGGTCCGGATCAGAGGTTACCCTATGATGAAATCAGTGTCCAAGCCTGAATGGTAGGTTGGATTTAGAGGTTTTAGCCCCGCGTTCCATGAGAAGTGAGGTTTTTATCATTCCTGGGCCGAAGGAGAGAAAAACAGAGGTTTTTTTCGAGTCGCAGGGCTTTTTGTCCTCCACAGACGGCCAGACCGTCTGTCGAGTCGGCCCGTCGCTCCGAGTCACCGACGGCTATGGGTATTTTTCGACGCCCGTCGGAAAATCACCGCCCCTGTCAGATTGCCGCCTGGTTTCCCGGAGCACGCAACCCTTCCGACGCCCGTCGGTGGATGTGGCAAGGCCGTCGGACTAATCCTTGTGTCAGAAGGATTCTTCCGACGCCCGCCTCTATACACCGACGCCCGTCGGTCGTGTCTGGCTATAAAAGCTCCGGTTTTTCCTTTGAAAAGGGTTGGAAAAATTTTCAGAAGAGGAAACTCTGCCCAATTTCAAGCACATTTTCTCTCTCTTCCAAAAACACTTTTTCTAAAAGAATTCTATTGAATCAAGGATCAAATCAATCAAAGGGAACTAAAAGCTAATTAGTTTTCTTTAGATTTTGACTCCAAAATCGATTTTCTGAAGGATTGAAGGTGAAATATCTCATTTTCTCTTTTTAATCCTTCATCTCTTGCTTCTCGTGGAACGCGCGGGGCTCCAACCAATATAAGAATCTTACCTAAAGCAATTATCTGAGGGTAAATATTCCGGATTCCTTCTCCATATTATCTATTTATTTATTCATTCTGTGAAATTTTTGAATATTTGTCATTATTTCTTTTATTTTGACTCTCTTTTCTCCTTTTTGAGATAAAACACATTTTGACCTTGAAAAGTTATTTATTTCTCTCTCTATCTTTTCTGTTTTTCTCGAGAACAGTGGTGACCGACGGGTCATCTTTATCACCGACGCCCGTCGGTCACCCACCTACAGACGCCCTTCCTTGAGTGACAAACGGACACCTCGGTTATCTTAACCGATGCCCGTCGGTCAGCTAAGGAAGGCCGTCGGTGGGTTCTGTCTCCACCTTTTAATTTATCTTTTTGTCCATTTCAAATCCTTTTGACTTCGTGTATGTTAATTTTATGTATATTAACATCTTTTAACTTTCTATGAGTGTATATTGAATCTCTTGGATAATCCCGAGCTTGAGCGGCTGTCTACCAGGTGTGGAGGATTTCGTTTGGTTTAGTTTTTCTTAACCCTTTTGATTTATTTCTCTCGCCTATTTATTCATCAATTATTTTATGCATATGAATAAGCTCTTTTTATCTCGTTGAATGTAAAAATAGATCAACGATTTGTACTCAAATATAAATGAGTTTTGTATAAAATGCAAAAGGGTCCAATGCCCTATTTTTATCCAATAAAGATCATCACAAATAAAATATCCCATTTTTGATAATGATGCATGCGAGGACCAAAGTCCTCAAAAATAAGCAATGCCCCGATTTATGTATGCCTCGCACATTTACAAAAGGGAGTTGTATTCTGCTCCTTGTATTATTGTAATTTATCGCTTTTGATATTTATGTTGCTCATTTATTGCTTTCAAAATGTGAATAAATGCGCTTTTCAATTAAACTGCATAGTGTGGAGAGAGAGCGAATTAATGACATTAAAATTTGATCATAAGCTAATTGAGGTAGAAATAGATGAGAAGTCTCGGTGTTAGTGGTTATGCCCTAGGCCAAACATTTGGACCTTGATGTAATCAATACATTTTATTTATATAATGGTTTTCTTCACATTGATATTATTGGCATGTTACATTATTGTAATGTTTATGAATAACAATGTTATTGATGTTGTCCCTAGTCATTTATCAATAAAGGGCATAAAGATAAATTAAGACTAGTATAGATTTGCATTGATAATCATGGGATGATTATATATGTTGATATAAATCAAATCTATAGGTACTTGCTAGAGAACAAAGTATTGGATAGACCCACTATAAGATCAATTCATGGGATAATGTCATAAGTGATCTTCTAATAGATATGTTATTGAATCCTTTGACCTGAGGTTATCATAGTTTCCTACATAAGGATCATTATGTTTTGACATAATCAAACGTTATCTTTAATCGGATAATTATAAAGTTTATGATCGGACATAATGAGAATTATGCGGAGGAAAGTGAATAATCAAGATGGAATTTGTCCCTCTCTAATGAGAGAGATATCTATTGGGCCCCTCGATAAGTAGGACTGTAAAATGCATGGCCGTGCTCGAATGAATTGATAGTGTCATCAATGTCATTTCAATTTATCAGTCTACTTAGTGATCGGTAAATTAAATGTTTGAACAATATAAGTTTGACATGTACCATGACTTATGTTCAAATAAGGTATCGTGTGATAAAAGGATAATAACATGTTCTATTGACAGGTTAAAATCGAACTAACGATATTTATATTATTTGGGTAGTCATAATGTCTTGCTAGAGACCAATTATGACTTGTGGGCTTATTATGGGATAAGGCCCACTGCCAACATAATATAAACCTATTGGGTCACACACCAAGACCAAAATGAACAATATGGATTTTATTGGGCTATTGGGCTATTATCTCTTGTTATTAACTCTTATCAAAACTCAATTTCCGTTTTTCAAAAGGAATGAGAGTTTTAAGGTGGTTAAAAACATTGGATACCAACATTGGATACCAACATAGGATACCAACATTGGATACCCTAGCTAGCTTAACTTCTTATTGAGAAGAAGAAAAGAAAAAGCTAGCTAATTTTCTGAAAAGAAAAACACAGCCACCATTGTTCTTCCTTGAGAAGGAAAGAAAATCGTAAAATCCATTCGCATCTAAAGGGAACTAGCAACCCTGCGACTTCAGTTCATTTTGTTCGTGCGTGTGGATACCAGTAGAGGACGTTCGTGTTAAAGGCAGCGTCTTCAGTTCGATTTAAAGGTGTTCAATTCGAATTCCCACACTGAAAAGGTTAGTAAATCTTATCACTTCTATTTGAATCAATCGAAATACATGGATCCTGTTTTCGGGTTTCGATTTGTTTCCGCTGCGTTAACGTTGAATTAATCCGACGAAACCCAACACCCGGACCCAGCTCTGGTCTTTGGGCTCGAGAGGTTAGAGGTTATCCTCCAAAATACTTCTTGGGTCACGAGGCTTTAGCGCTAATCCTAGGCCTCATGGCCCAATATGGATAAAATGCGCAAGTCTTAGGCTCTCCGAGGCGAGAGAAACTTTCCCAATGTTCTATTGGGTGGTGACTCCATGATACCTCCTTGTTGCCCAACATAGACGCACTTGCGATTCATCGCAAGATGCCAACGGACCCGCAAAAGCCCCGGTCGCCCACGTGCGGGCGGCCGAACGGGCGGCGCTCTGGATCCGGCGCGCGTCACAGTGGCGACTCCACTGGGGACATTTATGGTTCGAGATTTCAATTCGAAAATACCTCGCTTAACATTTATGATCAAAATTTAATTCATAAATTCGCTTTCTCTCAAAATTGCATTCGCATATCATTAGAGCCTTAGAATACGCTAGTTTGGTCCCTCTTTTAGCCCCGGTGCGTTCCTGAAGCACCTCCTCATTTTCACTCAATTTGGGGAAGTGTTAAGGATAATCACCAGCCCAAGCCACGTACCTCAATGATATATCAAAATGGTGACCCGATCGGTCGCTACGCTCGTGATGAGCTAGACCCGTCAGCAGGGATCATGCTTGGGTAGCCTCAAAGAAACATCTCCCTTGTCCAAAGCTCATGTAATGGCTGTAGTCATTTTCCATAGGTGAAATGAACCGTAATCTCATGCTTGTTGTATGGATCCTCATGTATTGGATGAGTCCAAATGTCTCGCTTGGTAACCTAGCCAAAGGCTATCATGCCCCGGTATGGGCCATGTCGAAATTTATGGAACGTCCGAATACGTGGCGATCATTATCCATCCGCTTGTACATTAGCATAAGAGTGTTATGCTGCCGGTTTTCCGCCGCGCACCATACGCGTCCATTGGGTCCCTCATTGACCCTTGGGCTAATCCCACCTAGGAAAGAGACTGCACGACCACGTGTGTGGGAGAAATAAGGGCGGAAGGACCTACTTGCTTGCTTGTGCTCTGTAAATGTTGCATATCACGATCATGCATTATACCTACATTTCATGCATCATTCTAACTTTTGTCCCCGCAGCCATCATAGATCTGCCCAGGTGGACTAGATCACCAACCGGGCAACTGATCCGAGTTCTTACTCCTGAGCTGTCAGATAGAGAGGGCCTACCGGAGATTTTATCAGAAATCAGTGGTACAGTATCTTAGATGGCAAACTCGCCTAGGGGGGAAGATGCCACCAGGGCCATGATTGTGAAAGAAGTGGGCCGCCGTTTCGAGGAATTCGAGGGCAGGATGATGAATATGTTGACCGCCTTGGCACAGCAGAACGCTCAGCCGAATGCTCCGCAGAATCCTCCTCCTCCTCCTCCAATGAGGCAGAATGACCCTGAAGAAGAAAGGGTTGAAAGGCGAGAGGAGCCCGTTAGGCCGCCGCTAGTAGAGTTAAAATCAGTGGCTTCGGGAGAGTTGAGAAGAAGACCAGTGCTAAGAATTGATGACATCGAGGATGATAGATCGAGCATGGCATCTGAGAAGGGGAAGGCGCCTCAAGCTGATGACTTTATTCTAAGAAAGATGGAAGAGAGGTTCGAGGCTATGGCCTCGTATGATAGGCAGAGCTCATGGGATGAATCCAGAGGATAGGGAGTTGGACGGAGAGGACCCGATCCCTTATAATTTCAAAATGCCGGATGTGCCGAAGTTTGATGGTACTTCTGACCCCACCGCACATGTGAAGCAATATTCTCTGGTCATGAAGGGGACCACATTGTCCAAGAAGCAGAAAGTGGAATACTTTTGTCTGAGTCTGACCTCTCATGCCATAGACTGGTATCACGGCCTTGACCACCGCACTAAAGAAGATTGGGATCTGCTCACTGAGGAGTTTCTGAAGCAGTATGACTGTAATACCAGAATGGAGGTGACTCTGAAAGACCTTGAGCTACTTCAGCAAAAGACCGGGGAATCCTTCCATGAGTATCTTACCCGATGGCGGAACCGAGTAATGGAGATGCGCCGAAAGCCTGATACCCAGGATCAAATTCGTCTATTCATTAAGAACGCAAGCCCGTACTTAAAGGAGGGATTGAGGATGAAGGGGTTAAAGGACTGGGAGTCTCTCAAAGATATAGCCATCGAAGCAGAGGGAGAGTTCTTGACCCGAAAAGCTAACAATGACAACTTCGCCAAAAGGGGCTAACCCCGGTCAAGGAACCAGCAGGCCGGCGGGTCCCAGTAACAGCACTAGAAGAATGGGTGAAGTGTCTGCTACTGAGGTAACCACCCAGAGGAAGTTTTCAAACTTGGGGAGACCATTATCCTGGGTCCTGAGGAGGCTGATGAAGGAGGGAAAATTGCGCCCTCTGACTCCTACGCCAGCTGCGACACAAGGGAGACCAGGACATAAGGATAACGAATTCTGTGCATTCCACCAGCACTCGGGCCATATCACTGATAAATGCAAGGCGCTCCGGCACTCTATCCAAGACTTGATTGATAGCAAGCAGATCTCTGACCCTGAGAAGAGAGAAACTGAGAAGAAGCCCGGTTATAATGCCGTACCGCCACCCGTGTTTATGATCCAATCTAGCCTGCCAGAGTGGTACGTGCTACAAGATCTGTATGGGAGTGAAGAGTCTGCTGTTGATAATTTCGAGGATAGGAAGGAGAAAGCAGTTGTGGCAACCCTTGATTGCTGGTCTAGCAGTGAAAGCGGTGGAGAAGCCGAGGATGAGGAGGGGTTGAACCTTGATTTGTGGGGCTCCGATGGAGACGAGGGAGAGATAAGCGCTGTCACGAGAAGTGGAAGGGTGATCCCCGAGATTACAAAGCTACCTGAGCCGGTACAAGCCATCAGCAGAGAAAGAGCTAGAGGAGGGGCAGATTGTTAGGCAATTGAAGAAGACCGCGGCTCAGATATCCATATGGGATTTGTTGAGGCAATCCCCCTCTCATAGGCAGAAGGTAGTAGAAGCCTTGGTTGAGGTCACAGTCGCCACCACTAATTCCCCGTCAGAGCTTTTGGGTTTAATTAAGGGAGGATCCGAGGAGAGATTGGTCTTTTTTGACGCCGACTTACCTGTTGAAGGACGCAACCACAACCGACCCTTGTATATTAAAGCACAGATTAGCGGTAAGCACACTGCTTGCGTTATGGTGGACGACGGGTCTTCTATCAACGTGTGCCCTTTGATAGCTTTGCAAGCTTTTGGTTTAAGCTAGGATATGCTCAGCGGATCAGATCTGACTATCATAGCCTACGATAACTCGAGGAGGCAAGCCTCGAGAACCTTCAAAACTTTGGTCAAGACAGGACCTATCGAAGTGGAGGTCGAATTTGTAGTTCTGCCCATCCCTGCTAACTTCTCAGCTTTGCTTAGGAGACCCTGGTTTCATAAATTAGGAGGAGTGCCATCCACACTGCATCAGATGATAAAGTTCCCACACGAGGGGGAGGTGGTGATTATCAAAGCGGCCAGGGAAAATCAGGTCTCAGCGCTAGAAATTGCTAATCAGCCATTCAGCAGCTTCCATGTGTCTATGATAAAGGAAGAGCGCGGGTCGGTGGATAGCCCAGCTGTGGTTAATATGTTGAAGAAGATGCATTATCTCCCCGGCGCTGGATTGGGTAGAAACTCCCAAGGGTTGCAGACCGCGATCGCCACTCGAGGGCAGAAGAACCGAAAAGGCCTGGGGTATAGAGGTGGCTTCGGCCAGAAGAGGGTGACAGACAAGATCCCCCACATTTCAGAGAGCTTTGTGCCAGCATCCTCAGTTTGTGCGTATACTGGTGAAGGTGAGCCACAATGGGTAGATGGGAGGATTGTCCCTGGCTTTGAGATCTTTAACGATGTGTATGACTGGCATGTCGGGTTCGTCAAGACTGCTGAAGACTTTTGGGATGAGGAAGTCATGACTCAGGGTATCACTTGGGACAAGTGCGAGCTTGAGGAGATCGTTACTGAAAAGATGGTAACTGCCAGGCTAAAAGGGAAAGAAAAGATAGCAGAATTAGAGCTGAAAGTTGAAGACTTGATGATTTCCCCCGACGCGCCTGAGGGGCCTCTGCTAAATCAGAAGGTTAATGAGCAAGCTGCAACAGCATCAACCTCGGGAGTGGCGGAAGAAGACTCTAGCCTAGATTGTCTTTTTATTCCGGAACTCTTTTATGATGTAAATGATAACTATAATATTATCAATAAGATGAACAATTTCACTTATTTGTGCGATGTTTCTAATGATTTCAACATGCATGAACATGATCATATTCCATCAATTTTTGACATTGACTCCACTGACACAACGCCTTTTAATCTTGGAACCTCGGAAAATCCGAGAGAAATTCTAATAGCATCAAACATAACTCCTGAGGAGAGAAAAAATTTTGAGAGAATAATAAGAAAACATGAAAAAGTCTTTGCCTGGACCTACGAGGACATGCCGGGGATTGACCGGGACGTGGCGGAACATGCCATCCCGACTTACCCAGATTGCAAGCCTGTGAAGCAGAAGTTGAGAAGGCTAAGACCAGAATGGGCTGATAAGGTTAAGGAGGAAATTCGACAGCAGATTGAAGCTAAGTTCCTTGTGGAAGTCCAGTATCCTACATGGCTGGCAAATGTGGTCCCTGTAGCAAAGAAGAACGGAAAGGTCAGGGTATGTGTGGATTATCGAGATCTTAACAAAGCCTGCCCTAAAGATGATTTTCCACTACCCCATATTGATGTATTGATAGACAGTGCCGCCAATTGCGCAATGTACAGCTTTGGGGACGGCTATGTGGGCTACAACCAGATCCTGAACAAGATAGCTGACCGGGTTAAAACTGCTTTTATCACGGAGTGGGGCACCTATGCCTATCGGGTCATGCCTTTTGGCCTGAAGAATGCGGGGGCCACATACCAGAGGATGGCAACCAAGATCTTAAGTGACCTGATTCACAAAGAAGTGGAGGTGTATGTTGATGACATGATGGTCAAATCAGCCACCCGAGAGGGACACTTTGAAGCTCTAGAGAAGTTCTTCACCAGGATCGATAAGTATAATCTGCGACTTAACCCCAAGAAGTGCATCTTCGGAGTGACTTCAGGAAAGCTGTTGGGACATGTCGTCAGCCAGAGGGGGATAGAAATTGACCCAGACAAGGTGAAAGCTATCAGAGAGATGCCTGTGCCACAAAAAGAGAAGGATGTAAGGAGTTTCCTGGGCAAGCTGCAGTATGTTAGCCGTTTCATTGCCAAGCTCACTTCGATATGCGAACCTGTTTTCAAGCTGCTTAGAAAGCATCAGCCCGTAATCTGGAACGAAGACTGCCAGAGAGCCTTTGATAATATCAGGGAATATCTGTTAAATCCGCCAGTGCTAAGGCCTCCGCAACCTGTTAAACCGCTTATTCTATACCTGGCAGTAGAAGACGGTTTAGTGGGCGCCATGATGGCTCAAGAGGATGAATTTGGGGTGGAATTTGCGATTTACTACCTTAGTAAGAAGTTCTTGCCTTACGAAATAAAATATGCTGAAGTGGAGAAGATCTGCCTTGCAGTAATTTGGGAATCAAAGAAGCTGAGACATTACTTCCACTCATACAAAGTTCAAGCAGTAGCCAAGCAGAATCCATTGAGATATTTGCAGGAGGCACCGTCTTTGCTTGGAAAGATGGGGAGGTGGCTGCTCTTGCTACAAGAGTTCGATGTGCAATACATCACCCGCAAGACTATCAAGGGGCGAGCTGTAGCCGAATTTCTTGCTGAACATCCTATCCAAGGGGACACCCTCGAGTTTACCTTCCCTGACGAGAGCATAGGCACGATTTCTGTTCAAGGATGGCAGTTGCACTTTGACGGGGCAGTGAATAACAGAGGAGCCGGAGTCGGAATTATCTTGACAACCCCAGATAATGAAAAACTTCCTCTTGCTAAGAAGCTGAGATACAAAGCGACCAACAATGAAGCTGAATACGAAGCGTGCACCTTCGGGTTAGAAGCTCTAGCGGTGTTGGGGGCAAGGAACGTAGAGGTATTTGGTGACTCGTCCTTGGTAATAAACCAGATCCGAGGTGAGTGGGCTGTTAAAGAGGAACGACTAGTCCCCTATGTTCAATATCTGAAAGGGATGTGTGGGCAGTTTGAGACTTGCACTTTCCACTTTGTGCCCAGAGATGAGAACCGTCTGGCTGATGCGTTGGCATCCTTTGTGTCAATGTGGGATAACCCTGAAGGAGTGGCCATGAAACTGGTGCTAATTTCGAGCTCGGATAAGCCTAGTTTTGAAACCGAGCCAGTAATGGAGGTAGAGGCATCAGATGGGAGGCCATGGTACTTTGATATCATGAATTACTTGGAAAACGATAAATTTCCAGAAGAAGCCACTGAAAAAGACCAGAGGATGATACGTAAGTTATCCACTCAGTTCATATCCTTAGAAGGGGTGTTGTACAAAAGACGGTCAGATGGGATCCAGCTCAGGTGCTTGAATGAAAGAGAAGCGCGCAAGATAATGGAAGAAACCCATGCAGGGGTCTGTGGGGCCCACATGAACGGTTTGACCTTGGCTAAGAAGATTATGAGGCAAGGCTTTTATTGGCTTACGATAGACACTGACTGCTCAAAATATGTTAAGCAATGCCAGTTATGCCAACAGTACGCAGACTTGAGACACCTGTCGGTATCAGAGCTACATAACCTGACGTCACCTTGGCCTTTCGCTGCTTGGGGGATAGATATCATTGGAGAAATTCGCCCTACGGCGTCCAATGGGCACAGATACATCATAGTCGCAATCGACTATTTTACCAAATGGGTAGAGGCGGAATCTTTCAAAAAGATTGACGCGAGGGACATGGCCAAGTTCATAGAGAGGAATTTGATCTGCAGATATGGCCTCCCTCATCACATAGTGTCTGATAATGGAGTGCAGTTCATGGGAGAAACCAGAAAACTTCTCGAGAAATATGGTGTTGAGCATCATAAATCCTCTCCCTACCGACCGCAAGCGAATGGAGCAGTAGAAGCCGCTAATAAGAATATGAAGAAGATCTTGTCCAAGATGGTCCAAACCTACAAGGACTGGGCTGAAAAATTACCTTTTGCCCTGTGGGGATACAGAACGACGGTAAGATCATCTACAGGCGCTACACCGTTTTCCCTAGTATACGGAACAGAAGCAATATTGCCAGTAGAGATAGAACTTAAGTCTCTAAGGGTGGTCATGGAGGCCCAAATCCCGGAAGCCGAATGGGCGCAGCAGAGGTTGCAGCACTTGAACTTACTGGATGAGAGTAGGCTGAAGGCTTATTATCATAATCAGATATATCAGAAGAGATTAGCGAGAACTTTCGGAAAGAAAGTAAGGAAGCACCCGCTGAAAGAAGGGGACTTGGTGTTCAAACAGATGAGGCTAGGGATACCAGACATCAGGGGGAAATTCAGACCTACCTGGGAAGGGCCGTATATCCTTAAGAAGCTGCTGTCCAAAGGGGCTGCAATCTTGTCAGATAGCGACGGGAACGAATTCAAAGAACCGATCAATGTCGACAGACTCAAAAGGTTCCACGGCTAAAGACTAAAATAAAAAGAAGAGAATGAAATGCCCCGCAAGTCGAAAACCGAAAAAAGGCGGCTATGCTAAAATTGGGCGCCTCGACAGGGTGAAAACCGAAAAAAGGCATCCTGTGCAAAAATTAGAGGCATGAGAGAAAATGTTCGATCGTGAAAACCCGAGAGGGCCGATTGGTAACAGGAGTTGATGCTGTTAAAATTTGGTTTCATGTATTGATGGCGCGTAAGCCGCTGAGTAAATGCCAAAACTGATCATGTATGCTAAAATTATATGGAAATGTACACAAAACTTGTGAAAAAGGATGAATATTATTCTTTCACTTTCGTCATTTTCTAGTTCTGCATTAAAAAGAAATGTAGCACCAAAAGAAATACATATATAGGCTAAGCTAAGTCCTGCTGTTGCTCTCGCCGATCAAATGCTTAAGCCCTCGGGTCCTGTTATCAGAGACTGGACTAAGGATCCACTTCTTGTATTCACTAGTCGAAGATGCAGAATGATTGCCAAACCTCGGGATAACGGTCTTCATGGGTAGTCTACCCCACAGCTCGTGATACCGAGAAGCAAACGCAGTCGAGAGATCTCCTCCTCGGAAGGATAGGGGAACCCTCACTATATCTTGGGTCATCCCGAGCTGTCGTTTACATCGAGAGGTGATGCAGAAGGTGGCCTGACGGAGGCCGCAGAGGGGAACACAACCCGATGGCCCATCGGTAACCGCATGAGACAGTGGGAACCAGGCGGATGTAAAACTGATATCGTCATCTGACAGCTCGCCAAATCTGGTAATGCCTTCATCAGCGGTGACACACCCATGCAATCGTCGACGAGGCAAGAAATGGCTCAGCGAGTACTGGGGGGTAACGCGAGGGGGTGGTTCAGACAGCATCTTCAGTTTTTCCTGTAGCCAGATCTGAAAAAAAAAAAAAAAAAGAAGAAGAAGCCGCTGGGGTAAGTAGGGTTTACTTCAAGCAAAAATAAGGCACATGGTTGTGTGAAAATCCGAAAGGACGCACCTCCCGCTAAGAAAAGCTAGTGTGAAAATCCATGAGGGACACACTACCTTTAAAATAATGACGTACCTGGAGTAATAAGGGGCTGCCGGCAAAGGTTGTAGTGGACCCAGAACTCACAGCGTCCAGACCCAGGATGGTTTCAGCCAGGACAAGTGGTAGGGGAGACAGTCCCAGATGAAAGTCGCTCAGGACTCCGAACAGACGAGAGTCGCCGGTCAAACCTCCCGGAGCAACAGTAAGGAAGTTCACCATGCAGAATAAGAATGTGATGCTTACCCGATATGTGGGGATGTCAGTAAACCGATCCAGAGCCTCGATCAGTGGCTCTAAAGCAAAGGAAGAGCTCAGAGGAATCAGCTGGTTGGCCTCCGAGGAGGGTATGCCCAGAGCCAGGGCTACGTCCCGGGTCTGAAGTAGGCCACAGCGGGGGATGCAAGGCAGAGCGCCAGGAGGGAACCGAGCTCCCAGGATGGAGGCTAACTCTTCAGGCAAGGGGCACAGCTCCTGATAGGTGAATTGGAAAACGTGAAACCGGGGGTTCCAGAAGTGGGTCGCCGCCAGGAGGAGGTTCTGGTCGATTTTCACCCGGCACAGATATTTCAGCCAGGACAGAGAGGAAAGGGCGCCTTCCCCCCAAGTGTGTTTGTCATCTAAAATACGGTGCATCCTTTGGGCAAGAGGGGAGGACATTTTGAGAAGAATGAAGGACTCAAGATGTGGAAAATGAAAAGACAAAAATTTTGCAAGATTTTATAGGCAAGCGTCACCGACGGCCTGCCCGTCTCTCCACAGGGATGGCCTACCTGCCTTTACACAGGGACGGCCTGCCCGCCTCCCCACAGAGACGGCCTGACCGTCGGTATAGGTCCACCTGGCAGATGCATACGTCAGCATTGCATTCATCACACGCATTAACTCGCCTTTATTGCATGACAGACGGCCAGCCCGTCGGTCGCTTGTACAGACGCCCTGCCCGTCGGTCAAGAATTTCTATATAAGGGCGAGTGACAGACGGTTTAACGTTGCTGTCCCTTTCTTCTCCCTCTCTCAAACGGTTTCTTAGCGTTTTTTAGCGGTTTTTTAAGCTTTTCTCCTTATTTTTTCGCGATTTCTTCATATTTTCGCATTTTATACTCACTGGGTGCTTGGATATTCGCATTTTCTCCAGTTTCTACACTTCCCGCGACTACAAGTAAGTAAATAACTACTTTTTTTTGGATTTTATTCAATTTATCTCTTCATCTCTTTTCCTTTTGACTTTAGGATGCCTTAGATGCCTTAGGAATTTAGGGAGGATGCTGCCCAATTTTCGGTATTATTATTTTTGTAATTAAATCTGAACTTTTTGCATGATCACATAGAAATAGAACCTTCCCATAATCTTGGTGCTTTAGAATTGCATCCTTTTAGCGCACCATTCTGTGCATGTTTTGCTTTTGTGGCCTGAGGCCATTATTTTTGTGTTGTTGGGGGCACACTCTTGCCGGGGTGCGTCCCATTTACATATGTACATTATTGTTGAGGCCTGAGGCCTATGTTTTTATCTCTTTCATGCAGGAGGTTAGGCATATCCCTGCCGGGATGCTGCCCAAATTTTTATTATTTATTCTAGAATTGAACATTTATTTTTATGTATAATGCATGCCTTGGGACCTAGAAGGCCCATCCTTATTCATTTTAATTATTTCCATGCTGATTGCATGATTGCTTTTGCCATGATGCGTGCAAGGCATATTAGGCTACTTCCTTAGACGGGATGTTTGCTATTTTTATCTGTTATTATCTTTCTCTTTTTTATCTCATTTTGGGCCGCTATTGCCCCGGTGAGGCCTAAATCGGCCTTCACCTCGGAAATAAGTTTAAAAATATTTGTTTCGCCAAATTTTCGATATCTAATCTCTTCCCTTTTCGCAGGATGCCTCCCAGACGTAGAGCACCACAGGCCCAACCCGAGCTCGTGGCTCCGGCTTGGATGGATGACGAGTCCGCTCAGAGGTACAGAGCGTTGGCTCAGGTAGAGTTTCGGGCCAGCCGTTTTGTATCTCGCCCTTTTCTAGAGGCCCTTGGATTGGCCCCAGAGTTTGATCTACTTGCTGAGGGAGCTGGTTGGACAGAGTTCCTTGAGCCCGCCTTCCAGACATTTCCAGAGGCTACCCGCCAGGTCTTGGCCACTCTCCGCTACACCGGCTTTCAGAGTGCTGATACCGACCCGGGGGTGATTCAGTTTTGGTTCGATGGCGACCATGTCAGCATCACTAGGCAGAGGTTTGCTCAGGCCATGGGGCTCCCTACGGAGGAGGGGGTCGAGATCCCGCGGCGAGCGGTGAGATGCGCCCATTGGGCGACCATTGCTATACCAGAAGTGCTGTACGATCATGATACAGCGAAGAGCACCGTACTGGTGTCTCAGGCACTCCGGTATTTGCACAGAGTGCTTTCCAGCTCATACCTCGGTCGAGCTGGTAATCCAGGGTCGCTTAACGCGGCCGAGATCTGGAGCCTCTGGGCTATGGTGGCAGGCCAGCGTCTCAACATTAGCCACGAGATCTTGGCCAACCTGACCAGAGTCGGTAGAGGGTTGACACCGGTGGTGATGGTAGGAGGAGTCATCACCCGTTTACTGTTGAGATTGGGGTTTAACCCCGAGAGGTTGAGAGGACCTTTACCTGAGGGGATCCATGTAGACGCCGCAGCGGCAGTTCAGATGGGGATGATCTCCCCGATTTCTGGCCAGGCAGAGGCCTACAGGGTGTTGACTATCCATGAGACCCGGCAGATGTTCAACCTTCCACCCTTAGGGGCAGATCCTGATCACCCAGAGCACCAGGAGGAGCAGCCTCCACAGCCAGAGCCCGAGCCACAGCCCCAGCCTCCGCCTCCGCAGCCGGAGCACCAGCCTCCTCAGCCTTCTCAGCCGCGGACGGTGCCTCCACCACAGCAGCAGGAGCCACCCAGGACCCCCTCAGATTTTGACTTTGAGATCACGATGGACGACCTCTTTGCCGCTTCACCGGCATCCAGAGCGCCGACTCCAGTCCCATCATCGAGCGCCAGGGTACAGAGGTCTACCCATGGGCCCTCCGAGAGATACCATCCGTACTCCCGAGGTGACCCCGGGGCATCCACCTCCTCGGCACCACCACCAGAGCCAGCACCGCAGCAGCCTGTGCAGCCTGACTTCTCTCAGCTCCTCACCTCCATGTTCACAGCCTTGGAGCGGCGACAGGATGAGCGAGACAGGGCTATCCACGAGAGGTTAGATCGCCAGTAGGCTGCCATTGTGGAGCAGTCCCAGTCAGTGGAGCGCTTGGCTCGGGAGCAGGCCGGCTACATCGAGCACACGACCCGGGAGCAGGCTCGAGCCATGGATGCCTTTAGGGATGAGCAGACTCGGGTCTTGGAGGCTTTCAGAGGAGAGCAGATGAGGCTGATTGAGCAGATTGCTCAGGGTCAGAGGGAGTTGAGGCAGCAGCTCGCTCATGATGTGAGGACGTCACAGGACCAGGCGTCTCAGAGGGTCGATATGACCCTACAGATGATTGATGAGTCGCTTGACTCTCTGAGATCCCGCATCCAGGCGATGGAGGGGATTCTCCCCCCTCTTTCTCAGACCATGAGGGAGTTTAGGGAGCAGACGGAGCAGAGCCTGGAGCAGAGGAGAAAGGCCGCCAGCGAGCAGACCACCCAGTTGAGCCAAGCCTTCAAGAAGTTGGGAGAGAAGGTTTCTGAGACCTTGGGGTTTATGAGCACCTGCACCCAGCCCTTCTTGGACGGTTACGCTCAGATCCGGTTCAGGCAGGCCCATGATCATGAGGCAGGACCCTCCACAGCTCCGGCCCGTCCACCTCCGCCAGGGACCGTGCATATATCGGATGATGAGGATCCCGATGAGCCCTCAGACTACACACCTCTCTAATCTTCAGGGAGTTATTTTTGTATCTTTTGTATATTTTTATATATTGTATATGCACTGTACAAAAATGACATTTCTAGTGGAAAACTTTTGCCTCCTTATTGCATGATCATTCGATTGTTAATTGCTTAATCACATCACAGAAAGTGTGTGTTCTCATATCTACTTACATGTCGATAAAAATGACAATATAGAAAATAACAAAAATGATAAATAACATCTCAATAAGAAAAAAATGAATAAAAGATGAAACATGGCATAGCCAATAAAGCAAGGTCACGCCATCAACAGACAGGTCAAAAGATGACCATTCAAACGTGAATTAACAAAATCTTTTATCTCACAGGTACAGAGAAATACCGATCTGAACACAGACATCGATTAAAAAGATCCCTTTTGGGACAAGGAACCCGGCGGGGTCTCCTCATCTCACATCTCACCAATCGAAGCTGTGGTCAGAGAGTGCCGCACTTCACCAGATCGGGATTGTAGCCAGAGAGTGCTGCATCTCACAGTTCACGCGGCAGCCAGAGAGCGCTACGCACCTTGCAGATCGGATGGGGGTTAGCAAGGGAACTTCAGATCGAAGCTGTGGTTAGAGAAACACCACTCTTCACCTAATCGGGATTGTAGCCAGAGAGTGCTGCATCTCACAGTTCACGCGGCAGCCAGAGAGCGCTACGCACCTTACAGATCGGATGAGGGTTAGCAAGGGAACTTCAGATCGAAGCTGTGGTTAGAGAAACACCACTCTTCACCTAATCGGGATTGTCGCCAGAGAGTGCTGCATCTCACAATTCATGCGGCAGCCAGAGAGCGCTACGCACCTTGCAGATCGGATGGGGGTTAGCAAGGGAACTTCAGATCGAAGCTGTGGTTAGAGAAATACTGCTCTTCACCTAATCGGGATTGTAGCCAGAGAGTGCTGCATCTCACAGTTCACGCGGCAGCCAGAGAGTGCTACGCACCTTGCAGATCGGATGGGGGTTAGCAAGGGAACTTCAGATCGAAGCTGCAGTTAAAGAAACACTGCCCTTCACCAGATCGAGATTGTAGCCAAAGCATGCTGCATCTCCATGAGTACCTACCGGTCGAGAAAAGGCCGATGGAAATATCTTTGCATCGCCGAGCGGATCGAGACAAGGTCCACCCGGCAGAAGGCACGGAGGGTGAAAAGCCGTCGCAGGTACGCTTCCTTTCCGACCTTTCTCTGAGTTTTGGCTTATCTAGGCGCTTGTGCACTAGTTTCCCCAAAACTGGGGGCAACTGTAAGCACCGTGTCCCGAAGCGGTCCGGATCAGAGGTTACCCTATGATGAAATCAGTGTCCAAGCCTGAATGGTAGGTTGGATTTAGAGGTTTTAGCCCCGCGTTCCATGAGAAGTGAGGTTTTTATCATTCCTGGGCCGAAGGAGAGAAAAACAGAGGTTTTTTTCGAGTCGCAGGGCTTTTTGTCCTCCACAGACGGCCAGACCGTCTGTCGAGTCGGCCCGTCGCTCCGAGTCACCGACGCCCGCCTCTATACACCGACGCCCGTCGGTCGTGTCTGGCTATAAAAGCTCCGGTTTTTCCTTTGAAAAGGGTTGGAAAAATTTTCAGAAGAGGAAACTCTGCCCAATTTCAAGCACATTTTCTCTCTCTTCCAAAAACACTTTTTCTAAAAGAATTCTATTGAATCAAGGATCAAATCAATCAAAGGGAACTAAAAGCTAATTAGTTTTCTTTAGATTTTGAGTCCAAAATCGATTTTCTGAAGGATTGAAGGTGAAATATCTCATTTTCTCTTTTTAATCCTTCATCTCTTGCTTCTCGTGGAACGCGCGGGGCTCCAACCAATATAAGAATCTTACCTAAAGCAATTATCTGAGGGTAAATATTCCGGATTCCTTCTCCATATTATCTATTTATTTATTCATTCTGTGAAATTTTTGAATATTTGTCATTATTTCTTTTATTTTGACTCTCTTTTCTCCTTTTTGAGATAAAACACATTTTGACCTTGAAAAGTTATTTATTTCTCTCTCTATCTTTTCTGTTTTTCTCGAGAACAGTGGTGACCGACGGGTCATCTTTATCACCGATGCCCATCGGTCACCCACCTACAGACGCCCTTCCTTGAGTGACAAACGGACACCTCGGTTATCTTAACCGACGCCCGTCGGTCAGCTAAGGAAGGCTGTCGGTGGGTTCTGTCTCCACCTTTTAATTTATCTTTTTATCCATTTCAAATCCTTTTGACTTCGTGTATGTTAATTTTATGTATATTAACATCTTTTAACTTTCTATGAGTGTATATTGAATCTCTTGGATAATCCCGAGCTTGAGCGGCTGTCTACCAGGTGTGGAGGATTTCGTCCGGTTTAGTTTTTCTTAACCCTTTTGATTTATTTCTCTCGCCTATTTATTCATCAATTATTTTATGCATATGAATAAGCTCTTTTTATCTCGTTGAATGTAAAAATAGATCAACGATTTGTACTCAAATATAAATGAGTTTTGTATAAAATGCAAAAGGGTCCAATGCCCTATTTTTATCCAATAAAGATCATCACAAATAAAATATCCCATTTTTGATAATGATGCATGCGAGGACCAAAGTCCTCAAAAATAAGCAATGCCCCGATTTATGTATGCCTCGCACATTTACAAAAGGGAGTTGTATTCTGCTCCTTGTATTATTGTAATTTATCGCTTTTGATATTTATGTTGCTCATTTATTGCTTTCAAAATGTGAATAAATGCGCTTTTCAATTAAACTGCATAGTGTGGAGAGAGAGCGAATTAATGACATTAAAATTTGATCATAAGCTAATTGAGGTAGAAATAGATGAGAAGTCCCGGACCCAGCTCTGGTCTTTGGGATTTTTCTCGCATGAAAATCCATATTGGGCTTCCCAATAATAGCCCAATGCACAGCTGAGTCACCCACAACATGCACCTCTCCATCCTCTGGCAGCCTCAAGTATCTAGCCAGGTCAGAAATCGATGAAAAATAAGGGATATTGAGCACTCTAAACTGGATGGTATTCCGATCATCCAGAGATAACCTAAGAGAGTACTGAAACGTACTAAGGAACTCCAATGTTATCTCAGGATAAGTCGGACCATTCAGAGAAAAGAACTCCTCCCATCCAATGTTTCTCAGCAAAGCTAATACCCTCTCTTGAATGCCCAGGTCAATGAGTGTCTTCATGCTCATAAACCTACTCGAAATAATAATCTTTGCAGCCAGCTTGTTGAACAGGGTGCCCTGCTCTGGAGTCAACCAATCAGGAGGCTGAATGGGCGCTGATGGTTGCTCCTCTCTGTTACGAACTATGGTTCCTGAAAAAGAAAGTATAAACTTTGTTCACAATATTCTTGGTTTCATTAAGCGCATACCACATCTATAACTAAATTGGAAGAATAATATCAAAACTCACCAAATCGTCACAACAGAAATTTGCAAAATAAATATACTTTCTAGCTAATGATGATGCAAAACTTGAAACATTAAGCATAAGGCAAATGTATAAACCTATTAAAGTACAAATTCTATGCCCAAAATAGTAACAATTGGAAGATTGCACAAATTAGAATTTAAATAAATTAAAAAATAAAAAGTACAAGGTGGAAAATAAAATACGCACAAGTAATTAATCATTGAAGTGCAAATGCCAAGAATAAAATAGATGCAATTAATGAAGAAAACTAGAGAACAATGCACAGTTTGCTTAATCAATGCTCTTTTCAAAGCAAAAATATGTAGGAACAATTCAAAGCTGCATGTAAATAAAACTATGAAAATTTGGCATCAATTGCAACTTCTCCTAATCCCATCAAGTTGGGAACTAGCAAACATGCATTTACCTCAACACAATAAAGCACAATTACCAATTGCATCTACATTAAAAACTAAAGCAACATCAATATCATTAAAACAAAATAAAAACCAAGCACTATCTCAATCAATTTGAATTTAACTTGCAAAATTTTCTTTCCATATTCATACAATGCATAATGCCCCAATTATATCAAAACAATTCAGTTCAGAATTCTATAGCTCAAAATCCCATATTCCAGCAGCTATATTTCAAGACAGAAACACAAGAACATAACCCATCTAACACAAAAATTATTAAGCTCAAATTCAATTATAATTTCACCCATCAACTCCACACTATCATAAGAACAATTTAGCATAAACGTATATATGAAATCAGGCTCAAAGTGTGAGTGCTCAGTACACAAAATGTTAAGATAAATTCCACAGTTGAAAGCTCTCAATCAGCAGTGAATAACAATCGGATCTATGCAACATAAATTTGGAAATAACCTCAACAGATCAAATGGACAGAGCTAGACAGAATAAATTAACACATTGCTAAATTAGTTACGTTATAAGTCCATTAGTTGACATGCATTTCTCATTCAGGCATTTCATCAAACAGTTGGTGCACATAATTTCAATTAGATTTTCAAGCACGATTTTTCTCAATTCTAAACACCCATATCTGTCCATGTTGACCCAAAGAAGCAAAACATATCAAAATCACAACTAACACAACAAAATCAGCAATTGAAGATCAAGCACAGTTTACTCAAATGAAAGAATAGAATGCGTAGAATGAGGGAATTACATACCTGGAACTGTCGAATTTAGCTACTGACTTAAGAAATTTTTGAAGATAAATAACGGGAAAGAGGAAGAGAGCTCTTAATTCTTTTAACCCAAAAATCTGGAATTTCTTACAGAAATTGGGAAGAAAATCAGAATCGGAACAAGAAAGGAAAAATGCAGAAATGAGATGAAAAGAATTCCATTTAAGCTCTAAGAAAATGCATAAAAATAAAATTACCTGAGATGAGCTTGGGTTACCAATGAAGATCGATGAGAAGATGGAGAAAATTTTTTAAGTTTTTAAGAATAGGGGGAAACAGAGTAAACGAAAAGAGAAAAGAAAAAAGAAAGAGGGGGCTGTGCGTTAAAGGGGGCTGTGCGAAAACGCACAGCTGTGCTTTTGAAATAAGCACAGCTGTGCTTTTTCCAGCGCTGCATTTCGGCGTGCGTTTAATTGAAAGCACAGCTGTGCTTTTGATAGAAGCACAGCTGTGTTTTTCAGCGCGCTCAGTATCGCCGTGTTTTAAATTAAAGCACAGCTGTGCTTTTGAAAAGCACAGCTGTGTTTTCGCGCTATACCTGATGCTACTGCCCTCCTTGTCCCAATTTGCACTTCTTGGCTTCTTGCTCCTCAATTGAAAGTTTTCTTCCTTCTTAACTGTTAATTTCCAAAACAATTAAACAAATCAAAACCAAATACACAAAATTAAATTCAACAAATTAAACATTAAAAATAACAAATTAACATTCTAACACACTAAAAATTTAAGGAATATTATTTTATAAAAATACATATAACAATTTTATTTTATTATTATTATTATTATTTTTTTTTTATTTTTTATTTTTTTTTATTTTTATTTTTTAAGAAAAATAAAAATACAAATACAAACAACTAGTAATTAAAATTTAAAACATAAACATAGAAAAATGACAGAAAATTAAATAGGAAGGGTTAAGAAAAATAAAAGTTCTGGTTTATTGAGTCCCAGCTCGACTCATTTCACTCTCGGGTGGACGAGCTTGTGAACCAAATAATGGTCTTTCCTGTTTTTGCTCTTCATTTTCCCCCATCAGTAGGAGAAAATCATCGAAAGCTACCAAGATGGGAAATTCCATGTCTTCGATGAAGTATGACTCCACCTTGGGTTCACTGTAAACGAACTCCACCGGCTCTTCAAGCCTAAATAAATCCTTCAAATGGACTGAATTCAGTGCTTCCATTTGAGAATCATTCAACTCTTGCTCCTTTGGTGCACTATCCTGCAAAGAAAAATTGAAATTAGTTTCCAAAGAAACACAAGATTTATCCTCAACAATAATTGGCTCATTTTCTTCTTCATACACCCCATCCTCAAGAATTTCAATATTCTCGTTAATCTCTATAGGTGCATGACTCAATTCACCACTATCTTTTTTATCACTCGAAGAGACAATTAAAATTTCTAACTTGGATTCCAAATTTTGGATCTCCAATTCTTGACTTCTTAATAGATTCCCTTGAGCCTTGATCCTTTCCTCTTGAAAGTTGATTGTAGCCTGCAACTCTCTCCTTTCTGCTTGGTATTCCTTCTCTCTACAATAAATGTAGTTTGAAAGACGTTCAATATGGGCAAAGTGAGACTCTTGTGATACACATGAAGAGTGAGGATCTTCAAAAGACGGTGAATAGGTGACTGGTGAAGTTGAATACATTTGTCGTAACTCTTGCATCTCCCTCATCATATCATTCACTTGTTCTCGCAAAAGGAACAACTCATAATCTTGATCACTATCTTGCATCATTTTGAAAATATCTCAAAATTTTCCTGCAAAAATAAACACCAAATTAAAATAAAAAGAAAAATAAAAACCTCAAACTAACTCAACTAAAGATATAAAACAAACAACACCGTGATTCCCCGGCAACGGCGCCAAAAACTTGACGGGTCCTCGGCAAGTGTACCGAATCGACAAGTAATAAAGTGGGGTATAGTTAGGACCCCGAGTTATCGTACCCAAAGGAACAAGGATTGTCCAGTTAAATATCTATAGATGAGTGAATTTGAGATGTCCCCAATTTGTTTGGTGGAGAGAACTAAGCTAAGTAAGAAAATAAATTAACAATTAAATATAAAATTGGTCATCAAGAAATTACTCAAGGATGAAATTAAATGCTTAGGAAATTCTATCCTCATAAATGTAACTGAAAATTGGTAAAATAATATAACATGAAATTCTGGACAACCCAACTAAGCCCAAGCCTACCATCTCGGATTAAGCTATTCTAATTAACAAACCTACCATCTCGGATTAAGTCTATTAATTAGCTTAAGCGCGGGTTACCAAATCCTAGATCTAAGACAACCTACCATCCCGGATTAAGCTATCTTAAACCTATTTATTCCTCACTATTCTTAATCTAATAACATTAACACCCACAAATCAACCTACCATCTCGGATTAAGCTGGAAAGATAAATGTCAATATTAAAAGAACAGAGCACTTGCACAACAACAATTTTCGGACTTAGCTCCAATCATCATTATAATTGCAAACAATATATAACAAGAGGAATAAAAGAAAACATGGAAATATTTATTAAATCCAAATATCCAAAATACAAATATGATTCAAGAACTCCCAAGCATGATTAACTACTCTAACATCAAGAATATAAACATAAAAGATGAAAAATTAAGGTTTAGAATACACCCTTGATGAGAGAGAAAATAGATCTTGAAGTTCTTGTTCTTCAACCTTGGAATCCCCTTGAATCCCCAAAATATAGATTTAAACTAAATTGATCTAAATTATTTAAGAAGGAAATTGCAATTCAAAATTAAATCTAAGCTAAACAGAATTTAAAAGGAAAATTAAAACAAGAAAATAAAATAAATTGTTGCTGGAAATTAAAGAAAAATAAACCTAAGTCTACTGCCTAAAGGAAAGAATAAGAAAATACAAACTAAAACTAACTAAAATAAAACTCCTCCTCCTTTTTTGGTATGCAGGGGCGCTTCATTTAATTGTCTGAAGAAAAGCACAGCTGTGCTTTGAGAAGCACAGCTGTGTTTTGCTAGGTTTGCGTCGTGTGCACGAGGGAACAGCGTGACACAGCTGTGCTTTGAGCGAAAGCACAGCTGTGCTATGGCCGAAAGATTGCGCGTTGAAGCTCCGTGTGCGCTCGCCTCCAACTGCGGAACACAGCTGTGCTTTGCGAGGAAGCACAGCTGTGTCGTTGATTTTCTAAGTCCGCGCACGCCTCTTCAAAAGCACAGCTGTGCTTTAGGCTCAATCTTGCCCTCTTTCCACAATTTCTTCTAAAATCAACCCCGAACCTCCAATTTAGCTCCGGATTAAAATAAAACACCTGAAAACATCCCAAAACTTATTAAAAATTATAAAAACATTATAAATTAATAAAAACACAAAAACTAATTAATTATTATTAAAATTAAATAAATAAAACACATAATTATGCTAAGAATTAATCTAAAATATTAATATAATTGCAACTTATCAAACACAAATTATTTTTTTTAATATGTATGAAAAATGAAAGTGAATACAAATTATGGGACAGAGGGTATATATTTCTACTTATCCTATAGAAGCACCATAAGTATCTTCCACAAGTATGATTAAATTCAAAGTATTAAGACCATGTGCAAAGATAATTTTAAGAATATTGTTAACCAGTGAATTCATACGCCAACTTAAATAAGTGATAAGCTATAGATAATTATACTTTAAAGTTCAAAAATTTAACCAAACATTAGAAAGCTAATGCTGTTGGTTGATATTGTCGTAAAATCATTTTAAAGCCTTAGAAACAAGTTGAATTGTGATCTGACCAAACAAAAAAGAGTAGATTTAGAAAGTGATTTTGTACAATGGAGGTTATGCATCCAAAAAATTTCATAAGGATGTGGAGTGCAACTTGCAAGTTATGAGTTGGCTAAGCAACGCATGTGCAAATTGCCGTTTTCGTTGGAATAAAGGCATATATGCTAAGTTTAATTTTAACAATAAAATCTGCAAGGAAAAGCTTAGTATATATTTATGTTAGTAGCTATATTTTTTATGTATATATTGGTGACCAAACTTTGTAATTTTCTTATTTTGTCCAAATAAAGGAATTCTTGAAAATATGGAATCTCAGCCACCAGTCTCTCAGCCCAGTACCACTACTGCATCACCCGCACCACATGATGACGTTGGGCCTTCAGGTGCACGCGGTTCATACCCCATATCCTGATTCTCATTGTGGTGGTGGCGACAGTACTTCAAGATGACTTTACATATGTTTTTTTTTATGACATTATTACTATTACATTATATACATATTTATGGTACGATAAATTAATATAATTATTAGTACTTTTAATTACTTGTTCATTATGAATTAATATTAATTACATATGTTTTGGATTATATGTTTCTGAATTTGATTATATTTTATGTTACTAAGGATGTGAGTGTTTATTTTCCGGTATTGTATATATTAATCTATTTTGTTATTTAGAAAAAGGAATTTTTTTTTATTAAAATTAAATAGCGACGGATTAGCGACAACACAATCCGTCGCTAAGATCGAAATGGCAATTAGCGACTAACAAACTAACATTCGCAAATTTTTAGCGACTATAAATGATGACGACTGATTGTCGCTAAAATAGCGACTAAAATACTGTCGCTATATGTTATTTAGTGACAAAAATTGCGACTAATTTTAGTCGCTATATACTGCTTTTCTACAAAAGGCGACTGCTCAATTCCTTTATTTGCGACTAAATTGGTTATTTTTAGCGACTAAATTTTAGTCGCAAATATTAGCGACTGTTTTCACTTTTAGTCGCTAATTTTTTAGCGACGGCCGGAATTGCGACATCTCGTCGTCTGGTCACTATAACTAATTAGCAACTAAATATTGATAAATAGCGACTAAAACTGCCGTCGCTAATTGGCTTTTTTTTTGTAGTGTTAGACGTTAATCCTAGGCTCCTTTGGGAGAGAGGTTTACCCTCCAAGACCCCTTTGGTTGGCCCAAAATGGATAATAAGCGCAGTCTTAGGCTCTCCGAGGCGAGAGAAACTTTCCCAATGTTCTATTGGGTGGCGACTTCATGAAACCTCCTTGTTGCCCAAAATAGACGCACTCGCAATTCATTGCAAGTTGCCAACGGACCCACAAATGCCCCGATCGCCCTCGAGCGGGCGATCGTACCGGTGGCACGCAAGGCCCGGCGCGCGTCACAGCTGGCATCTCCAAGATCCTCTTGGCTTACCCAAAATGGATATATATGCGCCGTCTTAGGTTCGCTGAGGCTAGACGACCCTTTCCAATGTTCTATTGGGTGGCGACTCCAAAAAACCTCCTTGTTGCCCAATATAGATGCACTTGTAAATACCTTACAAGTTTTCATGAACCTCCACCCGATCGCCTTAAAAGGTTCGGCACACGTCGCAGTGGCGACTCCACTGGGGACAATACTTGAGACTTCACTTCGAAAGTGCCTTGGTTAAAATTTACAAATTTAAACATTTCATCCTTTTTCGAAATTGCGTTACATCTCATTAGAGCCGTAGATCTATGCTAGTTTGGTCCCTCTTTTAGCCCCGGTGCGTTCCCGAAGCACTACTCTACGTTCACTCAATGTAGGGAAGTGTTAAGGATAATCACCAGCCCAAGCCTCGTACCATCATGGTATATTAAATAGAGATCCAATCGGTCGTTACGCTCATGATGAGCTAGACCTATTGGCAGGGACCATGCTTGGGTAGCCCTAAAGTAACATCACCTTTGACCAAAGCTCATGTAATGGCAATAGATACTTCCCCTAAGTGGTATAAACCATAATACTTTGCTTGCTATATGGATCATTTTGTATTGGACAAACCCAAATAATCTGATTGGTCACCTAATCAAAAGCTTTCATGCCTAGATAAGCTCGTGTCAATTTATTCGGATTGCCTAAATACACAATGATCACAACTCATGCGCCTGTGCATTAGTTAAGAGAGGTTATACTGCCAGTTTCCCACTGTGCACCATGCGCGTCCATCGGGTTCCCTGTTAACCCATGGATCAAGCCCATCTAGGACAGAGACCGCACGACCTCGTGTGTGGGGGCAATAAGGTTGGAAGGATCTATTTGCTTGTATGTGGTTGTGGATGATGCATTGCATATTCACGTCATTCATGCACAAATAAGTTTTTTATTTTCTCCCTATGTATACATATTATTCTTTGCATATAATTATTACATGTACATATCATCCTGTGTATATTTTTTCAAATGTCTCGCATGTATCATTGTAATCTCTTTTAGTCACTGTATACCATTTGTTGCACAACACGATCACGCATTGCATATTATTTATGCATCATTCTAACCCTTTGCCTTTCAGCCACTGTAGACCTCGTGCTTGGGTGGTTTAGGGATCCCAATAGTTTCCTAAGAAGCGATCAGAGTTCACGTGGGCTGACAAAGTTTTAGCATTCTTACCAGAGCATCTGAAAGTATTAAAAATAGCTAGCCCTTCACAATTAACAAAAGAGACTCACGCCCTGATTGCCCAGGAGATAGATAAAAGGTTTGAAGAGCTGGAAAAAAGGATGCTGGCTGTGATCAAAGAAAGAATGGATGCCATGGCGCTGGTTCTCCAAGCTTAGCTTATGGCAACAACTATCAACCAAGTGAAGCCAACCACGGTCGAGAAGGCTCATGCAGCGACGGCTCTAGTACCTCCTTTTCCTTCTGAGACCAGAGGTAAGAGGTCACTTGATTCGCCAGTTGAGCAAGGACGAAATAGGAGGCCTATTTTAGAACATGGCATTATGTTTGAAGAGGATGAAGACCCTGCAATCATGCGTACTCCAAAGAATGAAAGCTCGGGAGGCCTTGACAATAGTAAGGCGAATGCTAAGGCTACAGAAATCCCAGCCACTTCAGCAGTTCAGTTCTACCTCACTGTTTCAGGTAGACCATTATCCTGGCACTTCACCCGTCTTGTCAGGAAAGGGAAGTTACAACCCTTGCCGGTCGGGCCTACCCCAAGTCAAGGACACCCTAGGCATAGGGCAGATTGGTACTGCGCATATCACCAGTATTCAGGGCATAGAACAGACTACTGCCATCCTTTAAGAGATCGCATTCAAGAACTGGTGCCAGACCCAAAAAAGGAAAAGATTGTGGAAGCGCCAACCATGGAGGTGGGACAAAGGTATTTTTCTAATTTGGGCAGATCTTTGTCCTGGGTCCTCAAGAGGCTAATAAAGGAGGGGATATTACAACAATTACCAGCTAGGCCAGCTAAAAGCTAGGGACAACCCAATTATAAGGAAGATGAGTATTGTGCCTACCACTAACACACCGGGCATATCACAGATGATTGTAAGGCTTTAAGACATGCCATTCAAGACCTGATTGATTCCAAGAAGTTCTCTGATCCAGAAAAGCGAGAGAGAAAGAATAAGATAGACTAAGTGCCTAAGTGGAAAGGCAGGACGGTTCTTAAGGATGGTGATGGACCATTGTCTGCAACAGTTATGTCGGCAAGAACGAGGGTTGATTAGCCATTTAGAATGGTCTTTTTATCTTTGAACTGTTTAATAATGACATTTTAGTTTCATTAATAAGATGAATGCCTTTGCTTACTTGTGTTATGTCTCTTATGATTTCAATATGCATAATCATGATCATAACTCATTCATATTTGACATTGATTCAATTGATGCTACTCCATTTAATCTCAGAAACTTTGGGAGAACCTAAAGAAAATCTTGATAGCATCTGTTATAACTCCTGAAGAGAGATCAAAATTTGAGAGAATTTAAACAAAAGGTGAAAAAGTCTTTGCTTGGACCTAGGAAGACATGCCGGGAGATGATCATGAAGTCGTCAAACACACTAGGCTAGCATATCACAATCATGGACCAGTCACACAGAAGCTCAGAAGATTGAAGCTGAAAGGGGCAGAAAGGGGAATCCACAAGCAGAAATGAAGCCAAAATTTGTAGTTGAAGTTCAATGCCAGTCTTATTTGGTCTATGTTGTACCAAATCGAGAAAAGGAGGAGTGCGTGTATGTGTAAACTATTAGGATTTGAACAAAGCTTATCCTCAAAAGAACGAAAAAAAAGAAAAAAAATGAACAAAGGAAAAAAAAAAAGAAAAAAAAGAAAAAAGGAAAAAAAAAGAAAAAAAAAGAGAAAAATAAAATACAAAAAAGAGAGAAGGAAAAGAATCAATATGTAGAACCATCATAGGGGGCAAGCTTTCTTCAAATCCCGCTGATCTACACATGCCCGTACTTTACCATTTTTCTTGACTTCCGAAAAAGGACCACGAGAATTATATCGACTTGCAATGGATATAGGTTGCTCGAGCTTGGAAATAGACATCATAGAGGAGGTGCACGCTACAGCCCCAACGGACAGAGTCATGTCAAGATGGTCTTCCGCACCACGCAGGGTTCAAGGACAGAAGGACACCTTATGGTTAAGGCTAGGAAGTTGCTCCAGGGGTATGACGTTAAAAGCCACAAGTCCACTCTGTATTGCCCTCAAACCAATAGGGCAGGAGAGACTGCTAACAAGAAGATCTTGATAAAGATGGCTCGAAACTACAAGGATTGGGTAGAGAAATGGCCTTTTGTACTTTGAGGCTGGAGAACCACCATCGGAATCTCTACAAGAGTCACCGCCCAGTTCTCAATACATAGGGGAGAAACAGTATGGCCGATCAAACTAGAGCTCAAATCTTTAAGAACAGTCATGACAGCCCAAATTTGGGAAGCCGACAGGGCACAGCAACGGCAGCAGCCATTGAACAAGTCAGACAAGGATAGGTCATAGGATTATTGCCACAGTCAGATCTATCAGAAAATGTTCTGTTTGATCATTTGGAAAGATGGCCAGAAAACATCCGATGAAAGAGGGAGATTCAATTGTCAAGATGAGACTAGGTGTTCCGGACATACGGGATAGGTTTAGGCTAACGTGAGAGGAACCCTTGTTCTTCAGAGATTGTATCTAAGACAGCAACAACAAGTAGCAATGAAGATGGCTTCAAGAATCGATCAATGTTGACGAACTCAAGAGGGTCCATGGATAAAGATTTAAAAATCAAAAGAAGAGAATAAAAGCCCCGCGGGTTGAAAACCGAAAAAAGGCGGCCTTGCTAAAAATGGGTGCCTCGTCAGGGTGAAAACCAAAAAAAGGCATCCTGGGCAAAAATTGGAGGCTTGAGAGAAAATGTCCAATTAGGAAAACCCAAGAGGGCTGATTGGTGACAGGAGTTTGATGCTTACAAGATCTACTCTGAGATTAGATATAGTTCTGCATTTTGAATCGATGTTAGATAATGATCATGTATAGAGAAATCATGCTGAAATGTACACAATCTTTGCAAATACACGTGTTCATTATTTTCTAGTTCATTTATAAAAAGAGAAATGTTGTTCATTGCTGAATGCATGAAATCTAAATGAGCACACTCTGCTTCTGCTCTCACCATCCGAATGTCTAAGTCGATGAGTTCTAGTATTGATTGCGGGACTAAGAACCTACCTCTTGAATGCATTAGTGGGAGTGAAAGAACAACCCCAGATAGATGGCATAATAGTCTTCACCGATAGCTCGCCTAGAGGCCGTGATGTTTAGAGGTAAGAGCCGAAGATAAAGGATACACCTTGGAAAGATAGGGGATGCCTCACTATATTGTTAATCCCTTTGAACTATGGAGCACAATGGGCGATAATGTAAAAGGCAGCCTCATGAAGCCTTAAGGAACCCGATCCTCATCTGCTACCTCACCTAATCTGGTAACACATTCATATAGAAAGGCAAACGAATGTGTAGACACCGGGTTCTGAGTCAGATTTTGATGGCAATTTTGGGTCCTTGATAAATTCCTCCAAACAAAAAATAATAATAATAAATACATAAAATGTGTAGGTAATATTTAAAAATTAAAAAAAAAAAAAAATTAGGATTAGTTTAATTTAATTAGATAAATTAAAAATTAATTATTTAGTTAATTAGTCAATATTATTAGTTAATTAATTAGTTATAGTTAATTAGTTAATATTTTAGGATAATTAAAATTGAAAAAAGAGAGAAAATAAATATAAGATAAAATTAAATAGGTATAAAATATAGAGTATTTAATTCATAGAGGGTTTAATTAATTAATGTGTAGTAATTTGAGTAAATTAATTAAAATAAAAAAAAATCAGAAAATTAAAATGGAGGAAATTACCATTATGACCTAAAAACCAACCCTAATTTTAGGGTATAAAAAGATAAGAATGAAGAGAAATGAGGGGCTCTCTCTTCCGGCAACTAGGGAAATTAGAAAGAAAAAAAAGAAAACTGAGAGGAGGAGGAGAGAGCTCTCTCGGCTGAAGAACACAGAAAGACCAAGAAAAAAAATAGAGAGCAAGAAAGATACAGCGAGAGCAAGAACAAGCCAAAGAAAGAAAAGAAAAAAAAAGGGAAAAAAGAAAGTGAAAAGAAAGAAAAGGAAAGGGGAAAGCAAAGAAGAGGAGAGAAGAGAGGGACAGCCAGGGACAGTCAACCAACGACGCCGGCGCCGGAGAGGAAAGAAGAAAAGAGGAAGAAAGAAAGGAGGCCGCCGGTGCTACCCCCGACGGCGGAAGAGGCCACGCGCGGCGGCGCTACGATCGTCGTGGCCGGGCGATCAGAACAGCGGCTACCTCCTCCTCCCACTCACCGGCAGGAAGCACACCGGCGTGAAGAGGATCCGCAGCTTTCGACGGCGTTTCCGGCCAGCTCAGCCGGTGTTCCGTCGCGTGACCCACTCCGACGGGATCCCGGCGGTCCGATCTCCCTTCCGGCATAGGTGGTGTCGACCACCTCTCCTCCGGCGAGGTAAGTCCCCTCTCCCTATTTTATATTAATATTATTATTATTATTATTATTATTATTATTATTATTATTTATTTTCTATTTATTAATATTATAATATTATTATTAATATTATTATTATTTATTTTCTGTTTATTAATATTATTGTTAATATTATTATTATTGTTATTTTTATTATTATTATTATTATTATTGGTATTTATTTATTATTATTATTTGATATTCTGTTTTATATTTATTATATTTATTATTAATCATCCTGTATATTTATTTATTATTATTATTATTGTATATTTATTTAATTTCTTTTATTATTATCCTTATTTTATATTATTTTATTTATTATTATTATTATTTTATGTTATTATTATTATTACTATATTATTATTGCTAATATTATTATTATGATTATTGTTGTGACTATTGTTGTTATATTATATTATTATTATTATTATTATTATTATTATTATTATTATTATTATTATTATTATTATTATTATTATTAATATTATAATTATTATATTTATTTATTCTTATTTAGCTTTCTGTTTTTATATTATTATTTTACTAACATTAATTTTATGTCTAATACATTTTATAACTATTATTATTTATTATTCTTAATATTATCATTTTATGTTTAATGCATTTTATGATTATTGTTATTGTCAATATATTAGTATCATTATTATTATTTGGTTCATATTATTATTTATATCATTTTATATTTTATTATTGTTAGTAGCATTTTATTATTTCATTATTATAATTATCATTTATATTGCATATCCATTAATTAACTATTAATTTAATCCATTATTTCATCTATTTAATTAATTATTCACTTATCGTTTTATTTATCATTTAATTTAATCAATTATTAATTTTAATTATCTTCTTCAATTTATTTTATTCAATTATTTATTTATTTATTGTTGATTAACATTATTTCCTTTTATTACTGTCATCGCGAGCGGTATGTGACTCGTCCAAGGAGCACGGTCGAGAAAAGTAGTTTAGGATTTATTTATTCAGAAAATATGTAATTATTTTATTTTATTTTATTTATCTATGCTCTGTAATAATAAAAATAATTTTCGACCGCTTTTAAAAAGAACCACCACACAAATATTTTCTATCAAATAAAATATTGGTTAATAAAACTGGACCAATGTCCTCATTTTCATCTCGAGCCAAAAGGTTTAACTTGTTTTGAGAATTCTATACTTTGTTTGTAAAATGAGTATTTGGGAACCAATGTTCCCGTCTAAATGAACATCCCGATTTATGCTTGTTTTGTACCTTATTTACAATGGAGATTGTATTCCGCCCCTATTTTTGTTGTAACTTAATTTTGGATATTTTATTTTAATAATGCTTTATTTATTAACGCTTTTGACATGAATGATTGCGCATTTTAATTGATTGCATCGTATGAAAAGATGGTGAAATAATAAATTCAAAATTTAATTGTAAAATCAATCAAGGTACGAATAAATGAGAAGTCCCGAACTCATTTCTGGTCTTTCGGCTCGAAGAGGTGAGAGGTCAATCCGATCACTCATTGGAACTATGACCTCCAAGACACCTCTTGTGCCACGAGACTTTGACGTTAATCTTAGGCTCCTTAGGGCGAGAGGTTTACCCTCCAAGACCCCTTTGGTTGGCCCAAAATAGATACTAAGCGCAGTTTTAGGCTCTCCGAGACGAGAGAAACTTTCCCAATGTTCTATTGGGTGGCGACTCCATGAAACCTTTTAGTTGCCCAAAATAGATGCACTTGTAAATATCTTTACAAGTTGCCAACGGATCCTCAATTGCCCGATCGCCCTCGAGCGGGTGGTCTGAGGGGCGGCCGCGGGGTCCAGCGCTCGTCACAGTGGCGACTCCGGTGGGGACAATACTCGAGACTTCGATTCGAAAGTACGTTGATTAAAATTTATAATTAAGTTTTAGTTTAAAAATTTCACCTTCTTTCAAAACTGCATTGCATCGCATTAGAGCCTTAGATTTATGCTAGTTTGGTCCCCTATCAGCCCCGGTGCGTTCCCGAAGCATGACCCTACGTTCACTCAATGTAGGGAAGTGTTAAGGATAATCACTAGCTCAAGTCTCGTACCATCAAGGTATATCAAATGGTGACTCGATCGGTCGTTACGCTCGTGATAAGCTAAGCCTGTTGGCAGGAACCATGCTTGGGTAGCCCTAAAATATCATCACCTTGGACCAAATCCCATGTAATGGACATAGATACTTCCACTAGGGGGCATGCGCCATAATACATTGCTTGTGTAGTGGGTTATTGTGTATTGAATAAATCCAAATAAATTTAGATGTTCGCTCCTTAAAGGTTTTCATACCTCGAGGGGCGTGTTTTGGTTTATTCGGATTGTTTAAATACACGATAGCCGAAAATTCATTTGCATGTGCATTTAGCAATGAGAGTTTGTGATTCACAGCACGCTGTACGTGCTCATTGGGTTCCCCGTTAACCCATGGGTCAATCCTACCTAGGGAAAGAGCCCGCATGACCCCCTGTGTGATAAAAATAAGGTGGGGAGGAACTTTTTTCTTGTGTGTGTATTTGTGCTTGTACATTCTTTTATGAGTAATAATAGTAAATAAAACACATGCATTTTGTTTCATGTATAATTCTTTCCATACAATAATAGAACCTGTGCGTTCTGTATACAAAATTGCTTGTATCATAATTTGTGAATATGAACATAACATGTATTTGTTTTGCATATACATACATAGCAGTGCTTGTCACGACTCACACTAATATTTTGACATCCATAACATCCATCATGCACCATAGCCAGTACATACGGTATACGTCCCTGAAGGTACATATCGACATGCATCATAGCACACACAGGCATACTACCACCATGACATGCATAAATAAATAAATAAAAAAATCAAATCAAAATAATGCATTCATAATGTATCATAGGATGTACATATCAACATACTCACATTACATATGTGCATAAACATTGTGTCCTAGGGCACACACATACCGCTGCATATCATAGAGTACACATATTAGCATATATCATTAGGTCGGTCATTATACATATCATGCACTATAGACATCTTGCATCTTTCACATTGCGTGCCATATAATGAATGTGCATTATCATGCATGCGTTATGCCGTGCACATATGAATCTTGCATCATGCATGTTAGTCACTGTATATACCGTACCTTGTTTTTGTAGGCATACCATGTAAGTTTTGTAAACCTATTCATTTCTTGCAACCACTTTTGTCCCATCTCATGTGCATTATTTGTATATATTTTGCACTTTTATGTACGTGAGTTTTGCCATTTCTCGCGACCCATTGGTGCATATTATCATGCTAGATCATGATCTTAAATCACATACATATTACTATCATGTCGTGTGCACATGCACCATGTATTGTAAACATCCATCCCCATGTTGTGCCATGTTTTACACTTATACCTTCATTACACGCTGTTTACATGTACACGGCAAATTTATATATGCACATCATTTGTCATACATTGTTTACACACACATACTCACTCATAATTTTTTGCACACACATCTTTGCACATATTTTGTGTACATGTTTTTATACAATATGTTTTTACACATGTTTTGCACATATAATTCCTCACACACATTGCTAATATGCATGACACTATTGTATACATCTTTCCATGTACATGGTCTTTAACCCATAGTTTGTGCATATTCAAAAAAAGAAAAGAGAAGAAAAAAATTCTTTGTGCCTACATGATTTTTTGTGCATATACATTTTGATGGAGTCAAAATTTTGTGCTAAGCTATACCCTAAAACGTTGATATATTTGTACCTCATTAGGGTACCTCTGATTCAAACTTCGACTCTGCCTAAGTAGTTCTCAACTATGAATGGCTTTGATCTTAACGCTAGAATTATGTGTTTCATTCCATTTTGAATTAAGTAAGAGTTAGATATGTTGATCTTTAAAATCTAGATTACATGAAAATATTTGGCTATACCATGTCATTTCTAATTTCGAGCACTTTTGGCCCGTTTTTGAAAATAAAACTGAAAAACTAGTTGCAATTAGGGGATTGGATGAAAACTCGCTAAGAGCACTAAAACCTTTCCGATTACCCGTCAAAGCGACTCCTGGATAAGGCTGAATCTAGAAAATGATTTAGGCACCATTTCTTTGTATAGCTCTCTAAATGACCATTTCCTACCCTCATTTCAAAATCGCTTGCTAGCCCGTTGAGCCTTTATTTTGAGTATGCTAAATGCGTACCGATTTTATTGTTACACACGTTAAAACTACCCTTCACCTAAAATGATTTTGGCTTCCCCTTAGAAGAATGGCCGCTCTAGTAAGGATGGATGTATATTATGACATTTCTTTGAGCTATCAAAACTTGCTCCGATAAAAGGGGGTTTACACTTCGAGAAGAAAATTTCAATTATCGATAATTTTTTGGGGTTACCAAAAATTGCCCCGATGAAGTATACAATTGGGGTTGGGAATTGTCCTTTCATCCGTCGAATGAATGTTGCGGCCATTTTTTCTCTAGTGACCTGATCCGCCTTTGATAGCCAATTACCCAAGCCTAACGTTACAATCAAAGTAAGACCTATTGATTCTGGGTTCAGCCTTATCTAATTAGCAGAGATGACCTTCTGATAAGGTTTTGTACGTAGGAAGAGGCATATGGTGTTTCTTGAGCTTCAAGCGAGAAGCCATGAGTGCATTTATGCATTCGAGTTGAGTCTTGTCCTCGACATTGCATCTAGAATTTGCTTTTGAAAAATGAAAAATCTTGTTTTGGCCTTTTGCACATACACACAGAGATTGCGTGGTATGTCTCGTATTTACATGTTGGTTTAGTAAACCTTGATGTCTACACATTTATCTTCTTGCCCTTCATTGGGAATGACTCCCGAATTCTTTTGCTGAGATTGAATCAGTTGAGAATGTGGTTCATTCAGTATGCTCAAAGGCAGATAGAAACTCGAGTTTGAGGTACCTTATAGGTTGCACTCATTTTACAATCTTGGGGTATTTCTTAACACTACCCATGAAAATGATACTTCGCGTACACTCTCAGCAACATCCCTTGTACATATGCTTTTTGCAAATGTTTTTACACATAATTGTAGCAAATATTCTCAATAAATAGTTTTACATGTACAATTCTTGGTGCATGTTTTTTTTTTTGGCATAAGAGCTTTAGCGAATACATTTCATAAGTACTTTTGACGCATGTAGCTCTTTATGGGCATATCCTTTGCCAGCATCTTGCATCCACAATTTTCGCATGCATTCAATACACATATATATGATTTTTCCTACATATGTTTCATATACATAGTTGTATGTGCACACATTGCACACCCCCAATTCCTTACATAGCTTTCATGTATATAACATATCCCACCTGTCTTTGCATATGATTTGTTACATCTATGTCGATGAATGAATGCATGATCATTTGCATGCATGGTCATTTGCACATAGTTTGCATACATAATCCCCTTGTATATATCTCTCATGCATGAACTTTTTGCATGTCTTTCTCGTTCATGATCATTTGCAAACATGTTAGAATAACGATTCTTAGCACATGTTCCATAATCTTCCACATGGTTATAAGCCATTGGCATATATGACATACGCATAAGCATTTCAGGATTATAGTCCTTTGCATGTTATTTCATAAATGCATAGCCTTTCACATGCATTCCATGCATACATGGTCTCCAACGCACAGTAGATAATATACATCAGTCTCACGTCGACAAGGCAAAATTCGAATTCAAATGTATATATATATTTTGCACACATGCTCCCATACACACAATATTTTGTATATATTGACATGTACGTGACTCAGGGGAAAGGTCCGAATAGAACCCATGCTACTGCAGTTAGAGAACACTGCATCTCACAATTGAAGTTGCAGTTAGAGAACACTGCTCTTCACACCGAGGTTGTAGCCAGAGAGTGCTACATCTCACAGTTCACGCGGCAGCCAGAGAGTGTTACGCACCTTGCAGATCGGATGGGGGTTAGTAAGGGAACTTCACAAATCGAAGTTGCAGTTAGAGAACACTGCTCTTCACACCGAGATTGTAGTCAGAGAGCACTGCATCTCATAAGTCGTAGTCAGAGAGTACTACGCACCTTGCAGATCGGATGGAAGTTAGCAAGGAAATTCCAACGAATTGGGATTGTAGTCAAAGAGCACTACATCTCACAACCGGGATTGCAGTCAGAGAGTGTTGCATCTCACACACTCCGTGCAGGCCGAGATGAGGCTAGCGGAACACTCGTGGTAGAACAGACCACAGATCGAGGTTGTAGTAAGAGAGCACTACATCTCACAAACTCCGTGCAGGCCGAGACGAGGCTAGCGGAACACTCGTGGTAGAACAGGCCACAAATAGAGGTTGTAGTCAGAGAGCACTACATCTCACCAAAGCTGCGCGAGCCGAGACGAGGCCAGCAGAAACAGGTCGAGACGAGACCAGTAAGGGCACATGTACCTACGCCAGCAAGGTAAGGTCCGGCATCCCCAGGTATGTAATTCTCTCTCTTCCTTCTTTGAATTTTGGCTCACCTAAGTGTCTATACACTAGCTTCTCCAAAATTGGGGGCAACTATAGACACCGGGTTCTGAGTCAGATTTTGATGGCAATTTCGGGTCCTTGATAAATTCCTCCAAACAAAAAATAATAATAAATACATAAAATGTGTAGATAATATTTAAAAATTAAAAAATTAAAAAAAAATTAGGATTAGTTTAATTTAATTAGATAAATTAAAAATTAATTATTTAGTTAATTAGTCAATATTATTAGTTAATTAATTAGTTATAGTTAATTAGTTAATATTTTAGGATAATTAAAATTGAAAAAAGAGAGAAAATAAATATAAGATTAAATTAAATAGGTATAAAATATAGAGTATTTAATTCATAGAGGGTTTAATTAATTAATGTGTAGTAATTTGAGTAAATTAATTAAAATAAAAAAAATCAGAAAATTAAAATGGAGGAAATTACCATTATGACCCAAAAACCAACCCTAATTTTAGGGTATAAAAAGAAAAGAATGAAGAGAAATGAGGGGCTCTCTCTTTCGGCAACTAGGGAAATTAGAAAGAAAAAAAAAGAAAACTGAGAGGAGGAGGAGAGAGCTCTCTCGGCTGAAGAATGCAGAAAGACCAAGAAAAAAAATAGAGAGCAAGAAAGATACAGGGAGAGCAAGAACAAGCCAAAGAAAGAAAAGAAAAAGAAAGGGAAAAAAGAAAGTGAAAAGAAAGAAAAGGAAAGGGAAAAGCAAAGGAGAGGAGAGAAGAGAGGCACAACCAGGGACAGTCAACCAACGACGCCGGCGCCGGAGAGGAAAGAAGAAAAGAGGAAGAAAGAAAGGAGGCCGCCGGTGCTACCCCCGACGGCGGAAGAGGCCACGCGCGGCGGCGCTGCGATCGTCGTGGCCGGGCGATCAGACCGGCGGCTACCTCCTCCTTCCACTCACCGGCGGGAAGCACACCGGCGTGAAGAGGATCCGCAGCTTCCGACGGCGTTTCCAGCCAGCTCAGCCGGCGTTCCGGCGCGTGACCCACTCCGGCGGGATCCCGGCGGTCCGATCTCCCTTCCGGCATAGGTGGTGTCGACCACCTCTCCTCCGGCAAGGCTCCAGCGAGGTAAGTCCCCTCTCCCTATTTTATATTAATAATATTATTATTATTATTATTTATTTTCTGTTTATTAATATTATAATATTATTATTACTATTATTATTATTATTATTATTATTATTATTATTATTTATTTTTTGTTTATTAATATTTTTGTTAATATTATTATTATTGTTATTTTTATTATTATTATTATTATTATTGGTATTTATTTATTATTATTATTTAATATTCTGTTTTATATTTATTATTAATCATCCTGTATATTTATTTATTTATTTATTATTATTATTATTATTATTATATATTTATTTAATTTCTTTTATTATTATCCTTATTTTATATTATTTTATTTATTATTATTATTATTATTATTATTATTATTATTTTATGTTGTTATTATTATTATTATTACTATATTATTATTGCTAATATTATTATTATGATTATTGTTGTGACTATTGTTGTTATATTATATTATTATTATTATTATTATTATTATTATTATTATTATTATTATTATTATTATTATTCTTTATTCTTATTTAGCTTTCTGTTTTATATTATTATTTTACTAATATTAATTTTATGTCTAATACATTTTATAACTATTATTATTTATTATTCTTAATATTATCATTTTATGTTTAATGCATTTTATGATTATTGTTATTGTCAATATATTAGTATCATTATTATTATTTGGTTCATATTATTATTTATATCATTTTATATTTTATTATTGTTAGTAGCATTTTATTATTTCATTATTATAATTATCATTTATATTGCATATCCATTAATTAACTATTAATTTAATCCATTATTTCATCTATTTAATTAATTATTCACTTATCGTTTTATTTATCATTTAATTTAATCAATTATTAATTTTAATTATCTTCTTCAATTTATTTTATTCAATTATTTATTTATTTATTGTTGATTAACATTATTTCCTTTTATTACTGTCACCGCGAGCGGTATGTGACTCGTCCAAGGAGCACGGTCGAGAAAAGTAGTTTAGGATTTATTTATTCAGAAAATATGTAATTATTTTATTTTATTTTATTTATCTGTGGTCTGTAATAATAAAAATGATTTTTGACCGCTTTTAAAAAGAACCACCACACAAATATTTTCTACCAAATAAAATATTGGTTAATAAAACTGGACCAATGTCCTCATTTTCATCTCGAGCCAAAAGGTTTAACTTGTTTTGAGAATTCTATACTTTTTTTGTAAAATGAGTATTTGGGAACCAATGTTCCCGTCTAAATGAACATCCCGATTTATGCTTGTTTTGTACCTTATTTACAATGGGGATTGTATTCCGCCCCTATTTTTGTTGTAACTTAATTTTGGATATTTTATTTTAATAATGCTTTATTTATTAACGCTTTTGACATGAATGATTGCGCATTTTAATTGATTGCATCGTATGGAAAGATGGTGAAATAATAAATTCAAAATTTAATTGTAAAATCAATCAAGGTATGAATAAATGAGAAGTCCCGAACTCATTTCTGGTCTTTGGGCTCGAAGAGGCGAGAGGTCTATTCGATCACTCATTGGAACTATAACCTCCAAGACACCTCTTGTGCCACGAGACTTTGACGTTAATCCTAGGCTCCTTAGGGCGAGAGGTTTACCCTCCAAGACCCCTTTGGTTGGCCCAAAATGGATACTAAGCGCAGTCTTAGGCTCTCCGAGGCGAGAGAAACTTTCCCAATGTTCTATTGGGTGGCGGCTCCATGAAACCTCTTAGTTGCCCAAAATAGATGCACTTGTAAATATCTTTACAAGTTGCCAACGGATCCTCAATTGCCCGATCGCCCTCGAGCGGGCGGTCTGAGGGGCGGCCGTGGGGTCCGGCACGCGTCACATAATGCAACTGATGTCTAGAGAGAAATACCTCAGAGAATAACTGCTGATTACCCTAGGAAGGGGCTTTGATAGTAATTTCAACTTTTCTTGCAGCCGTACCTAAAAGGCAAGAGAGTCTAAAAAAAAAAGGACCGTTAGAGATGAAAACCGTAATTGGCGCTCTAAGCAAAAGTTTGGCCAAAGGGGCAGGGTGAAAACCTGGGAACAGGCAGTCTGCCCTTCAAAAAATGAAATAAATAAAAGCCGCTGGATTGGGTTGGGTCCATTCCAGGCAAAAATTAAGCAGAGGGTCTTGTGAAAATTCCTAAAAGGACGCATTTCCCACTAAGAAAAGCTAGTGTGAAAATCCACAAGGGACGCACTACCTTTAAAACAATGACCTTTGACACCTGGAGCGATAAGGCGGCATTACTCCGAATGACTTTCCTTTAGGCAGAACTTGATTCAGAGTCCTGGGGCAAAAATGCTCATTGACCGGGGGGCAAAGATACGTACGAGTCAGTTCTCATTGAAAAGATTATGGGTCAGAGTTTTTAAAGCCAAGAGAACGCTTTTCTAGATCCTTGGGAGCATCAGATAAGGTGGGCAGCCGAGCACTACCCTCAACGAATCCCTTAACCACCTGGGATGTGGTCTATTCATTTTTGCATATCACATGCATGTCACGTGCATTCAGTCTTTTACACGTATAGATATGCACACACAATTCTTGTACATTAATCCTTTGCATGTGTTTCTTATATATGGTTTTGTATGTATATTTCACCCATGATTCCATACACACACACAGTCTATTGTATATGTTGTTGTGTACATGATTCAAAAGTAAAGGTCCGAGTAGACCTCATGAGCAAGGATGGTCCAAAGGACGGATTCATATCAACATTATCAGCCACTGTATCCAGCATAAAATTAGGTGCATATGTAAGGGGGGGGGGGGGGGAATGTCCAGAAGGACAAGCCTATCCGGACACACCATGCTCAGGGCAATCCAGAATCACATAAATCTATAGAAAATAAGATCCTTTGAGAAGCCGAACTATCCACACATACTTTAGTCGGAGGCAAATCAAACGTAAAAGTGAGCCAAGGTACAGTTTTGAATCTACAGCGATACTCATCCATGTTGAACAATCAGATCAAGATAAAGCCCTCACGAGAATGGAATTTCAAGGATCTGCTCCTGGAAAGACATTTAAAAGAACAAGCCTACTCATGCGCACCATGCCAGGAGCAGCAAGGTAAGTTTATGTACCATGAGATGTATGCTTGTACACATCACACAATAATCAAGATGAAGTCCTCATGAGGGAAGAATCTCAAGGATCTGCTCCCAAGAGGGAAAAGAATAAGCCTCTCCATGCACACCATGCCGGGAGCGAACAGGTAAGTTTCTCTGTCGTAAGATGTACGCTCACACACCTCACACAATTCGGATTCAAATGTATGTATATTGCACACACATGATTCCACACACGTGCACAATATTTTGTATATGTACATAGCTCAGATGAAGGGTCCAAATAGACCTCATGCTTAAAGATGATCCAAGATATGAGTTCAGCTTAACATTGTCAGATTCATGCACGCCATGTCGGGGGAAATCAGGTAAGTTTCTCTATCATAAGATAAACGCTCACGCACAGCACATAGTAAGTGTATCAAAGCCAAATTCAAATGTACAAATTCTCAAACAAAATAAATGTAAAAAGAATACAAACTCTCACATCAAAAAATAACTTCTCAAACCAAAACAACAAAACAAAACAAAATAAAAAGAAGAAGACATTTTCAAGGCCTTGAAAATCTAATATACTGTAAATACATTCAAAATGTAAAGATCAAAAACAAAATAAGGAAAAAACAGAAACAAAATAGAAAAATTACCCGCCTGCAGGCAAACAATAAAATTTCCAATCTAATTTTTTCTTTGAGAAAGCTCAATTTTTTTTTGCCCCGGAGGCTCAACATCAAATTCTCTCACCCTCTTGAGAAGTATGCAGGTCTTTTCAACAAGGAGGCTGCATTAGAGATGATAGAGGAATCGATATCTGGCATGTCACAATCAGTGCAATCAAGAAAATGGGGAGCAACCAACCGTCCTTCGGGGGCACACTCTAACATCGGCCCTAACAGGTATGTACTGGCACAGGTATGCGCCTTTTATATACCCTACACATTTGCTTTGCCCTTTTTGTAGTAAAAAAGAGGAGGTTTAGGATAAGCGCCAGTAAAAAAAGCGACGAATGAGTCAATATGTCAACCCAAGGATGGTCAACGGTCAGGCACTGGGTTAACCAGATGGTGGTCGGCAAATAAATCATTCAGATAATGGTTAATAGGTAGACACCAAGTAGATTGGATGGGGGTCAAAAAGTTAAAAAGCAGACATTGCACTAGCCGGATGGGGGTTAGCAGATCAGATATTGCACTAGCCGGATGGGGGTTAGCAGATCAGACATTGCACTTGCCGGATGTAGGTTAGCAGATCAGATATTGCACTAGCCGGATGTAGGTTAGCAGATCAGACATTGCACTAGGGGTTAGCAGATCAGACATTGTACTAGCCGGATGGGGGTTAGCGGATCAGACATTAAACTAGCCGGATGGGGGTTAGCAGATCAGACATTGTACTAGCCGGATGGGGGTTAGCAGATCAGATATTGTACTAGCCGGATGGGGGTTAGCAGATCAGACACTGTGAGAGCCGAGACGAGGCCAGCAGAATACACGCGATAGAACAGATCGCAAACAAAGGTTGTAGTCAGAGAGTACAACATCTCACAGACACCGTGCAGGCAGGGACGAGGCTAGCGGATCACCAGCGGCAGAAGAGATCGCAAAAAGAGTTGTAGTCAGAGAGTACTGCATCTCACAGACACCGTGCAGGCCGGGACGAGGCTAGCGGATCACCAGCGATAGAAGAGATTGCAAAAAGAGGTTGTAGTCAGAGGGTACTGCATCTCACAGACACCGTGCAGGCCGGGACGAGGCTAGCGGATCACCAGCGGTAGAACAGATCACAAACAGAGGTTGTAGTCAGAGAGTACTGCATATCACAGACACCGTGCAGGCCGAGATGAGGCTAGCGGATCACCAGCGGTAGAACAAATCGCAAACAGAGGTTGTAGTCAGAGAGTATTGCATCTCACAGACACCGTGCAGGCCGAGATGAGGCTAGCGGATCACCAGCGGTAGAATAGATCGCAAACAGAGGTTGTAGTCAGAGAGTACTGCATCTCACAGACACCATGCAGGCCGGGATGAGGCTAGCGGATCACCAGCGATAGAAAAGATCTCAAACAGAGGTTGTAGTCAGAGAGTATTGCATATCACAGATACCGTGCAGGCCGGGATGAGGCTAGCGGATCACCAACAATAGAAGAGATCGCAAACAGAGGTTGTAGTCAGAGTGTACTGCATCTCACAGACACCATGCAGGCCGGGACGAGGCTAGTGGATCACCAGCGGTAAGACAGATCGCAAACAGAGGTTGTAGTTAGAGAGTACTGCATCTCAAAGACACCGTGCAGGCCGGGACGAGGCTAGCGGATCACCAGCGATAGAACAAATCGCAACAGAGGATATAGTTCGACAACACTTTACCTCACACCGCGCAGGCCGGGACGAGGCTAACGGGACACCGGCGATAGAACAGATCGCAACAGAGGATACAGTTAGATAACACTTTACCTCACCCGTGCAGGCCGAGATGAGGCTAGCGGGACAGACCAGCCGCCGTGCAGACCGAGATGAGGTTAGCGGGGGACAGCAATAGAACAGATGGCAACAGAGGATGCGGTTAGACAACACTTCACCTCACATCGTGCAAGCCGAGATGAGGCCAGCTGGATAGACTAGCCATCGTGCATGCCGAGATGAGGATAGCGGGGCACACACGATAGAACAGATCGCAACGGGATTGTGGTTAGAGAACACTGCATCTCACAGACGCCGTACAAGCCGACCGAAGGCGAGCGGGACAATGCGATAGAAAAAATTGCAAACGAGCCACAGTCGGATAGCACTACAGCTCAACAGCAACAAGTCGCAACATTTCACATGGCAAAAAGGTAAGGGCTGCCTCAGGTACGCATCTCTTTCCTTTTTCTCTGAATTTTGGCTCATCTAGGCACTAGTACACTAGTTTCCCCAAAATTGTGAGCAACTGTAGATACCGGGTCTTGAGGCAGCCTAGATCAGAGTTACCCGATGATGATAAGATGGCTTGTCACATGCAAAAAGGTTGAAAGTGGCGATTTCCTGTTTAAATTAATTTGCATTTTAGAGTGAAAACATAAAAAATAATAAAAAATATTTTAAAAATTAGTTTTGAAAAATGGGAGTTTGAAATTACAATATTTTTAGTTAAATTAGAAAATAAAAAATTAAGGAAAAAAAAATCGGAGCGTCGGCCGCGCGGCAGCGCGAGGAGATGTGCGCTGGGTGAGCGTGTGCGCCTGGCGTGCTACGGACGCCCGTCGGGCGCACCGACGGGCGTCCGTAGCCCCTGTTCCGCCGCAAATTGCCATTTTCGCCCCAAAATTGATTTTTTCCGATTTTTTTCCACCAAATTCGATTTTTTATTACTTTTTTAAGGGATTTTCAGGTTTTTTTCACTTTTTAAAATTTAAAATAGATAATATCTGATTTATTAAGTTTTATCCCTTTAATTAATATTATTTTCCTATTTTCTTAATATAAAAAGAAAGAGAAGAAAACCTAAAGTGGAGGGGATTTTTTCTAGGGTTTTTTCATCTTTTCTCTTCTTCTTCTTCCTTTCAAACTCTTAAAAAATTCTAGATTTTTCCCCAAGCAAAAATTAAAAGAGAAAAGTTCATCTTTCATTTTTTTCCAACATAATTTCTTCTAAACATATATTTGGAAGAAGTTTTGTTGTTTGATTCAATTTTGAGACAAATACAACAATTATTTGCTCTCAAAATTCCTTTTTTCTTTTTTCATTTGTGTTTAATTAAACTTTTTTCATTGATTTTCTTTTGAATCTATTTTTGATGGAAAATTAATTATGATACAAACAAAATAAGTGTTTGTTATCAAAATCTAATTTTTTTCTTTTGATTTTCTAAAAATATTTTATTTTGATAAACAAAATCATTGTTTGTTTTTAAAATCATTTTTTTAATCAATAAAAATCATTCTTTAGGCAAAGAAATTAATTCTTTGTTCTTAAAGAATTGTTAATTTCATTTCTTCATTTTTTTTAATCCTATTTTTCTTGGAATAAAATTCCAACATTTTCATATCTCAATTCTAATCTTGCAAACCAAAATAAGAAAATCAATCATCCTTTTTACCTTCATCGAATCCGAAACTCTGAGGGTAAACATTCCGGGCTTGTTCTTCTTATTCTTTTTGTTCATATTTAATTTACTCATATTTAATTTATTATTTTCAGTTATTTATTTATTTCATTGTTTACATTTATTTTATTTATTTTGTTTATATATGATTTTATTCTTATTCTAGTATATTTTATTGTGTTCATTAATTTATTTATTGTTCTCATTTATTTATTTATTCTATTTTTATTATATTTGTTTTGTTGTGTATATATATTATTACATTTTTATTCATGTGAATATTGATCTCTCTTTTAATTCCTAACATGTAATTAATTTATTTCACTTTAATTCATCATTATTTTTAACATGTAATTAATAAATTCGTTTTAATTGATATTTTTACCATGTAAATGGTTTATATCATTTGTGAACATATTTAATTAATCATGCCATTCATTTGATTATTTTCATCGTTCTCTTATTCACTTTTATCGTTGTCACATGTTTTATTTATTGTTATTTATTTATTTTCATTGTAATTATTATCATGTTCATATTTTCATAAATTAATTCATTAGCACGTTTTATATTATTTCAATCATATCTTTTAATTCATTTGTCATTTGTAATGCATTTTTCCCATTTATTTTAGTTTATTAATATTTCAATTCATTTGATCCATTTTTGATGCCATCTCTCTTTATTTTATCTCATTTTATCATTAATTTATTTAATTGATTTAATTACTAACATTATTTCATTTGTATTTTATTTTTTTGTCAAAACTTATTTTATTTACTTGGGCATTTTTTGCGAGCACACGAGAAGATCCAGAAGGCTCGTTTGGGTTAGATATTTAATTATTTTATTTGTAATATTTCATTTATTTGACTTTTTCATTTATTTTGCCATGTAATCTTTAATAAAATTATTTATTTTAGGCACGCTAAAAAGAAAATCACAAAAACATTTCTGTTAATTATTTTGGCATCTTTTCTAGATAAAAATAGGAACAATGTCCTAGTTTTTCATACCCAAATAAATCATCATGTCAAAGCTATTTCATAATAAATATGCATGCGATGACCAATGTCCTCATCATTAATGAATACCCGATTTATGCATGATTTGTATTTTATTTACAATGGAGGTTGTATTCTGCCCCTACTTTTGTTGTAATATTTTTACATATGTTTTATTTTATTTACGCTTTTATTTATCGCTTCCACTACGTGATTGACATGCGCTTTAATTAATTGCATTAAAATGAATGAGAAATGGGATGAAATGATAAAATTTAAAACTTGATTATAAAATTAACCAAGGTATGAATAAATGGGAAGTCCCGAACTCACTCTGGTCTTGGGCTCAATGAGGTTAGAGGTCCATCTCAATGTTTTATTGGGATGGAATCTCCAAAATATCTCTTGTTTCCCACCAAAAGGCCTAATCAACATAATCATAGGCTCCAGGAGGTTAGACGACCCTTCCCAATGTTCTATTGGGTGGCGACTCCAAGATCCCTCTGGTTTGTCCAAAATGGATATTTATGCGCTGTGTAATCCTAGGTTCCACGAGGTTAGAGGGTCATCCTAATGTTATATTAGGCTGGCATCTCTAAGATCCTCTTGGCTTACCCAAAATGGATATATATGCGCCGTCTTAGGCTCGCTGAGGCTAGACGACCATTCCCAATATTTTATTGGGTGACGACTCCAAGAAACCTCCTTGTTGCCCAATATAGACGCACTTGTAAATACCTTACAAGTTTTCATGAACCTCCACCCGATCGCCCTAAAAGCGGGTGTAGACACCAGGTCCCGAGGCGGTCCAAGATCAGAATTACCCATTGATGAAAGCGATACTTGCCAGTGAAAGTGTCAGAAAAACGCTCCCCTTGTCGAGAACTTCCTTTGTTTTATTTTTATTTTTGATGTCGTTTTTTATTTATTTTATTTTATTTATTTATCTATTTATTTTATTTTCGTTTTATTGTATTTTGTTTTTATTTTTGTCTGTTTTCGCATTCGGGTGGGTCCCACTGGGCACGAAATTGCGCGCATGGCAAGTTGGTGCGCGCAGCACACAGTCGCGCGTGCACAGCTGTGCCGCGCGGACAGCTATGCCGTGCGTACAGCTGTGCTACGCGCGCGGAGGAGGTCTCCACGTGCATAGCATCGCGCGCGGGGGAGGGCTCTGTGCGCGCTGCCGAGGGCAGCACGCGCGGGCGGTGCCGAGGGAACACGAGCGCCTGGCGCGCGCGGTGCCAGGGGAGCATGCGCGCCTCTTGGCGCGTGCGGCCTTCTTTCCACGCGGGCATGCGTGCCCGGTCTCCTTCGACGCGTCGTTTTCCTGCATTTTCAGTCTGTTTTTCAGTCTGTTTTCTTCAGTCTTCACCCTTTTATGCTAATTTTGGAACAACAAAATTAAGAGATCATTTTGTCTTTCTCCATTTTTGGCCAACACTGAAAATTAATAGGGATTCCTTCTTCATTTTTTGGGAGGACGGCAACATTTTGAAAAAAAAAGAATTTTTTGGTTTTCTCTAGTTTTTCTTTCATTCTCCAGGAACCATTTTTTCTACTTCAAAAAATTTCTTCTTCAAAAATCTTCAAGTTTTTTCCTCTCAAATTTTAGTTTTTGTTACCACAAAATATTTAATCTTGGGTTGATTTGAGCAACATAAATTAATTTTCTTGACTTATTCAATCCACCAAAAGTATTTTCTTAAACTAATTTGTTTAAAACACAAATTTTTACACTTGCTTCGAATATTATAATCATCAAAAATCGACAAGGGGAACGGATTGAGACATCCTATCTCCGATCTAAAAATTCTGAGGATAAACATTTTTGGACTCGTTCTCATTTATTTTTTGTATACTATTTATTGTTGTTAAATATTATTTTTGCCATATTTACTACATCTATTCTTTATTTTCAGCACTTTAAATGTGTTAATATCACTATTAATATGTTATTTATTGGCTTTAATTAGATTTTCATGTTCATATACTATTATTATATTATCATCATTCTTCTTCTTCTTATTCTTCTTCTTCTTCTTCTTCTTCTTATTATTATTATTATTAAGTTTGTGTTCATGTTTATGCTCATGCTATTATTTGTTATTATTATTACTATCACATGTAGTTATTATTATTGTTATTCTATTAGTTGTTCATGTCACTATTGCTATTATTAGTACTATTATTATTATTATCATTATTATTATTTAATGTTTGTTTTACCTTTATTTATTAGTATGATTTTCGGTGTGTCATTATTATTATTATTATTATTATTATTATTATTATTATTATTATTATTATTATTATCATTATTATTATTACCATGTTTACTTATACTATATTCATTATCGTTCATTACTATTGCCTATTATTGTCGTCATTAATATTATTTTGTTGTGTTTGTCTTATCATTATTATTATTATCATTATAAATTGACTTGCCTAATATTTATATCATTTTTTTACTTGATTAATTTTTAGAACCATTACTAATATTTTTGATGTTAATTTTTGTCTGAAATTTAACTTGAGTCGGGTTATTTGAGCATCCCCGAGACTCCCCGGATGGGTCGCGACGGGTGGAGGATCGCACCGATTTTGGTGAGATCTTTCTCAACCCTCTCTTTATGTGTTTTGTGCTATTTGTAAATATTTATTTTATTTATGCACCCATGCGATAAAAAATCACAAAAATATTTCTATGATTAAATTGAAATTTTTTGCTAATAAAATTGGGACCAATGTCCCTTGTTTTAGCCAAACCATGAAAACATCACAATTAAAACGAAGAGTCAACTTTCCTCCAAAAAATGGGATCATTCACCCCGGTTTTCCAATTCAAACAATTAAAAATGACTCTTCGGACCCTCTTCAAATAAATGCGAAGGAACCAATGTTTCTAAACCTTCCATAAGCGCAAAGGAACCAATGTTCCTAAAATAAATACCCCGATTTATGTATGTCCTTTTATTTTGATCTTGCCTGAGTGTTTTAAATTTATGTTCATTTCCCTTTTTTTGGGCCCTTGTAATTAATTTTGGGGCAACTTTATTTATTTTTGGGGATTGTATTCCGTCCCCATTCACATCTTTAATCTCCTTTTATTAGGGTTGTATTTTCCCATTGTTTTTCTTGTAATTGCGTGCTTGCGTGTTTACCGCTTTCATTTATCGCTTTCTTTATTTACTTTATCGCGTTCCTTTTATCGCTTTCGTATGCTTGGAATGCTCTATTTAATTTAAATGCATCAATCGCATGAGATGAGAGATATAATTTTAAGAGGTTAAAATCCATTTTATAATTAACCAAAGCATAAATAAGAGGGAAGTTCCGGACACCATATCTCTAGTTTAGACCGTTAGAGGTAAGAGACTTTTTTCCAATTTCTTGCAAATTGGGTGGCGACTCCGAATGCCTCAAAGGTGCCTTTAGGTGTCATTAGGCTAGGTTGTTCTCCCTAATGTTCCATTGGTAGGAATACACCGATGATGTCTCATGGCGCCCATGATCAAAAGATGCAAACCAATTCCTCGAATCCCAATGGCGGATTCACAAGCGAGGGCCCTTGCTGGGCACCGGCGCACATCACAGTGGCGACTCCACTGGGGACTTTGTGTTTGAAACTTCGCTCTGAAAGTGGTTTGGTTAAAAATATAATTGAGTTTTTAAAACTTAAAATTCTATCTCTTTTCGAAATTGTATTGCATTGCATTTTAGAGCCTTAGACTTATAATAGTTGGTCCCTCTTTATCTCGGTGCGTTCCCAGAGCACGGCCCTACTTTCACTCATTGTAGGGAAGTGTTAAGGATAATCACTAGCCCAAGCCTCGTACCTTTTGGTATATCAAATGGAGACCCGATCGGTCGCTACGCTCATGATGAGCTTGACCTGTTGGTAGGGACCACGCTTGGGTAGCCCTAAAGTATCATCGCCTTGACTAAAGCTCATGTAATGGCAAATAGAAATTTCCACTAGGTGGTATGCTCCTTAATACGATGCTTGTGATGTGGGCCATCACGTATTAAACAAAATCAAACAAATTAAGTGGTTTTTATCAAAGGCTTTCATGGCCCGGTAAGCCCACCTTAACTTGATTGAATTGTCCAAATAGCTAAGGGTCAAAACCCATACGAATGCGCATTAGATTAAGACTGTTATGCTGCCGGTCTTCCACCGTTCACCATACGTGTCCGACGGGTTCCCTGTTAACCCTCGAATGAAGCCCACCTAGGAAAGAGACTGCACGACCTCGTGTGTGGGAGTGATAAGGTTGGAAGGATCTATTTGTTTACATGTGGTTGTGGATACTGCGCATGCATGCCAATAAAATAAATGCATGTATAAATAAATCATAATATATTTTGCCTCATGCCATGTGTGTTTGAATCTTTCTGTCTGCATGCTATTCTTCACATGTAAACATTATCTTGCGTATAATCTCATGCTGTGTGTGTATATATCTTCTCATCTGCATATTATTCTTTTCGCATGTACATGTCATCCCGCGTGTGGTTTCTTCCATATATCCCACCATATTGTGGTAATCCACGGATCTCGCATTTGCACCAGCACGATCATGCATTATACATATCATTCATGCATCATTATAACAACTTGACCTTTCAGCCATCATAAATTCATCCAAGTGGACCAGAGGTTCTAACGATCGACTAGTGATGACAGACTCGCCCTTTGGATTGCTAGAATTAGTGCCTGTTTGGGATTTTGAGCCTCTCTCGGTGACTAGTGAATCATCTTCGATGGCAGAACTACCACGAGAGACCAGTGCTTTGACGATGCAAGATCTAGATAAGAGGCTTGGGGATTTTAAAAGGAGGATATTGGCCATGATAGAAAATATCGCTGCTCAAATGACACCAAATGCCAGCCGACCGCCTGTGGCCCCTGCTGTTGAATAAGTTGAATTGCCTGTTATAGAAGAGGCTCCTATAGCAGTCCCTACCGTATGACAACCAGATGTTGAGCCTAGAGCAACGACACCTCTTGAGCCGAAAAGAATTCTTGACCCGAAAGATGATCTCATGGTGGAGGAAGAGGATGAGCAAGTAATTACTCAGAATGTGATGAACGGAGTCCCTAAGGGAGAGGATAAAGTGGTAAAGGAGATAAAAGGTAGGGTTAAAAAGTTTAAAGCTCAGACAACGACTACTATGGGGAATGTAATCGCCGCCGTGGTGCCACCTATCGAATAACAGCCTACTGCTCCTACAATGTTGCAAAAAGAGCATGATCCGACTAAGGGAGTATACCTGCAACCAACTGAGTCTAGAGGAGAGCCACCTTTTACTCCATCATCTGAACGAAAAGGCAAGAGGCAGGTCCCGGAGGATGGGTTTCTGATAATAACACGGGGCCTGAAGAGAAGGATGGACATCCTCGAAGAAGAAATTTCAAAGTCTAAACTTGCAATTTCTCGGGCTGCTCATGAGAAAGTCTCTGTGAACTTAGGAAAGAGAAGTCGACCGTATAAGTGTGACATCTGTGCCAGCACTCAAGGGACAAAGGAAACCCCGACGATTAGAATAGTTCAAAAATGTTATTTCGGCATGCACAGATCTATTCCTCAAGCAGCGGAGGAGGACCTGCGCTCATGGTTAGCCAACCCAGCCAGAAATTGAGGGCATAGGAGCTGTCGGCGACACGCTAGATATCTGAGGAATAATTACCAAACCCCGAAAGGTCAAGTGTGGGATCATGTTAATAACAAACAGCTGATAGTCTTCGAAGGAGGGGGCAACGTCATTGGGGGTGACAATCAGGAAAGCTCGAGTCTCGGTGATAACAGTGTGAGAGATGTTGAGGCCACCAAGCTTCCAAACATTGGAACTACTCAAGATCACTATACCATTTAGGATAAGACTTTATCTGAGCGCTTCTTTCACTTCATCAAAAAAGGGAAGCTACATCCGAAACCTACAAAACCAGCTGGGAGCCAAGGGTATCTTGGTCACCAAGCAGATTAGTATTGTGCTTACCATCAGCATACTGGGCATGAGACTGATGGGTATCGAACTCTGAGAAAGCGTATTCAAGCCCTCATTAATGAGGAGTTGAGAGGTGAGGAGAATGGTTCTCGAAAGTGATAGTAGACCGTAGACTACAGCATCCGTGTTGGCAAGAAGGGAGGATGTTAGCTGTTTAGATGCTCTTGTTTATTTTTGAACTATTTAATGATGATGCTTTAACTCTTTAACTCTAATGTAGAATGGATGTTTTACTTATCTGTGTGATATTTTCTTGTGATCTCACCATGCATGATCATGACACATTCATAGTTAATAATGATTCAAACGATGCCATTTCTTTTAATCTCGGAACTTTGGGGGAAGTCAAAGAAAATCTTGATAGCATCTGTTATGACTCTTAAAGAGAGAGTAAAAGAGAGAAAATAAAAAAAAAATGAAATAAAAGTCTTTGCTTGGATCTGTGAAGACATGCCAGAAGATAATCATGAAGCCACCGAGCATGCTATGACAAACGTATCCTAATCATAGACAGGAGACACAGAAGCTCAGAAGACTCGAGCTGAAATAAACTGAAAAGGACCTAAAGACTGAACCACAAGCCACCCAAACAGTACCTAAAGACTGAACCACAAGCCACCCAAACAGTACCTAAAGACTGATCCACAAGCCACCCAATCAGTTTATCAATATAGAGGATGCACAATGCGAGGATATTCTTGTGTTGTTACTGCTCATGCCTGAAAGGACCTGAAGACTAATCCATAAGCCATCCGCCCAGTCCGTAAGTATAAAGGATGTGCTGCACGAGAGATGAGCTGATGACATACAGATGACATACAAACAAGAGGAAGGCCAAGGAGGTCACGGAGTAGACCCATTATGGGGTCCGCAATTAGAACCTTTACAAGAGTCACGCTTTATACCTTGGTGCGTGAGGCGAAAACATTATTGCCTATTGAAGCACGTCAAATCCTTAAGGGGCAGTCATGGAAGCAAAAGCTGCAGCAACTAAACATGTCAAACGGAAAAGGGTTTCAAGATTGCTATCGCTATCGGAAAACACCTAATCCGATCATTGGGGAAGAAAGTCAGAAAGCACCCGCCGGGAGAGTAAGATAGGGTGTCTAGACAAATAGCTCCGCGTGTTCTAGGCGGACGAGATGAATACAGACCAACATATGAAGGCCCATTCATTCTTGAAAAGTTATTATCCAAGGAAGCAAAATCCCGACGGACAGCAAGCGAAGCAAATTCAATCAACACCGACGAAATGAAGGAGGGTCCATGGCAGAGGCTAAAAAAAAAAAAGAGAAAATATTCAATCAAGAAAACCCGCGAGGGCTGATTGGAAATAGGAGTCTGATGCTTACAAGATCCACTCTGAGATTAGGTGTAATTTTGCATTCTGAATCCATGTTAAATGGTGATCATGTACGGAGAAATCATGCTGAAATGCACACAGTCATTGCAAATACATAAGACGAAAGCAGTTTAACTCATCATTTCCTAGTTCTTTTATAAAAAGTAAAATCTAAGTGGTACTCTACTCCTGCTCTCACCAACCAGATTCCTAAGCCGAGGGATCCTATTATCTACTTGATGGGTGTCGAATCCAACAAAAATAAAATTCTACTCTATAAATTTTTATAGTAAAGCATGAGTAGAGTTGTCTCCCAAGAGATTGATCGAATTATTAAATCTGATTTTTACTTATGAAATAAGAGAAAGATGAATGGGGTTTTTGTTTATGAAAAATAAGATTAAAACAAATAAATCATGAAGCAGAAAATTAAAAAGAGTAAATCAAATATTAAAAACTTCTAGTCAACGGAATATCTTGGTTATGATTCATTCAAATTGATCATTGAATACAATTGGATAAATTCCTACTTCTTCAAATAAATTGGTTATGAACACTAACAAGCTCTAGTATTATGCTCTTCCTTAATATTAATTTAAAAGTGATAAGATCAGCTGGTAAATCTTATTTCTCAACAACCACTAAACAAGCTCTTAGGATTTAATTGAGAAATAGCATTAAGAATTAGAAAAGCTACCAATTCCAATCAATAATACACAAGCTCGATTATTTAAATTGGACCAAATAAATTCACCCACACTAAACTCAAAGATTCAATTCAATGAGTGCACAGATTTGCCACTTTGCCAAATTAAATAAACAATTACGGATTTATCAATCTGACTAGCAATATTTATTCCTTCAAAATCAGACGTCAATAATTTTAATGGAACAAAATATCATTAAGTATAGAAAATATTTAGATATTTGAGAAGAGAAAACAATGAAAACGAATTCTCACAATTTATTCATGAATCATACCTTAATATCCTTGACTAGAAAAGAAAATTCAGCCACTCATGGCTGTAAAATAATCAACTAGAAAATAAAGAAAGCAGTAATTCAAAAGTTTATTTCAAGGTTCAAGATATCATTTCCTTCATCTCAAGATCCTATTTATAGAAAACTTAGACTAGGAAATTGATCATTTTCCTCAGGAACTTTTCAGAGGTCCAATTTTGCTGCCAAAAATCGGGTAGAAGATCTGGCTAAATTGATTTCCAATAGCAGCAATTCTTGAAAAATCTGCACTGCATAATTTCTGCGCAAGCGACCGTGGGCACGCTTAAGTGTGATTTCATGTTGAAAATATAGACCTGATTGTATTCTGACTTTCAGCTTCCATTCTTGACTTCCAATCTGATTTATTTGATTCTCAGCTCCAATTTTTGACTTCCAATCAGCTCCAATTTCTGACTTTAAATTCCTACTTTGGTTTCTTTTTTTCCATTGAGCATGAATTCCTACTAAAAGATTAAATAGGAATTAAATCAAATATTTATTTTATCAAATAAGCACAAAATAGAAGTTTTTCATGGAAAATAAATAGGAATATTTTGCTTCATCAAATTCCCCCACACCAAACCTTTGCTTGTCCTCAAGCAAATCAATTTCCATACCCTATAACCTTGCCATATTCTCCCCTTCAAAATTTCTTTTCAAAACTCAACATGTCTCAAAGAAATAAATTCATAAAAAATTTCATCAATTCAAATGATCTTTCAATGTTATCCAAAGATGCAAGATTTAACACCCTCACAAAAGATATCACTCAAATCACTCAAGTGTTTAGGCTAAGTATTTAACAATAGAGCACTCCAAGTCACAAAAATAAAAAGGAATTACCATAGGCTTGCCATTCAATCAAATCTCCACCATTAACCATTAATTCATCCAAAAATCAAAGGGTCTTCAATTGGGTTGTAATGGGGCTAAGGTCAAAGGGATGGAAAAAAGGAAAATTTAGGCTTAAATAAGTTGAACATAATAAACAAATGCCTTTAAAGAATTTAGAAAGAATTTATGCAATGTGAGGAAGATAGAAACATAGATCTTTTTATTACAGCAGCCCAAGCTTTTTAATTTTTTTTTCTTTTTTCCTTTTTTGAAGAGAAAATTAATTCCCTTAAGACTTTTGACTTGACCTTTATTCATTTTCAAATTTAACGGCCACAAATGCTGTTATTATTATTTTTTTTTCTTTTTGAATCCTCCTTATAACTATGCAGATATTCTTTAGACAATTTATCTATTAGTTCAACAAATAAGGGTTCAACATTATGGCTTCAATAAACAGGTTTAGGCTAACAATTTTAAGGGTTATTTCCAAGAATATGGTTATAGGCTCAAAGTGGTTAACTAATGGATTAAAAGGTAGGCTAACAAGAAAAAGGTTTAAAACAAATTGTTATCATCCTAAATGCCCTTATCACTTTAATGAAATAAATTAGGAATGTGATCTCAAAATGAATCTCATGGCAAGTTCTAGAATTCACAATTTATATTGGACACACTCGCAAGAAAAATAAGAACACATATAATGTATGTTCATTTAGGCTCAAAAACTCACAGCAAATATTAAGGGTTAAAATTGGTGCTTAAATCTTGCAACTTTATCATACAAATCAGAACACTTAAATGATGTGTCAAAATAAAACTTTAAAAATCAAAATTAGAGACATGAGAACCTGTATGAGAACCTGTATTTCCATTTTTCAAAGGAGAATAGACTTAGCCAAAGGACATTTCCATATTTCTGCTCAAAAACACTCAAAGGGGTGCAATTAAAAACATCAAAGCAAATAAAAATATCAAAATAAATAGTAGCTGAAAACGAATATCAGAATAAATAAAAGTGCAGTAATGTGTAAATGCTGTAATGTAATACATACATAATATCAAAAATTAGTATTCCCCTCCCCCACACCTAAACTTTACATTGTCCCCAATATAAAGCTAGGATCAAAAGACATCACAAAGAAAAATTAAACAAGACTGGGAGGTGAAAATACTGCCCTGAAAAGATCTAGAGAGGGGCTGCTCTGTATTGGCCATTGGGTAATTTCTCCATCTCTCTCATCCTGTGCAAACAATCAATGTCCAATGGACCAACCTCACAAGCAATATGCATATCAGTATTGTTGAGATCCAAAACTCCCAAATGCATAGCAATAAAAGTTACTAAAAAAAAACCCAAGCAAAGATGCCCTCTCTTCTTTTTAGCCATTGCTAAGAATTATCTACCATAAAATACTGCAAAATTAATTGGTCTGGGCACTTATCAATCACAAATTAAATTTACACCAATAAATTCAACCCAACAATTTAATTGAAATTTTTTGTTTTTTTTTGTTTGTTTTTTTTTTTAAATTCCCAAATTACCCAACAATTCAACAGAATTTTCAGCAGCTCAAAGTCACGAAACACCCAAAATACCCAACACTTCCAACAAATCCGAATTAATCCACAATTAAAAACCAAGAAAACAACTCAATTAAAGATTCAATCCCAATTCAAACCAAAATCAATCACAATTTAACTCAAAAATCAACTCCATAGATTAACCACAAATTAATCCAAATCCACCAAATCAAAAAGGAAAACTAACCAAACCCATTTATAAGCTCCGATGAAGATATTGATCGGTGAAGAGGGAGCTGCTGATCTCCGTTGTAGTCGCGGAGGTGGCTACTGATCATGCTCCGGTCCGGCGAGGCTTCTCCTGTGGCAGCAAGAAGAAAGAAAAGAAAGGTGGTGAGAACAGGGAAGTGGATGTCGGTGAAGAGTAGAAAAAGGGAAAAAAAAGAAAAAGAAAAAAAAAACGTGAGCTAAGAGGAGTAAAAACAAACAAAAAAAAAGAAAAATAGATATGTGAGAACAGAGAAGAAGATGTCGGCTGGGTTTGAAAAGAAGAAAGAAAAAAACAAGTATTGTAAGGAAAGGGAAGTAATAAAAACAAAGAATAAAATAAACAAGTAAAATAATTGTTTAAAAGAAAAAGTAACAAGGAAAGATGAAAAGTGGAAAAAGAATGAAAACTCGTGAACAAACCAAACAAGAAAAAGACAAAAGACAATTGTTAAAAAGTAACAAGAAAAGAGAAAAAATATAGATAAGGAAAAAGTAAAAAGTAAACACAACAAAGAGAATAAAAAGAAAACGTAAACATATATTTTATTTTAAATCACATTAACCATTAAAACCAAGCTTCTACCCAGAATTTAAAAAGAACACACTAGCTTTATCTCTTTTTTTTTTTTTTTTTAAAAAAAAAATTATTTTTTTTATTATTTTTTTATTTTATTTATTTTTTTTAAATTGACTTTTTTTTTTACCGAAGGTTAAAATAAAATAAAATTAGAAAAATTTAAAATGAAGACGTTGGGTTGCCTCCCAACCAGCGCCCTTATTTTCTGTCTGAAGGCCAGACATAATGCAGCATCAATCTTCATAATTTGGAACTTCCAATTGAATGGTTTCAATATTTGTCACTTGAAATCCCTCATAAAAAGTTTTTAAACGATGCCCATTGACCTTAAACGTCTTGGCAGTGCTGGAGCTTTGAATTTCTACTGCACCATGAGGAAATATATTAGTAACAATAAAAGGTCCAGTCCAACGTAACCTTAATTTTCCTGGAAAAAGTTTAAGTCTAGAATGAAACAAGAGAACTTTCTGACCAATTTGAAAATTTTTTCTAGAAATATTTTTATCATGAAAAAGTTTAATTTTCTCTTTGTAAATTCTAGAATTCTCATAAGCATCAAGTCTGAGTTCCTCAAGTTCTTGGAGTTGTAACTTCCTTTGTTCACCTGCTTCTTCCATGTTCATGTTACACTGTTTTATTGCCCAGTATGCTTTATGTTCTAGTTCAACAGGAAGGTGGCAAGACTTACCAAACAAGAAGCGATATGGAGACATACCAATTGGATTTTTATATGCAGTTCTGTATGCCCATAAAGCATCTTCTAGACGTATGCTCCAATCTTTGCGAGTGGGATTGACAGTCTTTTCCAGAATAGACTTGATTTCTCTATTGGATACCTCTGCTTGACCACTTATCTGTGGATGGTAGGCTATCGAAATTCTGTGAGTCACACCATATTTTCTTAACAGACTTTCAAACGTACGATTGCAAAAATGAGTGCCTCTGTCACTGATGATTGCCCTTGGTACTCCATATCTGCTGAAAATATAACTCTTGACAAAACCTACGACAATCTTAGAATCATTAGTCCTGGTGGCTTTTGCTTCCACCCACTTAGAAATGTAGTCCACAGCTAAAAGAATGTAACAATTACCAAAAGAAGATGGGAATGGACCCATGAAGTCAATTCCCCAAATATCAAAAATTTCACAAGCTAAAATAGGAGTAAGAGGCATCTGATCTCTATGTCCTAAATTACCAGTACGTTGACAATTGCTACATGATTTACAAAATAAATAGGCATCACGGAATAAAGTAGGCCAGAACAACCCACATTCCAGCACCTTACGTGCTGTCCTTTTTGGACCAAAATGTCCACCACAGGCATAAGAATGGCAGAATGCTAGAATGGATGAAATTTCACACTCGGAAACACACCTGCGAATTAATTGATCAGAACAATGCTTCCACAAATAAGGGTCATCCCAGATATAATATTTAGACTCACTCTTAATTTTATCTTTTTGTGCTCTAGTCAACTCACTGGGCAATGTCCTAGCTACCAAATAATTTACTATATCAGCATACCATGGTATTGAAGATTTAATCTCAAAGAGATGTTCATCCGGAAATGCATCTTAAAGTGGTTGAGGTTCCTCATTCATGATCAATCTGCTCAAGTTATCTTCCACTGAATTTTCTGTTCCTTTCTTATCACGAATCTCCAAATCAAATTCTTGTAAGAGCAGTATCCATCTTATTAATCTTGGTTTGGACTCTTTTTTGGCAAGCAGGTATTTTAAAGCTGCATGATCAGAATAAATTATAACTTTAGTACCCAATAAATATGATCTAAATTTTTCTAAAGCAAAAACTACTGCAAGCAACTCCTTTTCTGTAGTAGAGTAGTTTCTCTGAGCATTATCAAGAGTTCTTGAAGCGTAGTAAATAGCGTGTGCACTCTTGCCAATTCTTTGACCAAGTACAGCTCCAACGGCATAGTTGTTGGCATCGCACATAATTTCAAAGGGTAGTTCCCAATCTGGGGGCTGGATAATTGGTGCAGATGTCAGCTTGTCTTTTAACTGATCAAAACTATCATTGCATTCAGTGCTGAAGTCAAATGGAGTGTCTTTTTGTAACAGCTTGCAAAGAGGCTGGGTAATCTTCGAAAAATCTTTAATAAACCTTCGATAAAATCCTGCATGACCAAGAAAAGAGCGTACTTCCCTCACCGAAGTGGGGTAAGGTAAGCATTTAATCAGATCAACCTTAGATTTATCAACTTCTATTCCTCGGGAAGATACTATATGTCCTAATATCAAACCTTGATTGACCATGAAATGACATTTTTCATAATTGAGCACAAGATTAGTTTCAATGCAACGGTTAAGCACTTTAGTCAGATTTTCCAAACAGTCATCAAATGAATCACCGTGTACAGTAAAATCGTCCATAAACACTTCAATAATATTTTCCACATGATCTGAGAAAATACTGACCATACATCGTTGAAACGTTGCTGGGGCATTGCATAAACCAAATGGCATGCGTCGGTAAGCGAATGTTCCAAAGGGACATGTGAAGGTAGTTTTTTCCTGATCTTCTGGTGCTACAGGGATCTGATTAAAACCTGAAAATCCATCAAGACAACAATAGTGAGAATGTCCAGCCAGCCTTTCAAGCATTTGATCAATAAAAGGTAATGGAAAATGGTATTTTCTGGTGGAGGCGTTTAATTTTCTATAATCTATGCAAACTCGCCAACCATTCTGCATTCGAACTGGAACTAACTCACCATTATCATTCTCTGTAACTGTAAAACCAGTCTTTTTAGGCACTACCTGAACTGGACTTACCCATTTGCTGTCAGAAATTGGAAAGATCATACCTGCATCTAGTAATTTAAGGATGTCCTTCTTGACTACTTCCATCATGGGTGGATTAAGTCTGCGTTGAGCCTCTCTAAATGGTTTATAGTCTTCTTCCAACAATATGCGATGCATACAAGTGGAGGGGCTGATTCCTCTTATGTCTGCGATAGTCCATCCTATGGCCTCTTTGTAATCTTTAAGAATGCGAATTAACTTCTCTTCTTCAAGGGGAGTTAATTTGTTGGAAATTATTACTGGTAAAGTCTGATTTTCTCCTAGATAAATATACTTCAAATGACTTGGTAAAATCTTTAATTCCAACGTAGGGGCCTGCAAAATAGATGGAAGAAGTTTGTTGTGAGATACTGGTAAATCAATATAAGAAGAATTATACCTGATTGGTCGAAATGATTCCAGTTCAAAGATTGAGTCTTTCAACTCTTCTTGTATAACGAATTTTTCCTCCAAATTGTCTAATTTCTTAGGATCAAAACTCTTAGTTATTGCTAACTCCAACTCATCCTCTCCAGTTAAATCAAAAACCTGCTGTGTCAATGAATCAATTGTATCAATTCCATAAACACAATCAACATCAGAAGGATACCTCATGGCAGCATAAATATCAAATTTTATTTTCTCTCCATCAAACTCCATGGATAATGTTCCTTCTGCAACATCTATTTTCGTTCTAGCTGTTTTCAAAAAAGGTCTTCCTAACAAAATAGGAACTGATTTTGAGGAACGTTCTTCCTCCATATCTAACACATAAAAATCAGCCGGAAATACTAGCTTATCAACCTGCACTAAAATATCTTCCAAAATTCCTTCCGGATAAACAATGGACCTGTCTGCTAATTGAATAATAACATTAGTTCCTTTAAGTGGTCCCATATTTAAAGAATGATAAATAGAGCTAGGCATGACATTTATAGATGCTCCTAAGTCTATCAATGATTTTTCAAATTTTGAGTTACCTATTGTACAAGGAATGGTGAACATACCTGGGTCTTTACACTTGGGAGGTAGTTTCTTTTGAAAGACAGCAGACACATTTTCTCCCATATGAATTTTTTCATCCCCTTTCAGCCTTCTTTTGTTGGTGCATAATTCTTTAAGGAACTTTGCATACCTTGGCACTTGTTTAATGGCATCAAGAAGAGGAATGTTGATCTCTATTTTTTGAAACATATCAAAAATTTCTTTTTCTTGATGTTCCTTCTTGGATTTGGCCAGTCTACTCGGGAAGGGAGGTGGTATGATCAAAGGTGATTTAATTTGAGATGTTTCTGAGGTATTTAGTGGAGGCAGCTCCATCTCTTTCTCCATGTCATCTTCACCTACGAATTTTGTGGCCCTTTTTGCTGGTTCTTTTAATTCTTTTCCACTCCTTAATGTCATGGCACTCACATTCTGTTTAGGATTGATTTCGGGTTGAGATGGCAAGCGACCAGAATTTTGGTTCTCTAATTTGCCCATTGTGGTAGCGAGTTGGCTCATTTGATTTTCCAAATTCAGCATGCTAGCCTTGGTTTCCTGTTGAAATTGTTGCATATTAGTAGCTAAAGCAGCAACTATATTGTCTAAAGACATACCTGGTTTTGATGGTGGAGGGGCATCAGATTTAAATCCTTGGAATCCTTGTGGAGGTGGAGCAGGGGCTGGTTGTCTCGGTTGATATCCATACTGATGGTAGTTGTTGGGTCTTGATCCATAGCTCAGATTTGGGTGGTCTCTCCATCCAGGATTATAGGTAGCAGAAAAGGGGTCGTATTTCCTTTGGTATTGCTGTCCTTGCTGTCCTTGTATAGCATTTAAATGTTCTTCATCTTGAAGAGTTGGACATGTATCCGTAGGATGATCAGAATTTGAACAAATGCCACACGACTTCACTTGTTGCTGATTTCCCACCATAAATTTCAGCATAAGAGAAGTTAAATTGTCAAGTCTTTGTTCAATGGAATTTATACTCACCTCATTAACCCTCTTAATTGGATGATCTTGTCTAGAGCCAAATTGCTGAGAATTGGCAGCTACTTTGGTAATTAATTCCTTAGCTTGATTGAGAGTTTTGTCTACCAAAGCTCCACCACTTGCAGCATCAATCATGTTGCGATCTGACAATAATAATCCTTCATAAAAATATTGTATTAAAAGCTGGTCTGAAATTTGGTGGTGAGGGCAGCTTGCACACAATTGATTGAACCTCTCCCAATATTCATAGAGAGTTTCTCCAGTTTGTTGACGAATCCCACAAATCTCTTTTCTAATGGATGTGGCTCGAGAAGCAGGGAAAATTTTTTCTAAGAATTGCCTTTTCAATTCATTCCATGTCGGTATTGATCCAGGGGGAAGATAATACAGCCAATCTTTAGCTTTTTTTGTCAAAGAAAAAGGAAAGGCTCGCATTTTGATTTGATCAACTGTTACTCCTTGTGGTTTCATGCTGGAACATACTACATGGAATTCCTTGAGATGTTTATGAGGGTCTTCTCCTGCAAGGCCACGAAAAGTGGGTAATAAGTGGATCAAACCAGATTTTAATTCAAAATTTACCTCTACATTAGGGAGCTCAATGCACAAGGGCTGTTGGTTGACATCTGGATTAGCCATTCTTCTCAAAGTTTGTTCTGGTTCAGCCATGATTTCAGGTTCTTTGAAAAATTCTGATAAATCAACAATTGTCTCTGTTTGTGATGAACCAGAAGAGGAAGCTTTTTGTTGTTTAGTTGCCTTTCTCAATCTTCGGGCTGTCTTCTCTATTTCTGAATCAAAATTTAATTCACTTCCACGAGAAGTACGAGTCATAAAAAAAAATTGCAAAATAAAGTAAAATAAAATTCAGATCAATAATAACACCAATCCTCGGCAACGGCGCCAAAATTTGATGGGTGTCGAATCCAACAAAAATAAAATTCTACTCTATAAATTTTTATAGTAAAGCATGAGTAGAGTTGTCTCCCAAGAGATTGATCGAATTATTAAATCTGATTTTTACTTATGAAATAAGAGAAAGATGAATGGGGTTTTTGTTTATGAAAAATAAGATTAAAACAAAAAAATCATGAAGCAGAAAATTAAAAAGAGTAAATCAAATATTAAAAACTTCTAGTCAAAGGAATATCTTGGTTATGATTCATTCAAATTGATCATTGAATACAATTGGATAAATTCCTACTTCTTCAAATAAATTGGTTATGAACACTAACAAGCTCTAGTATTCTGCTCTTTCTTAATATTAATTTAAAAGTGATAAGATCAGCTGGTAAATCTTATTTCTCAACAACCACTAAACAAGCTCTTAGGATTTAATTGAGAAATAGCATTAAGAATTAGAAAAGCTACCAATTCCAATCAATAATACACAAGCTCGATTATTTAAATTGGACCAAATAAATTTACCCACACTAAACTCAAAGATTCAATTCAATGAGTGCACAGATTTGCCACTTTGCCAAATTAAATAAACAATTACGGATTTATCAATCTGACTAGCAATATTTATTCCTTCAAAATCAGACGTCAATAATTTTAATGGAACAAAATATCATTAAGTATAGAAAATATTTAGATATTTGAGAAGAGAAAACAATGAAAACGAATTCTCACAATTTATTCATGAATCATACCTTAATATCCTTGACTAGAAAAGAAAATTCAGCTACTCATGGCTGTAAAACAATCAACTAGAAAATAAAGAAAGCAGTAATTCAAAAGTTTATTTCAAGGTTCAAGATATCATTTTCTTCATCTCAAGATCCTATTTATAGAAAACTTAGACTAGGAAATTGATCATTTTCCTCAGGAACTTTTCAGAGGTCTAATTTTGCTGCCAAAAATCGGGTAGAAGATCTGGCTAAATTGATTTCCAATAGCAGCAATTCTTGAAAAATCTGCACTGCATAATTTCTGCGCAAGCGACCGTGGGCACGCTTAAGTGTGATTTCATGTTGAAAATATAGACCTGATTGTATTCTGACTTTCAGCTTCCATTCTTGACTTCCAATCTGATTTATTTGATTCTCAGCTCCAATTTTTGACTTCCAATCAGCTCCAATTTCTGACTTTAAATTCCTACTTTGGTTTCTTTTTTTCCATTGAGCATGAATTCCTACTAAAAGATTAAATAGGAATTAAATCAAATATTTATTTTATCAAATAAGCACAAAATAGAAGTTTTTCATGGAAAATAAATAGGAATATTTTGCTTCATCACTACTGCAGGGCTAAGTACCCTCCTCTTACATGCACTCATGGAGGCAAGGGTGTAGTCTGTGATCAAGATAGTTCCTTTTTGCACACTCAAAGTTTTCTGGTTCCAGCATAAAATCAGCACATTGGTACTATCGACCCTCTGCCACTCTCGCCACTCAGGCCCTTCAGTCAACTCATCTTGCTACCCACTGTAAAGCCAATCCTACGACACCTCCCCAATAAAGAACTAAGCTCGTACAACCATAATCTGAGACATAAACACATGTCAATCATACCCGAAAGATCTTTCGCAACAACTCCAACTTCTCCAAAAAAAAAAAACAAAGGTCGTTAGAGATGAAAACCGTGACTGGCGCTCTAAGCAAAATTTGGGCCAAAGGGCAGGGTGAAAACCTGGGAATAGGTGGTCTGTCCTATAAAAAAATAAAATGAATAAAAGCTGCTAGATTGGGTTGGGTCCATTCCAGGCAAAAAATAAGGCACAGGGTTATGTGAAAATCCGGTAAGGATGCATTTCCCGCTAAGAAAAGCTAGTGTGAAAATCCACGAGGGATGCACTACCTTCAAATAATGACTACAGGTATCAGAAGAGAACCTCATAATCCCACAAAGGCAGGAGACTCAAAAGCAATCCCAGAGGGCATCGATCCTGCGGCGTGTTACGACCAAACCGGCCGTCGATTCCAAATCCACTCAGATGAATTCTTATCCTGCATTGCTGCATATACAGTATCTCACATCATGCATACAACTTTTCGTGTATACTTTTGTACATATAATTTTGCAGAAAATATCTAAATGAACTCCCAGCTCAGGAGAGCAATCCAGAAGGACATCCTGCACTTTTTGTAGCCTTGTCAGCAGCTCGGTGCATTCCTTTGCGGAGGATATCTCTTGCGCTTTTTGTAGCCTTGTCAGCGGCTCGGTGCATTCCTCTGCGGAGGCCATCTCTTGCGCTTTTTGTAGCCTTGTCAGTGGCTCAGTGCGTTCCTCTGCGGAGGATATCTCTTGCGCTTTTTGTAGCCTTGTCAGCGGCTCGGTGCGTTCCTCTGCGGAGGATATCTCTTGCGCTTTTTGTAGCCTTGTCAGCGGCTCGATGCGTTCCTCTGCAGAGGACATCTCTTGCGCTTTTTGTAGCCTTGTCAGCGGCTCGGTGCGTTCCTCTGCGGAGGACATCTCTTGCGCTTTTTGTAGCCTTGTCAGCGGCTCGGTGCCTTCCTCTGCGGAGGACATCTCTTGCGCTTTTTGTAGCCTTGTCAGCGGCTCGGTGCCTTCCTCTGTGGAGGATATCTCTTGCGCTTTTTGTAGCCTTGTCAGCGGCTCGGTGCCTTCCTCTGCGGAGGATATCTCTTGCGCTTTTTGTAGCCTTGTCAGTGGCTCGGTGCATTCCTCTGCGGAGGATATCTCTTGCGCTTTTTGTAGCCTTGTCAGCAGCTCGGTGCACTCCTCTGCGGAGGATATCTCTTGCGCTTTTTGTAGCCTTGTCAGCAGCTCGGTGCACTCCTCTGCAGAGGATATTTCCTACAGTTTTTGTAGCCTTGTTAGCGGCTCGGTGCAGTCCTCTGCGGAGGATATTTCCTGCACTTTTTGTAGCCTTCGGCTCGGTGCAGTCCCCTACGGAGGATATTTCCTGCGCTTTTTGTAGCATTGTCAGCAGCTCGGTGCAGTCCTCTGCGGAGGATATATCTCGCGTTTTGTAAGTCTGGAGCAGACTCGGTGCACCACCACCAGTTTAGAAGATCAATTTCGCACTTTGTAAGTCTAGAGCAGATTCGGTGCAGCCCAGAAGGGCAATCCTCGCATTTTGTAAGTCTGGCGCAGGCTCGGCGCATCACTCAGAAGGATGAAAATTTTCCCTCAGTCTATACAGCGACTTAAGGAAATGATTTCACTAGCGATACGGGAAGACAGCTGCCTCAGGTACGCGCTTCTTTCCTTTCTTTTCTGAATTTTGGGCTCACTTAGGCACCTAGGTTCTAAGTTTCCCAAAATTGGGCGCAATTGTAGACACCGGGTCTCGAGGCGGTCCAAGATCAGAATTACCCAATGATGAAAGCGATACTTGCCAGTGAAAGTGTCAGAAAAACGCTCCCCTTGTCGAGAACTTCCTTTGTTTTATTTTTAATTTTGATGTCGTTTTTTATTTATTTTATTTTATTTTATTTTAATTTTTTTTATTTTATTTTATTTTATTTAGTCATTTACTTTTACTTGTTTATCTATTTATTTTATTTTATTTTGTTTTTATTTTTGTCTATTTTCGCATGCGGGCAAATCCCACTAGGCGCGAAATTGCGCTCACGGCAAGTCGGTGCGCGTGGCACATAGTCGCGCGTGCACAGCTGTGCTGCGCGTGCGGAGGAGGTCTCCGCCTGTGCAGCATCGCACGCAGGGAAGGGCTCCGCGCTCGCTGCCGAGGGCAGCACGCGTGGAGCTGCGCGCGCGGTCTCAGCGCACCGCGTGCGCGGTACTAAGGGAACGCGCGCGCAGGCATGCGAGGTGCCAGGGGAGCACGCACGCCTCTTGGTGTGCGCGGCCTTCTCTCCAAGCGGGCATGCGTGCCTAGTCTCCTTCGACGCGTTGTTTTCCTGCATTTTCAGTCTGTTTTTCAGTCTGTTTTCTTCAGTTTTCACCCTTTTATGCTAATTTTGGAACAACAAAATTAAGAGATCATTTTGTCTTTCTCCATTTTTGGCCAACGCTGAAAATTAATAGGGATTCCTTCTTCATTTTTTGGGAGGACGGCAACATTTTGAAAAAAAAAGAATTTTTTGGTTTTCTCTAGTTTTTCTTTCATTCTCCAGGAACCATTTTTTCTACTTCAAAAAACTTCTTCTTCAAAAATCTTCAAGTTTTTTCCTCTCAAATTTTAGTTTTTGTTACCACAAAATATTTAATCTTGGGTTGAGTTGAGCAAGAGAAATTAATTTTCTTGGCTTATTCAACCCACCAAAAATATTTTCTTAAACTAATTTGTTTAAAACACAGATTTTTACACTTGCTGTAACACCCCCACCGTTGCCCCCGTTGGAAGGGCACCGGCGGGCGCGCTACCCGACGCTGACTCACATACATGCATGCATACACAAAGCGGAAGCATACATTCATACATAACATACATATGAAAATACAGCGGAAATTAAAACTTTAAAGAAATAAAAGTTTAACATACATTAACTCACATACATACATATAATCACTCAGCGGAAGCATAAGGTGAAAGATAAAACTGAGGAATAACTGAAAGCTTGATTACAATGAGATCCTTACATAACCAAATACATAAGAAAAAGGCTACAAAATTACAGAATCCGAAATACAGAAGCTGAACGAAATACAAAACTTCTAACTCCTATGTGGCCGACCTTGCAGGTGCGACTTGAACCGAACCAAACCTGCCACCTGCACGGGAAAAGAGCCCGTGCTAAGCGATAAACGCTTAGTGGGGAGAACACACAAACAATATGGACGGCCATTCACAATGGTCGCCAAAGCAAGTCACATACACGAATGGCATATGCAAATAATCCCAACGGATGGATATACATACCGGTATGAGAGAGAGCTATGCAATCGAAAGTTCATAATCACATACAATCATCATACCCAAGTACTCATTAACTGGAAACCCATTCACATGCAATACAATTATCATACAGTAACGCACCCAACTAACATGCCGAGAACACTAGTTATCCAAACATACTTTTATCATGTCACAAGACGCATACGCTAACTGGAACTCAGGATATAAGATCAAACCACCACACTTCCACTATGCCACTCTGATACATAAAATATCATGCCAACATACCGCAATCACTACACTGGCATAAACTAAGGAAGCATATATCATAGCACTAGCTTCAAAGTAATCAAGAGGTCAATATTACAATCTTAAACATATCAATTTACATGCTTATAGCCATAACCGATCCGATTCACATGCTTATATACAATATAACCATGCATGAGTCACATACGTAAATACATTAGTCGAATCACATTCAAAGCATTTTGAGATTTATAACACATCCCATGACAAGTGCGAATAAAGTTGTCAGATATAAAAATCATGCTTGCATAATAAAGACATACATTTCAAAGCTCATATCCACGTTTATGAACATATAAACCGTTTCCTCAAATCATTATCATGCTTATTCGGATGTCACATTCTTATAGTTATTTCAGAGCAGAACAAATCAACAAAGCACCTGCTGACTCAAGGTAGTGGATAACGAGTGAACAGAAAGTACTTTACGGGTACCAACCGATTATGGAAAGTACCTTATGGGTACAAATCGAAAACCATTTCAATTTTCATTCACAAACATTTTTCAGAAGGACCTTAAACAAGATCCAAACACATTAAAGGGGTTCGCGAGGAACCAAACGAGGACCTGATCGGGGTCCAAACGGAAACAGAAGCTGCAGCAGAAAGACTCTATTAGGCATGCCTAACTATCCACTGAACTGACTCTAGCAGGTTATGCATAATCCATTCAATTCATTTCATATTATCCCAAAACACACACACACATATATATATCATGTATATATACATACGTATAAGCATATTCATATCATGGATTCACATACATATAATTCATAACATTTCCCATGCATAATTCATCCACTTGTGTTAACATACTTCATAAAATAGTCCAAGCATAAACCTAAAGGTATCACAAATTTCGGAATTCAAACATTGGAATCACAAAAGAAAACTCAATTTGGAAACCAGGAGTGTTGCAATCGCGACGGATGTCGCGCTCACGACAGAGGCTACTTGCCCATGTCGCGATCACGGCAACCTTTGCGATCTCGCGAGGGAACTAGGGCATCTCGCTGTCACGCTCGCGACATCCATCGCGCTCACGATAGTGAACTTCCAATCCAAATAATTCGGCAACCGATCTCTCTGTCGCGCTCGCGACATGTGTCGCGCTCGCAATAGAGGCTCTGCTGTATAGCTCGGCGGAGAGCTCGGACGCGTGCGAGGGCTACTTTCACCGGGCTCTGTCGCGACCTCGCGACGATGTCGCGCTCGCGACGGAGTCAGGAATTCCAACCCTTACACAAGAAATCTGCAGAAAATTCCCTCTTCACAACCCCCAAACTTAACCAACGTCAAAACTTCAACTTACCTCATCTCCAGCAAGCCACACATCATTGACAACATAAACACAACATCCGTACCAAGAATTCCAATAAAACATGCCACTAACAATATCCATTTACACAATCTAAAATGTCGACACTAATTGCCAAACATCTCAATCACATCCATTTTATGCAGTTATACAAATGGTACATCATGCTTAGGTTACTCATGCAATCAACACATAATAGTACTTATCCATAAACCAACCTTCACGGAGTTATATCTATGGTTATATACTAGCTAAGACACCAATCTTAATAATACTCATAAGTTTTTCCCAAAGACAACTACTTATATAGCCATTTAATTACCCTAAACATGCATAATAAGCTGAGGGGAAGGTACGGGATTGATCCGGGTCAACCCAGGGCTCAAAAATGAAGAAATAAAGGCTATTACAAGTTTTTCTGTCGCGAGGTCGCGACCCTTGTCGCGCTCGCGACAGAGGCTCATCTCAGAACCCACAAAAGACTGCTTAACGCCCCAGATTTGCATTGCCTAAAACAACCTCTAAAACTCATTTTTCGCCAAAACTTCCTTCTTAACAAATGTTCCCTAGGATGTTAAAGTTCAAATGCAACAAATTTAAGATCAAAAGGACATCTAGAACTCTAGATATGATCTCCACAACCCATACTGGTCAGACAACCCGACACAAAAAGAGATACTACGGTTTTATCCAAATTTCAGGATCTTAGAGCAAGAATTTGCCCAAGGCAATTTCTGAGACATTTAAAGGCATGGAAATCATGGTTCTAATGGCTTAAGAATCACACGATTTAGAGCTCTATAACTACAGCTATAACAAAAACAATGCACGGAGGTCAAAAGAGAACTGAACAGGATTACTAAAATCACCATAAAACATCAAAATCAAAGAAATCCCCAAACTCATGCATTTCAATGCCAACCCACGTATACATTTATCTCAATCAAATACATGGATTACTAACACATTTACCCAAATTAGTTCATGCATAAACTCATATCAAACACTCAAATTTTCGGAAAGCAAACAACAATACAAACTCATGATCCAAGGAGAATAGGCAAACACAACTCAAAACTCAAATGTAAAATCAAAGCTCCCAAACCTCAATTTGCCGATGCAATCTTCAACCTTCAAGAGCCCACTTTCTCTTATCCTTTATGCTTGCTCTTGAAACCCAAAACTTGCACAAACCCAACCAAGAACACATAAATCAAACCAAGCTCAAACATCCAAAACCAGAATTCTAAGAGCAAAAGAAGATGGAGAAACCCAAACTCAAACACAAGCACTTACCTCAAAATCCTTCAAAACTCAACCCTAGCTCAAAGATGGAAGAATACCCACAAGCAAAACTTGAGAGAGCAGAAAATGGAGGTGAGAAAGAGAGAGAGAGAGAGGGCGTTGGAAAAGAGAGGGCAAAACCCAAATGGCTTCTACGGGAAGCTACAATTTCCTTCCCTCACTCTACTTCTTTCAATTCCTCATTCAATGCTCTCACCAACCATTGCCACATGGCAAGCTCCTATTAGACCACAATTCCCACTCACTTGACTTTTCCACTCTAAGCACCATACACAAACCACACACAATCATGTCTTGAATAAATATCTTCAAGGCACCAAACACCACTTACACCATATCATTCCTTAAAACCCATTTACATCCTACTCCCATACATTACAAGCACACACTAGATTAATCCCAAATAACATACCCTACATCCATACACCACCTGCACACCTTAATATTTCTCCTCTTAATATACTTAATTAATTTCCTTGCACAAAATCCTTAATATCCAAATTTTCCTCTTACACAAATTACGGAAATACCCTTAATACCCCGACTTATCACGCAAAATTCCGACTAGGCCCTTTTTGGGGTGTTACACTTGCTTCGAATATTATCATCATAAAAAATCGACAAGGGGAACGGATTGAGACATCCTATCGCCGATCTAAAAATTCTGAGGGTAAACATTTTTGGACTCGTTCTCATTTATTTTTTGTATACTATTTATTGTTGTTAAATATTATTTTTGCCATATTACTTCATCTATTCTTTATTTTCAGCACTTTAAATGTGTTAATATCACTATTAATATGTTATTTGTTGGCTTTAATTAGATTTTCATGTTCATATACTATTATTATATTATCATCATTATTCTTATTCTTATTATTATTCTTCTTATTATTATTATTATTATTATTATTATTATTATTATTATTATCATTATCATTATCATTATCATTATCATTATCATTATCATTATCATTATTATTATTATTATTATTATTATTAAGTTTGTGTTCATGTTTATGCTCATGCTATTATTTGTTATTATTATTTTTATTATTATTACTATCACATGTAGTTATTATTATTGTTATTCTATTAGTTGCTCATGTCACTATTGCTATTATTATTATTATTATTATTATTATTATTATTATTATTATTATTATTATTATTATTATTATTATTATTATTATTATTATTATTATCATTATTATTATTTAATGTTTGTTTTACCTTTATTTATTAGTATGATTTTCGGTGTGTCATTATTATTATTATTATTATTATTATCATGTCTCATTATTATTATTATTATCATTTATTATTATTACCATGTTTACTTATACTATATTCATTATCGTTCATTACTATTGCCTATTATTGTCGTCATTAATATTATTTTGTTGTGTTTGTCTTATCATTATTATTATTATCATTATAAATTGACTTGCCTAATATTTATTTCATTTTTTTACTTGATTAATTTTTAGAACCATTACTAATATTTTTTATGTTAATTTTTGTCTGAGATTTAACTTGAGTGGGGTTATTTGAGCATCCCCGCGACTCCCCGGATGGGTCGCGACGTGTGGAGGATTGCATCGGTTTTGGTGAGATCTTTCTCAACCCTCTCTTTATGTGTTTTGTGTTATTTGTAAATATTTATTTTATTTATGCACACGTGCGATAAAAAATCACAAAAATATTTCTATGATTAAATTGAAATTTTTTACTAATAAAATTGGTACCAATGTCCCTTGTTTTAGCCAAACCATGAAAACATCATAATTAAAACGAAGAGTCAACTTTCCTCCAAAAAATGGGATCATTCACCTCGGTTTTCCAATTCAAACAATTAAAAACAACTCTTTGGACCCTCTTCAAATAAATGAGAAGGAACCAATGTTCCTAAACCTTCCATAAGCGCAAAGGAATCAATGTTCCTAAAATAAATACCCTGATTTATGTATGTCCTTTTATTTTGATCTTGCGTGAGTGTTTTAAATTTATGTTCATTTCCCTTTTTTTGGGCCCTTGTAATTAATTTTGGAGAAACTTTATTTATTTTTGGGGATTGTATTCCGTCCCCATTCACATCTTTAATCTCCTTTTATTGGGGTTGTATTCCGCCCCTTGTTTCTCTTGTAATTGCGTGCTTGCGTGTTTACCACTTTCATTTATCGCTTTCTTTATTTACTTTATCGCTTTCCTTTTATGCTTTCGTATGCTTGGAATGCGCTATTTAATTTAAATGCATCAATCGTGTGAGATGAGAGATATAATTTTAAGAGGTTAAAAACCCATTTATAATTAACCAAAACATAAATAAGAGGAAAGTTCCGGATACCATATCTCTGGTTTAGACCGTTAGAGGTAAGAGACTTTTTTCTAATTTCTTGCAAATTGGGTGGCGACTCCGAATGCCTCAAAGGTGCCTTTAGGTGTCATTAGGCTAGGTTATTCTCCCTAATGTTCTATTGGGAGGAATACATCGATGATGTCTCATGGCACCCATGATCAAAAGACGCAAACCAATTCCTCGAATCCCAATGGCGGATTCACAAGCGAGGGCCCTTGCTGGGCACCGGCGCGCGTCACAGCGGGCCTTCGGGGTGCCTCAGGTTTCGGCGCACGTCACAGGTGACTATTAAAGCAGCGAGAGAAAACTAAGTGTCTGCCTTGGGGATCTCTTGATAGGAGTTTAATTGAGGTATAATTTAGTATTTATTTTGTATGTATTTATGTAATTAATCATGCTATTTTGTGTAAATTTGATGTGATGTGTTAGTTTATGATTATTTGTATTAGATTGCATGTTTGTGTGTTTACTGTTGTTTTTAGGTAAAAAATGGAGAGAAGAACCAGATAAAGAAGGAGAGGATCACGAGAGAGAAGCAGGTCACGTCTCACACAAGTGGTCACGAGACGTGAGCAGTGGTAACGTGACGTGACTGGAGAAGAAGAACAAAGAAGAAGGAGGAAAAGAAGAGAAGGACTGAGAGAGAGGAGTCACGCGACGTGAGAGGAGGTGGCGAGTCGTGACGCCACAGAGAAGCAAGGAAAGAAAGAGAAAGAGAAGAGAAGAGAAGAGAAAGGGGAGACGAAGCGAGACGTGAGCGCCAGTCACGCCACACACACGCGAAGACACGCCGTGATGGGGAGTAACGTCTCGTGACTGGCCAGAGAGGGAAGAGAAAACCGAGAGAAAGAAAGAAAGAAGAAAATGGGCAAGCGCGTTCTGTTGCGATCGCGACAGAGACGACCGTTGGGGCAGTTTTGAGCCAAAAGTCATTTGAAAAGTCACATATTTTCACCAAACTTTGCAACCATTCTCAAGAGACATGATTTTTAGATTATTATCTATAAATATGTACTTTAACTATAATTTTAGGATGATGAATTTTAGTTAAGTAATTTTTCTGTATTTTGCAAGACAGATTTTTCTTAGTTAAATTTCTATTTAGTTTTATGATTTGAAGAAGAAGATCAAGGAGAAGAAAATTTATTTCAAGAGATTGAGAAAAGGGTTGAAAGGCTTCTATCTTATTCTCTTATTTTTAATTCTTCTCCAATATTTTTATGAATATCATTTTAATGCTATCTACTTTCATAGTCTTTCATTGTAGATTCTCTATTAATATCTTTTGCATGATCTTTACAAGTTAAAGTAATTCGAGAGTTTGCTTTATCTGACATTTAATAGAGTTTCATTATCAAGGTATATTTTGAGAAATCGGTATATTGAGATAATTGCTATAGGTTAGTGTTTATTCTTAAAATATGTAATTAGAAACCTCTAATTCATTAATGAAAATTGTGAGTTAGAATTTTAATTGTATGTTTTAGGTATTTTAATTCATGTCGAGAGAGTGAGTTAAAAATTTATTCTAACTTGGCTTGCATAAAAAGATGAAAGATGTTAATAAATTGATGGAATCAAGTTCATTGTCTTTAATTCTTCATGATTTATTTTATCTTCTTTTGACTATCATTAACTAGGTATATTTAGTTTACATATTAGATTAGATTAAAATCAACTCTACCATTAATTAATCATTATAAACAAGATTAAAATCAATTAGTAATAGTGTGTAAAAACGTTCCTCGTGGGACCGACATCTTAAGTACTATTGCGGTACATCGTATACTTGCGGTATAATTAGCATCTATAGAAAATGCTCAACAAGTTTTTGGCGCCGTTGCCGGGGAACGGTTGTATGCCATTATGAAAATTGATTTATGATTTTGGATTACAATATTTTATTTTGTTTTAATTTGTTTGTGTGTTTAATTTAACTTTGTGTTTTATTTTTGGATTTACAGGATTTTGAAAGTTCATGCCTAGTACAAGGAGTTCTTTAGAAGAGCTTGAGCCTTTAAATCCTGAAATTGAAAGATACTTGTCAAGTAACCGGAAGTCAAATAGAAAGAAGAACAAAAATAGGAGATCAATTATCATGGCTGAAGAAAATTCGCCAAGACTTATGGACTTTGCCACACCTGCTTTGAGTGGTGCTCAACAAGGAGCAGTAAGGTCAACGGTAAATGCAAATCAATTTGAAATTAAGCCTTCATTGTTACAAATGATTCAAAATAGTATTCAATTTTATGGTTTGGCAAATGAGGATCCTAATGCTCATTTGGCCAACTTTCTTGAAATATGTGATACCTTTAAGATAAATGGGGTTTCGGCTGATGCAATCAAGCTTAGGCTTTTTCCATTCACTTTGAAGGATAAAGCAAAGGCTTGGTTGAATTCATTGACAAGGGGTTCTATAACTACTTGGGACCAATTGGCCCAAGCATTCTTATCAAAATATTTTCCATTAGCCAAAACTGCAAAAATCATAAAGGACATCACTACATTTGTTCAAAATGATAATGAATCATTATATGAGGCTTGGGAAAGATTCAAAGAATTGCAAAGGATATGTCCACACCATAACTTGCCAAGAGAGTTGTTGATGCAAACATTCTATAATGGAGTAAATCCTACCACAAGAGGGACAATTGATGCTGCAGCTGGAGGTTCTTTAATGAGAAAAACCATTGATGCAGCATATGAGCTATTGGAAGAGATGGCAATGAATAACTGTATGTGGCCTCCTGAAAGAGTAAGGGAGTATAATAATTCTAATGCTAGGGGGGTACATTCAGTAGATTCTATGGTTGCATTACAAGCCCAAATTGAAGCATTGAATCATAGAATTAATATTCTAAGTATGGGTGGTAATTCATTAAATGCATGCAATGTTTGTGGTCAACAAGGACATAAGATTGATAATTGCACTTTAGGCATGGTTAATAAAGAAGAACAAGTTAATTTTCTTCAAAGCCAAGGTCGTGGAAATCCTTATTCTAACACTTATAATGCTGGTTGGAGAAACCATCCTAACCTTTCATGGGGGAATAATAATGTTAACAACCAAAATAGAGGTGTAGGATACCAACAAGCACAAGATAGGTTTGGGGCCTTTGAGGTTAAAATTGATAAGTTCATTGAAGAAATTAATTGTAAGATGCATTCTCAAGATGAAAGTCAAAAGAAACTTGAAGAAAAATTTGATCAAATTGCTAAAAATCATGCTGCTACTATTCATAATCTTAAGGTTCAAATAGGCCAACTTGCTAATTCCTTACCTTCTAGAAATTTAGGATGCCTTCCAAGTAATACTGAGGAGAATCCTAGGGAGCACATTAAGCCATGATATATCTAGTTCTTTTATTTAGGTTACTTTGTTATATTTTCTTTTTAAATTTATTGTGCTTTGTTTTAGATTAGTTTAGGTAGTTTTATTTTTTGTAATTTAGATTTTAATGCTAAGAACACATTTGTTTTTAAATGATAGCTAATTTAGTAAGATTAGATTTGTTTAATAAATATATAAAAAATTAAATAGAAAAAAAAATGTGTGTTTTGCAGACGTTGTGTTCTGTTGCGATCGCGGCAAGTATTGCGATCGCGACAGAACGCGATTTTGGCAGAGCGTGCATCTCGTGATGCATCTTCACGCGACGCGATGGTCTGAGGATTTTGCTTGAAGCTCTTCGCCCAGGTAAGTAAGCGCATCACGAGTCGTGACGTTGCCTCACGACTCGTGACGCCTGATGTGGAGAATCAGGTACGTTTTAATTTTTTTTCTTTTCTTTTAATTTCTTATTTTACTTATTATTTTCCTATTATTTGGATTTATTTTCTTTTCTTTTCTGATTTAGATCATTTAATTTCAAATACATTAACTTAATTTTACCATTTAAGCATTAAAACACAGAAAAAGAAGAATTAAAAGCGGGACATTTAAATTTCAAAACCCTAACGTCGTGACCTTTCATTTTCTACTTCATTTCTCTGTTAGTTTTATTTTGCCCAGTGTAGGTCACGAGTTACAGACCCTCATTAGCCATTTTTCTTTTTCGTTTTTTCTTCTTCTTCTTCCACAGAGACTTTGCTAACTTCTATACTCTGTTTTCTTTTCGTTACTCTCATTTTACATTCTAGCATTCCATTTCTATTTCTTCTATTTTCTTCAATCTTCTTAGGGATTACGGGATTTGCATTCTATTTCCAGGTTTGTCAGTTTATTTTCATTTTTCTTTTTCATTTCTTCTTTCCCCTAACACATTTAATTTCAAAATGCCTAACTAAATCACATTTCGTTTGTAATTTCTTCTCTGTTTACATTCCTTTTTCTTTTATCTTTTCTATTTTCCTTTAGTGTATTTGGTTTTGTAAATTTTCTTCTTCCATTTTATTCGGTTTTATTTCCTTCTGTTCTTCAATCTCTGTTAAATAACACATTCACTGTTAACACCAACACATTCAGAAATGGTTAGAACAAAAAACCCATCATCTTCCAGGGTTGAGCAGGAAGCTGAAGAGGTGAACATTGCTGCTCATTATGGTGCTCTATTTCCCATATTCTCTGTAGATGAAGGCAGTAGGTATTTAACCCTTCGTGGTAGGCATTTAATGCAATGTAAGTATTTTCCTGATTCTTTGCTTATTCAAATTGGCATGTTAGATGTAGTTAATGATATGTTAAGATTATGTGGGTTATTGAAATTTGCATCTATGAATGAAGATGTGCGTCCTGATTTAGTTTTAGAATTTTATACCACATTGAAAAAGAATGATAATAATGAAAATTAGTTAGATTTTAGGATGGCTGGTAAACCTTATACTTTAACCTATTTTATGATGAATAGGATATTTAGATTTTCTCAAACTGGTTTAACTGATCCACCTAAATCTTTTAAGCCACATGAATTTTGGACGTTTTTGACTGATTTGCAAATACGTTATAGGGCTAGGGATGCTAAATCCATGTTTATTAAAGATTTGAGATATTGGATTTTGCATAGGATTTTAGCTTCTTTAGTTTTTAATAGGTCTGAATTCAATAGGGTTTCATATAATGAGTTGTTTTTGATGTGGTGTGTACATAAACGTAAGGATGTATGTTGACCTTTTTGGATAGTAAGTCAATTGTTGCAATGTGTACATAAGCATGATTCGCCTTTAACTCATGGGCATGTTATTTCTAGTATTGCAAGCAATTTAAATGTGGATCTTGATGCTTATTATCGCATTTTTCCTTGCCTTTATTTTAATAAGAATGTGTTAGTTCGTGGAGAAGTTGTTGGTAATAATTTTCAGGAAATCCCATCTCGTGCTCGATCATGTTGGAGGGATATTGCTGGAACTTCTGAGCCACAAGTAGAGGCACAAGAAGAAGAAGGTGGTGATGAGGAGGGAGCAAGTGAAGATGAAGTGATGCCCGATATTCTAGCTGCTGTGGCTGCTGCTCCTGAGGTTGGCTCATCTAGCCATAACATTCCATCGATGTTATCTGATATGCAAGAGCAACTTTCTTCCATTGAGCGACGTCAAAGGCGGTTGGAGTATAAATTTGATAATTTTATGATCCAAGCGGGTTTTGTGGTTCCATCACCTCCACCTTTACCATGATAGGGGAGTTTTTCTTTCTTTTTATTTTATTTGTTTCTTTTATTTGTTTTTGTGTGTCATTCCTACACATTGAGGACAATGTTGGTTCTAAGTGTGGGGGAGTGAGTTAGTTTGTTTGATTATTGTTTTATTATTTATGTATGTGTTATTTATATGTTTGTTGTGTGTTTTTATATTTCAATTAGGTTTTTAAGTAAGCTTTATTATGAGGCATTATTTATTTGGTATATTATATAGGTTGTTAAGTCCATTATCTTCTATACTCATTTTTATCAGTTTTTCAAAATTTTTTAGCATATGTTTTAAGTTTTTCAAGTTATTTTGTTTTACTTATTTCAACATTATAGATTATTTAGTCTATTTAACTAACCATGTTTTTAAAGTTAGAATTTACTCATTTAGTTTTAAATTTTCAGTTTCTAGTTGTCTAAGGAAACTATAGCCATAATACTTACCTTTTTATCTTTTCAATAATGGATGAGGACTAAAAATAAAAATAAGTGGGATGGAGCATAAAATGCACCCATTTAAGTTATAAAAAGAAAAAGAAAGCAAGATATATATCAAAATTAAAATGTATGGGATGGAGCGTAAAACGCAGCCATATAACTTTCTCTTGCTAGAAAACAAAAAGAAACATCAAAAGAAAAGAAAAAAAAAATCAAAAGTGAGTCTAAAAATTCCATGAGATTGGATTAAGGGTAAGTGAGCTCAAAATGTCCTAAGTGCAGCTAGTTGCTTGAGAATTTTAACTTTATGGTTAATTTTCTTTCTTTTAATTCATGTTTAGTTTTGGTAGACTTCATACTCTTTATGTTGAAATTAGTAAACTTAAGTAATTTGTTAAATTTGGGATGCATACTTTAAAATTTTGACTTACTGATCTTTTTATGAGAGTATGAGATATTTGTTTCTTTTCAATTCTATTAGATATGCTAAATGAACAGTGCTTTGTAGTGATGTTTACTGGCTGTTGAATTTGCTTATTACTTTTCTCTTGCTTGAGGACAAGCAAGGGTTAAGTGTGGGGGAATTTGATAGGAGCTTAATTGAGGTATAATTTAGTATTTTTTTTGTATGTATTTATGTAATTAATCATGCTATTTTGTGTAAATTTGATGTGATGTGTTAGTTTATGATTATTTGTATTAGATTGCATGTTTGTGTGTTTACTGTTATTTTTAGGTGAAAAATGAAGAGAAGAACCAGATAAAGAAGGAGAGGATCACGAGAGAGAAGCAGGTCACGTCTCACACAAGTGGTCACGAGACGTGAGCAGTGGTAACGTGACGTGACTGGAGAAGAAGAACAAAGAAGAAGGAGGAAAAGAAGAGAAGGACTGAGAGAGAGGAGTCACGCGACGTGAGAGGAGGTGGCGAGTCGTGACGCCACAGAGAAGCAAGGAAAGAAAGAGAAAGAGAAGAGAAGAGAAGAGAAGAGAAAGGGGAGACAAAGCGAGACGTGAGCGCCAGTCACGCCACACACACGCGAAGACACGCCGTGATGGGGAGTAACGTCTCGTGACTGGCCAGAGAGGGAAGAGAAAACCGAGAGAAAGAAAGAAAGAAGAAAATGGGCAAGCGCGTTCTGTTGCGATCGCGACAGAGACGACCGTTGGGGCAATTTTGAGCCAAAAGTCATTTGAAAAGTCACCTATTTTCACCAAACTTTGCAACCATTCTCAAGAGACATGATTTTTAGATTATTATCTATAAATATGTAGTTTAACTATAATTTTAGGATGATGAATTTTAGTTAAGTAATTTTTCTGTATTTTGCAAGACAGATTTTTCTTAGTTAAATTTTTATTTAGTTTTATGATTTGAAGAAGAAGATCAAGGAGAAGAAAATTTATTTCAAGAGATTGAGAAAAGGGTTGAAAGGCTTCTATCTTATTCTCTTATTTTTAATTCTTCTCCAATATTTTTATGAATATCATTTTAATGAATTTGCATATTATAATTCTTTCTATTTCTATCTACTTTCATAGTCTTTCATTGTAGATTCTCTATTAATATCTTTTGCATGATCTTTACAAGTTAAAGTAATTCGAGAGTTTGCTTTATCTGACATTTAATAGAGTTTCATTATCAAGGTATATTTTGAGAAATCGGTATATTGAGATAATTGCTATAGGTTAGTGTTTATTCTTAAAATATGTAATTAGAAACCTCTAATTCATTAATGAAAATTGTGAGTTAGAATTTTAATTGTATGTTTTAGGCATTTTAATTCATGTCGAGAGAGTGAGTTAAAAATTTATTCTAACTTGGCTTACATAAAAAGATGAAAGATGTTAATAAATTGATGGAATCAAGTTCATTGTCTTTAATTCTTCATGATTTATTTTATCTTCTTTTGACTATCATTAACTAGGTATATTTAGTTTACATATTAGATTAGATTAAAATCAACTCTACCATTAATTAATCATTGTAAACAAGATTAAAATCAATTAGTAATAGTGTGTAAAAACGTTCCTCGTGGGATCGACATCTTAAGTACTATTGCGGTACACCGTATACTTGCGGTATAATTAGCATCTATAGAAAATGCTCAACATCTCTAATTAGCCATTCTGTGGTTTTCATATATCGGTGATAGGAGAGGAGCAGGGCTTGGCAGGTAGCCCTCAGGTGATGAACATGATGAAGAGGATGCACTTCCTCCCAGGGGCTGGTCTGGGCAAAGATTCGCAAGGGCTGTAGGATGCTATCACCACACATGGCCAAAAAGATCGGAGGGGTTTGGGCTATAAAGGTGATTATAGCAGGAAGAAAGTGCCAAAGAAGATCCCCTACATTTCAGAGAGTTTTGTTCCCTCATCTTCGGTCTGTGCTTACACTGGTGATGAAGAACCTCAGTGGATAGATGGGAAGATCATTTCGGGGTTTGAAATCTTCAATGATGTCTTCGACTGGGATGTTGGAGTTATCAAGTCTGCAGAGAACTTTTGGGATGAGGAGATCATGACTCAGTGCAGTGTCTGGGATAGGGATGGGCCTAAGGAGATTGTCACTGATAAGCTATTAGTTACCAGGTTAAAGGGAAAGGAAAAGATGGTAGAGCCAGAGGTAAAGATTGAAGATTTTAAGATTTCACCGGAGGTAGCTGAAAAGCCTCCACCAAGCCAAGAAGTCAAAGCCTAGTCGGCTACAACATCGGCATCGATAGGAGATGAAGACAATAGTTATTTGGATACTATTTTTATGCCAGAACTTTTTAATGACAATGTTAATGTTTCTGATTACATTAATGAGATGAATAACTTTGCTTACTTATGTGATATTTCTGATGATTTCATTTCCCATGATCATAAACATGATGCATTCATCTTTGACATTAACTCAACTAGCACGACTGCATTTAATCTCGGAACTTTGGAGAACCCAAAGGAAATTTTGATAGCATCAGACATAACTCCTGAGGAGAGGATAAAATTTGAGAGAATATTAAAAAAATATGAAAAAGTCTTTGCCTGGACCTACGAGGACATGCCGGGGATTGATCGAGATGTAGCCGAACATGCCATTCCAACTTACGCAGAGAGTAAACCGGTCAAGCAAAAGCTTAGAAGACTTAGGCCAGAATGGGCTCAGAAGGTGAAAGAGGAGATCCATAAGCAGATTGAGGCTAAGTTTCTACTTGAGGTTAAATACCCGATGTGGCTGGCTAATGTAGTTCCTGTGGCTAAAAAGGATGGAAAGGTTCGAGTATGTGTGGACTATCGGGACCTGAACAAAGCCTATTCGAAAGATGATTTTCCTCTGCCTCATATTGATATGCTGGTAGATAGTGCCGCTGCTTGCATGATGTACAGCTTCGTGGACGGGTACGTAGGGTACAATCAAATCCTTAACAAGATAGTGGATCGGATTAAGACAGCCTTCATCACCGAATGGGGTACATTTGCTTATCGGGTCATGCCTTTTGGACTAAAGAATGCAAGAGCGACCTATCAGAGGATGGCCACCAGAGCTCTCAATAATTTGATCCACAAGGAGGTGGAGGTGTATGTTGACGACATGATGATCAAGTCAGCTACCAGAGAAGGTCACTTCGAGGCTTTGGAAAAGTTCTTTCAAAAGGATCAATAAGTATGATCTGCGCCTCAATCCCAAGAAGTGCATTTTTTGAGTTACCTCGGGTAAGCTATTGGGCCATGTGGTAAGCTAGAGAGGAATTGAAGTAGATCCTGACAAGGTCAGGGCCATTAGAGAGATGCCAGTGCCTCAGAAAGAGAAAGAGGTTAGAAGTTTCCTGGGAAAGCTTTAGTACATCAGCCGGTTTATTGCTAAGCTGGCTTCAGTATATGAGCCCATCTTCAAGCTTCTCAGGAAGAATCAATCGGTGGTATGGAATAATGATTGTCAATTGGCTTTTGATACTATTAAGGATTATCTCCTGAATCCTCCAGTTTTAAGACCACCACGACGCGCAAAGCCACTAATCCTGTATCTGGTGATAGAAGACAATTCAGTGGGTGCCATGATGGCCCAAGAGGATGACTTTGGGGTAGAGTTTGCTGTTTACTATCTTAGCAAGAAATTCCTGACATATGAAGCCAAATATGTGGAAGTGGAAAAGATTTGCTTAGCAGTTATTTGGGCTTCTAAGAAGTTGCGGTACTACTTTCATTCCTTCAGTGTACAAACGGTTGCTAAGCATAACCCGCTTAGGTACCTTCAGGAAGCACCCTCTCTGCTAGGAAAGATGGGAAGGTGGTTACTACTGTTGTAGGAGTTCAATATCGAATATATAACTAGGAAAACCATTAAAGGAAGAGCTGTAGATGAGTTCTTGGCTGAGCACCCTATTGAGGGAGACCAATTCGAATATAATTTCCCAGATGAAGATGTCACGGCCATAGCAGTACAAGGGTGGCAATTGTTTTTCGATGGGGCAGTCAGTAAAGGAGCAGGAGCGGGGATCATTCTTATAACCCCGGATGGTGAAAGGCTGCCATTAACCAAAAAGTTGAGGTATAAGGCTACCAATAATGAAGCGGAATATGAAGCTTGCATCTTCGGGTTGGAAGCACTACTTACTCTAGGGGCAAAGACCGCAGAAGTCTTCGGAGATTCTTCATTAGTAATTCATCAGATCAGAGGGGAATGGTCAGTTAAGGAAGAAAGGTTGTTACCTTATGTGAAGCATTTGAGAATGTTGAGTAGCCAGTTCGAGACTTGCACCTTTCACTTCATCCCTAGGGATGAAAATCAATTGGCTGATGCTCTAGCGATATTAGTGTCCATGTGGGATAATCCAACAGGGGTTGCTATGAAACCCGTGCTAATCTCTAGCTCGAAAAAGCCTTATTTTGAAGCTGAGTAGGTGATGGATGTTGGGGCCACCGATGGAAACCCTTGGTACTACGACATTCAGAATTATTTGGAACGGTCAGTTTTTCCTGATGAAGCCACCGAGAAAGACCAAAGGATGATTCGAAAGTTGTCCACTCAATTCATCAGTGTAGAGGGCACTTTGTATAAAAGGCAAGCCGATGGTATTCAGTTAAGGTGTTTGGCGGAGAAAGAAGCTGAAAAGGTTATGGAAAAGGTTCATGCCTGATTCTGCGGAGCTCACATGAATGGCTTAGCCTTAGCAAAGAAGATCATGCGCCAAGGATTCTATTGGCTCACAATGGATATGGATTGTTCAAAATATGTGAAGTAATGCCAGTTATGCCAGCAATACGCGAATTTAAGGCATGTGCCAGTTTCAGAGCTACATAATTTGACATCTACATGACCATTTGCAGCTTGGGGAATAGATATCATAGGCGAGATACGTCCTACAGCTTCTAATGGGCACAGGTTCATCATAGTTGCCATTGATTATTTCACCAAGTGGGTCGAAGCTGAATCTTTCAAGAAGATTGATGCCCGGGATATGGCTAAGTTCATCGAGCGAAATTTGATATGCAGATATGGCCTCCCACACCATATTGTATCTGATAATAGGGTGCAATTCTTAGCAGAAACTAAACAGATGCTTCAGAAGTATGGAATCTAGCATCATAAGTCTTCTCCTTATCGTCCTCAAGCTAATGGCGCCGGTTGAAGCAGTAAACAAGAATGTGAAAAGAATACTGGCCAAGATGGTTCAGAGCTATAAAGATTGGGCGAAAAAGCTACCTTTTGCAATCTAGGGTTATAGAACCACAGTCAGAAACTCTACGGGAGCAACACCATTCTCCCTGGTATATGGAACCGAAGCAGTTCTGCCAGTTGAAATCAAGCTAAAATCTTTAAGGGTAGTCATGGAAGCCGAGATTCCAGAGACAGAATGGGCACAACAGCGATTGTTGCAGTTGAATCTGTTGGATGAAGATAGGTTGAGAGCCTATTACCACAATCAGGTTTATTAGAAGAGACTAGCTCAGTCCTTTGGCAAGAAGGTACGAAAGCATCCATTGAAAGAAGGGGATTTTCTCTTTAAGATGATGAGGCCGGGAGCGCCAGACATACAGGAAAAATTCAGGCCGGCCTGGGAAGGCCCTTTCATTTTGAAAAAGTTGCGAACAAAAGGAGCAGCAATCTTGGCAGATAGCGATGGGAATGAGTTTAAAGACCCGGTCAATGTCGATAGACTAAAAAGGTTCCATGGCTAAAGACCAGAAAATAAAAAGAAGAGAATAAATGCCCCGCAGGTCAAAAATCAAAAAAAGGCGGCCTTACTAAAATTGGGCGCCCTGTCAGGGTGAAAATCGAAAAAAGGCATCCTAGACAAAAATTAAGGGCTGAGAGAAAATGTTCAATCAAGAAAACCCGAGAGAGCCGATTGATAACAGGAGTTTGATGCTCACAAGATCTATTCCGAGATTAGGTGTAGTCTTGTGCTTTTGAATTCTTGTTAAATAAGGATCATATATGATGAAATCATATAGAAATGTACTCAATTTTGCAATGAATAAAAGAATATAGTTTAAATTTTCATTGTTCTTTTAGTTCTGCCTTAAAAAGAAATCTATCACTTATTCATCTAATGACTATTGTCTAATCATTCTGTCGAAAGGTGCCTAAGCAGATATGTACTATTTATTCTTAGCGGAGGTTCTGATAATAGCCTTCTCTTGTAGTTCCTTCAAAAAAAAAAGTAATGTTAAAAAAAAAAAAAAAGAAAGGCCGTTAGAGATGAAAACTGTAACTGGCTCTCTAAGCAAAAGTTAGGCTAAATGGCAGGGTGAAAACCTGGAGACAGGCAGTCTGCTCTACAAAAAATGAGATAAATAAAAGCCGCTGGATTGGGTTGGGTCCATTTCAGGAAAAAGTTAGGCACAGGGTTATGTGAAAATCCCTAAAAGGACGCATTTCCGACGAAAAAAAGCTAGTGTGAAAATCCATAAGGGACGCACTACCTTTAAAGCAATGATGATCGATGCCTGGAGCGATAAGGCGGCATTACTTCGGATGATCATTCTTTAGTCAGATAATGCATGAGTCAGATCCTGGGCATACGATCATTGACTGGGGGGCAAAGATGCACACTTGATGTCTCTCTCAGAAAATGTTTTGGGGTCAGAGTCCCTAAAGCCAAGATGTCACTCTTTCGGATCCTTGGAGGCGCGATGCAGCAGCCAAGCTATATCCTCAGCAGACCCTTAACCACCTAGGATAGGGTCAATCTATTTTTGCAAACATTTACATCTCATATCATACACGCATACAAACATTTACATCTCATATCATATACACTTAAATTTTTGTGTATATTTCTGTGCACATGACTTTGCAGGAAATATCTAAATAAAGATCATCGATTTTCGCACTTTTGGTAGTCTGTAGCAGACTCAGTGCCGCTCAGCAGAGCAACCCCTGCACTTTTGGTAGTCTTGTCAGCGACTCGGTGCAGTCCTCCTCTTGCGCTTTTTGTAGTCTCGTCAGCGACTCGGTGCATCGTCATCTGCGGATGACACCCCTACACTTTTAGTAGTCTTGTCAGCGACTCGGTGCAGTCCTCCTCTTGCGCTTTTTGTAGTCTTGTCAGCGACTCGGCGCATCGTCATCTGCGGATGACACCCCTGCACTTTTAGTAGTCTTGTCCGCGACTCGGTGCAGTGCTCCTCTTGCGCTTTTTGTAGTCTTGTCAGCGACTCAAAGTATCGTCATCTGCGGATGACACCCCTGCACTTTTAGTAGTCTTGTCAGCGACTCGGTGCAGTCCTCCTCTTGCGCTTTTTGTAGTCTTGTCAGCTACTCGGCGCATCGTCATCTGCGGATGACACCCCTGTACTTTTAGTAGTCTTATCAGCGACTCGGTGCGGTCCTCCTCTTGTGCTTTTTGTAGTCTTGTCAGTGACTCAGCGCATCATCATCTGCGGATGACACCCCTGCACTTTTAGTAGCCTTGTCAGCGACTCGGTGCAGTTCTCCTCTTGCGCTTTTTGTAGTCTTGTCAGCGACTCGGTGCATCGTCATCTGCGGATGATACCTGCACTTTTGGCAGTCTGTAGCAGACTCGGTGCAGTCCTCTGAGGGGGATATCTCCTGCGTTTTGTAGTCTTGTCAGCGACTCGACGCATCGCCATTTTCGAATGGCTCCTGCACTTTTAGTAGTCTATAGCAGACTCGGTGCAGTCCTCTGAGGATGGCCTTTCTTGCGTTTTGCAAGTCTGTAGCAGACCCGGTGCATCACCGTCTTAGGATGGTTCCTGGCACTTTGCAGTCTTGTCAGCGACTCAGTGCAACTCACAGTTCAAATCACAGCACTATTCCCGAGGGAGCAGCTGGAAGGAGGCAGCCTCAGGTACGTGCTTCTTTTCCTTTCCTGAATTTTGGCTTACCTAGGCACCCACACACTAGCCTCCCCAAAATTGGGGGCAGCTGTAGACACCGGGTCCCGAGTAGCCTTAATCAGGATTACCCAATGATGAAATTAAGTGTGCCGATTTATAGGCAAAAAGAATGAAAGTGGGAAGTGATAATTTTCTTGTTGTTTTGATTTGTTAGGAATAAATAAAAATGTATTTTAAAAATATTTTAAAAATTATTTTGGGGTAAAAAAAGTGAGTTTTTAATTTTTTGTGTTTTATAGAAAATTAAAAAAAAAATCACGCGAATGTCGGGCTGCGGCAGCGCTGGGCGCGAGCCGCAGCGCCCGGGCGACTCGCAGCGCCCAGCGCGTGCGCGCTGGATGTCTCCCGCACGCGCGGGTGACGACCTGCCCGCCGCTCGCAGCTGAGCGCACACCCCGCGCGCTGGAGACACCCGTCGGGTGTCTCTCGCCCCTGTGCGCCCGTTTTCGCCCCTGATGGCCTTTTTGGCCATTTTAGCCATTTTTTCTTCATTTTTAATGCTTTTTCTTCTTCTTTTTTTTTCATAGAATTCAATGCTAAACCCTTTAAAATTTCAAACCCTTCAAATTTAGTTATTTTTTGTGTTTATTGGAATTAAATCAATTTAATTTCTTAATTAAAAAATTCTGAATTTTGGAAAGGAATAAAAGGGAATTTTGGAAGGAAAATTGGGGGGGATTTTCTTTAGAAAATTTTTTTCTTCTTCTTTGTTCTCTCAAAAACAAATTCTCTCACATTTCTAAAGGATCTTCCAAGATAATTCTTAAGGCAAAAAGAATAATTTTTGTTATTGGGAATTTTCTTCTTTTCATTTGGTAATTTTTTACTTTGAGACAAATAAATCAATTATTTGTTATTGAGTAAAAATTCATTTTCAATACTTTATTTTTCTAATTTTATTCTTACAATCAAGACAAGGAATTGGATCATCTACCTTCATTTCTTCAAGATAAATTTTGAGGGTAAACATTTTTGGCTCAATTTCTTAATTTAATTTTTAATTCCATTTTTTTGTTTCCAATTAATTAGTTAACATGTAAATTCTTTTAGTTCTATCATTTTTTTCTTATTTTCTTATTCTTTTGATTTTATTTAATTAATTATCATGTAAATTCTTTTAGATCTATTATTTAATTGTTCATATTTTTACTTCTTATTTTTTATTTTTCATTTAATTGTTCATATTATTATTTCTTATTCTTATTTCTTATTTAATTGTTCATGTTCATATTATTGTCATCATTTTTGTTCACATATATTATTAGTATTATCATTTAATATGTTTTAGCATAATTGGCTTATTTTATTTTCATTTTATTCTTTCATATTTAATTGGATTGTTCATCTTCTTTACTATTATTATTATTATTATTATTATTATTATTATTATTATTATTATTATTATTATTATTATTATTATTATTATTATTATTATTATTATTATTATTCTTATTCTTACATGTTTATTTGATTGTTCACCATCCTTAGTTGTTATTGTGCTTTGTTATTATTATTATCACCATTGTTATTTTTATTAGCTTTTGCCATAATTTGTTGCTAGTATCATTATTGTTAGCATTATTATTTTTATGTATGCTGAATTTTATGTATATTTTACTTTTTTTGCATGTTGGATATTAATGCTATTATTTTGTGTTTTTATACATGCTGAATTTTATATTTATTTTCTTATGTCTTTTTTGCATGTTGAAATTTATAATTATTATTTTATGTTTGCTTATGCATGTTGGTTTTTATCAATATTATTTTATGCTTGTTATGAATGTTGAGTTTTATTATTTTTATGTTATATTTTTTATGCATGTGAATTTATTAATTTATTAAATTGCATATTTTTATTATGTAATTTTAATTGATTTGTCACACATGATACATTTTTATTTGCTTTATCTTTATCTCTTTTATATTATATGTTTAAATTTATTTTTTATTACTAACATTACTTTTATTTGTTTTTTATTTCAATATTTATTTTTATGTGTGAGTCTTTTTCATACCAAGTGGGAGCCCATGAAGATTTGAAGATCCATTTGGGAGTTGATTTGTTAATTTTTTTTATTATTTTCATTACTTTGCTTTCATTATTTTGTTTTTATGTAATATGTAATTTGTAATAAATTATTTCTTTATACACATTAATAAAAAAAATCACAAAAATATTTCTATTAAATTAAACTTGGATCTTTTCTAAATAAAATGGGACCAATGTCCTAGCTTTTTCATCCAAAATAAATTGTCACTTTTAAAATTATTTTCTTTAATTATGCATGAGAGGACCAATGTTCTCATCTCTAATAAATAGCCCGATTTATGTATGAATTGCATTTTATTTACAAATAGCGGTTGTATTCCGCCCCTGGTTTTGTTGTAATTTATGTTCATGTACTTTATTTTAATTTCGTTCTTATTTACCGCTTTCATTATGTGATTGACATGCGCGTTAAATTAAATTAAATTTAAATTGAATGAGAAATGGGATGAAACGTTAAATTCAAAACTCAATTATAAACTTAATCAAGGTATGAATAAATAGGAAGTTCTGAACCATCTCTGGTCTTTGGGCTCAAAGAGGCGAGAGGACCATTTCAATGTTCCATTAGAATGGGACTTCCAAGACACCTCTTGTGTCTCGTAAAAAGGCTTTAACTTGCATAGTCCTAGGCTCCACGAGACAAGAGGGTCATCCTAATGTTCTATTAGGATGGGACCTCCAAGACCCCTCTGGCTTGCCCAAAATGGACATAGCACCGCTGTCTTAGGCTCACTGAGGCTAGACGAACTTTCCCAATGTTCTATTGGGTGGCGACTCCATGAAACCTTCTTATTGCCCAAAATAGACGCCCTTGTAATTTCTTACAAGTTTTATGAACCTCTCTCGATCGCCCTAAAAGCGGGCTTTCGGGGCCCATGGGGTTCAACGCGTGTCACAGCATACAACTTTATGTATATCTTTATCTCGCACCTTAACAAGACTCATCTTATAATTTTTGCAAGACGGCACTTTTATTTTGAACAGGCTCTCGAGCATTCTCATATGTTCAAAAAATTGCCTCATTTTAGTCTTTGTCAACTCATTAACAAAACTAAGGTAAACACCCTTGTGAGTGGGCTACTTCTCTGTCCGACATGCTCAATCTCATATCAATAACAGTAAATGTTTACACATAAACATTCACACTCATATATTGCCGATAATGAACTTTAGTTATTATTCGTAAATAATAACGGTAAGGGATTATATAAAATATAACAGTACCAATTAAATTCTAAACAAACCTCGAGATCTAATGTGTTTCTCAAAACACATCTCTCATTATAGGTTTACTCAACGGATCTGTATGCGTAGAAACGTACTGTAAGTTTACTTCTGCTCGTGCAATAATATTTCTCTTGTATTAATACTTAATGTCGATATACTTAGCTCTACTATAAGCTATCAATGACTGACTGTCACTATAGACTGTCACTGATACCTTTGAGACAGTTACTCTTAAATGGCTCACAAATAATTTAAACCAAATTGTCTCCTTTACTGCAATTGAGGAAGTGACAAATTCAACTTTCACTATTGATAGGGCTACACAGGTTTAATTCTTGTTACTCCACAAGATGACACTCTTGCCAAACAAGAATATGAAACTTGAAGTGGATTTTCTCCCATCCACATCTCCTTCCCAATTAACGTTTCTGTATTCTCTCAATGCAGATCATTTTCTTGATAATAGAGAGAATATTTTGCAGTACCTCTAAGGTATATAAGTATCCTTTCAATTGCTTCCAATGTGATTTGCTCGGGTTATATTAACATCTATTTATCATGCCCACTGCATAGCATATATCATATCTTGTGTACAACACTGCATACATAAGACTGCCCACGACATTAGCATATCGAACGTTCCTTATACGTTCATTTCTTCTGGCTTATTAGTACACATATCATTGCTAAGAAACTAATTCTTGGCAATGGGGTAATCTATGAGTTTGCAGTTTTGCATATTAAATTGCTCAAGATCTTTGTTGATATATTTCTCTCAAGAAACAAACAATAATCTTCTCGAATGATCTCTTAAAATCTTAACTTTAAGAATGTAATATGCATGACTCATATCCTTTGTCTCAAAGTTGGACGATAACCAATATTTGATTTCATTTACGTACTATTTATCATTTTCAGTTTTAAGTATGTCGTCTACATACAATGCCAAAATGACAAATTCACTTTCAGAGCTTTTACTATGAACACAATGACCTTCATCAATTATATTGAACAAATTCATTATGATTGTATGATGAAGTCTCAAGTACCACTGTGTTGAAGACTGTTTAAAGCCATAGATTGAACTCATCAATCAGCAAACCTTATGTTTGCTGCCTTTTTCGATGAAACATATAGATTGTTCCATCCAATTCTCCATTGAGAAAAGAAGTCTTCCCATCCATTTGATGAACCTCTAGGTCCGAACTCGCCGCTATGGCCAGAATTAACCTTATATACGTAAATCTTACAATAAATGAGAAAGTCTACTCATAGTCAATCTCTTCCTATTGTATAAACTCCTTAGCGACTAGCCGAGTTTTATATCTTTCGATACCTCTTTTAGCCTTTCACTTTACTTTGAGAATACATTTATTCTCAATTTATGTGCATCCAGTAGATCAATTAGTTCTCAAACATAATTTGATCTCATGGATGCCATTTCTTCTTCCATTACTTTAATCCATTTTTTTTCTTAAATGAGCATGAAAAAGCTTTTTGAATATTTTATGCTCTTTCTTTATCTTGTGGGATAACCAAAAGGGTTTCGTTCAAGCCTTCAATTTTAAATCGTCGGCATGGAACACTTATCTTTTTAGATTTTTGCAGTTTTGAATCTTGATAAACATGTCTCATATATTTATCGTGATTCATAATGCTCCCACTGGGACCATGTTCCATACTCCCACTGGAGTCAGGAATACCATATTCTTTACTCCCACTGGAATCAAGAATACTCTCACTTGAATCAGGGTCTCGAACATCCGGATCGTTTGGAGGATGAGGGTCTTAACCTTCTTCCTCTAAATCCCTCCCACTTGGATGGAGTGATCCTGATATTCTCTTCTTGAGATTATTTGAAAGTGAAATCTCAATTCACTTCGCCCAACTTAGGAAATTTATTCTCTAAGAATATGATGACTCGTAATCTGAATTCTGTCACAATACCATTTTCTTACTTACTCACGAAAATGTATCCTCTTGATACTTCAGAATAACTCACATAGATACTCTTTTTACCTCTTGGTCTCAAATTTATCAAATCGAGATATCATGGATGCAAGCATTACAACCCAAAAGTTATAAATGGCTTAGGTCAGCTTGTCGACCATTCAACAACTCATAAGTTGTGAAAATGACAGATTTAGAGGGCATACAGTTCAAAACATATGTAGTAGTCAATAAAACATCTCTCCAATAGGAGATAGGCAAATTTGCCTCTGCCATCATAGATCTAACCATATATAGGAGAGTTTTATTTCTCCTTTCCTCAACACCGTTTTGTTGTGAATTTCTAGGAATGAACAACTGATGTTTAATCGTTGTTTTTTTATCACATGAAGGTTTAAATTTATCTGTAAGATATTACCGACCCCTGTCAGTTCTTAAAGTTTTGATCATTTTGTCTAATTGATTCTCAACTAAACTCATATAAGTCCTAAAGTAACTCGATGCTTCTGACTTGTGAGAAATCAAATAGACATGACCATACCTAGTACAGTCATAAATAAATGTGATGAAATAGTAGGCCCCATGCCTTACCCTTACATTCATTTGACCACATTCGTCAGAATGGACTAAATGCAATGGAAATTTGGCTCTAGTACCTTTTTCGAATGATTTTCTAACTAGTTTATCCTTTTAGGCAATGCTCACACGTAGGCAATTCAACCTTAGTTAAATCACCTATTAAACCTATTTTGACTTACCGACTCATTCGGTCTTATCCAATATGATTTAATTTAGAATGCCATAATTTCACATTATTCTCATAACAATGTGAAAAATAATAAAATAAAGGAAAATAGTAATGGTCCACATCCATAACCAGAACCATAATAGAAATCATTCAAGCATAAGCATATACTATCATCCTTAAAATATAAATTGGAAACAAATTTTCATAAAGTAAGAACATAACCTAAATTTTATAACAAAGGTATCTCTATCCCTTGTTACATAGTCCATTGTTCTAAATCTATCACCCACAAATGATGAAATTCAGAACTAGATACATAAATTTTACTCACTCTTGAGTCAAAATAGTGTATCTTTATAGGCACAATGCAGTCTCTTTGCATAGTATCCTTTTAGGCAATTGAAATATTTCACTCTTGAACTGTTTACCTCATTTTTGCCTTAGGACCTTTTGTGATTCTATTCCTTTTAGTTTTCAGGCTCTGGAGGCTTTTCTTTATCCCTACTTTTGAAGCTTCTTTTGTTATTCTAGTTAGAACTCATTCTACTATAACGGGACTATGCCATTTGCACTATGACATTGACCTTAATCATTGCCAGACGGTCCCTTTTAAACTTCAGATGACAAGCGACATCCTCAAATGTATTTGTGCTTATCCATGTGAGTTAGTTGCATCTTCACATGCTACCAACTCTCTTGGGTAAGGATTTGATAACAGTTTGGATCTACTACTCGTCAGTCAACTTATGACTAAGTTCACTAAACTTACTTATTCTTTTCCATCTCTCTTAGATGTTTCCTCATCGAAAAAGCAGACTTTTTTTTCTGATATGTATCAAATTTGATCGTCAATGATCGGAGCTTATTCAGAGTCATATCTCTGAACTTCTCTTGCAAAGCGCACAGATCTATTGCATTTTGATACTTGCAGAATTGCTTAGTGATGTGTGCGACATTGGCATCTCGGTCCTACCTATGCTGGGCTATAGTGCCATCCTCAGGTTCAGTCATAACCGAACTTGAGGATTTAAGAGCCTCTTGCTCTTCAAGCATATACTGGATCTTTGTATTCCAGATTTCATAATTATTACCATTTACCTTCATATCTTTGCTAAGGGTGACAATTGACTTGGAAGCAGCATCCATTAAGATCCTTCGATCTCAAATGGAACAATATTGCACATATTTAAGGGAGATAAGGCAACACATGCAATTTATTATGCACCTGAAATAATAACCTAATAAAATTTTCTATTAGGCTCAAATTCGAAAATGTTACTTATAGTATCCAATTACCCTCTAAGTCCTAATGTCCGACCTTACAGGTTAAAATTTCATACATAATAACTCTGAATTATTAGATTATTAAGTTCTCAAACTTATGAGGAGATTTTATTAAGCCTCTACTTAAAAAACATGCAATCATTTTACTTATAAAATATTGCAAGGCAATTAACAATTAAGATAAACACATTTATTATAAAGTTAAATGCCATCATAATAAATAAACACATTTATTTAACCAATAAATAAAATCCAATAATCCCAAAAAATAAGACACTCATATCAAATAACAATAGGAAACATAAATCCTATTTTAATAATAACAAATGCCAACTCAAATTGATACTTATGTCAACTATTATTGAAGTTCAGATTTCATAAAATCTTTTTAGTTATTAGGATTATATCTTTGACCGATTTTATCAATTTATCAAGTGACTCATAAGTCAATTGATAAAGCCATGGACAATACACCCTCCGTCCATTTCTCAACACCATCACAGATTTTTAGTGCTGCTTCTCAACACTTGCCTTTTTGGCAACTCTGACCAAAATTTTATTTCCATACTCAGACCACCAATCCAAATGCACTCTTGCATTTGTTCTCACACATGTATTTTATGATGCACTATTGCATCAATGTCATTAGCTCAAATCTTCCTTCGCATTCTCATGTTGCTTATTGATTGCACTTTTGCATTTCTCAAAGCAACTTATGCGTAATTTAAGGAAGAACTGGTATCTTTATTTGATATTTCTGTAACATATTTACAGAAAAATGTATACACTCATGTATAAATATACATAATTGAAATACATTTCAATCAATAAATAAGGACAAAACCTCAAAAATGTTTCAATATATTTTAAAAAATAATCGAATGAAGAAAACACTTTTTCTACAATTTTTAATATTTTATTTTGAAATTAAACACATTTAAATATCAAAAAATGCATAATTAATTTTATGGTCATTAAAAAATTTTGAAAAATTGACCAAAAATCAAAAATAATTTGAAAAAGTTATTTGACAAAAATTGGAGCTGAAAAAGTGGTCAGAGAACGCCGCACGCGGGCGCCATGTGGCACGCTGATACATGTCACCGCCACGTGGCGGTGTCTCATTGGTCCACGTGTCACACGTGACACGTCAGCATCGACACGTGGTAGACCTCGGTCCTCCACGTGTTGACCGCTGATTGGCCAACGTGGCGCCTGCGTGCCGCCTGTGACACGTTGGAGCCACGTGGCATGACCACGGACTGCCATGTGTCTCACGTTTATTGGGCAACATGTCACCCTCTGATTGGGATACGTGTCACCCTCTGGTTTGTCCACATGTCCACCCCTATCATTTACCACGTGGCATGGCCTTAGCCATCTATGTGGCGCTCAGCCATTGGGCCATATGTCAGCGTGACGCATCACTGCTGACACGTGGTGACGCGCGTGTGAGCCACCGCCCACGCGTACGCGCCAAATGTATGGTGGCGTGTGTAGTCCACGCGCCGCCTTCTCAATGGATTTTGACGCTCCGGTTCCGGCCGGTGGGAGCTTTTCGGGGTCTGTGAATCCAATGGTGAGGTCAAAAATTAAAAATCCTGACTTCTAGTTAGCCGTTTTAAACACTCATGTTCGTCCCCTCGGGTTTCGGTGTACACATACACGAAATTGAGTCGAAATATACACGCATATATATTTTTCACACAAAAATTAAATTTTTGTTGTGTTCATTGTATCACAGATCTAATAATTTTACACATAAAATTTTAGATCTATTTAGCCACATGATAGGACGCAAAAACAACGGCTCTAATACCAATGATGGATTTGGAAATTATAACAAATATAATTTAATTGGAGGTAACATTAAATAATGGTACCTATCTCTTGTAGCGCATAAACTCGTTGCGGAAGCGTCTACAAGGATCCCATTTGTTTTTGGTCACTGGCCTGGTTTTTACCCACATGCGGGATAACAGCAGCCATTCCACAATCTAAAAACCATTGAAAGATTAAGACAAAAACAAGCGTGAGTGGGAACGAGCAGCCTTGTGGTGTATACGTTTTCTCGTTATCAAATTCTGAGATCTCCCATCTATTTATAGAGATCCTAAAAGCTAGGGACCTAACTCTAGTTTAACTCAGACTCTTTCTGAGATAGGATTTGGTAATTTTAATTAGATTGAATTACTTAATTCTATCTGAATTGGACCTTTATCCAAATTAGAGTCATGGGCGTACCCAAACTCTATGAGATGCATTAATTATATTAACATTAATTAATATCGTAGCCCTTTAATATACCAGAATAAACATTACAAAATTGATTTCGTTTATATCACATACAATCTGTCCGTTTTTAACAATTAAAACTGAAATCAATTTCTATGTATCAATATACAAATCGATTGACATTCATGCCAACAGAATCATATATATATATATCACATACATAAATATATGTGAATCAATTGAATATACAAGTGGCTCTGATACCACAGTCGGATTTCATCGAAGTAATTCAAATTAAGCACAACAGAATATATATCGAAAGCCAAACAGGATCCATGTATTTCAATTGATTCAAAAGGAGGGATAAAAATTTACCAACCTTTCCCAACGCAAAAAAGTCAAAATTAACTCCTTTGATTCGGACTACAGGCGCTGCTCCAATCACGAACGCCCTCTACCGGTATCCACATGCACGAACCGACGAACTGATTATCGCAGGGGTGCTAGCTCCCTCTCTTGCAACTGGATTTTTCAAAGGATTTTCTCTTCGTTTTCTTTCTCAAAGAAAATGGGGTGGCTAGGGTTTTTAAGTGGCGGCCAGGGTTTCTCAAAATAGCCTCTCTTAGGAAAATGTAGTCAGAAAACCCTAGAAAGATAAATTAGGGATATTATCTCTTATTCAAAAATAATATATATATATATATATATATGCACATATATTTATTTATTTCTTATTCAAAAATAAGAAATATCATATGTAAATATATTTATATATCATTACGAAATTTAAATATAAATACCCATATTTATATAATTTCATAATACCCTAATTAAAATTCAATTTATTCATTATGGTGTTGGTGCGTGACACAATAGCTTTATATTAAGTTGGCAGTGGGCCCAATTTCACAATAGCCGCACAAGCCATAATTTGTCTCTAACAAGACATTATGACTACCCAACTAATATAAATATCGTAAGTTCAATTTTAACCTGACAACAGAACATGTTATTATCCTTTTATCACACGATATCTTGTTTGAACATAAGTCATGGTCAATATCAAACTTATATTGTTCAAACATATAATTTTTCGATCACTAAGTAGACTGATAAATTCAAATGACATTGATCACACTATCAATTCATTCAAGCACAGCCATGCATTTTATAGTCCTATTTATCGAGGGGCCCAATAGATATCTCTCTCATAAGAGAGGGACAAATTCCATCTTAATTATTCACTTTCTTCTGCATAATTCTCATTATGTCCGATCATAAACTTTATAAGTATCCGATTAAAGATAATGTTTGATTATGTCAAAATATAATGTTCCTTATGTAGGAAATCGTGATAACCTCAAGTTAAAAGATTCAATAACATATCTATTATAAGATCACTTATAACACTATGCCATGTAGTGATCTCACAGTGGGTCTATCCAGTACCTTGTTCTTTAACAAGTAGCTACAGATTTGATTTATATCATCATATATAATCATCCCATAATTATCAATGCAAATCTATACTAGTCTTAATTTATCTTTATGCCCTTTAGTGATAAATGACTAGAGACGACATGAATAATATGGTTATTCATAAACATTACAATAATATAACATGCCAATACTATTAATGTGAAAAAAAACATTATATAAATGAAAATGTAATGATTACATCAAGATTCAAATATTTAGCTTAGGACATAACCACTAACAGGAAGATGGGTTTCTAAAACCCTCATGAGCCGTGCTTCATGGCTTTTATAGGCTATGAAGAATTTCCTCCATGCATTTTCATTTTTCTCGATCAAATGTAAGTCTCAACATATGGTTGGTTTAGGTGTCAACATATGATTGGCATTTTCCTTGACTTTGCTATTAAGGACACAACTTACATTATTTCATCCATTAACCTTATTAATTATTCCATTTCACACATTAACCTACTTAATTCTTAGTTCCATGAAATTTATTCCATAGGTGCATTTACCATTTTACCCTTGGCTTATAACTCAATACCAATTATGCTCCTAACACATTTTGTCTCTCATTTATATGCATTTGACTATAAGTATACCCTAATTATGCCCATAGACAACTAGGGTATACATTGGGCCTTACAACGATACTCCGCATGAAATTTGTATCCATTAACAAAATAGATTAGATACGTTTTGACAAATTGCAAAGGTCCTTTTGAAAGATCGAAGATGAACTTGTTTTCAATTGGAATTATGGAAGCCTACAACATGAAAAAGTTTTATCATGTTAAATAGATAAGTGTAATTTAAATACTTATCTTAAATTATATAAATCATTACATACGTATTCCTTGAACCATCAATGAAAGTTATTTTCAACTTCTTTATTGATCTCATTATCTGCCCTTTTCGGCATAAGCTCGCGTAACCATTCCTTGTTTATGCTAAAAATTAAATACAATATTATGTAAATTGAGACGACCCTTAACATTTAAAACCAAATAACGAATTTATTTAAAAAAAAAAACTTAAACTTACTTCATGAAAGGTTGAACCTCTTGCCAATTCAGTAAAATATAACTATGGGTGTAACACGCTTGTAACACCCTATACCCGCAAATGGTACGGATATCGAATGTCACAAAACTGCACTAAAATACTCTGTAATGCACTCAATAGATTCAGTAAATTTTTTTTTTCTACAACCACAATCATACATATTAATCATAAATAAATCAATTAAAACTATTAAACATTTAATAATTATTTATACAACAATATTCTATAATCCTTGATTATTTATTCACTAATTATCAATTATGCTATTAATACATACGTTATTAATTAATTACACTTTATTCCCTTAATTAGCCTTACTATTATAAATTTATAATTAGGTCCTTAAACTTTTATCAATTTACGATTTTACCCTTCACTATCTTATAATTACAATTATACCCTTATCTACTCTTATTCTCTCATTTAATTCATTTTCCACATGTTTTACATTTACACTTATTCAATAATTACAATTAAACACTAAATTCATCATGAAAAGTCATTTACTTATCCATATAGTCAAATTACTAACTATTTACACTTTAGTCCTTCAATTAACCTTACAATTTCAAAAATTACATCTAGGTCCTTATCTTTTTCAATAATTACGATTATGCCCTTACTTTCTCTTAATTACCAAAATACCCTTATTTACACTTATTTTCCATCTTATTTCTTTTCTAACCTACAAAATTACATTTTAGTCCCTAGTTTACTACTTCCACTCCAAATTACCTTTTAGTCCCTATATTTCGATGTCTTTACACTATTATCATTTTAATTACACTTTTCATTTAACTTACTCCATTTTTATCTATTAAGTGTAAAATTACTATTTTACCCCTAACTTTCTATTTCTTTTCATTTTAGTTCCATCTTCACTTATTTTAATCAATTTAATTAAATATTTACTATAATGCCCCTAATCTTTTACATAATTACCATTTAGTCCTTAAGGTACAATTTTCAAGTCAAATTTGATTTTTGTCCTTATCTTATCTTATCTTATCATTATCCTTATCTTATCTTATTCTTATCCTTATCTTATCCTTATCTTATTTTATTCGTATCCTATCACCTAATTACATATATAATCATTTAATTTTTTATTTTTTCCATTATTACCCTTTTTCACGGCATTTCTTAAATAATCTCATTTTTTTTCATTTTTCTTAATTTGCCCCTAATATCACCCAGTAGTTATCACTAGACTGGATATGCAGGACTGGGCTCTATAGCCCTAACCTATCGAAGTGGCCACTAGGTGGCCAAATTACACTTTGGTAGTATCGGAGTGGCCACTAGAGGGCCAAATTACACTCCAGTAGGGTCGGAGTGGCCACTAAGCGGCCAAATTACACTCCGACGACACAACACTTACACTTTACACTACACTGACATTTGTAAGTAGACCATTATTGGTCTACAATTGCAAGTTGCCATAACTTGCTACCGCGGCATACATTGGCGTCCTTATGGCTAGCCATTAATATCCTGAACTATATTTACTACTGTAGACACCAGATCCTGAGACAGCTCAGATCAGAGTTAGCCAATGATGATAAGATGCCTTGTCACAGGCAAAAATGTTGAAAGTGGTGATTTCTTTGTCAAATTTGCATTTTAGAGTGAAAAAAATAAAAAATAATAAAAAATATTTTTAAAATTAGATTTGAAAAATGGGATTTAAAAATTGTAGTATTTTTAGTTAATTTTTAATAAAAGAAAAAAATTCGAGCGCCGGCGCCTTGCGGCAGCGCACAACGCTTGTGCGCGCTGCGAGGCGCTGCTGCACGCGGAGCGCTATGGCTCGGCGCTCCGCCCGTAGAGCACGCGAGCAACGCGCGAGGCGTCGCTCGCCCATCTCACCAGCCAGCGGGCGGCTCCCGCGCTGGCAGCCCATCGCTCTCCAGCGACGGGCGTCGGACGCCCTTTTCAGCTGCAGACGCCCAAAATCGCCCCAAAATCATTTTTTTCCTATTTTTTCCATAAAATTTGATTTTTATCCCTTTTTTAAGGGGTTTTTAGTTTTTTTTTTCCATTTTTAAACTTAGATAAATTATATTATTAATTAGTTAATTAGTTTTTCCCTTAATTAATTTTATTTTCTATTTTTTCTTCGTATAAAAAGAAAAAGATGAAGAAATGAGAGGGGGAATTCTTTAGGGTTTATTTTTTAGTTTCTTCTCTTCTTCTTCTTCAACAATTCTCTCTAGGTTTTTAGTTTTCCCCAATAAAAATAAAAAGAAAAGTTCATCAATTCTTCTTTTTTCTACAGAATTTCTTCTAAATATATTTTTAGAAGGAGTTTTATTGATGGAATTTAATTTTGAGACAAATAAAATAAGCATTTGTTCTCAAAATTTATTTTTTTAACTTGTTATTTGTTTTCAATTAAACTTTTTCAAGGTTTTGTTTTTTTATATTTTGAATCCCCTTTTTGATGAAAAATTGGTTTCAAGAACAAATAAAAATATTGTTTGTTCTTGAAATCTAATTTATCATTTAATTTTCTAAAAAACAAGTTTTTTTCTCATAAATGATTTTTTCCTTGGAACAAACAAAATAATTGTTGTTCATGAGAACATTTTTATCAATAAAAATTATTCTTTAGGCAAAGAAATTAATTCTTTGTTCTTAAAGAATTGTTGATTTTCTTTCATCATTTTTTTTTCAAATATATTTTTCCTAGGAATAAAATTCCAACATTTTTATTATTCAATTCTAATCTTGCAAATCAGGAACAAGGAAATCAATCATCATTTTTACCTTCATCGAATCCGAAACTCTAAGGGTAAACATTCTGGGCTTAAATCTTTTTATTTTTTATTATTTGATTTATATTTAATTGATTAACATGTATATTCTTATTATTTTCATTTATTTATTTGTTCTATTGTTTTTTATATTTGTCTCAATTAATATGTTTATATACCATTTTTGTTCATGTAAATATTGATTCCTCATTATTTTTAACATGTGATTAATTAATTCATTTTGATTGATCTTTTTTCCATGTAAATGTTTTATGTTAATCGGGATAGCATTAATTAATCATGTCATTTATTTAATTATTTTCATTATTCTTTTATTCATTTCTTTATCATTCTTTTTGAAGGTTATTGTTATATATTTATTGTTTATTCATTTATTTGTTTATTTTCATTATTCGTTATTATTATTATTATTATCATGTTCATATTTTTATGTATTAATTCATTAAAATGTTTTATTTTATTTCAATCACATCCTTTAATTCCTTTGTCATTTATAATGCATTTTTCTCATTTATTTTGGTTTATCTTTCCTAATTGGTTAGGGTTCCGATAGTCGCATTATCGGAGGTTTTTGATTGAGCAACCAAAATCAAAGTCAAAGAGCAATTAACAAGCATTCAGAAAATCTTTAGAAATGGCCAATTCATCGAGAGAGGCAGATACAACACGAGCCATGATTATCGAAGAAGTGGGCAGACGGCTCGAAGAATTTGAGAACAGAATGATGCCCATGATGGCGGCAATGGCCCAGCCTACTGCATAGAACCCGACTGCTCCTCCTTTAAGACAAAATGAATAAGAGGAGTCTAGAGAAGACCCACTTGAGGAGATTCGCTCGCCATCGGTGAACTTAAGGGCTACCATACTGGGAGCCCAGAGAAGAGAGATAACCCATGGAGTAGGGGATGGTTTGGGAGAGGATGAATATGAAAAACCCCTGTCGGTTAGAGGGAAAGCACCCCAAATAGAAGAAGCCATTTGGAGAAAAATGGAAGAGAAGTTCGAGGCGATGTCTCGGATGTTAATGATGGGAAAAGGGATGACCCCGAGGACAAGGAGCTGGATGGGGAGGATCTAATCCCTCTGAATTTTAAAATACCTGATGTCCCGAAGTTTGATGGCACATCGGACCCCACCGCGCATATTAAGCAATACTCTTTAGTGATGAAGGGAACGACGCTAACAAAGAGACAAAAGATTGAATACTTCTGTTTGAGTTTGATAGGTCCTGCGGTGGACTGGTATCATGGACTGGAACAAAGAATAAAGGAAGACTGGACTTACTGACGGAGGAGTTCCTCCAGCAATACGACTGTAGTACAAGGATGGAGGTCAATCTGAAAGATCTAGAGCTACTGCAATAAAAGCCAGATGAGTCATTTCATGAGTACCTAACCCGATGGAGGAATCGCCTAATGAAGATGAAGAATAAGCTGGATACTCCAGACCAGATCAGGCTATTTATTAGGAATGCCAGCCCATATTTGAAGGATGGGTTAAAGATGAAGGGGCTAAAGGACTGGGAGTCCCTGAAAGACATAGCCATCGAAGTTGAGACTGAGCATCTGGATAAAATGGCTAAATCTGTAAACCTGGCCTTGGGTAAGAACAAGGGAAGCAGCAGTGGTAATGGGGGTAATACTGGGGCAGCAGAAGTCTCAACCACTGGAATGACTCCCAAACATCTCACTATCTCGTGCAAGCCATTATCTTGGCACTTCACCCGTTTCATCAAGGAAGGGAAGTTACAACCCTTGCCAGTTGGGCCTGCCCCAAGTCAAGGAAAGCCTAGGCACAGGACAGACTGGTATTGTGCATATTGCCAGTACACAGGGCATAAAATAGACTATTTTCGTCCTCTAAGAGATCGCATTCAAGAATTGGTGCCTGGCCTAGAGGAAGAAAGAAATAATTAGAGTTGTTACAATGCCTTTCCTTTTCTAAAGTGTATTCCTAAACTATGCACTTGTTTCTCTTTTCTATTTTAATAATATGGGCTTTTCTTATATATGAATTGTCATATCTTATTGCATCAAGCATAAACGATAATCATGATTAAGGCATTGGTTTAATAAAAACTGTTTCATTCAGTCTCAATAAATAGTAATCTTGGTTGCATCCAATTTGACTCCTGAAGCGAGATAAAATTTGAGAGAATAAAAAAAAAAGTGCGAAAAAGTCTTTGCCTGGACCTATGAAGACATGCTAGGAGTTGATCGCAGAATCGCTAAGTGCACCATTCCAACATACCCCGATCATGGGCCAGTCAAGTAAAAGCTCAGAACACCCAGGCCAAAATGGGCAGAGAAGGTTAAAAAGGAATCCATAAGTAGAGATGAAGCCGAATTCTTTATATAACACCCGACTTGGTTTGTCAGCATCATCCCAATAGTCAAGAAGAGCGAAAAAGTACAAGCTATCAGGATTTGAATAAAGTTTGTCCCTAAAAAAAAGAGTAGAAAAAAAAACAAAAAAAAACAAAAAAAATATATAATGCAAAAACAAAAAGGAAGGAAAAGATCAATATGTAGATCCAGCTTAAAAAAAAATGTGGATATGTGGGCAAAGGAAAGTCACCCTGGGGGCAAGCTTTGTTCAAATCCTGTTGATTTACATATGCCCATACTTTGCTATTTTTCTTGACTTTCGAAAAGGACCAAAAGGGTTGTATTGACTTACAAGGGATACAGGTCGCTCGAGCTTGGAAATAGACATCATAGGGGAGGTGAGCCCTATGGCCTCCAACGGACAGGGTCATCGAAAGGAATCCGATATGTCAATATGGTCTCCCGCACCACACACGGTTCAAGGACGGAAGGACAATTTATGGCTAAGGCTAGGGAGTTGCTCCAGATGTATGGCATTAAGGACCACAAGTCCACTCTGTATTGCCCTCAAACCAATGGGGAAGGAGAGGCTACTAACAAGAATATCTCAGTCAAGATAGTTCAAAACTGCAAGGATTGGACAGAGAAATGACCCTTTTGCACTTCGAGGCTAGAGAGCCACCATTGGAACCTCTACAAGAGTCACCTATTATTCCTCGACATAGGGGGCAGAAGCAGTATGGCTGATAGATGTAAAGCTCAAATCTTTAAGGACGGTCATGGAAGCCTAGATTTCAAAATCCGACAGGGCGCAGCAATGGCAGCAACAGTTAAGCAAGTCAGACAAGGACAGGTCATGAGATTACTACCACAGTAAGATCCATCAGAAAATACTCTGCTCGACCATTCGGGAAGGAAGTCAGAAAGCATCCGATGAAAGAGGGAGATTCAGTCTTCAAGCAAATACGAATGAGGTAAATTTAAGCCGATGTGAGAAGGTCCTTTTGTTCTTCAGAGATTGTTATCCAAGAGAGCAGCAATGGACATCAATGAAGATAACTTTAAAGAACCGGTCAATATTAACAGACTCAAGAGGGTTCAGGGATAAGGACTAAAAAAAAATCAAAAGAAGAAAATAAAAGCCCCGCGTGTCAAAAATCGAAAAAAGGCAGTCTTGCTAAAAATAGGCGTCTCGTCAGGGTGAAAACCGAAAAAAGGCACCCTGGGCAAAAATTATAGGCTTGAGAGAAAATGTTCAATCAAAAAAACTTGAGAGGGCTGATTGATAATAGGAGTAGGATGCACCTAAGGTGTTACTCATTGAGATTAAATAAAACTAGTGTTTTTGTATCACATGTCTAGTCATGGTCATTCTTATTGCTATATGGTGCATAGAAATAGAAATGCATGCATAAACTAGGCGTAAACATGCAATTAAACGGTTAAGAGAAACCTATTGCAGGCATAAGGACATATGCTGGAGCAATTCTCAAGGCGATAATAACAAATTTTTTTTTGACAAAATCTTCCTCATACTCTTAAAATAATAATAAAAAAATAGAGCCCGTTAGAGATGAAAACCTTGACTGGCTCTCTAAGCAAAAGTTAGGCCAAATGGCAGGGTGAAAACCTGGAAACAGGCAGTCTGTCCTTCAAAAAAAATGAATAAAAGCTGCTGGAGTGGGTTGGGTCCATTCCAGGCAAAAAAAAATTAAGCACAGGGTTATGTGAAAATCCCCAAAGGGACGCATTTTTCGCTAAAAAAAGCTAGTATGAAAATCCACAAGGGACGCACTACCTTTAAAATAATGACTATTGACGCCTGGAGCGATAAGGCGGCATTACTCCGAATGACTTTCCTTTAGGCAGAACTTGATTCAGAGTCTTGGGGGGAAAATGCTGATTGACTGGGGGGCAAAGATGCGCATGGGTCAGTTCCCTTTGAAAAGATTGTGGGTCAGAGTCCATAAAGCCAAGACAATGCTTTTTTAGATCCTTGGGGGCATCAGACAATGTGAGCAGCCGAGTAGTACCCTCAATGAATCCCTTAACCACCTGGGATGTGGTCTATCCATTTTTGCATATCACATGCATCTCACGTGCATTCAATCCTTTATGCATCTAGATATGCACACACAACTCTTGTACATTAATCCTTTGCTCGTGTCTTGTGTATATAGCTTTATGTGTACATTTCACACACATTACGCACACATAATCTTTTGTACATACTTTTGTGCTAATAACTTTACAGGGAAAAGGCCGAACCAAAGGACAATTTCGGCAAGATGAATTCAAGATAAAGCCCACGCAAGTTGAAATCATGTAAGCCCATGAAGGGATTATCTTTAAGTCCTTTTTAAGGCATTCTCAGTCTCTTTGGAGCATTATCTTTAAGACCTTTTTTTAGGGATTCTCAGTCTCTTCGGAGCATTATCTTTAAGACATTTTTTAAGGCATTATCAGTCTCTTCGGAGCATTATCTTTAAGACCTTTTTTAAGGCATTCTCAGTCTCTTCGGAGCATTATCTTTAAGACCTTTTTAAGGCATTCTCAGTCTCTTCGGAGCATTATCTTTAGGTTCTTTTATTAAGGCATTATCAGCCTCTTCGGACCATTATCTTTAAGTCCTTTTCTTAAGGCATTTCAAATCTTTTCCAAGACGTTCTCAGTATCTTCGGAGCATTAAGTTATTTTCAAAAAAATGTCCCAAATCCCTTCAATCCAAGGTGATCCAAGAGATGGGTTTAGCTCAACATTGTCAGGCACTATCCAGAAAAGCAAGCCTATTCATGCATGCCATGCCGGGGGCAATCAGGTAAGTTTCTCTATCATAAGAGGCACGTTCACACACATCACACAAAGTGTACAAAATCCAAATTCAAATGTACAAAGAATGCAAACTCTCAAACAAAAACAACAAAAACAAAAAAACAAATCAAAAAACAAATGAGCAAAAAAAAAAAAAGAGGAAGATATTTTCAAGGCCTTGAAAATCCAATATGCTGTAAAAATTCAAATACATTCAAAATGTAAAAATCCCAAAAATTTACAAGAAAGAAAAGAAAAAAACAAAAACCAAAACCAAAAATCATGTTAAGAGATGCCAAAGACATTGAAACTTATCCACCTGCAGGCAAGCAACAAAACTTCCAATCTAATTTTACTCTGAGAAAGTTCAAATCTATTTTCCTCTCAAGAGGCTCAACATCAAATTCTCTCACCCTCTTGAGAAGTATGCAGGTCTTTTCAACAAGGAGGCTACGTTGGAAATGATAGAGGAATCGATATCTGGCATGTCACAGTCGGCAAGTGATATCTAAGAGGATGATATTCCACAAACTATTTTCTAGGGGAACAACCAACCATCCTTAGGGGGGCACCTGTCTTACATTGGCCCCAACAGGTATGTGCTGCCAGAGGTATGCATCTCTTTTATATACCCTGCACATTTGCTTTTCCTTTTTTTTGCAAAGAAAAAGAAGAGGTTCAGGATAGAACAGACACCGTGCAAGCCGAGATGAGGCCAGCGGGACAAACCAGCCACCGTGCAAGCCAAGATGAGGACAGCGGGGCACATGCAATAGAACAGATCGCAAACAGAGATTGTAGTTAGAGAACACTGCATCCCACAGACATCGTGCAAGCCGAGATGAGGCCAGCGGGATAGATTACCCACCGTGCATGCCGAGACGAGGACAGTGGGGCACATGCGACAGAACAGATCGCAACGGGATTGTGGTTAGAGAACACTGCATCTCACAGACGCCGTGCAAACCGACCGGAGGCGAGCGGGACAATACGATAGAAAAGATTGCAAACAATTCATAGTTGGATAACACTACAGCTCAACGGCAACAAGTCACAACATTCCACATGGCAAAAAGGTAAGGGCTGCCTCAAGTACGCATCTCTTTCCTTTCTCCTTTGAATTTTGGCTCATCTAGGCACTAGTGCACTAGTTTCCCCAAAATTGGGGGCAACTGTAGACACTAGGTCCTGAGGCAGCTCAGATCAGAGTTACCCAATGATGATAAGATGCCATGTCACAGGCAAAAAGGTTGAAAGTGGTATTTTTTTTTGTCAAATTTGCATTTTAGAGTAAAAAAATAAAAAATAATAAAAAATATTTTTAAAATTAGATTTAAAAAATGGGATTTAGAAATTGTAGTATTTTTAGTTAATTTTTAATAAAAAAAAATTCGAGCGTCGGCCGCGGCGCGCTGCGAGGCGTGCTGCGCGTGGCGCTCCGCGTGCGTGCGACGGGCGAGCCGTCGCTCGCCCGTCTCGCTTGCCAGTGTGCGGTGCGCGTGCTGGTAGCCAGTCGGACGCCCTTTTCCGCCGCAGACGCCCAAAATCGCTCCAAAATCATTTTTTTCCTTTTTTTTCTACAAAATTCGATTTTTATCCCTTTTTTAAGGGGTTTTCAGTTTTTTTTTCCATTTTTAAACTTAGATAAATTATATTATTAATTAGTTAATTAGTTTTTCCCTTTATTAATTTTAATTTCTATTTTTTCTTCATATAAAAAGAAAAAGATGAAGAAATGAGAGGGGGAATTCTTTAGGGTTTATTCTTTAATTTTTTTCTCTTCTTTTTCTTCAACAAATTTTCTCTAGATTTTTAGTTTTCCCCAACAAAAATAAAAAGAAAAGTTTATCAATTTTTCTTCTTTTTCCAATAAAATTTCTTCTAAATATATTTTTAAAAAGAGTTTTATTGATGAAATTTAATTTTTAGACAAATAAAATAAGTATTTGTTCTCAAAATTCATTTTTAACTTGTTATTTGTTTCCAATTAAACTTTTTTCAAGGTTTTTTTTTTTATTTATTTTTGAATCTCTTTTTTGATGAAAAATTGGTTTTGAGATAAGCAAAATGATTGTTTGTTCTTGAAATCTAATTTTTCATTTGATTTTCTAAAAAACAAGTTTTTTTTCTCATAAATGATTTTTTCCTTGGAACAAACAAAATAATTGTTTATTCATAAGAACATTTTTTTTCAATAAAAATTATATTTTAGGCAAAGAAATTAATTTTTTGTTCTTAAAAAATTGTTGATTTTCTTCCATTATTTTTTTCAAATATATTTTTCCTTGAAATAAAATTCTAACATTTTTATTATTCAATTCTAAACTTGCAAATCAAGAACGAGGAAATCAATCATCATTTTTACCTTTATCAAATCCGAAACTCTGAGAGTAAACATTTTGCGCTTAAATCTTTTTTATTTTTTATTATTTTGTTTATATTTAATTGATTAACATGTATATTCTTATTATTTTCATTTATTTATTTGTTCTATTATTTTTTATATTTGTCTCAATTAATATGTTTATATTCCATTTTTGTTCATGTAAATATTGATTTCTCATTATTTTTAACATGTAATTAATTAATTCATTTTGATTGATCTTTTTGCCATGTAAATGTTTTATGTTAATCGGTATAACATTAATTAATCATGTCATTTATTTAATTATTTTCATCATTCTTTTATTCATTTCTTTATCATTCCTTTTCATGGTTATTGTTATATATTTATTGTTTATTCATTTATTTGTTTATTTTCATTATTCGTTATTATTATTATTATTATTATCATGTTCATATTTTTATGTATTAATTCATTAACATGTTTTATTTTATTTCAATCACATCCTTTAATTTGTTTGTCATTCATAATGTATTTTTCTCATTTATTTTGGTTTATTAACATTTTAATTCATTTATCATTCTTTTGATGTCATCTCATTTTATTTGTTTTAATTTGTTATTTATTATTTTATGCATTTAATTGATCTTATTGATTTAATTACTAACATTATTTCGTTTGTGTTTATCTTTATTCCAAAAACTCATTTTCTTTACTTGGGCGTTTTTGCGGCGAGCACACGAGGAGATCCAGAAGACTCGTTTGGGTTAAATATTTATTTGCTTTATTTGTAATATTTCATTTATTTGGTTTTTTCATTTATTCTACCATGTAATTTTCTTATAATTTTTTTTTTAGGCACGCTAAAAAGAAAATCACAAAAATATTGTTATTAATTAACTTGGAATCTTTTCTAATAAAAATGGGACCAATGTCCCAATTTTCTCCATCCAAAATAAAAATTGTCACATCAAAATTGTTTTATAATAAATATGCATGCGAGAACCAATGTCCCCATCTTTAACAAATAGCCCATTTTATGTATGATTTGTATTTTTATTTACAATGGGGGTTGTATTTCGCCTGTAATTTTATTGTAATTTATTTTCATGCACTTTACTTTAATTATGCTTTATTTATTTATCGCTTTCCCTGAATGGACAATCTGCACTTTAATTTAACTGTATTAAATTGAATGAGAAATGGGATGAAACGATAAATTCAAAACTCAACTATAAATCTAACCAAGGTATGAATAAATGGAAAGTCTCGAACCTTCTTTGGTCTTTGGGCTCAACGAGGCGAGACGGCCATCTCAATGTTCTATTGGGATGGGGCCTCCAAGACACCTCTTGTGTCCTGTAAAAGGCTCAAAATTGCACAGTCCTACGCGCCACGAGGCGAGAGGGCCATCGTAATGTTCTATTAGGGTGGATGCCTCTAAGACACCTTTGGTTTGCCCAAGCGTGAGGCTAGAGGACCATCCTATCATTAGGGTGGAAGCCTCCAAGACACCTCCGGCTTGCCTATAATGGACATAGCAGCGCTGTCTTAGGCTCACTGAGGCTAGACAACCTTTCCCAATGTTCTATTGGGTGGCGACTCTAAGAAACCTCCTTGTTGCCCAAAATGGACGCACTTGTAATTTATTACAAGTTCTTATGAACCTCATCCTGAAACCTCTAAAAGCGGGCGGTTCGGGGCGTGTCACAAATACCAGATCACTAAGGGCAAGGCACAATCATCATTCAATTCATTTTTTCACTTTATATATCAAATGAGATAAATTCCACAATATCAAGCAATACAATACAATTTCACTTCCTTTTCATTCTTTTTCCAACAATTCCATTTCAATACACTCAATATTCAATATAAACTTTATTCATACCATAAGTTCACTTAAATGTACACATTCTATCAGTTTCATTATAAACATAATGCAATATCACACTTTAATATATACAATTTCACTCTATTAATTTCAAATAAACTCACATACACTTATTTTTCATTCTTTATTCATTTTATGCCATTATTCTTAATAAATAATCAAATTACACATCATTTAAAACATGATCACCATTTGGCCAAGTTAACTTTCATTCACTACAATTCATTCTTTTTACACTAATCACTCACTTAGCTATGTTACATGATAAATTACTTAGATATACTTCATTTTAGTATTTTATCATAAAATACACATGATTTCCATAATAAATACCATTCGGCCTAAACCTTACTTCCACATTAACTTCACTTTTTCTTGCTTTAACCATCCCTTTAATTAGATACCATGTTAAACATTATCTAAACATCATTTATAGGCCATAACAAGCTAGTATACATAAAGTAAACTTAGGTATACCATTCGGCCCAAGTGTGAACACTCCACCAAAGTTTTATCTTTTAAATCTAAGCATTCAAAACATCATTATTAACCTTCCATAACATGGCTATATGGTTTAATTCAATTAAACATACATATTTCTCATACTTTATGTTTAAACATAACAAAAAATCATACTTTTAACATGGAAAAAGGAGGATATTGTATCCACTAACCTTATTTCCTTGCTCTCCATATCTTCAAAATGCTTTCCATGCCTTAGCTTCTTGAAACATTATCATCTCCTTTATCTTCCTCAATTTGACACATAAACTTTTCACTTATTTTTTCCCACTTTTTCCACTTCACATGAGCTCTAATCACCACCATCAGATTTTGGAGAGGCTAAAATTTGCTTAAGATGCTTGGATTTGGGGAGAGATGGAGAGAAAATGGAATAAAAATGGAGAAAAAAGGAAGAAATTCACTTAGGTCAAAGGAGGAGAGGAGAAGGTCGGTTTCTCTAGGGATTTCTCTAGAGAAATCTGGTCTTTGGGTGGTATTTATAGGTGTAATTGAACCAAAATGGTCCAACCAAAGTGGTCCAATGGTTTGAACCAAAATTTTAATTTTTTGGCCAAATTCTATTGTTCTAAGGAAACTATAAGTTTCTCAATTTGTTTTCACTCCCAACTAATTACATAATTTTTATAATATGAAAAATAGCCTTCCTGAAAAATTTTAACTCAATCGGAGTCCGTTTAGGGCTCGGTTCACTTAAACCAGTCCAATTCAACTAATTTACCAATATATTACTGTCAAAAATTCCTAATAATTATTTTAAGCTTTTACACAACCCACAATACACCACTTAGAGTTCATTTACTATTTTTAAAAATTCGGTCAAAGTTCAGTCAATCCTGATTACTATTGAACCGAACCAGAGGCTTTCCTTCAGTCTAACTTTCGAGGATCTAGTTGACCTCATTTTCACTCCAAATTATACCACTAGACTCCTCATAAGTTGTACTTTACAATGGTCCAATAAAATATTTTTTTACTGCTTCCCTAGCCTAAGCACGTTTAACCTTATAACTCCACTGAATTTCAAAGCATAATTACATGTATTTTAATACTCAAACCATACTATATACTCTGTAGAATTCACTGATCAATACTATACCAGTATTCAATAAATCACATTTTAAACTTTATAAAACTCACTGAATACTACTAAGTTAGTATTTGGGCCATTACAGCCCTAATACCCTATAGAAGGATATTGGAGCCGCTACGGGTGCATAACAACCACACAATTCGATAAAATACTATTAACATCTTATAAGCGAAAAATCATCCAATTCGCATACAATAAATATTCTTAATAAGAAGTGCATGAATAAACTAACTTAAGATAAACATTCTACAAAATATTGTTTTTCTCCTTGAATTACATGAACAATCTTTAAAACACTTACATTTAACTTATACAATTAGTCATATACAAAATTACTATGCTGAACATTACAAAAAGGAACCCTATCATATACAAAATAGAAACTCCAAGCTTCCATCCTAGTGGCCCGTAGATGCACAACTCTCAAAATACAAAACCTACATACCTACATGAGAAAACACCTGTGCTGAGCGAAGGCTCAATAGAGATACAAAAAAAAAAAAAACAATGGACTTCTAACAAAGTCACAAATCTCACACTATATACATATCCACAGGCAATCATGCTTATACAAAATACATACATAAGCTTATACTTAAAGTTAAGCATATTATTAAGAAACCTATATCATTTACGTATACCTACTCATGTACATAATCTCTAGTTTTAACATTTATCATATGGAACTTGTGACAATGTATCACTATATCTCATATACGTTCATATATACATATATATATACATATCATTGTGCTTCTTACTCATTCATAACACACAATAAAATAGCCTGAGTTCACATTAATAGTGGATACGGGTACTCTAGATACTGACTGGTAGTATCAAACATCTGGAGAACTAAATCTCAAACTCCTGAATACCAAAAGGTATCAGACTCTAGACACAATCGGTGCCACTCTGGCAGTTGCAACTCTAACCTTTTACAGGCATGCCTATCTATCCACTACTATGACTAATTCAAACTTAACATATAATCTCATTATATAACATCAATACATTCCCATGAAGCAATATAATTTCATCAACCAACTACATACTCCATTATACATATTTGTATTATACATATTCATAGATTTAACACATTATGATTCTTAATAAATATTGCTAAACTTAATTGAATTTCATTCCATACACTTATACAACATTACATAATGTTCCATAAAGGTTTACACAAGATGGAGGTACCTCACGGTGACAACCATTTGATTGTGATCGTGACATAAGAAAATACAGATCAGAATGCAAAATGGCATACCTTACGATGACAACCATTTGGTTGTGACTGCGACATATACAACTCACCAAAACAGAATGCAATCCGAGCATACCTCATGGTGGCAAACATTTAGTTGAGACCGTGACATATGCAAATCCAAAACAGAATAGAGAAAAATAGAAACATCTCACTTGCCATTTTCAAGCCATTTTCCTATTTCATGCATATGACTTCTAAAACCAACCACAATGCCATTTTTAACCAAAATGAGCTATTAATCAATTGTTCATCTACATATTAACTTTCAAAAGACACAACTCACATAACATTTAGACTCAAATTCAAGGAGTTGTGGCCAAGGGAACATAACTTGCTCTAAAAGCCCTCCTACAGAATTCTAGCCACACTTATAAGCAATTTTGGAGACCTTAGCGTCCTCCAATCAATAGAACTATTTCTACAACATTTTAATACATAGACATTAAGGATTCAACCCAATTGGTCTCATCCAATTTAGAGTTGTAAAACTCAATATATAGCATAAACAACTCACATGGGTCAAAATTGACCTCAAAGACAGTTTTACACTACCAAGCTCTTCAAGCTTGTAAACAACTAAATTGGCAGCACCAATTCACCACACTCATTCTAATCCTCCTATACACATACATGAGCATCTCAAAATACTCCACTTCACATTAGAGACTCACACATTCACAATACACGGCAACTTCACAACTTTTTCCAAAAATTAGGGTTTCATGCATTAGTCAAAAACTCATAGTAATTATCAATTAACACACTCATAAACCAGAGTTTCCCAATTAATAAAACATGCATCTAATTAAAAATTAAATACAAATAATCCCAAACCTCAAAAGAAGCTTGAACAACTCCTCTTCTAGCTCAAACCTTATCCTTGCCTTTATCCTTTCTCTTGTCTAATGCTTCTTGCACAAAACTAGTCAATACACTCTTAATCCAATAATCAAACAACTTAAAACCATAAACAAAACCAAGTAGAAGAAGGAGAAGAAGAAGACATCTAACTTCCAATAAACACTTACCTTTTCAATATCTCACTAAAACCTCTTCAAAGCAATCTAAGCTCTTGAAGATCAATGAGTAAGAAGAAGCTAAATACTATGAAATGGAAAAGAAAGAAAGAAAGAAAGAAAGAAAAGAAATGGAATTTAAAGGGTGTGGCCAGCCAAAAATGCAAAGAGAAGGCAGATTTTGCCTCTCCACTCAACTTATATTGTATGCAAGGGAAGGGGTTGGCAAAGCCTGCATTCCACACGTGGAATGCACTCACCAACCTCCTCCAAATCCCCACTTAGTCCTTAGCAAGTCTCCACTTAGTCCCTCATATAAATTGTTTCTTCCAAATACTTTAATTTCTTTTCAATTACATCATTTTTTCCCATAATTCCATACTTATACGATAAATCTTGTACCCTCACTATATACTTATCACTACAAATCCTTCTAGGGTACAATTTGGGTCATTACAACTCTCCCCTGCTTAAGAAATTTCATTCTCTAAATTTTCCATGCTACTTGTAACACCCGAATGCCCCTTTGGAGGACAAGGGAGTGCTACGCAACACTCATAGAACTATAATTATACATGCTATCCAAAATAGAGTCATTAAAGAAATACTTATACTTATCCAAAAATTACCATTAATATTAGCTAATTAAGGTTTACATCTTTACAAATACAAAATTACAAGTTACAATTACATATACTTCTTATACAAAAATAGGAACATTTCTATACAATACAAAATATCAACCTAACTAGAAGACTACAAAACTCCTTCTAGTGGCCAGCAGATGTTCTCTCAAAAACTCGAGCTCCAAGCTATAAACCTACACGGGAGATAAACACCTGTGCTGAGCTAAGGCTCAGTGGGGATATAAACATACAATAACCTACTACAGATAAATCATGCATTAACATACAATAGCAACATACATTATAATTAAATGATAAACAAATATTCATTACTCCATATTTCATATCATTAAGTCACTAATAAACAATGTTACCAGAAATGGCACAATCACATGGCAATTTATAACATGTAACACACTACTATGATTAGCCTATGCAATAACAAACTTAGTATAGCCTGAATACACTAGATACCACTCGGGTATCAATCACTAGCATTATTAGAGAAAATAATATTTAAACTAGAGATATATAAATCTCATAATAGTAGATACCGATTAGGTACCGACACTAGCAGCTGCGAACACTAACCCTTATAAGCATGCTTATCTATCCACGACTCGATTATAGGCTATCAATCAATTATCTCACTTAATGTTCATGTAAATAAATGCATTCATCGTCACTTTGTATATAGTCATTCATGAACCAAACATCATTATTCATATGCATAAATACACTTATTAATTCCATGCGTATAGAAATTTATAAGCCACATAATATAATTCATAAGAAATAAAGCAAAGGACTCGCATTCGAAAATTCTAACAATGTCGCGCTCGCGACTCTTGTCGCACCCGCGACAGAGCAAGGATATCTCTTCTGCTCGCAGTCGATGTCACACTCACGATAGAATGCCCAATTGGCTTCTGTCGTGCCAGTGACGACTCTCGTGCTCGTGACAGTGCATGGCCTGGCAATCTTTCACCTACGGAGCACTTTATCGCGCTTACGACAGAGCCTGAACTTAGAGTTCAAACTCCCAATTCACAATCTCAAACACACACTTTTCTCATACGAACTTATAATCACATGCTTGACCTCTAATCTAACAATCATATATCAAATCCAGCTGAAATGGCCTTCAAGTTATTAACCACATGCTATTAATGTAACACACCCTAATACCCCTTGGGAGGATATCGGAGCGCCACGCGAAACTCTAACGCGCTGTGGCCATGACCTGCAGATGCAAACTCTCTAATCGCATCTTGTAAACATACACGGGAAGAACACCTTGCTAAGCGATAACTCTTAGTGGGGATAAACAGAAGCAAAAGACTTCGAACGAAGTCACAAATATATCACATGCATATCACTAGTCATGTCATTCACAAATAACCATATACACAGCCTTGTAACAGATAACATTCACTCTAATCAGTTCCATGTGTAAATATCCAAGCAACATGGAAAAATAATATCTATATTCATGTATATCTATATGAATCTCTATACATATGCAAGTCTCTACTACACTTCTTGTACACTACAGACCATACAGTAGCCTGAGAAACACGACAAAACATAAAGTAGCCTGAATTATCATTAATTGTGGATACGGGTACTATATCTGAAATACTAATAAACAGTATTAACGGTAGAGACCTAGCTCAAAATTGAATACGCTAGGTATTTGCTGGTGGACACAATTAAGATCAACGGAGCAGCTGCACTCTGTCCCTTTATAAGCATGCTTATCTATCCACTATTATGATCGTTCAGGCTCGTACAAGAACTCTACAAACTAAATCATATACATTATATGTACTATAATGTTCATTCAAAATACTATACACTATTTATGTATTAACTGAGCAAACAATGTGCATGCATATACCCTATGCATATACTCATATGTAGCAATATAATATCAATGAATCTTTTCACTACACACTACTAATTAATCAAATGCACACTCCATTATACATGTAACACCCCTTACCTGTACTTAGGCGATCCCATCCGATAAGGAGTGAGATGCCGTATGAGTAGAGGTGCCACCACATGGATACAGAATATACATTCATCCATACATAAACATACATACCGAAATACAGGATAAATTAAAACTTTACGGAACCAATCATGAAACAAGTTGATCATGCATTAATATAACGAAAATCATTACATTACTGTTTGATCAACCCAAAGATACAAAGGGTAATTACATAACCAAAATTATACATATACATATGCGGCAGCTATTACAAAACTGAAGTAAGAGAGTTCTATTACAAAAATAATCATCGAGATACAAACATTAGGCCCTATACTAAAGACCCAGCTGTGTTGACTCCGATGGCTGCGACTCTCCCTAGCAAACTCCTTCTGCACCTGCGCGGGTAAACACACCGTGCTAAATGATAAACGCTTAGTGGGGAAACACACATATAGCATAAGGACAACCATTCACAACGATCGTCAAGGCAAACACATACAGATGGCATACTCAGAAATACGCATTAAACAAGAGTATGAACATATGAACATGTAAACATATAAAGTCATACCTTTGATAAAATATCACTGCCTTCATAACATCTCATAAATAAGCATATTCGAATAGTACAATTTCATACTTAACAAAGCAATCCAAAAAGACAAAGTGCCTGCTGACTCAAAGTAGTGGATAACGAGTGAACAAACAGTACTTTACGGGTACGAGCCGATTACAAACAATACCTTACGGGTATGAATCGAGAAACCAATTTTTACTTTTAATTTCCACAAAACATTTTCAATAGGGACCTTAAACAAGATCCGAACACAAAGGGGTTCACGAGGAACCAAGCGAGGACCTGATCGGAGTCCAACTGAACAAAGGGCTGCAGCTAAGAGACTCTATTAGGCATGCCTAACTATCCACTAGACTGACTCTTGCAGGCTAAAAGTTATACAGTTAACATCCGCATTTCAATTATAACCAGCAAAGAATATTCATACTTTAAATAGGACAGAACATGCACGATTATGGCTCAACTTAAATGATAATGAATGTTAAAATCAATAATATAACATCTCTAACACACGTAAAGAAAATAGGATTTTATTGCAAAAACAGGGTAGGTCACGGTGGTAATCAGATTGGTTACCACCGTGACATACCAAAGATCTTTGGCAGAATGTAAGTCTGGGGTACCTCTTGGTTGTAACTAAACTAGGTTGCCACCGTGACATACCTAGACCCCAAAACAGAAATCGAGAAACCAATTTTTACTTTTAATTTCCACAAAACATTTTCAATAGGGACCTTAAACAAGATCCGAACACAAAGGGGTTCACGAGGAACCAAGCGAGGACCTGATCGGAGTCCAACTGAACAAAGGGCTGCAGCTAAGAGACTCTATTAGGCATGCCTAACTATCCACTAGACTGACTCTTGCAGGCTAAAAGTTATACAGTTAACATCCGCATTTCAATTATAACCAGCAAAGAATATTCATACTTTAAATAGGACAGAACATGCACGATTATGGCTCAACTTAAATGATAATGAATGTTAAAATCAATAATATAACATCTCTAACACACGTAAAGAAAATAGGATTTTATTGCAAAAACAGGGTAGGTCACGGTGGTAATCAGATTGGTTACCACCGTGACATACCAAAGATCTTTGGCAGAATGTAAGTCTGGGGTACCTCATGGTTGTAACTAAACTAGGTTGCCACCGTGACATACCTAGACCCCAAAACAGAAAGCACCTATGGGGTAGCTCACGGTGGTAACTAAACTAGGTTGCCACCGTGACATACCCACTGCCCAGAACAGAAGCTAAAGTCTGGACACCTCACGGTGGTGACCAAAGTGGTTGCCACCGTGACATGTTCAAACTCTGGGCAGAATGCATTTGGTTCATGCCTCACGGTGGTAACTAAGTAGGTTGCCACCGTGACCCATGCCCAGATGCGATTCCTGAAGGCAAATTTCTAGATTTTCAAGCCAAAAATCCCACAACTCTCATATCAAACAACATATCCTCACTCCAATAAAAAAATTAAACCATTCAAATATCATTAAATCATGCCATAACCGAATCTTACTCATAAATTCAAAGAACAACATCAATTAACAAAATTAATTGGATCACTATTCACATCACATATCCATCAATCTCAGAAATAATTCCAAAATTCACAATCAAGGTTTAATAGACAAAGAGAACCAAAACCCATAACATAAGAACTAATAAAAGCATCAAGAACATCAAAATTTCTATAATTTTGTTCAATTAACACATGCTATCAAAACATAACACAAATTCCCAAACCTTAAATTTAGAAGCTCTATCACTTGGTTCCACTAGATCCAGCAACTTCCTTGCCTTTAGGATCTCTTGGAGGCTCAACTAAGCAACAAACCACAAAAATACACAAACTCAACACCCTAACTTAAAACCTTAAACCAGAAAAATGCAAGGGAAGAAGAAGAACTTGAACAAAAGCAAAACCAAAAGCATAAAGCTTACCAATCAAACACAAGGAGTAATTAATCCCCACCACACCAACTTGAATCCAAGCAAAACACTTAGAGAAGAGCAAAGAGGAAGAAGAAGAGGGAAGGAGAAGGGAGAACGGGAAATGGAGTTTGAAATTTTGAATTTCCCCTTTTCCTCTTTCTCTTTCCTTTCTTTTCTCCCCCTTTACACTTGTCAACATCTTAGTGGAGGGCATTATTCACTCACACACTATATGCACATGTCTCACACACACAATGAAACACTCTAATAATGCACCCTACACAGGTATGAGCAACACACAAAATGCAATCTCCTCTATTACACACACATAATAATATGCTCACATGCATGTAATCACAACTCCACTTATGCACACCTTATCTCTATATGCACTCCCACACCGGAATAAAATCACAAAACATGCAATATTCTCAACATGCACTTATGGTATGCCAAACACATACAAATACATACTCACATATATGGCTCATTCTACTAGGGGGCAAACGGGGCGTGACAATACATGTTTATAGACTTCATATATTATGATTCAATATACTATATCATATGCACTACAATCACTCAAGCATTATATCATGCTTCAATCATATATGATCAATATCACATGCCATGTCATGTTCAACAATTAAAAAGCATATATACATTTAATTCCATTATTAAACTCTCATGCCAAGCTTTAATTACCTATAATTTCCATTAACAACCACTCATATACTCATCTCATAAGGTTAGATATGAGTTGGATAAGCTATAGGAACTTGCAATGAAGTTCGGGTGCATTTCGGGAAGAAAAACACTCAAAATATGCAAAACAGGGGATGGTCACAGTGGCAACCACTTGGTTGTGACTGTGAGGTCCAACAACATTCAATTCTACCTTGTCTGGGCATTGGTCACGGTGGCAACCACTTGGTTGTGACCGTGACATACCAAAAATAGCAAAACAGAAGCGAAAACTCAGGACTGCTTCACTACTCTATTTTGTAAAGCCTAAACCAACATCTAAACCTCATTTTTAGGGACAACTCTCTTCTTAATAATTGTTCGTTAGGATGTTAAGAATCAATTGGAATAAATTTTGGGTCAATTGGATATCTATAACTTCAGATATGAGTTAAACATCCTATATTTATAGCACCCCAACATCCCTCGGGAGGATATCGGGGCGCCACGCGGACACTTAGTATACATGTACATATACATACACTAGTGGAAGCAATAACATTATACACATCCATATAAGAATAATAAAATAAAATAATACCACACTAGGGCCCAACATGTATTTCATATAATACACATATACATATACACATTTATCTTTATGCATGTTCATATTACAACCTGTTTGTTTTCATTTAACTTTACATATACATTTACATGTGATTACTATACTCACTTCTGTACATATACATTTACATAATGATGTTACTTAAAACATCATAAACTCTATTCCTATTGTGACGCGCGCCGAACCACGTGGCCCCCGAAGGCCCGCTTTTAGGGCGATCGAGATAGGTTCATGAAAACTTGTAAGGTATTTACAAGTGCGTCTATTTTGGGCAACAAGGAGATTTCATGCAGTCGCCACCCAATAAAATATTGGAAAAGTTTGTCTCGCCTCAGTGAGCCTAAGACGGTGCTGCTATGTCCATTTTGGGTAAGCTAGAGGGGTCTTGGAGGTCCCATCCTAATAGAACATTAGGAGGGCCCTCTCGCCTCGTGGAGCCTAAGACTATGCAAGTTAAAGCCTTTTTACGGGATACAAGAGGTATCTTGGAAGCCCCATTCCAATGGAACATTGAAATGGTCCTCTCGCCTCGTTGAGCCCAAAGACCAGAGATGGTTCGGGACTCCCCATTTTTTCATACCTTGGCTAAGTTTATAATCAAGTTTTGAATTTAGTGTTTCATTCCTTTTCTCATTCAATTTTAATGCAATTTAATTAAACACGCATGTCAAACATATAATAAAAGCGATAAATAAAGTAAATGAAAGCAAAATAAATTACAACAAAATTAGGGGCGGAATACAACCCCCATTTGTAAATAAAATACAATTCATACATAAATCGGGTTATTTATTAAAAATGAGGACATTGGTCATCTCATGCATAATTAAAGAAAATAATTTTTAAAGTGACCATTTATTTTGGATGAAAAAGCTAGGACATTGGTCCCATTTTATTTAGAAAAAAAACAAATTAATTAAATAGAAATATTTTTGTGGTTTTTTAATTAACGTGCATAAAAAAATAATTTATTACAAATTACATATTAAATAAAATAATGAAAGCAAAGTAATGAAAATAATAAAAAAATAACCAATCAACTCCAAATGGATCTCCAAATCTTCAAGAGCTCCCACTTGGTATGGAAAGTACTCACACATAAAAATAAATATTGAAAATAAAAGAAAAAAAAATAAAAGTGAAGTTAGTAAATAATTAATTAAACATATAACATGAAAATAATTAAATTAAGGCAATCAAAATTGCATCATGTATGACAAGCCAATTAAAATGACATAATAAAAATATGCAATCTAATTAATGAACAATTTAGCATGCATAAAAGATAACATAATAATAATAAAATTCAACATGCATAAACAAGCATAAAATAACAACAATAACATCTAATCATGCATAAAAAATATAATATACATAAAATTCAGCATGCATAAGAAATATAAATAATAATATTAATAATAATGATACTAGTATCAAATGATAGCAATAAACAAGGATAATAAAAATTATAATAATAAAACTAACAATTGCAACTATAATAATGACAATAATAAACATAATGAAACCAAAGAGTATTAAATAACTCAAATTAAGCATGCAAGAATAAAATAGTATATGGCATACTAATAAAACATGTTAAAATATGGCAAATAATACCAAGAACAACAACAACAACAACAACAACAACAACAACAACAACAACAATAATAATAATAATAATAATAATAATAATAATAATAATAATAATAAAGTGAAGACAATAGACATAGAAAAATAATAACATGCATGATGACATGAACAATTAAATAAGAACATAAAAATAAGAAGAAACTAATAGAACTAATAGAATTTCCATGATAAAAAATCTAAACGAATTTACAAAACCAAAAAAAGTTCTAAAAGAATTTACATGTTAACCAATTAATTGGAAATAGAAATTTAACTAAAAATTGAATTTAAATTGGAGCCAAGAATAATTACTCTCAAAATTAGCTTGATGAAATGAAGGTAAGGAGATCCAATTCCTTGTCTTGATTTGAAAAATATGACTAGAAAAATAAAATGTCAAAAGTGAATTTTTACCCAAGAACAAACAATTAATTTATTTGTCCTAAAGTAAAAAAATTGTTAATTGAAAGGAAGAAAATTCCCAAGAACAAAAATTTATCTTTTTGCCTTAAGAATTCACTTAAAAAAATCTTTAGAAAAGTTGAGAGAATTTTGTTTTAGAGAAGAAAGAAGAAGAAGAAAACAATTTTCTAAAGAAAAAATCCCCCTAATTTTCTCTTAAAAATTCCTTTTTATCCCTCCCCCAAAATCAGATTTTTTTATGAAAAATTAAATTGACTTAATTTCAATAAAAGCAAAAAACTGAAGAAAATCAAAGGTTTGGAATTTTAAAAGTTTTACCATTGAATTATACTAAAAACAAATGAAGAAAAAAGAATTTTTGGGGCCAAAATGGCCAAAAACGGCAACAGGGGGCGACCAGTGGGCGAGCGACGAGCGTCGCTGCGCCCAGCTCGCGAGCAGAAAGCGCGCGCGACGCCCAGGGCGTTGCTCGCCCAGCGCAGCGCACGCTGGGCGCTGATTTTTTTTTCTATAAAACACAAAAAATTAAAAACACACTTTTTTACCCCAAAAATAATTTTTGAAATATTTTAAAAATATTTTTAAAATACATTTTTATTTATTCCTAACAAATTAAACGACAAGGAAATTATCACTTCCAACTTTTATTCTTTTTGCCTATAAATCGGCACACTTAATTTCATTATTGGGTAATCCTGATCAAGGCTACTCGGGACCCGGTGTCTACAGTTGCCCCCAATTTTGGAGAGGCTAGTGCGTGGGTGCCTAGGTGAGCCAAAATTCAGGAAAAGGAAAGAAGCGCGTACCTGAGGTTGCCTCCTTCCAGCTGCTCCCTTGGGAACAGTGCTGCGATTTGAACTGTGAGTTGCACTGAGTCGCTGACAAGACTACAAAGTGCCAGAAACCATCCTAAAATGGTGATGCGTCGGGTCTGCTATAGACTTACAAAACGCGAGAAATGTCCTCTTCAGAGGACTGCACCGTGTAACAACCCGATTCGGCTTTAGAAGAATTTCAGAAGTTTTCAAGAGTTTGTATGTATTAGAGAGTGTATTTGAAGGAGTTTCCGAGTTGATTAAGGTTATAAGTTTTGCTAGAAGAAAATTATTTTGAGAAGATGAATGAGCGGCTTGTGTGTGGGTTCTGTCGTGGGCGCAACAGAATGCTTCCCGTGAAGCCTATAGGAGTTGGATTATTTGATATGTATTGGACATGTGGCGGCATAGGAGTTTGACAAGTGGCGTCATAGGGGATTGACACATGGCTATAAGAGAGAGTGACATGTGGCATGGGACCTTTTGGATTGAGATGGATTAAATGAGAGTGGTTGGCATTTATGGCTTATAGGTGGTAATTAGTTTGAGAGGATTTGGCTCTATTTGGGTTGGATAAGAGTTGACCGGCCACTCTTTTTTCATTTCTTGCTTTTGGCCCTTTTGGTTCTTCTTTCTTTCTTTGTTTTGAGTTATTGCCATGCTCCATTCTCTTTCCTTTTCCTCTCTTTTTCATTTGCTCCTTAAGGAAAAGTCACTTGGAATGGTTGAAGAGGGCAAGAGAAGGGTAGAGTTGGGTCTCTTCAGAAGGTTAGTTTAATTAGTTATTCAATCTGACCTCCTTTTTCTTTCTGTTTTTGATTTAAAGTGAGAAGAAGTTTAACTTACGTGTTTTCGATGTGATTTGTGGGAGCTATGAACAAGAGATTGGATAAAGAAAAGGAAAAGGTTGGAGCTGAATAGAGCATAGAGTTCAAGCTTCCTAGAGGTAGGGATCGAGTGCGATCTTATTGTTTTTGCATGTGATTACATGAAATATGTTTGAATAGAGAGATGCTTGATGAACTTTAATTAGCTCAACTGTTCTTTTAGAGTATATTTGTTAGATGTTCATTTTGATTGTTTGTGGTGCTTATGATATGTGTATATATGTTTATAAGTATGTGAATTGATCAATTGAGTGTGTGTGTTGTTGATAAAGTTTGATTTGGCAAATTCTGCCTTTTTGTCATCTGACCTCTGTGAAGTGTTTTTGTCATAAGTATAGTTATAGATCTCTAAATCGAGTGATTCTTGAGCCAATAGAACCATGACTTTAATACTATAAAACTATCAGAAATGACCTTGAGCAAATTCTTGGTCTAAGACCCTGAAAATTGTCCAAAACAGAGGTGTCTCTACTTTGGCCGGCTCATTTGAGCAGTTCCGATGGTTTAGATCATATCTTAAGTTGTAGATGTCCATTTTACCTGAACATTGTCCCATTTGAAATCTAACATCCTAGGGAATAATTGTTAAGAAGAAATCTTTGCCTGAAAAGGACGTTTAGAGGTCAGTTTAGACGATAGAAGTTTGAGGTGAGAAGCAGTCTTGTGAAGGTTCCTGACGGAGCCTTCTGTCGCGAGCCCGACAGTGGTCACGAGCACGACAGAGAGGGTCATAAGAGTAATTTTCTTCTTAAAATAGAGCCCATAGTTGACATGAATCAATTCCCCACCTTTCACCTCAACTAATTTGTATATTTTTAGATGTTTTGCTTCCCGAAATGAACCTTTATTACCCCGGGATGTTTCCATGATCTTTACCATGTATGTTCAAGTTTACCAAATGATTACAAGACTAGTTATTTGGGGTATAGTATATAGAATCCTTTTGCAATCGGGCCTCTATCGCGAGCGCGACCTCTTGTCGCGATCGCGACAGTGTACTTGGCTTCTGTCGCAAGCGCGACTTCTTATCGCGATTGTGACAGCGAACCCCTTCTTGCTTTTTTTTTTTGTTTTTGAAAAATATTTTCTTCTGTCTTGCTTTGCATGATTTATATGTTTATGCAATGAATTGAATGCATGTATATGATGATGTGATATAAGAGTTTACGCATGAAATCTAAATGTTACATGCCTTTTAGTTGTTGAATATGACATGCCACACGATGTTGATTATACATGATTGAGTTTTGTTATAATGCTTGAGAGATGTAGTGTATATAATATAGAGTATAGAGTTTTTATGTTCAGCCTGACGAGCCATAGCAGTGGATAGATAAGCATGCTTATAAAGGGATTATCGAGTGCAGCTGCCCATGTTCGGCCCCGTTTGGGCCAAGCGGGTCGACCTCTGAGAATGGTCATTTAATAGAGATAGATGAAAATGTTTTGTTACTTCGGTCTATCGAAAATGTTTTTATTATATAGCGTCCTGTATCCACAACTAAAGGAAGTCAGGCTTGTTTTGTTAAATGTTGTGTAGTGAACTTGAGATGATTAAAAGAATTGCTTTGAATAAATGCTATAGCACATGAGAAGTGTTACATGAATGTGGACACATGAGAGTGTATATTTGAATAATTGATTAGTACAAGTGTGTGAAAGTATATGCTTGAGTTGTAGTGCACATAAATAAGTAAAAGAGTAGATGTTATTTACATGTGATTTATGTGTGACTTCGTAAAGAAGTCCTTTGCATCATTTTCATCCCCACTAAGCGTTATCGCTTAGCACGGATGTTTGCTTCCATGTAGGTTTACAGGTTTGGATCAGTGAGAAGGCATCTGCAGGTCAAGGCCACTAGGAGTTTTGTTTTGATCCTTGAGCATAAGATAGAGTTTGTTTTGGATGTCTTGAGTAACATCATTATGTAATAAAAGAGTATAGTTGTTACATGTAAATGTTAAAAGTGTTTGTATATGAATCCAAAATGAACATGTAATAAGTATAAAGCTTTTGGTAATATGTACAGTTTATATATGTTATAAGAGAAATGTGTTTTGTTTTGCCCTAAAGATAGTCTAATTATTTTATTATTACCGCTTCCGCTATTGTGTATGCGTGTGTACGAGTATGTGTGCGTTTGGCTTGTGGCACCCCGATATCCCTTCCCGGGGGTATGGGGGTGTTACAGCACCGAGTCTGCTACAGACTACTAAAAGTGCAGGGATGTCATCCGCAGATGACGATGCGCCGAGTCGCTGACATGACTACAAAATGCGAGAAATGTCCTCTTCAGAGGATCGCACCGAGTCTGCTACATACTACTAAAAGTGCAGGGATGTCATCTGCAGATGACGATGTGCCGAGTCGCTGACAAGACTACAAAATGCAGGAGATATCCTCCTCAGAGGATTACACCGAGTCTGCTATAGGCTACTAAAAGTGCAAGAAGAGGGCTGCACCGAATCTGCTATAGACTACTAAAGGAGCAGGGGTGTTATCGGCAGATGACGATGTGCCGAGTCGCTAACAAGACTACAAAAAGCACAAGAGGAGAACTGTACCGAGTCACTGACAAGACTACTAAAAGTGTAGAGGTGGCTCTCCCGAGTTGCACCGAGTCTGCTACAGACTACTAAAAGTGCAAACGATGTCCTTCATTTAGATATTTCCTGCAAAGTCATGTGCACAGGAATATATACAAAAATTTAAGTGTATATGATATGAGATGTAAATGTTTGTATGCATGTATGACATGAGATGTAAATGTTTGCAAAAATAGATTGACCCTATCCTAGGTGGTTAAGGGTCTGCTGAAGATATAGCTTGGCTGCTGTATCGCGCCTCTAAGGATCTGAAAGAGTGACATCTTGGCTTTAGGGACTCTGACCCCAAAACATTTTCTGAGAGAGACATCAAGTGTGCATCTTTGCCCCCGGTCAATGATCGTATGCCCAGGATTCTGATTCATGCATTATCTGACTAAAGAATGATCATCCGAAGTAATGTTGCCTTATCGCTCTATACATCGAACGTCATTGCTTTAAAGGTAGTGCGTCCCTTGTGGATTTTCACACTAGCTTTTCTTTGTGGGAAATGCATCCCTTCGGGGATTTTCACATAACCCTTTGCTTAACTTTTGCCTGGAATGGACCCAACCCAATCCAACGGCTTTTATTTATTTCATTCATTTTTTGTAGGGCAGACTGCCTGTTTCCAGGTTTTCACCCTGTCTTTTGGCCTAACTTTTGCTTAGAGAGCCAGTTACGGTTTTCATCTCTAACGGCCTTTTTTTTTTTTTAAGGAACTACAAGAGAAGGCTATAATCAGAACCACAGCTAAGAGTGAATAGCACATATCTGCTTAGGCACCTTCTGACGGAATGATTAGACAATAGCCATTAGAGGAATAAGTGATATATTTCTTTTTAAGGCAGAACTAAAGAACAATGAAAATGTAAACTGTATTCTTTTATTCATTGCAAAATTGAGTACATTTCTATGTGATTTCATCATACATGATCCTTATTTAACAAGAATTCAAAAGCACAAGACTACACCTAATCTCGGAATAGATCTTGTAAGCATCAAACTCCTGTTATCAATCGGCCCTCTCGGGTTTTCTCGATTGAACATTTTCTCTCAGCCCTTAATTTTTGCCCAGGATGCCTTTTTTTTTGTTTTCACCCTAACAGGGCGCCCAATTTTAGCAAGGCCGCCTTTTTTTGGTTTTTAACCTGCAAGGCATTTATTCTCTTCTTTTTATTTTTCGGTCTTTAGCCATAGAACTTTTTTAGTCTATCGATATTGACCGGGTCTTTAAACTCATTCCCATCGCTGTCCGCTAAGATTGCTGCTCCCTTTGTTAGCAACTTTTTCAAAATGAACAGGCCTTCCCAGGTTGGCCTGAATTTTCCTCTTATGTCTGGCACTCCTGGCCTCATCATTTTAAAGACCAAATCCCCTTCTTTCAATGGATGCTTTTGTACCTTCTTGCCAAAGGACCGAGCTAGTCTCTTTTGATAAACCTGATTGTGATAATAGGCTCTCAACCTATCTTCATCCAATAGATTCAACTGCAACAATCGCTATTGTGCCCATTCTGTCTCTGGAATCTCGGCTTCCATGACTACCCTTAAAGATTTGAGCTCAATTTCAACTGGTAGAACCGCTTCGGTTCCGTATACCAGGGAGAATGGTGTTGCTCTCTTAGAGGTTCTAACTGTGGTTCTATAACCCCAGAGTGCAAAGGGTAGCTTTTTCGCCCAATCTTTAGAGCTCTGCACCATCTTGGCCAATATTCTTTTCACATTCTTGTTCGCTGCTTCAACCGCACCATTAGCTTGGGGACGGTAAGGAGAAGACTTGTGATGCTGGATTCCATACTTTTGAAGCATTTGTTTAGTTTCTGCTAAGAATTACACCCCATTATCAGATACAATATGGTGTGGGAGGCCATATCTGCATATCAAATTCCGCTCAATGAACTTAGCCATATCCCTAGCATCAATATTCTTGAAAGATTCAGCTTCGACCCACTTAGTGAAATAAGCAATGGCAACTATAATGAACCTGTGCCCATTAGAAGCTGTAGGACGTATCTTGCCTATGATATCTATCCCCCAAGCTGCAAATGGCCACGAAAATGTCAAATTATGTAGCTCTGAAACTGGGACATGCCTTAAATTTGCGTATTGCTGGCATAACTGGCATTGCTTCACATATTTTGAACAATCCGTATCCATTGTGAGCCAATAGAATCCTTGGCGCATGATCTTCTTCGCTAAGGCTAAGCCATTCATGTGAGCTCCGCAGACTCCGGCATGAACCTCTTCCATAACCTTTTCAGCTTCTTTCTCCGCCAAACACCTTAACTGGATACCATCGGCTTGCCTTTTATACAAAGTGCCATTTACATTGATGAACTGAGTGGAAAACTTTCGAATCATCCTTTGGTCTTTCTCGGTGGCTTCCTTTGGAAAAACTGACCGTTCCAAGTAATTCTGAATGTCATAGTACCAAGGGTTTCCATTGGTGGCCCCAACATCCATCACCTGCTCAGCTTCAAAACAAGGCTTTTCCGAGCTAGAGATTAGCACGGGTTTCATAGTAACCCCTGTTGGATTATTCCACATGGACACCAATGTCGCTAGAGCATCAGCCAATTGATTTTCATCCCTGGGGGTGAAGTGAAAGGTGCAAGTCTCGAACTGGCTACTCAACATTCTCAAATGCTTCACATAAGGTAACAGCCTCTCTTCCTTAACTGACCATTCCCCTCTGATCTGATGAATTACCAATGAAGAATCTCCGAAGACTTCTGCGGTCTTTGCCCCCAGAGCCAGCAATGCTTCCAATCCGAAGATGCAAGCCTCATATTCTGCTTCATTATTGGTTGCCTTGTACCTCAACTTTTTGGCTAATGGCAGCTTTTCACCATCCGGGGTCGTAAGAATGATCCCTGCTCCTGCCCCTTTATTGTTGACTGCCCCATCAAAGAACAATTGCCACCCTTGTACTGCTATGGCCATGACATCTTCATCTGGGAAATTGTATTCAAATTGGTCTCCCTCAATAGTATGTTCAGCCAAGAACTCAGCTACAGCTCTTCCTTTAATGGTTTTCCTGGTGATGTATTCGATATCGAACTCCTGCAACAATAGTAACCACCTTCCCATCTTTCCTAGCAGAGAGGGTGCTTCCTGAAGGTACCTAAGCGGGTTATGCTTAGCAACCGCTTGCACACTGAAGGAATGAAAGTAGTGCCGCAACTTCTTAGAAGCTCAAATCACTGCCAAGCAGATCTTTTCCACTTCCACATATTTGGCTTCATATGTCAGGAATTTCTTGCTAAGATAGTAAACAACAAACTCTACCCCAAAATCATCCTCCTGGGCCATCATGGCACCCACTGGATTGTCTTCTATCACCAGATACAGGATTAATGGTTTGGCACGCCGTAGTGGCCTTAAAACTGGAGGATTTAGGAGATAATCCTTAATAGTATCAAAAGCCAATTGACAATCATTATTCCACACCACCGGCTGATTTTTCCTAAGAAGCTTGAAGATGGGCTCACATACTGAAGCCAACTTGGCAATAAACTGGCTGATGTACTGAAGCTTTCCCAGGAAACTTCTAACCTCTTTCTCTTTCTGAGGCACTGGTATCTCATTGATGGCCCTGACCTTATCAGGATCCACTTCAATTCCTCTCTGGCTTACCACATGGCCTAACAGCTTACCCAAGGTAACTCCAAAATTGCACTTCTTGGGATTAAGGCGCAGATCATACGTATTGATCCTTTGAAAGAAATTTTCCAAAGCCTCGAAGTGACCTTCTCTAGTAGCTGACTTGATCATCATATCGTCAACATACACCTCCACTTCTTTGTGGATCAAATCATTGAGAACTCTAGTGGCCATCCTCTGATAGGTCGCTCCTACATTCTTTAGTCCAAAAGGTATGACCCGATAAGCAAATGTACCCCATTTAGTTATGAAAGCTGTCTTTATTCGATCCACTATTTTGTTAAGGATTTGATTGTACCCTGCGTACCCATCCATGAAGCTGTACATCATGCAAGCAGCGGCACTATCTACCAGCACATCAATATGAGGCAGAGGAAAATCATCTTTCGGGCAGGCTTTGTTCAGGTCTCGATAGTCCACACATACTCGAACTTTTCCATCTTTTTAGCCACAGGAACTACATTAGCCAGCCACGTCGGGTATTAAACCTCCAGTAGAAACTTAGCCTCAATCTGCTTATGGATCTCCTCTTTCACCTTCTGAGCCCATTCTGGCCTAAGTCTTCTGAGCTTTTGCTTGACTGGTTTACTTTCTGGGTAAGTTGGAATGGCATGTTCGGCTACATCTCAGTCAATTCCTGGCATGTCCTCGTAGGTCCAGGCAAAGACTTTTTCATAAATTCTCTCAAATTTTAGCCTCTCAGGAGTTATATCTGATGCTATCAAAATTTCCTTTGGATTCTCCAAAGTTCCGAGATTAAATGCAGTCGTGCTAGTTGAGTTAATGTCAAAGATGAATGCATCATGTTTATGATCATGAGAAATGAAATCATCAGAAATATCACACAAGTAAGCAAAGTTATTCATCTCATTGATGTAATTAGAAACATTAACATTGTCATCAAAAAGTTTCGGCATAAAAAGACTATCTAAACAACTACTGTCTTCATCTTCTGTCGATGATGATGTTGCAGCCGACTGGGCTTTGACTTCTTGGCTTGGTGGAGGCTTTTCAACTACCTCTGATGAGATCTCCAAATCTTCAATCTCTAGCTCTGGCTCTACCATGTTTTCTTTTCCCTTCAACCTGGTAGCTAATAGCTTATCAGTGACAATCTCTTCGGGCCCATCCCTATCCCAAATATTGCACTGAGTCATGATCTCCTCATCCCAGAAGTTCTCTGCGGACTTGATAACTCCAACATCCCAGTCAAAAACATCATTGAAAATTTCAAACCTCGTAATGATCTTTCCATTTATCCACTGAGGCTCTTCATAACCAGTGTAAGCACAGACCGAAGATGAGGGAACAAAACTCTATGAAATGTGGGAGATCTTCTTTGGCACTTTCCTCCTACCATGCTCTCCTTTGTAGCCCAGACCCTTCCGATCTTTTTGGCCTTGTGTTGTGATAGTAGATTGCAGCCCTTGTGAGTTTTTTCCCAAACAATCACCTGGAAGGAAGTGCATTTTCTTCAACATGTTCACCACTTGAGGGCTATCAGCCAAACCCTGCTCCTCACCAATCACTGATATGTGAAAGCCACTAAATGGCTAATTAGAGATCCCCAAGGCAGACACTTGGTTCTCTCTCGCTGCTTTTATGGTCACCACCTCCCCTTCATGAGGTATCTTTACCATTTGGTGTAGGGTGGACGGCACTCCTCTCAATTTATGGAACCACGGTCTTCCCAGTAGGGCTGAAAAATTTGCTGGGATAGGCAAGACCACAAATTCTGCCTCCGTCTCAATGGGCCCAGTCCTAACTAGAGCTCTGAATGTTCCCGATGCCTGTCTCCGAGAATTATCGTAGGCTGTGATGGTCAGATCAGACTTACTCAACATACTCTCGTCCAGCCCAAAAGCCTGAAGTGCCACCAAAGGGCAGACATTTATGGATGACCCATCATCAACCATAACATAAGCGGTGTGCTTGCCGTTAATTTGTGCTTTGATGTATAGTGGTCGGTTGTGATTGCGGCCTTCAGCTGGGATCTAGCAGCTCGGATGGAGAAATTGTGGTGGCTACGGTGGACTCACTCAATGCCTCAACTAACTTCTGTCTATGAGAAGGGGACTACCTTAGAAGGTCCCAAATAGATATCTGAGCCATGGTCTGTTTCAGCTGCTTTATTATGGAATTTTCTTCCGGCTCCTTCTCTACAGGTGCTTGCACTGAGTCCTGCTGCTTCTCAACTTCAGGGGCCACTCTCCCACTTCTTGTTACAGCCCCAACTCTCTCATCCTTCTCCGAATCCCATGGATCTGTGAACTCTCTATCTTTCTCCTCTTCATCTTCGTCTCCACTCTGACTAGTGGACCAACAGTCTATCGCCGCCACGGGAATCCCTTCTTCACTTGCCTCAGGGTGAGTAATAGCGACGTAATCATTTCCATACAAATCTTGAAGGACATACCATTTAGGTAGGCTCGACCCAATCATAAAGACAGGTGGTGGCACAGCATTGAAATTAGACTTCTTCTTGCTCTCCCTCTTTTCAGGATCGGTGATCTGCTTACTATCGATCAGATCCTGAATCTGATGCCTCAGCTTGAAGCAATTGTCTGTCAGATGCCCAGTATGTTGGTGAAAGGCACAATATTCGTTCTCTTTATGCCCCGGTTCCCCTTGGGTCCTAGCTGGCCTAGGTGGCAGGGGTTGTAGCTTCCCCTCTTTCATCAACCTCTTCAATACCCATGACAAAGGCCTACCTAAATTCGAGAAGTACCTCTGATTCACTCCTATTGCCGACACCTCAGCTGTCTTCCCACTTCTGTTACCACTACTGGAATTAGCTGACTTGGTTGCACCTTGATTGTTGTAGCCCTTCTTGGCATAAGCCTCACTGCTTGCCCTTCTAGCTATATATTCTCTTTCTGCCTCTATAGCAATGTCATTCAAGGACTCCCAATCTTTCAGCCCCTTCATTTTCAGTACATCTCTCAGATACGGGCTAGCATTCCGAATGAATAATCGGATCTGATCAGGAGTGTCGGGCTTGCGCTTCATCTCCATAACCTGGTTCCTCCACCGAGTGAGGTATTCATTGAAAGACTTCCCAGCCTTTTGCTGCAGTACTCTAGATCCTTAAGTGTGACCTCCATCCGGGTACTGCAATTGTATTGCTTTAGGAACTCTTCAGTCAACAAGTCCCAATCTTCTTTGGACCTCCTGTCCAGCCCATGGTACCAGTCAATGGCAGCCCCTGTAAGATTCAAGCAAAAGTACTCTATCTTCTGCTTCCTTGTTAAAGTTGTCCCCTTCATGACTAGTGAGTACTACTTGATGTGTGCAGCAGGGTCAGAGGTACCGTCAAATTTGGGAATATCAGGCATCTTGAAGTTCTGGGGGATTAGATCATCCCCATCCAGCTCACGATCCTTCGGGTTCATTCCCCTTCCTACCGTCATCATCCTTGTCATAGCTTCAAATTTCTCCTCCATCTTTCTCCACATTGCCTCTTCCAGCTTAGGCGACTTTCCCTTTGCCACCATTTGTTCCTCTTGCTCATCTTCCAAGAGATCAACCTCAGACTTCGGGCCTTCTCTATGCTCAACAAGTGCTGGTGCTCTTTGCTCAACTGCAGGTGGGTCAACTACAGCAGGGGGATCCTCCCTAATAGCCCCTTGATCATTTGGCCCCCTAATAGGAGCAGCGGCAACTTATTGCCCAGCTACGGTAGTGGCAAGGTTGCCCATCATTGCCATCATTCTGGCTTCAAACTCCTCTATTCTTCTTCCTACTTCCTCGGCAATCATGGCCCTGGTTGCATCAGACCCACTTGATTGGTTAGTCATACTTGTATCAGCTGATGATTCTGAAGAGAAAGTCTCACTACCCTCTGAAAGAGAATCTGAACTCTGATATGATACTAGCTCTGGTAACCCCAAGAGTGGAATCCTTCTCAACTGACCATCGGGACCCCTAAACCACCCGGGCGAATCTATGATGGTTGAAAAAAATACATCTCGTTAGGATGATGCATGATTGAAATGCAATGCATGGTCGTGCTGATGCAGTATAGACAAACACATGCAAGCGGATAGATCCTTCTAACCTTATCTCTCCCACACACGAGGTAGTATAGTCTCTTTCCTAGGTGGGCTTTATCCAAGGGTTACCAGGGAACCCGTTGGGCGGGTATGGTGCACGGTGAAAAACCGGCAGCATAACATCTCTTATCTAATGTACACACGTATGAGTGTTTGGCCATTATGTGTTTAAACACCTCAATTAAATTAAGATGGGCCTACCGAGGAATGAAAGCCTTTGATGAAAGACCTTTTAATTTAACTGATCTTGTTCAATATGTAACGGCCCACATAACAAGCACGGTATTATGGTACATTTCACCTAGTGGAAGTATCTATTGCAAATACATGAGCTTTGGTCAAAGGTAGTGAAACTTTAGGGTTACCCAAGCATGGTCCCTGCCAATGGGTCTATTTCATCACGAGCATAACGACTGATTGGGTCTCCATTTGATATACCATAAGGTACGAGGCTTGGGTTGGTGATTATCCTTAACACTTCCCCACATTGAGTGAACGTAGGGTTGTGCTTCGGGAATGCACCGGGGTTAAAATAGGGACCAAACTAGCATAATTTAAGGCTCTAGCATGGATGCAATGCAATTTCGAAAAGAGATGAAATTTCTAAATTAAAACTCAATTGTAAATTTTAACCAAGGTACTTTCGAAGGGAAGTCTCTTAGTCCCCAGCGGAGTCACCACTGTGACGCGCGCCGAACCCTGTGGCCCAGGAAGGGCTGCTTTTAGGGCGATCGAGATAGGTTCATAAAAACTTGTAACGTATTTACAAGTGCGTCTATTTTGGGCAACAAGGAGATTTCAAGGAGTCGCCACCCAATAAAACATTGGGAAAGTTCATCTCGCCTCAGTGAGCCTAAGACGGCGCTGCTATGTCCATTTTGGGCAAGCCAGAGGGGTCTTGGAGGTCCCGTCCTAGTAGAACATTAGGAGGGTGTGACACGTGCCGGACCCGCGGCCGCCCCTTTGACCGCCCGCTCGAGGGCGATCGGGCATTTGAGGTCCGTTGACAACTTGCAACGAATTACAAGTGCGTCTATTTTGGGCAACAAGGAGGTTTCATGGAGTCGCCACCCAATAAAACATTGGAAAAGTTTCTCTCGCCTCGGAGAGACTAAGACTGCGCTTATTATCAATTTTGGGCCAACCAGAGGGGTCTTGGAGGGTAAACCTCTCTCCCAAAGGAGCCTAGGATTAATGTCTAAGTCTCGTGACACAAGAGGTGTCTTGGAGGGTAAACCTCTAGCCTCTTTGAGCCCAAATGCCAGAGATGGGTTCGGAACTTCTCATCTATTTCTACCTTGATTGATTTTACAATTTGGTTTTGAGTTTATTAGTTCGTTCTCTCTCCACACGATGCAATTTTAATTAAAAGGCACAAATATTCACATTGAAAGCGATAAAATATTTGAAAATAACACCAAAATAAATTACAACAATACTAGGAGCGGAATACAACTCCCATTAAAAATGTGAACATACATAAAATCGGGAAATTTATTAATTATGAGGACTTTGGTCCCTGCATGTGTATTTAAAGAAAACATTTTGAACGTGGTGATTTTATTTGGGATGAAAATTAGGACATTGGTCCCATTTATTATGAAAAAATCCAAGTTAATTTAGTAGAAATATTTTTGTGATTTTTATTTAGGCGTGCATAAAAAACCATTTTATTTATTGAATATATACAAGGAAATTAAAAAATACAAACAAAATGAGAATTCAAATGTGCAATGAAAATACCAAACCCCGCATCTCCTCCTTCGCGTGCATGGATGCTCAAATGAGAATAAAATAATGATTTGCAACAAAAAATAAAAAAAGAAATTCATGTTAGAAATTAAACCAAAGAAATAATATGACATAGAGGATAATATGTATAATGAAAATATAACATGCATAAAATACTATAACATGCATAAAAATAGTTATGATGCAATTTAACATGCATAAAAAATATTAACCATGCTCAACATATCAAATAAATAATTATAATAACTATAAGTAAAAATTAAAATATTGATATGTGTAAAAAACAATTTGACATGAAAATATAATAGGATTTAAAAGTGTTTACTTGTTATATGAACAATTGAAGATAAAATAATAAGAAGAATATGGGGATTAAGAGAATTTACATGTTTAAAAGTTAATTGGAAACAAATTAAAATCAACAAGAGAACTAAGGAGTTAAGCCATGAATAATTACCCTCAAATTTAATCTTGAAGAATTGAAGGTAGAAGTGTTGAATTCCTTGTCTTTTCCTTGTGAAAAATGCTTGAAAGATAACTTGGAAACTTGAAAAATCACCCTTGGAAGCAAGTGTGTAAGATTGATTTTTTCTCTCAACTAAAAAGCTCAAAAATTCAGTTTTTTCTCTCTAAAACCTTTCTAATTCGTCCTCCCTTGTGTCTGAATTTTTTCTACACTTTTAACACTCAAAAACTACCCAAAAACCACCCAAAATCGTCCAAAAACGGTTAAAAATCGAGTGGGGGTCGAAAATGGGCGAAATGGGGCGAAAAAAGGGCAAAACCGCCGAAAATGGGCATCACTCCGCGCGTTTTCGCGCGGAGTGTGCACGTCGTGCGCGGAGTAAGCGACCGACGCCCAAGGCGTCGGTCGCGCGGAGCGCCGCACACGTACATTTGCGACGGCCCTGGCCGTCGCCCTTTCGTCGCTATCTTTTCCCACCTTTTTTTTTTTAAATTTTTATATAAAATACCCTCAACCTAAAACACACTTTTTCTTCTCCAAAATAAATTTTGAAATATTTTTTAAAATATTTTTAATATACACTTTTTACTCATCAAAAAGACTAGGAAAATCACTTTCGAGCTCCAATCTTTTTGCCTATAAGCCGGCGTAGCTAAATTTCATCATCGGGTAATCCTGATCAAGGCTACTCGGGACCCGATGTCTACAGTTGCCCCCAATTTTGGGGAGGCTAGTTGTAACACCCCCATCGCCGTCCCCGTTGGAAGGACACCGACGGACGCGCTACACGATGCACACATATACAGATATACACATGCATAATGCGGAAGCATACATTCATACCTAACATGCATACAGAAATACGGATTAATTAAAAACTTACCTTGACTTACCTTGCGGCACGGACTGAACATGCATCACTTATGCACACACAGACACTAAACAAAAACACACACAAAAGCATCCATAAGGCCATTCAACGGAAGCATAAGCGAATAATAAAACAAAGGAATAACTAAACATAAAGACATACTAACTATTACATTCCCAAAAGAAAACTCAAGAACGAAACATAATAATTACATATACAATACTACAGAATTACAAAAGCTGAAATACAGGAGCTGAACCAAAATACAGAACTCTAACTCCTACGTGGCCGACCTTGCAGAAGCGCGACTCGAACAGAACCAAACCTGCCACCTGCACGGAAAGGAAATCCGTGCTAAGCGATAACGCTTAGTGGGGAGAACACACAAGAATATGGACGGCCATTCACAATGGTCGTCAAGGCAAGACACATTCAGATGACAAATGCAGATATACATAGCATATCAATAATCAGGCTGCACAATAAAGGCATTCAATCGATAATTCACAAACAGACCATAAACTCATGTCCAGGATATACCAAAACAGACATAATACAATATACGATACAAATGTCATCATGCCAAACTACATACTATAACTCATCCATAAACCTACATGGGCATCAAATAATATCATTTTACTATGCGGAGTCACAAGAGCTATACACATGCAATAAATATAACTAAGTACCCGTGCATGAACTGACAACCAAACTATCATGTTAAGAATGCTAACCATTTAACATATTTAGACATGCCAAACACATACACTAGTCAAATATCCAAAGGATAACACTTAGAGCATCACAATACCGCTGCACAATCCTAATATATATTAAACATCTTGCAGAAACATTCAGATAACGGAGACTGAAGGCATAACCACTTAGTATTACATTCATAAAATCAACATGCAGAAAGTACAGTAATCATCACATACTTACCATCACAGCTGCTTAGGTTCACAAGCTAATATGTTAACAAAACATGTTTAAGTCACATGCATAAAGTCTCTAGTCGCATCATAATCAAAGCATTCAGAAACTTATAACAAATCACATGACGAGTACGGATAATCATGTTAGATATAAAGTCATGCTTATTTAAAACAGACATGCATTCTGAAACCCATAGTCACATTCATATACACATAAACTAATTCCTGAGATCTTTATCATAATCAAACGGATATCACATTCATATAATTATTTCAAAGTAATACAAACCAGTAGAGCACCTGCTGACTCACAATAGTGGATAACGAGTGTACTGAACTGTATAGTACCTTACGGGTACAAGTCGACTGTAGGTACCTTACGGGTACGAATCGAAAACCATTTTATTTATAACAAAAGCATTTTACTGATGGGGGATCTTAACCCGATCCAAATTCATTAAAAAGGACCACGAGGATCCGCACTGAGGGGGGGTTCGCGAGGAACCATACGGGGGACCTGATCAGGGTCCAATACGTTCAAAGGGCGCTGCAGCTACTGAAAGACTCTATTAGGCATGCCTAACTATCCACTAGACTGACTCTCGCAGGTCATGCATAAACCAATTCACATTTCGGATCGCATAATGCATAAATATATAAACATCATGCATAAATCAGAATACGGTAGACATATAAATATGCTCATAAAGTCGTCATATATCATGCAATTCGCATTGCAAAACATATTACAGTCCATACACTTTAACATTAAACAATGTTCTAAAGCATGCCAAGAATCAGGTAAAGAAGTACTACCATGCCAATGGTTATCAAAACATAATCCTAAACATGCGTCTAGGTGAAGATACTAAGTATATATCATGCATAGTCCAAATTACATTTAAACATAACACTTTGAGTTCCCAGACTAAGTATAATCATGCATTCAGACATTAATCATAATATTCAACTAAATATTTCATAGCATAATATCAATCATACCTCATTCAAGTCATATTCTGAAGCATGCAATAGGTCAATCAATTGCATTTTAGCACTACTCAAGTTACTAAAGCATATCTGGAATACACGTGGAATCATATCATGCCAATAATCCAAAAACGCATAATCTGAATCATGAAATGATACTATATATTTCTAAGCATGACAGATTACTCTCAGAGCAGAATTCAATCGAAGATATGCATAACATATCGCTAATCATAACTGAAATAGGCTAACCAATCCGATGAGCAAAATAAGATAGCACTCGATAGAGGAAAGAGCTATAAAAGCATTTGAAAGTCATTTCAAGAAAACTAGTCATGTGGGAAACAAAGTAAAACAGAAAAGCCATACAGGAGCGTATAACAGTCTGACATAAATTACACAGAAGTAAAAACCCATACAGAAGAAATAGGAAATCCATTTTGGTTTAAAACTGGGCGAAATCGGAAAAAAGGAGCTGAAGATGAGTCGGTCACAAGTCGTATCACGACTTGTGACTGACCTCACAGGAGGGTCACGGCGTGACCTAGTGTCACGTCTCGTGACTCTCCTAGAGAATCACGGGACGTGACTCTTTGTCACGCCTGGCCTCACAAGAGTCACGCCGTGACTCTAGGTCACGTGACGTGACTTCCCTCTCACAGAGAGAGGAGTCACGCCTTGCCCCTTACCAGAGTCACGCCGTGACTCTAAGTCACGAGACGTGACTTTCCTCTCACAGAGAGAGGAGTCACGCTTCGTGTCTTGGAGTCACGTCTTGCCATACTCAAGGGTCACGTCGTGACCCTAAGTCACGAGACGTGACTTTCCTCTCACAGAGAGAAGAGTCACGCTTCGCAACTGGGAGTCACGCTGCCCTTCACATGAGTCACGCCGTGACTCTAAGTCACGCGACGTGACTCGCTTCTCACAGAACCGAAATTCCACAGAGACGTGATTTTCCATTTCCAGGTTACCCAGAATTCGAAGAACCCGATAAAATCATTTTCAATCTAACTCTAAACACATCCAAGCTCATTTTACCTTTCAATCGATGTCCTGAACAGCATAAACAAGACATTTGCAACTTAATTCGACAATCAAAACATTAAAACCATGCTTAAACACATTTATTCCATTTAAGAACATAAACCCTAAAAGTTACAGTAGATTCAAAACACAAACTCAGAACTTCCAAATCAATACTTGTCATGCATTCCTAACACATATATTCACATAATTATGCATATACACATGCCAAATACACCAATTTCCATAAAAGCAAATACATATACATCCTAAGTGAGAATTAGGGCAAAAACACTAAGAAATCCAAATGCAGTAAACAGAGCTCCCAAACCTCAAAATCACGTTCCAAAATCAGGCTTCCAACTTCAAGATCAAACCTCAGTCTTTTCCTTGCCTTTAACCTTCTTCTTATCACCCAAAGCTTGCACAAACAAAACCCATAATTAATCTTCAAACCCTAACTCAATCAAAACCAAAACCATGAGAAGAAGAAGAATAGCAGAACGTAAAAACCTTAACCCAACTCACCTCTTCAAAGCAAAGCACAATCCAAGCCACACAAATCCAAGCCAAACGTGAGAGAAAGGAGAAGCAAAGAAGGGAGAAGAGAAGAAGAAGGAGGAGCGTGAGAGGGGAACGAACGGGAAATGCAATCTGTGTTTCCCTCTCTTCCTCTTTCCTTTCTTTTTCTTCTTTCAATGCTCACCTAACACACCCACATGGCAAAACCTTATTGAACCACAAATTCCACTAAAATCTTACAGACTATGGCATTGCACACACTTGAGTATTCTCCACTTACTTAATTACAGAAATGCCATTAAATCCTTAATATCCAAATTTCACATGCACAATATTACTGAAATACCCTTCCGATCCCGACTTCGCATGCACAATCCGACTAGGGCTATTTTGGGGTGTGAGAACTCTTCCCTCCTAAAAGAATTTCGTCCTCGAAATTCACAACGAAACACTTACATCCACACAACCCAAACAAACAAAACTTACTTAGACAAAAACTTGCAAAGGCTTGCAAAGTAACTTACCAGAAGAACCTGTGGTCTCCTTCGAATCCTTGCTAGATGCTACAAACTCTGAAGACACTCGAGAAGATCTGAGCAAAACCTCCACATCCTTTATAGCTTGCCCAGCTAGATTCTCATTCCTCTTCTTAGGACAATCGGCAATCCGGTGTTCCATACTGCCACACCTGAAACAAGCACCTAAAAGCTTCCGACATGGACCACGATGTCGCTTCTGACAGTGCTGACATACTTACGGTCCCCACTTCTTACACTTGTTCCCATGTTGCTTCTGACATTGTTGATACACTGAAGGTTCTCGAACCCTCTTTCCTGTTGGCACTTCACTAACCGATCCTTTTCTCTTCTGAGGAACATGCTGAACAAAATCTTGAGAAACACGAGGAGCAGTCAATCTATCCAAAATCCGAATCAATCCTTGTACTAATGCCCTATCATCAGAAACACGACCAGAATCTTCAACTGGAAGATGCTCTGAAACATCCTGATCAGCACTAACTCGATTCACACTTTCTGTTGTCTCGCCCACATTCTCACTAGGATCAGACTCCATCTAGACATGACACAAAACAAGACGCATCTGCATTAGGCCACGACACAAAACTGACTCTCATGCAAAGACTCAACACATAACAAACAACATACCCAGAACCATCAAACCTGGGCTCTGATACCACTAACTGTAACACCCCCATCGCCGTCCCCGTTGGAAGGACACCGACGGACGCGCTACACGACGCACACATATACAGATATACACATGCATAATGCGGAAGCATACATTCATACCTAACATGCATACAGAAATACGGATTAATTAAAAACTTACCTTGACTTACCTTGCGGCACGGACTGAACATGCATCACTTATGCACACACAGACACTAAACAAAAACACACACAAAAGCATCCATAAGGCCATTCAACGGAAGCATAAGCGAATAATAAAACAAAGGAATAACTAAACATAAAGACATACTAACTATTACATTCCCAAAAGAAAACTCAAGAACGAAACATAATAATTACATATACAATACTACAGAATTACAAAAGCTGAAATACAGGAGCTGAACCAAAATACAGAACTCTAACTCCTACGTGGCCGACCTTGCAGAAGCGCGACTCGAACAGAACCAAACCTGCCACCTGCACGGAAAGGAAATCCGTGCTAAGCGATAACGCTTAGTGGGGAGAACACACAAGAATATGGACGGCCATTCACAATGGTCGTCAAGGCAAGACACATTCAGATGACAAATGCAGATATACATAGCATATCAATAATCAGGCTGCACAATAAAGGCATTCAATCGATAATTCACAAACAGACCATAAACTCATGTCCAGGATATACCAAAACAGACATAATACAATATACGATACAAATGTCATCACGCCAAACTACATACTATAACTCATGCATAAACCTACATGGGCATCAAATAATATCATTTTACTATGCGGAGTCACAAGAGCTATACACATGCAATAAATATAACTAAGTACCCGTGCATGAACTGACAACCAAACTATCATGTTAAGAATGCTAACCATTTAACATATTTAGACATGCCAAACACATACACTAGTCAAATATCCAAAGGATAACACTTAGAGCATCACAATACCGCTGCGCAATCCTAATATATATTAAACATCTTGCAGAAACATTCAGATAACGGAGACTGAAGGCATAACCACTTAGTATTACATTCATAAAATCAACATGCAGAAAGTACAGTAATCATCACATACTTACCATCACAGCTGCTTAGGTTCACAAGCTAATATGTTAACAAAACATGTTTAAGTCACATGCATAAAGTCTCTAGTCGCATCATAATCAAAGCATTCAGAAACTTATAACAAATCACATGACGAGTACGGATAATCATGTTAGATATAAAGTCATGCTTATTTAAAACAGACATGCATTCTGAAACCCATAGTCACATTCATATACACATAAACTAATTCCTGAGATCTTTATCATAATCAAACGGATATCACATTCATATAATTATTTCAAAGTAATACAAACCAGTAGAGCACCTGCTGACTCACAATAGTGGATAACGAGTGTACTGAACTGTATAGTACCTTACGGGTACAAGTCGACTGTAGGTACCTTATGGGTACGAATCGAAAACCATTTTATTTATAACAAAAGCATTTTACTGATGGGGGATCTTAACCCGATCCAAATTCATTAAAAAGGACCACGAGGATCCGCACTGAGGGGGGGTTCGCGAGGAACCATACGGGGGACCTGATCAGGGTCCAATACGTTCAAAGGGCGCTGCAGCTACTGAAAGACTCTATTAGGCATGCCTAACTATCCACTAGACTGACTCTTGCAGGTCATGCATAAACCAATTCACATTTCGGATCGCATAATGCATAAATATATAAACATCATGCATAAATCAGAATACGGTAGACATATAAATATGCTCATAAAGTCGTCATATATCATGCAATTCGCATTGCAAAACATATTACAGTCCATACACTTTAACATTAAACAATGTTCTAAAGCATGCCAAGAATCAGGTAAAGAAGTACTACCATGCCAATGGTTATCAAAACATAATCCTAAACATGCGTCTAGGTGAAGATACTAAGTATATATCATGCATAGTCCAAATTACATTTAAACATAACACTTTGAGTTCCCAGACTAAGTATAATCATGCATTCAGACATTAATCATAATATTCAACTAAATATTTCATAGCATAATATCAATCATACCTCATTCAAGTCATATTCTGAAGCATGCAATAGGTCAATCAATTGCATTTTAGCACTACTCAAGTTACTAAAGCATATCTGGAATACACGTGGAATCATATCATGCCAATAATCCAAAAACGCATAATCTGAATCATGAAATGATACTATATATTTCTAAGCATGACAGATTACTCTCAGAGCAGAATTCAATCGAAGATATGCATAACATATCGCTAATCATAACTGAAATAGGCTAACCAATCCGATGAGCAAAATAAGATAGCACTCGATAGAGGAAAGAGCTATAAAAGCATTTGAAAGTCATTTCAAGAAAACTAGTCATGTGGGAAACAAAGTAAAACAGAAAAGCCATACAGGAGCGTATAACAGTCTGACATAAATTACACAGAAGTAAAAACCCATACAGAAGAAATAGGAAATCCATTTTGGTTTAAAACTGGGCGAAATCGAAAAAAAGGAGCTGAAGATGAGTCGGTCACAAGTCGTATCACAACTTGTGACTGACCTCACAGGAGGGTCACGGCGTGACCTAGTGTCACGTCTCGTGACTCTCCTAGAGAATCACGGGACGTGACTCTTTGTCACGCCTGGCCTCACAAGAGTCACGCCGTGACTCTAGGTCACGTGACGTGACTTCCCTCTCACAGAGAGAGGAGTCACGCCTTGCCCCTTACCAGAGTCACGCCGTGACTCTAAGTCACGAGACGTGACTTTCCTCTCACAGAGAGAGGAGTCACGCTTCGTGTCTTGGAGTCACGTCTTGCCATACTCAAGGGTCATGTCGTGACCCTAAGTCACGAGACGTGACTTTCCTCTCACAGAGAGAAGAGTCACGCTTCGCAACTGGGAGTCACGCTGCCCTTCACATGAGTCACGCCGTGACTCTAAGTCACGCGACGTGACTCGCTTCTCACAGAACGGAAATTCCACAGAGACGTGATTTTCCATTTCCAGGTTACCCAGAATTCGAAGAACCCGATAAAATCATTTTCAATCTAACTCTAAACACATCCAAGCTCATTTTACCTTTCAATCGATGTCCTGAACAGCATAAACAAGACATTTGCAACTTAATTCGACAATCAAAACATTAAAACCATGCTTAAACACATTTATTCCATTTAAGAACATAAACCCTAAAAGTTACAGTAGATTCAAAACACAAACTCAGAACTTCCAAATCAATACTTGTCATGCATTCCTAACACATATATTCACATAATTATGCATATACACATGCCAAATACACCAATTTCCATAAAAGCAAATACATATACATCCTAAGTGAGAATTAGGGCAAAAACACTAAGAAATCCAAATGCAGTAAACAGAGCTCCCAAACCTCAAAATCACGTTCCAAAATCAGGCTTCCAACTTCAAGATCAAACCTCAGTCTTTTCCTTGCCTTTAACCTTCTTCTTATCACCCAAAGCTTGCACAAACAAAACCCATAATTAATCTTCAAACCCTAACTCAATCAAAACCAAAACCATGAGAAGAAGAAGAATAGCAGAACGTAAAAACCTTAACCCAACTCACCTCTTCAAAGCAAAGCACAATCCAAGCCACACAAATCCAAGCCAAACGTGAGAGAAAGGAGAAGCAAAGAAGGGAGAAGAGAAGAAGAAGGAGGAGCGTGAGAGGGGAACGAACGGGAAATGCAATCTGTGTTTCCCTCTCTTCCTCTTTCCTTTCTTTTTCTTCTTTCAATGCTCACCTAACACACCCACATGGCAAAACCTTATTGAACCACAAATTCCACTAAAATCTTACAGACTATGGCATTGCACACACTTGAGTATTCTCCACTTACTTAATTACAGAAATGCCATTAAATCCTTAATATCCAAATTTCACATGCACAATATTACTGAAATACCCTTCCGATCCCGACTTCGCATGCACAATCCGACTAGGGCTATTTTGGGGTGTGACACTAGTGCATGGGTGCCTAGGTGAGCCAAAATTCAGGAAAAGGAAAGAAGCGCGTACTTGAAACGGCGACCTTCCTGCTAGATGGAGTTATGATGATAGCTGTTGCCGTGTTATAGGCAGACTGTCTTTTGGTTGTAACTAGTGGTGCCGTGGGCGCGCTAACCTCTTGTGGGTGGCGCCGCTATCGTGCTAACAATTGTGAGTTGGTAATGCCGTGGTCGTGCTAACCTCTTGTGGTTAGTGCTGCCATCGTGCTAACTGCTGTGAATTGGTAGTGCCGTGGTCGTGCTAACCTATTGTGGGTAGTGCCGCCATCGTGCTAACTGCTGTGAATTGTAATGCCGTGGTCGTGCTAACCTCTTGTGGGTAGTGCCGCCATCGTGCTAACTGCTGTGAATTGTAATGTTGTGGTCGTGCTAATCTCTTGTGGGTAGTGCCGCCATCGTGCTAATTGCTGTGAATTGTAATGCCGTGGTCGTGCCAACCTCTTGTGAGTAGTGCCGCTATCGTGCTAACTGCTGTGAATTGTAATGTTGTGGTCGTGCTAACCTCTTGTGGGTAGTGCCGCCATTGTGCTAACTGCTGTGAATTGTAATGCCGTGGTCGTGCCAACCTCTTGTGAGTAGTGCCGCCATCGTGCTAACTGCTGTGAATTGTAATGCCGTGGTCGTGCCAACCTCTTGTGGGTAGTGCCGCCATCGTGCTAACTGCTGTGAATTGTAATGCCGTGGAAATATACAAGAAATCATGTGTGTATGATATGGAATGCAAATACTTGCAAAAATGTATAGACCATGCTCTAGGTGGTCCGAGGTTTGCTGAGGTTATAGCTTGTCTGTTCTACCATGCCCTCGGAATCTTGAGGATCATCGACAAGTTTTCTGAAAAAAGACCTCCGGTGTACATCCTTTGCCCCCCTGGTCAATGATGCCTTAGCCGGGATTCTGATTCATGTTCTGTGTTGTGTGTTATCTGATTGAAAGAGGTTCATCTGAAATAACTCTTCCTTATCTCTCCAGGCATTGAACGTCATTGTTTTAAAGGTAGTGCGTCCCTTGTGAATTTTCACACTAGCTTTTCTTTGCGGGAAATGTGTCCCTTAAGGGATTTTCACACAACCCTTTGCCTAATTTTTGCCTGGAATGGACCCAACCCAATCCAGCGACTTTTGTTCATTTTACCTTTTTTTTTGTAGGGAAGACTGCCTATTTTCAGGTTTTCACCCTGCCCTTTGGCCTAACTTTTGCCTAGAGAGCGAGTTTCGGTATCTCTAACGGCTTTTTTTTTTTTTTAGAGAAGGTTATCATCAAAGTTTCTGTTAAGAGCAAATAGCACATATCTGATGAAGTGACTGAGCAATAATCATTAGATGAACAATTGGTATATCTCTTTTTAAAACAGAACTAAAAGATCAATGAAAATATATTCTTTTATTTATTGCAAAATTGTGTACATTTCTATATGATTTCATCATACATGATTTTCATTTGACAAGAATTCAAAAGCTTATGACTACACCTAATCTTGGAGTGGATTTTGTCAGCATCAAACTCCTGTTATAAATCGGCCCTCTCGGGTTTTCTCGATTGAATATTTTCTCTTGGCCCTTAATTTTTGCCCAAGATGCCTTTTTTCGGTTTTCACCCTGACAGGGCGCCCAATTTTAGCAAGGCTGCCTTTTTTCGGTTTTCGACCCGCGGGGCATTTATTCTCTTCTTTTTATTTTTGGTCTTTAGCCATGGAACCTTTTAAGTCTTTCAACATTGACCGGGTCCTTGAACTCATTCCCATCACTGTCTGCCAAAATTGCTGCTCCTTTTGTTAGCAGCTTCTTCAAAACGAACGGACCTTCCCAGGTGGGCCTAAATTTTCCGCGTATATCTCGAACTCCCGGCCTTATCATCTTAAACACCAAATCCCCCTCCTTCAACGGGTGCTTTCGTACTTTCTTGCCAAATGACTGAGCCAACCTTTTTTGATAAACTTGATTGTGGTAATAGGCCCTCAACCATCTTCATCTAGCAAATTTAGCTGTGATAAATGCTGTTGCGCCCATTCTGTTTCTAGAATCTCGGCTTCCATGACTACCCTCAAAGACTTCAACTCAATTTCAACCGGCAGGACTGCTTCAGTTCCATATACCAGAGAGAATGGTGTTGCCCCCATAGAGGTTCTGATTGTAGTTCTATATCTCCAAAGTGCGAAGGGTAACTTTTCAGCCCAATCTTTATAGCTCTGAACCATCTTGGCCAATATCCGCTTCAGATTCTTGTTCGCTGCTTCAACTGCACCATTTGCTTGAGGACGGTAGGGAGAAGACTTGTGATGTTAGATCCCGTATTTTTGGAGCATTTGTTTAGTTTATGCCAGAAATTGCACCCCATTATCAGACACAATGTTATGTGGGAGACCATATCTGCATATCAGATTCCGCTCGATGAATTTAGCCATATCCCTTGCATCAACCTTCTTGAAAGATTCAGCTTCAACCCACTTAGTGAAGTAGTCAATGCAACTATAATGAACCTGTGCCCGTTAGAAGCTGTAGGACGGATCTCGCCTATGATGTCTATTCCCCAAGCTGCAAATGGCCATGGAGATGTCAAATTATGTAACTTTGAAACTGGCACATGCCTCAAGTTCGTATATTGCTGGCATAACTGGCATTGCTTCATTAATTTTGAACAATCCGTATCCATTGTGAGCCAATAAAACCCTTGGCGCATGATCTTCTTCGCTAAGGCTAAGCCATTCATGTGAGCTCCATAGATCCCGGCATGAACCTCTTCCATAACTCTTTTAGCTTCTTTCTCCGCGAGACATCTTAATTGGATGCCATCAGCTTGCCTTTTGTACAAAGTGCCATCGACATTGATGAATTGAGTGGATAACTTCCTGATCATTCTTTGATCCTTCTCTGTGGCTTCCTCTGGAAAAGTTGACTTTTCTAAGTAATTCTGAATGTCATAATACCATGGATTTCCATCGGCGGTCTCAATGTCCATCACCTGCTCAGCTTTAAAGGAAGGCCTTCCTGAGCTAGAGATTAGCACAGGTTTCATCGTAACTCCTACTAGATTATCCCACATAGACACTAAAGTTGCTAGAGCATCAACTAACTGATTTTCGTCTATGGAGATGAAGTGAAAAGTGCAAGTCTCAAACTGGCTGCTCAACATTCTCAAGTGCTTCACATAAGGCAACAGCCTTTCTTCCCTGACTGATCACTCCCTTCTGATTTGATGAATTACCAAGGAAGAATCTCCGAATACTTCTGCGATCTTTGCCCCCATACTGAGCAATGCTTCCAATCCAAAGATGCAAGCTTCATATTCTGCTTCATTATTGGTAGCCTTATACCTCAGCTTCTTAGCCAATGGTAGCCTTTCACCATCCGGGGTCGTAAGAATAATTCCTGCTCCTGCCCCTTTACTGTTTACTGCCCCATCAAAGAATAGCTGCCACCCTTGCACTGCTATGGCCGTGACATCTTCATCCGGGAAATTATACTCAAACTGGTCTCCCTCAATAGGATGCTCAGCTAAGAATTCTGCTACAACTCTTCCTTTAGTGGTTTTCTTGGTTATGTATTCAATGTCGAACTCCTGCAACAGCAGTAACCATCTTCCCATCTTCCCTAGTAGAGAGGGTGCTTCTTGGAGGTATCTAAGAGGATTATGTTTGGCTACTGCCTGCATCCTGAAGGAATGAAAGTTGTGTCGTAACTTCTTAGAAGCCCAGATAACTGCTAAATAAATCTTCTCCACCTCTACATATTTAGCTTCATACGGTAGGAACTTCTTGCTAAGATAGCAAACTGTGAACTCCACACCAAAATCGTCTTCTTGAGACATCATAGCACCTACTGAATTATCTTCCACTGCTAGGTACAAGATTAGTGGTTTGGCACGGCGTGGTGGTCTTAATACTGGAGGATTTAACAGATACTCCTTAATGGTGTCAAATGCCAGTTGACAGTCATCGTTCCATATGACCGGCTGATTTTTCCTAAGAAGCTTAAAAATTGGTTCATATACTGAAGCTAGCTTGGCAATAAACCGGCTGATGTACTGAAGCTTTCCAAGGAAACTTCTAATGTCCTTCTCCTTCTGGGGCACCGGCATCTCTCTTATGGCTTTGACTTTATCGGGATCTACTTCAATTCCTCGCTGGCTTACCACATGGCCTAATAGCTTACCCGAGGTAACCCCAAAGATGCATTTCTTAGGATTGAGGCACAGATTATACTTACTAATCCTTTGAAAGAACTTTTCTAAAGCCTCAAAGTAACCTTCTCTAGTAGCTAACTTAATCATCATGTCGTCGACATATACTTCCACTTCTTTGTGAATTAGGTCATTGAGAACTTTGGTGGCCATCCTCTGATAAGTTGCTCTTGCATTTTTCAACCCAAAAGGCATAACTCGATAGGCATATGTCCCCCACTCGGTGATGAAAGCTGTCTTGATCCGATCCACTATCTTGTTAAGGATTTGATTGTAACCTGCGTATCCATCCACAAAGCTGTACATCATACAAGCAGCAGCACTATCCACTAGCACATCAATATGGGGTAGCGGGAAATCATCCTTAGGGCAAGCTTTGTTCAGGTCTCGATAGTCGACGCATACTCGAACCTTACCATCTTTCTTGGCTACAGGAACCACGTTAGCGAGCCAGGTTGGGTATTGAACCTCTATTAAGAATTTGGCCTCAATCTGCTTATGGATCTCCTCCTTTACTTTCTGCGCCCATTCTGGCCTAAGTCTCCGAAGCTTTTGCTTGACTGGTTTAAACTCTGGGTAAGTTGGGATGGCATGTTCGGCAACATCTTGATCCATTCCCGGCATATCCTCATAGGTCCAGGCAAAGACTTTTTCATATTTTTTTAATATTCTCTCAAATTTTATTCTCTCTTCAGGAGTTATGTCTGATGCTATCAAAATTTCCTTTGGATTTTCCAAAGTTCTGAGATTAAATGCGGTTGTGCTAGTTGAATTAATATAAAAAATGAATGCATCATGCTTATGATCATGCGAAATGAAATCATCAGAAACATCACACAAGTAAGCAAAGTTGTTCATCTCATTAACATAATCAGAAACATTAACATTGTTCTCAAAGAGTTCTGGCATAAAAAGAGAATCTAAATGACTATCAACTTCAGTCGACGCCGATGCTGCAGCCGACTGTGCTTTGGCTTCTTGACTTGGTGAAATCTTGAGATCTCCAATCTTCAGCTCTGGTTCTACCATCTTCTCCTTCCCTTTGAGTCTGGCGGCTAACAGCTTATCAGTTACAATCTCTTCGGGCTCATCCCTATCCCAGACGCTGCATTGGGTCAAAGTTCTCTACAGCTTTAACCACCCCGATCTCCCAATCAAAGACATCATTGAAAATTTCAAAACTCGGAGTGATCTTCCCGTCTATCCACTGTGGCTCTTCTTCTCCGGTGTAAGCACAAACCGATGATGATGGCACAAAGCTCTCCTAAATATGGGGGATCTTCTCTGACACTTTCTTCTTACCATACTCTCCTTTGTAGCCCAACCCCTTTCGGTCTTTCTGACCATGTGTAGTGATAGCATCCTGCAGCCCTTGTGACTCTTTTCCCAAACCAGCCCCTGGGAGAAAGTGCATCTTCTTTAGCATGTTCACCACCTGAGGGCTACCTTTTAAGCTCTGCTCTTCTCCGATCATCGATACATGAAAGCCACTGAATGGCTGATTAGAGATCTCCAACGCAGACACTTGGTTCTTTCTTGCTGGTTTAATGGTCACTACTTCTCCTTTATGGGGTATCTTAATTATTTGGTGTAAGGTGGATGGTACTCCCCCTAACCTATGGAACCACGGTCTACCAAGTAGAGCCGAAAAGTTTGCTGGGATCGACAAAACCACAAAATCCATTTTTGTCTCAATGGGCCCCGTCTTTACTATAGTTTTGAAAATTCCCGATGCTTGCCTCCTGGAGTTGTCATAGGCTGTGATGGTCAAATCGGACATGCTTAGCATACTTTCATCTAGCCCAAAAGCCTGAAGCGCTACTAAAGGGCAGACATTTATTGATGACCCGTCATCAACTATGACGCAAGCGGTGTGCTTGTTATTGATCTGTGCCTTGATGTACAAAGGTCGGTTGTGGTTGCGACCCTCTGTTGGTAGGTCTGCATCAGAAAATACCAGCTTCTCCCCATATCCCCCCTTAACAAGGTCTAACAGCTCAGATGGAGAGATTATCGTTGCTACGGTGGATACACTTAATGCTTCAACTAACTTCCATCTATGAGAGGGGGACTGTCTCAAAAGGTCCCAAATAGATATCTGAGCCGTGGTCTTTTTCAGCTGCTTCACTATTGAATTATCTTCCGGCTCCTTCTCTGCGATTGCTTGTGCTGGGTTCTGCTGCTTCTCAACTTCTGGAACCACCCTCACACTTCTTATTACTGCTTCTACTCTTTCTTCTTCTTCCGAATCCCACAGATCCATGAATTCTCCATGTTTCTCATCGTCTTCATCTTCTCCACTCTCACTAGTGGACCAATAGTCTATCGCTGCCATGGAAATCCCTTCTTCATTCACCGCAGGGCGAGTAATAGCGACATACTCATTTCCATATAAATCTTGCATCACGTACCATTTTGGTAGGCTCGATCCAATCATAAAGACTGGAGGTGGCACTGCATTATAGCTGGACTTCTTCTTGCCTTCTCTCTTCTCAGGATCGGTGATCTGCTTGTTGTCAATTAGATCTTGGACCCGATGTCTTAGCGTTATACAATCATCTGTCAAATGCCCAGTATGTTGATGAAATGCACAGCATTCATTTTTCTTGTGCCCTGGCTGTCCCTGGGTCTTGGCCGGCCTAGGTGATAGGGGTCGCAGTTTTCCTTCTTTTACCAGCCTCTTTAGCACCCATGATAAAGGCCTACCCAAGTTCAAGAAATACCTCTGATTCACGCTTGTTGCAGACACCTCGACTATCTTCCCACCTCTATTACCGCTGCTTGAACTTGCTGACTTGGCTGCCCCCTGATTGCTGTATCCCTTCCTGGCATAGGACTCACTGTTTGCCCTCTTGGCTAAATATTCACCTTCTGCTTCTATGGCTATGTCCTTCAGGGATTCCCAGTCTTTCAGCCCCTTCATTTTTAGTCCATCTCTTAAGTACGGGCTGGCATTTCGAATGAATAATCGGATCTGATCAGAAGTGTCCGATTTGCGTTTCATCTCCATAACCCGGTTCCTCCATCAAGTAAGGTACTCGTGGAAGGACTCTCCAGCCTTCTATTGTAGCAACTCGAGATCTTTCAAAGTGACCTCCATCCGGGTACTACAATCATACTGCTTAAGAAACTCTTCGGTCAGCAAGTCCCAATCCTCTTTGGACCTCCTGTCAAGCCTATGATACAAATCAATAGCAGCTCTTGTGAAACTCAAGCAAAAATACTCTATCTTCTGCTTTTTTGTTAAGGTCGTGCCCTTCATGACCAGCGAGTATTGTTTGATGTGTACGGCAGGGTCAGATGTGCCATCAAATTTTGGGATATTAGGCATCTTGAAATTCTAGGGAATCAGGTCATCCCCATCTAACTCTCGGTCTTCTGGGTTCATTCCTTTTCCCACTGTCATCATCCTTGTCATGGCCTCAAATCTCTCTTCCATTTTCCTCCACATTGCCTCCTCCAATTTCGGTGACTTTTCTTTAATTACTGCATGCTCCTCTTGCTCATCTCCCCCAAACTCAGCTTCAGACCTAGGGGCCTCTCTACGCTCAACAGGTGCAGGTACTCCTTGCTCAACAACAGGTGGGTCGACCACTGGTTGGTTAACTGCAGCAGGGAGCTCTTCTCTAACAGCCTCTTGTTCAGCTCGCATCCGGATAGGGGCAGCAGCAGCTTGTTGCCCAGCTATGGTGGTGGCAAGATTGCCCATCATTGCAATTATTTGGGCTTTAAACTCCTCCATTCTCTTTCCTACCTCTTCAGCAATTATTGCCCGGGTTGCATCAGACTCATTTGATGGATTAGCCATGTTTACTTCTATTGATGATTCGGAAGAAAACCCCTCACTATCTTCTAAGATTGAATCTGAACTCTAATCCGACACTAACTCTATTAACCCCAAAAGCGGAGTCCTTCTTAACCGTCCGTCGGGACCTCTAGACCACCCAGGAGAATCTATGATGGCTGAAATGCAAAAATTGTTAAGATGATGCATGATTAAATTGCAATGCATGCTCGTGCTGATGCAACATAGACAAACACATGCAAGCAGACAGATCCTTCCAACCTTATATCTCCCACACACTTGGTAGTACGGTCTCTTTCCTAGGTGGGCTTGATCCACGGGTTAACGGGGAACCCAATGGACACGTATGGTGCACGGGGGAAAATCGGCAGCATAACAGCTCTCATCTAATGTACATACGTATGGGTGTTTGGCCATTATGTATTTAAACAATTCAACTTAACTAAGATGGGCCCACCAGGGCATGAAAGCCTTTGATCAAGACCATTTAATTAAATTGACTTCGTCCAATATATGATGGCCCATATAGCAAGCATAGTATTACGGTACATTTCACCTAGTGGAAGTATCTATTGCCATTACATGAGCTTTAGTCAAAGGGTGATATTATTTTTGGGTTACCCAAGCATGATTTCTGCCGACGGGTCTAGCTCATCACGAGCATAATGACCGATCGGGTCACTATTTGATATACCTTGATGGTACGAGGCTTGGGCTCGTGATTATCCTTAACACTTCCCTAGATTGAGTGAAAATAGAGTCGTGCTTCAAGAACGCACCGGGGTTAAGAAGGGACCAAACTAACTTAATCTAAGGCTCTAATGAGATGATATGCAATTTTGAGATAAAGCGAAATTCATAAACTAAAACTTAATTGTAAAAGATAATCAAGGTATTTTCAAGTTGAAGTTTCGAACCATTTCGTCCCTAGTGGAGTTGCCACTGTGATGCGCGCTGGACCCGCGGCAGCCCCTTTGACAGCCCGCTCGAGGGCGATCAGGCATTTGAGGTCCATTGACAACTTGCAATGAATTACAAGTGCATCTACTTTGGGCAACAAGGAGGTTTCATGGAGTCGCCACCCAATAAAACATTAGAAAAGTTTCTCTCACCTCGGAGAGCCTAAGACTGCGCTTATTATCCATTTTGGGCCAACCAGAGGGGTCTTGGAGGGTAAACCTCTCTCCCAAAGGAGCCTAGGATTAATGTCTAAGTCTCGTGACACAAGAGGTGTCTTGGAGGGTAAACCTTTAGCCTCTTTGAGCCCAAAGACCAGAGATGGGTTCGGAACTTCTCATCTATTTCTACCTTGATTGATTTTACAATTTGGTTTTGAGTTTATTAGTTCGCTCTCTCTCCACACGATGCAATTTTAATTAAAAGGCACAAATATTCACATTGAAAGCGATAAAATATTTGAAAATAACACCAAAATAAATTTCAACAATTCTAGGAGCGAAATACAACTCCCATTAAAAATGCGAACATACATAAAATCGGGAAATTTATTAATTATGAGGACTTTGGTCCCCGCATGTGTATTTAAAGAAAACATTTTGAACGTGGTGATTTTATTTGGGATGAAAATTAGGACATTGGTCCCGTTTATTATGAAAAAATCCAAGTTAATTTAGTAGAAATATTTTTGTGATTTTTATTTAGGCGTGCATAAAAAACCATTTTATTTATTGAATATATACAAGGAAATTAAAAAATAGAAACAAAATGAGAATTAAAATGTGCAATGAAAATAACAAACCCCGCATCTCCTCCTTCGCGTGCGTGGATGCTCAAATGAGAATAAAATAATGATTTGCAACCAAAAATAAAAAAAAGAAATTCATGCTAGAAATTAAACCGAAGAAATAATATGACATAGATGATAATATGTATAATGAAAATATAACATGCATAAAATAATATAACATGCATAAAAATAGTTGTGATGCAATTTAACATGCATAAAAAATATTAACCATGCTCAACATATCAAATAAATAATTATAATAACTATAAGTAAAAATTAAAATATTGATATGTGTAAAAAACAATTTGACATGAAAATATAATAGGATTTAAAAGAGTTTACTTGTTATATGAACAATTGAAGATAAAATAATAAGAAGAATATGGGGATTAAGAGAATTTACATGTTTAAAAGTTAATTGGAAACAAATTAAAATCAACAAGAGAACTAAGGAGTTAAGCCATGAATAATTACCTCAAATTTAATCTTGAAGAATTGAAGGTAGAAGTGTTGAATTCCTTGTATTTTCCTTGTGAAAAATGCTTGAAAGATAACTTGGAAACTTGAAAAATCACCCTTGGAAGCAAGTGTGTAAGATTGATTTTTTCTCCCAAATAAAAAGCTAAAAAATTCAGTTTTTTCTCTCTAAAACCTTTCTAATTCGTCCTCCCTTGTGTCTGAATTTTTTCTACACTTTTAACACTCAAAAACTACCCAAAAACAACCAAAAACCGTCCAAAAACGGTTAAAAATCGAGTGGGGGTCGAAAATGGGCGAAATGGGGTGAAAGAAGGGCAAAACCGCCGAAAATCGGCTTCACTCCGCGCGTTTCTGCACCGAGTGCGCACGTCGTGCGCGTAGCACCGCGCATGTACATTTGCGACGGCCCTGGCCGTTGCCCTTTCGTCGCTATCTTTTCCCACCTTTTTGTTTTTAAATTTTTATATAAAATACCCTCAACCTGAAACACACTTTTTCTTCTCCAAAATAATTTTAAAAATATTTTTTAAAATATTTTTAAAATACACTTTTTACTCATCAAAAAGACAAGGAAAATCACTTCCGAGCTCCAATCTTTTTGCCTATAAGCCGGTGTAGCTAAATTTCATCATCGGATAATCCTGATCAAGGCTACTCGGGACCCGGTGTCTACAGAGGGCCCTCTCGCCTCGTGGAGCCTAGGACTATGCAAGTTAAAGCCTTTTTACGGGACACAAGAGGTATCTTGGAAGCCCCATTCCAATGGAACATTGAAATGGTCCTCTCGCCTCGTTGAGCCCAAAAACCAGAGATGGTTCGGGACTCCCCATTTATTCATACCTTGGCTAAGTTTAGAATCAAGTTTTGAATTTAGCGTTTCATGCCTTTTCTCATTCAATTTTAATGCAATTTAGTTTAATGCGCATGTCAAACATATAATAAAAGCGATAAATAAAGTAAATGAAAGCAAAATAAATTACAACAAAACTAGGGGCGGAATGCAACCCCCATTTGTAAATAAAATACAATTCATACATAAATTGGGCTATTTATTAAAAATGAGGACATTGGTCCTCTCATGCATAATTAACGAAAATAATTTTTAAAGTGACCATTTATTTTGGATGAAAAAGCTAGGACATTGGTCCCATTTTATTTAGAAAAAAAATAAATTAATTAAATAGAAATATTTTTGTGGTTTTTTAATTAACGTGCATAAAAAAATAATTTATTACAAATTACATATTAAATAAAATAATGAAAGCAAAGTAATGAAAATAATAAAAAAATAATCAATCAACTTCCAAATGGATCTCCAAATCTTCAAGAGCTCCCACTTGGTATGGAAAGTACTCACACATAAAAATAAATATTGAAAATAAAAGAAAAAAAATAAAAGTGAAGTTAGTAAAAAATTAATTAAACATATAACATGGAAACAACTAAATTAAGGCAATCAAAATTGCATCATGTATGACAAGCCAATTAAAATGACATAATAAAAATATGCAATCTAATTAATAAACAATTTAGCACGCATAAAAGATAACATAATAATAATAAAATTCAACATGCATAAACAAGCATAAAATAACAACAATAAGATCCAATCATGCATAAAAAAATATAATATACATAAAATTCAGCATGCATAAGAAATACAAATAATAATATTAATAATAATGATACTAGTATCAAATGATAGCAATAAACAAGGATAATAAAAATTATAATAATAAAACTAACAATTGCAACTATAATAATGACAATAATAAACATAATGAAACCAAAGAGTATTAAACAACCCAAATTAAGTATGCAAGAATAAAATAGTATATGGCATACTAATAAAACATGTTAAAACATGGCAAAATAATACCAACAACAACAACAACAACAACAACAACAACAACAATAATAATAATAATAATAATAATAATAATAATAATAATAATAAAGTGAAGACAATAGATATAGAAAAATAATAACATGCATGATGACATGAACAATTAAATAAGAATATAAAAATAAGAAGAAACTAATAGAACTAATATAATTTATATGATAAAAAATCTAAAAGAATTTACAAAACCAAAAAAAGTTCTAAAAGAATTTACATGTTAACCAATTAATTGGAAATAGAAATTGAACTAAAAATTGAATTTAAATTGGAGCCAAGAATAATTACCCTCAAAATTAGCTTGATGAAATGAAGGTAAGGAGATCCAATTCCTTGTCTTGATTTGAAGAATATGACTAGAAAAATAAAATGTCAAAAGTGAATTTTTACTCAAAAACAAACAATTAATTTATTTGTCCTAAAGTAAAAAAATTGTTAATTGAAAGGAAGAAAATTCCCAAAAACAAAAATTTATCTTTTTGCCTTAAGAATTCACTTAAAAAATCTTTAGAAAAGTTGAAAGAATTTTGTTTTACAGAAGAAAGAAGAAGAAGAAAACAATTTTCTAAAGAAAAGATCCCCCTAATTTTTTCTTCAAAATTCCTTTTTATCCCTCCCCCAAAATCAGATTTTTTAATGAAAAATTAAATTGACTTAATTTCAATAAAAGCAAAAAACTGAAGAAAATCAAAGGTTTGGAATTTTAAAAGTTTTACCATTGAATTCTACTAAAAAAAATGAAGAAAAAAGAATTTTTGGGGCCAAAATGGCCAAAACCGGCAGCAGGGGGCGACTAGGGGGCGAGCTGGGCAAGCGACGGGCGTCGCTGTGCCCAGCTTGCGCGCAGAAAGCACGTGCGAAGCCCAAGGCGTCGCCCGCGCGCGCAGGCGATGCTCAGGGCGTCGCTCGCCCAGCGCAGCGCAATTTTTTTTCTATAAAACACAAAAAATTAAAAACACATTTTTTTACCCCAAAAATAATTTTTGAAACATTTTAAAAATATTTTAAAAATACATTTTTATTTATTCCTAACAAATCAAACGACAAGGAAATTATCACTTCCAACTTTCATTGTTTTTGCCTATAAATCGGCACACTTAATTTCATTATTGGGTAATCCTGATCAAGGCTACTCGGAACCCGGTCTCTAAATCTATCTTATACAAAAAGATGAACAAAACTTCCTAATGGCCCTGACCTGCAGATGCACGCTCTCACTGGTTCGAACCTGTACGTACACGGAAACAAACATCCGTGCTAAGCGATAATGCTTAGTGGGGATGAAAATAATGCAAAGGACTTCTTTACGAAGTCACACATAAATCACACATTTCACATAACCGTAATCGAATAACTCATGCATACAACTTTCACACTTGTACAAATCATTTATTCAAATATACAATAATCATGTGTTTACATTCAGGTAATCATATATTCTTATGTAAAACTGACATGTACTTAAACATTACTTTCATATAAACAAATGCAAAAATAATAGAATTGCACACGATCCCTACCTCTAGGAAGCTCAAACTCTGTCCTCTATTCAGCTCCAATCTTTTCTTTCCTTTATCAACTCTCTTGGCCACAACTTCCATGCATAACAAGACCAAAACGATTGAGTTACTCTTCTCTTTACTTTAAATCAAAAACAGAAACCAAGTAGAAGAAGAAGACCAATACTAACAGGAATCAAACCACTTACCTCTTAAGCACCCAACTTAAACCTTAACTCACTCTCTTCAAACCAATCCAAGTATTTCACTTAAGGAGCATGTCAAATGAAGAAGGAAAGGAGCAAAAGCATGAAGGAATGGCAAGGCAAGAAAGAACGGCAGAAAGCCAAAGAGAAAAGAAGGAACAAAAGGCCAAATGATCCAAGGTAAAGCAAAACCAACGTGAGAAAAGAAAAGGAGCAGCTGGTCAATGTTAATCTCAAAATTAACTATGCTCATAAATGCCACCTATTTAATTAAATACATACATATCTCTTAACCCACTGATTCCTTTTAATTTTAAACCAAGCCAACTGTCTTTTATTCATTGGTCACTTGTTTCATTCTTAACTCATGTAAAACACATAATTTCCTTGCCACTTGTCACACTCCTACAATGCCATGTGTCAAAATGCCACATCAAAACTCTTAAAATCTTTTAGGGCCATTTTGGGGCTTTACAAATCTGTCCCCAATACCCGATAAATAAGTGAAACTATATACTGCATTAGTCAATAAGAGCACTTACCAGAAGATCCGGTCGGTGCCTCTATAGCTTCAGCAGTCATCACATATACACGTGGCTGATCATCGGTGGAAAATGGCCTCTCAACTATTTCCGATGGCGGTCTCTCAGCTCTGCCTCTTCCTCTTCCACTTCTAACATTTTCAGAAGCATTCCCTTTGTCTTTGCTCACTTATGATGCCAAATTCTCTCTTGTTTTGGGACACCGAGCAAGTAAGTGCTCTGTACTGCCACATTTAAAGCAAGCTCCGGTGAGTTTCCTACACTCACCCCAATGATGCCTTCCACAGTGTACACACTCTGGTGCTACACTTCCTCTACTAGCCGGTGGTCTTACACTCCCAACCGAAGTTGGCATAAATGCTGAATCTTGTTCATCTTTCCCTCTTCTAACCCCTCCAACTTTTTACCAGTACTCTCATTTTCTCTTGGAAACCTTCTCTTTTGCTCTCTTTTCTATTTCAACAATTCAGATTCCTCTAATTTTATCGCCGCCAACACTAATCGATAATAATCCACTGGTTGCAAAGCAACCATGGCAGACAGGGGTCCCCGAAGGCTCTCTCTCAATCCATCTTCAAACTGGCGATATCTAAAATCCTCAGTTAACATGCCTTCCGGTACATATTTACTCAAACGAGTAAACTCTTTTTCATATTCCCCTACCGTCATGTTCTTTTGCTTGAAAGTCACGAATTCTTTCCATTTGGCATCTCTGTAAGCTTTGGTTACGAATTTTTCTTTGAACTCATGGACAAAGAAATCCCAAGTCAAATCCACGAGTCTCTGAGGATTCCTCAAAAATAACTTCCACCAGTCATATGCTGCACCCTGCAGCAATGACACGGCGTAAACTACTCTCTGATTCTGTGGGCAACTGATTTCTTGTAAAATTCTTCCTATCCTCTCGAGCCAGAATTCCGCTATCTCAGATTGATCCAAGGATGTCCCATGGAACTCTTCAGCTCCTCTCTTTCTTATTTAGTCCGATGGTGTCTTTGGAGCTGTCAACCGATCTAGAATCTGTACCAACCCTTGCATCAGCTCCGGGTGGTCCTGAACAGGTCTTGCTCTTTCCTCTCTATCTTGTGCTTGTACATGTGGGTCCAGTCGAATCTGATTCACACTACCCGTAGTCTCTCCAACATTCTCACTCGGGTCGGACTCCATCTAAAACCTATAAAATAGCATCTGCATTAGGCCACACTCTAGACAAGCTCAAACACACATACCATCCTCTATCACCTTATAGTCCTGAACCATTTAAACCTAGGGCTCTGATACCACTAAAATGTAACACCCCAACATCCCTCGGGAGGATATCGGGGTGCCACGCGGACACTTACGTATACATATACATATACATACACTAGCGAAAGCAATAACATTATACACATCCATATAAGAATAATAAAATAAAATAATACCACACTAGGGCCCAACATGTATTTCATATGACACACATATACATATACACATTTATCTTTATGCGTGTTTATATTACAACCTGTTTGTTTTCATTTAACTTTACATATACATTTACATGTGCTTACTATACTCACTTCTGTACATATACATTTACATAATGATGTTACTCAAAACATCATAAACTCTATTCCTATCTTATACAAAAAGATGAACAAAACTTCCTAGTGGCCCTGACCTGCAGATGCACGCTCTCACTGGTTCGAACCTGTACCTACACGGAAACAAACATCCATGCTAAACAATAATGCTTAGTGGGGATGAAAATAATGCAAAGGACTTCTTTACGAAGTCACACATAAATCACACATTTCACATAACAGTAGTCGAATAAGTCATGCATACAACTTTCACACTTGTACAGATCATTTATTCAAATATACAATAATCATGTGTTTACATTCAGGTAATTATATATTCGTATGTAAAACTGACATGTACTTAAACGTTACCTTCATGTAAACACATGCAAAAATAATAGAATTGCACACGATCCCTACCTCTAGGAAGCTCAAACTCTGTCCTCTATTCAGCTCCAATCTTTTCTTTGCCTTTATCAACTCTCTTGGCCACAGCTTCCATGCATAACAAGACCAAAACACTTGAGTTACTCTTCTCTTTACTTTAAATCAAAAATAGAAACCAAGTAGAAGAAGAAGACCAATACTAACAGGAATCAAACCACTTACCTCTTAAGCACCCAACTTAAACCTTAACTCACTCTCATCAAACCAATCCAAGTATTTCACTTAAGGAGCATGTCAAATGAAGAAGGAAGGGAGTAAAAGCAGGAAGGAATGGCAAGGCAAGAAAGAACGGCAGAAAGCCAAAGAGAAAAGAAGGAACAAAAGGCCAAATGATCCAAGGCAAAGCAAAACCAACGTGAGAAAAGAAAAGGAGCAGCTGGTCAATGTTAATCTCAAAATCAACTATGCTCATAAATGCCACCTATTTAATTAAATACAACATATCTCTTAACCCACTAATTCCTTTTAATTTTTAACCAAGCCAACTATCTTTTATTCATTGGTCACTTATTTCATTCTTAATTCATGTAAAACACACAATTCCCTTGCCACTTGTCACACTCCTACAATGCCATGTGTCAAAATGCCACATCAAAACTCTTAAAATCTTTTAGGGCCATTTTGGGGTGTTACAATACTATTCTAGTAACCCGACCCAAGCAAAGACACTTCGATTTTGATCAATATTCGGGGTCTTAGAGCAAGAATTTGCTCAAGGTCACTTCTGAGACTTTTATAGAAATTAAGTCATGGTTCTAATGGCTCAACAATAACTAAATTTAGGGGTCTAAAACTCTACTTATGACAAAAATATTACACGGAGGTCAGATAAAAAAGAACAGAATTCCCCAAAATCATACCTTTCACACAAAACTATATGGAAATCACCTAACACCATCCAAACTCATGCAAAATGATCAAATTACATAATCATAAACATATATAAATACGTATAACATAAGAATATCGCAAGCAATCAAAATGAATAAAGTCAAAATCGCACACGATCCCGACCTTTCGGTAGCTCGATCACTGCTCTCTATTCGATTTCGATCTTCTACTTGCCTTTATCCAACTTCTTGTCCACCACTTCAACAAATTATACAAAATAATCCAAGAATCAATCCCTTAATTTCACTTTAGTTCAAAACAAAATCCAGAAGAAGAAGACCAATACTAACAAAATCACACTACTTACCTTCTCAAGAGTCAACTCAACTCTTCTCTCACTCCTTTCAAACCAATCCAAGTAACTCTCTCACTTAAGGAGTAAAGCAAATAAAGAAGAAAAGGAAAAGAAATGGCAAGAAAAGGGACACGGCAGAACCAAAGGAAAAAAAGAGAAAGGAATGAGGGCCAAAGCAACCAAAATGAAAAAGAAAGAAAAAGATAGGAAGAGCAGATGGTCAATCCTCATCCAAGTCCACTTATCCATAAATGCCAACCAAACTTCATTAAATACATTAATTTACTCAAAACAAAAGTCCCATGCCAAGTGTCATTTTCCTACAATGGCACTTGTCAAAGCTCCTACACACACACCCAAGCTGACAAGTGTCCGATACACATCACTTAAACCCACAAATACTTTACAAAATATTACAATTCCTACTAGGGTCCAAATCAAGTTGTTATAATTAACTTCCTAAAGAACAACTCACAACATTCACATAAACATTAAGCAATCCAATCCAAAGCATGGTACCACTTCATGTTATCATTAAGACATCATCAATTCAACATGCAACCCCAATTATATTCCAATAATTAGAAGAGTTGTTAAAACCCCTCAAAACCCTTAATTTTCCCTAATTAATCAAACATGCATCAATTGAAAAGTAAAATCCTAAACCTCTTAAAAGTACTCCTTCAACTTTACAATCAAGTAGCTTTCTCTTTTCTCTTGGCTCTTCTACTTGATTCTCCAACTTACAAATCAACACATACACACATTCAAAACAGAATTAAGGCTATGAGCTTAAATCCAAATCAAATGGAAGAATGAATCTAGACTCAAGCTTACCTTTAAATTTGACCTAGCTTAGCAATCAAAAGAGTTCACTTGAAGTCAATCTAACTAACTCTAAAGATGGCGAAATGGAATGAAGAAAGAGGAAACCAATTGCAGATATTCCCTTAGGAATGGCCGGTCAAACAAGGAACAAAAGTGACTAAAACCCACCTCTTAAGCACTTAAATATGCATGCAATCTCTTGGTGTCAAAACACAAGCTCTTCAAATGCTAGGTGGAAACTTCCTACAATGACACTTGGCTTCCACTAACTCATAATTAACACTAATTAACCTAGCTTTAATTAATTAACCTCCACTTAACACTAATCATGTAAAATTACTAATTAGTCACAAAACTATTTTATTTCATGCAATTAAGTCCCTAATTTTCAATTACAATTTAGTCCAGCTACTATAAATCCTAAATTAACTCACTTAACTACTCTAATTGTAACAACCCAAAATGGCCCTAGTCGAAATTTGTATGCTAAGTCGGGAATTTAAGGGTATTTCAGTAATTTATGCTTGAGAAAAATTGGATAATAAGGATTTAATTGCAAAGAAAATAATTAAATAAGTTTAGTGGAGGAATTTTATGGTGTGCTTGTGGTGTATGGAAGTAGGATGTAAGTGGGTTTTTAAGAAATGTTTTAGTGTGAGTTGGGTATGGTGCCATGGAGATATTATTGTAAGAAGTGTTAGTGTGTGTATTGTGTATGGTGCAAGGAGGAATAAGTCAAAAGATAGATTAAGGAACCAATAAGAATAGGACACATGGCTTGGGTAGGTGTGCATTAAATGAAAAGAAAGAAAAAGAGGAAAAATGAGGAGAGAGAACGCAGGAACAATTATGCTCCCCGTTCTCCTCTCTTCTTTGGTTCTTCTTTCCCATTTCTTTTCTAATTTCTACACTTTCTCCTTTTCTTTCTTGTGGCTGGTGTTTGGGCACATGCTTGGATGATTTTGATTGAGTTTTGGAACAAGATTGAAGAGGTAAGTTGGGGTTTTAGGATTCTTGTGTTTGGATTCTTCTTCCTCTTCTTCTTTTAATTTTATTTAAGCTAGGATTTTGGAAGAGTAATTTGTGGGTTTTGGTTTTGTGCAAGCTTTGGGTACCAAGAAGAAGATTAAAGGCAAAGAGAAGATTGAAGAGTGAAGATCAGCTGGGTTGTGCTTCAAAGAGGTTTGGGAGCTTTGATTTCTGCATTTGAGTTCTTAGGTTGTCTTTGCCTTAATTCTCACTTAGGTTGTGGAAGTGTTTGTGTTGTTTTAAATTCTGGAAATTGAGTGTCTTGGCATGTGTATATGAATGTATTTGTTTTGATGAATGTGTTAGTAATGCATGATAAGGATTAAATTGAAGGTATGTGAGAATTGAAAGTGAATATGCATGATTGGGTAAACTCTGTTAAGTTTGCATCTGACCTCTGCCTAATGTTATTGTCATAAGTAGAGTTTTAGACCTCCAAATCGTGTGATTATTGAGCCATTAGAACCATGACTTCCATGTCTTTAAAAGTCCTAGAAATGACCAGGGGCAAATTCTTGCTTTAAGACTCTTACATTTTGATAAAACCGTAGTATGGGTTGTGGAGAGCATATCTGGAGTTCTAGATGTCCTTTTGATCTTAAATATATTTCAATTGAACTTTAACATCCTAGGGAACATTTGTTAAGAAGAAAGTTTTGGCTAAAAATGAGATTTAGAGGTCGGTTTAGGCAACACAAGTCAGGGGCATAAAGCAGTCTTTTTAGGTAACAGAGGTGAGCCTCTGTCGCGAGCGCGATAGCGTCGCGACCTCGCGACAGAAAAACTCAATTTAGCCTTTTATTCTTTATTTTTGAGCCCTCGGTTGACCCGGATCAATCCCCTACTCTTCCCCTCAGCTTATTATGCATGTTTAGGGTAATTAAATGACTATATAAGTTGTTGTCTTTGGGAAAACTTATGAGTATGATTAAGATTGGTGATTTAACTAGTAAATAATAATAGATATAACTCTGTGAAGGATGGCATATGGATGAGTACTAATATGTGTTGATCTCATGAGTAACCTAAGCATGATGTACCATATGTATGAATGCATATAAACATGGGTGCGATTGAGATGAATGGCAAATAGTGTTGACATTATATATTGTGTAAATGGATATTGTTTGTGGCATGATTATTTGGAATTCTTGGTATGGATGTTGTGTTTATGTTGTCAATGATGTGTGGCTTGCTGGAGGTGAGGTAAGATGATGTTTCGATGTTGGTTTGAGATTTGGGTGTCGTGAAGAGGGAATTTTCTGCAGATTTCTGGGCAAGGGTTGAAATTCCCGACTGAGTCGCGAGCGCGACATTGTCGCGAGGTCACGACAGAGCCCGGTGAAAGCAGCCCTCGCACGTGTCCGGGCTCTCCACCGAGCCATGCAGCAGAGCCTCTGTCGCGAGCGCAACACATGTCGCGAGCGCGACAGAGAGCTCGGTTGCGAAATTGTTTGGGTTGGCAGCTCACTGTCGCGAGCGCGACAGCGAGATGCCCTAGTTCCCTCGTGAGATCGCGAAGGTTGCCGTGATCGCGACTTGGGGCAAGTCACCTCTGTCGCGAGCGCGACATCCGTCGCGATCGCGACACTCCCTGGTTTCCAAAATTGAGTTTTCTTTTGTGATTCCAATGTTTGAATTCCGAACTTGTGATGCCTTTAGGTTTATACTTTGACTATTTTATGAAGTATATTAATATAATTGGATGAATTATGTATGGACAATGTTATGAATTATATGAATGTAATATGTTAAATTATGTGCCATGATGTGAGGCATGATTTTTATTATGCATAACCTACGAGAGTCAGTCTAGTGGATAGTTAGGCATGCCTAATAGAGTTTCTTTAGCTGCAGCCCTTTGAACGTTTGGACCCTGATCAGGTCCCTGTTTGGTTCCTCGCGAACCCTTATGTGTGAATGGATCTTGTTTAAGATCCCCTTTCGTTAAAATGTTTTCGAATGTGGAAAATGATGTTGTTTTTCGATTCGTACCCGTAAGGTACCCTTTGGCCGGTTGGTACCCGTAAAGTACTATTTGTGCACTCATTATCCACTATTGTGAGTCAGCAGGTGCTTTATTATTTTGCTTTGCTTTGAAATAACTATAAGAATGTGATATCCGAATGAGCACGATAATGATTTGGGGAATCAGTTTATATGTATATGAACGTGACTATGGGCTTTGGAATGTATGTCTGTATTATGTAAGCATGATTTTATATCTAGCATGATTATCCGCACTTGTCATGTGATGTGTTATAGGTTTCAGAATGCTTTGAATGTGGTTCGACTAATGTATTTGTGTATGTGACTCAAGCATGGTTTTATTATATATAAGCATGTGAATCGGATCAGTTGTGGCTGTAAGTATGTAAGATTTAACTGTACTTTTCGCATGGTGATGTTATGAATGTGACGTTATGTGATTATGTCTTCGGTCTTTACTATTGGAGTGTTTTCGCCATGGTATTTTATGTATTAGAGTTGCGCAGCAGAAGTGTGGTGCTTTGGATGTTGTCCCTTGGATTTTGGCTAGTGTGTGTGTATGGAATGTCAAAGCATGTTAGATAGCTAGTATTCTTAGCATGATAGTTGGGTACGTTATTATCTGGTAATTGTATCATATTTGAATGGGTTTTCAGTTAATGCATGGGTACTTGGTTATGACAATTACATGTGTAAATCTCACGTGACTTCGCACGGTAAGGTACTGATATTTGATATATTGGTAGGTATATGCATGTGATATTGTATGTATTTCTGCATGATGATACTTGTATCATGTATTGTATTATGTCTGTTTTGGCCTTTTTCCTCCGTAAGTATATGGTTATGGTTATGAGTTTTTGAATTCATGCCTTTACTATGCAAGTCTGATTATATATGTGCTATGAATGTTTGCATCAACCATTGTGAATGTGTTATGCCTTGGCGACCATTGTGAATGGCCATCCATATTGCTTGTGTGTTCTCCCCACTAAGCGTTATCGCTTAGCACGGGCTCTTTTCCCGTGCAGGTGGCAGGATGTGTTCGGATCGAGTCGCGCATCTGCAAGGTCGGCCACATAGGAGTTAGAAGTTTTGTATTTTGATCAGCTTCTGAAATTTTTGAATTTTTGTTATTCCTGTAGTCTTATGTATCTGTAAGGTTTTGGATATTATTTTGGGTTATGTAAACGTTATTATATTTATATATTAAGTTATTCCTTCGTTTTATCTTTCGCCTTATGCTTCCGCTGAATTATTATATGTATGTATGTGAGTTATTGCAAGTTCGTCTATTGTCTCTTTAAAGTTTTAATTTTCGCTGTATTTTCCTATGTATGTTATGTATGAATGTATGCTTACGCTTAGTGTATGTGTGTGTGTGTGTGAGTGAGCGTCGGGTAGCGCGCCCGTCGGTGCCCTTCCAACGGGGGCGACGGTGGGGATGTTACTGGTAGTGGTATTCTATGAATTAAGGACTTATCCCCAGGTCCTTGGTTCGAATCCCACGAAAGGCAAAAATGCACAAGGGGGGTGTAAAGACCGTGAGTACAGCGCGGTGAACCGACTCTCGACGGCGCGGTGAACCGACTCCCGACGGGATATGTTCCGGGGATGGAACCACCGGTCGCGGGATGGAACCACCGGTCGTTACACTAATCATGCTCAATACTTCTATGGTCAATTTTGGACTGTTACAATTGTCTCCCACTTAAGGAATATTGTCCGCAAAATTCTCTCTAATATATGCTATGACTCTAACCATACAAAACATCATACAAGACAATAATCATGTTAAGTGACATACCAGGCAAAACATCTTTGTCTTTTATACCCTCTTTTAAGGTCATGCAATATACTCTACCAGTAGGCGCATTAGGTCCCTCTACCATTTCGGAAATAACACCCGACGGCTGTCCGGCTTGACCAGTTCTACTTCTAGCTCTTGCTCTTCTTTCACTCCCATGGTTTGGTACACTATCCCTTCTCGATTGCATAGTCAAGTTCTCTTGAGCTTGAGGACACTTTGCTACCAGATGGTCAGTACCACCACATTTGAAGCAAGCTCCGGTGAGCTTCCGACATACACCCCAATGGGTCTTTCCACAATGCTCACATGTCACTGGGACATTTCCCTTACTTGATGGAGCTGGAACTCCAACTTCAGATGCTGGTGTCTTCTTACCCGACTTCTCACGGCCCACTGATCTTGGTGATGCACTAAACATACCTTGATTATCTTTAGTCTCACAACCTCTTTTACCAGAAATGAGTCCAAACCCGCTATCCTGCGACTTCCTCTTTTGATTCTTTCTTTGAACTATCTCTGACTTTTCCACCTTCAATGCAACTAACACTAGCTAATAATAGCTCACCGATTGCAAAGAAGTCATTGCAGCTATTAATCCCGTAATTATTTCATTCAAACCTTCCTCGAATTGCCGACACTTAAACTCTTCGGTCATTAGAGCATCCGGTACATACTTTCTAAGTTGGCTAAAATCCTTTTCATAGTCAGCTACTGATAAACTTCCTTGTCTAGGACTTACAAATTCCCTCCACTTCGCCTCTCGATATGCTTTGGTAACATATCTCTTTTTGAATTCTTGAACAAAGTAATCCCATGCCAAGTTGGCAGGTCGTTGGGGGTTTCTTAGTACCAACTTCCTCCAGTCGTATGCCGGACCTTGCAATAAAGATACTGCGCATACCACTCATTGCTTCTGCGGACAATTTATCTCTTGCAATATGCTTTCCGTCTTTTCAATCCAAAACTCTGCTATATCTGACTCATTTACGAAAGTTCCTCTAAATTCCTCAGCTCCTCTTTTCTTGATCACATCCGAAGGTGCCTTAGGGGTAGTTAACCTATCTATCATCCACATTAGTCCTTATACTAACATTGGGTTTTCTGGAACTAAGGGTGGGTTCCTTACTGGTGGAGGCTCAGGTACAAATGGGTTAGCATGAACTAGGTTAACACTTCCGGTTGTCTCACCTATATCTTCACTAGGATCCGACTCTATTGTCACTCTATAAAATAAAGCAAACAACATTTGTATTATGGCCACACTCTAAACAGACTCATATTAATTATATTCACTATAAATCCTATAGTCCAGAACCGCCTAAACCTATGCTCTGATACCACAACTTGTAATGCCCCAATGCCCCTTTGGCGGACAAGGGAGCGCTATGCAACACTCATAGAACTATAATTATGCATGCTATCTAAAATAGAGTCATTAAAGCAATACTTATCCAAAAATTACCATTAATATTAGCTAATTAAGGTTTACATCTTTACAAATACAAAATTACAAGTTGCAATTACATAAGAACATTTCTATACAATACAAAATATCAACTTAACTAGAAGACTACAAAACTCTTTCTAGTGGCCAGCAGATGTTCCCTCAAAAACTCGAGCTCCAAGCTATAAACCTATACGGTAGATAAACACCCGCGCTGAGCTAAGGCTCAGTGGGGATATAAACATATAATAACCTACTATAGATAAATCATGCATTAATATACAATAGCAACGTACACTATAATTAAATGATAAACAAATATTCATTACTCCATATTTCATATCATTAAGTCACTAATAAATAATGTTACCAAAAATGGCACAATCACATGGCAATTTATAGCATGTAACACACTACTATGATCAGCCTATGCAATAACAACCTTAGTATAGCCTGAACCAATACAGTAGTGGATAACGGGTGCACTAGATACCACTTGGGTATCAATCACTAGCATTATTGGAGAAAATAATATTTACACTAGAGATATATAAATCTCATAACACTAGATACCGATTGGGTACCAACACTAGCAGCTGCGAACACTAACCCTTATAAGCATACTTATCTATCCATGACTTGACTACAGGCTATCAATCAATTATCTCACTTAATGTTCATGTAAATAAATGCATTCATCATTAATTTATATATAGTCATTCATGAACCAAACATCATTATTCATATGCATAAATAAACTTATCAATTCCATGCATATAGAAATTTATAAGCCACATAATATAATTAATAAGAAATAAAGCAAAGGACTCGCATTTGGAAATTCCAGCAATGTCGCGCTTGCAACTCTTATGCACCCGCGACAGAGCAAGGATATCTCTTTTGCTCGCAGCCGACGTCAGACTCGTGATAGAACGCCCAATTGGCTTCTATCGTGTCAGCAACGACTCTCGCTCTCGCAACAGTGCATGGCCTGGCAATCTTTCACCTACGGAGCACTCTGTCGTGCTCGCGACTTAGCCTAAACTTAGAGTTTAAACTCCCAATTCACAATCTCAAACACTCACTTTTCTGATACCAACTTATAATCACATGCTTGACCTCTAATCCAACAATCATATATCAAATCCAGTCGAAATGGCCTTCAAGTTATTAACCACATGCTATTAACTTCCTCAAGAACAACCCACAACATGCACATAAACATTAAGTAATCCAATCCAAAACATGGTACCAATTCATGTTATCATTAAGACATCATCAATTTAACATACAACCCCAATTGTATTCCAACAATTAGAAGAGTTGTTAAAACCCCTCAAAACCCATGATTTTCGCCAATTAATCAAACATGTATCAATTAAAAAGTAAAATCCCAAACCTCTTAGAAGCACTCCTTCAACTCTACAATCAAGTAGTTTTCTCTTTTCCCTTAGCTCTTCTACTTGATTGTCCAACTTACAAATCAACAAATACACACATTCAAAACAGAATTAAGGCTATGAACTTAAATCCAAATCAAATGGAAGACTGCAACTAGACTCAAGTTTACCTTTATATTTGACCTAGCTTAGCAATTAAAATAGCTCACTTGAAGTCAATCTAGCTAGCTCTAAAGATGACAAAATGGAATGAAGAAAGAGGAAATTAATTGCAGATCTTCCCTTAAGAATGGCCGGTTAAACAAAGAACAAAAGTGACAACAACCCACCTCTTAAGCAATTAAATATGCATGCAATCTCTAGGTGTCAAAGCACAAACTCTTCAAATGCTAGGTGGCAACTTCCTACAATGACACTTGGCTTCTACTAACTCATAATTAACACTAATTAACCTAGCTTTAATTAATTAACCTCCACTTAACACTAATCATATAAAATTACTAATTAGTTACAAAACTATTTTATTTCATGCAATTAAGTCCATAATTTTCAATTACAATTTAGTTCAATTACTGTAAATCCTAAATTAAACTCACTTAACTACTCTAATCATGCTCAATACTTCTAGGGTCAATTTCGGGCTGTTACACTACTAAACATAAGACCATAATATTCCTTACTAACAATTTCATACTACACATACTTGAACAAAGCTTAAAACTTACCAGATGTACCTGCTAGCTCATCCACCTCCTCTCTGATCATAGCAAAAGCTCGAGCGGGACCACTAGAAGCAACCGGCTTCTCCACTATTTTTGATGGTGCTTGAGCAGCTCTACCTCTTCCTCTTCCACTTCTGACAGATCCAGTCACATCCACATTAGCTTTACTTGCTTGCGAGACCAAGATCTCTTTGGACTTAGAGCAATTGGCAAGCATGTGATCCATACTACCATATTTGAAACAAGCTTCTGTGAGCTTCCTGCATGTACCCCAATGACATCTCTGATAATGCTCACACTTGGGTATAGCACTATCCCTACTGGAAGGTGTCATAACACTTCCAGTAACAACCTAAATTATACCCTAGATGGAATAGTGGTGTCAATGGCATTGTGAGGATACAAGAGTAATTGTGCAAGTATGAGTTTATGGTACAAAGAGTATGTAATTGAAAGAAATTAAAAGTATTGGCAAGAAAGAATTTAGATGAGGGATTAAGTGGGGTTGGCCGAGGACTAAAGAGATGTTTGCCAAGGATTAAAAGGGATATTTGTTATTAATGGGAAATGTGTCAAAGATGTGCCAAGTGGCATGAAGAGATTGACAAGTGGCAAGAGAAGTTCATTAGTGGCAAAAGCTGGAAATGCTACCTAAGTCTTGCATGTAAATATAAGATTGAGTGGAAGGCAGATTTGGCCTTATCTTTGCATGTTTGCTGGCAACTTCTATTTCCATTCTCTCTAGTTTCATCTTTTGTCTTTATTCTTCTTTAATTTCAAGTTTTGGCATCTTTTTATTTGATTGAGTTTTAAGGCTTGGATTGGTTTGAGGTGGTTAATTGAGAAGGTATGTATGGGTAGATGGTTTACGATCTCATTCTTCTACTCATTTCTGTTTTGTAAGATTTTGAGTTTGGTTTGATAAATGGATTAAGAGTGTGTTTATTGATTGTGCAAGAAACTTTGAACAAAAAAAAGATAAGAGAAAGGACAAAGTTTGAGTTGAAGCAAGGTTGATCAAGCTGCTTATTTTGAGGTTTGGGATTAGAAATTCTGTTAATTTTATTTAGAAGCATGACTGTTTAGTTTGAGATTTTAATGTTCAATAGATGCATGATTGTGTAGTTGGGAGAAATTGTATGTGATTATGTATTAATGGATAGATGGTATAGTTGAAGTGTATTTGATGTGTGTTGAAATGTTAGATGATAGCCATGAGTATAGTAAAGTGACCAAAACATGAACTCTGATTTTGGAGATGTGAGTAGTGGTTGTGTAATTTTTGGTTAATGTTATATGTTGAGAATTTGATTGCTCTGTAATGTTCATATATGTGTATAGAAACCATGGTTTGAATTTGGTGTATTGGTTTGGCCATGTTGGCTGATTTCAAGCTTGATAAGCTTTATTATGTAAAACTGTCTTTGTGGTTCATTTGATCTATGTGCGTTGTTCATGCTATATTTTGAGTTCTAGAGCTCTAAATTGGTTGATTCCAATTGCATCTAAAACCTAAGACCCACGGGTAAAAATGTCTCCGAAACATAGTTGAGCAAATTCTAGCTTTAAGTGTCCCAAAATCTGCCAAAACATAGGTGTCTCTATTCTTGCGGGTTCATTGAAATAATATAGGTTGTTTAGGTCATATTTGACGTTTTAGATGTCCAAATGACCTTAAATTTATCCTATTTGAAACTTAACATCCTAAGGAATAATTGTTAATAAGGAATTGTTTCCTAAAAATGAAGTGTAGATGTTAGGTTATGCGGTTCAATTTTGAGGTGAAAAGCAGTCTCGTAGGGCACCTGATGGAGGCTACTGTCGCGAGCGTGACCATGGTCTCGAGTGCGATAGAACAAGTTAAATGAGGGCTTTTCTTCTTATTTTGATCCCTTGGTTCGCATGAATCATTTCCCACCTTTACCCTCCTCTAGTTTGTGTATTTTTATGTGTTTTTCCTTCCCGAAATGCATCTGAACTTCATTGTAAGTTCCTATAACTTGTCCAATTAACGCCTAACATTATGAAATAAGTATATGAATGTTTGTCAACTGAACTATATGTAAATGATGCTATGCCATGGTAGTTAATAAAGGAATTAAATGTATATATGCTTTTTAATTATTGAACATAATATGGCATGCGATATTGATGATATATGATTGAATCATAATGGTATATGTACTTGTACGGTGAACTATATGAATATGTGTGAACATGCATATTATAGATCATATGTATTATTTGCTAGTATGAATTATATATTTCTTGGAATGTTTGGCATGTACATGAATTGAGTGAAATGTGATTGTGATTGGATAAGTGAATATATGTTATAGAGATTAGAGTGGTATGTAAGCCTGAATAGTCAAGGTACTCAATAGATAAGCATGCTTATAAAGGGTTTAGTGCAGCTGCTTTAATTGGCCCGTTTGGGTCTAGTGTCTGTACCGTCGGGTATCTGAAAGTTTTTGTAACACCCCAAAACCACCCCAGTAGTTTGAGCCTGTCCGTGTTTGTATGTGTGCATTTTTATGTGTTACATGTAGGTGTTTAATTGGTATATTTATTTAATTTAAGTGTATTAGTTTGAGTTGAGAAGAGGAGATAGGCTAGTGTAGGGTATAAGTGAGTGTATGAAAATTAAGTGTGAGTAAGAGAAAGCTTAGTGTACATATTAGTGTATGGGATTAGGATATGAGCAAAGGATAAGTTAATGTGTATAGTAAAATATGGGAGTAGGGTGTGATGTGGAGGCAAGTGTCTTAAGGAGAGGTTGACAAGTGGCAAAGGGGATAAGTGGGCATTTATTGGGTTGGTGAAGAGAGAGAAAAGGGCAGCCTTTCCCTTGATTTCCTGTTCCCCTCCTCCTTTTCACGCCATTTCCTTCTTCTTTTTCCTTCTCCTTTGTTCTTCCTTTTCTTTACATAATCTTACTCCCACTTCCTTAATTGAGTAATTAGAGTTGATTAGCTTGTGGATTTTGGAAGCTTAAAGGTGAGTTGGGGTTATGGGTGTTTTAGATTCTTCTTCTTCCTCTTCTCTAGGTTTTATAATTATATATGTATGTTTGGGTAGTTGTAAAATTGATTTTGATTGTTATGGGTTTGTGGTTCAGAGGAGACTCCTAGACCTGATAAAGGGAAAGGAATTGCTAGCGGGAGCGGAGCTCGCGAATAGGAGCTAAGGAGAGAAGGTTTGGGAATGTTTATCTTTATTGTGTATTTATGATTTGAGTTTGATAATTGTAATTGGTGTTATTATAGCTTGAATGGAAATTAGTATGATATGTGAGGTGAAAGAATGAATATTGTAGAAGGAATTGTGAGAAACTATATGAATAATTGTAATTGGTGTTATAATTGCTGTTTTGGAATTTCTTAGAATTAGACATGTAATTGACTTGATTTAATTGAGATAAATGGTGTTAAAGCTGGGTTTTTATTTATGTTATGAGTTGTGAATGCTTACGTTGCTTAATTTTAAGGTTTGGAATCAATTTTGGAAGTTTGAATGTGATTTGTGTAAGTTTTTTGCAGAATTTGGGCGTAAGAGTTGAAAAACCCGTGTCTGTCGCGATCGCGACACTGTCGCGAGCGCGACAGAGTGCGGAGGTTTCGGCCCTCGCGCCGGCGCGAGAAGTGTCGCGCCGAGAGCTCGAGAGAACTCTCTGTCGCGAGCGCGACACATGTCGCGAGCGCGACAGAGCGCTCAATCTCCGAGTGGTTGCAGGACTCTCTTCTGTCGCGAGCGCGCGGTGATCGCGAGTGCGATGGACTTAGACGGTTACCTTCTGTCGCGAGCGCGACAACAGTCGCGAGCGCGACAGAGAGTGGCGCCTTCGCCCTCTCACGACCGCGAGACTCGGCGGGTAGTTGTGTTTTGGTCTCTGTCGCGAGCACGACAGTTGTCGCGAGCGCGACAGACGGGACTTCCAAACTTGATTTCTTTTCCTTTTTGCTTAATGACTTAATTTCTTTTGCATGCAGTTTTCATTAAGCTTTGATTATCTTTTTGCACGAATAATATATATGTAAATGTGATAAGATTTTGCATAACCTGCTAAGGTCGGATAAGTGGATAGTTAGGCATGCCTAATAGAGTTTTGTGCCGCTGCAGCTATATGTACGACTTTGGACCCTGATCAGGTCCCACGATTGGATCCTCGCGATCCCTCTGTCTGAATCTTTCATAAGATTCCACGTAATAACAACTTGGAAACAAAATAAAAAGAATGATTCGATACCTTCGGGTATCTATATGTATATGTGACGATATCGATACTCTCAAGTATCTATATGTACTCGTTATCCACTCATTGTGATTAAGCAGGTGTCATTGTGTTTTGTACAAGAATTCTTGAATGTGAATGTCAATATCTGAATTAACTATGTATGATTACATACCCATAATTGTATTGTTATCATATGCTTTCTGTCGTCGTCACTGTGAGTGGCGGTTATGCATTTTGTGTTTTCCCCACTAAGCGATTTCGCTTAGCACTGGTATTTATCCGTGCAGGTGTGGAAGGTTTTGGTACGCGTGTTCGGGGCGTGTCGCATCGGGAAGGCCAACGCAACTTGAGATGGGGTGTTTTATAGTATAGGCTTTCCTTTCTTTTTGTAATAGATGTATTATTTTGTTAGCCATTTTGAACAGTGTATCTTGGGCTTCTGTAAATTGGTTCTTTTTGTAATCTGATGTAATATGTAAAGACCTCCTTTTGGTATATTAATAAAGTATACATTTTGTTCAGTATCATTCTTCTCTGTATTAAAGATTTTAATTATCTCTGATATGTCGCTCTATATATGTAATGTTTGCATGTTTGTACTAGTGGGGTGTGACACTCCTATCTATCCAGGGAGCCTTCTCCCTCCAATCTGTATGGAAGTCTCCTTGGTATAGGTTGGGGTGTGACAGTTTTAGACTTCGGTCTTCTGATATATTAAGTTTTAGACTTCGGTCTCTTGATATTTTAAGTTTTAGACTTTAGTCTTCTGATACTGTTAGTCAGTATTCTGAACACCTATATCCACCATCAATATGATTTTAGGCTTTAGTTGTTGTAAGTTCGAGAGATTCTAGTAAAGATGTATTTGTTACGTGTACATGATTCTCCTTGTTTATCAGTGTTCGGTATTGTTTACCTTATATGAATTTTGATAAGGCATCTATCTTATATACTCAGATTTGTGTATTAGTAACTATACATGTAGGGGAACATAGGCATGTCTAGAATTATTTTAACTAATATATGTTTATGTACTTGTTGAAGCTTAATGAAGTATGATGCAAGTATGTATGCTATTCTGTTGCATATTAGTATGTTTTGTGACTTCATTAAAAGTTCTTTGCTTCTGTACATCCCCACTAAGCATTATCGCTTAGTACGGATGTTTGTTTCCGTGTAGGTTTACAGGATCAGTTAAGTTTTGGGAGTTCCGCATCCGCTGGCCACTAGGAGTTTTGGATTAGAAGCGATTCTTTTTGTAATGATGATAGAAGTATTCTTTTTGTATAGAACTCCTGTATAGTGTTTTGTATATGTGAGGTAGGCATGTAATATCGTTAATATTTTGTATCATGAATATTGTAAGAACTTTATATGCTAGTATGCTTTGACCTGCTATATGCTTCCGCCATTATTTTTGAATGAATGTTTATCGGTATGCATTTGTGCGTTGGTAGCAACCCGATATTCCTTTCGAGGGGTATTGGGGTGTTACACTTCCTTTCGATGTCAGTGCTTGAACTGACCCTCCCGAGCTTTCTTGCCACTAACCATACCACTATCCGAGGATTTCCTTTTTTGCTCTCTCTTCTGCTTCACTAATTCAAACTCTTCCAACTTTATGGCTGCCAATACTAACTTATAAAAACTCATTAACTACATAGCAGCCATTGTCGATAAAGGTCCCTTTATACTCTCTCTCAAACTGTCGGCATTTAAAATCTTTCGTAAGCAACATACCGGGCACATACTTGCTCAATTTGCTAAACTCCTTATCATACTCACCCACTGTCATATTCCTCTACTTTAAGCTTACAAACTCTTTCCATTTAGCTTCTCTATAAGTCTTGGTGACATATTTCTCCTTAAACTCTTGGACGAAGAAATCCTATGTTAACTCAACCGGTCACTGGGGATTCCGAAGCACCAGCTTCCACCAATCGTAGGCTTTGCAACAGTGACACTGCGCAAGTCACTCTCTGATTTTGGGGACAATTGATCTCTTATAGTATCCTCCTTGTCCTCTCTAACTAGAATTCAACCACATTCGACTGATCCACTAAAGTTCCACTAAACTCCTCTGCTCCTCTCTTTCTAATAAGGTCCGTTGGAGCCTTAGGAGTAGTCAATCTCTCTATCAACTGCATCAACCCTTGCACTAACAATTGGTCACCTTGAGCAGGACCTAAACCTTTCGTTGGAGGTCATCAGGTACTGGAGGGTTAACACACACTGGATTCACACTTCCTGTCATCTCTCCTATGTCCTCACTCAGATTCGATTCCATCTATACTCTACACAAGACAACATTTGCATTAGGCCATGACACTAGGCAAATTCATACACATTTAATCTATACTCCAACATCCTATAGTCCTGATCGCCTACCTATGCTCTGATACCACAAACTTGTAATGCCCCAACACCACCTGAAAGGATATCGGAGTCGCTATGCGCGCATAACAATCACACAATTCGATAAAACACTATTAACATCTTATAAGTGGAAAATAATGCAATTCGCATACAATAAATATTCTAACAAGAAGCGCATGAATAAACTAACTTAAGATAAACATTCTACAAAATATCATTTTGCTCCTTGAATTACATGAACAATCTTTAAAACACTTATTTTAACTTATACAATTAGTTATATACAAAATTAATATGCTGAATATACAAAATAGAAACTCCAAGCTTCGATCCTAGTGGCCTGCAGATGCACAACTCTCAAAATACTGAACCTGCATACCTACACGGGAAAACACCTGTGCTGAGTGAAGGCTCAGTGGGGATACAATAAAAAAACAACAGACTTCTCACGAACTCACAAATATCACACTACATACATATCCACATGCAATCATGCTTATACAAAATACATACATAAGCTTATGCTTAAAAATAAGCACATTATTAACATACCTATATCATTTACGTATACCTACTCATGTACATAATCTCTAGTTTTAACATTTATCATATGCAACTTGTGACAACATATCACTATATCTCATATACGTTCATATATACATATACATATCATTGTGTTTCTTACTCATTCATAACACACAATAAAATAGCCTGAGTTCACATTGATGGTGGATATGGGTACTCTGGATACTGACTGGCAGTATCAAATGTCTGGAGAACTAAATCTCAAACTCCTAGATACCAAAAGGTATCAGACTCTAGACACAATCGGTGTCACTTTGGCAGCTGCAACTCTAACTCTTTATAGGCATGCGTATCTATCCACTACCATGACTAATTTAGGCTTAATATATAATCTCATTATATGACATTAATACAATCCCATGAAGCAATATAGTTTCATCAACCAACTACACACTTCATTATACATATTCGTATCATATATATTCATAGATTTAACACATTATGGTTCTCAAGAAATGTTGCTAAACTTAATTGAATTTCATTCCATACACTTATACAACATTACATAATGTTCCATAAAGGTTTACACAAGATAGAGGTAGCTCATGGTGACAACCATTTGATTGTGACCGTGACATAAGAAAATACAAATCAGAATGCAAAATGGCATACCTCACGGTGACAACCATTTGGTTGTGACTATGACATATACAATTCACCAAAACAAAATACAATCTGAGCATACCTCACGGTGGCAACCATTTGGTTGTGACCGTGACATATGCAAATCCACAACAGAATAGAGAAAAACAAAAACATCTCACTTGCCATTTTCAAGCCATTTTCCTACTTTATGCATATGACTTCTAAAACCAACCACAATGCCATTTTCAGCCAAAATGCACTATTAATCAATTGTTCATCTATATCTTAACTTTCAAAAGACACAACTCACATAACATTTAGACTCAAATTCAAGGAGTTGTGGCCAAGGGAACATAACTTGCTCTAAACACCCTCCTACAGAATTCTAGCCACACTTATAAGCAATTTTGGAGACCTTAAAGTCCTCCAATCAATAGAACTATTTCTACAACATTTTAAGAAATAGAAATTACGGATTCAACCCAATTTGTCTAATCCAATTTAGAGTTGTAAAACTCAATATATAGCATAAACAACTCACATGGGTCAAAATAGACCTCAAAAACAGTTTTACACTACCAAGCTCTTCAAGCTTGTAAACGACCAAATTGGCAACACCAATTCACCACACTCATTCTAATCCTCCTATACACATACATAAGCATCTTAGAATACTCCACTTCACATTAGAGACTCCCACATTCACAATACACAACAACTTACAAGTTTTCCCCGAAATTAGGGTTTCATGCGTTAGTCAAAAACTCATAGCAATTATCAATTAACACACTCATAAACTAGAGTTTCCCAATTAATAAAACATGCATCTAATTAAAAATTAAATACAAATAATCCCAAACCTCAAAAGAAGATTGAACAACTCCTCTTCTAGCTCAAACCTTATCCTTGCCTTTATCCTTTCTCTTGTCCAATGCTTCTTGCACAAAACCAGTCAATACACTCTTAATCCAATAATCAAACAACTTAAAACCATAAATAAAACCAAGTAGAAGAAGGAGAAGAAGAAGACATCTAACTTCCAATGCACACTTACCTTCTCAATATCTCACTAAAACCTCTTCAAACCAATCCAAGCTCTTGAAGATCAATGAGTAAGAAGAAGCTAAATACTATAAAATGGAAAAGAAAGAAAGAAAGAAAGAACAGAAACGGAATTTAGAGGGTGTGGCTGGCTAATAATGCAAAGAGAAGGTAGATTTTGCCTCTCCACTCAACTTATATTGCATGCAAGGGGAGGGGTTGGAAAAGCCTGCATTCCACACGTGGAATGCACTCACCAACCTTCTCCAAATCCCCACTTAGTCCTTGACAAGTCTCTACTTAGTCCCTCATATAGATTCTTTCTTCCAAATACTTTAATTTCTTTTCAATTGCATCCTTATTTCCCATAATTCCATACTTATACGATAAATCTTATACCCTCACTATACAATTATCACTATAAATCCTTCTAGGGTACAATTTGGGTTATTAAAATGGGCGGCCTTCATTTCTTCATCAGTTAACATTCTTCTTGTGTTGCGTCTATATAGACAACCAGGATATGTGAAAATGGCTAAGTTTCCATCATCATTACTTATTTCTCCCCCATCGTCTTTACAAGGAACTTTTCTATGTCTTGTTTGCACATGCAGCTCAAAATAATGCAACCAAAAAGTACTTGCTTCCTCGGCCAAATACGCATTACATATTGAACCTTCAACTCGAGCTTTATTTTTTACATTTTTTTAAGGTGAGATAAATACCTACATCAGAAGTTTGATTCAAATTAGTTATCTTAACACATAACTAAGTTTATACTTCTAAATGTAATATCTATTTACCTCTTAAATGGGCATATCCATCGATATTGAATAGGACTAGCAAGTTTCATCTCGTTTACTATATGTACAAGCAGATGTTCCATGCACTCGAAGAAGCTTGGAGGGAAATTCCCCTCTAATTTGCACAGGACAATTGGAATTTTATTTTTTTATTCTTTTCATATCAGCTAACTGAATTTCAGAAGATGTTAATGTTTTGAAAAACAAGCTTAATTCTGTTATCACTTCCAAAACCTTAGTTGGCAACAACTCCCGGAATGCAACTGGGATTAACCTCTGCATAAATACATGATAGTCATGGCTTTTCAATCCAAATAATTTTAACTTTTTCATGTCGATGCACTTAGCTAAGTTTGAAACATATCCATCGAAAAACTTTAGACTTTTTAACCATTCACACAAAATTTCTTTTTATTTTTTGTCTAAAGTGTAACATGCTTTTGGATATTTACCCGTGGTTAGATCTTTATCTAACTCATTCCTTCGACAAAACAGTTTCAAATCAGCTCTTGATTTTCCATTGTCCTTTGTCGTCCCGTCAATATTCATTATGGTGTTAAACATATTATCAAATATGTTTTTCTCCATATGCATCACATCTAAATTTTGACGTATCAAATTAGACTTCCAATATGGCAAATCCTAAAAGATACTTCATTTTCTCCAATTAAAGTTTTTACTAATAGTTCAATTAACTGCTTCGGCTTTCAGTTCTGTAACTTTTAGCAAGCCCAATTCATCAATCTCCTATAATATTTCCTCACTAACTCTATTAGAGGGAGGAGGTTTATGTACCACTCTGTTCCTAATAAACTTTTATTTATTGTGTCTAAATCGATGATCTGGAGGAAGAAATTTTTTTGTGGTTATCAAACCAAGATATTTTTGCACCCATTAGGTAAATAAAAAGCATAAGAATCATTGCCATAGTACGGACAAGCCAATTTCCCAACTGTGCTCCATTCGGACAACATAACATACGCAGGAAAATTACTAACTGTCCACAATAAAGCTGCTTTCATCATAAAATTATGCTTGAGGGACACATCATACGTTTGCACACCAAATTCCCATGGATGTTACAATTTTGAAATCAACGCTTGTAAGAAAACATCAATTTTTTACTTTGGATTCTTAGGTCCTAGCACAATAACTGTAAAGAACATGTATACCTCATTCATATACATCTGTGGTGGCAAATTGTAACGAGTTATTATGATTGGCCATGACGAATATTGTTGCCCCAATTGAGCAAAAGGTTGGAATCTATTTGTGCACAATCCCAACCTAACATTCCAACATTCAACAGCAAACTCAGGATAGATGTCATTAAAATGTTTCGATGTGAGTGCATCAAATGGATGGCTTATTATTCCATCTATCTGCTCATGTTCATAATACCATCTCATATGAGATGTAGTCACTTCAAAAGCATATAATCGCTAAAGCCTCGAAGTTAGTGAACAATAATACATATGCTTCCAGGGTACTAATTTCTACTTGTACAATTTCTCGATTTGAACCTAGGTTGACTACAAAATTTGAACTCAAGTAAGTCCACATCTTCTCCCCAAAATAACATATCTCCCAACTGCAACAATCAATTTTTGCAACTAGCAAACCTAGGCCTCGAATAAGCTTCTTCATATTGTAAAAATTGTCGACCATTTTATGATCAGGTGGCAATGATTCATTATACCAAACCAGAATTTTATCTAGACTTCAATTAGAAATATGACCTTTAGATTTAATGTTCAATATTCTAGTGACTGAAGATAATTGAGTCATATTCTCACAACCTGGCCATAATTCCTGATCGGCTGAATTTAATAAGTTAAAGAATTTTTGTGCATCTGGGTTTGGATCTTCTTCTACATTGTGTATATATGTATGAAATGACTGACCAACAGCATCATAAACCATTTAGGTAAGGATTTTTAGTTCCACAACATTCAATTGTGTTAAACCCATGCCCCCTAGTTTCAAATTCACCTACATTTACTGCTGAATTGACTTCATATCCCCTAGAAATGGTACACATTAGTGGCTTCTCATGTCTTGTCCATTCAAAATAATTTGGTATAAAGCCCTTTCTCAATAAATGGAGATGCACTTTGTCAGTAGGAAGAAAATAAGTATGTTTGCACTTTTTACATGGACATTTGATTTTAGGACCATACATGAATGCAAGTTGGGAATGTGCAAATTCAATAAAACTTTGAACTCATTCGGCAAACTCAATATTAATAAAACCACCTTGTGTTAGTTTTTTATATATCCAAGATTTATCATTATTACTCATTATTGCAAAACTGTTAATTATAAAAAGAGGTTTCATAGTTAGCTTTTACTAGAATTACATTGCTCAACAAACATTTGTTCAATCTACATAGAATAGTACAAAACTATAAACACGTTCATAAATGTAAAAGAAAAAAATAAGTTCCATCCAAATAGGAAAAACATGCGCAAATATTTTAACCATTTATTAATGTTAATTTTATCTTTTATATATATATATATATATATATATATATATATATATATATATATATATATATATATATATATATATATATATATATAAGTTAATACTCTTACTTACTGATATAATATATGACTCATAATTTATTCATAACAAAAATCATTGACTAAAAATAACCACATTGTTCTTTTCCAAGTTTAGGTTGGTTTTGATTTTGACATGTTATAATGGAATTTTGTTTTATTCTTCCTTTTTCATTAACATTAAAAGAGAGAAAAATGTTAAAAATCTTTTTAAATTTGACAAACAAGTTTCCATAAGCAATTGCATCAAATGCATAAGGTTTAGTAGTTGGGAAGTTGTAATATTTCAGCTAGGGACATCTAATATAATATTTGGTATTTGGTCTTGGATGAGTCAAGTCATTAATTTGCACATAAAATGATCCATTTCATAAATTTTACTATGTAATATTATAGCATAACAAATTGAAATAAATAGAAATTGAATAATTAAACTTATAAGGATATTAAGAATATTTATCACAAGTCACAAGTCAATTATTAAACTATGTAGGTTTAAGGTGTTTAATTATTGGGTTCTATTTCATCTAACACAAGGACAAACAAACATTAATTAAGAAACTTGAGAAAATGCCAAAACTTTGCCTATAAAATTGGATAAAGGAAAAGTATATATTATTAAATCATCTTTAATAACTAATTCAAAGAATTATTCACACCTACAAATAATAAAAGGCAAAATTATACTGACTTTATTTGAGTTCTCTCATTCTCATAGCATGAACAGAATTAACAAAAGCCATCACATTATTCAAGCCGACTAATTTGGTATAATTATTTGTTAATAATAATAATAATAATAATAATAATAATAATAATAATAATAATAATAATAATAATAATAATAATAATAATAATTAATTGGAATACTAACCTCAATAGTGGCTTCCGAAAGCGTGGAGCCAGCGATGGAGGCTTGGCCAGACAGCAAGACGGGATGACAGGAAGGCAGCAGCGGCGGCAACAGTGGCACCTCCTTCAATTGAGAAATAGTTGTTTAACCCATAAAAAAAGGAAAGAAACAAACCTGTAAAGCGCGAAAGGTGATGGAGCGATAAAGAGTATTCGATAGAGAGAAACAGACGATGGTAGCGAGGCAAGCTAAATGCATTAGAGGCAGCGGTGGCACCAAATCAAGATGATGGCGGAGAGAGTGCGAGAGCCACAGAGAGAGGGAAAGGGGAAAAAATCCGAAATAGAAAAAAGGGGGAAAATTTTTAAGGATTTAACTTACCTTTGTTGACAAAAATTGCACTTCCATCGCCAAACTTACTGATGAAAACTGTAATTTCGTTAGAAAATTTACTGACGGAGTATGTAATTCCATCGATAAATTATTAACTTTACTGATGAAAAATTTATCACCGTCGGTAAATGTTATTCTAATAAATATTATCGATAGAAAATATAAATATGTCGGCAATTAAAATATTTGCCGATGGATTGTACTTTTCTGTCGGCAACCATATATTCATATACCATTTAGTCTATTTTAGTAATTTACTTTTTATTTACTTACGTTACGAATGTATATATATGTATATTTGACTCTATTTATTCTTGCACTATAAATCTATTAGGTTGTTTACTCATTTACTTAGCCCATTTCCATATGCATAATTTAGTTTATGCTTAAGCATGTTAATTATCTATATAGCAGGTCATGCTGTTTCATTTTCTTCTTTTATTTATTTTCTTAACTATACTAGAGTCTTGATTTTAAACTTATCTTTATTCCAATCTAGCATTAATCCTATTCATTTCATCGCTAGTTAGATAAGTATTCAGTCCTAATAAACAGATAAGTCATAGCAGATTTAGATTATATATGTATATTCACAAAAATTTACATAAGACTGTGCTCAATAATCATGCAAGGCGTGTCGTTCATATTTACATCGTTATTAATTTTATAATTATTAGCCAACCATACCAGAATCATGATTTTGATAATATTTATCAATTAGATCTGAATCCTAAACACCCGTATATTTCTCATTAATTCAGATATTAAGATGTTATATAAAATTAAAGATTATATTGATTACTGGTAATCAAATTAGACACCAGAATTCAAAATTCATATCATAATCAATCATATTCATAGTACTTTGCACATCTCACTTATTAACATCTGCCTACTTTTCTAAGAATGTGGATAAGCAGAGAATAACAGGACTTCCCATAGGGAAGTAGGCCAGAACAGGCAAAAAAAACATATCAGGATCCTCGAAGGGATAAATATCAGGAGGGGTATTCCCGTAATAAAATATGAGACATAAGTCTCTACATGATGACATCGTAGTGTCATAAGTAAAGTAGCTACATTAAGCTCCCTATAGGCATGCCTATTTATCCACAACTTAATAATTTCTAAACAGGCTATGGTTCTATTTCAGAGTTACTATTAGCCACAATGTAAGAATATAAACTTATGTCATTCTTACATGTACTCAAACACAGTGATACCGGCATTACAGAGAATTTAGAACTCACATGATATAATTCAGAACAATACTAATAAACAGATATTCCTTGTAATAACATTTTGTATTCACTGTGTTTAACTCATTTAATTATTCTCATAAAAACTCCATGTAACGCCCCGATTCCCACCCCAGTAGTATTGGGCCTTTATTTGTGAGTTATTGCATGTGCTTAGCTTTAATGATAGTTTGTGTGGAGTCAATTACATGATTATGTTAATTGTGTGGTTGTATTTTTTGGTTGAGGAATTAGAAGGACTAGATGAGTGTTTGTTAAAACCACTAATGACTAAGTGACATGTGGCAAGGGAGAGAAAAAGGAGGGATATAAACCAGAAGAGAGAAAATGAGAGAGAGCCACTCATCTGCCCTCTCCCGTTTCCCTCTCCCTATTCCCGTCTTCTTCTTCTTCCCTCTTCTTACCCTAAATTTCTTTAGTTGCTCTTTGGTGGAATTTGACAACACAAGAGATTATTTGGTAAGTTTTGCTGTTCTTCTTCTTCTTCCTTTTCTCTTTTGGTGTTTCTGTTGGTTTGTGTAGATGTAGTGTTGTTATTGAGTTTTTGTGTATTTTGGGTTTGATGGTTCAGAGATACCTGCTAGAGATCCCAAGGAGAAGGATAAGGCTAGTGGTAGTGGAGCCCCTTGATATTGTGGAGCTAAAGAGATCAAGGTTTGGGAAGTCTTTATTTTGCATAATCTTTTGATTTTGAATTATTGTTTTGATTTCTGGAATTTGGTGTTGGAAATGTGTATTTTGGTACTTAATTAAAGTATATGATGATTAATTGAAGCGATATTGTTAATTGTGTGAGTTGGATTTGATTGAGTATGAATTGGGTTTGTTTTGAGCAAAATTCTGGGTTTGATGAATTTTTTGTTTTGATTGATGAAATTGAAAGTTTTGTTTCTTGATTTCTAGCATAAAACTTGGGTTTTATGTTGTATGATATGTTTTGAACACTTGATTGTGAAGGTGATGAAGTTTTGGGTCATTTGGAGGTTTGGGGAAAAGATTGAAGGAGATGAGTTTCTGCAGTTTTCGCTAGAGAGCTGGGAAAATCAACTCTATTGCGAGTGCGGCGCCTGTCGTGAGCGCGACAGAGCTCGGTGATCCAAGCCCTCGCCTGCTGCCAAGCTCCTACATGCTAAGCTTCAGCTGAAGGTACCTCTGTCGTAAGCACGATAGAGAGCTCGACTGCTGAGCTGAGCGTTGGCAGATCGCTGTCGCGAGCGCGACCGTGACTCAGTTGGTCCTCTGTCGTGAGTGCGACGCACGTCTCGAGCATGACAGAGGCTGTCCAGTCCCTCTTCGAGCAAGCATGAAGGCTGTCGAGAGCACGGTTCTAGGTGAGCTTCGCCTCTGTCGCGAGCGTGACTCCTTCTGTTTGCAAAACGAGTTTTCTTCTATGCAGTCAATACTTGATTTTCGATCCTGTGATGCTATTATACTTATGTATGGATGATTTTATGTACAATATGTAATTGATATGATGTATAATGCATGGTCTGCAAGAGTCAAATTAGTGGATAGATAGGCATGCCTATAGAGTTCTGTTAGCTGCATCCTCAATGTGTTCCGGACCCTGATCAAGTCCCCGTCCCTGATCAGGTCCCCGTCTGGGTCCTCGCAATCCTTAATGTGTTTGGATCTTGTTTAAGATCTCCCAATGTGAAAATGTTTTTGAATGAAAAGTAAATATGTTGCTTTTGACTGTACCCACGGGTACCAATATGTTCACTCGTTATCCACTATTTTGAATTTGTAGGAATTTTGTTGTTTATTATATGAATATGAAATTATTGTGAAATATGTTCGATTATGAGCCTTATGAATGTGATTTATGATACTTAAAGCTGTGATTTCTGTTGAATGTATTTGTAAGCATGTGCCATTCATGTGTGTTTTGCTTTAACGATCATTGTGAATGGCCGTTTATAGTTGTTTTTTCCCTACTAAGCGTTATCGCTTAGTATGGGATTGTCATCCGTGCAAGTTTGGAAGAAGTGGAGTTTTTGGGTGTGTCACCGTAGGCCAGGCCAACGCAATAGGAGTGAAGTGTTGGAAGCTTAGTTTTTTGTTGTATTTTGTATACCTATTTGTAATCTTTTGATTTTATTTTGTATCTGTCTTCTTGTAATTTTTTAGCCTTGTATTTTGGAAGCTTGTAATTTTGTAAAGAAATCTTATGTATAGTTATATTTCTTTGTAATAGAGCCATATACATATTCATGGCATCACTCATTCACATGTCATTGTTCACTCTCATAGTATTACTCATTCGCATGCATAAATTCAAGCACATAAGTTATTCATCGCATATGTAATTATTCCGCATATAATGCAATCAAGCTTAGTTAGGCTCATCATGCATATATAATTCGCATAGTCACATGTTCGCATGATGATGCATTCAAGCTTAGTTAGGCTATCATGCATCTCTAATAGTCATATATTTACATACTGATATATTCACATCTTTATCTTACTTATATGCTTATAAACCTTATTTAACACTAATGTAATGCTCATACAATAAGGTTCTCATTCATAGATCAAATTGCATAATTTACACATTCATATACAATAGGGTTGCATTGCCAAGGTAGAGGGGTCACGGTCACAATCAATTTGATTGTCACCGTGACATGCTGAATTTACCAAAACAGAATGTAGTTTGTGATAGGTCACGGTCACAACCGCTTTAGTTGCCACCGTGACTTATCACCAAATCACGGGCATAATGCATTTCTGGGGTAGGTCACGGTCACAACAAATCTGGTTGCCACCGTGACATACTGCACTTCAAAACAGAATGCTCATTTTGACACCTCACGGTCACAACCTCTTTGGTTGTCACCGTGACCCATGCCAAATCTCCATTGCACAATTGTGTTTTACCAAGACACAGCTCTGCTTTTTCTCATATCTTGCATTCTTGCATTCTCATAGCTTGGCAACCCTTCCACTATTCAAGCATACCCTACCTCTTCATTTACATGCCATGATACACAATCAAGTCTTGCATACTTCATTCCATATTCACTAATCACTTAGTCACACAGCCATTCAAGACACTATAATCACACTAATTAACTAAGCATGCTAATAGATTCCACTAGTTACTATATGCCATTAACACTAATTTCACTTCAATAATCACTTTACACTAGCTCACTATCCAATTCAATAGCAATAGCAAAATCAATATTACATATCATTTACAAGAACTTTAAACATACTAACACATCAAAACACAACAAATCCCTAACCTCTTGGAGCACTCCTTCTTACTCTTCTATATCACTTTCTCCTTCCCTTTTCCAGCTCTACTTGGCTCTTCAACTAATAACACATAAACCTTTCTAGTCCTGGACTCAATCCTCTAAACTATCTCTATCCAGTCTTATCAACTCATAATCAATTAAAGCAAATGAATGAAGAGTAAAAGAAGTGTAACTTTGAGAGAAGGTATGGCCGGCTCAAGGTAGCTGAATATCAGATTTTTACCCTCCTTACCACCTCATACTTGCATGCATGAATGAGGTGTCAACCTCTCAATCCCCTCATGCTAGGTGGCTCCCGTAACACAATCCACTTGGACTCCACTAATATACAGCTGATCCCACTAACTTTTTGATTAACTTAATTAATCTCCACTACACTAATTAATCTCCACTTGTTATTTAATCATGCAAAGTGCAATTCAGCCACTACAATACTTTATTTCTTTTTAATTAAGTCCCTCATTTCACTTTTTCAATTAGGTCCAATGCTGTAAACCCTAATTATCATGCACACTATTACACTTATGACACTCAATCCTTATAGGGTGATTTCCGGGGTGTTACAGGATGAGCTCCCTTATGTATGGAAATCTCTCAATCCAAATCTATATCTTTTAGTCTTAAGGAGAGGGAGTGAAAGAGAAGAAATGGCATTAGAAGAAGAGGAAGAAGAAGACTTCAGATTTTTGCCCTTCCTTCAAACCGTTCCTCTCTCCTTTTATACCCCCCTTCAATTCCATCTTATCTATAAATGCAAGGTGTCACCTTACTATTTGTCTATTTTAGATTTTTATGTCAAACCTCCTTTTTAATCCTTCAACTCTTATTTCTTCTTGCATTTAACCTATAACTTATTATTCTTAACATTGGACGACACAATTAGTTAATTCCTTCAATTTAGTCCATAAATACCCAATTTATTCTCAATCTTTTTAATGAATACCGAACACGTCCTCAGTTACATTTAACCACTTTAACCTATCAAATACACATTTCAATCACTTTTATACTCCAAATACTTATGAATCCAACTAGGGTACATGTCGAGTCCTTACAAACGTGCTCAAAATAAATATCAAAAAAATACTGGTAATTAATGTATCAAGTATATTGTATAGGGCATATATTATTATCTATGTATTTATATCAATATTTTTCATGAAATTAGAACATTCCTTATTCATTTGAACATAATTATACAGCCTTATATTCATATCACACAATCAATAATTCATGCTATGTCAAGTTCAAGATTTATCGATAATTATGAAACTGGTTCACATTTAATTCCCTTGTGGACAATACTATGCTCATAAAAATAATTATGTTATTTTAAATCTTATGTCATTATACCTATAATGGAGGCTTATCAACTTAAAAACACACTATACAGACATCTGACAAGTTTTGCTAACTTTTGGGAAAGTTCGGATATTGAAAAGTATAAAAAACTCTCAAATAAAAATTCTGAATTTAAAGTGTCACATGGTGGTCAGGGATTCTTGCCCACCATGTCTTGACCACCATGTGGATCAAAAATAAGGCAAAAATTTGGAGATAGAAGCCGTTTACATGGTGGTTAGGGAGGTTACACACTGTTATTTTGGTTCCTAAAATAGAGCTCAATAAGGCAGAATTTGTGACATATGTTGTCTGGGCTTTTTCACCTAGAAGATGAACTTTTTAATCCAAGGTTCCTCATAACAAATGTACATCTATATTTTAAGTTTATAATGACATAAAACTCACTTAATTTGGATTTTTATTTAAGGAGATACACCTTTGAGAACAATAGCTACTCTCAAGGAGGGAAACAATCAGATATTTGCTTTTTATTAGAGCCAGAATTAAACTAAAGTTTCTCCTTGAAATATGAAGGCCCCTATCTTAAAAAGATTCTCCAATTGGAATCACTCCATTTGTAGTTCTACAAGTTGAGATATACTCAACATATAGAAACTAACTATAGTAACTCAATTGACAGATTTTCTACTAACTTATTGTGACGAGGCCGAACCTTATGGACTCTCGGAGACCCGCTTTTAGGGTTCGAGAGAGGTTCATAAAATTCGTAAAATTACGAGGGCGTCTATTTTGGGTAACAAGAGGTGTTTTGGAGTCATCACCCAATAAAATATTGGGAAAGTTCATCTAGCCTTATTGAGCCTAAGACGATGCTTATATGTCTATTTTGGGAAACAAGAGATATTTTGCAATTTCCATCCCAATAAAATATTAGGAAGGTTCATCTAATCTCATGAAGTCTAAAACCAGAGAGAGTTCGGGACATCACTTTTATTCATACCTTGGTTAAAGTTATAAATGAGTTTTTAAGTTAAATTTTTATCATTTTCTCATACAATTATACAATTTATTAAGGAGCAAATCAAGCATATAATAAAAGCAATAAATGATACAATTTAAACCAAGCAAAAAGAGCATATTAATATAAAGTAAAATAGGGGCATAATACAACCCCAACTAATAAAAGAAATAAAAATCATACATAAAATGAGGTATTTATTTAGGGAGGGAATATGGGTTCTCTCATGCATATTTACAAAAAAGATAATTTTTAAGGTGACATTTTATTGGAGAAAATCTAGGACATTGGTCCTATTTTATTAAGGAAAACCTTATTTTATTCATAAAAATCTTGTTGGTGCTTTTTTTATATTAATAAACACAAAAATAACATTTACAATAACTAAACTCAAATAAATAAAATTTGAGGAGAATAAAAGCTAAATAATATTAAAATAGAAGGATGGAAGAGAATGAACCAAAATAAAGTTATTTGTCTAATTTGAGCCCTCATTCTATAATCCATACTTAAAAACAAAACTCATAAAACCCAAAAATAAAATAATATGTTAGAAACATCAAAATAAAAAATTAAAAATAGAATAAATGACAAAACAGTAGAGAAACACTAAAGAAACACTTAAATTAAATAAAGCAAAACATAACATAAGGAAAGAAAATAAAAACAATAAAAAATGAAGAAGAAATAGACCAGGGACGGCCAAAGAGTTGAGGGACGGCCGTTCGAGAGGTGACTGACGGGATGAAGAAGTGTTTCACGACGTCTCGTCGCTCGCTTTAAGCGACGGCAGTCAGTCGGGCCTTCTTCCCATCGGTCATCTCCAGAAGTCAAAAATAATAGATAAAATCCATTTTTAAAATGTATAAAGCTCAAACACTTATATTTATGAATTTTAAGACATTATTTCATGCAATTGATTTTTACAATCTATCAATAAAACAAGTCTAACATAAAAATAATAAAATTACCAGACAAATAGATTAATCTATATTTTAAAGCAAATCATATATCTCATGTCAATATATTAAAATAAATGCAAGAATGACCACTTTTGAACCCAGAATATTTACCCTCAAAAAATTGATTTCTTGGAAGGCAATGATAATGTAGATCTCTATCTTGAATTCCACAAGGATCGGTTGAAAATTGAAACAAATTGAAAATCACTTTCTCTCTCCCTTTAAAAAGAGTTTTCTTTTAAAACAATGTAAATCTTAGGAGAGTAAATCAATAAGAGAGAATTAATTTCTCTTTCTCAAATTGACTCTTAATTCTTTGAGATTGAATTTTAAAGCGAAAACAAATATAAAGAGAAAACTTTTTATATTTGTTTATGAAAATCGGCTTCTCTTCCCAAAAATTCCTCTTTCCCCTAAATGCTCCTCTTGCACCTCTATTTACAGGCTATATTTTGATTTAAGGATAAACATGAAACTTTTTAATTTATCCTTGAAGATAAAATTAATATTTAGTTTATCATTAGAGATAAATGATATCAAATTATCTTTGAAGATAAAATCATATACTTTTAATTTATCCCTAAAGATAAATGTCAAATATTTGATTTATCCCTAGAGATAAAGTGGTTTCATATTATCTTTAGGGATAAATCAAATATCTTTAATTTATCCTTAAAGATAAATATTTTAAATCACTTCAAATTTATCCTTAAAAAATCCAGAATTTATTTTTCTAAGATAAGATTTTACATTTGATGTTAAGAGAAAATCAAAAATTCCTGTCAAGTAGTTACTGACGGGCATCCCTCGGAGAAGGGACTGGTGTCATTCAGTAAGAAAAGTAAAAATCCAAAAATGCCCCTCTCTTTGAACCCCGTCTCTCCAGATGTTGGGGAACCTCTCGCACGACGAGGGATGACCGCCCATGATGACCGATCGGCGAGTGTTCCCTCATCCGAGCCATGAGCGTGCGCTCTGCGTGGTCCATCCGTCACAAGAGGTGGGTGTGCCTTAACTTAAGCCGATGGCCGTCCGTCTCCTGAGGGATGGGTGTCGATCAAAGAAAAGTCAAATTTTAAGCCAAAAAGCCCTTTATTGAAATCAAAAGGATTTTTGGTCATAAATAAGCTTCGAAAGTTGTGATATTCATTGGTGGACACAGCCTTATCCTTCTACCTATGAAATAGGTATTGGTGTCCTCATTCGGTAACTCTAATCTGGGCTACCTCGGGACCCAGTGTCTACAGTTACCCCCAATTTTGGGAAAACTAGTGCACTGGTATCTAGATGAGCCAAAATTCAGAGAAAAGAAAAGAAGTGCGTACTTGAGGTAGTCCTTACCTTTCGATGTATTGACTGAAGATTGAAGATTGTGGCTTATAATTGTCACCACTGAGTCATTTCGAAGACTTTGATTAATTTATCCGGCATATGATTGTCGCCATCAATACCTTGGCATATGATTGTTGCCGTCAAGTCATTCTGAGGACTACTTTTGATCCGTCTAGCATATGATTGTTGCCATCGGGATATCCTGAAGACTATAGTCAATCTATTCGGCATATGATTGTCACCATCAAGATATCGGCATATGATTGTCGCCATCAAAGCACTGGCATATGATTATCGCCATTGCATCATCCTGTAGACTATAGTTGGTCTATCCGACATATCATCCTATAAGCTATTGCTTTTACTATGTTTTTTCTTTGTCTATATGTAGCAAACCTTACTGGTCGTGGTAACTCCCCTCTTCAGAAGGCAGTTCACTACGTAAGGGAAATGGGTGTTATAATTTTATTAGTATCGAAGCATAGGTTTAGGAGACTCTGGGTGTTCGTAGGATAGAGATGTGTATAGAGTTGTGTTGGCCTGATGCGGATGTCGTTGTATTTTGTAGTTAGAGATGGCCTCCTCACGAGAATCATTAGAGGAGTCAGCTAAGAGTGCGAATCCTCGTGATCAAGTTCCATCTGTTTTCGGTCCAGTTACACCTACTAGAGTGCAACCTGAGCTTCTAGCTGTACATATGGAAGCTTTATTTAAGATATCGCAAGATATGGCTAAAGTGTCGGATCAGATGACCGCACCTAAAGCTCTGATTGATATGTTGAGGAAGCACGAAGCTGAGGATTTCTATAGGACCAGCCTAGATGAGTTTGATAAGGCCGAGTTTTGGATTGAGAAAGTGCGGAGAGTGTTGGAAGAGATTAGATGCCCTCCAGAGTGAAAAGTGGAGTGTGTGGTGTCTCTATTATAGGGTCCTGCCTATGATTGGTGGAAACTAGTTCTGAAGCACTTGATGTTGCCTAATCCAATCACTTGGGAGTTATTTGTTCAAGAATTCCATAACAAGTATGTCACCAGAGCTTACAAAGAGATAAGGTGGAAACAATTTCTAAACCTGAGGCAGAGGGCTTTGACAGTATCGGATTATGAAAAAGAGTTTAGCAGGCTCAGTAAGTATGCCACTACAAGAAATTAATAGATTCCCGACAAAAAGTAGAAATTTTTCGTCGGTAAATTCTGTCGGTAATTCGGCCATAGGCAAAATTAGCAACAAAAATATTTTCCGTCGGGAAATTCCCTAACAGAATTTATTTTTATGTTGGCAAATTTGTCGATGGAAAATAAATTTCGCCAGCATTTCCCGATGAAAAATAAGTTCCGTCGTGGAATTTCCCGACGAAACAATAAATTCCTTCGGGAACTTTCCCGACGGAAAAATAAATTCTGTCGAAAAATTCCCAAAATTTTTTAATTTGTTAATTTTTTTTTATTTTACCAATGAACATACCCATCGCTATTTTGTTGGTAATTTAAAAAAAAAAGCAAAAAAAAAAAATTAAATAAATTAGATGAGCAACATTATGATTTAAAAAAGCTAATAAAAAAAAATTCATTTCTCATATTCCACTAGTTTGCTATCTAATTTAAATTCCCATATGCATTTAACATGCAAACCTTTACAAACCAATTAATGCATATACATAAATTCACATAATGTTCGTGTCTATTTTTAAAATTAACAAATTTAAGCATAACCCGCATTTCATTTAATCATCATAAAACACATGCATACAATCATGTTTGACTAAAAATTGCACAACATTAGTTGATATACTTGCAAATAGTCTAAACTCAAAAGCTAACTGCATCTTTAAATTAATTTAAAAGGAAATAAGTGCTCAAAAAGACACTAACCAACTACATCTTAAAATTGAAGACCATTTTCATGAGCTGCATCAGCTAGAGCTTGCACGTGTCTATGATACGGATATCCACCTCGATCAAAGGCCACCTTGGTTATCCCTATCTCTAAACATAGCAACATTCAGCAATATTAAACATAGCAATAGAAAGAGGTGAATATTTAAAGATAAGAAAAAGAAAGATGAAGGTCAAATATGTCAAAATTTTAAGATATTTCCACCCTATTTTAGCCAAATTTTTACCAAGTTTGAGCTTTCGTTTCCAACATATTCAAGCCAATTTTTATGCATATATATAATACCCACAACTAACCAATTTTTATGCATATATATAATACCCACAACATATTCAATAATAATAACATGTTAAATAATAATAATAATAATAATAATAAGTAAATAAATAATAAAATTAAAAAAAAGTACAAAAGAACTCACCTGACGCCGGCGGAGGGAAGGCGGAGTCGACTAGCAGCGGCGGCACGGTAAGGTAGGCTGAGCACCAAGGTAAGGGAGTAGCGCCAGCGGAGGGGAGATCTGTGCTGGGGGAGGGGAGATCTGCACCGGAGGTGCGGCGAAGAGATGGATCGCGCGGCAGGCAGGGGAGAGAGGGGGAGGGGAGGATAGCGAGAGATCGCCGCCGGGGGGGGGGGGGGTGGAGGGGCAACGCCGGAGGAGAGATACCGGGGAGGGGGCTAAGGGGGGGTCGCGGGGTGGGTGGGGGCGGAGGAACCAGATCTGCGAGGGAAGAGGGAGGGAGGGAGGGAGGGAGGGAGGAAGAGAGAGAAAAAAGAAAATTAGATTTTTTTTATATACATTTTTTAGCAACGGAATTTATTTCCATCGCTTAAAACATTTTAATTAATATATTTAATTTTTTTTAGCGACGTAAATTCAATTCCGTCGCTAATTCCTGACAGAATTCGATTTTCGTCAGGAAAATAGAGACTGAATTGGATTTTCATTGCTCAAAATATTTTAATTAATATATTTAATTTTATTTAGCGATGGAAATTCAATTCCATCACTAATTCCTGACAGAATTCGATTTTCGTCAGGGAATTAGAGATGGAATTGGGTTTTCGTTGCTAATTATATTTTAATTAATATATTTAATTTTATTTAGGTACGAAAATAAATTCCGTCGTTAATTTTTCGATGGAATTAGATTTGCCTCGGGAATTAGTGACAGAATTGAATTTTCGTTTCTAATTATATTTTAATTAATATGTTTAATTTTATTTACCTATGAAAATAAATTCCGTCGCTAATTCCCCGGCGAAAATCTAATTCCGTCGCTAATTTTTGTAGCAATTTATGCCGTGATTTTTAAGTGCCAAATTTAGCGACGGTTCAAAAAAAAATTTTCGTTGCTAATTCCTGACGGAATTATTTTTCATCGAGAATTAGCGACGGATATCTATTTCCATTGTTAAATAGCGACGAAAAGATTTTCGTCTCTAAATTTCTGTCGGTAATTACTGATTTTCTTGTAGTGTGCACCAGTTGGAGTACTTACTGAAGATTTTCGTTGTCAGCATTTCGAAGAGGGGTTGAATGAGTCCATTAAGGCATTGTTGATCTCCATGACAACCTCTCATAATGTCAGCGCTTATCAGATAGTGTAAGCAGCGATGAGAGCTGAACGTTCTGAGAAAATTCTGAGAGAGAGAGCTCAAAGAAGAAATCCCTCATGAGATAGCTCATTTTTAGGAAAGAGGCCCAGGAATTCGCAGGTGACCTCTGAAGCTGAATCCGCTAATAGTCCTGCTACCAGAGGAAGATAACAAGGGTCCTCACAAGTATCTGGTTCTGATGGAGGTAACTCAAGTGGTCAAGGTGACAGTGTACCAGAATGTTCACATTATAACAAGTGCCACAGAGGAGAATTTTAAGGACCCAATTTGTGCACTAGTGGTTTTGAGCATGATTCAGTATTCTTTTATGGAAGTCTTGTGTGTGTTATTATTGGCCTTAGGACTTAATTGCATATTTTAATATATTATAAAGGTTTAATTGTGTTTGATGAGTTTTATTTAGCAGCTTGTGTGAGTTTGGAGAAGAAAAGAAGGATTAGAAGTGGATTTTGCCAAACTCACCACAAATGAGTGACATGTTACAGGAGAGAGAAAGAAGAAGATAGGATTGGCTACATAGCCAAGAGAGAGAACGTGAGAGGGCAGAATTCTGCTCTCCTCTCTCTCCTGTTCTCCGTCATGTTCCCCTTCTTCTTCATCTCCCTTGCCCCTAGTTCATTCCTTTATTGCTGTGGATTTGATTGGTTGGTTTGGCAAATTCAAGATTTGCTTAGGTAAGGGAATAGTGTTCTTTTTCTTCTTGTGTGTTTGGGATTTTGAGCTATGAGTGTTGTTTGGTTGATTTTATCAGAGATTCCTGCTAGAGAGGCTAAAGGGAAGGAGAAAGTTGGTGGGAGCTCTGCCAATTAATTTTTGAGGAGCTTAGGAGCCCAAGGTTTGGGATTTATGTGTATTTGTGTAATTGTGCCTTTTATCATTTGATTTGAATTTCTGAAAAATTCATGAAATTGAGCATGTTTTGATGCATTATTGAGTTGGGTTTTGACTAGTTTGAGAAGAATTTAAAAGTGATTGTGTGTACGAAAAGTTGGAGTGATTTTGTGGGACTCTATTGTTTCTTGGTAGGTTTAAAATTTGATTGTGTATATTGTTTAGTTTTTCCTAATTAGTCACTTTTAATTAGTGTAAAACTTTGATTGAATGATTAGAAACATGGTTGAGTGATTGGTGATGGTTGGTTTGAAGTTATTTTGTTGATTGTTTGAGTTTTGGAGGAGTTTGGCGTGAAGAGAGCTGTTGAGCTTGGAATCAGAGCGTGAAAAATGACTTTATCACGAGCGCGACCTTCGTTGCGAGCACGACAGGGGTGCGAAACTGAGCTCTAGCTGAGGCGCCCTCTGTCGCGAGTGCGCCTTCGCACGCAAGCACGACAGGAACTTACCCGCCCTCTGTCGAGAGCGCGACATAGACCAGTCCGCTTTCCCTCACGAGTGCGGTTGATCATCGCGAGCACTTCCCTACGTGTAATCTGTCTCTGTCGCGGGCACGACTGGTTGTCGCGAGCGTGACCTTGTTCTTCAAATGTTTATTATTTATTACACCTTGCATGGTTTCTCCCTTGTAATTCAGGAATGTTTCAATGTGTGAGTTATAATATGCTCTATTTGGTGATTAATAATTGAGTTAATAATTTTAGCTTGTAATAGTCACGTAGTGGATAGATAGGCATGCCTATAGAGTTCTGTTGCTGCAGCCTATGCATTTCTTGGACCTTGATCAGGTCCCTATACGTTTGGATCCTCGCGATCCCTATGTGATTGGATCTTGTTTAAGATCCCTATGCGTTATTGTTTGAAAAGAAAAGAAAATATCTATTTGTACCTACGGGTACCTATGCATTTACTCGTTACCCACCACTCTGAGGTTGCAGGCATAGCTATGTGTTTGAATATGGTATGAGATAATGTGAATTGTTACATTGATATGCATGCAATGTATAATATGAAGTTATTATTTTGATGAATTCTAATTATAGTTCAGCTTGTGGATACTTTCACAGTATGTATGTACATGTGTATGTGATATTGCATTTGACGTCCACTGTGAGTGGTCGTTCATCTTTTGTTTTCCCCACTAAGCCATTGGGCTTGGCATGGGTGTTTCATTCATGCAGGTGTGGAAGCGGTAGGAGATTTTGGGAAGACCGATCTGTAGCAGCCAAGGCCAACATAATAGGATGGGCTTTTGTTAGATGATTAAGCTTTTATATTTTGTAATCTTTTAATGTAAAGTTTTTGGTATTGTAATTAATTTTGGGTTATGTAATATTGAAATCTGTAATTGTCCAATAATTGTATTATGATATAGTTTGTAATGAACACATTTTGGGATATTAATGGATAAGTTTTTGATCATGCAAAGGAAATTTTATTGTACCCCAATCCTGTAATTGTTTATGAATGTATGTCCAGTTATGCATGAGGTTTTTTGATTATGTTATGTATGCTTTGCTTCTGTGTGTGGCAACCCTTGCCTATAAGGGTACTCACTTCCCTTGCGGGGTGAGTCTCCCTACGTATAGGTAAGGGGTGTTACAAGAATGCCAGTGGCTAACTGGTTGATGTTTTAGATGTCGAAGCATAAAGCATCTTTTGGCAAATTGTCCAAAATCTTTTGAGGGTAATCGAGACCAACAGGAGACTAGTAGAGCGGGATCTAATACCCCTCAGGCTACCAGAGGTAGAGGTCAAGGTCGAGGACGAGGTGGTTGACCTAGAGATGGAGCGTCTTCAGAGACTGTTGATCGTCCCCCAGTGGCACCAGCTCGGGCCTATGTTATAAAGACTCGTGATGAGCAGGATGCTCCAGAAGTTATAGCTGGTATGTTTCTGCTCTTTAACACTGAAATACATGCTCTAATTGATCCTGGGTCCACACACTTAAATTTGTGTTCTGATAAGTTATGTGTTAAATTACCTGCTGCTGATCAGTTAGACTATGAGATTTGTGTGACCAGTCCATTAGGGCATAGTGTCAATGTAAACCAAGTGTATGGGAACTATCCCTTAATGGTTCAAGGGAAGGATTTTTAGCAGATTTGATCAATTTGCCATTTTATGAGTTTGATATAATTTTGGGAATAGATTGGTTATGCAAACATCGAGCCGCAGTCAATTGTAACAAGAAGACTATAGTGCTTAGAGGTCCAGATCAGTCTCCTGTGACTGTGCGGGGTATGCATTCTAGCCCTTTAGGTAATGTAATCTCTGCTATACAAGCCATGTGATTTTTGAGGAAAGGATATGAAGCCTTTCTAGCTTTGGTTTTGGATTCTAAGCGTGGACAAGAGAAAGTGCAAGATATACCAGTGGTTAGTGAATTTTTAGATGTGTTTCCTGAAGAGTTGCCAGGTTTATAGCCAAAAATGGAGGTATAGCCAGAAATGGAGGTGGAGTTGTCCATTGAGATTTTGCCGAGCACTACTCCTATCTCCAAAGCTCCCTATTGAATGGCTCCTATGGAATTGAAAGAGTTGAAAATTCAATTGCCTGAGCTTTAGGACAAGGGTTTTATTCGACCTAGTGTTTCCCCGTGGGGTGCTTCGATTTTGTTTATTAAGAAAAAGGATGGTACTCTGTGGATGAGTATTGATTATTAGCAGATTAACAAGGTTACAATGAAGAATAAGTATCCGTTGCCTAGGGTAGAAGACTTTTTTGATCAGCTGAAAGGAGCTAGAGTCTTCTCCAAGATTGATCTACGATCAAGGTACTACCAACTTCGGGTGAAGGATGTTGATGTCCACGAAGAATACTTTTAGGACTTGGTATGGCCATTATGATTTCTCAGTGATGCCATTTGGGTTGATTAATGCATCTGCGGCTTTTATGGATATGATGAATCGAGTGTTTCGGCCATATCTTGACCAATTTGTTATAGTGTTCATATACGACATTTTGGTGTATTCAAAGGATGAGCGTGAGCATGATGAGCATTTGCGGATTGTGCTTCAGTTATTAATGGATAACCATTTGTTTACAAAGTTCAATAAATGCGATTTCTGGCGTAAAGAGGCATCCTTCTTGGGTCATGTTGTTTCTTTCGAATGTATTAGAGTTGACCCATCTAAGGTAGAGGCGATAGTGAATTGGAAGCCGCCCAAGAATGTGCCGGAGGTGAGAAGTTTCTTGGGTTTGGCAGGCTATTACCGACGGTTTGTGAAAGGATTCTCCGTTATTGCTTCTCCTCTCACTAAGTTGCTTCGAAAAGGAGTTAGATTTGAGTGGTATGACAAGTGCCAAGCCAGTTTTGAGCAGTTGAAAGGAATGCTTATTGAAGCACTTGTACTTGCTCAACCCATTTCGGGTAAAGAGTATATTATGTATAGTTATGCTTTAGGAATTGGTCTTAGTTGTGTTCTGATGTAAGATGGAAAATTAATAGTGTATGCATTCAGATAGTTGAAGCATCATGAACAGAATTACCCGATAAATGATCTAGAGTTAGCTGCAGTTGTGTTTGCTCTCAAGATTTGGCGCCATTATTTGTATGGTGAAAAGTGCAAAATTTTTGCTAACCATAAGAGCCTCAAGTATCTGCTTACTCAGAAAGAGCTTAATTTGAGGCAACGTAGATGGCTTGAATTGTTTAAGGATTATGATTGTATAGTGGATTATCATTCGGGAAAGAGTAATGTAGTTGCAGATGCTCTGAGTAGAAAGTCATTTTCAGCTTTAACCTTGAAGCATTATAGATGGAGAATAGCCTCTAATGGAGCATTGATTGCCCAGCTGAAAAGCTAGGATGACTCTAAGGTAGATGATTGTGGATGGTCAGAAAAAGGGATCGCAAGTTACAACAAACACTGCAATTAGTCAAGAGTGGAGATAACATTGACTATTCAGTGAGCAGTGATCGGGTGCTTTATTGTAAAAGTCATTTGTGTGTGCCAAATAACAAGGAAGTGAAGAAAAGACTTTTGCATGAGGCTCACACTATGATTTTCACTATGTACCCAAGAGGTAATAAAATGTATCAAGATTTGAGACAAATCTATTAGTGGACTGGTATGAAGAAGGATCTTATGGATTATATATCCAAGTGCCTGACTTGTCAGCAAGTAAAAGTTGAACATCAAGTTCCTTCAGTTTTGCTTCAATCCATGCCAATTTTGCAGTGGAAATGGGATAATGTTACAATGGATTTTGGTAATGGGTCTGCCCATGACATAGAGAAAGCATGATTCGTTTTGGGTGATAGTTGATCGGCTTACCAAGTCAGCTCATTTCTTACCGATTCGACTCAATTATTTGATGGACCGGTTAGCAGAATTGTATATGGATGAGGTTGTTTGGCTTCATGGAATTCCCTTGTCTATTGTGTCTGACCGAGATTTACCTCAAGGTTATGCAAAGATTTGCAGTCTGCTTTGGGTACTCGACTCAACTTTAGTATAGCCTTTCATTCGCAGACTGATGGCCAATCTGAAAGAGTTATTCAAGTGTTAGAGGATATTCTTCGAGGTTGTGTTTTGGATTTTCCAGGGAGTTGGGATAAATATATTTCTTTAATGGAGTTTGCATACAATAATAGCCATCAAAGGAGTATTGGCATGGTGCCATATGAAGCTCTTTATGGCAGGAAGTGTCGGACTTCGGTGTGTTGGTCAAAACTGAAGCATACAGTTATTGGTCCTGATTTGGTAAAGGACACGGAAGAGAAGGTTAAATTGATTTAGCAACATTTGAAAGCAGCTAGCGACCGACATAAGTCTTATACGAATTTCAAGTGGAAGGATATTGAATATGAAGTGGGTGACAAGGTTTTTCTGAATGTGTCAACATGGAGGAAAGTGCTTCACTTTGGAAAAAAAGGAAAGCTGAGTCCAAGGTTCATTAGTCCGTATGAAGTGTTAGAGAAAGTTGGACCAGTTGCTTATCAGTTAGCTTTGCCTCTAGAACTGGCCAAGTTGCATGATGTATTTCACGTATCTATGCTTTGTAGATACGGATCGGATGAGTCCCATGTCTTGTCAGTGCAAGAAGTGCAAGTGCAACCTAATTTCTCTTATGATAAAGAGCCTAAAGCCATTTTCGCTCGGGAAGTGAGACAACTCCAGAACAAGCAGATTTCATTGGTAAAAGTGTTATGGCAGCACCACGGAATTGAGGAAACAACTTGGGAACCAGAGTCTATTATGAAGCTCAATACCCTCAACTATTCAGTTCGAGTATGAATTTCGAGGACAAAATTCCTTTAAGGAGAAAAGAGTTGTAAGGCCCTAACTTGTACCCTAGTTGTTTTAACACCATTGGAGTACTAGAGTGGCTTAATTTGTGTATTTGGCTATGTATTTGTATTTGGAATATATCTGGTTTTAAGTGTGAAGTCAGGGTTAAAGTGCTAATTGATCCATTTGGATTTATTGCATGTAAGGACAAGTAATTGGGTGTAGGTGTGTTTGTGTGTGTTGGGCAGATTTTTGTTAAGGACCATTAGATGAGTGACAAGTGGAAAGTGAGGATTTAGAGAGAGAATGAAGGGATAAGCTTAGATTTAAGGCAGGTGAAGAAACGTGAGAGAGGGAGAGCTGAATTTGTCCCTCCTCTCTCCTGTTCTTCTCCTCCTCCTTCCATCTTTTTTTTTCTCAAGAATTCCTCCCATCTACTTGCTGCTCCTCGAATTTATTAAGTGATTCAAGGTTTGTGAAGGTAAGTAGTTAGTTTTCTTCTTCTTCATTTCTTCTCCTTCAGTTTTGGGTAAGTGTGATTTGAAGTCAAAGTTTGATTTTTAGTTTGTTTTGAAGTGAAGAAACCAAGAGAAGCCAAGGGTAAGGAGAAAGCTAATGGAAGTGCAACCAATTGAGCTTTTGGAGCTAAGGAAGTTCAGGTTTAGGAAATTTATGTTCTTAAATGAATTTGTGTAATTGATGTGTTTGGGATGTTGTATTTGATATTGAGCTTGATTGAGTTGGGTTAAGTATGCTTGTGTTGTGTTTGAAGTGGTATATTGAAGTTGTGGTATGGATTTGGGTTAGAAACTGGAAAACCCAGCTATATTCTTGTGTTTTTGGTTGATTTTCATTGATTCACATGGTGGTTAGAAATTCCTTACCGCCGTGCAATCACTTTCTGGATGTTTATTTTGGTCTATCCGGCAGATCATACGGTGGTTAGGATTTTCCTTACCACCGTGTGATAGCTTATACGACGGGTAGGAGTTTCCTTACCGCTGTGTAAATGCATTCTATTTGCATTTTTTGGATTTTGTACATTTTACATGGTGGTAAGTGTAGACACCGGGTCCCGAGTAGCCTTGATCAGGATTACCCAATAATAAAATTAAGTGTGCCGATTTATAGGTAAAAAGAATGAAAGTTGGAAGTGATAATTTTCTTGTTGTTTTGATTTGTTAGGAATAAATAAAAATGTATTTTAAAAATATTTTAAAAATGTTTTAAAAAATTATTTTGGGGTAAAAAAGTGAGTTTTTAATTTTTTGTGTTTTATAGAAAATTTGAAAAAAAAAATTGCGCGAATGTCGGGCTGCGGCAGCGCTAGGCGCGCGCCACGGCGCCCCAGTGCGCTGCAACGCGAGCGACGTGCTGGGTATCGCGCGCGCATGTTGCGTGTGCGCTGGGTGCAGCGATGCCCGTCGCTCGCCCAACGCGCCCTTCCCTCACCCGTCTGGCCGTTTTTGATGTTTTTTGGCCCAAAAATTGCTTTTTCTTCATTTTTTTAATAGAATTTAATGCTATTCCCTTTAAAATTCCAAACCCTTCAAATTCAGCTGTTTTTTGTGTTTATTGGAATTAAATCAATTTAATTTTCTTCTTCTTTCTTCTCTCAAAAACAAATTCTCTCAAGTTTTTAAAGGATTTTTCCAAAATAATTCTTAAGGCAAAAAGAATAATTTTTGTTCTTGTGAATTTTCTTCTTCTCATTTAATAATTCTTCACTTTGAGACAAATAAATCAATTATTTGTTCTTGAGTAAAAATTCATTTTCAATATTTTATTTTTCTAATATATTCTCATAATCAAGACAAGAAATTGGATCTTACCTTCATTTCATCAAGTTAAATTTTGAGGGTAAGTATTTTTGGCTCATTTCTTAATTTAATTTTTGATTTAATTTTTGATTTTCCAATTAATTAATTATCATGTAAATTCTTTTAGATCTATTATTTTTTTTTACTTCTCATTTCTTGTGTTCTTATTTAATTGTTCATAGTATTATTATTATTATTATTATTATTATTATTATTATTATTATTATTATTATTATTATTATTATTATTATTATCCTTTTACTCTTTACTTGATTATTCATCTTTTGTTTCTATTTTTATGATTATCATTATCCTCATTATAGTTCATATATTATTATTGTTTTTTTATTATTTATCATGTTTTAACATGTTATATTTATTTTATTTCTTATTATTCTTACATGTTTATTTGATTGTTCATATTCCTTGGTTGTTATATATTGTGATTCATTATTATTATTGTAATTACTACTATCATTAGTATTAGTATTATTTTTATTACTTTTGTTTATTATTTTTATTTATTATTATTATTCATATCTTCACACATGTTGAATTTTATTATTATGATTTATGTTTTATGCATGCTGAATTTTATATTTATTTTTGTTTATATTCTTATGTATGTTAAATTTTGTTATTATTTTATACTTTTTTATGCATGTTGAATTGTTAATTGGTTAATTTGTATATTTTTATTATGTCATTTAATTAATTTGTCACACATGATGTATCCTTATTGGCTTCATTTTTTTTATGTTGTACGTTTAAATTCATTTTTTATTACTAACATCACTTTTATTTGTTTTTTTTTTATTCCAATACCTATTTTTTATGTGTGAGTTTTTCCAATGGTAAGTGGAAGTCCATGAAGATACAGAGATACCCTTTGGGATTTAATTTATTATTTGTATTTTTTATTATGTTGGGTTTATTTTATTTTTAATATGTAATTTGTAATAAATTATTTTTTATGCACGTTAATTAAAAAATCACAAAAATATTTTCATTAATTAAACTTGGATTTTTCTAATAAAAAGGGGACCAATGTCCTAGCTTTTTCATCCAAAATAAATTGTCACTTTAAAATTATTTTCTTTAATTATGCATGAGGGGACCAATGTCCTCATCTTTAATAAATAGCCCGATTTATGTATGAATTGTATTTTATTTACAAATGGGGGTTGTATTCCGCCTCTAATTTTGTTGTAATTTATGTTCATGTGCTTTATTTTAATTTCGTTCTTATTTACCGCTTTTATTATATGATTGACATGCACGTTAAATTAAATTGCATTTAAATTGAATGAGAAATGGGGTGAAACGCTAAATTCAAAATTCAATTATAACATTAACCAAGGTATGAATAAATGGGAAGTCCCGAACCTTCTCTAGTCTTTGGGCTACACAAGGCGAGAGGGCCACCTCAATGTTCTATTGAGGTGGGGCCTTGTGACGCGCCCCGGATCCCGTGCACCGCCCTTTCGGACCGCCCGCACGTGGGCGATTGGGGCATTTGCGGGTCCATTGACAGCTTGCGATAAATCGCAAGTGCGTCTATGTTGGGCAACAAGGAGGTTTCATGGAGTCGCCACCCAATAGAACATTGGGAAAGTTACTCTCGCCTCGGAGAGCCTAAGACTGCGCTTGGAATCCATTTTGGGCCAGCCAGAGGGGTCATGGAAGGTGAACTTCTCACCCTAAAGAGCCTAGGATTAGCGCTAAAGCCTCATGACCTAAGAAGTATTTTGGAGGATAACCTCTAACCTCTCGAGCCCAAAGACCAGAGCTGGGTCCGGGACTTCTCATCTATTTCTATCTCAATTATTTTATGATCAAATTTTAATATCATTAATTCGCTCTCTCTCTCCACACTATGCAATTGATTAAAAGGCGCACTTATTCACATCTTGAAAGCGATAAATGATCAAATAGATAATGAAAGCAATAGATTACAATAATACAAGGAGCGGAATACAACTCCCTTTCGTAAATATGCGGATCATGCATAAATCGGGGCATTGCTTAGTTTGAGGACTTTGGTCCTCACATGCATCGTTATTAAAATTGGGGATTTTTATTTGTGATGATCTTTATTGGATAAAAATAGGGCGTTGGACCCTTGCTTTTGTGTAAACCTCATTTTATTGAATATAAAACATTGAGTCATTTTTATACATCAACGGGATATGAAAGGAGTTCATCCGTATACATAAAATAATCAATAAATAACAAAATGAAGAAAATAGCCAAGAGGGTTAGGGAACTAAACCAGACAAAATCCTCCGAACATGGTAGACAGCCGCTCAAGCTCGGGATTGTCCAAGAGGATCAATATACACTCATAGAAAGTTAAGAGATGTTAATATACATAAAATTAACATATAAGAAGTCAAAAGGACTTGAAAGAGATGAAAAACGATTTAAAAAGATGGAGACAGAACCCACCGACGGCCTTCCTTAGCTGACCGACGAGCGTCAGTTAAGGTAACCGAGATGTCCGTTTATCACTCAAGGAGGGGCGTCTGTAGGTCGGTAACCGATGGGCGTCGGTGATAAAGATGACCCGTCGGTCACCACTGTCTCCGAAAAAATAGAATGGAGAGAGAGAAAAAAAAACCTTTTCAAAGTCAAAAAGAGGGTTTTATCCCAAAAGGAGATAAGAGAGTCAAAATAAAAGAAAATAATGACAGATATTCAAAAAATTCCACAAAATAAGAAATAAATATGAGATAATATGGAGAAGAAATCTGGAATATTTACCCTCAGATAATCGCTTTGGGTGAGATTGTTGTGTTGATTAGAGCCCCGCGCATTCTACGAGAAGCGAAAGATGAAGGATCAAAGAAAGAAAAAGAGCCATTTCTTCTTCAACCCCTCCAAAGATCGATTTTGGAGTCAAAATCTAAAGAAAACTAATTAGTTTTTAGTTCCTTTTGATTGATTTGATCCTTGATTCAATAGATTTTCTTAGTAAATGTGTTTTGTTGGAAGAGAGAGAAAATTTGCTTGAAATTGGCAGAGTTTCCCCCTTTGAAAATTTTTTCAACCCTTTTCAAGTGAAAATCCGGAGCTTTTATAGCCAGACACGACCGACGGGCGTCGGTGCATGGAGGCGGGCGTCGGAAGAATCCTTCTGACACAAGGATCCGTCCGACGGCCCTGCCACATCCACCGACGGGCATCGGAAAGGTTGCTTGCTCCGAAAAATCAGGCAGCGGTCTGACGGAGGCGGTGATTTTTCGACAGGCGTCGAAAAATACCATAGGCCATCGTGACACCAAGCGACGGGCTGGCCTCTCACCGACGGGCTGGCCGTCCGTAGAGAGAAAAACATTTTTTATCCGAAAAACCCCCCCTCTGCCCAAGAAAGGTGGAAAGATTCATTTCTCATGGAACATGGGACTAAAACCCCCGAATCCAAACCGTTTATGCAGGCTCGAATACTGATTTCATCATAGGGTAACCTCTGATCCGGACCGCTCCGGGACAGGGTGCTTACTGTTGCCCCCAGTTTTGGGGAAACTAGTGCACAAGCGCCTAGATAAGCCAAAACTCAGAGAAAGGTCAGAAAGGAAGCGTACCTGCGACGGCTTTTCACCCTCCGTGCCTTTTGCTGGGTGGACCTTGTCTAGATCCGCTCGGCGATGCGAAGATACTTCCATCGATCTTATCTCGACTTGTAGGTACCTGGCGGGATGCAGCATGCTTTGGCTACAACCCTGATTTGAAGTGCGATATGCTCTGACCGCAGCTTCGATCTGGTGAGATGCAGCATGCTCTGGCTACAATCTCGATCTGGTGAAGTGTGGTATGCTCTGACCGCAGCTTCGATCTGGTGAGATGCAGCATGCCCTGGCTACAACCTCGATCTGGTGAGATGCAGCATGCTCTGGCTACAACCTCGATCTGGTGAAGTGTGGTATGCTCTAACCGCAGCTTCGATCTGGTGAGATGCAACATGCTCTGGCTACAATCTCGATCTGGTGAAGTGTGGTATGCTCTGACCGTAGCTTCGATCTGGTGAGATGCAGCATGCTCTGGCTACAACCTCGATCTGGTGAGATGCAGCATGCTCTGGCTACAACCTCGATCTGGTGAAGTGTGGTATGCTCTGACCGCAGCTTCGATCTGGTGAAGTGTGGTATGCTCTGACCGCAGCTTCGATCTGGTGAGATGAGGAAACCCCGCCGGGTTCCTTGTTCCAAAAGAGATCTTTTTAATCGATGTCTATGTTCAGATCGGTATTTCTCGGTACCTATGTGATAAAAGATTTTGTTAGTTCATGTTTGAGCGGTCATCTTTTAACCTGTCTATTGATGGCGTGATCTTGCTTTATTTGCTATGCCATGTTTCATTTTTCATTCATTTTTTTTATTGAGCTGTTATTGATCATTTTTTTGTTTTTGTTATATTGTCATTTTTATTGACATGTGAGTAAATATGAGAACATACACTTTCTGTGATGTGATTAAACAATTAACAATCAAATGATCATGCAATAATGAAGCAAAAGTTTTCACTAGAAACATCATTTTTGTATAGTGCATATACAAAATATAAATGTACAAAAGATACAAAAATAACTCCCTGAAGATCAGAGAGGTGTGTAGTCGGAGGGCTCATCGGGATCCTCCTCATCTGATATATGCACGGTCCCTGGTGGAGGTGGAGGTGGAGCTGGCTGAGTCGTGGAGGGTCCTGCCTCGTGATCATGGGCCCACCTGAACTGGATCTGAGCGCAGCCATCTAAGAAGGGCTGGGTACAGGCACTCATAAACCCTAAGGTCTCAGAAACCTTGTCTCCTAACTTCTTAAAGGCTTGGCTCAACTGAATGGTCTGCTCGCTAGCGGCCTTTCTCCTCTGCTCCAGGCTCTGCTCTGTCTGCTCTCTAAACTCCCTCATGGTCTGAGAAAGAGGTGGGAGAATCCCCTCTATCGCCTGGACGCGGGATCTCAGAGAGTCGAGTGACTCATCAATCATCTGTAGGGTCATATCGACCATCTGAGACGCCTGGTCCTGTGACGTCCTCACATCATGAGCGAGCTGCTGCCTCAACTCCCTCTGCCCCTCAGCATTCTGCTCAATCAGCCTCATCTGCTCCCCTCTGAAGGCCTCCAGGACCCGAGCCTGCTCATCCCTGAAAACATCCAAGGCCCGAGCCTGCTCCCGAGTCGTATGCTCAATGTAGCCGGCCTGCTCTCGGGCTAAGCGCTCCACCGACTGGGACTACTCCTGAATGGCAGCCTGCTGGTGATACAACCTCTCGTGAATAGCCCTATCCCTCTCATCCTACCGCCGCTCTAAGGCTGTAAACATGGACGTGAGGAGCTGAGAGAAGTCAGGCGGTGCAGGCTGCTACGGTGCTGGCTCTGGCGGTGGTGCCGAGGAGGTGGATGCTCCTGGGTCGCCTCGGGAGTACAGGTGGTATCTCTCGGAGGGCCCGTGGATAGACCTCTGTACCCTGGTGCTCGATGATGGGGCCAGAGTCGGTGCCCTGGATGCTGGTGAAGCGGCAAAGAGGTCGTCCATCGTGATCTCGAAGTCGAAGTCCGAGGGAGTCCTTGGCTGCTCCTGCGGCTGTGGTGGTGGCACAATCTGTGGCTGAAGAGGCTGAGGAGGCTGAGGCTCTGGCTGAGGCTGGGGCTCTGGCTGAGGCTGGGGCTATGGCTCGGGCTGTGGAGGCTGCTCCTCCGGGTGCTCCGGGTGGTCTGGATCTGCACCCAAGGGTGGGAGCGAGAACAGCTGCTGGGTCTCATGAATGGTCAATACCCTGTAGGCGTCTGCCTGAAGAACTAGCTGCCATTCTTGGAGCCTGGTTTCCTCCCAGCGCTCTGCCCTGCGTCCCCCGCTGCGGCCTATCCCAGATCCGGGACATAGCTATGGCGCTCGGCATACCTCCCTCCGAGGCTGTCCGACTGGTTTCTCCGGGCTCTCTCTTTGCTCTGGGGCCACTGATCGAGGCTCTGGATCAGTTCACTGATATCCCCACCTACCGGGTAAGCATCACGTTCTTGTATTGCATGGTAAACTTCCTCACTGTTGTTCAAGGGGGTTTGACAGGTGATCCTCGCTTGTTCGAAGTCCTGAGCGACTTTCACTCGGGGTTATCACCCTTGCCACTCGTCTTGGCGGAAACCATTCTAGGCTTGGACGCGGTGAGCTCTGGATCCACCACAACCTTTTTCGGCAGTCCCTTATTGCTCCAGGTATGTCATTATTTTAAAGGTAGTGCGTCCCTTATGGATTTTCACACTAGCTTTTCTTAGCGGGAGGTGCGTCCTTTCGGATTTTCACACAACCCTGTGCCTTAATTTTGCCTGAAGTAAACCCTACTTACTCCAGCGGCTTTTTTTTTTCTTCTTATTTTTTTTTCAGATCTGGCTGTAAGAGAAATTAAAGATGCTGTCTGAGCCATCCCCTCGAGTCACTCTACAGTACTCGCCGAGCCACTTTCTTCCGCGTCGACGATTGTATGGGTGTGCCACTACTGGTGAAGGCATTGCCCGATTTGGCAAGCTGTCAGATGATGACATCAGCTTCATGTTCGCCTGGCTCCCACTGTCTCATGTAGTCATTGACGGACCATCGGGGTGTGTCCCCCTCTGTGGGCTCCATCAGGCCACCTTCTGCATCACTTCTCGATGTTCACGTCAGCTCGGGACGACACAGGATGTAGTGAGGATTCCCTTATCTTTCCGGGGAGGAGCCCTCTCAGTTGCGTTCGCTTCTCGGTATCATGAGCTGTGGGGCAGACTACCCGTGAAGACTGTTATCCCGAGGTTCGGCAATCATTCTGTGTCTTCGACTAGTGAGTACAAGAAGTGAATCCTTAGTCCAGCGTCTGATAACAGGACTCGAGGGCTCAAGCATCTGGTTGGCGAGAGCAGCAGCAGGACCTAGTTTGGCTTTCATATGTACTTCTTTTGGTGCTACATTTTTTTTAATACAGAACTAGAAAATGAAAAAAATGAGAAGAATAATATTCATTTTATTTCCCAAATTCGTGTACGTTTTCATACAGTTTCAATATACATGATCAGTTTTGACATTTATTCAGCCGCTTACGCGCCATTTAATAGATGAAACCGAATTTTAACAGCATCAGCTCCTGTTACCGATCGGCCCTCTCGGGTTTTCACGATCGGACATTTTCTCTCATGCCTCTAATTTTTGCACAGGATGCCTTTTTTTCGGTTTTCACCCTGTCGAGGCGCCCAATTTTAGCATAGCCGCCTTTTTTCGATTTTCGACCTGCAGGGCATTTTATTCTCTTCTTTTATTTTTGGGTCATTAGCCATGGAACCTTTTGAGCCTGTCGACGTTGATTGGCTCTTTGAATTCGTTCCCATCACTATCCGACAAGATTGCAGCTCCTTTGGACAGCAGCTTCTTAAGGATATACGGCCCTTCCCAGGTAGGTCTGAATTTCCCTTTGATGTCTGGTATGCCTGGCCTCATCTGCTTGAACACCAAGTCCCCTTCTTTCAGCGGATGCTTTCTCACCTTCTTTCCGAAAGTTCTTGCCAATCTCTTTTGGTAAATCTGATTATGATAATAGGCTTTCAGCCTACTCTCATCTAATAAGTTCAAGTGCTGTAGCCTCTGCCGCGCCCATTCGGCCTCCGGGACTTGGGCTTCCATGACCACCCTCAGTGATTTAAGCTCTATCTCTACTAGCAACACTGCTTCTGTTCCATATACCAGGGAAAATGGTGTAGCACCTGTAGACATCCTCACCGTCGTTCTATATCCCCACAGGGCGAAGGGTAACCTTTCAGCCCAGTCTTTGTAGGTTTGGACCATTTTGGACAAGATCTTCTTCATATTCTTATTTGCGGCCTCTACTACCCCATTCGCTTGCGGTCGGTAGGGAGAGGATTTATGATGCTCGACACCATACTTCTCAAGGAGCTTCCTGGTTTCTCCCATGAACTGCACTCCATTGTCAGACACTATGTGATGAGGGAGGCCATATCTGCAGATCAAATTTCTCTCTATGAACTTGGCCATATCCCTTGCGTCAATCTTCTTGAAGGATTCCGCCTCTACCCATTTGGTAAAATAGTCAATTGCGACTATGATGTATCGGTGCCCATTGGACGCCGTAGGGTGAATCTCTCTGATGATATCTATCCCCCAAGCAGCGAAAGGCCAAGGTGATGTCAGGTTATGTAGCTCTAATACTGGCAGGTGTCTCAAGTCTGCGTACTGTTGGCATAACTGGCATTGTTTGACATATTTCGACCAGTCATTGTCTATTGTAAGCCAATAAAAGCCTTGTCTCATAATCTTCTTGGCCAAGGTCAAACCATTCATGTGAGCCCCACAGACACCTGCATGGGTTTCCTCCATCACTTTGCAGGCATCTTTTTCATTCAAGCACCTGAGCTGAATCCCGTCCGACTGCCTTTTGTACAACACCCCTTCTAAGGATATGAACTGAGTAGATAGCTTACGGATCATCCTCTGGTCTTTTTCAGTGGCTTCTTTTGGAAATTTGTTGTTTTCCAAGTAGTTCATGATGTCGAAGTACCATGGTTTCCCATCTGCCACTTCTACCTCCATTACAGGCTTGATCTCAAAGCTGGGCTTCTCAGAACTTAAAATCAGTACCGGTTTCATAGCTACTCCCTCAGGATTATCCCACATCGACACCAAGGTTGCCAACGCATCAGCTAGATGATTCTCATCTCTGGGTACGAAGTGGAAAGTGCAAGTCTCAAACTGCCCACATATCCCTCTCAAATACTCAACATAGGGCATCAGCCGTTCTTCTTTTATGGCCCACTCACCTCGGATCTGGTTGATCACCAAGGATGAGTCACCAAAGACTTCTATGTTCCTTGCCCCCAATGCAGCTAAAGCTTCTACTCCGAAGGTGCATGCTTCGTATTCGGCTTCATTGTTGGTTGCCTTGTATCTCAGCTTCTTAGCAAGGGGAAGTTTCTCATTATCTGGGGTTGTCAAGATGATTCCAACTCCGGCTCCCCTGTTATTGACTGCCCCGTCGAAGTGCAACTGCCATCCCTGAATAGAAATAGTGACTATGCTGTCATCAGGAAAGGTGAACTCGGGGGTGTCTCCTTGAATGGGATGTTCAGCAAGAACTTCGGCTACGGCTCGTCCCTTAATAGTCTTACGAGTGATGTATTGCACATCAAACTCCTGTAGCAAGAGCAGCCACCTCCCCATCTTTCCAAGCAAAGACGGTGCTTCCTGCAAATATCTTAACGGATTCTGCTTGGCCACTGCTTGAACCTTGTACGAGTGGAAATAATGCCTTAGTTTCTTTGACGCCCAAATTACTGCAAGGCAGATCTTCTCTACTTCAGCATATTTTATCTCATAAGCCAAAAATTTCTTGCTAAGATAATAAATTGCAAACTCCACCCCAAATTCATCTTCTTGAGCCATCATGGCGCCCACAGAACTGCCTTTTATTGCCAAATACAGGACAAGTGGTTTAATCGGCTGCGGCGGCCTTAGCACTGGCGTGTTCAACAGGTATTCCCTAATGCTGTCAAAAGCATTCTGGCAATCTTTGTTCCAGACCATAGGCTGATTCTTTCTAAGCAGCTTAAAAACGGGCTCGCATGTTGAAGTGAGCTTGGCAATAAATCGGCTGACATACTGCAGCTTGCCCAGGAAACTCCTAACATCCTTCTCTTTTTGCGGCACAGGCATCTCTCTGATGGCTTTCACCTTGTCTGGGTCAATTTTTATTCCCCTCTGGATGACGACATGTCCCAATAGCTTTCCTAAAGTCACTCCGAAAATGCACTTCTTGGGGTTAAGTCGCAGATTATACTTGTCGATCCTGGTGAAGAACTTCTCTAGAGCTTCAAAGTGTCCCTCTCGGGTGGCCGACTTGACCATCATGTCATCGACGTATACCTCTGGTATGTGGCCCCTGCGTTCTTTAGGCCGAAAGGCATGACTCGGTAGGCATAGGTTCCCCATTCTGTGATAAAGGCGGTTTTAACCCGATCAGCTATCTTGTTCAGGATTTGGTTGTACCCCACATATCCATCTCCAAAGCTATACATCGCGCAATTGGGGGCGCTGTCTATTAACACATTGATATGGGGTAATGGAAAATCATCTTTGGGGCAGGCCTTGTTCAGATCTCGGTAATCCACACATACTCTGACCTTCCCATTTTTCTTTGCTACAGGGACCACATTTGCCAGCCATGTGGGATACTGCACTTCCACGAGGAACTTGGCTTCAATCTGCTGTCGAATTTCCTCTTTGACCTTGTCTGCCCATTCTGGCCTGAGCCTTCTCAACTTCTGCTTCACAGGCTTGTAATTCGGATAAGTTGGGATAGCATGTTCTGCTACATCCCGGTCAATTCCTGGCATGTCCTCATAGGTCCAGGCAAAGACTCTTTCATGTTTTCTTATTATTCTCTCAAAATATTTTCTCTCCTCAGGAGTTATATTTGATGCTATTCGAATTTCTCTCGAATTTTCTGAGGTTCCAAGATTAAAAGGCGTTGTATCAGTGGAATCGATGTCAAAAATTGATGGAGTATGATCATGTTCATGCATGTCGAAACCATTAGAAACATCGCACAAATAAGAGAAATTGTTTGTCTTATTAATAATATAGTTATCATTTACATCATAAAAGAGTTCGGGAATAAAAAGACAGTCCAAACTAGAATCTTCTTCCGCCACTCTAGAGGTCGATGCCGTTGCAGCTTGTTCACTGGCTTCCTGATTCTGCAGAGGCCCCTCAGGCTCGTCGGAGGAAAATTTCAAATTCTCCATTTTTAGCTCTAATTCTGCTACCTTCCCTTTCCCTTTCAACCTGGCAGCTATCATCTTCTCAGTAACGACCTCCTCATGCTCGCATCTATCCCAAGTGATACCCTGAGTCATAACTTCCTCATCCCAGAAGTCTTCGACAGTCTTGACAAACCCGACATGCCAGTCATACACATCGTTAAAGATCTCAAAGCCAGGGACAATCCTCCCCTCTACCCAATGCGGCTCGTCTTCGCCAGTGTATGCACAAACTGAGGATGCTGGTACGAAGCTCTCTGTTATGTGGGGGATCTTATCCGTTACCTTCTTCTTGCTGAAGCCACCTCTATACCCCAGACCTTTCCGGTTCTTTTGCCCTCGAGTGGTGATTGCGGTTTGCAGTCCTTGGGAGTTTCTGCCTAAGCCAGCCCCAGGAAGATAATGCATCTTCTTCATCATATTAACCACAGCTGGGCTATCCATTGACCCATACTCTTCCCTTATCATGGACACGTGGAAGCCGCTAAATGGCTGATTGGCTATTTCCAGTGCTGAGACCTGGTTCTCCCTAGCCGCTTTGATAGTCACCACCTCCCCCTTGTGTGGGAACTTTATCATCTGATGCAGTGTGGATGGCACTCCCCCTAATTTATGAAACCAGGGTCTCCCAAGCAAAGCTGAGAAGTTAGCGGGTATGGGCAGAACTACAAATTCAACCTCCACTTCAATAGGTCCTGTCTTGACCAAGGTCTTAAAGGTTCCTCAGGCTTGCCTCCTTGAGTTGTCATAGGCTGTGATAGTCTGATCCGATCCGCTGAGCATATCCTCGTTTAAACCAAAAGCTTGCAGAGCTATCAAAGGGCATACATTAATAGAAGACCCATCGTCTACCATAACGCAAGCAGTGTGCTTATCGTTAATTTGTGCTTTGATGTACAAGGGTCGGTTGTGGTTGCAGCCTTCAACAGGTAGGTCGGCGTCAGAAAAGACAAATCTCTCCTCGGATCCTCCCTTAATTAAACCCAAAAGTTCTGACGGGGAAATAGTGGTAGCGACCGTGGCCTCAACCAAAGCTTCTACTACCTTCTGCCTATGAGAGGGGGATTGCCTCAACAGATCCCAGATGGATATTTAAGCTGCAGTTTTCTTCAACTATCTGACAATCTGATTCTCCTCTGGCTCTTTCTCTGCTGATGGCTGCACTGGCTCACGTAGCCTCGTAATCTCGGGGATCACTCTTCCACTCCTCGTTACAGCCCCTATCTCTCCTTTGTCTCCATCGGAGCCCCACAAATCAAGGTTCATTCCTTCTTCACCCTCGGCTTCTCCACCGCTTTCACTGCTAGACCAGCAATCAAGGGTCGCCACAACCGCCTTCTCCTCTCTATCCTCGGGATAACCAGCAGCAGAATTCTCTCTCCCATATAGATCTTGCAGCACGTACCACTCTGGCAGGCTAGATCTGATCATAAACACGGATGGTGGTACGGCATTATAGCCGAGCTTCTTCTCAGTTTCCCTCTTTTCAGGGTCAGAAATCTGCTTGCTATCAATCAAGTCTTGGATAGAGTGTCAGAGCGCTTTGCAATTATCTGTGATATGGCCTGAGTGCTGGTGGAACGCACAGAATTTGTTATCTTTGTGTCCAGGTTTCCCTTGCGTCAAAGCTGGCCTAGGAGCCAGAGGGTGCAATTTTCCCTCCTTCATTAACCTCCTCAAGACCCAGGATAATGGTCTCCCCAAGTTTGAAAACTTCCTCTGGGTGGTTGCCTCAGTAGCAGACACTTCACCCATTCTTCTAGTGCTGTTACTGGGACCTGCCGGCCTGCTGGTTCCTTGACCGGGGTTAGCCCTTTTGGCAAAATTATCATTGTTAGCCTTTCGAGCCAAGAATTCTCCCTCTGCTTCGATGGCTATATCTTTGAGAGATTCCCAGTCCTTCAACCCCTTCATCTTCAACCCCTCTTTCAAGTATGGGCTTGCGTTCTTGATAAATAAACGAATCTGATCCTGGGTGTCCGGCTTTCGGCGCATCTCCATTACTCGGTTCCGCCATCGATTGAGATAATCATGGAAAGATTCCCCGGTCTTCTGCTGGAGTAGCTCAAGATCTTTTAGAGTCACCTCCATCCTGGTGTTACAGTCATACTGCTTCAAAAACTCTTCAGTGAGCAGATCCCAATCTTCTTTAGTGCGGCGATCAAGGCCATGATACCAGTCAATGTCATGAGAGGTCAGACTCAGATAAAAGTATTCTATTTTCTGCTTCTTGGACAACGTGGTCCCCTTTATAACCAGAGAATATTGCTTCACATGTGCGGTCGGGTCAGAAGTACCATCAAACTTCGGCATATCCGGCATTTTGAAGTTATAAGGGATCGGGTCCTCTCCGTCCAACTTCTTATCCTCCGGATTCATCCCATGAGCTCTGCCTATCATACGGGCCATGGCTTCAAACCTCTCTTCCATCTTTTTCAGAATAAAGTCATCAGCTTGAGGCGCCTTCCCCTTCTCAGATGCAATGCTCATCCTATCATCCTCGATATCTCCATCGTCATCAATTCTCAACACAGGCCTTCTTCTCTGCTCTCCCGAGGCTACTGACCTCAACTCTACTGGAGGCGGCCGAATAGGTTCTTCTCATCTTCCAACCCTTTCTTCTTTCGGCTCATTCTGTCTCACTGGAGGAGGAGGAGGAGGAGGATTCTGTGGAGCATTCTGCTGTGCCAAGGCGATCAACATATTCATCATCCTACCCTCGAATTCCTCAAAACGACGGCCCACTTCTTCCATGATCATGGCCCTGGTGGCGTCATCCCCCCTAGGCGAGTTTGCCATCTGAGATACTGTACCACTGATTTCTGATAAGATTCCTAGTAGACCCTCTCTATCTGACAGCTCGGGAGTAGGAACTCGGATCAGTCGTCTTCGGTTGGTGATCTAGTCCACCTGGGCAGATCTATGATGGCTGCAGGGACAAAAAGTTAGGCATGATGCATGAAATGCAGGTATAATGCAAGGTCGTGATATGCAACACTTACAGAGCACAAGCAAGCAAGTAGGTCCTTCCGCCCTTATTTCTCCCACACACGTGGTCGGGCAGTCTCTTTCCTAGGTGGGATTAGCCCAAGGGTCAACGAGGGACCCGATGGACGTGCATGGTGCGCGGCGAAAAACCGGCAGTATGACACTCCTATGCTAATGTACAAGCGGATGGATAATGATCGTCACGTATTTGGACGTTCCGTAAATTTTGACATGGCCCTACCGGGGCATGATAGCCTTTGGCTAGGTTACCAAGCGAGACATTTGGACTCACCCAATACATGAGGATCCATACAACAAGCATGGAATTAGGTTCATTTCACCTGTGGAAAGTAACTACAGCCATTACATGAGCTTTGGACAAGGGAGATGTTTCTTTAAGGCTACCCAAGCATGATCCCTGCCGACAGGTCTATCTCATCACGAGCATAGCGACCGATCGGATCATCATTTTGATATACCATTAAGGTACATGGCTTGGGCTAGTGATTATCCTTAACACTTCCCCAAATTGAGTGAAAATGAGGAGGTGCTTCAGGAACGCACCGGGGCTAAAAGAGGGACCAAACTAGCGTATTCTAAGGCTCTAATGATATGCAAATGCAAATTTGAGAAAAAGTGAATTTATGAATTAAATTTTAATCATAAATGTTAAAAGAGGTATTTTCAAATCGAAATCTCGAACCATAAAGTCCCCAGTGGAGTCACCACTGTGACGTGCGCCGGATCCCGTGCGCCGCCCTTTCGGACCGCCCGCACATGGGCGATCGGGGCATTTGCGGGTCCGTTGACAGCTTGCGATAAATCGCAAGTTCGTCTATGTTGGGCAACAAGGAGGTTTCATGGAGTCGCCACCCAATAGAACATTGGGAAAGTTACTCTCGCCTCGGAGAGCCTAAGACTGCGCTTGGTATCCATTTTGGGCCAGCCAGAGGGTCATGGAAGGTGAACTTCTCACCCTAAATAGCCTAGGATTAACGCTAAAGCCTCATGACCCAAGAAGTATTTTGGAGGATAACCTCTAACCTCTCGAGCCCAAAGACCAGAGCTGGGTCCGGGACTTCTCATCTATTTCTACCTCAATTATTTTATGATCAAATTTTAATATCATTAATTCGCTCTCTCTCTCCACACTATGCAATTGATTAAAAGGCGCACTTATTCACATCTTGAAAGTGATAAATGATCAAATAGATAATGAAAGCAATAGATTACAATAATACAAGGAGCGGAATACAACTCCCTTTCGTAAATATGCGGATCATGCATAAATCGGGGCATTGCTTAGTTTGAGGACTTTGGTCCTCACATGCATCGTTATTAAAATTGGGGATTTTTATTTGTGATGATCTTTATTGGATAAAAATAGGGCGTTGGACCCTTGCTTTTGTGTAAACCTCATTTTATTGAATATAAAACATTGAGTCATTTTTATACATCAACGGGATATGAAAGGAGTACAACCGTATACATAAAATAATCAATAAATAACAAAATGAAGAAAATAGCCAAGAGGGTTAGGGAACTAAACCAGACGAAATCCTCCGAACATGGTAGACAGCCGCTCAAGCTCGGGATTATCCAAGAGGATCAATATACACTCATAGAAAGTTGAGAGATGTTAATATACATAAAATTAACATATAAGAAGTCAAAAGGACATGAAAGAGATGAAAAACGATTTAAAAAGATGGAGACAGAACCCACCGACGGCCTTCCTTAGCTGACCGACGTGCGTCGGTTAAGGTAACCGAAATGTCCGTTTGTCACTCAAGGAGGGGCGTCTGTAGGTGGGTGACCGACGGGCGTCGGTGATAAAGATGACCCGTCTGTCACCAATGTCTCCGAAAAAATAGAATGGAGAGAGAGAAAAAAAAATCTTTTTAAAGTCAAAAAGAGGGTTTTATCCCAAAAGGAGATAAGAGAGTCAAAATAAAAGAAAATAATGACAGATATTCAAAAAATTCCACAAAATAAGAAATAAATATGAGATAATATGGAGAAGGAATCTGGAATATTTACCCTCAGATAATCGCTTTGGGTGAGATTGTTGTGTTGATGAGAGCCCCGCGCGTTCTACGAGAAGCGAAAGATGAAGGATCAAAGAAAGAAAAAGAGCTATTTCTTCTTCAACCCCTCCAAAGATCGATTTTGGATCAAAATCTAAAGAAAACTAATTAGTTTTTAGTTCCTTTTGATTTATTTGATCCTTGATTCAATAGATTTCCTTAGTAAATGTGTTTTGTTGGAAGAGAGAGAAAATTTACTTGAAATTGGGCAGAGTTTCCCCCTTTGAAAATTTTTCCAACCCTTTTCAAGTGAAAATCCGGAGCTTTTATAGCCAGACACGACCGACGGGCGTCGGTGTATGGAGGCGGGCATCGAAAGAATCCTTCTGACACAAGGATTCGTCCGACGGCCCTGCCACATCCACCGACGGGCGTCGAAAAGGTTGCGTGCTCTGGAAAACCAGGCGGCGGTTTGACGGAGGCGGTGATTTTCTGACGGGCGTCGGAAAATACCATAGGCCGTCTGTGACACCAAGCGACGGGCTGGCCTCTCACCGACGGGCTGGCCGTCCGTAGAAAGAAAAACATTTTTTATCCGAAAAATAACCCCGTTTTCCCCCCTCTGCCCAGGAAAGGTGGAAAGATTCATTTCTCGTGGAACATGGGACTAAAACCCCCGAATCCAAACCGTTTATGCAGGCTCGAATACTGATTTCATCATAGGGTAACCTCTGATCCGGACCGCTCCGGGACACGGTGCTTACAGGCCTCCAAGACACATCTTGTGTCCCAAAAAAGGCCCAACTTGCATATTCCTAGGCTCCACGAGGTGAGAGGACCATCTTAATGTTCTATTAGGGTGGGGTCTCCAAGATACCTCTGTCTTGCCCAAAATGGACATAACAACGCTGTCTTAGGCTCACTGAGGCTAGACGACCTTTCCCAATGTTCTATTGGGTGGCGACTCTAAAAACCTCCTTGTTGCCCAAAATGGATGCACTTGTAATTTCTTACGAGTTTTATGAACCTCTCCCGATCACCCTAAAGGCGGGCGTTCGGGGCGACCCGGGGTTCGGCGCGCGTCACAGTGGCGACTCCACTGGGGACAATAAGAGACTTCCCTTCGAAATTACCTTGGTTAAAATTTACAATTGAGTTTTAATTTAAAAAAATCATCTCTTTTCAAAATTACATAGCATATCATTAGAGACTTAGATTATGCTAGTTTGGTCCCTCTGTTAACCCCGGTGCGTTCCCAAAACACAACCCTATGTTCACTCAATGTGGGGAAGTGTTAAAGATAATCACAAGCCCAAGCCTCGTACCTTATGGTATATCAAATGGAGACCCAATCGGTCGTTATGTTGTCGGTTTTCCACCGTGCACCATACGCATCCAATGGGTTCCCTGTTAACCCTTGGATAGAGCCCACCTAGGAAAGAGACTACACTACCTCGTGTGTGGGAGAGATAAGGTTGGAAGGAGCTATCTGCTTGCATGTGTTTGTCTATGCATCAGAACGACCATGCATTGCATTCCAATCATACATCATCCTAACAAGGTGTATTCTGCAACCATCATAGATTTATCTAGGTGGTTTAGAGGTCCTGACGGTCAGCTAAGAAGGATTCCACTCTTTGGATTACCAGAGCTAGTGTCAGATTAGAGTTCAGATTCTCTTTCAGAGGGTAGTGAGATATTGTCTTTCGAATCATCAGCTGAGACAAGTATGACTAACCAATCAAGTGGGTCTGATGCAACTTGGGCAATGATTGCTGAAGAGGTAGGGAGGAAAATGGAAGACTTTGAGGCTAAAATGATGGCGATGATGGGCAACCTGGCTACTACCCTAACCCCACTTGCTGGGCCACAAGCTGCTGCTCCAATTAGGGTGCAAGATGAACAAGGGGCTATAAGAGAGGATCCCCCAACTGTAGTTGACCCATCTGCTATTAAGCCAAGAGCGCCAATGCCTGTAGAGCACAGAGAATGCCCTAAATATGAGGTTGACTTATGGGAGGACCAAGAGGAACAGATGGTAGGAAAGGGAAAGTCACCCAAGCCGGAGGAAGCAATGTGGAGGAAGATGGAGGAGAAGTTTAAAGCCATGATGAAGATAATGACGGTAGAAAGGGGAATGAACCCTGAGGATCGGGAGCTGGATAGTGACGATCTGATCCCCCAAAACTTTAAGATGCCTGATATTCCTAAGTTTGACGAAACTTCTGCACACATCAAGCAGTATTCGCTTGTTATGAAGGGAATAACTTTAACAAGAAAATAGAAGATAGAATACTTTTGCCTGAGTCTCATGGGGGCTGCTATTGACTGGTACCATGGGTTGGACAGGAGGTCCAAAAAAGACTGGGATTTGTTGACTGATGAGTTCCTAAAGCAATATGATTGCAGTACCCGGATAGAAGTCACGTTGAAAGATCTAGAGCTGCTATAGCAGAAGGCTGGGGAGTCTTTTCACGAGTACCTTACTTGGTAAAGGAACCAAGTTATAGAGATAAAGCGCAAGCCTGACACTTCTGATCAAATTTGATTATTCATACAGAATGCCAGCCCATACTTGAGAGATGGACTGAAAATGAAGGGGCTAAAAGATTGGGAGTCCTTGAAGGACATTGCTATAGAGGCAGAGGGAGAATATATGGCTAGAAGGGCAAGCAGTGAGGCTTATGCCAAGAAGGGCGACAGTAATCCAGGTGCAACCAAGTCAGCTAGTTCCAGCAGTGGTAACAGACGTGGGAAGACAGTTGAGGTGTCAGCAATAGGAGTGAATCAGAGGTACTTCTCAAATTTAGGCAGGTCTTTGTCATGGGTATTGAAGAGGTTGATAAAGGAGGGGAAGCTATAACCCCTGCCACCTAGGCCAGCTAGGACCTAAGGGTAGCCGGGGCATAAAGAGAACGAATACTGTGCCTTTCACTAACATACTGGGCATCTGACAGACAATTGCTTCAGGCTGAGGCACCAGATTCAGAATCTGATCGATAGTAAGCAGATCACCGATCCTGAAAAGAGGGAGAGCAAGAAAAAATCTAATTTCAATGCTGTGCCACCACCTGTCTTTATGATTGGGTCGAGCTTACCCAAATGGTATGTATTACAGGATTTGTATGGAAATGATTACGTCGTTATCACTCGCCAAGGGGCAAGTGAAGAAGGGATGCCCGTGGCGGCGATAGATTGTTGGTCCACTAGTGAGAGTGGTGAAGAAGAAGAAGATGAAGAGGAGAAAGATGGACAGTTTATGGATCCCTGGGATTCAAAGGAGGAGGAGAGAGTTGGGGTTGTAATAATAAGTGGGAGAGTGGTCCCAGAAGTTGACAAGCCGCAGGACTCAGTACAAGCACCTGCAGAAAAGGAGCCGGAAGAAAATACCATAGTAAAGCAGCTGCAGAAGACCATGGCTCAGATATCAATTTGGGACCTTTTAAGACAGTCCCCCTCCCACAGGCAGAAGTTGGTTGAGGCTTTAAGTGAGTCCACCGTAGCCACCACAATTTCTCCATCCGAGCTGCTAGATCTTGTTAAAGGGGGATCATGGGAGAGATTGGTGTTTTCTAATGCAGATTTACCAGTTGAGGGCCTTAATCACAACAGGCCACTATACATCAAGGCACAAATTAACGAAAAGCACACTGCTTGTGTTATGGTTGATGATGGATCATCCATAAATGTCTGCCCTTTGGTGGCACTGCAGGCTTTTAAGCTAAATGAAAACATGTTGAGTAAGTCTGATTTAACCATCACAGCTTATGACAACTCTCGGAGACAAGCATCGGGAACATTCAAAGCTCTGGTCAGGACTGGGCCTATCGAGACCGAGACAGAATTTGTGGTCTTGCCTATCCCAGCGAATTTCTCAGCTCTACTAGGGAGGCTATGATTTTATAAATTAGGAGGAGTGCCGTCTACCCTGCACCAGATGATAAAGATACCACATGAAGGAGAGGTGGTAACCATTAAAGCAGCAAGAGAAAACCAAGTGTCTGCCTTGGGGATTTCTAACCAGCCATTTAGTGGCTTTCACATATCAATGATTAGAAAGGAGCAGGGTTTAGCAGATAGCCCTCAAGTAGTAAATATGATGAAGAAGATGCACTTCCTTCTAGGGGCTGGTTTGGGAAAAAACTCACAAGGGCTGCAATCTGCTATCACAACATAAGGCCAGAAAGATCGAAAGGGTCTGGGCTACAAAGGAGAGCATGGCAAGAAGAAGATGTTAGAGAAGATCCCCCATATTTTAGAGAGTTTTGTTCCCGCATCCTCGATCTGTGCTTATACTGGAGAAGAAGAGCCTTGGTGGGTGGATGGGAAGATCATTCCAGGTTTTGAAATCTTTAATGATGTCTTCGACTGGGATGTTGGAGTTATCAAGTCTGCAGAGAATTTCTGGGATGAAGAAATTATGACTCAGTGCAGTGTCTGGGACAGGGATGGGCCCGAGGAGATTGTCACCAATAAGCTGTTAGCCACCAGGCTAAAGGGAAAAGAGAAGATCTTAGAGCCAGAGCTAAAGATTGAAGATTTGAAGATTTCACCAGAGGTAGTTAAAAAGCCTCCACCAAGCCAAGAAGTCAAAGCCCAGTCGGCCACAACATCGGAGTCGACAGGAGATAGTTATTTAGATACTATTTTTATGCCAGAACGTTTTAATGATAATGTTAATGTTTCTGATTATATTAATGAGATGAATAACTTTGCTTACTTGTGTGATGTTTCTAATGATTTCATTCCTCATGATCATAAACATGATGCATTCATTTTTGACATTAACTCAACTAGCACAACTGCATTTAATCTCAGAATTTTGGAAAATCCAAAGGAAATTTTGAAGCATCAGATATAATTCCTGAGGAGAGGCTAAAATTTGAGAGAATTTTGAAAAAATATGAAAAAGTCTTTGCCTGGACCTACGAGGACATGCTGGGAATTGATCGAGATGTCGCTGAGCATACCATCCCAACCTACCCAGGGAGTAAACCAGTCAAGCAAAAGCTCAAAAGACTTAGACCAGAATGGGCGCAAAAGGTGAAAGAAGAGATCCATAAGCAGATTGAGGCTAAGTTCCTAATAGAGGTTCAATACTCGACCTGGTTAGATAATGTAGTTCCTGTGGCTAAAAAGGATGGAAAGGTTCGAGTATGTGTTGACTATCGGGACTTGAACAAAGCCTGTCCAAAGGACGATTTCCCTCTACCTGATATTGATGTGCTGGTAGATAGTGCCGCTGCTTGTATGATGTACAGCTTCGTAGATGGGTACGCAGGGTACAATCAAATCCTCACCAGGATCGTGGATCGAATCAAGACAGCTTTCGTCACTGAATGGGGTACATTTGCTTACTAGGTTATGCCTTTCGGATTAAAGAATGCAGGAGCGACCTATCAGGGAATGGCAACTAGAGTTCTCAATGATTTGATCCACAAAGAAGTGGAGGTGTATGTTGACGACATGATGATTAAGTCAGCTACAAGAGAGGGTCACTTTGAGGCTTTAGAAAAGTTCTTTCAAAGGATCAATAAGTATAATCTGCGCCTTAATCCCAAGAAGTGCATCTTTAGGGTTACCTCGGGTAAACTATTGGGCCATATGGTAAGCTAGAGAGGAATTAAAGTGGATCCTGATAAGGTCAGAGCCATTAGAGAGATGCCAGTGCCCCAGAAAGAGAAGGAAGTTAGAAATTTCCTGGGAAAACTTCAGTACATCAGCCGATTTATCACCAAGCTAGCTTCAGTATGTAAGCCCATTTTTAAGCTTCTCAGGAAGAATTAGCCGGTGGTGTGGAATAATGATTGTCAATTGGTGTAAACACAAGGTCTTGAGGCAGTTCAGGTCAGAGTTACCCAATGAAGAGATCCATGTTAGTTTCTGGATAAATGGATGGAATTCGGAGGTTTTCGTCTTTCGGTTTCATAAGGATGAAAATCTTTTTCGCTATAGCGTGAGGTTTTGAAAGAGTTTGGGAAATTTTTCTTGAAATTGGAAGGTTTGCTCCACAAACGGGATGACCGTCTGAAGTAGGGATGCCCATCTCTATTTGGGGTGATCCCCGTCTCTATGCATAGTAGGGATGGCCCGTCTGTAGTTAGGGACGGACACATGTCTGAGTAGGGACGCCCATCCCTAGTCCTTACGGACACGTGTCAGAGTAGGGACGCCCGTCCCTAGTCCCTCGTTATGGCTCGTCTGTAGCTAGGGATGGACACGTGTCTGAGTAGGGACGCCCGTCCCTAGTCTCGTGTTACGGCCCGTCTGTATCCAGATTTCCAAGCGTACCCTTAGTAGGGACGCCTGTCGGTAGTTGCAGGGATGCCCGTTGGTAGTGGATCTGATCAGATAACGCCGGATTTGATAAAATTTAATCTCTAATCCTTAAAATGGGGATAGATGTTAGTTAAAAATTGAATTTTAAAACTCCTTTTAGAATTCAAACTTTAAAACTGATGCTTATCTTATTTTATCTCCAAAAATTCTATTAATTGGGAGGAAGAATTCATTTTTAGGGGTTAGAAAATTTGACAAATTTTGGTGGAGAAAATTAACCACTTTTTGAGAGATTGGAATTTTTTAGAAAATTTTTTTTTTTGTGAGCAATCTACAAAAAATCTATAAAATCTTTGTTTATTTTTAGGATTTGGTTTGATAAAAATTCTTCCAATTAATTGATTTCCTCAAATCTTTCTTGTGAATTAAGCCAATTTGAGGTAACGAAATTCATTCGTTTCCATCAGTACAGCTAATTCAAACACTCGATCGCTATTAAATTTTCAAAAAGGGAAAATATAAATTTTCTTACTTTGATCTTTTTATTTGATCCTTGTGGAGCGCGCGGGGACTGAAACCATTTGATATTCACCCAAAAAGGTAAAATCCGAGGGTAAACATTCTGAATTAATACTTGTGTTATTTAATTAGTTTATATTAATTGTTTTCATTTTTTACCTTTTTTTTATCTTGTAACTCATTTCTTTTAAAGCTTACTATTATTTTCCTTTCTTTACTTTATTCATCAATTTTGACACTGACGTGTTTATTCTTATGAGTTATTTTCTGACCATTTGGAATTGGAGTTGTAAATGATGATGGTCGAGCCAATATGAGGATCTCCATACGGGTTCTTTCTTCACCCTTGCTTTTTATTCATGTTATTATTAAGATTATTTCAATGTCGTTAAAGTGAAAAGGGCCAAATATTTTATAGTAATTAATTTGGGATTTTCTCAAAAACTGTGGACCAATGTCCTGTTTTTAACCAACAAAATTGATGTTTCTTAAAATCAGTTTGTAACGAATATGCATGGCATGACCAATGTCCTCACTCCAATGAATATCCCATTTTCTGTATGATTTGTATATTGTTTTTATAATGGGGATTGTATTCCGCCCCTAGTTTTATTGTAATTTATTTTGAGGATGTTTATTTTAATAATGCTTTATTTATTACTTTTGACGTGAATGATTGTGCTTTAATTAAATGCATCGTGTGGCAAGTTGATGAAATAATAAATTCAAAACTTAATCATAATATTGATCAAGGTACAAATAAATGAGAAGTCCCGAACTCACTCTGGTCTTTGGGGCTCAATGAGGCGAGAGGTCTAGGACTTCCAAGACACCTCTTGAGTCACACCAAAAGACTTAAATTTACAATCCTAGGCTCCAGGGGGTAGAGGATGAGTCCTCCACGATCTCTCTAGCTTGCCCAAGATGGATATGTATGCGCAGTCTTAGGCTCGCTGAGGCTAGACGACCCTTCCCAATGTTCTATTGGGTGGCGACTCCAAGAAACCTCATTGTTGCCCAAAATAGATGCACTTGTAAATACCTTACAAGTTTTATGAACCTCTCCTGATCGCCCTAAAGCGGGCCCTCAGGAGGACACGAGGTTCGGCGCGCGTCACAGTGGCGACTCCGCTGGGGACATACTCGAGACTTCGATTCGAAAGTACGTTGATTAAAAATTATAATTGAGTTTTAGTTTAAAAACTTTCAACTTCTTTCAAAGCTGCATTGCATCGCATTAGAGCCTTAGATCTATGCTAGTTTGGTCCCTTATTCAGCCCCGGTGCGTTCGCGAAGCGCGACCCTACGTTCACTCAATGTAGGAAAGTGTTAAGGATAATCACCAGCCCAAGCCTTGTACCATCATGGTATATTAATTGGTGATCCAATCGGTCGTTACGCTCATGATAAGCTAGACCCGTTGGCAAGGACCATGCTTGGGTAGCCCTAAAGCAACACCACCTTTGACCAAAGCTCATGTAATGGCAATAGATACTCTCCCTAGATGGTATGAACCGTAATACTTTGCTTGCTATATGGATCATTTTGTATTGGACAGACCCAAATAATCTGATTGGTTACCTAATCAAAGGCTTTCATGCCCCGATAGGCCCATGTCAACTTATTCGGGTTGCCTAAATACATGATGGTCAAAACCCATGCGTATGAACATTAGCTAAGAGAGGTTATGCTGCCGGTTTTTACCGTGCACCGTGCGCATCCATAGGGTTCCCTATTAACCCATGGATCAAGCCCACCTAGGAAAGAGACTATGACCTCGTGTGTGGGAGTAATAAGGTTGGAAGAACTTATGTGCTTGCATGTGATTTTTGAGTGTTGCATAGCACGATCATGCATCTTAGCACATTCATGCATCATCCTGACCCTTTGTGTTTTTCAGCCATCATAGATTCGCCTAGGTGGACAAGAAGGTCTCGGGGGCGACTATGCAAAAATCCATTCTTCGAGTTACCAGAAAGGGTGGAGTATTCGGACACTTCTTTCGAAACTAGCTACTCTACTTCAGCTCAGTTTTCTTTACCCGAAGAAATGGCAAATTCACCAAGAGGGGCAGATGCCACCAGGGCAATGATAGCAGAGGAAGTTGGCCGAAGGCTTGAAGAATTTGAGGACCATATGATGGCAATGATGGCCACTTTGGGTCAGCAAGCAGCCTCGCAGAACCCACCACCTCCTCCTATGAGAAATAATGAAAGGGGAGAGGTCAGAGAAGACCCCCAAGAGGAAATTCGCATGCCACCTGTAAACCTAAGAGCTACTACCTCAGGGGCATAAAGGGGAAGACCAGTCTCAAGGCTAGATGATGATTGGGAAGGCGAAGAATATGAGGAGCGTATGTCTGAGAAGGGGAAAGCCCCTCAAGCTGAAGAAGCCATCTGGAAGAAGATGGAGGAGAAATTTGAAGCAATGACAAGAATGCTAACAAAGGGTCGAGGAATGAACCCGAAAGACAAGGAGTTAGAAGGAGAGGATCTAGTCCCAATGAACTTTAAAATGCTAGATGTTCCGAAGTTTGACGGCACTTCTGACCCCATGGCGCATATAAAGCAGTACTCGCTGGTAATGAAGGGCACCACTTTGACAAAAAAGCAGAAAATTGAGTACTTTTGCTTGAGTTTGACTGGTCCGGTAGTAGATTGGTACCATGGGCTTGATCGCCGAACCAAAGAGGACTGGGATTTATTGACGGAAGAGTTTTTGAGGCAGTACGACTGCAGTGCAAGGATGGAAGTGACCTTGAAGGACCTAGAGCTGTTACATCATAAGGGAGGTGAGTCCTTCCATGAGTATCTAACTTGGTGGAGGAATCGAGTGATGGAAATGAAGAGGAAACCGGATACTCAGGATCAAATAAGGCTATTCATTAAAAATGCGAGCCCGTATTTGAGAGAAGGATTGAGGATGAAAGGACTGAAGGACTGGGAGTCTCTGAAGGACATCGCCATTGAGGCTGAGGGAGAGTACCTTGTCAAGAGAGCAGCTAATGAGAACTATTCCAAAAGGGGTAGCAGTAGCCAGGGGGCAAGTAGACCAACAGGTTTCGCTAGTGGCGCACGAAAGACTGCTGAGGTATCAGCTGCTAATGCTACCCCAAGGCATTTTTCCAATCTTTGAAGGTCTTTATCATGAGTGCTGAGAAGACTGATGAAAGAGGGGAAGTTACAGCCTATGCCACCCAAGACTGCTAGAACTCAAGGCACGCCAGGACATAAGGATGATGAGTGTTGTGCATATCATCAGCACACTGGGCACATAACTGATAATTGCAAGACGTTGAGGCACGTAATCCAAGATCTAATTGACTCAAAACAGATCACCGACCCAGAGAAGAGAGGAGGTCAAAAGAAGGCTGGGTACAACAGTATGCCCCCGTCAGTGAATATGATCGGGTCCAGTTTACCCGAAAAGTTTGTGTTAAATGAATTATATGGCAACGATACCCACACTGCTGTCACAAACCTCTATGAGGGGAGTGAAGAAGGGCTTCCCGCTGCAGTGATCGATTGCTGGTCCACTGATGATAGTGGAACTGAAAACAATAATTCTGAAGTATTTACAGACCCATGGGATTCGGAGGAGGATGAAGAAGCAAACAAGAATAAAGTAGGAGCTGTGACCCGGAGCGGAAGGGTAGCTCCAGAAGTTGAGAAGCCCCACGGGCCGATTGAGGGTGAGAAAGGAAAGGAGCCGGAAGAAGATCCGATTGTTAAACAACTAAAAAAGACGCCGGCTCAGATTTCCATATGGGATCTCTTGAGACAGTCGCCGTCGCAAAGGTAGAAGGTGGTAGAGGCTTTATACGAGGCAACTGTGGCAATAACTATCTCGCCTACGGAACTTCTGAATGTAGTGAAGGGAGGATCAGGGGAAAATGTTGCTTTTACCAGTGCTGATTTGTCGGCAGAAGGCCGCAACCATAATCGCCCTCTGTACATAAGGGCACAGATTAACCAAAAGCACACTGCTTGCGTAATGGTAGATGATGGCTCTTCGATAAATGTGTGCCCACAGGTGGCAATGGCGGCTTTTGGGGTAACAGAGGATATGTTAGCCAAATCTGATCTCACCATCACAGCATATGACAACTCGCGTAGACATGCTTCGGCGATATTCACGGCAATAGTGAAGACGGGGCCCGTAGAGTCAGAAGTGGAGTTTGTGGTACTACCTATACCCACCAATTTCTCAGCTCTTCTAGGTAGACCATGGTTTCATAAGTTGGGTGGAGTCCCCTCTACACTTCACCAGATGGTAAAGATACCTCATGAAGGCCAGATTGTGACTATAAGGGCTGCACGGAAGAATCAGGTTTCAGTACTGGAGATTGCTAGGCAGCCGTTTAGTGGGTTTCATGTTGCCATGATAGGCTAGGAAGAGCAGAAAGAAGAAAGCCCCCAGGTACTGATATGATGAAAAAGATGTCGTTCCTCCCTGGTGCAGGACTGGGCAAGAATTCTCAAGGGATGCCAACAGCTATTGCTACCAAGGGCCAAAAAGACAGAAGGGGTCTAGGATACACAGGTGTGGTAGAAAGGGGTGAGAAGTCAAAAATGGACATTCCTCATATCCGAAAGACTTTTGTGCCAGCAACCGCAGCATGTGCCTATACAAGTGAGGATGAACTGTTGTGGCTGGATAGAAGATTTGTGCCAGGGTTCGAGGTTTTCAATGATGTCTATGATTGGGACATTGGATCGATCAAGCCAGCAGAGGGCTTTTGGGATGAAGAAATCATGACCAGTAGGACAATTTGGGACCATGAGATGCCTAAAGAAGTAATGACTGAGAAGATGGTAGCCACCCAGCTGAAGGGGAAAGCAAAGGTAGAGGAAGCCATGCAGGAGTTGATTGGGGAGCCTCCAAAGAGCCGAAGTGATGCAGGACCATCGACCACGGCAGATACGCCAGCAGAGGAGGAAGAGGAGAATAGTTTAGACTTTCTTTTTGCTCCAGAACTTTTCAATGATTTTAATGACAATTTCAATCTTATTAATAAATTGAATGATTTTGCTTACTTGTGTGATGTTTCTGATGATTTCACTATGCATGATCATGATCATCCATCCATTTTTGATATTGATTCAACTGATGCTACTCCATTTAATCTTGGAACCATAGAAAATCCAAAAGAAATTTTGATAGCATCAAGTATAACTCCTGAAGAGCGAGAAAATTTTCAGAAAATCTTAAAAAAATATGAAAAAGTCTTTGCCTGGACCTACGAAGATATGCCAAGAATCAATCGGGAAGTTGCAGAGCACGCTATCCCTACATATCCGGACCACAAACCCGTTAAACAGAAGCTGAGAAGGCTTAGGCCAGAATGAGCAGATAAAGTGAAGGAGGAGATTCACCAGCAAATCAAAGCCAAATTTTTGGTTGAGGTGCAATATCCAACTTGGCTGGCCAATGTTGTCCCCATAGCCAAAAAGAATGGCAAGGTAAGGGTATGCGTAGATTATCGGGACGTGAATAAGGCCTGCCCAAAAGATGACTTTCCATTGCCCCATATAGATGTGCTGATAGACAGCGCCGCTGCTTGCGAGATGTATAGCTTTGGAGATGGTTATGCGGGCTATAATCAAATTCTCAATAAAATAATTGACCGAATTAAGACAGCGTTCATCATGGAGTGGGGGACCTATGCTTATCGAGTAATGCCTTTTGGCCTGAAAAATGCAGGAGCCACTTATCAGAGGATGGCGACAAAAATCTTGAATGACTTGATTCATAAAGAAGTGGAGGTATACGTGGACGACATTATGATCAAGTCAGCCACTAGAGAAGGTCATTTTGAAGCCCTGGAAAAGTTCTTCCTGAGGATAAATAAGTATGATCTGCGGCTAAACCCTAAGAAATGTATCTTTGGTGTTACCTTAGGGAAGCTCCTAGGACACGTGGTTAGCCTGAGGGGTATTGAGATTGACCCGGACAAGGTTAAAGCCATCAGAGAAATGCCAATACCGCAGAAGGAAAAGGATGTGAGAAGTTTTTTGGGTAGGTTGCAATATATCAGTAGGTTTATTGCCAAGCTTACTTCAATCTATGAACCGATCTTCAAACTACTCAGAAAAGACCAACCAGTAGTATGGAACGAAAGCTGTCAGAAGGCTTTTAATACTGTCAGAGAGTATCTGCTAAATCCACCGGTGTTGAGACCGCTGCAGCCAGTCAGGCCATTGATTTTATACTTAGCTATAGAAGACAGTTCTGTAGGCGCCATGATGGTCCAGGAGGACGAATTTGGAGTGGAATTTGCTGTTTACTACCTTAGCAAGAAGTTCCTGGCCTATGAGGTTAAGTATACGGAAGTAGAAAAGATTTGCCTTGCAGTAATCTAGGCTTCTAAGAAATTAAGGCATTACTTTCATGCCAATAGAGTACAGGCAATAGCGAAGCATAATCCTTTGAGGTACTTACAAGAAGCTCCATCTTTACTTGGGAAAATGGGGAGGTGGTTATTATTACTACAAGAATTCGATGTGGCGTATATTACTCGAAAAACTATCAAAGGGCCTGCAGTGGCTGAATTCCTGGTAGAACACCCAATTCAAGGAGACTCATATGAGTTTAACTTTCCAGATGAGGATGTGGCAGCCATCGGAGTTCAAGGTTGGCAATTGCACTTTGACGGAGCTGTGAACAACAAGGGGTAGGAGTAGGGATCATTTTAACAACCCCGGATGATGAGAAGCTCCCTTTGGCCAAGAAATTAAGGTTCAAGGCTACCAATAATGAAGCTGAGTATGAAGCGTGTGCCTTTGGGTTAGAGGCGTTGATAGCCTTAGGAGCGAAAAACGTGGAAGTGTTTGGTGATTCCTCCCTGGTGATCAATCAAATCAGAGGTGAATGGGCCATTAAAGAAGAGAGGTTAATGCCATACATCGAGCTCTTGAGAGACCTGAGTAGACAATTTGAAGTATGTACATTCCGTTTTGTTCCGAGGGATGAAAACCAGTTAGCCGACGCGCTTGCTACTTTAGTCTCAATGTGGGACAATCCTGAAGGGGTGGTTATGAGGCCAGTTTTGATTTCTAGCTCTGAGAGACCTAGCTTCAAATCTAAATCAGTCATGAAGATAGAAGTAGCGGATGGGAAGCCGTGGTATTATGATATCAAGAACTATCTAAAGAATGTGACATTTCCGGAGGAAGCTACTGAGAAAGATCAGAGAATGATTCGTAAGCTATCCACCCAGTTCATCTGCATAAATGGAGTGTTGTACAAACGACAGGCAGATGGTATCCAGTTGAGGTGTTTGGATGAGAAAGAGGCTAAGAGGGTGATAGAAGAAACACACGCCGGAGTATGTGTGGCCCATATGAACGGGTTGACATTAGCCAAAAAGATTATGAGGCAAGGATTCTTCTGGCTCACCATGGATAACGATTGCTCGAAGTATGTAAAGCAGTGCCAGTTATGCCATCAGTATGGAGATTTAAGGCATCTGCCCATTTCAGAATTACATAATTTGACGTCACCTTGGCCATTCGTAGCTTGGGGGATTGATATTATTGGAGAGATACGCCCCACGGCCTCCAATGGGCATAGATACATCATCGTCGCCGTCGACTACTTCACCAAGTGGGTATAAGCTGAGTCCTTTAAGAAAGTGGATGCTCGAGATATGGCAAAATTCATAGAGAAGAACTTGATATGTAGGTATGGCCTTCCACGTCATGTGGTATCTGACAACGGGGTCCAGTTCATGGCCGAGATGAAGAAGTTACTCCAGAAGTATGGTATCGAGCACCACAAGTCTTCTCCGTATCATCCTCAAGCTAACGGGGCAGTTGAAACTGCCAACAAGAATGTCAAGAGGATCCTGGCTAAGATGGTCCAGAATTATAAAGATTGGGCAGAAAAGTTGCCTTTCGCACTATAGGGTTACAGAACAACCATCAGGACTTCAACGGGAGCCACTCCATATTCCTTGGTATATGGAACGGAGGCAGTATTGCCGGTCGAGGTCGAACTTAAGTCACTAAGGGTGATAATGGAAGCAGAGATTCCGGAGGCCGAATGGGCGCAGCAGCGGTTGCAACGCTTGAACATGTTGGATGAGAACAGGTTAAAAGCCTACTATCATAACCAGATCTACCAAAAGAGGCTCGCTAGGTCTTTTGGAAAGAAAGTCAAGAAACATCCATTGAAGGAAGGGGATTTGGTATTCAAACAGATGAGACTAGGAGCACCGGATATTAGAGGGAAGTTCAGACCTACGTGGGAAGGTCCATTTATCCTCAAGAAGTTGCTGCCAAAAGGAGCTGCGATTCTGTCGGATAGCGATGGCAATGAATTCAAAGAACCGATCAATATTGATAGACTCAAAAGGTTACATGGCTAAAGGCTACAAAATTAAAAGAAGAGAATGAAAGCCCCGCGGGTCAAAAATCGAAAAAAGGCGGCCTTGCTAAAATTGGGCGCCTCATCAGGGTAAAAACTGAAAAAAGGCATCCTGGGCAAAATTTAGAGGCTTGAGAGAAAATACCCAATCATGAAAACTCGAGAGGGCTGATTGGGGATAGGAGTTTGATGCTGTCAGAATTGGGTTCCATGAATGAATGTAGTCTTGCATAATTGAATTAGTGTCAAAAAACGATCATGTATTATGAAATCGTACTGAAATGTACACAATTTTGTGAAATAAAATAAGACTTGACTTATTCATTTATATCATCGTCCAATTCTGCTTTAAAAAGAAAACATATTGCTCAAAATGCATATAAAGCTAAACTATGCCCTACTACTACTCTCGCTAGCCAAATGCCTCAGTCGCCGTGTTCAGTTATCAGATGATGGGCTAAATATCCACCTCTTATACGCGCTGGTAGAGGTGACAGAGTGGTTCCCGAAGGGAGGTATGATAGTCTTCAGGGGAAGTTGGCTCTAGAGCTCATGATAGCGGGAGGTAAAAGCCGTAGAAAGGACTCCACCTCGAAAGGATAGAGGGAGTCTCACCACGTCTTGAGTCATTCCAAGTTGACGAGAGCAGCGGGCCGTGATGTAAAAGGTTGCCTCACGAAGCCCGTATAGGGGAACGCATCCTGAAGACCCATCAATAACTGCACTAGATAATGGAAGCCAAGCATGTATGAAGCTAATATCCTCATTTGATATCTCAATGAATCTGGTAATGCCTTCGTCAGGGGTCCCGAGTAGGTACAGACGCTGGCGAGGAAGAAAATGCTTCGCTGAGTACTGACTAATGATTCTAGGAGGTGGCTCTGACAGCAGCTTCAATTTCTCTTGCAACCAAATCTGAAAGAAGAAAAATAAAAGCCAAAGAAAAGAAAATAAAAGGCAGAGAAAAGCCGCTGGAGTAAGTAGGATTTACTTCAGGCAAAAATTAGGCATAGGGTTATGTGAAAATCCGTAAGGACGCACTTCCCGCTAAGAAAAGCTAGTGGGAAAATCCACAAGGGATGCACTACCTTTAAAACAATGACGTACCTGGAGTAATAAGGGGCTCCCGGAGAATGAAGTGGTAGGCCCGGCACAGACAGAGTCCAAACTCAAGATAGTCTCAGCCAGAATAAGTGGAAAAGGGGCCCGTGGTGAAAATCATCCAAAATTCCAAACAGACGAGGGTCTCCAAACAGCTCCTTTGAAGTCACGACCAAGTACTTCATCAGACAAAAAAGAAGGATGACACTTACTCTGTATGAAGGAAGGTTAATGAATTCATCCAATGCTTCAATCAGAGGTTCTAAGGCAAATACAGGGCCCTGAGGAACTAGACGAGCAGTGTAAGAAGGAGCTATACTTAAGGACAGGGCAATATCCCGAGTTTGAACCAAACCACAGCGAGGAACGCAGGGTAAAGCACTAGGAGGATACCAGCCTCCGACAATGGCAGCAAGTTCCTCAGGCAGGGGGCACATTTCTTGGTAGGTGAACCTAAAAACGTGAAAGCGAGGGTCCCAGAAGTGGGTCGCAGCCAAAAGGAGGTTGTAGTCTATTCTGATTCTGCGTAAAAATTTCAGTTCAGAAAGGGGGGCAAGAGTGTTGTTTTCCCAAGTTTGAGCATCATCTAAGATACGGTGCATTTTGGAAAGAAAAGGAGAATTCATTTCTCTGTGACTAAGGTCGAGGTCGCTAAGGGAAATGAAGAAGGGGGAAAGGAAAAAAACTGAGGAAAGGAACCTGCTATGAAGCTAAAATGAGAGAAAAGGCATGGAATCCAAGAAAATGATGAGTTTTATAGGATTGACCTACCGACGGCTAGCCCGTCCCTAACTCAGATGGTGAGACAGGAACAGGAGAGACTTGTGGGTCAGCTAAGGCAGGAGATGAGGGCCTCCCGAGATGAGGCGACCCAGAGGGTAGATGCATCGGTACAGATGGTGGATGAGTCAGTTGAGGCTCTCAGATTCAGGATCCAGGTCCTAGAGGGTGCCATACCTCCCATCGCCCAGTCCATGCGAGAGTTTAGAGAGCATGCAGAGGATAGGCTGAAGAGTATGGGGACTACCTCTACAGATCAGACCCTCCGCCTGGCCGGCGCTTTCAGAGAGTTAGGGGGGTTGTCACTGATGCGCTGCAGTTCATAACAGTATGCGCACAGCCTTTTCTTGACGGGTATGCTCAGGTCCAGTTCCAGCAGCATGACCCAGCGAGAGAGTAGCCGTTATCAGTACTAGTGGCTGTACCTCCCAGATACCAGCGGCAGGCCAGAGCCTCGGCTGCTCAGCAGGCCGGACCATCAGCCCCTCCTAGGCAGCCATCTGCTCCAGATGCGGGACCATCTGCTTCTTTATCACAAGGCCAGCCGGTTCACATATCAGATTATGATGATGATCCAGAGGAGCTCTCAGATTATGCACCTTTATAGATTGTTCAGGGAGTTCTTCTAGCTTTGTATTTATACTTTTTGTTGTAATCACATCTGTATATTGTACAAAATTTAACCTTTTAATGGAAAAACATCTATGGTTTAACTTGTTAAGTTCGCATGTTATTTCGTCATGATTTAAATTTCTTAAAAAAGTTAAAAAAAAAGAGAGAAAAGAAGGAAAAAGACAATCGATCATATAGTAAACAGGATGATAAATAATAAAGGGCAACATAAAAATGTTCATAAATCTACCAATCAACTTAATTTGCACGAGAATTAACAAGAGTCTCTTACAATACAGGAACATGGTTTCACACCAATTCGAAAATGACCAGCAGTCAAAAGGAAGGATAAACAGATCAAACATTATGTTTTTCAAGATCGCATTCAATATTAGATGAGAATCAACAGATAAGAATCGTACCTTGCCGATTGAATGGAGGTTAGCAAGGAAAGTTTGCAAACTTAAAACGGGACTAGAGATATAAATCAGACACCACGTGGGATGAGATGAGGCTAGCGGGACAGTTTAATCACTGCGCATACCGAGACGAGGACAGCGGGGCGCACACGATAAAACGGATCCGCACTTTGTAAGTCTGGAGCAGACTCGGTGCAGCTCAGGAGGGCAATCCTCGTGTTTTGTAAGTCTGGAGCAGACTCGGTGCATCACCATCCGCACTTTGTAAGTCGGGAGCAGACTCGGTGTAGCTCAGGAGAGCAATCCTCGCGTTTTGTAAGTCTGGAGCAGACTTGACGCATCACCATCCGCACTTTGTAAGTTGGAGCAAACTCGGTGCAGCTCAGGAGAGCAATCCTCGCGTTTTGTAAGTTTGAAACAGACTCGGCGCATCAGCATCCGCACTTTGTAAGTCGGGAGCAGACTCGGGGCAGCTCAGGAGAGCAATCCTCGCATTTTGTATGTCTGGAGCAGATTCGGCGCATCACCATCCGCACTTTGTAAGTCGAGAGCAGACTCGGTGCAGCTCAGGAGAGCAATCCTCGCGTTTTGTAAGTCTGAAGCAGACTCGACGCATCGCTACTTCCACGAATAAAAGGTAGGGACTGCCTCAGGTATGCATCTCTTTCCTTTCTCCTCTGAATTTTAGCTCATCTAGACACTAGTGCACTAGTTTTCCCAAAATTGGGGGCAATTGTAAACACCAGGTCTTGAGGCAGTCCAGGTCAGAGTTACCCGATGAAGAGATCCATGTTGGTTTTCGGATAAATGGATGGAATTCAGAGGTTTTCGTCTTTCGGTTTCATAAGGATGAAAATATTTTTCACTATAGCGTGAGGTTTTAAAAGAGTTTGGGAAATTTTGCTTGAAATTAGAAGTTTTGCTCCACAGACGGGATGACCATTTGAAGTAGGGACGCCCGTCTCTATTTGGGGTGATCCCCGTCTCTATGCATACTAGGGACGGCCCGTCTGTAGCTAGGGACGGACACGTGTCTGAGTAGGGATGTGTCTGAGTAGGGACGCCTGTCCCTAGTCCCGCGTTACGGCCTGTCTGTAGCTAGGGACGGACATGTGTCTGAGTAGGGACGCCCGTCCCTAGTCCCGCGTTACGGCCCGTCTGTAGCTAGGGATGGACACGTGTCTGAGTAGGGACACCCGTCCCTAGTCCCGCGTTACGGCCCGTCTGTAGCCAGATTTCCACATGTACCCTTAGTAGGGACGCCCGTCGGTAGTTGCAGGGATGCCCGTCGGTAGTGGATCTGATAAGATAACGCCGGATTTGATAAAATTTAATATGTAATCCTTGTAATGGGGATAGATGTTGGTTAAAAATTGAATTTTAAAACTCCTTTTAGAATTCAAACTTTAAAACTGATGCTTATCTTATTTTATCTCCAAAAATTCTATAAATTGGGAGGAAGAATTCATTTTTAGGGGTTACAAAATTTGACAAATTTTGGTGGAGAAAATTAACCACTTTTTGAGAGATTGGAATTTTTTAGAAATTTTTTTTTGTGAGCAATCTACCAAAAATCTATAATATCTCTGTTTATTTTTAGGATTTGGTTTGATAAAAATTCTTCCAATTAATTGATTTCCTCAAATCTTTCTTGCGAATTAAGCCAATTTGAGGTAACGAAATTCATTCGTTTCCATCACTACAGCTAATTCAAACACTCGATCGCTATTAAATTTTCAAAAAGGGAAAATACAAATTTTCTTACTTTGATCTTTTTATTTGATCCTTGTGGAGCGTGCGGGGACCGAAACCATTTGATATTCACCCAAAAAGGTAAAATCCAAGGGTAAACATTCTGGATTAATACTTGGGTGATTTAATTAATTTATATTAATTGTTTTCATTTTTTACCTTTTTTTTATCTTGTAACTCATTTCTTTTAAAGCTTCCTATTATTTTCCTTTCTTTACTTTATTCATCAATTTTGACACTGACATGTTTATTCCTATGAGTTATTTTTTGACCATTTGGAATTGGAGTTGTAAATGATGATGGTCGAGCCAATCTGAGGATCTCCATACGGGTTCTTTCTTCACCCTTGCTTTTTATTCATGTTATTATTAAGATTATTTCAATGTCGTTAAAGTGAAAAGGGCCAAATATTTTATAGTAATTAATTTGGGATTTTCTCGAAAGCTATGGACCAATGTCCTGTTTTTAACCAACAAAATTGACGTTTCTTAAAATCAGTTTGTAACGAATATGTATGGCAGGACCAATGTCCTCACTCCAATGAATATCCCGTTTTCTGTATGATTTGTATATTATTTTTATAATGGGGGTTGTATTCCGCCCCTAGTTTTATTGTAATTTATTTTGAAAATGTTTATTTAAATAATGCTTTATTTATTGCTTTTGACGTGAATGATTGCGCCTTAATTAAATGCATCGTGTGGCAAGTTAATGAGACAATAAATTCAAAACTTAATCATAATATTGATCAAGGTACATATAAATGAGAAGTCCCGAACTCACTCTGGTCTTTGGGGCTCAATGAGGAGAGAGGTCTAGGACTTCCAAGACACCTCTTGAGTCTCACCAAAAGACTTAAATTTACAATCCTAGTCTCCAGGGGGTAGAGGATGAGGCCTCCAAGATCTCTCTGGCTAGCCCAAGATGGATATTTATGCGCCGTCTTAGGCTCGCTGAGGCTAGACGACCCTTCCCAATGTTCTATTAGGTGGCAACTCTAAGAAACCTCATTGTTGCCCAAAATAAACGCACTTGTAAATACCTTACAAGTTTTATGAACCTCTCCTTATCGCCCTAAAGCGGGCCCTCGGGAGGACACGAGGTTTGGCGCGCGTCACAATTGGCCTTTGACACTATTAAGGATTATCTACTGAACCCGCTAGTTTTAAGACCGCCACGACATGCAAAGGCACTAATCCTGTATTTGGCGGTAGAAGACAGTTCAGTGGGTGCCATGATGGCTCAGGAGGATGAATTTGGAGTGGAGTTTGCTATTTATTACCTTAGTAAGAAATTCCTATCATACGAAGTCAAATATGTAGAAGTGGAAAAGATTTGCTTGGCAGTAATTTGGGCCTCCAAAAAGTTGCAACACTACTTTCATTCTTTTAGTGTGCAAGCAGTTGCCAAGCATAATCCGCTCAAGTACCTTCAAGAAGCACCCTCTCTACTAGGAAAGATGGGAAGATGGTTATTACTGTTGCAGGAGTTCGATATCGAATATATCACCAGGAAAACCATTAAGGGAAGAGCTGTAGCTGAGTTCTTGGCTGAACATCCTATTGAGGGAGACCAATTCGAATACAGTTTTCTAGATGAAGATGTCACGGCCATAGCAGTACAAGGGTGGCAGTTGTTCTTCGATGGGGCAGTTAACAGTAAAGGGGCAGGAGCAGGGATTATTATTACGACCCCGGATGGTGAAAAACTGGCATTAGCCAAAAAGTTGAGGTACAAAGCAACCAATAATGAAGCGGAATATGAAGCTTGCATCTTCGGGTTAGAAGCACTGCTTTATCTGGGGGCAAAGACTACAGAAGTCTTCAGAGATTTGTCCTTAGTAATCCATCAGATCAAAGGGGAATGGTCAGTTAAGGAAGAGAGGTTGTTGCCTTACGTGAAGCACTTGAGAATGTTGAGTAGCCAGTTTGAGACTTGCACTTTTCACTTCATCCCCAGGGATGAAAATCAATTGGCTGATGCTCTTGTGACTTTAGTGTCAATGTGGGATAATCCAACAGGGGTTGCTATGAGACTCGTGCTAATCTCTAGCTCGAAAAGGCCTTATTTTAAAACTGAGCAGGTGATGGATGTTGAGGTCGCCGATGGAAGCCCTTGGTACTATGACATTCAAAATTATTTGGAACGGTAAGTTTTTCCAGAAGAAGCCACTGAGAAAGACCAAAGAATGATTAGCAAGTTATCCACACAATTCATTAGTGTAAATGGCACTTTGTATAAGAGACAAGTTGATGGTATCCAATTAAGATGTTTGGCAGAGAAAGAAGCAGAAAGAGTTATGGAAGAGGTTCATGCCGGAGTCTGTGGAGCTCACATAAATGGCTTAGCCTTAGCAAAGAAGATCATGTGCCAAGGATTCAATTGGCTTGCAATGGATATGGGTTGTTCAAAATATGTGAAGCAATGCCAGTTATGCCAGCAATACGCGAATTTGAGGTATGTGCTAGTTTCAGAACTACATAGTTTGACATCTCCATGGCCATTTGCAGCTTGGGGAATAGATATCATAGGCGAGATACGTCCTACAGCTTCTAATGGGCACAGGTTCATTATAGTCGCCATTGATTACTTCACTAAGTGGGTCAAAGCTGAATCTTTCAAGAAGGTTGATGCTAGGGACATGGCTAAGTTCATCGAGCAGAATTTGATATGCAGATATGGCCTCCCACATCACATTGTGTCTGATAATGGGGTGCAATTCTTAGTAGAAACTAAACAAATGCTTCAAAAGTATGGAATTCAGCATCATAGGTCTTCTCCTTACCAACCTCAGGGTAATGGCGTGGTTGAACCAGCAAACAAGAATGTTAAAAGAATATTGGCCAAGACGGTTCAGAGCTATAAAGATTGGATAGAAAAACTACCATTTGCACTTTGGGGTTATAGAACCACAGTCAGAACCTCTACAGGAGCGACGCCTTTCTCTTTGGTATATGGAACCGAAGCAGTTCTGCCAGTTGAAATCGAGCTGAAATCTTTGAGGATAGTCATGGAAGCCGAGATTCTAGAGACAGAATGGGCACAATAGCGATTATTGCAGTTGAATCTGTTGGATGAAGATAGGTTGCGAGCCTATTATTACAATCAGGTTTATCAGAAGAGACTAGCTCGGTCTTTTGGCAAGAAGGTACGAAAGCACCCATTGAAAGAAGGGGATTTGGTCTTTAAGATGATGAGGCCGGGAGTGCCAAACATACGGGGAAAATTTAGGCCAACCTGGGAAGGTCCGTTCGTCTTGAAAAAGTTACTAACGAAAGGGGCAGCGATCTTAGCGGACAGCGATGGGAATGAGTTTAAAGACCCGGTCAATGTCGAAGGACTAAAAAGGTTCCATGGCTAAAGACCAAAAAAAAATCAAAAGAAAAGAATGAATGCCCTGCAGGTCAAAAATCAAAAAAAGGCGACCGTGCTAAAATTGAGCACCCTGTCAGGGTGAAAACCGAAAAAAGGCATCCTGGGCAAAAATTAAGGGCCGAGAGAAAATGTTCAATCGAGAAAACCCGAGAGGGCCGATTGATAACAGGAGTTTGATGTTTACAAGATTTATTCCGAGATTCGGTGTAGTCTTGTGTTTTTGATTCTTGTCAAATGAAGATCGTGTATCATGAAATCATACAGAAATGTACATAATTTTGCAATGAATAAAAGAATGCAGTTTACATTTTTATTGTTCTTTTAGTTCTGTCTTAAAAAGAAATTTATCACTTATTTATCTAATGAATATTGTCTAATCATTTTGTCGGAAGATGTCTAGGCAGATGTGTGCTAATCGCTCTTAAGGGAGATTCTAATAACACCCTTCTCTTGTAGTCCCCTCAAAAAAAAGGAAAAAAAAAAGGCCGTTAGAGATGAAAACCGTGACTGCCTCTCTAAGCAAAAGTTAGGCCAAAGGGCAGGGTGAAAACCTGGAGACAGGCAGTCTGCCCTAAAAAAATGAAATAAATAGAAGCCGCTGGATTGGGTTGTGTCCATTCCAGGCAAAAATTAGGCAAAGGGTTATGTGAAGATCCCTAAAGGGACGCATTTCCCACGAAGAAAAGCTAGTATGAAAATCCACAAGGGACGCACTACCTTTAAAGCAATGACATTCGATGCCTAGAGCGATAAGGCGGCATTACTTCAGATGATCATCCTTCAGTCAGATAATGCATGAGTCAGAATCCTGGGCATATAATCATTGGCCGGGGGGCAAAGATGCACACTTGATATCTCTCTCAAAAACATTTTGGGGTCAGAGTCCCTAAAGCCAAGATGTCACTCTTTCAGATCCTTGGAGGCATGGTGCAGAAGCCAAGCTATATCCTCAATGAACCCTTGACCATCTAGGGCATGGTCTATTCATTTTTGCAAACATCTACATCTCACATCATACACACAATTTCTTGTATATACTTTTGTGCACATAGTTTTGCAGGAAACATCTAAGTGAAAACTGTCGCCATTGGAAGATGGTAACCTCTGCACTTTTAGTAGTCTGTAGCAGACTCGGTGTAATCCTTTGAGGAGGATATTTCCTACGTTTTGTAGTCTTGTCAGCGACTCAACGTATCACTATTTGCGGATGGCACCTGCACTTTTAGTAGTCTGTAGCAGACTCGGTGCAGTCCTCTGAGGAGGACATCGTTTGCACTTTTAGTAGTCTATAGCAAACTCGTTGCAGCTCAAGAGAGCAACCTCTGCACTTTTAGCAGTCTGTAGCAGACTCGGTGCAGTCCTCTGAGGAGGACATTTCCTACGTTTTGTAGTCTTGTCAGCGACTCGGCGCATCGCTATCTGCGGATAGCACCTGCACTTTTAGTAGTCTGGAGCAGACTCGATGCAGTCCTCTGAGGAGGACATTTCCTGCATTTTGTAGTCTTGTCAATGACTCGATGCATCGCCATCTGTGGATGGCACCTGCACTTTTAGTAGTCTGTAGCAGACTCGGTGCAGTCCTCTGAGGAGGACATTTCTCGAGTTTTGTAAGTCTGTAGTAGACCCGGCGCATCACCGTCTTAGGATGGTTCCCGGCACTTTATAGTCTTGTCAGCGACTCAGTGCAACTCAAGAGGATGAATCACAACACTGTTCCCGAGGGAGCAGCTAGAAGATTGTCGCCTCAGGTATGCGTTTCTTTCCCTTTCCTGAAATTTGGCTCACCTAGGCACCCACGCACTAGCCTCCCCAAAATTTGGGGCAACTGTAGACACCGGGTCCCAAGTAGCCTTGATCAGGATTACCCAATGATGAAATTAAGTGTGCCCGTTTGGCCCTTTTTTACCTTTTTTTAGCCCCAAAATTGCTTTTTCTTCATTTTTTAATAGAATTCAATGCTATTCCCTTTAAAATTCCAAACCCTTCAAATTTAGCTGTTTTTTATGTTTATTGGAATTAAATCAATTTAATTTCTTAATTAAAAAATTCTGAATTTTGTGGGAGGAATAAAAAGAATTTTGGAGGGAGAATTAAGCGGGGATTTTCTTTAGAAAATTATTTTCTTCTTCTTTCTTCTCTCAAAAACAAATTCTCTCAAGTTTCTAAAGGATTTTTCCAAAATAATTCTTAAGGCAAAAAGAATAATTTTTGTTCTTGTGAATTTTCTTCTTTTCATTTAATAATTCTTTACTTTGAGACAAATAAATCAATTATTTGTTCTTGAGTAAAAATTTATTTTTAATATTTTATTTTTCTAATATATTCTTACAATTAAGACAAGGAATTGGATTTTACCTTCATTTCATCAAGTTAAATTTTGAGAGTAAGCATTCTTTGTTCAATTCTTAATTTAATTTTTGATTTAATTTTTTATTTTCCAATTAATTATTTATCATGTAAATTCTTTTAGATCTATTATTTTTTTTACTTCTCATTTCTTGTGTTCTTATTTAATTGTTCTTAGTATTATTATTATTATTATTATTATTATTATTATTATTATTATTATTATTATTATTATTATTATTATTATTATCTTTTTGCTCTTTATTTGATTATTTATCTATTGTTCATATATTATTATTGTTTTTTTATTATTTATCATGTTTTAACATGTTATATTTATTTTATTTCTTATTATTCTTACATGTTTATTTGATTGTTCATATTCGTTGGTTGTTATTGTGATTCATTATTATTATTGTAATTACTACTATCATTAGTATTAGTATTATTTTTATTACTTTTGTTTATTATTTTTATTTGTTATTATTCATATCTTCACACATGTTGAATTTTATTATTATGATTTGTGTTTTATGCATGCTGAATTTTATATTTATTTTTGTTTATATTCTTATGTATGTTACATTTTGTTATTATTTTATACTTTTTTATGCATGTTGAATTGTTAATTGGTTAATTTGCATATTTTTATTATATCATTTAATTAATTTGTCACACATGATGCATCCTTATTGGCTTTATTTTTTTTTTATGTTGTATGATTAAATTCATTTTTTATTACTAACATCACTTTTATTTGTTTTTTTTTATTCCAATACTTATTTTTTATGTGTGATTTTTTCCAATGGCAAGTGAAAGCCCATGAAGATTCAGAGATACACTTTTGGATTTAATTTGTTATTTGTATTTTTTATTATGTTGGGTTTATTTTATTTTTAACATGTAATTTATAATAAATTATTTTTTTATGCACGTTAATTAAAAAATCACAAAAATATTTCTATTAATTAAACTTGGATTTTTCTAATAAAAAGGGGACCAATGTCCTAGTTTTTTCATCCAAAATAAATTATCACTTTAAAATTATTTTCTTTAATTATGCATGATATGACCAATGTCCTCATCTTTAATAAATAACGCGATTTATGTATAAATTGTATTTTATTTACAAATGGGGTTTGTATTCCGCCCCTAGTTTTGTTGTAATTTATGTTCCTGTGATTTATTTTAATTTCGTTCTTATTTACCGCTTTTATTATGTGATTGACATGCACGTTAAATTAAATTGCATTTAAATTGAATGAGAAATGGGGTGAAACGCTAAATTCAAAATTCAATTATAACTTTAACCAAGGTATAAATAAATGGGAAGTCCCGAACCTTCTCTGGTCTTTAGGCTCAACGAGGCGAGAGGGCTACCTCAATGTTCTATTGAGTGGGGCCTCCAAGACACCTCTTGTGTCCCGAAAAAGGCCCAACTTGCATAGTCCTAGGCTCCACGAGGTGAGAGGACCATCCTAATTTTCTATTAGGGTGGGGTCTCCAAGACACTTCTGGCTTGCCTAAAATGGACATAGCAGTGCTGTCTTAGGCTCACTGAGGCTAGACGACCTTTCCCAATGTTCTATTGGGTGGTGACTCCAAGAAACCTCCTTGTTCCCAAAATGGATGCACTTGTAATTTCTTACGAGTTTTATGAACCTCTCCCGATCATCCTAAAGGCGGGCGTTCGGGGAAAACCGGGGTTGGGCGCGCGTCACAGTTCCTTACCACCGTGTTGAATGTTTTACATGGTGGTCTGGTTCTTCTTACCGCCGTGTAAAGACATTATGTTTTCTGAAATTCCAAACTTCGGCATTTTACACGGTGGTCAGGTTTTCCTTACCACAGTGTGGAATGTTTTACACGACGGTCAAGATTTTCATACCGCCGTGAAAATGCCTTCTGTTTGGTAAAATTTGGTTTTCAAAGGTTTACACGGTGGGCAGGTTTCTATCACCGCCGTGTAAACCCTATTTTCAAATTTTGATTTGTATTATTCTTGCCTCTGTTGAATTGATCATTGTAATTATTATGCAATAATATGACTGATACATAATAGGTGATAATTAAAATGTAAAGTTTCATATGAGATATGTTGAATTGCAGGTATTATTACTATCGGTGGCTTAAGATAATAAGTTTAGTTATTGTTAAATGCTTATTGCTTTGTTGTGAATGAAAAGATTAATGTGTATTTAGCCGCCTAAATAGTCGAGTTGTGGATAGTTAGGCATGCCTAAAGGGTTCTGTTGCTACAGTCTATGCATTTTTTGGATCCTGATCATATCACTATGCGTTCTGGACTTCGATCAAGTCCCTATGCGATTGGATTCCTTAGAATCCCTATGTGTTTGGATCTTGCTTAAGATCCCTATGCATTTTTCAAAAGAAAAAGAAAATGATTTTTTGTACCTACAGGTACTTATGCGTTCACCCGTTATCCACCTCTTTGAGTATGCATACAGAACTATATGTATTGGTATAATTAATTGTATAAGCAAGAAGTCAACAATATGAAATGTATGTACTGATGTGTAAGATTTAATATATGGAATTTTAATATAAACTCATGACCCCTTTTGCTTTATTTTGTTTACTGTATGTTATGAATTATGATATTATGCTCATATGTTACATGTGATGTGTTTTGCATCGACGATGTAACACCCCTTACCCATACTCAGGCGATCCCATCCGATGAGGAGTGAGGTGCCGTAGGGGTAAAGGTGCCACCACACAGATACATAACACACATACACAGATTCATAAACATACATAACAAAATACCAGGTAATTTAAAACTTTACAAAACCATTCATGAAAGCTGATCATGCATTAATATAATAGAAGCATTACATTACTGTTCTGATCAACTGAGAGAAGCAATAGATAATTACAATCCCCAAAAATACATATACCTAAGCGGAAGCTATTACAAAACTAAAATAAGAGAGTTCTATACAAAAAGAATCATAACGCTACAAAAATAAGCCCTATTCTAAGACCCTGCTGTGTTGGCTTTGCTGGCGACGACTCTCCCAAAAGCAACTCCTTCCGCACCTGCACGGGTAAACACACCGTACTAAGCGATAAACGCTTAGTAGGGAAAACACACATAGCATAAAGACAACCATTCACAACGGTCGTCAAGGCAATTCACATGCGTAAGTACATATAGCCATTCATCAAAAAGGTTCATATCAATAATCATATTCCCATAACAGATTGTACTTTACATCATTGAATCCATAAGGATAAAACATGTATTTGCTCATATAACAATTCATACAAGTACTTTAAGCATTGAAAAACCCTGCTGACTCAAGGTAGTGGATAACGAGTGGACAGAAAGTACTTTACGAGTACCAATCGAATACGAAAAACCATTTTAACTTTTCATTCACAAACATTTCCAGAAGGACCTTAAACAAGATCCAAACACAGTACAGAAGTTCGCGAGGAACGAAACGGGGACCTGATCGGGGTCCAAACGGGAATACAGAAGCTGCAGCAAAGACTCTATTAGGCATGCCTAACTATCCACTGACTAGACTCTAGCAGGTCATATATATACCATTCAAACCATTTCACAGTTTCCAAAATCATCATCATCAAATGAGCATAACCATATCATAGTTACACTTGCATATCATTTATAGGATACCAAGCATAAATCTCATAACTGCTAAAATAAACTGAAGTTCAAGGCACACGCAAAGAAAGAAAACTCATTCAGCATACAAGGAACTGTCGCGCTCGCGACGTCTGTCGCGCTCGCGGCAGAGACCAAAGTCTCTTCGTTGCGCGCGCGCGACGGATTTCGCGACCGCGAGGAGGACGGAAGGCCAGGCTCTGTCGCGCTCGCGACTATTGTCGCGATCACGACAGAAGGCAATTGATGTTGTCGCGATTTCGCGACGGATCGCGTGCTCGCGATAGCACTGGGCAACAATACTCTCTGTCGCGATCGCGACAGTTGTCGCGGTCGCGACAGAGGGTATACAACACTTCGGCTGTCGCGGGTTCGCGGCAGATGTCGCGTACTCGCGACAGCGAAGCTCCCACTACCGCTCTCTGTCGCGATCGCGACAGTTGTCGCGATCGCGACAGCGTCGGGACTTTGAAAATCTGCAGAAATTCTGCAGATTTTCCTCTTCCATTTCCTCTCCAAACCACACAAAACTCAATCAAAGGTCCCTTACCTCACATCCGGCCATCCAATAACATCAACAACCATAATACAACAATTATTCACCATATACTTCATCCAATCCATTAATTTACACATTCAATTTCATGAATCAATTAAAAACCCCATTTATGCATTAAACCACATCAATTCTAAAATTCCATAATTAACTCATACTTTTGCAAGATTCACACTTCAAAGCAAATACCCATATCATAAACATCAAAATAAAGAACATCTAACAACCTAATTCCATGAACCCATCAAGAACACACACACATGAACATTTTCACATAAAAAAGGAAGAAATTCCCAAACCTCAAAATCCTTAGCTCCTAGTGTTTAGTTCCACTTGATCCAGCAACTTCCTTGCCTTTAGGATCCCGGGGAGGCTCAACTAGGAACCCAACCAAGAACAAGCAAACAAAATAAAATCCAAACCTCAAACCCAATTCCGAAAATAAGAGAAGAGAAGAAGATGGAAACTTAAACAAAACTAAAAATGAATGCATAAAACTTACCAATGACTACTAAGAGATGATCAAACCCCACTAAAACTCTTGAATCTCAACTAAGGTCCAAAAGGAGAAGAAAGGAAGAAGAAAAGAAGAAGGGCAGCGAGAGGAACGGGAAACACAAGTGAGGAAAAATCTGATTTTCCCTTTTCCTTTCTTTTCCTTTTCTTTTCTTAACCCTAGACACATGTCAAGATCCTAGTGGAGGGATTTGGTCACTCACACTCTAACTAAGTACATCACACACACACCAAACTCTCCCGACTAACACATACTCTACAATTATATGCACAACACACACAACCATAACCCACTAGTGCATATCCTACTATGGTGCACTCATGCACACACACAACTCTAACCCAATTAATTCACACCAAGGCACCATGCATGCACCCACGTGCTAGCAAAACCCTTAAAACATGCAAAATTACCAAAATGCCCTTATGATCCAAAACTCATGCAATTGCACACACATACATATAAGGCTCATTCAACTAGGGGGCAAATGGGGTGTGACAACTCTCCCCTACTAACAAGAATTTCGTCCTCGAAATTCTCACCTGAACAGAACAATTGCGGATACCGTAGTCTCATTGACTCCTCCGGTTCCCAAGTTGCTTCCTCAACCCCATGGTGATTCCACAAAACCTTGACCAAAGGAATCTGCTTATTTCTCAGCTGTCTTACTTCCCGCTCTAGGATAGCTCTAGGCTCCTCGTCGTAGGAAAAATCTGACTGCACTTGAACTTCTTGAACCGACAACACATGGGAAGGATCCGATCTATACCGACGGAGCATCGAAACGTGGAACACATCATGAAGCTTTGACAGTTCCAACGGCAAAGCTAGTCTGTAAGCCACTGGACCAACTCTTGCTAAGACCTCATACGGACCAATGAAGCGAGGACTAAGCTTCCCTTTCTTTCCAAATTGAAGTACTTTTCTCCAAGGAGACACTTTAAGAAAAACTTTGTCCCCAACTTCAAACTGTACATCCTTTCTCTTCAGGTTGGCATAAGACTTCTGTCGATCCTTGGCAACTTTCAGATTCCGCTGCACAACTCTGATCTTTTCTTCCGTATCTCTGACCAGATTTGGCCCAATCACTGACCTCTCAGACAACTCTGTCCAACAAACAGGAGTCCTACACTGACGCCCATACAGAGCCTCATAAGGTGACATACCAATGCTCGACTGAAAACTGTTGTTGTAGGCAAATTCCATCAATGATACGTACTTGTCCCAGCTACCCGGAAAGTCCAAAACACAAGCCCTCATCATATCCTCTAAGATCTGAATCACACGCTCGGACTGACCATCTATTTGCGGATGAAATGCTGTACTGAACTTCAGCTTGGTACCCAAAGCTCGCTGCAACTCTTTCCAGAACTTAGATGTGAACCTTGGGTCTCTATCAGAAACTATGGACAGAGGTACTCCATGCAATCGAACTATCTCATCTACATACATACTGGCCAATCTACTCATCGAATAATCCATCCTAACCGGCAAAAAGTGAGCAGACTTCGTGAGTCGATCCACAATCACCCAAACAAAATCATGCTTCCTCTGAGACAAAGGTAACCCAGAGACAAAATCCATGGCGATGTCATCCCACTTCCACTCGGGAACGGACAAAGGCGTGAGTAAACCAGAAGGAACCTGGTGCTCAGCCTTGACCTGCTGACAAGTCAAGCACTTGGATACAAAATCCACTATGTCCCTCTTCATACCAGACCACCAGAAGAACTGCTTCAAATCCCGATACATCTTTACACTGCCAGGATGCATGGTGAAAACTGAACTATGTGCCTCATCCAAAATCTGTCTTCTCAACTCTACACTATCCGGCACACACAAACGGTTTCCAAACAGAAGAACCCCATCCTGAACCGAAAACTCTGACCGCTTACTCGAACCGACTTCTTGCACAATCCGCTGAAGCTTCTCATCAACTTTCTGAGCATCAACTATCTGTTGTCTCAAAGTAGGCTTGACCCTCAACTGAGCTATCAAAGCCCCATCTGAGCCAAACCTCCATCTGAACTGTCTCAAAAACAAGGCAGAAACTGACTTCCTACTTAACGCATCCGCGACTACATTGGCCTTACCCGGATGGTAATCCACAATGCAATCGTAGTCCTTAAACAGCTCAAGCCAACGACGTTGCCTCATATTCAATTCCTTCTGAGTCAGAAAATACTTCAAACTTTTGTGGTCCGAAAAGATCCTGCACTTCTCCCCGTAGAGATAATGACGCCAAATCTTCAAAGCGAAGACAACTGCAGCTAACTCAAGGTCATGCGTCGGATAATTCCTCTCGTGCGGCTTCAACTGTCGAGAAGCATAAGCCACTACCTTACCTTCCTGCATCAGAACACATCCCAAACCAACACCTGAAGCGTCACTATATATAACAAACTCTTTACCCGAAGTGGGTTGAGTTAATATAGGAGCTTCAACTAACAACTGCTTCAACCTCTCGAAACAGGCTTGACATTTATCCGACCATTCGAACTTAATCCCTTTCCTCAATAACCTGGTCATCGGAGCAGCAATTACTGAAAAACCCTTAACGAACCGACGGCAATAACCCCCCATACCAAGGAAACTCCTCACTTCCTGGACATTCCTAGGCGCTTTCCAATCCACTATCGCCTCAATCTTAGCTGGATCCACTTGGATACCCTTAGCTGAAACTATATGACCCAAAAATGACACTTTCTTAAGCCAAAAATCACTCTTACTCAACTTAGCAAACAACCGATGCTCTCTCAAATTTGCAACACTAACCGAAGATGCTCTTCATGCTCGGCTTCATCCTTGGAAAATACCAAAATATCATCTATAAAAACTACTACAAACCGGTCTAAGTATGGCCTGAACACTCTATTCATCAAATCCATAAATGCCGCTGGAGCATTAGTTAAACCAAATGGCATAACAAGGAACTCATAGTGGCCATACCGAGTCCGAAATGCAGTCTTAACCACATCCTCGTCCTTAACACGAAGCTGATAATACCCAGACCGAAGGTCAATCTTAGAAAACACACCGGCACCTCGCAGCTGATCAAACAAATCTTCAACTCTGGGCAACGGATACTTATTCTTTACTGTGACCCTATTGATCTGTCTGTAGTCGATACACATCCTTAAGGATCCATCCTTCTTCTTAACAAACAGAACCGGAGCTCCCCAAGGAGATATGCTGGGTCGAATGTATCCCTTATCCAACAGCTCTTGCAGTTGAGTTTTAAGTTCTCTCAACTCTACAGGAGCCATCCGATAAGGTGCCTTCGACACCGGTGTGGTACCCGGCATAATCTCTATGGCTAGCTCAACTTCCCTCTCTGGAGGCAAACCAGACAAGTCACTCGAAAAAACATCACTGAACTCTCGAACAATAGGGATGTTCTCAATCCTAACTTGATCCCTCCTGGAATCCAAAATCACAGCCAGAAAAGCCTCACAACCTTTTTCTCATAAACCTCTTAGCTTGAATAGCTGAAATCACATTGTGCACGGAACTCGCACCCAAACCTCTAACAAACACTGGAGCTCGGTTCCTATCTCGAAGCATGAAAGTCTTCCTATGACAATCAACCACGGCTCTATACTTACTCAACCAATCCATACCCAAAATCAAATCATACTCTCTGAAGGGCAACTCTATCAAATCCACAGGAAACTCAACATTCTCAACCATCAACGGACAATTCCTATAAACTCTACTCACACTGACACTATGCCCTAACGGATTGGTCACACATATCTCATAGTCTAACTGTTCTACGACATGCAACTTATCAACAAACTTATGCGTGCACAAATATGAGTGTGTGGAACCAGGATCTATTAGAGCATATAATTCAGTGTCATGGAGTAGGAACTTACCAGCAATCACATCGGGGGCATCCTGCTCCTCTCTGGCTCTAACTGCATAAGCTCTAACGGCCATAGGGGGAGGTCGCTCAACTGTCTCAGAACCAGCTACATCTCTGGGTCGACCGCCTCGACCTCTACCTCTACCTCTACCTCTAGTGGCCTGCGGAGCATTCGATCCAACTCTGCTAGCTCCTCCCTGAGGACCTGAGTCTTCACCCATCTGAGGACAGTTAGCCACACGGTGTTCGGTGCTCCCACACCTGAAACACCCACCAGTAAGGCACCTACACTCACCCCAGTGAGCCTTACTGCAGTTCGAACAAACGGGTGCAACATCAGACCGGCCACCCCTACCAGAACCAGACACTGCAGCTGAACCTTGCCTTCTCCCTCTGGAAGCTGAACCAGCCGCAGGATCATCTTGCGAGTTTCTAGTCCTCTTACCCGAAGATGAGGAAACACCACCTCTAGCAGAACTCCTGCGCTGAGCTCTCTCTCTAATCAAAGTTTCCGCTTTCTCTGCCCTCAAAGCAGCCTCAGCAATCTGATAGTAATGTACCCCCGGCATACACATCAAAGAAACTAAAGCAATCTTCAAAGAATCATTCAACCCGGCCTCAAAGTGCTTGCATCTGAAATCGTCCGTCATGACCCCACGCGGAGCATAACGAGACAACCGGTTAAACTCCTTCTCATAATCCGCAACCGATAAGGCCCTTTGCCTCAAACTCAGAAACTGCGCCCATCTTGCGTCCTTATATGCCTGAGTCACATACTTCTTAGAAAACTGCTCATCAAAGAAATCCCATGTCAAAGGGTCAGGCATCTGAGGCTGTCTACTCACCAACTCCCACCATTCATATGCTGAACCTTGAAGTAAAGCTACTGCACACTCAGCTTGCTGATCAGGAGGACATCTAACTTCCCTCAAGGCTCTCTTAACTTTATCAAGCCACTTCTCGGCTAACTCAGATTCATCCAGTCCGGTCCCATAAAAATCCTCAACACCCGCTCTTCTTAGACTCACAATCGGAGCTTTCGGGGCAGTCACTCTTTCCAAAACCCGAGCCATGTCTTGATGCAATCTAAGCATCGCCTCAAAAGGCATGGCAGCGGCCTCAGGCTGGACCCTAGCACGTTGAGCCGACACCGAAACAGAGACAGACGGATCTACCGCTGGAGGGTTCACACTTTCAGCGGACTCCTCGAGTGCACCGTGAGCAGAATCAGAATTCATCTAACAAACAAGAGGACAATCACATCAGCCAACACAACCCTAAACATAGACATATACACACATAGCATCATATAAACAATCGCCCAGAAACGCCTAAACCGGGGCTCTGATACCACAACTTGTAACACCCCTTACCCATACTCAGGCGATCCCATCCGATGAGGAGTGAGGTGCCGTAGGGGTAAAGGTGCCACCACACAGATACATAACACACATACACAGATTCATAAACATACATAACAAAATACCAGGTAATTTAAAACTTTACAAAACCATTCATGAAAGCTGATCATGCATTAATATAATAGAAGCATTACATTACTGTTCTGATCAACTGAGAGAAGCAATAGATAATTACAATCCCCAAAAATACATATACCTAAGCGGAAGCTGTTACAAAACTAAAATAAGAGAGTTCTATACAAAAAGAATCATAACGCTACAAAAATAAGCCCTATTCTAAGACCCTGCTGTGTTGGCTTTGCTGGCGACGACTCTCCCAAAAGCAACTCCTTCCGCACCTGCACGGGTAAACACACCGTGCTAAGCGATAAACGCTTAGTGGGGAAAACACACATAGCATAAAGACAACCATTCACAACGGTCGTCAAGGCAATTCACATGCGTAAGTACATATAGCCATTCATAAAAAAGGTTCATATCAATAATCATATTCCCATAACAGATTGTACTTTACATCATTGAATCCATAAGGATAAAACATGTATTTGCTCATATAACAATTCATACAAGTACTTTAAGCATTGAAAAACCCTGCTGACTCAAGGTAGTGGATAACGAGTGGACAGAAAGTACTTTACGAGTACCAATCGAATACGAAAAACCATTTTAACTTTTCATTCACAAACATTTCCAGAAGGACCTTAAACAAGATCCAAACACAGTACAGAAGTTCACGAGGAACGAAATGGGGACCTGATCGGGGTCCAAACGGGAATACAGAAGCTGCAGCAAAGACTCTATTAGGCATGCCTAACTATCCACTGACTAGACTCTAGCAGGTCATATATATACCATTCAAACCATTTCACAGTTTCCAAAATCATCATCATCAAATGAGCATAACCATATCATAGTTACACTTGCATATCATTTATAGGATACCACGCATAAATCTCATAACTGCTAAAATAAACTGAAGTTCAAGGCACACGCGAAGAAAGAAAACTCATTCAGCATACAAGGAACTGTCGCGCTCGCGGCAGAGACCAAAGTCTCTTCGCTGCGCGCGCGCGACGGATTTCGCGACCGCGAGGAGGACGGAAGGCCAGGCTCTGTCGCGCTCGCGACTATTGTCGCGATCGCGACAGAAGGCAATTGATGCTGTCGCGATTTCGCGACGGATCGCGTGCTCGCGATAGCACTGGGCAACAATACTCTCTGTCGCGATCGCGACAGTTGTCGCGCTCGCGACAGAGGGTATACAACACTTCGGCTGTCGCGGGCTCGCGGCGGATGTCGCGTACTCGCGACAGCGAAGCTCCCAATACAGCTCTCTGTCGCGATAGCGACAGCGTCGGGACTTTGAAAATCTGCAGAAATTCTGCAGATTTTCCTCTTCTATTTCCTCTCCAAACCACACAAAACTCAATCAAAGGTCCCTTACCTCACATCCGGCCATCCAATAACATCAACAACCATAATACAACAATTATTCACCATATACTTCATCCAATCCATTAATTTACACATTCAATTTCATGAATCAATTAAAAACCCCATTTATGCATTAAACCACATCAATTCTAAAATTCCATAATTAACTCATACTTTTGCAAGATTCACACTTCAAAGCAAATACCCATATCATAAACATCAAAATAAAGAACATCTAACAACCTAATTCCATGAACCCATCAAGAACACACACACATGAACATTTTCACATAAAAAAGGAAGAAATTCCCAAACCTCAAAATCCTTAGCTCCTAGTGTTTAGTTCCACTTGATCCAGCAACTTCCTTGCCTTTAGGATCCCGGGGAGGCTCAACTAGGAACCCAACCAAGAACAAGCAAACAAAACAAAATCCAAACCTCAAACCCAATTCCGAAAATAAGAGAAGAGAAGAAGATGGAAACTTAAACAAAAGTAAAAATGAATGCATAAAACTTACCAATGACTACTAAGAGATGATCAAACCCCACTAAAACTCTTGAATCTCAACTAAGGTCCAAAAGGAGAAGAAAGGAAGAAGAAAAGAAGAAGGGCAGCGAGAGGAACGGGAAACACAAGTGAGTAAAAATCTGATTTTCCCTTTTCCTTTCTTTTCCTTCTCTTTTCTTAACCCTAGACACATGTCAAGATCCTAGTGGAGGGATTTGGTCACTCACACTCTAACTAAGTACATCACACACACACCAAACTCTCCCAACTAACACATACTCTACAATTATATGCACAACACACACAACCATAACCCACTACTGCATATCCTACTATGGTGCACTCATGCACACACACAACCATAACCCACTAGTGCATATCCTACTATGGTGCACTCATGCACACACACAACTCTAACCCAATTAATTCACACCAAGGCACCATGCATGCACCCACGTGCTAGCAAAACCCTTAAAACATGCAAAATTACCCAAATGCCCTTATGATCCAAAACTCATGCAATTGCACACACATACATATAAGGCTCATTCAACTAGGGGGCAAATGGGGTGTGACAGACGACCACTGTGAGTGGTTGTTCATTGCATCTTTTCCGCACTAAGCCTTTGTGCTTAGCACGGTGTTTCATCCTCGCAGGTTCAGAAGTAAGAGATTTTGGAAGGGTGCATCTGTAGCCTCAAGAGCCAACATAATAGGACGAGTCTTCATTTAGGTTCTTAAGTTTTGATTTTGTAATCTTTTGTTGTAATATGTTGAATTGTATTATGTTAATTCAAATACTTCTGTACAGTTTTATAATGTCATTTATATATAATATGATGTTCATATTTTTGTATATGGATGATGTTTCTTTTTGAAAATAAATTTTTTATATCCTCAAATTTATTATAGGATGTGTTAAGCTATTGCTTTTGCTATGTGTATGCTTTGTCTGCATGTAGAAACCCTTATTGGTCATCGTAACTCCCCTCTTTAGGAGGTGGTTCACTACGTACGGGAAAGAGGTGTTACAAAGAGGGCTGGTAGGTAGCATCCACAGGTGGGGATCGAGGCGCTGGTCATGGAGGACGCTGGAACTGAATCTGGGCATACCTGTCTAGAAAAGGCTGTGCATAAGTCCTAAGGAAATCTATGAACTCGCTAACCACACTCACTAGCTCTTAAAAAACCTGTGTTTGTTTTGAGCTCTGATGTCTGGAGGCATCCCTAATCTGAGTAAGCCGGTCTCCCATTTCCTCACATAGCTCTTTCACAGTCCCAGATATCCCAGGTATAGATGTAGACGCTGGGTCCTGAGGCAGCCCAGATCGGAGTTATCCAATGATGATAAGATGCCTGTTCAAAGGCAAAAAGGTTAAAAATAATGATTTCCTTGTTTCCCTGTGTGCACCTGTGCGTCCCCGACAGCCCTTTTGGGCGTTTTTCTTTATTTTTTAATGTTTTTTCTTCATTTTTTTGTACAATTGAATTTTTAAAACCTTTTAGATTCTAAACCCTTCAAATTCATCAGTTTTTTGTGGTTATGGTAATTAAATTGATTTAATTTTATAATTAAAAATCTGATTTTTTGGGGAGGTATAAAATTATTTTTAGAGAGAGAATTAGGGGGGATTTTCTTTAGAAAAAAATATTTTCTTCTTCTTCTTTTTCAAGAACAAATTCTCTCAATTTTTCTAAAAAATTTTCCTAAGTTAATTTTTAAGGCAAAAAGAACAATTTTTGTTCTTGAAAATTTTTTTCCTTTTTATTTAACAATTTTTATCTTGAGACAAATAAATTAATTATTTGTTCTTGAGATAAAATTTCTCTTCAATTTTTTATTTTTCTAATATTATTCCTATAAATCAAGACAAGGAGATCAATCACTTACCTTCATTCATCACATCAAATTTTGAGGGTAAACATTCTTGGCTCAATTTTTAATTTAATATTTAATTTAATTTTTGTTTGCAATTAATTAGTCATCATGTAGATTTTTAATCTTTTGTTGCTTTTTAATTTGTTTATGAAATTTAGTTATGTGATTTGATGTTTTTAGTATATTTTATTTTATTCTTGCATGCTTATTTGATTGTTCTTCTTTGTTGTTGTTATTATTATTATTATTATTATTATTATTATTATTTCTTATTTCTTATTTCTTATATTCTTGTTTAATTGTTCATATTATTATTATTATCATTATTTTTATTCCTATATTCTTATTTGATTGTTTATTATTATTATTATTATTATTATTATTATTATTATTATTATTATTATTATTATTATTATTATTATTATTATTATTGTTGTTGTTGTTGTTGTTGTTGTTGTTGTTGTTGTTGTTGTTGTTGTTGTTGTTGTTGTTGTTGTTTAATATGCTTTAACATATTTTGTTTATTTATTTATTTTATTTTTGCTTGCTTGATTGTTCATCTTTCTTATTGTTGATTGTTCATCTTCTTTATTGTTATTGCTTATTATTATTATTATTGTTATTATTAATATCACTATTACTTTTGTTTTATTATTATTACTAATACTATTGTGATTGTTATTATTATCATTACTATTATTATTACTATTATTATTTTTATTTTTTTATTTTTATTATTTATTATTGTTATTATTATTTTTATTATTGGTGTTTTTTATGCATGTTGAATTATTATGTTGAGTTATTTATTTTTATTTTGTCATTTGATTGATTTGTCATACATGAGGCATTTTTATTTTATTTATTTTAATTCATTTCTACATGTTGTACATTTAAATTTATTTTTTGTTACTAACATTACTTTTATTTGTGTTTTTTATTTCAATACTCATTTTTTCATGTGTGAATTTTTTTCAATGGCAAGTGGGAGCTCATGGAGATTTGAAGATACCATTTGGGAGTTAATTTATCATTTTTATTGTTTCTCATTATTTTGGGTTTATTTATTTTATCCTGTAATTTGTAATAAGTTTATTTTTAGGTACGCTAAAAAGAAAATCACAAAAATATTTCTATTAAATTAACTTGGAAATTTTTCTAATAAATTGGGACCAATGTCCTAGTTTTTTACACCCAAATAAACCATCACTTTTAACACATATTTTTTTAAAGTATGCATGCGAGGACCAATGTCCTCATCCTTAATAAACAGCCCGTTGTATGTATGATTTGTATTTTATTACAAATGGGGGTTATATTCTGCCTCTAGTTTTGTTGTAATTTATTTTCATACGCTTTATTTTATTTACGCTTTTATTTATCTCTTCCCTTGGATGGACAACCTGCACTTTAATTAAATTGCACTGAATTGAATGAGAAATGGGATGAAACGCTAAATTCAAAACTCAATTATAAACTTAACCAAGGTATGAATAAATGGGAAGTCCCGAACCTTCTCTAGTCTTTGGGCTAAACGAGGCGAGAGGGTCACCTCAATGTTTTATTGGGGTGGGGCCTCCAAGACACCTCTTATGTCCCAAAAAAGGCCCAACTTGCATAGTCCTAGGCTCCACAGGCGAGAGGGCCATCCTAATATTCTATTAGGATGGGGCCTCCAAGACCCCTCCGGCTTGCCCAAAATGGACATAGCAGTGCTGTCTTAGGCTCACTGAGGCTAGACGACCTTTCCCAATATTCTATTGGGTGGCGACTCTAAGAAACCTCCTTGTTTCCCAAAATAGACGCACTTGTAATTTCTTACAAGTTTTATGAACCTCTCTCGATCGCCATAAAAGCAGTCGTTCAGGGCGCCCTGGGGTTCGGCGCTCGTCACAATAGAGGTCTCTAAAATCTCAACCCAAAATCTGAGAGAGGTGATAGACTCATCAATAAGCTAGATAGCCTCATTATTCATCTAAGCTGCCGCTACCTGTGATGCACTCAGATCCTACCTTAAACTCTCTATGAGCCGCTCCTATCTCTTTAATCTCTCATCTAACCTCCTAGCTCTCTCCTCCATAGGCCGGTCCATCGCGGCAAAAGTAGCAGTGATAGCTGAGATGATCTCCTGCTGCATAGATGGAGAAGGCACCTGCGTGCTAGCCTGGACTAGCTCTACTCGGGGCTTTGGTGGTGGAGAAGCGGTGGATATAGATGCCTCCAAGTATCCAGGTCGGCTGTACGGGTGATATCTCTTTTCAGCCCGAGTATCTGCCCGCTGAACTAATGGTTATAGAGGGATAGGACTTGACACCTATATATGACCTTGCTGAGAAGTCGGGGTGTGAATCATATCATCCAAATCAATGTCTAGACCCTGATCCTAGGGTGTATAAGGCTCCTCCTCCTTGGGCTACTGCTGCTGTGGTGAGTCCCTCTCTGGCTAGATCTCCTCTTCTAGACCCTCTGGTGCCAGCTGGAGTAGAGGTAGATGGAAGAGCCATTGTGTCTTTGCTACTGTGAGTAACCTCTACACTCCAGAGCGGTCGAGTACTTGAGCAACCATCCCTATGGTGTGGGCTGCAGCCAGATCTACAAAGATGTCCTCGTCGACTAGAGGTCCAAAGTCAAGCTCAACTCTCAGGTGTTGTAGTAAAATTGTAGTCACCCCTCCAGCACATATAAATGGTGTGGACTCATGGCCTAGCCTCGATATCATGGTAATGTTCCAGCATCACCCTGAAACCATGGCGCATAAGCTCCATATCTCTGCAAAATTACCTGACCTCGAGTTTCCTGCTCTGCCTAGGTATGAGCTAGATAGCACTATATGGAGGTACCTAAGGGCCTGTGAAAAGAGCATGGTGCTCTTCACCGTGTCGTGGTCATATGGAGCCCCGGGTAGTGTAATGGTCTCCCAATAGTGTCGCCTGACTTATCTCTCTGGTGTGACCACCTCTAACCTGATTAGAAGCCCCAGTGCCTATGCAAAGACCTAGTGGGTAATGCTAAAGCGGTGCCCTTTAACTCTAAACTGAATGACTCGCTCTTTTGTATTTGGCCTCTGAAACCCTCTGTATTGTAAGGTAGCCAGGAACTCTCTGCAGACCTCTGGATAAGTCCGAAAGGATGGCCTAAGGAACTAAATAAAATTTGCATTTTTGTGATTTTTTTAAAATTTCGGTAGCATTCCGGCTAGGATGTGACTAACCAAAATCTTTTTGGCAATATCCCGACAAGGATGTGCCCAACCTCCTACATAAAAAAGGCAATTGACAGGCCTCAAGCCCTAACAATAATTTCACAAACAGACATTATGCAAAACATTTTGCCAAAAGCAATTACAGAAATGACCAAATTGATCTTACTGTTTTATTCTACTACTAGTTCTACTTATTATTATTTACTACTTACTATTTTTTTCTTTTTCTTTAACTGGTAGTGTACAAAATTCAAATTGCAGGAAAATAAAAGGACAAAATTTTACCTACATTTCAAAGCATGCATATCTATATTGCTTCTAAAACACAAATTTATAGAAAAAATTAAATGAAAAAAAGAGATAAATTGCAGAAAACTAACCTGTGAACTGATGAATTGAACTGGAAAATGCGTGAAATAAATTTTAAAAACCTAAACATTTCATGTGCAACTGTCCTATGAGTGTTTTGGCGCAAACGATGCGCAAAATGGAGTGAAAATGAGGGAGAAATGGCCAACAAACCGAGTATGAACGTTGGTTGGTGAGGAAGAGGAAAAGGAGAGAAGAAGAAAAGAAGAAAAGAAGAAAAGTGAGAGGTCAGGCGGCGGAGGGCCCTTTTATACAATTTCTTGATCGACGGGCTGCTCGCACCTAGAGCGACTGACAGGCTGTCCCATAAGCCCATCGGTCGTTATAGATTTTTTTTTTTGACTCAATATGGACTTTAAAATTTTAGACATACTCCCTAAATATTTTCGCGTTTTTACTTTCATGAGTGATTGCATCCGACAAGTTTTTTTTCGTACAGAACCTTACATAACGAAAATACGCGTAAATGATTTATACACTTGAAATGCAAGGGTTATGTAGGAAAAATGCAAGTATAGAATCCAAACAGGTGATCCAGGGTTGACCGATGGGCTGGCCATGGCTCGCTTGAGCCACACCTGTCGGTAGTCACTTTTCTATAAATACCCTTCATTTTCTTGGTTTTTGTGCTTCTTCCTTTTGGCTTTTGGTTAGAGCTTCTCCTCCAGGTATTTTCTCTTTCTCTCTTCATTTTTCTTTTCTGTTTTTTTTTTCTTTCTTTGCTTATTTTTAATTTTTGTCCAGATGTCTTAAAAACGTCAACATCATGCTTTAGCAAAATGTACCATTTTCTGGATGACCCTCGAACTTGGAAAAATTCCATTTTAACCCCTTATTTTGGCCTGAAATTCCCAAGGAGGATTAAATTGGACAAAAATCTTTTGCTAGCTATGATTCATTTCTAGGACCCTAGATTTCACGTTTTCAGATTCACTTATCAAGAACTGAGTTTGCTACCATTATTGGCGTGAGGTTTTCTCCTAGCACACTACCCTGCATACCGAGATGTGGGTTGATTTGCTCAAGGGATTTGGCACTGACCTTAGGTATTTTACCTTCAACCGCTGCTAGATTGGCGTCTTAAGGTGTGACTTTCGCTTTGGAACCGTTGTTCGAGGCACTTGAGAGTTGGAGAGTTTTTCTAATATGCCTACATACCGGGCCAATGTTGTTCTCTTATTTTGCATGACCAAGTATTTGACAGTGACCTCTGAGAAATTAGTTGGTGATTATCAGCTGTCCAGCATTGTGGATGGCATGCACCACAGGCTGACCCCTTTTCCATTGATTCTAGCTGAGACAATCCTAAGGGTGGACACTGTTTGCACTGACCCTGCTGCTTTTTTTACTGGAAGCCCCTTATTACTCCAGGTAAGTATCTATCATTATTTTAAAAGGTAGTGCGTCCCTTGTGGATTTTCACACTGGCTTTTCTTAACAGAAAATGGGTCATTTCGAATTTTCACATAACCATGTGCCTAATTTTTGCTTATAGTGACCCATTCCAACGTTTTTTTTTAGTTTTAAATTTAAAGCAGAAGATTTAGAAGGCTTAGTAAATTATAATTGCAAATCATAAATTCAATCAATGCTCTACATGATGTTCTCAAGAACAAGCTTGGTGTTCAGTATTTCTAATTTCTCTACTTTCTTTTATCTTTTAGATATGGCTACAAGAGAAACTGAAACTACTATCAGAACTCCTCCTAGGGCGATCAACACCTAGTCACTGAGGCATTTCCTTCCCAGGCATCGGCTATATTCCTTTTAATCTCCTGATGAAGGCTTAGCTCGACTGACTATGGTGACGAATGATGGCATCAACTTCATGTGCTCCTGGCTACCCTTTCATCTGTGACTTAGGATGGTCCTTCGGGATTCATTCCCTTGTATGGGCTTTATAAAGCTACCTTCTGTATCACCAATCATTGCGCTCGATAGTTTGGTGGGCAACAGGATATCGTGAGGTGCCCACTGTCTTTCCAGGGTGGCGTCTTATCTTCTGCCTTTACTTTCAGGTACCATGACCTCTAGGCATGTCTACCTATAAGGACAGTCATCCTGCAATTTGATATTTATAATTTTGCTACCACAACTACATACAAGAGATGGGTGACCAGCGCTACAGCTGACAATAGGACTCATCGACTGAAGCATCTGGCTAGTGAGAGTAGTAGAGGATAGCTATTAGATGACATAAATTCAGTAAAGAGTAATGTTTTTTATTTTTTTATAAGATAACTAGACAGTAATGAACACATAAGTTGAATTGTTTATATTTTATATTTCATTACATAAATGTGTACATTTCAATATGATTTCATCATACATGATCACCATTTGACATAAATCAAAAATGCAAAACTACACTTAATCTTAGGACATATCTTATGAGCATCAAACTCCTATTTTCAATCAACCCCCTCGGGTTTTTGTTGATTGATATTTTCTCTCAAGCCCCTAATTTTTGCCTAGGATGCCTTTTTTCGATTTTTACCCTAGCGGGGTGCCCTCTTTTAGCAAGGCTGCCTTTTTTTGATTTTCGACCCGCAGTGCATTTATTCTCATCTATTAATTTGGTCTTTAGCCATGGAACCTTTTGAGTCTATCGACATTCACTGGTTCTTTAAACTCATTTCCATCGCTGTCTGTTAGAATCGCTGCTCCCTTGGATAACAACTTTTTAAGGACAAAAGGACCTTCCCATGTTGGCCTTAATTTACCACGTATATCTGGAACACCTAGCCTCATCTGCTTAAAGACTAGATCTCCTTCTTTCAATGGATGCTTTCTAAACTTCTTTCTGAATAATCAGGTAAGTCTTTTTTAATAAATTTGGTTATGATAATAAACTCGCAGTCTATCTTCGTCTAACAGGTTTAACTGCTGCAATCGCTGTTGGGCCCATTCTGCCTTTGGAATTTGAGCTTCCATAACTATTCTTAAAGACTCGAGCTCTACCTCAATTGGTAACACTGCTTCTGTCTCATACACCAAAGAGTAAGGTGTAGCTCCCGTGGAAGTTCTGATGGTGGTTCTATAACCCCAGAGTGCAAAAGGTAGCTTCTCTTCCCAGTCTTTGTAATTCTGCACCATTTTGGAGAAGATTTTTGTTGATATTTTTATTAGTCGCCTCGACTGCCCCATTGGCTTGCAGGTGATATGGAAAGGACTTGTGATTCTTGATACCATATTTTTAGTGTAATTTCTTACTTTCAGCCAAGAATTGTACCCCATTAGTAGACACGATGTGGTGTGGGAGGCCATACCTACATATCAAATTGCGTTCAATAAACTTGGCCATGTCCCCGAGCATTGATCTTCTTAAAAGATTCCACCTCAACCCATTTGCTAAAGTAATCGACGGCGACTATAATGAACTTGTGTCCATTTGAGCTTGTTGGGCGTATCTCGCCCATGATATCTATTCCCTAGGCTGCAAATGGCCATGGTGACGTTAAGTTGTGCAATTCTGAGACTAGCAGATGTCTCAAATCTGCATGACACAATTGACATTGCTTCATGTATTTTGAACAGTCCATATCCATTGTAACCCAATAGAACCCTTGTCACATGATTTTCTTTTGCTAAAGTTAGGCCATTCATATGAGCTACACAAACCCCAGCATGAGTTTCCTCTATAACTTTCTCAACTTCTTTCTCATCTAAACATCTTAACTGAATACCATAGGCTTGCCGCTTGTATAGCACACCATCTATGCTGATAAACTGGGTGGACAATTTATGAATTAACCTTGGGCCTTTTTCGGTGGCCTCTTCTGAGAATACCATATGCTCTAAATAATTATGAATATCATAATACCAATGCCTCTCATCAACTACTTTAATATCCATTATTTGCTCGGTTTCAAAGCAAGGTCTTTCAGAACTCGAGATCAAAACAGGTTTTATAACAGCCAATTTGTTCTCGTCTCTTGGTACCAAATGGAAAGTACAAGTTTCAAACTGACTACTTAGCATCTTTAAGTGCTTTATAATAGCATCAGTCATTTTTACTTAACAGACCATTCACCTCGGATCTGATGGATTATCAGTGATGAATCCCTAAAAATTTCTGCATTTTTTGCCCCAAGGCTAAAAGTGCTTCCAATCCAAAAATGCATGCTTTATATTCAACTTTATTATTGGTAGCCTTATATCTCAACTTTTTAGCTAATGGAAGTTTTTCACCATCCGGGGTTGTGAAGATGATTCTTGCTCCTGCCCCCTTATTATTAACTGCCTCATCGTAATACAATTGCTAACCTTGCACTGCAATGGCCATAACGTCTTCATCCGGGAAGTTATACTTAATCTGATCTCCTTCGATGGGATGCTTAGTTAGGAATTCTACTACAGCTCAACCTTTGATGGTCTTCCTAGTAATATATTCTATATCAAATTCTTGCAGTAGTATCAACCTCCTCCTCATCTTTCTTAGTAAAGAGGGTGCCTCTTAGAGATATCTGAGAGGATTCTACTTAGCAACATCCTTTACCTTGTAAGAATGACAGTAATGCCTTAATTTCTTGGAAGCCCAAATTACTGCTAGGCAGATTTTCTCAACCTTGGTATTACTTAATTTCATAAGGGAGAAGCTTTTAACTAAGGTAATAGACTGCGAACTCTACTCCAAATTCATCTTCTTGGGCCATCATGGCGCTTACAAAACTATCCTCTATTGCCAAGTAAATGATTAGAGGCTTAACTGGATGAGGCGGTCTTAGAACTGATGGGTTTAACAAGTACTCTTTCATGGTCTCAAAATCCTTCTGACAGTCATCGTTCCATATCACAGGCTAATTTTTCTTGAGTAGCTTAAAGATAGGCTGATTTTTCCTGCTAATCTACTACAACTTTCCCAAGAAACTCCTAACATCCTTTTCCTTCTGGGGCACCGACATTTTTCTGATGGCTTTGACCTTATCGGGATCGATCTCAATCCCTTTTTGGCTTGCAACATGACCCAAAAGCTTTCCCAAGGTAACTCCAAAGATACAGTTTTTAGGGTTTAAGTGCAGATTGTATTTATCAATCCTTTGAAAGAACTTCTTTAAAGCCTCGAATAACCTTCTCTAATGGCCGACTTGATCATCATATTGTCGACATACACTTCTACTTATTTATGAATCAAATCATTGAGAATTTTAGTAGCCATTCTTTGGTAGGTTGCACTTGCATTTTTCAACCCAAAAGGCATCACCTGGAAGCAAATGTCCCTCACTCAATGATAAAGGCCATCTTAATTCGATCAACTATCTTGTTGAGGATTTGGTTGTACCCAGCATATCCATCCTTAAAACTATACATTATGCAGGCGGCGACATTGTCCACTAAAACATCAATATGAGGCAAGGGGAAATAATCTTTTGGGCATGCCTTATTTAAATCCCGGTAGTCCACACATACATGCACTTTTTCATTCTTTTTAGCCACTGGAAAAATGTTTTCCAACCAAGTCGGGTATTGGTCCTATATAAGGAACTTAGCCTTAGTCTTCTTATAAACCTCTTCTTTAACCTTTTCTGCCCACTCCGGTCTAAGCCTTCTAAGTTTTTGCTTAACCAATGTGAGATCTTGATATGTAGGTATGGCGTGTTCATCGATTTCATAATTGATCCCTAGCATGTCCTCGTAGGTCCAGACAAAGACTTTTTCATGTTTTTTTTAAGATTCTCTCAAATTTTAATCTCTCTTAAGGGGTTATGTTAGATGCTATCAAGATTTCCTTTGAATTTTCTAAAGTTTCGAGATTAAATGGTGTAGCATTAGTTGAATCAATGTCAAATATGAATGAGTCATATTCATGATCTCGCATACTGAAATCATTAGAAACATCGCACAAGTACTCAAAATTATTCATCTTATTAATCAAAATGGAGTCAGAAACATCATTATTGAAAAGTTCAGGAACAAAAAAAAAATTGATTCACAATCATCTTCTTTCTCCGCCGACGCAGATGTTGTAGCCGACGGTTGGGTAACATTTTGGCTTTTTGGAGGCTCTTCAGTAACCTCCGGTGGAATCTTATCTTGCTTCTTTAAATCCACAGCTTTATTTTCTACCTTCTCCTTTCCTTTCACTTTGGTTGTAAGGCCCCGAATTGTACCCTAGTTATTTTGACACCATTGGAGTATAAGAGTGGATTAATGTGTATTTTTGGTTAAGTTTTGTGTTTGGAATATATCGGGTTTTAAATGTTAATTCAGGATTAAAGTATTATTTAATTCATTTTGAATTTATTGCATGAAGAGGGAAGTATTTGGGTGTAAGTATGTTTGGGTGTGAGTGTGGCAGATTTTTTTTTCAGAGCCATTGGATGAGTGATAAATGGATGGTGAGGAGTGATGAGAGAGAAGAAATTGGATGAGCATGGCTTAAAGCCATAGGGAAAACATGAGAGAGGGAGAAAGAGCAGAAACTGCCCCTCCTCCTCCTCCTCCCCCGTTCTCCTCTCCTTCCCTTCTCTTTGTTCCTTAGATCTTTTCCTCCAATCCATTTACTACCCCCCAATTGGCAAGTGATTCAAGGTTTGGAAGGTAAGTAATTAGTGTTCTTCTTTTACTCTTCTCTTTTGTGTAATTGGTTTTGGGTATTAGGATGATTGTAAGTATAAGTTTGATTTTGGTTTGCTTTCAAGTGAAAAAACAAATAGAAGCCAAGGGAAAAGAGAAAGTTTGTGGAAGTTTAGCCATTTAAGCTTTTGGAGCATAGGAAATTCAGGTTTGGGAATTCTATACTGCCGTGTGATCGCGTTCTGGATGTGTATTTTACTTATCCGACGGGTCTCATTGCGGTCAGAATTATCCTAACCACCGTGTGATAGCCTACACAGCAGTTAGGTGTTTCCATACTGTCGTGTAAATGCATTCTGTTTGCATTTCTAGGTTTTATGTGTGTTCCACGGTGGTCAGGTTTTTCTAACCACCGTGTGGAATGTTTTACATGGGGGTAAGGTTCTTCATACTGCCATGTAAATGCATTTTGTTTTCAAAAATTCCAATCTCGGCATGCCACACGGCGGTTAGGTTTTCCTAACCACCGTGTAGAATGTCTTACACGGCAGTCAGGATTCTCATAGCACCATGTAAATGCCTTTTGTTTGGTAAAAATTGGTTTTCATAGTTTTACACGACGGTCAGGCGGGCATGGTTTTGTGACCGCCATGTGAGCCCTATTTTTAAATTTTGAATTTTGTTTTACTTGCCTCCATTGAACTAAGGATTGCCATTGTTATGCTATAATTTAACCAATGTGTACCGATTGATGTTTAATTGAAAAATTTCATATGAAATATGTTAAATTATGTGGTTATGTAAATGAGAGAATTAATACGTATTTAGCCTGCAATAGTCGAGTTGTGGATAGATAGGCATGCCTATAGGGTTCTGTTTACTGCAGGTTATGCATTTCTTTGGACCCTGATCAGGTCCCTATGTGTTTGGATCCTTTCGATCCCTATGTGATTGGATCTTATTTAGGATCCCTATGCATTTACAAAGAAAAGAGACTATCTGTTTGTACCTATAGGTACCTATGAGTTTACCCATTATCCACTTCATTGAATTTGCAGGCATAGTTATCTGCATGTTTCTGTCATGGAATTATGTGAATTATTGAAATGTTATTACATGAAATGTATGAGTGATGCTATTATTGATGAATGAAATTTACGGTTAAGCTTATGATGCTTTATTTATATGTATGTGCCATGTGTATGTGAATTGCATTGACGTCCGCTGTGAGTGGTCATTCATCTCTTCTTTTCCCTACTAAGCCTTTACGCTTAGCGCAGTGTTTTATCCATATAGGTTCTGAAGTAAGAGATTTTGGAAGGACGGATCTGTAGCCTCAGGAGCCAACACATTAGGACAAGTCTCGGATTAGGTCTTTAAGTTTTGCTTTTGCAATCTTTTCATTATAATGTAATGGATTGTATTATGAAGCCTAATGTATGATAATAGTTCTGAAACTTTGCACGGTTTTGTAATGTGTTATATATATATATATATATATGAAATTATGTTAATATTTTTGTTTATGGATGATGTATCTTTTTGAAAGAAAACTTTTATACCCTTGATTTTGTTATAAGATTTGTTTTGATACAGCCATTGTATGTGCATGCCTTATCTGTTTGTAGCAACCCTTACTGATCGTGGCCACTTTCCTCTCCAGAGGTGGTGCGCTACGTACGGATAAGGGGTGTTATAATTTTATTGGTATAAGAGTATAGGTTTAGGCATTCTGCGTGACTGTAGAATAGAAATGCATTTAGAATTATGTTGGTTTGATACTGATGTCCTTGTGTTTTGTAGTTAGAATGGAGTCCGCACGAGGATCGCTTAAGGGTTAAGCTGAAAGTGCGAATCCCCGAGATTAAAATCCATCAGTTTTTGGTCCAACTCAGTCAGCGAGGGTGCAGCTTGAAGCTTCGGCCATGCCTTTTGAGGCTATGCTTAAGATATAACAGGATATGGCTAGAGTTTTGGAAAGGGTGACTGCGCCGAGGGCTCCGATTGAGATGATGAGGAAGTTTGGAGCTGAGGATTTTTATGGGACCTATTAAGTGCCTAATATTTCATATTTTAGCCTATTTTCCCCTATTTTATACACTTAATTTTAGCTTATATTAGTACTTTTTACTTGTTTTATGATTTTGGTCATTGTAGAGTCAAAGTGGTAAAAAGGAAGTAATTTGGAGCTAAATGGAGTGAATTTGGAGTAGCCTTGAAGATGCAAAGAAGATTAAAAGCAAAGAGCTGAATCAGAACTTAGCCTTGCCATAGGCTAAGGGGCAAGGGTAAGCAACTGCCTTGCCCAAGGCTAACGGCCAAGACGCGACAGCAGAGTGCAGATTTATGTTTTTAATTTAATAGTTGACCTAGCCGCCAGCTGGACTTTGTCATTCTTTTAAGGGATAATTAGGCTTTATTTTAGGAGATAAAAGACAAATTTTTATTAGGAAAATATTACATTTAAGATTTTTAATTTGTTTTCAAAATTTCGATAGGAATTAAACACATTCCTAACTTATCTAGGTTTTTATTCTTATATAGCTAGGAGAGAAAACGTGGGGGGGCGGGGAGATCATCTTTTTCCTCCTGTAATCTTTGCAACTCCATTTCTATAACAGGAATTACTTTTCACTTTTATTTTATTTTGTTAATTTCTATGGCTATGTGTGGCTAGGTTACTCTTTTTCAGTTAAAAATTAATTCAAAGCCAGGTTTTAATTCACCGTGAGATTGTTGAGTTTATTTATTGTTCTTAATTTCATATAATGTTCATGTTATTTACTGATGTTTAGAGAAATCATATCTCGATTGTTATTTAATTTATGTCTAATGAGGTGCCGTTCTTCATTTAAATAAATAAAATATTGCTAGTTGAGTTTCTTGAATCCATAATTGTTTAGTGAAGTCAACAATAAGTGGCAATCAGTATAGCTTCCTCACATGGGCTGTTACATTGAGTAAATGCATAATTTGGTCTAAATCGGTCTCGAGTGAGGTCGGTTGGCTTAGGTCAGGTCTTTGTATTCCTTAATGCTGTCAATAAATTAAATTCTTGCGCATATTAAGGGTTATTTATTGGCTAGGAATTAATTACAGTCTTACTTGATTGATTCATTAATACGAAAAGATTAGGTGGGGAGCGCGAAGCCAACGGCTATAACTGGCACATTATTTGATTTTTAGATTTACTCTTTCATTAATGATCGGTTGAATTAATCCTGTGTTGCGAATATCTTTAACTGGAATCTATCATCTATTGAATTTCTTTTAATCAATTTATTGCTTGTTTGTTTATTTCTTTTAATTCAGCATTTTTTTAAATTTTTGGTTTATGAAAACTTCCCTTTTTTATTTTTATTGTTGAAAATCTGGTTATTTAGAATTAATTCAGTGCTAGTCTCTATGGATTCGACCCTTTCTTGCCCTATTTATAATTTATTTGATAGGATAATTGAGGTATTTATTTTTGGTGGCTTCGACACCCATCAAATTTTTGCGCTGTTGCCGAGGACTAGTCTAACTTGATTTAATTTGTTATTGACCAGGTCTGAAATTCTAGGAGAAATTTTATTCATTTCGGAGATTGAAAAAATAGCCCGGAGACTAAGGAAGGAGACAAAATTACGCAAGGAACTTGCTGGAACTTCTTCTAAATAGCAGCAAGAGGAAGAGGAAGCTGATTTTACTGAATTTCCAACCGAAGAAGAAGAAGAAAAGATGGCAGAAAGGACTTAAGAGAGCTACACAATCCACCATTGGACTAATAGCCCCTGTGCATTACATATTCGATAGTAGACACAGCGCTTGAGCTGAAATCTGGATTAATTCATCTCTTACCTACTTTTCGTGGTTTAGAGAATGAAGATCCCTATAAGCATCTTAAGGAATTTCATGTTGTTTGTTCAGGAATAAAGCCGCAAGGAGTTACCGAGGAGCAAGTGAAGCTGAGAGCCTTTCCCTTCTCCCTAGCTGACTCGGCAAAGGACTGGTTGCTGAATTTACCATCTGGAACCGTCACCACGTGGACTGACATGGTAAGACTGTTCTTAGATAAGTTTTTTCCAGCATCTAGATCCGCTATAATTCACAGGGAAATCAGTGGGATTAGATAAAAAGACATAGAATCTCTTCACGGCTACTGGGAAAGGTTTAAGAAACTTTGTGCAAGCTGTCCCCAACATTGCATTACTGAGCAGTTCCTTATTCAATATTTTTATGAGGGAATGTTGAGCATGGAGAGGAAAATGATAGATGCAGCAAGTGGTAGAAGCCTCAACAATAAAACTCTAGCTCAAGCCTGTGAATTAATATAAAATATATCGGCCACCTCTCAACAGTTTGAAAGATATCAAGACCCCCCAAGAAGAGTAAATTAGGTAAATTCTTCTTCCATTGAAGATAAACTTAATGCTCTAACTGTTCTTGTGCAAAATATGGCTTCAGGTACATCTTCACAAACTCGAGTGTGTGGAATTTGCGCATATGCTGGACATCCAACTGATATGTGCCCCAGTTTTCAAGATGACTCACAAGAGCAAGTGAATGCTTTAGGTGGATATGGTGGAAAGCCCCACAGGAAATATGATCCGTATTCCAACACCTACAATCTGGGGTGGCGAGATCATCCCAACTTCAATTGTGGCAGCCTAGACCGAAGTTACCCAATGATGAAAATGATACCTATTCACAGGCAAAAAGAAAAATAGAAGTGATGATTTCCTTGAAAAATGCCCTTCGTTTAAAAGAAAAAGATTTTGTTTATTTTTATTTTTTTATTGCTTTCGGTGGCTTGCGGCTTTGCATTAGTGCGGGGTGTGTGAAGTGCCACGCGCGGGCAGCCTCCATGCACCTCACACTTGTGAGGCCCATCTCACAATTGTGAGATGTAGCCTCACACCTGTGAGGCCCATGTCACGATTGTGAGGGGTAATCAAAGGTTTTAAAAAGAAGGATACCTAGGAAAACCTAATTCTAGATGGGAATATAAAAGGAAAAATTAGAGCATATAGGAGGGGAGGTTTTTTTGGGAATGGCAAAAAAACCCAGAAAGGGAGAGAGATAAAGAAAGTTCTTGAGAGAAAAAAATGGTTTTCTTTTCAAAGTATTCTGAAATTGTTCTTGAATCCAGGAAATTAATTTGGGACATTTGAGATTCAATCGTTTCTCATCTTCTTTTCTTCAACGTAACTTTCATCTAAAACATTTCTTATTCTTATTTTTAATCTTCTTTTCAAGCAAATCGACGAGGAACTAGCACTTCTTCATTTGCAATCAAAAAATCATATCTAACGGTAAATACTGGGATAAACCATTTCTTTCTCTCATTTTTCTTTCTACTTCTTATTTTGCTTTACTAGTTAGTTCTCTTCGTTGTACATACTATATATACTTCTTATTTGACTTTGTTAATTTGTATACTGTATGTTTCTTGTTGTTTGTTGTCTTGGACACAAACTCAAGTTTGTTTATTATGATTAAATAGCATGTTTGTTGTTTTATTATAAATGCATTTGATCGTATATTATTATGCTTATTAGTTTGTTGGTGTTTGTTTGCTTGTTCTTCTGGTGACCTGACTCGTGACATTCTGTCTGAGTCGTGCCTTTGATTTTTAGTCCCGAGTTGTGCTCCTTGTCCGAGTCGTGCTTTTGATTTCTGTCCGAGTCGTGCTCCTCTTAAGTATCCGTTCGACTCGTACACCCTTGCACGAGTCGTGCACTTCTTCACGAGTCGCGCACTTCTTCACGAGTCGCTCACTTCTTCACGACTCGCGCACACCATTACAGCACCCCTTCATGACTCGTGCATCCTTGCATGAGTCGTGCACTCCTTCACGACTCGTGCATTCGTGCACCCCTTCACGAGTCGTGCACTCCTTCACGACTCGTGCGCTCCTATCGCACCTCTTCATGAGTCGTTCATCTCCTCACGAATCATACATCCTTTCTTCCAGTTTTTTTACCTAAACACCCAAACACTTAAATAGACAAAGACACTTGAAATCTCCATACACTGAGTTATCTTGTTGTCTTTTGTTATTGACTTTTTTTTTTCTATTTGATCCTGACTTCTTATTATTTATTTGACTAATTTTCAATGTTTCAATGTTTATTTAACCTGTATTCTTGATGCAACTATTAATTTTGGTTTATATTTAATTGATGTAATTGATTGCTTATATATAATTGATTTAATTGATTGTTAATATTTAATTAAAGTAATTAATCGTATATATTTAATTGATGTAATTGATTGTTTATATGTAATTGATTTAATCGATTGTATATATTTAATTAGTTTAATTGATTGTTATATTTATTCAATTGATTATTTAATTGATCATTCAAACCGATTAATTTATTCGTAATTGATTGTTTAATTGATTGTTTTAATTGATTAATTTATTCAATTAATTGCTTGTTTATATTATATTATTTATTTGATTTAATTCACTAACATTTTATTTTATTCTTTTTTTTATGGCTTCAAAATTTATTTATTTCACTGTGAGTGATATCTCTGAGCGGGCCAGAAGATCAGGAAATTAAAGACCTTCAAAATTTGGGTTTGTATCTCTAGTTATTTTATTTTCTTTATATTATTGATTATGTTGTATGTAAAATGTATTTCAAATGCGTTCGTATTATAGAAAATCATGTTTTCTACAATAATTAATAATGTGGAAATTTTTCTAATAAAATGGACCAATGTCCTATTTTAACTAATAAAATCGCACTTTCTAAATAGGGAACTAATTTTCATTAAATGGGATTACTCATCCCGATTTTCTCCAATATTACCCAAAAATAGTTCTCCAAGTTTTTCAGTTAATAAAAAGGAACCAATGTTCCTAAAACTCAATAAATCTCACGATTTATGTATGTTGCATCTTAATTATTTTTATGTATTTATTTATTCGTTTTGGGCCCTTGTAATTAATTTTATGGCAAATTTTATTTCTTATGCTTTCTTATTCTAGGGGATTATTCTGTCCCACTTTTTTATGTAATTTATTTACTATTTTTTTTATCGCTTTATTTATTGCTTTCCAATGTGGTTGAGATGCGCTTTAAATTCAATGCATGATCGCGCGAGATGAGAGATGGAATTTTGATTTCTTAAAAACTCAATTATAAACTTAACTTAAGGCATTAATAAGAGTGAAGTCCCGAACACCTTCTCTGGTTTAGACCAATAGAGGTTAGATGACCTTTCCCAATTTCTCGTAAATTGGGTGGTGACTCCAAAATACCTCAAAGGTGCCTAAAGGTGTCATGATGCTAGATGATCCTTTCTAATGTTCTATTGGGAAGGAGGTGTCCAAGATGTCTTATGGCACCTAAGATCAAAAGATGCAAACCAATCCCTCGAGCCGTAAAAGCGGGTCTCGTCGTGAGGGCCTTTGCTAGGATCGGCGCGGATCACAGTGGCGACTCCACTGGGGATGATCGAATTTTCACTTCGAAAGTGAATTAAGTTAAAATTATAATTGAGTTGTTAAGAATCAAAAATTCTATTTTTACTCAAAAACTTGCATTACATCCACTAGAGCCTTAGAACTATGCTAGTTGGTCCCCCATTTTACCCCGGCGCATTCCTAAAAGACGACCCTACTTTCACTCATTATAGGGAAGTGCTAGGGATAATCACCAGCACAAGTCTTGTGCCATGAAATGGTATATCAAATGGAGACTCGATTGGTCGCTATGCTCGTAATGAGCTAGACCCATTGGCAGGGACCATGCTTAGGTAGACCTAAAGTAACACCACCCTCGACCAAAGCTCATGTAATGGCAATAGAAAATTCCACTAGGTAATATGCTCCTTAATACGATGCTTGTTACGTGGGCCCTTGTATATTAAACTAATTCGAACATATTGATTGGATGCTCATCAAAGGCTTTCATGCCCCGGTGAGCCCATTTTAAGTCTATTTGGAAGGTCCAAATATATAATGGCCAAAATTCACACGCATGTGCTTTTAAATTAAGAGTGTTATGCTGCTGGTTTCTCGCCACCTAGGAAAGAGACCGCACTACCTCGTGTGTGGGAGTAATAAGGTTGGAAGGATCTATATACTTGCATGTGGCTGTCTATGCTGCATCAACACGACCATGCATTCTTAATGTCATTCATGCATCATGCAAACAATCTCAATATTTCGGCCATCATAGGTAAGAATTAGTGGTCTAGGAGTCCAGACGGCCGACTGGTAAGGAGAAACCCATTCTTTGAGTCATTAGAGCAAGTCTCCCATCAGGATTCAGAATCACTTTTCGATAGCACCGAGTCCTTATCTTCAAAATTATCACTGGATATGGCTAACCCAGAGTCGAATGAAACCCAAGAGATGGACCGAAGGGTCCAAGAAATGGAGTGCAGATTTGAGGAGTTTGAACGTAGAATGATGACTATGATGGGCAACCTAACTGCTGCTCTACTATCACCAGCATGCTAATAACCTGCCACTCTTGCCGGAGGACAAGCCGAACAGGTTCCGATTAGGGAGGCACCTCCGGCAGCAGTTGTAGAACCACCTCCTGTTGTGGAGCCTAGAACTTTTACAAATATTGAGCCTAGAAGAATTAGGGAGCATAGGCCCAAAGAGGATTCTGTAGGGGATGAGCATGAGAAGTCCATGTAAGTAAGAGCTAGACCTCCTAAAGTGGATGCCGCCCTGAGAAAGATAGAAGAGAAAGTTGAGGCGATGGCCCGTTTATTGTTTGCCGGGAAAGGGATAAGCCTAAAGGATAAGGATTTGGATGATGAGGAGATGCTTCCTCAGAGATTTAAGATGCTCGAGCTGCCCAAGTTTGATGGCACTTCAGATCCGTCTGCTCATATCAAGCAATACACACTCGTAATGAAAGGGACTATGCTTACTAAGAGATAAAAGGTCAAATACTTCTGCCTCAGCTTGACGGGGCCTGTTGTGGACTGGTACCACTATTTGGATAGGAGAACAAGAGAAGATTGGGACCTATTGACCGAAGAGTTCCTCAAATAGTATGACTGTAGCACCCGAATGGAGGTTACTTTAAAGAATTTGGAGTTAGTTCAACAAGGATCTAATGAGTCATTCCATGAATATCTTACTCGATGGAGGAATCGGGTGATGGAAATGAAAAGGAAACCGGATACTCCAGTTCAGATTCAGTTGTTCATTCGTAATGCTAGTCCATATCTCAAGGAGGGACTAAAGATGAAGGGGCTCAAAGATTGGGAGTCTCTAAAAGACATAGCTATCGAAGCAGAGGGTGAGTACCTAGCAAAAAAAGCGAGCCAAGGTAACTTTGCTGGGAAAAAATTTAGGAACCAGTCGGGGTACAAATTAGGCAGTGTTAGGGGTAGTAATGATGGTAAGGATAAGACAGCTAAGGTTTCAGCTACAAAGGTTGGGCAAACTCAGAGGTACTATTCTAATTTAGGCCGTTCTCTGTCTTGGGTCTTAGAGAAATTGACAAAAGAGGGGAAGCTGAGACCACTATTGCCCAAGCAAGCTATGAATCAAGGACAGCCAGGGCACAGGGATGATCTGTACTGTGCCTACCATCAACATACTGGGCACTTGACAAATCATTGCCGGACTTTGAGGAATAAAATCCAAGATCTTATTGATTCCAAGGAGATCACTGACCCTGAGAAGAGGGAGAAGAAGAAGAAGGCGGGTTATAATGCAGTCCCCCCCCCCCCCACCATGAATACGATCGCAGAAGATTATGATTTTTTAGATGCTTTGTTCTTTTATTCTAAGAACTTCTTATGACAAACTTTGCAATTTCAATAAGATGAACGATTTTGCTTATTTGCATGAATGTTTCTAATGATTTCATTTCACATGATCAAGATGCATTCATTTTTGACATTAATTCAATTAATACGACTGTATTTAATCTCAGAACTTTGGAAAGCCCAAAGAAGATCTTGATGGCATCTGATATAACTCCTGAAGAGAGAGAAATTCAGAGAGATGAAAGAAAAAGAAAGAAGAAAAATAAAAGAGAAAATAAATAGATAAAAAAAACTAGTTGTAATTAGGGGATTGAAGGAAAATTCACTAAGAGCTCTAGAACCTTTCTGATTACCTGTTAAAGCAATCTCTGGATAAGATAGAACCTAAAAAATGATTTAGGCAACCCTTTTTTGTATAGCTCTCTAAATGACTATTTTCTATCATTATTTCACAATCGCTTGCTAGCCCTTTGAGCCTTTATGCTAGTATGCTAAATGCGTACCAATTTTGTTGTTACACATGTTGAAACTACCTTTCACCTAAAATGATTTTTATCTCCCATTAGAAGAATGGTTGCTCTAATAAGGATGGATGTACTTCATTGATAATCTTTTGGGCTATCAAAGCTCGCCCAAATAAGGATGAGTTTACACATAGAGAAGAGGGTTTAGCTATTCACAAACTCTGCATGGTTAAAGACATAAAAAATAAAAAAAAAAAGAAGAAGAAGAAGTAGAGCTCAAGATAGTAACCACTTGACGAGTTTCAACGGTTATCTTTTTAATTGTTATTCTGATCTCGATGAGCTAAAATGTTATCAAGCCCAAATTCAAGAATACCTTTGTATATGCAACTGAGCTGAGAACGGTTCACCCATCAGTCGAGTAAATATTGCGGCAATTTTTCTCTTGCGACCTGATCCTTCTTTGACAACCATCTACCTAAGCCTAATGTTGCAACCAAAGGAAGACCTCTTGATTCTTGGTTCAGTCTCATCCAATTAGTGGAGATGACCTTTTAATAAGGTTTGGTACATAGGAAGAGACATATGGTGTGCAAGCAGGGAGCCACGAGTGCATTCATGCATTTGAGTTAAGTCTCGTCCCCAACATTGCATCTAGAATCTGCGTTCAAAGAAGAAAAGAAAAATAAGAGCTGAGAGAAAATTTTCAATCACGAAAACTCGAGAGGGTTGATTGATAACAGGGGTTGATGCTACCAGGATCTACCTCGAGATTAGGTGAGATTTTGTATTTTTGAGATTAATACCAAATAATGATCATGTGTCATGAAATTAAACTGAAATGTATGCATTTATGTAATAGTCATGTCTCATTTTGCATGCTTAAAGTTGTCTAGTTCCGGTGTGAAACTAGCACATTGTTGCTGCCTACCCTTTGTTGCTCTCACTACTCAGATGCTCCGACCAATTTGTCAACTCTGAAGCCAAAACCTACAACACCTTCATAAGGACAATCAAGCCCATGCAACAGCGATCTAGGATGTGAGCACATGTATGTCACCCTTAAGGGATCTCCTGTAACATCTTTAGGCCCAATTACAATGAAAAAAAAGGCCGTTAGAGATGAAAACCATAATTGGCTTTCTAAGCAAAAGTTAGGCAAGAGAATAGGGTGAAAACCTGGAAACAGGCAGTCTTTCCTTAAAAAATAAAGCCGTTGGATTGGGTTGGGTCCATTCCAGGCAAAAGTCAGGCACAGAGTTATGTGAAAATTCAAAAAGGATGCATTTCCCACAAAAAAAGTTGGTGTGAAAATCTATAAGGGACGCACTACCTTTAAAATAATGACTTCTGATACCTGGAGCAATAAAACGGCATTACTTTAGATAATCTCTTTTCGGGCAGATAGTGCATGATTAAGGACACAAGTTAAAGTCTCGGGGGCAAAAAGGCTCATTTGACTGGAGGCAAAGAGGCGCACGAATGGATTCTCTTTAAAGGAAAATCATAGGTCAGAATTCTTAAGCCAAGAAAACACTCCTCTAGGTCTCTGGGAAGTATCAAACAATGTGAGTAACCAAGCTATATCCTCAGCGGACCCCTAGCCACTCAAGGCTCAGTCTATTCATTTATGTATGCATGTCATGTCATACAGTTCTTTTGCAAATATTTGCATATAACTTTTCACCTACACACACGATTTTTTTTTGTACATATCCCTGTGCATATAATTTTGTAGGAAAAGTCCAAATGAAGACTACATGCATGAAAATAGGTCGAGGATGGATTCAACAGAACATGAGCACTCACCCGTACTTGACAATCCAACCAAGAGAAAGTCCTCTCAAGAGGCAAAACCCTTCAAAGTCCTCTCAAGAGGCAAATCTCCAAGTCCTCTTAAGAGGCAATTCCCTAAGTCCTCTTAAGAGGCAAAACCCTTTCAAAGTCCTCTTAAGAGGAAAATCCCTAAGTCCTCTTAAGAGGAAAACTATTCAAAGTCCTCTTAAGAGGCAAACCTTTAAAGTCCTTTTAAGAGGAAAATTCTCCAAAGTCCTCTTAAGAGGCATTGATCTAGACAACCAACCAAAGACCTCTCAGGGGGTACCACTTCAGATCTCAGAACAGGTTAGATATCGACCTGGCTAAGGCTAGACACCGCACAAGTTAGATGCTGCAACGAGGAAGGTTAGACACCACACCAACAGGTTAAATACTGACCTAGCTAAGGCTAGACACCGCACAGGTTAGATGCCGCAATGAGGGAGGTTAGACACCACACCAACAAGTTAAATACCGACCCGGCTAAGGCTAGACACCGCATAGGTTAGATGCCGCAACGAGGGAGGTTAGACACCACACCAACAGGTTGATACCGACTCGACTAAGGCTAGACACCGCACAGGTTAGATGCCGCAATGAGGGAGGCTAGACACCACATCAATAGGTTAGATACCAAAATGACTGAGGCTAGATACCGCATAGGATAGATGCCAAAATGACCGAGGTTAGACATCGGATAAAAGGCTAAACACCGTAGAGGTTAGATGCCAAAATGATAAGGGGTAACATGTCGACAAATAGATGATAACTAAATCGGACAACTCCATTCAGACCAGGAAGACAGCTGCCTCAGGTATGCATCTTTTCTTTCTTTCTTTGAGTTTTGGCTCACCTAGGCACCCAAGCACTACGTTCCCCAAAATTGGGTGCAACTGTAGACACCGGCTCCTGAGGCAACCTAGATCAAAGTTACCCAATGATAAAAATGATGCATGTTCATAGGTAAAAAGAAAAATAGAAGTGATGATTTCCTTGAAAAATGCCCTTCGTTTAAAAAAAAAGGATTTTGTTTATTTTTATTTTTTTTGTTGCTTTCGGTGGCCTGCGGCTTTGCGCTAGCACGGGGCGCGTGAAGTGCCATGCATGGGAAGCCTCCATGCACCTCACACTTCTGAGGCCCATCTGACAATTGTGAGATGCAGCCTCACACCTGTGAGGCCCATCTCACGATTGTGAGGGGTAATCAAGGGTTTAAAAAAGAAGGATACCTGGGAAAACCTAATTCTTGATGGGAATATAAAAGGAAAAATTCAAACAGATAGGAGGGGAGGTTTTTTTGGGAACGGCGAAAAAAACCCAAAAAGGGAGAGAGATAGAAGAAAGTTATTGAGAGAAAAAAAGGGTTTTCTTTTCTAAGTATTCTGAAATTGTTCTTGAATCCAGGAAATTAATTCCTGACGTTTGAGATTCAATCGTTTCTCATCTTCTTTTCTTCAACGTAACTTTCATCTAAAACTTTTCTTATTCTTATTTTTAATCTTCTTTTCAACCAAATCGACGAGGAACCAGCACTTCTTCATTTGCAATCAAAAAATCATATCTGAGGGTAAATACTAGGACAAACCATTCCTTTCTCTTATTTTTCTTTCTACTTCTTATTTTGCTTTACTAGTTAGTTCTCTTCGTTGTAGATATTGTATATACTTCTTATTTGATTTTGTTAATCTGTATACTATGTGTTTCTTGTTGTTTGTTATCTTTGACATAAACTCAAGTTTGTTTATTATGATTAGCCGGCATGTTTGTTGTTTTGTTATAAATGCATTTGATCGTATATTATTATGCTTATTAGTTTGTTGGTGTTTGTTTGCTTATTCTTCTGGTGACCTGACTCGTGACTTTCTGTCTAAGTTATGCCCTTGAGTCCGAGTCGTGCCTTTGATTTTCAGCCTGAGTCATGCCTTTGAGTCCGAGTCGTGCCTTTGATTTTCAGCCTGAGTCATGCCTTTGAGTCCGAGTCGTGCTCCTTGTTCGAGTCGTGCTTTAGATTTCTGTCCTAGTCGTGCTCCTCTTTAGTATCCGTCCGACTTGTGCACCCTTGCACGAGTCACTCACTTCTTCACGAGTCACGTACTTCTTCACGACTTGCGCACACCATTACAGTACCCATTCACGACTCGTGCATCCTTGCACGAGTTGTGCATCCCTTCACGACTCATGCATCCTTGCACGTGCACTAGTCGTGCATCCCTTCACGACTCATGCATCCTTGCACGAGTCGTGCACTCCTTCACGAGTCATGCACTCCTTCATGACTCGTTCACCCTTGCACGAGTCGTGAAGCACTCCTTCATGACTCGTTCACCCTTGCACCAGTCGTGAAGCACTCCTTCACGACTCGTGCATCCTTGCACGAGTCGTGCGCTCCTATCCCACCTCTTCATGAGTCGTTCATCTCCTCACGAATCGTGCATCCTTTCTTCCCATTTTTTTACCTAAACATCCAAACACTTAAACAGACAAAGACACTTGAAATCTCCATACACTCAGTTATCTTGCTGTCTTTTGTTATTGACTTTTTTTTGTTTCTATTTGATCCTAACTTCTTATTATTTATTTGACTAATTTTCAATGTTTCAATGTTTATTTAACTTGTATTCTTTATGCAACTATTAATTTTGGTTTATATTTAATTGATGTAATTAATTTCTTATATATAATTGATTTAATTGATTGTTAATATTTAATTAAAGTAATTAATCGTATATATTTAATCGATGTAATTGATTGTTTCTATCTAATTGATTTAATCGATTGTATATATTTAATTAGTTTAATTAATTGTTTTATTTATTCAATTGATTGTTTAATTGATCGTTTGAATTGATTAATTTATTCGTAATTGATTATGTAATTGATTATTTGAATTGATTAATTTATTCAATTAATTGCTTGTTTATATTATATTATTTATTTGATTTAATTCACTAACATTTTATTTTATTCTTTTTTTTATCACCTCAAAATTTATTTATTTCATTGTGAGTGATATTTCTGAGCGGGCCAGAAGATTAGGAAATTAAAGACCTTCGGAATTTGGGTTTGCATATCTAGTTATTGTATTTTCTTTATATTATTGATTATGTTGTATGTAAAATGTATTTTAAAATCATTCGTATTATAGAAAATCATGTTTTCTACAATAATTAATAACTTGGAAATTTTCTTAATAAAATGGACCAATATCCTATTTTAACTAATAAAATCGCACTTTCCAAATGGGGAACTAATTTTCATAAAATGGGATCACTCATCCCGGTTTTCTCCATCATTACCCAAAAATAGTTCTCCAAGTTTTTAAGTTAATAAAAAGGAACCAATGTTCCTAAAACTTAATAAATCTCGCGATTTATGCATGATGCATTTTAATTATTTTTATGTATTTATTTATTCGTTTTGGGCCCTTGTAATTAATTTTTGGGCAAATTTTATTTCTTATGCTTTTTTATTTTGGGGGATTGTTCTGTCCCAGTTTTTTATGTAATTTATTTACTATTTGTTTATCGCTTTATTTATTGCTTTCTAATGTGGTTGAGATGCACTTTAAATTCAATGCATGATCGCGTGAGATGAGAGATGGAATTTTGATTTCTTAAAAACTCATTTATAAACTTAACTTAAGGCATTAATAAGAGTGAAGTCCCGAACACCTTATGTGGTTTAGACCAATAGAGGTTATATGACCTTTCCCAATTTTTCGTAAATTGGGTGGTGACTACAAAATACCTCAAAGGTACCTAAAGGTGTCATGAGGCTAGATGATCCTTTCCAATGTTCTATTGGGAAGGAGGTGTCCAAGATGTCTCGCGGCACCCATGATCAAAGATGCGAACCAATCCCTCAAGCCCTAAAAGCGGGTCTCGTTGTGAGGGTCTTGCTAGGTTCGGCGTGCGTCACATAGGTCGGTTATGAGAAAATTACTGTGAATGAAAATGTTTCAGCTGTTATTCAAAGGAAAAAAATATAAGGATAAAAGTATGTTTGTTATTTCCTGTAAAATTGGCAATTTAATTATTAAAAGAGCTATGTGTGATTTAGGTGAGTCTATAAATGTCATGCCTAATTCTATTTATACCTCTTTAAATGTTGGACCCTTGGCAGAAACAAGAATAGTTATTCAATTGGCAAATAGGTCAATAGTTTATCCTGAGAGATTGTTAGAGGATGTGTTAGTTCAGGTTAATGGTCTGATTTTTCCTGCTGATTTTTATGGGATCGACATGGAAGGTGAAAGAAATTCAGGTGATTGATCTAACATTTTATTAGGTAGGCCATTTCTTCAAACAGCTAGAACTAAAATTGATGTGTACAAAGGTACTATTATGATGGAATTTGATGGTGAAATAGTGTAATTCAATGTGTATGATGCTATGAAATATCCATGTGAGATGTCTTCTGTATGTGGAATTGATGTTATTGAACCATTGACTCAAAAAGTGTTTGAAATGAGTGGGTCTAACAAGTTGTAGGTTGCTTTAAATGAAAATGTTCATAAGGACAGATTTGATGCAGTGGAAGAGGAGCTGATTATTGAAGAAGAGCTACAAGAAGCAGTGATGGAGTTGGAGGCTTTGAAACCGGTGGTACGTGCGTCTAATCCTTTGGAATTAAATAGCACTAACACAATGCTTTTACCATCTGTGTTGCAGGCACCAGAATTGGAGCTTAAGGTGTTGCCCAACCATTTGAAGTACGTTTATTTGGGTGAAGAGAAAACACTTCCAGTGATAATTTCCAATAAGCTAAAGCCTAAGGAAGAGGAGCTACTAATCCAAGCTTTGAGAGAGCATAAGGAGGCAATTGGATGGACCATCGCCGATATAAAAGGCATAAGTCCCTCTACTTGCATGCATAGTGTAACACCCCAAAACGGGCCTAGTCAGAAATCGCATATTATTTGGGATAATTAAGGGCATTTTTGGTATTTATACAAGTGAATTGGGAATTAATTGAGGACTTAATTGATGGGAAATAAAAGTATTCAAGTGAAGAATTAATTTTAGTGAGTAAAGTGATATGGAGCATGGAACAATTAAAGAAAGCTAAGGATTAAAAGTAAAGTCAAAGATATTTTTATGTGTTGACCAATAGGATCTTGCCATGTGGACTTGGTAGGTGTGGGCATTAAATGAGAAATAAAGAAAAGGAAAAGAAGTGAGAGGGAAGGGCAGAATTGCCTAGTCCCATTCCTGCCCTCTCTTCCCTCCCGTTCTCTCTTTTCTTTTCTTCTTTCCCATTTCTTGCTCTTCTTTTCCTTGTTTGTGGGTGTTTCTGGTAGAGTTGGGAGCTGGATTGAAGAGGTAAGTATTTGGTTTTGGTTGCTTGTGTTCTGGTTTCCTTCTCCTTCTTGTTTTGTTTGAGATTGTGGATTTAGGGTTTTGGTTAAGTGATTTATGGGTTTATTTGTGCAAGAACTTGGTTGCAAGAAGAAGAGCAAGGGTAAGGAGAAGGTTGGGTTTTGAAGAGGAGTGGTTTTGGAGCTGCAATTCCAGGTTTGGGAGTTTGTTTGATGCTTGTCTGCCCTAATTCTCATTTCAGATTGCGTGTGTTATGTGTTGTTGATTTCTAGAATTTTAGAGTGTTTTGTATGTATCAATGCATGAGATTGTTTGAGTACTGAAGTGTTTTTGAAATGCTATAGTTATGAGGGTTCTGCATCTTGGGTTTGAAGGGAAATGGCATGAGTTAGGGTAACGTATGTTCTTCATGTTCTTGAGCTATGTTTAGAGCATTTAGTTGTGATTTTCTGTTAAATCGTGTAAATTGAGTGTTTGTTGATGATTATCAGTATGTTTTGAGGGCCTTGGAGGTAATATTTACATGTTATTGTATGAAGGAATGATTTTGAATGGGTTTTTGCAACTTTGTATTTCGGCAGATTTCTGGATTCCAGGAAAGACACGATTCTGTCGCGAGCGTGATGTTTATCGAGATCGCGACAGAACCGCGTATTTCCAGCTTGAATCAGTGGTTGTGCACGAGTCGTGCAACTATGCATGAGTCGTGCAATTTGCCTTAGCTCTGGGTCGTGAATACCAACACGACTCAGCACTTTTTAGGCTTCTGGAGCGAGTGGTGCACAAGTACACGAGTCGTGCACAAGTACACGAGTCGTGCACCAGTGCACGTGATGTGCATTTGTGCACAAGACTTGCACAAGTGCACGAATCGTGCACACAAAGCACTAGTCGTGCTTATGTCAGCCTCTTCTCCTGCAGCGTCCCGTTCTTCTGGATTCTATCCCGAGCGCGACTCCTTGTCACGATCGCAATAGAATTTCCTCTGCCTGCCCTATTTTCTGCACTTAATTTTAGCTTATATTAGTGCTTTTTACTTTTTTTTTGTGATTTTGGTCATTGTAGAGTCAAAGTGGTAAAAAGGAAGTAATTTGGAGCAGCCTTGAAGATGCAAAGAAGATTAGAAGCAAAGAGCTGAATCTGAACTTAGACTTGCCCTAGGCTAAGGGGCAAGGGTAAGCAGCTACCTTGCCCAAGGCTAATGACCAAGACACGACAGTAGAGTGCATATTTATGTTTTTAATTTAAAAGGTGACCTAGCCGCCAGCTGGACTTCATCAGACTTTTTAGGGATAATTAGGCTTTATTTTAGGAGATAAAAGACAGAGTTTTAGTAGGAAAATACTACATTTAATATTTTTAATTTTTTTTCAAATTTGGATAGGAATTAAACACATTCCTAACTTATCTAGGTTTTTATTCTTATATAGCTAGGAGAGAAAACGTGGTGTTGGTGCAGTGGGGATCATCTTTTTCCTCCTACAATCTTTACAACTCCATTTCTGTAATAGGAAGTACTTTTTACTTTTATTTTATTTTGTGAATTTCTATGGCTATGTGTGGCTAGGTTACTCTTTTTCAATTAAAGATTAATTCAAAGCTAGGTTTTAATTCACCGTGAGATTGTTGTGTTTATTTATTGTTCTTAATTTCATATGATGTTCATGTTATTTACTGATGTTTAGAGAAACCATATCTCGATTGTTATTTACTTTATGTTCAATGAGGCACCGTTGTTCATTTTAATAAATAAAATCTTGTTAGTTGAGTTTGCTGAATCCGTAATTGTTTAGTGAACTCAACAATAAGTGGCAATCAGTGTAGCTTCCTCACAAGGGCTGTTACATTAAGTAAATGCATGATTTGGTCTAAATCGGTCTCGAGTGAGGTCGGCTGGCTTAGGTCAGGTCTTTCTATTCCTTAATGCTATCAATAAATTAAATTCTTGCACATGTTAAGGGTTATTTGTTGGCTAGGAATTAATTACAGTTTTACTTGATTGATTCATTAATACGGAAAGATTAGGTCGGGAGCTCGAAGCCGACGACTATAACTGGCCCATTATTTGATTTTTTGATTTACTTTTTCATCAATGATCAGTTGAATTAACCCTCATTGTGAATATCTTTAACTCGAATCTATCATCTATTGAATTTCTTTTAATTAATTTACTACTTGTTTGTTTATTTCTTTTAATTCAGCATTTTTTAAAATTTTTGGTTTATGAAAACTTCCCCTTTTTATTTTTATTGTTGAAAATTTGGTTATTTAGAATTAATTCGGTGCTAGTCTTTGTGGATTTGACCCTTTCTTGTCTTATTTACAATTTATTTGATAGGATAATTGAGGTATTTATTTTTAGTGGCTTTGACACCCATCAGGACTAGTTTGGACGAGTCCGACAAAGTGGAATTTTAGATTGAGAAAGTAAGAAGAGTTCTGGAAGAGATTCGGTGTCCGCCTATGATTAGTGGAAATTAGTTCTAAGGCATCCACAGTTACCTGATTCGGTTACATGGGAGTTCTTCGTGCAAGAGTTCCACAGTAAATATGTGACCAAGGCTTATAAGAAAGCTAGATGGAAGTAGTTCTTGAACCTCAAGTAGAGGGCTTCGTCTATGGTGGATTATGGGAAGTAATTTGGCAAGCTTAGCAAGTATGCGCCACAGGGTGTTCTTACTGAAGATTTTCGTTGTCAGCACTTTGAGGAGGGATTGAATGAGTCCATTAAGGCGATGTTGATTTCCTTAATGAGTTCTCAAATTGTCAATTATTATCAGATTGTGCAGGCAGCAATATGAAGGGAACGTCCTGAGACCATTTTGAGAGAAAGGGCTCAAAGTTGGAACCCCTCTGGTGGAGGCTCATTTTCGGGGAAAAGGTCTAGGGACTCTCAAGTGACTTCTCCGGATGAGTCTACTAATAGTCCTGCTACAACAGGAAAGAGATAAGGATCTTCTCAAGTATCTGGTGCTAGTGGAGGTGCTTCGGGTGGCAGAGCTGATGATGTGCCGGAGTGTTCACACTATAATAAGCGCCATTGGGGTGAATTCCGTTGGTTGATAGGAGGTTATTTCAGATGTGGTAGCACAGAGAAGTTTCTAGCTAATTGCCCTAAGTCATTTGACATGAGCAGCAAGAGGCTAGTCAAGCGGGATCTAATACCCCTCAGGCTAGCCATGGTAGAGAAAGAGGGTGAGGTCGTGGTGGACGGCCTGGGGATGGAGCTTCCTCTAAGACAGTGGATCATCCTCCAGTAGCACCAGCTAGAGAGTATACGATGAAGGCTTGGGATGGGCAGGATTCTCCGGAAGTGATTGCTGGTATGTTTATACTCTTTGACACTGAAATGCATGCTCTAATAAACCCTAATTATGTGCTAATTTGCCTACTGCTGATCAATTAGATTATGAGATATGTGTGACCAGTCCCTTAGGGCATAGTGTCAATGTAAGTAGAGTGTATAAGAATTATCCTCTAGTGGTGAAAGGAAAAGAGTTTCCATTTGATTTGATTGACCTGCCTCTCTATGAATTTGATCTGATTCTGGGTATGGATTGGTTGTGTAAGCACCGCCCTGTGGTTTATTATCTTAGAAAGACGGTTGTGCTTAAAGGTTGTGATCAGTCTCTAGTGATTGTGTAGGGTTTAGGTTCTGGTCTTTTGAATAGTGTGATTTCGGCTATGCAAGCTAATTGATTTTCGAGGAAGGGATGTGAGGCTTTTCTAGCTTTGGTTTTGGACTTTAGTCATGACCAAGTAAAGATTCAAGATATTTCGATAGTAAGTGAGTTAATGGATGTGTTTCCTGAGGAGTTGCCTGGGTTACCACAGGAAAGAGAAGTAGAGCTATCTATAGAGATTCTGCCGGGTACTGTTCCTATTTCAAAAGCTCCTTATTGAATGGCTCCTGTAGAATTGAAATAATTAAAGATTCAATTACAGAAGCTATTGGACAAGGGCTTTATTAGATCCAGCGTTTCTCTATAGGGTGCTCTAGTATTGTTTATCAAGAAGAAGGATGGTACTTAAGGATGTGCACTGATTATCGATAAATTAACAAGGTTACAGTAAAAACTAAGTATCCGTTGCCAAGGATAGAAGATCTGTTTGATCAGCTAAGAGGAGCCGGAGACTTTTTCAAGATTGATTTAAGGTCTGGTTACTATCAGCTTTGGGTGAACGATGCAGATGTTCCTAAGACTGCCTTTAGGATGCGGTATGGCCACTATGAGTTTTTAGTGATGCTGTTTGGATTGACAAATGTGCCAGGGGCTTTTATGGATTTGATGAATAGGGTGTTCCAGCCATATCTCGATCGATTTGTTGTTGTGTTTATCGACGACATATTGGTGTATTTAAAGAATGAGCATGAGCATGAAGAGCATATGCGTGTTGTGCTTCAGATTTTGAGAGATCATCGGTTATTCGCAAAGCTCAACAAGTGTGATTTTTGGTTTAAGGAGGTGTCTTTCTTAGGTCATATTATTCCTCTGAAGGTATTAGGGTTGACCTATCTAAGATTGAGGTGATAGGGAATTGGAAGCCACCTTGGAAAGAATAAGTTACGCCAAATGAGTCTCCAGGATCTCCCCATTTCCTCGCGAGAATGCCCAAACAAGGAAAACAAGTATTGGAATCAAAACAAACACAAATGAGATCATTGTTAGTAATTAAATCAATTATCAAGAAAAAATATAAAAAATGAATAAAATAAAATGGAATAAAATGCATCATAAATGACAAATAAATTAAATGAAATGATGAAACCAATAAAATAATATATTAATAAATTAATACATAAAAACAAAAACATGATAATAATAATAATAATAACTATAAAAATAATAATAATAATAATAATAATAATAATAATAATAATAATAATAATAATAATAATAATAATAATAATAATAATAATAATAATAATAATAATAATAATAATAATAATAATAATAATAATAAGGGGAAATTGAGTCCAAGGTTTATTGGGCCGTATGAAGTATTGGAACGGATCGGATCAGTTGCTTATCGGTTGGCTTTGCCACTGGATTTAGTCAAATTGCATGATGTGTTCCACGTGTCAATTCTTTGCAGATATCGGTATAAAGCGCGCTGAACCACGGAGGCCCCGATCACCCTCTTTTAGGGTATTCGAGAGAGGTTTATGGAACTTATAAGGATTACAAGGGCGTCTATTTTGGGAACAAGAGGTGTTTTAGAGTCGCCACCCAATAAAACATTGGGAAAGTTCATCTAGCCTCAACGAGCTTAAGACAGTGCATGTATGTCTATTTTGGGCAACAAGAGATATTTTGGAATTTTCATTCCAATAGAACACAGTAAAGGTTCATCTAATTTCAGGAAACCTAAGATAATGTGTTATAAGTCTATTTTGGGCAACATGAGATATTTTAGAATTCCCTTTCCAATAAAATATTGGAAAGGTTTAACTAACCTCGTGAAGCCTAAGACCAGAGAGAGTTTGGGACTCCACTCTTATTCATACATTCGTTGAAGTATAATTGAGTTTTACAATTAAGATTTCATTCCTTTTCTCATTCAATTTAATGCAATAATTAAAGCACAGATCAACCATATAATGAAAGCGATAAATAAAGTAAATTAAGCATAAAGTAAATAAAAGCACAATAATTTACAATAAAAGTAGGGGCAAAATACAACCCCCAATAAAAAGGACATGTGAATAATGCATAAAGCGGGATATTCAATTTGAGGTGAGGACATTGGTCCTTGCATGCATGCTTAAAAAAACATAAAAGTGACAACTTATTTGGATGGAAAAATTAGGACATTGGTCCCATTTTATTGGAAAAAATTCTAAATTAATTAATGTAAATGTTTTTATGATTTTTTTAACGTGCATAAAATAAATAATTTTATTACAAATTACATGTCAAAATAAATAAAAAAGCCAAAGAAAGAAAATAATACAAATAATAAGAATAATAAGTTAGGCCAAACGAGTCGCCTGCATCTCCTTATTTGCTCGCGAGAATGCCCAAACAAGGAAAATCAGTATTGGAACCAAAATAAACACAAATGAGATCAATGTTAGTAATTAAATCAATTATCAATAAAAAACATAAAAATTAATAAAATAAAATGGAATAAAATGCATCATAAATGACAAATAAATTAAATGAAGTGATGAAACAATTAAAACAACATATTAAGAAATTAATACATAAAAACATAAACATGATAATAATAATAATAATAATAATAATAATAATAATAATAATAATAATAATGATAATAATAATTAATAATAATAAAAATAATAGTAATAATAATAAGGGGAAATTAAGTCCAAAATTTATTGGACCGTATGAAGTGTGACGCACGCTAAACCCCGGAGGCCCCGAGCACCCGCTTTTAGGGTATTTTGTAGAGGTTCATGGAACTTGTAAGGATTACAAGGGCGATTATTTTGGGTAAATAAGTTTTGGAGACGCCACCCAATAAAACATTGAAAAAGTTCATCTAGCCTCATTAACCCTAAGACAGTGCATGTGTGTCTAGTTTGGGCAATAAGAGATATTTTGGAATTCCCATTCCAATTGAACATTGTAAAGGTTCATCTAATCTCATGAAGCCTAAGATAATGTGTTATAAGTCTATTTTGGGCAACATGAGATATTTTAAAATTCCCTTTCAAATAAAATATTGGAAAGGTTTAACTAACCTCGTGAAGCCTAAGACCAGAGAGAGTTCGGGACTCCACTCTTATTCATACCTTGGTTAAAGTATAATGAGTTTTACAATTAAGATTTCATTCCTTTTCGCATTCAGTTTAATGCAATAATTAAAGCACAGATCAACCATATAATGGAAGCGGTAAATAAAGTAAATTAAGCATAAAGTAAATAAAAGCACAATAATTTACAATAAAACTAGGGGCGGAATACAACCCCCAATAAAAAGGATATGTGAATCATGTATAAAGAGGGATATTCAATTTGAGGTGAGCACATTGGTCCTTGCATGCATGCTTAAGAAAACATTAAAAGTGACAACTTATTTGGATGGAAAAACTAGGACATTGGTCCCATTTTATTAGAAAAAATTCCAAATTAATTAATATAAATATTTTTGTAATTTTCCTTTTTAACATGCATAAAATAAATAATTTTATGATGAATTAAATGGAAAAAAAATAAAAAAGCCAAAGAAAGAAAATAATGCAAATATTAAGAATAATAAGTTAGGCCAAACGAGTTTCCTTGATCTCCCCATTTGCTCGCGAGAATGCCCAAACAAGGAAAACAAGTATTGGAATCAAAACAAACACAAATGAGATCATTTTTAGTAATTAAATCAATTATCAATAAAAAAACATAAAAAATGAATAAAATAAAATTGAATAAAATGCAACATAAAAGAAAAATAAATTAAATGAAATGATGAAACCATTAAAAAAACATATTAACAAATTAATACATAAAAACATAATAATAATAATAATAATAATAATAATAATAATAATAATAATAATAATAATAATAATAATAATAATAATAATAATAATAACAATAAGGGGAAATTGAGTCGAAGGTTTATTGGGTTGTATGAAGTATTGGAACGGATCAAATCAATTGCTTATCGGTTGGCTTTGCCATTGGAGTTAGCTAAACTGCATGATGTGTTCTACGTGTCAATGTTTCGTAGATATCGGTGTGATGCGCGCCGAACCCCGGAGGCCCCGAGCACCCGCTTTTAGGGTATTCAGTAGAGCTTCACGGAACTTGTAAGGATTTCAACGACGTCTATTTTGGGCAAACAAGAGGTGTTTTGGAGTCGCCACCCAATAAAACATTGGAAAAGTTCATCTAGCCTCACTGAGCCTAAGACAGTGCATGTGTGTCTAGTTTGTGTTACAAGAGATATTTTAGAATTTCCATTCCTATAGAACACTATAAAGGTTCATCTAACCTCATGAAGACTAAGACAATGTGTTATAAGTCTATTTTGGGCAACATGAAATATTTTGGAATTCTCTTTCCAATAAAAAATTGGAAAGGTTCATCTAATCTCGTGAAACCTAAGACCAGAGAGAGTTCGGGACTCCACTCTTATTCATACCTTGGTTAAAGTATAATTGAGTTTTATAATTAAGATTTCATTCCTTTTCTCATTCAATTTAATGTAATAATTAAAACGCAGATCAAACATATAATGAAAGCGGTAAATAAAGTAAATTAAGCATAAAGTAAATAAAAGCACAATAATTTACAATAAAAGTAGGGGCAAAATACAACCCCCAATAAAAAGGACATGTGAATCATGCATAAAGCGGGATATTCAATTTGAGGTGAGGACATTGGTCCTTGCATGCATGCTTAAAAAAAATTAAAAGTGACAACTTATTTGGATGAAAAAATTAGGATATTGGTCCCATTTTATTAGAAAAAATTCTATATTAATTAATGTAAATGTTTTTATGATTTTTTTTAACGTGCATAAAATAAATAATTTTATTACAAATTACATGTCAAAATAAATAAAAAAAAGCCAAAGAAAGAAAATAATACAAATAATAAGAATAATAAGTTAGGCTAAACGAGTCGCCTGCATCTCCCTATTTGCTCGCGAGAATACCCAAACAAGGCAAATAATTATTGGAACCAAAATAAACACAAATGAGATCAATGTTAGTTATCAAATCAATTATGAATAAAAAACATAAAAATGAATAAAATAAAATGGAATAAAATGCATCATAAATGACAAATAAATTAAATGAAGTGATGAAACAATTAAAACAACATATTAAGAAATTAATACATAAAAACATATACAAGATAATAATAATAATAATAATAATAATAATAATAATAATAATAATAATAATAATAATAAAAACAATAAAAATAATGATAATAATAATAATAATAATAAGGGGAAATTACGTCCAAAATTTATTGGGCCGTATGAAGTATTGGAACGGATCGGATCAGTTGCTTATCGGTTGGCTTTGCCATTTAAGTTAACTAAACTGCATAATGTGTTCCATGTGTCAATGATTCGTAGATATCGGTGTGACGCGCGCTAAACCCCGGAGGCCCCGAGCACCCGCTTTTAGGGTATTTTGTAGAGGTTCATGGAACTTGTAAGGATTACAAGGGCGACTATTTTGCGTAAATAAGTTTTGGAGTCGCCACCCAATAAAACACTGAAAAAGTTCATCTAGCCTCATTAACCCTAAAACAGTGCATGTGTGTCTAATTTGGGCAATAAGAGATATTTTGGAATTCCCATTCCAATAGAACATTGTAAAGGTTCATCTAATCTCATGAAACCCAAGATAATGTGTTATAAGTCTATTTTGGGCAACATGAGATATTTTAGAATTCCCTTTCTAATAAAATATTGGAAAGGTTTAACTAACCTCGTGAAGCCTAAGACCAGAGAGAGTTCGGGACTCCACTCTTATTCATACCTTGGTTAAAGTATAATTGAGTTTTACAATTAAGATTTCATTCTTTTTCTCATTCAGTTTAATGCAATAATTAAAGCACAGATCAACCATATAATGGAAGCGGTAAATAAAGTAAATTAAGCATAAAGTAAATAAAAGCACAATAATTTACAATAAAACTAGGGGCGGAATACAACCCCCAATAAAAAGGATATGTGAATCATGTATAAAGCGGGATATTCAATTTGAGGTGAGCACATTAGTCCTTGCATGCAGGCTTAAGAAAACATTAAAAGTGACAACTTATTTGGATGGAAAAACTAGGACATTGTACCCATTTTATTAGAAAAAATTCTAAATTAATTAATATAAATATTTTTATAATTTTCCTTTTTAACGTGCATAAAATAAATAATTTTATGATGAATTAAATGGAAAAATAAATAAAAAAGCCAAAGAAAGAAAATAATGCAAATATTAAGAATAATAAGTTAGGCCAAACGAGTTTCCTTGATCTCCCCATTTGCTCGCGAGAATGCCCAAACAAGGAAAACAAGTATTGGAATCAAAACAAACACAAATGAGATCATTTTTAGTAATTAAATCAATTATCAATAAAAAAACATAAAAAATGAATAAAATAAAATGGAATAAAATGCAACATAAATGAAAAATAAATTAAATGAAATGATGAAACCAATAAGAAAACATATTAACTAATTAATCTATAAAAACATAATAATAATAATAATAATAATAATAATAATAATAATAATAATAATAATAATAATAACAATAAGGGGAAATTGAGTCGAAGGTTTATTGGGTTGTATGAAGTATTGGAACGGATCAAATCAATTGCTTATCGGTTGGCTTTGCCATTGGAGTTAGCTAAACTGCATGATGTGTTCTATGTGTCAATGTTTCGTAGATATCGGTGTGACGCGCGCCGAACCCCGGAGGCCCCGAGCACCCGCTTTTAGGGTATTCAGTAGAGGTTCATGGAACTTGTAAGGATTACAACGACGTCTATTTTGGGCAAACAAGAGGTGTTTTGGAGTCTCCACCCAATAAAATAATGGAAAAGTTCATCTAGCCTCACTGAGCCTAAGACAGTGCATGTGTGTCTAGTTTGTGTAACAAGAGATATTTTAGAATTCCCATTCCTATAGAACACTGTAAAGGTTCATCTAACCTCATGAAGACTAAGACAATGTGTTATAAGTCTATTTTGGGCAACATGAAATATTTTGGAATTCTCTTTCCAATAAAAAATTGGAAAGGTTCATCTAATCTCGTGAAACCTAAGACCAGAGAGAGTTCGGGACTCCACTCTTATTCATACCTTGGTTAAAGTATAATTGAGTTTTATAATTAAGATTTCATTCCTTTTCTCATTCAATTTAATGTAATAATTAAAGCGCAGATCAAACATATAATGAAAGCGGTAAATAAAGTAAATTAAGCATAAAGTAAATAAAAGCACAATAATTTACAATAAAAGTAGGGGCAAAATACAACCCCCAATAAAAAGGACATGTGAATCATGCATAAAGCGGGATATTCAATTTGAGGTGAGGACATTGGTCCTTGCATGCATGCTTAAAAAAACATTAAAAGTGACAACTTATTTGGATGGAAAAATTAGGACATTAGTCCCATTTTATTAGAAAAAATTCTAAATTAATTAATGTAAATGTTTTTATGATTTTTTTTTAACGTGCATAAAATGAATAATTTTATTACAAATTACATGTCAAAATAAATAAACAAGCCAAAGAAAGAAAATAATACAAATAATAAGAATAATAAGTTAGGCCAAACGAGTCGCCTGCATATCCCTATTTGCTCGCGAGAATACCCAAACAAGGAAAATAAGTATTGGAACCAAAATAAACACAAATGAGATCAATGTTAGTAAGCAAATCAATTATCAATAAAAAACATAAAAATGAATAAAATAAAATGGAATAAAATGCATCATAAATGACAAATAAATTAAATGAAGTGTTGAAACAATTAAAACAACATATTAAGAAATTAATACATAAAAACATAAACATGATAATAATAATAATAATAATAAAAACAATAAAAATAATGATAATAATAATAATAATAATAATAATAATAATAATAATAATAATAATAATAATAATAATAATAATAATAATAATAATAATAATAATAATAATAATAATAATAATAATAAGAATAAGGGGAAATTAAGTCCAAAATTTATTGGGCCGTATGAAGTATTGGAACGGATCGGATCAGTTGCTTATCGGTTGGCTTTGCCATTTAAGTTAACTAAACTGCATAATGTGTTCCATGTGTCAATGCTTCGTAGATAACGGTGTGATGCGCGCTAAACCCCGGAGGCCCCGAGCACCCGCTTTTAGGGTATTTTGTAGATGTTCATGGAACTTGTAAGGATTACAAGGGCGACTATTTTGGGTAAATAAGTTTTGGAGTCGCCACCCAATAAAACACTGAAAAAGTTCATCTAGCCTCATTAACCCTAAGACAGTGCATGTGTGTCTAGTTTGGGCAATAAGAGATATTTTGGAATTTTCATTCCAATAGAACATTGTAAAGGTTCATCTAATCTCATGAAACGCAAGATAATGTGTTATAAGTCTATTTTGGGCAACATGAGATATTTTAGAATTCCCTTTCCAATAAAATTTTGGAAAGGTTTAACTAAGCTCGTGAAGCCTAAGACCAGAGAGAGTTCGGGACTCCACTCTTATTCATACCTTGGTTAAAGTATAATTGAGTTTTACAATTAAGATTTCATTCTTTTTCTCATTCAGTTTAATGAAATAATTAAAGCACATATCAACCATATAATGGAAGCGGTAAATAAAGTAAATTCAGCATAAAGTAAATAAAAGCACAATAATTTACAATAAAACTAGGGGCGGAATACAACCCCCAATAAAAAGGATATGTGAATCATGTATAAAGCGGGATATTCAATTTGAGGTGAGCACATTGGTCCTTGCATGCATGCTTAAGAAAACATTAAAAGTGACAATTTATTTGGATGGAAAAACTAGGACATTGGTCCCATTTTATTAGAAAAAATTCCAAATTAATTAATATAAATATTTTTGTAATTTTCCTTTTTAACGTGCATGAAATAAATAATTTTATGATGAATTAAATGGAAAAATAAATAAAAAAGCCAAAGAAAGAAAATAATGTAAATATTAAGAATAATAAGTTAGGCCAAACGAGTTTCCTTGATCTCCCCATTTGCTCGCGAGAATGCCCAAACAAGGAAAACAAGTATTGGAATCAAAACAAACACAAATGAGATCATTTTTAGTAATTAATTCAATTATCAATAAAAAAACATAAAAAATGAATAAAATAAAATGGAATAAAATGCAACATAAATGAAAAATAAATTAAATGAAATGATGAAACCAATAAAACAACATATTAACAAATTAATACATAAAAACATAATAATAATAATAATAATAATAATAATAATAATAATAATAATAATAATAATTAAATAATAATTAAATAATAATAATAATAATAATAATAATAATAATAATAATAATAATAATAATAATAATAATAATAATAATAATAATAACAACAACAATAATAAGGGGAAATTGAGTCGAAGGTTTATTGGGTTGTATGAAGTATTGGAACGGATCAAATCAATTGCTTATCGGTTGGCTTTGCCATTGGAGTTAGCTAAACTGCATGATGTGTTCTACGTGTCAATGTTTCGTAGATATCGGTGTGACGCGCGCCGAAACCCGGACCGCTTTTAGCGTATTCAGTAGAGGTTCATGGAACTTGTAAGGATTACAACGACGTCTATTTTGGGCAAACAAGAGGTGTTTTGGAGTCGCCACCCAATAAAATATTGAAAAAGTTCATCTAGCCTCACTGAGCCTAAGACAGTGCATGTGTGTCTAGTTTGTGTAACAAGAGATATTTTAGAATTTTCATTCCTATAGAACACTGTAAAGGTTCATCTAACCTCATGAAGACTAAGACAATGTGTTATAAGTCTATTTTGGGCAACATGAAATATTTTGGAATTCTCTTTCCAATAAAAAATTGGAAAGGTTCATCTAATCTCGTGAAACCTAAGACCAGAGAGAGTTCGGGACTCCACTCTTATTCATACCTTGGTTAAAGTATAATTGAGTTTTATAATTAAGATTTCATTGCTTTTCTCATTCAATTTAATGTAATAATTAAAACGTAGATCAAACATATAATGAAAGCGGCAAATAAAGTAAATTAAGCATAAAGTAAATAAAAGCACAATAATTTACAATAAAAGTAGGGGCAAAATACAACCCCCAATAAAAAGGACATGTGAATCATGCATAAAGCGGGATATTCAATTTGAGGTGAGGACATTGGTCCTTGCATGCATGCTTAAAAAAACATTAAAAGTGACAACTTATTTGGATGGAAAAATTAGGACATTGGTCCCATTTTATTTGAAAAAATTCTAAATTAATTAATGTAAATGTTTTTATGATTTTTTTTTACCGTGCATAAAATAAATAATTTTATTACAAATTACATGTCAAAATAAATAAAAAAGCCAAAGAAAGAAAATAATACAAATAATAAGAATAATAAGTTAGGCCAAACGAGTCGCCTGCATCTCCCTATTTGCTCGCGAGAATGCCCAAACAAGGAAAATAAGTATTGGAACCAAAATAAACACAAATGAGATCAATGTTAGTAATCAAATCAATTATCAATAAAAAAACATAAAAATGAATAAAATAAAATGGAATAAAAAGCATCATAAATGACAAATAAATTAAATGAAGTGATGAAACAATTAAAACAACATATTAAGAAATTAATACATAAAAACATAAACATGATAATAATAATAATAATAATAATAATAATAATAATAATAATAATAATAATAATAATAAGAATAAGAATAATAATAATAATAAAAACAATAAAAATAATGATAATAATAAATAATAATAATAATAATAATAATAATAATAATAGTAATAATAATAACGGGAAATTAAGTCCAAAATTTATTGGGCCGTATGAAGTATTGGAACGGATCGGATCAGTTGCTTATCGGTTGGCTTTGCCATTTAAGTTAACTAAACTGCATAATGTGTTCCATGTCTTAATGCTTCGTAGATATTGGTGTGATGCGCGCTAAACCCCGGAGGCCCCGAGCACCCGCTTTTAGGGTATTTTGTAGAGGTTCATGGAACTTGTAAGGATTACAAGGGCGACTATTTTGGGTAAATAAGTTTTGGAGTCGCCACCCAATAAAACATTGAAAAAGTTCATCTAGCCTCATTAACCCTAAGACAGTGCATGTGTGTCTAGTTTGGGCAATAAGAGATATTTTGGAATTCCCATTCCAATAAAACATTGTAAAGGTTCATCTAATCTCATGAAACCTAAGATAATGTGTTATAAGTCTATTTTGGGCAACATGAGATATTTTAGAATTCCCTTTCCAATAAAATATTGGAAAGGTTTAACTAACCTCGTGAAGCCTAAGACCAGAGAGAGTTCGGGACTCCACTCTTATTCATCCCTTGGTTAAAGTATAATTGAGTTTTACAATTAAGATTTCATTCCTTTTCTCATTCAGTTTAATGCAATAATTAAAGCACAGATCAACCATATAATGGAAGCGGTAAATAAAGTAAATTAAGCATAAAGTAAATAAAAGCACAATAATTTACAATAAAACTAGGGGCGGAATACAACCCCCAATAAAAAGGATATGTGAATCATGTATAAAGCGGGATATTCAATTTGAGGTGAGCACATTGGTCCTTGCAGACATGCTTAAGAAAACATTAAAAGTGACAACTTATTTGGATGGAAAAACTAGGACATTGGTCCCATTTTATTAGAAAAAATTCCAAATTAATTAATATAAATATTTTTATAATTTTCCTTTTTAACGTGCATAAAATAAATAATTTTATGATGAATTAAATGGAAAAATAAATAAGACAGCCAAAGAAAGAAAATAATGCAAATATTAAGAATAATAAGTTAGGACAAACGAGTTTCCTTGATCTCCCCATTTGCTCGCGAGAATGCCCAAACAAGGAAAACAAGTATTGGAATCAAAACAAACACAAATGAGATCATTTTTAGTAATTAAATCAATTATCAATAAAAAAACATAAAAAATGAATAAAATAAAATGGAATAAAATGCAACATAAATGAAAAATAAATTAAATGAAATGATCAAACCAATAAAACAACATATTAACAAATTAATACATAAAAACATAATAATAATAATAATAATAATAATAATAATAATAATAATAATAATAATAATAATAATAATAATAATAACAACAACAACAATAAGGGGAAATTGAGTCGAAGGTTTATTGGGTTGTATGAAGTATTAGAATGGATCAAATCAATTGCTTATCGATTGGCTTTGCCATTGGAGTTAGCTAAACTGCATGATGTGTTCTACGTGTCAATGTTTCGTAGATATCGGTGTGACGCGCGCCGAACCCCGGAGGCCCCGAGCACCCGCTTTTAGGGTATTCAGTAGAGGTTCATGGAACTTGTAAGGATTACAACGACGTCTATTTTGGGCAAACAAGAGGTGTTTTGGAGTCTCCACCCAATAAAATATTGGAAAAGTTCATCTAGTCTCACTGAGCCTAAGACAGTGCATGTCTGTCTAGTTTGTGTAACAAGCGATATTTTAGAATTCCCATTCCTATAGAACACTGTAAAGGTTCATATAACCTCATGAAGACTAAGACAATGTGTTATAAGTCTATTTTGGGCAACATGAAATATTTTGGAATTATCTTTCCAATAAAAAAGTGGAAAAGTTCATCGAATCTCATGAAACCTAAGACCAGAGAGAGTTCGGGACTCCACTCTTATTCATACCTTGGTTAAAGTATAATTGAGTTTTATAATTAAGATTTCATTCCTTTTCTCATTCAATTTAATGTAATAATTAAAGCGCAGATCAAACATATAATGAAAGCGGTAAATAAAGTAAATTAAGCATAAAGTAAATAAAAGCACAATAATTTACAATAAAAGTAGGGGCAAAATACAACCCCCAATAAAAAGGACATGTGAATCATGCATAAAGCAGGATATTCAATTTGAGGTGAGGACATAGGTCCTTGCATGCATGCTTAAAAAAACATTAAAAGTGACAACTTATTTGAATGGAAAAATTAGGACATTGGTCCCATTTTATTAGAAAAAATTCTAAATTAATTAATGTAAATGTTTTTATGATTTTTTTTAACGTGCATAAAATAAATAATTTTATTACAAATTACATGTCAAAATAAATAAAAAAGCCAAAGAAAGAAAATAATACAAATAATAAGAATAATAAGTTAGGCCAAACGAGTTGCCTGCATCTCCCTATTTGCTCGCGAGAATGCCCAAACAAGGAAAATAAGTATTGGAACCAAAATAAACACAAATGAGATCAATGTTAGTAATCAAATCAATTATCAATAAAAAACATAAAAATGAATAAAATAAAATGGAATAAAATGCATCATAAATGTCAAATAAATTAAATGAAGTGGTGAAACAATTAAAACAACATGTTAAGAAATTAATACATAAAAACATAAACATGATAATAATAAAAATAATAATAATAATAATAATAATAATAATAATAATAATAAGAATAATAATAATAATAATAATAATAAAAACAATAAAAATAATGATAATAACAAATAATAATAATAATAATAATAGTAATAATAATAAGGGGAAATTAAGTCCAAAATTTATTGGGCCGTATGAAGTATTGGAACGGATCGGATCAGTTGCTTATCGGTTGGCTTTGCCATTTAAGTTAACTAAACTGCATAATGTGTTCCATGTGTCAATGCTTCGTAGATATCGGTGTGACGCGCGCTAAACCCCGGAGGCCCCGAGCACCCGTTTTTAGGGTATTTTGTAGAGGTTCATGGAACTTGTAAGGATTACAAGGGCAACTATTTTGGGTAAATAAGTTTTGGAGTCGCCATCCAATAAAACATTGAAAAAGTTCATCTAGCCTCATTAACCCTAAGACAGTGCATGTGTGTATAGTTTGGGCAATAAGAGATATTTTGGAATTCCCATTCCAATTGAACATTGTAAAGGTTCATCTAATCTCATGAAACCTAAGATAATGTGTTATAAGTCTATTTTGGGCAACATGAGATATTTTAGAATTACCTTTCAAATAAAATATTGGAAAGGTTTAATTAACCTCGTGAAGCCTAAGACCAGAGAGAGTTCGGGACTCCACTCTTATTCATACCTTGGTTAAAGTATAATTGAGTTTTACAATTAAAATTTCATTCCTTTTCTCATTCAGTTTAATGCAATAATTAAAGCACAGATCAACAATATAATGGAAGCGGTAAATAAAGTAAATTAAGCATAAAGTAAATAAAAGCACAATAATTTCCAATAAAATTAGGGGCGGAATACAACCCCCAATAAAAAGGATATGTGAATCATGTATAAAGCGGGATATTCAATTTGAGGTGAGCACATTGGTCCTTGCATGCATGCTTAAGAAAACATTAAAAGTGACAACTTATTTGGATGGAAAAACTAGGACATTGGTCCCATTTTATTAGAAAAAATTTCAAATTAATTAATATAAATATTTTTGTAATTTTCCTTTTTAACGTGCATAAAATAAATAATTTTATGTTGAATTAAATGGAAAAATAAATAAAAAAGCCAAAGAAAGAAAATAATGCAAATATTATGAATAATAAGTTTGGCCAAACGAGTTTCCTTGATCTCCCCATTTGCTCGCGAGAATGCCCAAACAAGGAAAACAAGTATTGGAATCAAAACAAACACAAATGAGATCATTTTTAGTAATTAAATCAATTATCAATAAAAAAACGTAAAAAATGAATAAAATATAATGGAATAAAATGCAACATAAATGAAAAATAAATTTAATGAAATGATGAAACCAATAAATCAACATATTAACAAATTAATACATAAAAACACAATAATAATAATAATAATAATAATAATAATAATAATAATAATAATAATAATAATAGTAATAATAATAATAATAATAATAATAATAACAATAAGGGGAAATTGAGTCAAAGGTTTATTGGGTTGTATGAAGTATTGGAACGAATCAAATCAATTGATTATCGGTTGGCTTTGCCATTGGAGTTAGCTAAACTGCATGATGTGTTCTGCATGTCAATGTTTCGTAGATATTGGTGTGACGCGCGCCGAACCCCGGAGGCCCCGAGCACCCGCTTTTAGGGTAATTAGTAGAGGTTAATGGAACTTGTAAGGATTACAACGACGTCTATTTTGGGCAAACAAGAGGTGTTTTGAAGTCGCCACCCAATAAAATATTGGAAAAGTTCATGTAGCCTCACTGAGCCTAAGACAGTGCATGTGTGTCTAGTTTGTGTAACAAGATATCTTTTAGAATTCCCATTCCTATAGAACACTGTAAAGGTTCATCTAACCTCATGAAGACTAAGACAATGTGTTATAAGTCTATTTTGGGCAACATGAAATATTTTGGAATTCTCTTTCCAATAAAAAAATTGGAAAGGTTCATCTAATCTCGTGAAACCTAAGACCAGAGAGAGTTCGGGACTCCACTCTTATTCATACCTTGGTTAAAGTATAATTGAGTTTTATAATTAAGATTTCATTCCTTTTCTCATTCAATTTAATGTAATAATTAAAGCGCAGATCAAACATATAATGAAAGCGGTAAATAAAGTAAATTAAGCATAATGTAAATAAAATTACAATAATTTACAATAAAACTAGGGGCGAAATACATCCCGCAATAAAAAGGACATGTGAATCATGCATCACTCGAGATATTCAATTTGAGGTTAGAACATTGGTCCTTGCTTGCATGCTTAAAAAAATATTAAAGGTGACAACTTATTTGAATGGAAAAACTAGGATATTGGTCCCATTTTATTAGAAAAAATTTCAAATTAATTAATATAAATATTTTTATGATTTTTTTTTTAACGTGCATAAAATAAATAATTGTTATTATAAATTACATGGCAAAATAAATAAAAAATACAAATAAAGAAAATAATACAAATAATAAGAATAATAAGTTAGGCCAAACGAGTGTCCTGGATCTGTCCATTTGCTCGCGAGATTACCTAAATAAGAAACATAAGTATTGGAATCAAAATAAACACAAATGAGATCATTGTTAGTAATTAAATCAATTATCAATAAAAAACGTAAAAAATGAATAAAATAAAATAGAATAAAATGCATCATAAATGGCAAATAAATTAAATGAAATGATGAAACCAATAAAACAACATATTAATAAATTAATACATGAAAACATAAATATGATAATAACAATAATAACAATAATAGTAATAATAATAATAAAGAAGAATGAACAATTAAGTAAATAAATAAAAAAATGTTTACTCTATATCTAAGATTACATAAAATAAATAAATACGCAATAGACGTAAAGATATACAAGATGGCTATATGAACAAAAATTAAATAAAAGAAAATAAAAATAAGGGATCGAGTCTTAAATATTTACCCTCAGAATTCGGATTTATTGGAGGGAAAAATATGATTGATTTATTTACTTTGATCAGCAAAATTAGAATTAAAAATAATAAAATTGGAGTTTTATTCTAAGAAAGAAAATTTGCTTAAAAAGAAAAAAATGAAAGAAAATAAAAATTCTAAAGAACAAAAAATTAAATTTTTTGTCTCAAGGATAATTATTGATTAAGAATTGATTTTTGAAATCTTAAGAAATTTATTTGAAGAAAAAAACTCAAAGAGATATGTAGAGAGAATTCTCTTGAAGAAGAGTATAAGAGAAAATAAAATTTTTTAACCTAAAAAAGTCTCCCCATCTTTCTCTTTCTTTATTTTTCTATTTATATGATATTTTGAAAAAAACCTAATTAATTAAGAAAAAAATTTAAATTTAAATCAGATTATTCATTATCTTAATTTTAAAAATAGAAAAAGCCATTAAAATCCCAAAAAAAGTGATAAAAAAAATCAATTTTGGGGAAAAATTTTCGATTTTTGGTAAAAAACTGATTTTCAGCCGAATTTTTTTTTTAAAGGAAATGTTGACTAAAATACTATAATTTCCAAACACTTTTTTTTATTATTTTTTATTTTCTAAAAAGTAAATTTGACAAGAAAATCATCAATTCCAATCTTTTTGCCTGTGAACAGGCGTTAATTTCATCATTGAATAACTCTGATCTAGACTGACTTGGGACCTGGTGCTACAGCTGCCCCCAATTTTGGGGAAGCTAGTACACTAGTGTTTTGATGAGCCAAAATTCAGAGAAAAAGGAAAACAGTGCGTACCTGAGGCAGTTCTTACCTTTTTGTTGTGTTGAAGATCGTGGCTTGTCGCCGCTGAGTTGTAGCGTATTCTACTACGACCCATTTGATATACTGCAATCGTTTTACTGACCACCATCAGGCCTGCAAGGTATATGTGTAGACACCGGGTCCTGAGACAGCTCAGATCAGAGTTACCCAATGATGATAAGATGCCTTGTCACGGGCAAAAGGGTTAAAAGTGATGATTTCCTTGAAAATTTGCATTTTAGAGTGAAAAATTAAAAAATATTTAAAAATTTAATTTTGAAAAATGGGGGCTTAAAAATGTAGTATTTTTAGTTAATCTTTAAAAAAAAAAAATTCGAGTGTCGGCCGCGGCGGCGCCTTGCGGCAGCGCGCGCGACACGCGCACGATGGGCGAGCACTCTCGCCCAGCGTGCGCTACGGACGCTCGTCAGGCGCCTCGACGGGCATCTGTAGCCCCTGTTCCGCCGCAAAATGGGCATTTCGCCCCAAAAATCATGTTTTCCTATTTTTTTCCACAAAATTCGATTTTTTTTCACTTTTTTAAGGGATTTTCAGGTTTTTTTCAATTTTTAAAATTTAAAATTATTAATAAATGATTTTATTAAGTTTTATCTCTTTAATTAATATTATTTTCCTAATTTCTTCATATAAAAAGAATAAGAAGAAAACCTAAAAGGGGGAATTTTTCTTAGGGTTTTTTTCATCTTTTTCTCTTCTTCTTCCTTTCAAACTCTCTCTAAAATTCTAGATTTTCCCCACCAAAAAATAACAAAGAATTCAGTTCATCTTTTTCATCTTTTTTTCAATAGAATTTCTTCTAAACATATATTTGAAATGAGTTTTTGTTGTTGAATTTAATTTGGAACAAATACAACAATTATTTGCTCTCAAAATTCCTTTTTTTCTTCTTTATTTGTGTTCAATAAAACTTTTTCCATTGATTTTCTTTTGAATCTTTTTTTGATGAAAAATTAATTTTTAGACAAACAAAACAATTATTTGTTATCAAAATCTAATTTTTTCATTTGATTTTCTAAAATAAGACTTTTAATCATTTTTTTTCTTGATACAAACAAAGTGATTGTTTGTTTTTGAAATCATTTTTCTTTATTTTAATCAATAAAAATCTTTTTTTGATCAAAATCAATTCTTTGGGCAAAGAAATCAATTCTTTGTTCTTAAAGAATTTTTTATCATTTTTTCATCCTATTTTTTCTTGAAATAAAATTCCAACATTTTCATCATATTACATTCATCGAATCCAAAACTCTCAGGATAAACATTCTGGGCTTATTCTTTCTTTTTATTATTTTTGTTCATGTTTAATTTATTCATGTATATTTTTATTAACTTCATTTATTTATTTATTTTATTTATTTCAGATTTGTTTTATTTAATTTGTTTATATATGATTTTATTCTCATTCATGTATATTTTGTTGTTCTTATTAATTTATTTATTGTTCTCATTTATTTATTTATTCTATTGCTGTTATATTTGTTTTGTTATGTATATATATTATTACATTTTTATTCATGTGAATATTGATCTATTTTAATTCCTAACATGTAAATAATTTATTTTACTTTGATTTCTCGTTATTTTTATCATGTAATTAATAAATTCATTTTAATTGACATTTTTTACCATGTAAAGGTTTTATATTAATTGTGATACATCAATTAATCATGTCATTTATTTAATCATTTTTTATTCTTTTCCATTGTCATTATCATATATTTAATGTTTTGTTCACTTATTTATTTTCATTATTATCGTGTTCATATTTTTACATATTAATTAATTAACATGTTGTATTTTATTCCAATTACATCTTTTAGTCCTTTTGTTATTCATAACACATTTTTCTCATTTATTTTAAATTGTAAACATGTTAATTCATTTGTTATTTTGATATCATTTTATTTTATCTCATTTTATTTTATTTTAATTCGTCATTTATTTTATATTTAATTGATTTTAATTGATTCAATTACTAACATTATTTTATTTGTGTTTTATGATTATTTCACATCTCATTTTTCTCTTGGGCAATTTTTGCGAGCACACGGGGAGATCCAGAAGGCTCGTTTGGGATTAAGTATTTATTTGTTTTATTTGTAATATTTTATTTATTTGGCTTTTCCATTTATTTTTCCATGTAATTTTCTTATAAAACTGTTTACTTTAGGCACGCTAGAATAAAAATCACAAAGCATTTTTATTAATTAATTTGAAACTTTTCCTAAATAAAAATGGGACCAATGTCTCAATTTTCTCTATCCAAAATAAAATCATCACATCAAAATTGTTTCATAATAAATATGCATGCGATGACCAATGTCCTCATCATTAATGAATATCCCAATTTATGCATGATTTGTATTTTATTTACAATGGGGGTTGTATTCCGCCCCTAGTTTTGTTGTAATATTTTTACATATGTTTTATTTTATTTGCGCTTTTATTTATCGCTTCCACTAGGTGATTAACATGCGCTTTAATTAATTGCATTACAATGAATGAGAAATGGGATAAAATGATAAATTCAAAACTCGATTATAAAATTAACTAAGGTATGAATAAATGGGAAGTCCCGAACTCACTCTGGTCTTGGGCTCAATGAGGTTAGAGGTCCATCTCAGTGTTTCATTGGGATGGAATCTCCAAAATATCTCTTGTGTCCCACCAAAAGACTTAATTTTACAATCCTAGGCTCCACGGGGTAGAGGGTCATTCCATGTTCTATTGGGATGATATCTCCAAGATCCCTTTGGCTTGCCCAAAATGGATATTATGCGCCGTCTTAGGCTCACCGAGGCTAGACGACCTGTCCCAATGTTCTATTGGGTGGCGACTCCAAGAAACCTCCTTGTTGCCCAAAATAGACGCATTTGTAAATACCTTACAAGTTTTAATGAACCTCCACCCGATCGCCCTAAAAGAGGGCGGTTCGGGGCGCCCCGGGGTTCGGCGCGTGTCACAATATGCTTGCTAACCACCATCCGATTTGCATTGCATATGATCGCTGCCCTTGAGTTGTACCGTATTCTACTATGACTCATTTGATATACCACATTTGTTTTGCTGACCACCATCGGGCCTGAACGGCATATGATCATCATTGAGTTGTAGCGTATTATACTACAACTCATTTGATATACCGCATTTGTCTTACTGATCATCATCGGCCTGCACAGCATATCCTTACTAACCACCATCGGGTCGGTATGGTAATTCATTTGATATACCGCATTTGTCTTGCTGACCACCATCAGGCCTGCACGACATATCCTTGCTAACCACTATCTGGTCAGCATGGTATCTAATTTAATATACCGCATTTATCCTGCTGACCACCCTCGGGCCTTCACGACATATCCTTGCTAACCACCATCGGATCGGTATGGTAACTCATTTGATATGCCGCATTTGTCTTGCTGACCACCATCGGGCTTGCACAACATATCCTTGCTAACCACTATCCGATCGGCATGGTATCTGATTTAATATACTGCTGTAGACATCGGGTCCCGAGGCGGTCCAAGATCAGGATTACCCGATGATGAAAAGGATACTTGCTACAAGTAAAGGTGTCAAAAATGATATCATCCTTGTCGAAAATTCCCTTTGTTCCTCAAAAAATTTCAGTGCGAAAATTTATTTCTTTTGCTCTCTTTTATTCCTTTTTACTATTTGCATTTATTTTCTTTTTATATTTTATTTTATTTTTATTTTTTATTTATTTATTTTTCATTTCACGTGCCACGCCTACGGGCCGTACCCGTTGCGGAGGCTGCGCGCGCGGCAGGGGCTGCATGCGCTGCCGCGCACGTGTAGTCGTGCGAGCAGCACATGCCGCGCGCGCGCCCTTAGGAGGTGAGTCTCGCGCGCAGCATATGCCGTGCGCGCCCCTTAGGGGTCGCGTCTCGTGCGCCTCGCCTGCCTCCACGCGGACATTTTTGCCCCGCTCCTTGCTGCCCCGTGCTCTTGCTTTCGCCTGCCATTTTTTCCAGTCTATTTTTTAGTTTCATGTTTTAATGATAATTTTGGGTAACAAAAATTAAAAGAGTTTTTGTCATTTCCCATTTTGTGACAAAGACAGGAAATCAAATAGGGTTTTGAGATTCATTTTCAAGGGGAGCTGCCATTTGATTCAAAGGAGAAAACTTCATTTTTCTCTCAACCAAGGGGCAGCCGTAGTTTTTTTTAGAAAAATCTTAAAAATTAAAAGCTTTAATTTTCTTCTTTTTTCCTTTTCTCTTAGAGAACATCTAATTTTCGGATTATTTTGAGTTTGGAAAATTAATTTGCTTTGATCAATCATCCTCCGAAAATATTTTTTTGAGTTAACCTATTTTCAAATACAGATTTTCATTTTTTCTTCAAGCATTTATCACCATAAAAATCAAGCAAGGCATCCTATTTTCCGATCTATAAATTCTGAGGGTAAATATTTTTGGACCCGTTCTCATTTATTTTTGTATATTATTTATTGTTGTTAATATTGTTATTTTTTTGTTATTATTGCCATGTTTCATTGTTACTTTCCTAGTTTTTCATATTGTTGCTACTGTTGGCTTTTTCACTTTCTATTGTCATTTTTCTTACCAACCTTTCATCACTGTCAATCGTTTATTATTATTATTATTATTATTATTATTATTATTATTATTATTATTATTATTATTATTATTATTACCTTGTCACTAGTATTATTATTATTATTATTATTATTATTATTATTATTATTATTATTATTATCTGGTATTTATTTTCTTATATTATCATTATTATCTTCATTATCTCATGGTGCCAATATTATTAGTATTATTATTCCATGTACATTTTACATTATAATTATTTGTCATTATGATTTTGTTTGTGTTATTATTATTATTATTATTATTATTATTATTATTATTATTATCATGCTATTATTGTTGTTGTTGTTGTTATTATTATTATTATTATTATTATTATTATTATTATTATTATTATCATTATTATTATTTTGTTGTTGCTATCATGTCATGGTTATTTATTGTTATCACTATAATCTTGTTGTTGTCATGATTTTGTCATTTTTCCTATTTTGGCATGACTTGTTTTAATTCTTTTTGCATGTAAATTATTTGTATATTAAATTAATATGTCTTATATTTATTTTGCATTCGTTTGACTAATTGTTTAGAATTATTACTAATATTTCTTTTATGTCATTTTATGTCTGAGATTTATTTTGAGTTGCATTATGTGGGCATTCCTGTGACCTCCCGGATGGGTCACCACGCGTAGGGGACCGCGTCGTTTGGTGAGACCTTTCCTATTTCCTCCTTTTTGTTGTGTTTATTTATAAAATAAATATTTTATTTATGCACGCGTGAGATAAAGAATAACAAAAAATATTTTTATAATTTAATTGGGTTTTCACTAATAAAATTAGGACCAATGTCCCGCGTTTTAGCCAAGGGATGTAAAACATCACAATAAAACGAAGAGTTTCTTTTTCTCTAAAATAGGATCACTCATCCCGATTTTCAACGCAACGATTAAACAACTCTTCGACCCCTTTTCAAATAAGTACGAAGGAACCAATGTTCCTAAACCTTCAAACGAGCGTGAATGAACCAATGTTCCTAAAACAAACGAATGCCCCGATTTATGTATGTTTTTCTTATATTTGATTTTGTTGGATTTAGAATTTGTGTTCTTTTTCTTTTGGTCCCTTGTAATTAATTTTGGGGCAACATTACTTAATTTTGGGATTGTATTCCATCCCAATTTATATCTTCTTTTAATGGGGTTGTATTCCGCCCCAACCTCCCGTGTAATTGTGTGCTTATGTGTTTACCGCTTTCCTTTATCGCTTTATTTACAGTTTTCTTTATCGCTTTCCTTTATCACTTTTGAATGCTTGCAATGCACTTTTAATTAAATGCATCAATCGTGTGAGAGGAGAGATAGAACTTTAGGAAGTTAAAAACTCATTCATAATTAACCAAAGCATAAATAAGATTGAAGTTCCGAATACCATCTCTAGTTTAGACCGTAGAGGTTAGATGACCTTTCCCAATTTCGCGTAAATTGGGTGGCGACTCCAAAATACCTCAAAGGTGCCTAAAGGTACCATGAGGCTAGATGATCCTTTCCAATGTTCTATTGGGAAGGAGGCATCCAAGATGTCTCATGGCACCCCAGATCAAAAAGACGTGAACCAATCCCTCGAATCCTAAACGCGGGTTCAATGAGGGCCCTTGCTGGGTTCGGTGCGCGTCACAGTGGTGACTCCACTAGGGACTGTTTGTGACTTTGCTCTGAAAGTGTTTTGGTTAAAATCTATAATTGAGTTTTTAAAACTTAAAATTCTATTTCTTTCCAAGCATTGCATCATTTTAGAGCCTTAGCATTACGCTAGTTGGTCCCCTATCTTACCCCGGTGCATTCCCGAAGCGCGACCCTACTTTCACTCATTGTAGGGAAGTATTAGGGATAATCACCAGCCTAAGCCTAATACCTCGCGGTATATCAAATGGAGGCCCGATCGGTAGCTATGCTCATGAAGAGCTAGACCTATTAGTAGGGACCATGCTTAGGTAGACCTAAAGTAACATCACCATTGACCAAAGCCCATGTAATGACAAATAGAAACTTCCACTAGGTGATATGCTCCTTAATACGATGCTTGTGATGTGGGCCATCACGTATTAAGCAAAATCACGCAAATTAAGTGGTCCTTTGTCAAAGGCTTTCACACCCCGATAAGCCCACCTTAACTTAGTTGAATTGTCCAAATACGTAATGGCCAAAACCCATACGAATGCGCATTAGATTAAGACTGTTATACTGCCAATTTTCCACCGTGCGCCACACGTGTCCGTTGGGTTCCCTGTTAACCCTTGGATGAAGCCCACCTAGGAAAGAGACCGCACGATCTCGTGTGTAGGAGTGATAAGGTTGGAAGGATCTATCTGCTTGCATGTGGTTGTGGATACTGCACAACATACTCGTGCATCGCATGTTATTCATGCACGTCAATAAGTTAATTATATGTGTATATAAATAATAATATATTTTCTCTCATGCTATGCGTGCATATATCTTTTCATCTGCATATTATTTTTTCACGTGTACATGTCATCCTGCGTGTAATTTCTTCCATGCATCCCATCGTATTGTGGTAATCCATTGATCTTGCACTCATCAAAGACCATTTGCATGGCACGATCATGCATTGTATAAGTCATCCATGCATCATTCTAACAATTTAAGCTTTTCAGCCATCATAGATTCATCCAAGTGGACTAGAGATTCCGACGGTCGACTAGTGAGGGCAAACTCGCCCTTTGGATTGCTAGAGTTAGTGCCTGTTTGGGATTCTGAATCACTCTTGACGACCAGTGAATCATCTTCAATGGCAGAAGAGACCGGAGCTCCAACCACTCAAGACCTTGCCAAGAGACTAGAGGATTTTGAGCGAAGGGTATTGGAAATGATGGGCACAATGGGCGAAAGGATTACCCCTCCTCCTGTCGCAAACCACCTGTTGCCCCACAACCACCGGTAATCCCTCCACGGGGGTAAGTTAAGCTTCCTGTCGGTGAAGGGGCCCCAATTATAGGTAATGCTGCTCACCAACCTATCGATGAGCCTAAAGTTACTGCTGTTCCCATTGAGCCAAGAAGGGCAAGGGTCCCAAATCCTGACGAGGATTTTGTGATGGAAGAGGAGGTTGAGGAGATAGCAGCACATCAAGCTGTGAGGGGTAGAACACCTAGAGTAGAAGATGAGGCCATGAGAGTAATGAGGCAGCAAATTGAGGTGATCACTCGCCTATTATCAGCTGGTAAGGGAATTAACCCCGAGGATAGAGATCTGAGGGATGAAGAGTTACTACCCCTAAGGTTTAAGATGCCTGAGCTGCCGAAATTCAATGGTACTTCAGACCCATCCGTGCACATCAAGCAATGCACCCTAGTGATGAAGGGCACAAGGCTGACTAAGAAGCAAAAGGTAGAATATTTCTGCCTTAGTCTAGCGGGTCCGGCAGTAGACTGGTATCATGGGTTGGATAGGAGATCCAAAGAGGACTGGGACCCCCTGACTGATGAATTCATGAGGTTGTATGACTGCAGCACTAGAATGGAGGTCACCCTAAAGGACCTCGAGCTTTTACAGCTAAAGAATGATGAGTCGTTCCACGAATACCTCACTAGGTGGAGAAACAGGGTCATGGAGATGAAGCGAAAACCCGACACCGCTGATCAAATCAGATTGTTCATCAGGAACTCCTGCCCTTACTTGAGGGACTTGCTCAGCTTCAAGGGGCTCAGAGATTGGGAGTCGCTCAAATACATTGTTGTAGAGGCTAGGCGGCTTACCTAGCAAAGAAAGCAAGCCAGAATAGCTTTATTGGAAGAAGCTTTGGGAACTAGTCAGGGTACAAGTCAGGTGGAGCTGGAAGTAGTAATGGTAGAAATGGTAAGACAGCTGAGGTTTCAGCCACAGGAGCAGAACAGGGCCAGCGATACTTTTCTAACTTGGGTCGACCTCTATCGTGGGTGTTGGAGAGACTAATGAAGGAGGGCAAGTTGCAACCTTTGCCGCCTAGGCCAGCCTTGAGTCAGGGACAGTCGGGGCATAAAAGTGATCAATATTGTGCCTACCATCAACATATTGGGCATCTAACAAACCATTGCTGAATCTTGAGGGACAAAATCCAGGATCTCATTGACTCCAAGCAGATCACGGACCCTGAGAAGAGAAAGAAGAAGGAGAAGATGAGCTACAATGCAGTTCCCTCGCCTTAAGTTTGATCGGCTCTGGCGAGATGAGTACGTTGCTACCACTTGTCAGAAGAGCTATAGGAAGACCATGTTTTTAGATACTTTGTTACTTTTTATTTCAAGAACTCTTTATGACAATCCGGTTATTTTAATATGTTGAACAATTCTGTTTATTTGTATGATATTTTTAATGATTTTATTTCCTATGATCACGATGCATTCATTCATTTTTGACATTAACCCCAATAAATACAACTCCATTTAATCTAAAAACTTTGGGGAATCCAAACAAAATCTTGATAGCATCTGATATAACTCTTGAAGAAAGGATAATTTTGAGAGACAAAAAAAAAAGAGCCTTTGCCTAGACTTAGGATGACATGCTGAAAATCGACAAGGGCATTCTCGAGACCATGCTACTTCCACGTGCCAACATGATGACAAGCAAAATTTTGAAAGCTATTCCTTTGCATCCACAACATCTGGGATGCATATGGTGCTGTCAAATAAAATCAAACTTTAAGAGCCACATCAGGAGTCAGACGAATGAAACTCAAGACGTTCACGAGGAAAATATAACTCATCAGAACTGAACAGCATGACCGCTTTCCTCACAACCATTTGAAATATGTACCCCAAAACCAATTAAGATTGACCTTTAACCATCCGGAACCCTTATAGCCAAACTTAAAAGGATGGCTTTTTACCATTAAAAAAAAAGAAGGCAAAAAAAAAACAAACAAAAACAAAAAAAATAAAAACAAAAAAAAGAGAAAAAAATGAGAGAGAAAAAAAAAAGAGAAAAAAGAAAGAAAAGAAGAGAGAAAAACATAAGCGCAAAAAAAAGAGAGCGAAAAAAAAGAGAGAAAAGAAAAAAAAATAAGAAAAAAAAAAAAAACAAAACCCACTACTTTGCCCGGACCCGTTCTCATTTATTTTTGCATATTATTTATTATTGTTAATATTGTTATTTTTTTTGTTATTATTGCCATTTTTCATTGTTACTTTTCTAGTTTTTCATATTGTTGCTACTGTTGGCTTTTCGACTTTCTATTGTCATTTTTCTTACCAACCTTTCATCACTGTCAATCGTTTATTATTATTATTATTATTATCATTATTAAGTTGTCACTAATATTATTATTATTATTATTATTATTTGATGTTTATTTTCGTATATTATCATTGTTATCATTATTATCTTCATTATCTCATGGTGTCAATATTATTAGTATTATTATTTCATGTACATTTTACATTATCATTATTTGTCATTATGATTTTGTTTATGTTATTATTATTATTATTATTATTATTATCATGCTATTATTGTTATTATTGTTATTATTATTATTATTATTATTATTATTATTATTATTATTATTATTTTGTTGCTATCATGTCATGGTTGTTTATTGTTATCACTATAATCTTGTTATTGTCATGATTTTGTCATTATTCCTAATTTGGCATAACTTGTTTTAATTCTTTTTGCATGTAAATTATTTGTATATTAAATTAATATGTCTTATATTTATTTTGCATTCGTTGACTAATTGTTTAGAATTATTACTAATATTTCTTTTATGTCATTTTATGTTTGAGATTTATTTTGAGTTGCATTATGTGGGCATTCTTGTGGCCTCCCGGATGGGTCACCACGCGTAGGGGACCACGTCGTTTGGTGAGACCTTTCCTATTCCCTCTTTTTTGTTGTGTTTATTTGTAAAATAAATATTTTATTTATGCACGCGTGAGATAAAAAATCACAAAAATATTTTTATAATTTAATTAGGTTTTCACTAATAAAATTGGGACCAATGTCCCGCGTTTTAGCCAAGGGATGTAAAACATCACAATAAAACGAAGAGTTTCTTTTTCTCTAAAATGGGATCACTCATCCCGATTTTCAACCCAATGATCAAATAACTCTTCGATCCCTTTTCAAACAAGTACGAAGGAACCAATGTTCCTAAATCTTCAAACGAGCGCAAAGGAACCAATGTTCCTAAAACAAACGAATGCCCCGATTTATATATGTTTTTCTTATATTTGATTTTGTTGGATTTAGAATTTGTGTTCTTTCTCTTTTCAGCCCTTGTAATTAATTTTGGGGCAACATTACTTAATTTTGGGATTGCATTCCGTCCCAATTTATATCTTCTTTCAATGGGGTTGTATTCCGCCCTAACCTCCCGTGCAATTGTGTGCTTGTGTGTTTACCGCTTTCCTTTATCGCTTTATTTGCAGCTTTCTTTATCGCTTTCCTTTATTGCTTTTGAATGCTTGCGATGCGCTTTTAATTAAATGCATCAATCGTGTGAGAGGAGAGATAGAACTTTAGGAAGTTAAAAACTCATTCATAATTAACCAAAGCATAAATAAGAGTGAAGTTCCGAACATCATCTTTGGTTTAGACGGTAGAGGTTAGATGACCTTTCCCAATTTCTCGTAAATTAAGTGGCGACTCCAAAATACGTCAAAGGTGCCTAAACGTACCATGAGGCTAGATGATCCTTTCCAATGTTCTATTGGGAAGGAGGCATCCAAGATGTCTCATGGCGCCCAAGATCAAAAAGACGCGAACCAATCCCTCGAATCCTAAAAGAGGGTTCAACGAGAGCCCTTGCTGGGTTCGGCGCGCGTCACAACCGCATTTATATTGCTGACCACCCTCGGGCCTTCACGATATATCCTTGCTAACCACCATTGGGTCGGTATGGTAACTTATTTGATATATCGCATTTGTCTTGCTGATCACCATGGGGCTTGCACGACATATCCTTGCTAACCACTATCCGATCGGCATGGTATCTGATTTGATATACCACATTTTTCTTGTTGACCACCATCGGGCCTGCACGACATGTCTTTGCTAATAACTATTCGGTCAGCATGGTATCTAATTTGCTTTACCGCATTTGTCTTACTGATCCCTATCGGGCCTGCACGGCATATCCTTGCTAACCACAATCGGGTGTTGATTAAGTTAATAAAGGGCCATCCAGTCCAGTCTTCTTGTTTAAAAGACCTGTGTGCCTCTTAAGAGGGCTTTGTGCTTGTAAGGAGACTTCGAAAATTTATCCTTATTGAGAGGCTTAAATGCTCACTGAGAGGCTTAGATGCTCACTGAGAGGCTTAGAATGCTCACTGAGAGGCTTAGAATGCCCACTGAGAGGCTTAGATGCTCACTGAGAGGCTTAAATTTTGAGCCTCCTGAGAAGAAATTAGATTTGAACCTCCTTAGAAGAAAATTATATTTAAGCTTCCAGAGAGGAAATTAGATTTGAACCTCTAGAGATGAAATTATATTTGAGCCTCCTTAGAGGAAAATTATATTTGAGCCTCCAAAGAGGAAATTAAATTTGAGCCTCCAGAGAGGAAATTAAATTTGAGCCACCTTAGAGAAAAATTAAATTTGAGCCTCTAGAGAGGAAATTAGATTTGAGCCTCCTTAGAGAAAAATTAAATTTGAGCCACCAAAGAGGAAACTAGATCTACGCCTCTTGAGAGGAAATTAGATTTGGCGTTTTGATACTTGCATGTAGGCGGATAGATTTTAGAATTTTCAGTGTTTTTTAAGAGGATTTTGGTCCTGATTATTTATTTTTTTAAAAAAAGAAAAAAGTCTCGAATTTTTTTTTGTGAATTTACACCTCAAGTGCATTCTGCATTTTTGCAATTTTTGGATAGATCTCAAATTAGCACTTGGGTGAACCTTAAATTTTAAGTGTTCTTTCCAACCTTTACATTTTGTTATAAAGAAACTTACCTGATTGCCCCCAACATGTTGTGCGTGAATAGGCTTGCTCTTTTAAATGCCCTCTTTAGTGCGAGTCCACGGGATTCCTTTTCCGTGAGGACTTCATCTTGATCTGATGATCTAGCATGGATGAGCACTGATGTTGAGCTAAAATTGTACCTAATTGCTGGCAACTAAGGTACGTGTGGGCAGCCTAGCTTCTCAAAAGGTCTTCTTTTCTATAGGTTTGTACGATTCTTGATTCCCTCAGCATGGTGTGCCTGAATAGGCTTGTTCTTCTTAGTGTTCCTCCTCTGTATAGACCCATATGATTTTATGCCAAATATAGTGGCCAACAATGTTGAGCTGAATCCATCTCTTGGATTATCTTTGCACACGAGGTCTATTCGGACCTTTCCCTCAAAGTTATGTACATAGCAATGTATACAAAAAATTGTGTGTGCGCACGGAATTATGTGTGTGAAATATATACACAAAGCTATATACACACAACACATGCCAAGGATTAATGTACAAAAATTATGTGTCCACAACTATACGTGTAAAGGATTAAATGTATGCAATATATGCTTGTGATATGCATGCTAAACATGTGCAAAGAATTATGTGTTACATGTATGCAGAAATTATGTACACGGGGTGTGCATAAAGAATGGCATATGCATTGGGCATCGTAAAAAGCTATGCACGTGTAAAGTTATGCAAAGAGATACGCAAAAGATTGTATATGCGGGATGCACGTGACATGCAAAAATAGATATACCACATCCTAGGTGGTTAAGGGATTTGTCGAGGATACTGCTTATACTGTATGATGCCCCCAGTGATCTAGAAGAGTATCATCTTAGGAACTCTGACCCATAAGCTTTTTAGAGAGAACTGTCCGGTGTGCATCTTTGCCCTTTGGTCAACGAACATGCGCCTTTTGCTATGAGTTGTACAGCGTTTTGCCCCCAAAACTCTGACTCATGTCCTGCATTATGCACTATTTCCCTAAAGGGAGGTTATTCGGACTGCCTTATCGCTTAGCGTATTGGAAGTCATTTATTGAAGGTAGTGCGTCCCTTGTGGATTTTCCTACTAGCTTTTCTTTGCGGGAAATGCGTCCCTTTGGGGATTTTCACATAACCCTGTGCCTAATTTTTTCCTGGAATGGATCCTACCCATTCCAACGGCTTTTATTCATTTTTTTTTTTAGGATAGACTGCCTGTTTTCATGTTTTCACCCAGCCCTTCGGCCTAACTTTTGCTTAGAGAGCTAGTTATTGTTTTTATCTCTAACAACCTTTTTTTTCTTTTTTTAATCCCTCATGTCTTTCAGATGTGGCTATAAGAAAATCTGAAGCTACTATCAGAGCCATCTCCTAGGGTGATCAATAGTTATTCGTTGAGGCATTTCCTTCCTCGATAGTGGTTGTATTCGTTTACATCTCCCGATAAAGATGCTGCTAGATTGGGCGAGGTGGCAGATGAGGATATCAGATTCATATGCCCTTGGCTCCCCCTTTTTGTTGTGACTCTGGATGGGTTTTCAGGGTGCCTCCCATTGTGTGGGCTTCATGAGGCTACCTTTTACATTGCGGCCCCATGTACCCAACAGTTCGGAGGGACTTAAGATATCGTGAGGCACCCTTTATCTTTCCAGGGTAGCATCTTATCTTTGGTTTTCACTTCTAGATACCATTGTCTCTGGGCACAGCTGCCGGTGAAGACTGTTATACCCTCTATTGGGGATTGTTCCTTTACTTCCACTAGTGCATACAAGAGATAGGTGTTTAGTCCTGCATTTGATAATATGACTCATCGACTTAGGCATCTGGCCGGCGAGAGCAGTAGCAGAACTTAGTCATTAAATTACATGCATTCAATAATGAATGATGTTTCTCTTTTTATGAAAGAACTAAAAAATAATGAATACATGAATTAAATTGTCTTTGTTTCATATATTTTACAAAAAATGAGTATATTTTAGTATGATTTCTCTATACATGATCATTATGTAACTGTGACGCGCGCACGGATCCCGATGCGCCGCCCTTTCGGACCGCCCGCACGTGGGCGATCGGGGCATTTGCGGGTCCGTTGACAGCTTACGATAAATCGCAAGTGCGTCTATGTTGGGCAACAAAGAGGTATCATGGAGTCGCCACCCAATAGAACATTGGGAAAGTTTCTCTCGCCTCGGAGAGCCTAAGACTGCGCTTGGTATCCATTTTGGGCCAGTTAGAGGGATCATGGAAGGTGAACTTCTCACCCTAAAGAGCCTAGGATTAGCGCTAAAGCCTCGTGACCCTAGAAGTATTTTGGAGGATAACCTCTAACCTCTCGAGCCCAAAGACCAGAGCTGGGTCCGGGATTTCTCATCTATTTCTACCTCAATTAATTTATGATCAAATTTTAAAGTCATTAATTCGCTCTCTCTCCACACTATGCAGTTTAATTAAAAGGCGCATTTATTCACATTTTGAAAGCGATAAATGATCAAATAGATAATAAAAGCGGTAAATTACAATAATACAAGGAGCGGAATACAACTCCCTTTTGTAAATGTGCGGATCATACATAAATCGGGACATTGCTTATTCTGAGGACTTTGGTCCTCGCATGCGTTGTTATTAAAATTGAATATTTTCATTATGATGATCTTTATTGGATAAAAATAGGGCATTGGACCCTTTTGCATTTTATACAAAACTCATTTTATTTAAGTACGAATCGTTGGTCTATTTTTACATTCAACGGGATAAAAGAGCTTATTCATATACATAAAATAATCAATGAATGAATAGGCGAGAGAAATAAATCAAGAGGTTTAAGAAAACTAAACCGGACGAAATCCCCCTCGCATGGTAGGCAGCCGCTCAACCTCGGGGTTATCCAAGAAGACCAATATACACTCACAGAAAGTTAAGAGATGTTAATATTCATGAAGTTAACACATAAGAAATCGAAAGGACTGAATAGAGGTAAAAATGATGATAAAACTTGGAGACAGAACCCACCGATGGCCTTTTCTGGTCGACCGACGGGCGTCGGTTTGGTTATTCGATATGCCCGTTTGTCACTCAAAAAATGGGGTCTGTAGGTGGGTGACCGACGGGCGTCGGTTCATGAAGATGACCCGTCGGTCACCTCTGTCTCCGGAAAACAGAAAGGAAACAAGGGCTTTTCAAGATCAAAAGGCAAGTTTTATCCAAAAGAGGAGATGGGGGAGTCAGAATGAAGAAAAGTAATGAAAAATATTCAATAATTTCACAGAATGAATAAATAAACGATAAATGATTAAATATGAGATATAAATGGAGAGAGAATCTGGAATATTTACCCTCAGATAGTTGCCTTGGGTAAGATTTTGGTGTCGGTTAGGTCCCCGCGCGTTCCACGAGAAATAAAAGAATGAAAGATTAGAGAGAGAAAATGAGCTATTTCACCTCCAATCCTTCAGAAAATCGATTTTGGAGTCCAAATCTAAAGAAAACTAATTAGCTTTTAGTTCCTTTGATCGATTTGATCCTTGATTAAGTAAAGTTCTTTGGAAAAAGGTGTTTTTTGGAGGAGAGAGAAAACGTGCTTGAATTTTGGCAGAGTTTCCTCTCTTGAAAAATTTTCCAACCCTTTTGAAGTGAAAATCCGGACCTTATATAGCCAGACACGACCGACGGGCGTCGGTGCGTAGGGGCGGGCGTCGGAAGAATCCTACTGACACAAGGACACTTCCGACGGCCCTGCCACATCCACCGACGGGCGTCGGAACGGTTGCGTGCTCCGGGAAACCAGGCGGCTCCTGACAGGGGCGGTGACTTTCCGACGGGCGTCGGAAAATAACCTGAGCCGTCGGTGACTCGAAGCGACGGGCTACCTCCACAGACGGGCTGGCCGTCTGTGGAGGACAAAAAAACCTTTTTGACTTAAAAAACTTCCGTTTTCTCCCCCTCTGCCCGGGAAGTGTAGAAAAACCCCATTTCTCACGGAACGCGGGACTAAAACCTCCAAATTCAGCCTCCCATACAGGCTTGAACATTGATTTCATCATAGGGTAATCTCTGATCCGGACCGCTCCAGGACACGGTGCTTACAGTAACATAGATTCAAAATGCAAAACTAAATCTAATCTCAGAGTAGATCTTGTAAGCATCAAACTCCGGCTACAATCTCGATCCGGTGAAGAGCAGTGTTTCTCTAACCGCAACTTCGATTGGTGAGACGCAACACTCTCTGGCTACAATCTCGATCTGGTGAAGAGCAGTGTTTCTCTAACCGCAACTTCGATTTTGGAGTGTGGAAACTGCGTTGGTTTCCTTGTTTCGAAAAAAATCTCTTTAATCGATGTCTATGCTCAGGTTGGTATTCCTTTGTACCCGTGAGATAAAAGATTTTGTTAATTCACGTTTGAATGGTCATCTTTTGACCCGTTATTGATGGCATGATTTTGCTTTATTCATTATGCCATGTTTCCTTTTTATTCATTTTCCTTATTAAGATGTTATTGATTATTCTTTCATTGTTTTGTCTTTGTATTATTTTTTCCATTATCATTTTTATCGACACATGAGTAAACGGGAGAACATACATTTTCTGTGATGTCATTTAAGCAATTAATAAAAAATGAATGCAAATAATGAAGCAAAAGTTTCCCACTAGACATGTCGTTTTTTGTACAGTGCAGATATAAAATATACAAAATATACGAGAGATACAAAAATAACTCCCTGAAGCTCAGAGAGGTGTGTAGTCTGAAGGCTCATCGGGATCCTCATCATCCGATATATGCACGGTCCCTGGCGGAGGTGGATGGGCCTGAGGTGGTGGCGGAGCTGTAGAGGGTCCTGCCTCGTGATCGTGGGCTCGCCTGAACTGAACCTGAGCGTAGCCGTCCAAGAAGGGCTGGGTACAGGTGCCCAAAAACCCTAAGGTCTCTGAGATCTTGTCCCCCAACTTCTTGAAGGCTTGGCTCAGCTGAGTGGTCTGCTCTGCGGCGGCCGTCCTCCTATGCTCTAAGCTCTGCTCGGTCTGCTCCCTAAACTCCCTCATGGTCTGAGAAAGAGGAGGGAGAATCCCCTCCATCGCCTGGACGCGGGATCTCAGAGAGTCAAGTGACTCATCAATCATCTGAAGGATCATATCGACCCTCTGAGATGCCTGGTCCTGTGACGTCCTCACATCATGAGCGAGCTGCTGCCTCAGCTCCCTCTGCCCCTGAGCAATCTGCTCAACCAGCCTCATCTGCTCTCCTCTGAAGGCCTCCAGAACTCGAGTCTGCTCATCTCTAAGGGCATCCATGGCCCGAGTCTGCTCCCTCGCTGCATGCTCCATGTAGCCTGCCTGCTCTCGGGATAGGCGCTCCACCGTCTGAGACTGCTCCTGAATAGCAGCCTGCTGGCGATCCAACCTCTCATGAATGGCCCTGTCCCTCTCATCCTGTCGCCGCTCAAAGGCCATAAACATGGAGGATAGGAGCTGGGAATAGTCCGGCTGAGCTGGCTGGTGCGGTGCTGGCTCTGGTGGTGGTGCCGAAGAAGTGGATGCCCCAGGATCGCCTCGGGTGTACGGATGGTATCTCTCGGAAGGCTCGCGGGCATGCCTCTGCACCCTGGCGCTCGGCGATGGGGCCGGAGTCGGGGCCCTAGATGCCGGTGAACAGGCGAAGAGATCGTCCATCGTGATCTCAAAATCGAAGTCCGAGGGGGTCCTGGGAGGCTCCTGCTGCTGTGGCGGAGGTACTGCCTGCGACTGAGGAGGCTGAGGCTCTATCTGCGGCTCAATCTGTGGAGGCTGAGGCCATACCTGCGGAGGCTGAGGCTCGCGCTCTGGCTGTGGCTCTGGATGATCAGGATCTGCCCCCAAGGGTGGAAGGTTGAACATCTGCCGGGTCTCGTGGATAGTCAACACCCTATAGGCCTCTGCCTGGCCAGAAATCGGGGAGATCATCCCCATCTGAACTGCCGCTGCAGCGTCTACATGGATCCCCTCCGGTAAAGGTCCTCTCAGCCTCTCGGGGTTAAACCCCAATCCCAACAGTAATCGAGTGATGACTCCTCCTACCATCGCCACTGGTGTCGACCCTCTGCCAACTCTGACCAGGTTGGCCAAGATCTCGTGGCTAATGTTGAGACGCTGGCCTGCCACCATAGCCCAGAGGCTCCAGATCTCGGCCGCGTTAAGCGACCCTGGATTACCAGCTCGACCGAGGTACGAGCTGGAAAGCACTCTGTGCAGATACCAGAGTGCCTGAGACACCAGTACGGTGCTCTTCGCTGTATCGTGATCGTACAGCACTCCTGGTATAGCAATAGCCGCCCAATGGGCGCGTCTCACCGCTCGCCGTGGGATCTCAACCTCCTCTCCCGTAGGGAGCCCCATAGCCTGAGCGAACCTCTGCCTGGTGATACTGACATGGTCGCCATCAAACCAAAACTGTACCACCCCCGGGTCGGTATCTGCGCTCTGAAAGCCCGTGTAGCGGAGAGTGGCCAAAACCTGACGGGTGGCCTCTGGAAATGTCTGGAAGGCAGGCTCGAGAAACTCTATCCAACCAGCTCCCTCAGCAAGTAGATCAAACTCTGGGGCCAACCCAAGGGCCTCTAGAAAAGGGCGAGATACAAAGCGGCTGGCCCGAAACTCTACCTGAGCCAACGCTCTGTACCTCTGAGCGGACTCGTCATCCATCCAAGCCGGAGCCTCAAGCTCGGGCTGGGCCTGTGGTGCTCTGCGTCTGGGAGGCATCCTGTAAAAGGGAAGGAGTCAGATAGCGAAAACTTGGCAAAACAAGCACTATCAGGTTTATTTTCCAAAATCTAAGGTCCATCTAGGCCTTAACAGGGCAATGGTGGCCCAACGTGAGATAAAAAAAGAGAAAGGTAAGGACAAATAAAAATAGCAAACGTCCTGTCTAAGGAAGTAGCCTAACATGCCTTGCACGCATCATGGCAAAAGGAACATGCAATCCTCATGGAGATAATTAAAGTGAATAAGAATGGGCTTTCTAAGTCCTAAGGCATGCATTATACATGGAAAGTAAATAAATATTCAATTCTAGAATAAAGAAAAATAAAAATTTGGGCAGCACCCCGGCAGGGATGTGCCCAACCTCCTGCATGAAAAAGCAAGATAATAGGCCTCAGGCCCTAGCAATATTAAATGCATGTAAATGGGGCGCACCCCGGCAAGAGTGTGCCCCCAACAACTCAAAATAATGGCCTCAGGCCACAAAAGCAAATCATGCGCAAAATGGTGCACTAAAAGGATGCAATTCTTAAAGCACCAAGATTATAGAAAAATCCTACTTCTATGTGATCATGTAAAAAGTCCAGGTTTAACTGTACTAGACGATATAATAAAAAAATGGGCAGCATGCCTCCTATATTCTAGAATCATCTAAAACTTCTTAAAGTTAAAAGGAAGAAAGGATGTAAAAATAAGTTGAATAAAAAGCAAAATAAAGTAATTATTTACTTACTTGTAATCCGGAGAAGTGTAGAAACTGGAGAAATATAAATATCCAGGCACCGGGTGAATGTATAATGCGAAAAAACGAAGAAATCGCGAAAAAATAAGAAGAAAAGACTAAAAAAACGTTAAAAACTGCTTAGAAACCGCTTGAGAGAGGAAGAAGAAAGGGACAGCAACGTTTGCGCCGTCTGTCACTCGCCCTTATATAGAATTTCGTGACCGACGGGCAGGGCGTCTGTACAAGCGACCGACGGGCTGGCCGTCTGTCGCGCAGTAAATGCAATTTTAATGCGCGTGATGAATGCAATAATGACGCGTGTATTTGCCCGGTGGACTTCCGACGGGCAGGCCGTCCCTATGGAGGGGCGGTCAGGCCGTCTCCGTACAGAGGCGGGCAGACCGTCTCTGTATAGGGGCGGGTAGGCCGTCGGTGACCCTTTCCTATAAAATCTGCAAAATTTTCTTGTCTCTTCATTTTCCAGCACCTTGGGCTTTTATTCTTCTCAAAATGTCTTCCCCTCCTGCCCAAAGGATGCACCGTATTTTAGATGACAAACACACTTGGGGAGAAGGCACCCTTTCCTCTCTGGCGGGGCTGAAATATCTGTGCCGGGTGAAGATTGACCAGAACTTCCTCCTGGCTGCGACCCACTTCTGGAACTCCCGATTTCACGTCTTCCAGTTCACCTGTCAGGAACTATGCTCTCTTTCCGAAGAGTTGGCTTCCATTCTGGGAGCCCGGTTCCCTCCTGGCGCTTTGCCTTGCATCCCCCGCTGCGGCCTATTTCAGACCCGGGACGTAGCCCTAGCTCTGGGCATATCCCCCTCGGAGGCCAACCAGCTGATTCCTCTGAGTTCCTCCTTTGCTCTGGAGCCACTGATCGAGGCCCTAGATCAGTTCACCGACATCCCCACCTATCGGGTAAGCATCACGTTTCTATTCTGCATGGTGAATTTCCTTACTGTTGTTCCAGGAGGCTTAACAGGTGACTTTCGTCTGCTTGAAGTTCTGAGCGACTTTCATCTGGGATTGTCCCCTCTACCACTTGTCTTGGCCGAAACCATCTTGAGTCTGGACGCTGTGAGCTCTGGGTTCTCTACAACCTTTACCGGTAGCTCCTTATTACTCCAGGTACGTCATTATTTTAAAGGTAGTGTGTCCCTTATGGATTTTCACACTAGCTTTTCTTTGCGGGAGGTGCGTCCTTTCGGATTTTCACACAACCCTGTGCCTTATTTTTGCCTGAAGTAAACCCTACTTACTCCAGCGGCTTTTTTTTTTTATTTTTTTTTTCAGATCTGGTTACAGGAAAAACTGAAGATGTTGTCTGAACCACCCCCTCGAGTCACTCCGCGGTACATGCCGAGCCATTTCTTGCCTCGTCGGCGATTGTATGGGTGTGCCACGGCTGGTGAAGGTATTACCAGATTTAGTGAGCTGTCAGATGACGATATCAGTTTTACATCCGCCTGGCTTCCGCTGTCTCATGCAGTCACCGATGGGTCATCGGGTTGCGTCCCCCTCTGCGGCCTTCGCCAGGCCACCTGCATCACCTCGCGATGTTCACGGCAGCTCGGGATGACCCAGGATATAGTGAGGGTTCCCCTATCTTTCCGAGGAGGAGATCTCTCGGCTGCATTTGCTTCTCGATATCATGAGCTGTGGGGTAGACTACCCATGAAGACCGTCATCCCGAAGTTTGGCGATCATTCTGCATCCTCAACCAGCGGGTACAAGAAGTTGATCCTCAGCCCAGCCTCCGATAATAGGACTCGAGGGCTCAAGCATCTGATCGGCGAGAGCAGCAGCAGGACCTAGCTTAGCCTACACGTGTATTTCTTTTTGTGCTACATTTCTTTTTTAATGCAGAACTAGAAAATGACAAAAGTGAAAAGAATAGTATTCATCCCTTTCACGAGTTTTGTGTGCATTTCTAGATAATTTCAGCATACATGATCAGTTTTGGCATTTACTCAGCTGCTTATGCACTATCAATACATGAAACCAAATTTTAACAGCATCAACTCCTGTTACCGATCGGCCCTCTCGGGTTTTCACGATCAGACATTTTCTCTCATGCCTCTAATTTTTGCACAGGATGCCTTTTTTCGGTTTTCACCCTGTCGAGGCGCCCAATTTTAGCATAGCCGCCTTTTTTCGGTTTTCGACTTGCTGGGCATTTTATTCTCTTCTTTTTATTTTGGTCTTTAGCCGTGGAACCTTTTGAGTCTATCGACATTGATCGACTCTTTGAATTCGTTCCCATCGCTATCTGATAAGATTGCAGCCCCCCTGGACAACAGCTTCTTAAGGATGTACGGCCCTTCCCAGGTAGGTCTGAATTTCTCCCTGATGTCCGGTATTCCTGGCCTCATTTGTTTGAACACCAAGTCCCCTTCCTTCAGCGGGTGCTTCCTCACCTTCTTTCCGAAAGTTCTCGCTAATCTCTTTTGGTATATCTGATTGTGATAATAAGCTTTCAGCCTACTCTCATCCAGTAGGTTCAAGTGCTGCAATCTCTGCTGCGCCCATTCGGCTTCTGGGATTTGGGCTTCCATGACCACCCTTAGTGATTTAAGCTCTATCTCCACCGGCAACACTGCTTCCGCTCCGTATACCAGGGAGAATGGTGTAGCGCCTGTAGATGATCTTACTGTCGTTTTGTATCCCCACAGGGCGAAGGGTAACTTCTCAGCCCAGTCTTTGTAGGTTTGGACCATTTTGGACAAGATCTTCTTCACATTCTTATTGGCGGCTTCTACTGCTCCATTCACTTGCGGTCGGTAGGGAGAGGACTTATGATGCTCAACACCATACTTCTCGAGAAGTTTTCTGGTCTCACCCATAAACTGCACTCCGTTATCAGACACTATGTGATGAGGGAGGCCATATCTGCATATCAAGTTCCTATCTATGAACCTGGCCATATCCCTTGCGTCAATTTTCTTGAAGGATTCCGCCTCGACCCATTTGGTGAAGTAGTCGATTGCGACTATGATATATCTGTGCCCATTGGACGCCGTAGGGCGAATCTCTCCAATGATATCTATCCCCCAAGCAGCAAACAGCCAAGGTGACGTTAGGTTATGTAGTTCTGATACCGGCAGGTGTCTCAGATCCGTGTACTGTTGGCACAATTGACATTGCTTGACATACTTTGAACAATCAGTGTCCATCGTAAGCCAATAAAAGCCTTGCCTCATTATCTTCTTGGCCAAGGTCAAACCATTCATGTGGGCCCCACAGACCCCTGCATGGGTCTCTTCCATTATCTTGCGAGCTTCTCTTTCATTCAAGCACCTGAGCTGGATCCCATCTGACCGTCTTTTGTACAGCACCCCTTCCAAAGATATGAACTGAGTAGATAACTTACGTATCATCCTCTGGTCTTTTTCAGTGGCCTCTTCTGGGAATCTATCGCTTTCCAAGTAATTCATGATATCAAAGTACCATGGCTTGCCATCTGATGCCTCGGCCTCCATCACTGGCTCGGTTTCAAAACTAGGCTTATCAGAGCTCGAAATTAGCACCGGTTTCATGGCCATTCCTTCAGGGTTATCCCATATTGACACTAAGGTTGCCAACGCATCAGCCAAACGGTTCTCATCTCTGGGCACAAAGTGAAAAGTGCAAGTCTCAAACTGCCCACACATCCCTTTCAGATATTGAACATAGGGGACCGGTCGTTCTTCTTTAACGGCCCATTCACCTCGGATCTGGTTTATTACCAAGGACGAGTCACCAAAAACCTCTACGTTTCTTGCCCCCAACACAGCCAAAGCTTCTAATCCGAAGGTGCACGCTTCATACTCAGCTTCATTGTTGGTTGCTTTGTATCTTAGTTTCTTAGCAAGAGGAAGCTTCTCATTATCTGGGGTCGTCAGGATGATTCCAACTCCGGCTCCTTTGTTGTTCACCGCCCCGTCGAAATGCAACTGCCATCCTTGAACAGAAATCGTGCCTATGCTCTTGTTAGGAAAGGTAAACTCGGGGGTGTCCCCTTGGATAGGATGTTCAGCAAGAAACTCGGCTACAGCTCGCCCCTTAATAGTCTTGCGGGTGATGTATTGCACATCGAACTCTTGTAGCAAGAGCAGCCACCTCCCCATCTTTCCAAGCAAAGATGGTGCCTCCTGCAAATATCTTAAAGGATTCTGCTTGGCTACGGCCTGAACCTTGTATGAGTGAAAATAATGTCTCAGCTTCTTTGATGCCCAAATCACTGCAAGGCAGATCTTCTCCACTTCAGCATATTTTATTTCGTAAGCCAGGAACTTCTTACTGAGGTAATAAATTGCAAACTCCACCCCAAATTCATCCTCTTGAGCCATCATGGCGCCCACTGAACCGTCTTCTACTGCCAGATACAGAATAAGCGGTTTAACAGGTTGCGGAGGTCTCAGTACTGGCGGATTTAACAGGTACTCCCTGATATAATCAAAGGCTCTCTGGCAGTCTTCATTCCAGACTACGGGCTGATTCTTTCTAAGCAGCTTGAAAACAGGTTCGCATATCGAAGTGAGCTTGGCAATAAACCCGCTGACATACTGCAGTTTGCCCAGGAAACTCCTTACATCTTTCTCTTTTTGTGGCACAGGAATCTCTCTGATAGCTTTCACCTTGTCGGGATCAATTTCTATCCCCCTCTGACTGACGACATGTCCCAACAGCTTTCCTGAAGTCACCCCGAAAATGCACTTCTTGGGATTAAGTCGCAGATTATATTTGTCGATCCTGGTGAAGAACTTCTCTAGAGCTTCAAAGTGTCCCTCTCGGGTGGCTGATTTGACCATCATATCATCGACATACACCTCCACTTCTTTGTGAATCAGGTCGCTTAGGATCTTGGTTGCCATCCTCTGGTATGTGGCCCCCGCATTCTTCAGGCCGAAAGGCATGACCCGATAGGCATAAGTGCCCCACTCCGTGATAAAGGCAGTTTTAACCCGGTCAGCTATCTTGTTCAGGATCTGGTTGTAGCCCACATATCCGTCCCCAAAGCTGTACATCGCGCAATTGGCGGCACTGTCTATCAATACATCAATATGGGGTAGTGGAAAATCATCTTTAGGGCAAGCTTTGTTAAGATCTCGATAATCCACACACACCCTGACCTTTCCGTTCTTCTTAGCCACAGGCACCACATTTGCCAGCCAAGTAGGATACTGGACTTCCACAAGAAATTTAGCTTCGATCTGCTGTCGGATTTCCTCCTTAACCTTGTCAGCCCATTCTGGTCTTAGCCTTCTCAACTTCTGCTTCACAGGCTTGCAATCTGGGTAAGTTGAGATGGCATGCTCCGCCACGGCTCGGTCAATTCCCGGCATGTCCTCGTAGGTCCAGGCAAAGACTTTTTCATGTTTTCTTATTATTCTCTAAAAATTTTTTCTCTCCTCAGGAGTTATGTTTGATGCTATTAGAATTTCTCTCGGATTTTTCGAGGTTCCAAGATTGAAAGGCGTTGTGTCAGTAGAATCAATGTCAAAAATTGATGGAATATGATCATGTTCATGCATGTCGAAATCATTAGAAACATCGCACAAATAAGTGAAATTGTTCATCTTATTGATAATATTATAGCTATCATTTACATCATAAAAGAGTTCTGGACTAAAAAGACAATCTAGGCTAGAGTCTTCTTCTGCCGCTCCCGAGGTTGATGCCGTTGCAGCTTGCTCACTGATTTTCTAATTTAGGAGAGGTCCTTCAGGTGCGTCAGAAGAAATTTTCAAATCCTCCAGTCCCAGCTCTAAATCTGCTATCTTCCCTTTTCCTCTCAGCCTGGTGGCTACCATTTTCTCAGTAACGACCTCCTCGAGCTCGCACTTGTCCCAAGTGATCTCCTGAGTCATGACTTCCTCATCCCAAAAGTCTTCAGCGGTCTTGATAAACCCGACGTGCCAGTCATACACATCATTAAAAATCTCAAAGCCAGGGACAATCCTCCCATCTACCCACTGCGGTTCATCTTCACCAGTATAAGCACATACTGAGGATGCGGGGACAAAGCTTTCTGAAATGTGGGGGATCCTATCTGTTACCCTCTTCTTGCCGAAGCCACCTCTGTACCCCAGACCTTTCCGGTTCTTCTGCCCTTGAGTGGTGATCGCGGTCTGCAGCCCCTGAGAGCTTCTACCCAATCCAGCCCCAGGAAGATAGTGCATCCTCCTCATCATACTAACCACAGCCGGGCTATCTTCTGATCCGTACTCTTCCTTTATCATGGACACGTGGAAACCACTGAATGGTTGATTGGCAATTTCTAACGCTGAGACCTGGTTTTCCCTGGCCGCCTTGATAGTCACCACCTCCCCTTCGTGCGGGAACTTTATCATCTGATGTAGTGTGGATGGCACTCCTCCTAATTTATGAAACCAGGGTCTCCCTAGCAAAGCCGAGAAGTTAGCAGGAATGGGCAGAACTACAAATTCAACTTCCACTTCAATAGGTCCTGTCTTGACCAAAGTCTTGAAGGTTCCTGAGGCTTGCCTCCTCGAGTTATCGTAGGCCGTGATAGTTAGATCGGATCCGCTGAGCATATCCTCGCTTAAGCCAAAAGCTTGCAAAGCTATCAAAGGGCATACGTTGATAGAAGACCCATCGTCCACCATGACGCAAGCAGTGTGCTTGCCGCTAATCTGCGCTTTAATGTACAAGGGTCGGTTATGATTGCGTCCTTCTCCCGGTAAGTCAGCGTCGGAAAAGATCAACCTCTCCTCGGATCCTCCCTTGATTAAACCCAAAAGTTCTGACGGGGAAATGGTGGTGGCGACCGTGGCCTCAACCAAAGCCTCTACTACCTTCTGCCTATGAGAGGGGGATTGCCTCAACAAATCCCAAATGGATATCTGGGCTGTGGTCTTCTTCAATTGTCTTATAATCTATTCCTCCTCTGGCTCTTTCTCTGCCAATGGCTGTACTGGCTCAGGTAGCTTCTCAATCTCGGGGATCACCCTTCCACTTCTAGTGACAGCGTTTATCTCTCCCTCGTCTCCATCGGAACCCCACAGATCAAGGTTCAAACCTCCATCATCCTCGGTTTCTCCACCGCTTTCACTGCTTGACCAACAATCAAGGGTCGCCACAACTGCTTTCTCCTTCTCATTCTCGGAATTATCAACAGCAGACTCCTCATTCCCATATAGGTCTTGTAGCACGTACCACTCCGGCAGGCTAGATTGAATCATAAACATCGGTGGGGGTACGGCATTGTAACCAGGCTTCTTCTCAGCTTCTCTCTTCTCAGGGTCAGAGATCTGTTTGCTATCAATCAAGTCTTGAATAGAGTGCCGGAGCGCTTTGCATTTATCAGTGATATGGCCTGAGTGCTGGTGGAATGCACAGAATTCGTTGTCCTTGTGGCCCGGTTTCCCTTGTGTCAAAGCCGGCCTAGGAGTTAGAGGACGCAATTTTCCCTCCTTCATCAGCCTCTTCAAGACCCAGGATAATGGTCTCCCCAAGTTCGAAAACTTCCTCTGGGTGGCTACCTCAGTAGCAGACACTTCACCCATTCTTCTAGTGCCGTTACTGGAACCTGCCAGCCTACTGGCTCCTTGACCGGGGTTAGCCCTTTTGGCAAAATTATCACTGTTAGCTTTTCGGGTCAAAAACTCCCCTTCTGCTTCGATGGCTATATCTTTGAGAGACTCCCAGTCCTTTAACCCCTTCATCCTCAATCCCTCCTTCAAGTACGGGCTCGCGTTCTTAATGAAAAGACGAATCTGATCTTGGGTATCAGGCTTTCGGCGCATCTCCATCACTCGGTTCCGCCATCTGGTAAGGTACTCATGGAAGGATTCCCCGGCCTTCTGCTGGAGTAACTCAAGATCTTTCAGAGTCACCTCCATTCTGGTATTACAGTCGTACTGTTTCAAAAACTCCTCAGTGAGCAGATCCCAATCTTCTTTAGTGCGGCGGTCAAGGCCGTGATACCAATCTATGGCATGAGAGGTCAGACTCAAACAAAAGTATTCTACTTTCTGCTTCTTGGACAATGTGGTCCCCTTCATGACCAGAGAATATTTCTTCACATGTGCGGTGGGGTCAGAAGTACCATCGAACTTCGGCACATCCGGCATTTTGAAGTTATAAGGGATCGGGTCCTCTCCGTCCAGCTCCCTATCCTCAGGGTTCATCCCGTGAGCTCTGCCTATCATACGAGCCATAGCCTCGAACCTCTCTTCCATCTTTTTCAAAATAAAGTCATCAGCCTGAGGCGCCTTCCCCTTCTCAGATGCCATGCTCAACCTATCATCCTCGATATCTCTATCGTCATCAATTCTTAGCACTGGCCTTCTTCTCAGCTCTCCCGAAGCCACTGATCTTAACTCGATCGGCGGCATCCTAACGGGCTCATCTCGCCTTTCAACCCTTTCTTCTTCAGGCTCATTCTGTCTCACTGGAGGAGGAGGAGGAGGATTCTGGGGAGCATTCGGCTGAGCGTTCTGCTGTGCTAAAGCGGCCAACATATTCATCATCCTGCCCTCGAATTCCTCGAACCGGCGGCCCACTTCTTTCGCAATCATGGCCCTGGTGGCATCTTCCCCCCTAGGTGAGTTTGCCATCTGAGATACTGTACCACTGATTTCCGATAAAATCTCTGGTAGACCCCCTCTATCTGACAGCTCAGGAGTTAAAACTCGGATCAGTCGCCCGGTTGGTGATCTAGTCCACCTGGGCAGATCTATGATGGCTGCAGGGACAAAAGTTAGAATGATGCATGAAATGTAAGTATAATGCATGATCGTGATATGCAACATTTACAGAGCACAAGCAAGCAAGTAGGTCCTTCCACCCTTATTTCTCCCACACACGTGGTCGTGCAGTCTCTCTCCTAGGTGGGATTAGCCCAAGGGTCAACGAGGGACCCAATGGACGCGTATGGTGCGCGGCGGAAAATCGGCAGCATAACACTCCTATGCTAATGTACAAGCGGATGGATAATGATCGTCACGTATTTGGACGCTCCATAAATTTCGACATGGCCCTACCGGGGCATGATAGCCTTTGGCTAGGTTACCAAGCGAGGCATTTGGACTCATTCAATACGTGAGGATCCATACAACAAGCATGAGATTACGGTTCAATTCACCTATGGAAAGTGACTACAGCCATTACATGAGCTTCGGACAAGGGAGATGTTTCTTTGAGGCTACCCAAGCATGATCCCTGCCGACGGGTCTAGCTCATCACGAGCGTAGCGACCGATCGGGTCACCATTTTGATATACCATTGAGGTACGTGGCTTGGGCTGGTGATTATCCTTAACACTTCCCCAAATTGAGTGAAAATGAGGAGGTGCTTCAGGAACGCACTGGGGCTAGAAAAGGGACCAAACTAGCGTATTCTAAGGCTCTAATGATATGCAAATGCAAATTTGAGAGAAAGCGAATTTATGAATTAAATTTTAATCATAAATGTTAAAAGAGGTATTTTCAAATCGAAATCTCGAACCATAAACGTCCCCAGTGGAGTCGCCACTGTGACGCGCGCACGGATCCCGATGCGCCGCCCTTTCGGACCGCCCGCACGTGGGCGATCGGGGAATTTGCGGGTCCGTTGACAGCTTACGATAAATCGCAAGTGCGTCTATGTTGGGCAACAAAGAGGTATCATGGAGTCTCCACCCAATAGAACATTGGGAAAGTTTCTCTCTCCTCGGAGAGCCTAAGACTGCGCTTGGTATCCATTTTGGGCCAGTTAGAGGGATCATGGAAGGTGAACTTCTCACCCTAAAGAGCCTAGGATTAGCGCTAAAGCCTCGTGACCCAAGAAGTATTTTGGAGGATAACCTCTAACCTCTCGAGCCCAAAGACCAGAGCTGGGTCCGGGATTTCTCATCTATTTCTACCTCAATTAATTTATGATCAAATTTTAAAGTCATTAATTCGCTATCTCTCCACACTATGCAGTTTAATTAAAAGGCGCATTTATTCACATTCTGAAAGCGATAAATGATCAAATAGATAATAAAAGTGGTAAATTACAATAATACAAGGAGCGGAATACAACTCTCTTTTGTAAATGTGCGGATCATACATAAATCGGGACATTGCTTATTCTGAGGACTTTGGTCCTCGCATGCGTTGTTATTAAAATTGAATGTTTTCATTATGATGATCTTTATTGGATAAAAATAGGGCATTGGACCCTTTTGCATTTTATACAAAACTCATTTTATTTAAGTACGAATCGTTGGTCTATTTTTACATTCAACGGGATAAAAGAGCTTATTCATATACATAAAATAATCAATGAATGAATAGGCGAGAGAAATAAATCAAGAGGTTTAAGAAAACTAAACCGGATGAAATCCCCCTCGCATGGTAGGCAGCCGCTCAACCTCGGGGTTATCCAAGAAGACCAATATACACTCACAGAAAGTTAAGAGATGTTAATATTCATGAAGTTAACACATAAGAAATCGAAAGGACTGAATAGAGGTAAAAATGATGATAAAACTTGGAGACAGAACCCACCGACGGCCTTTTCTGGTCGACCGACGGGCGTCGGTTTGGTTATTCGATATGCCCGTTTGTCACTCAAAAAAGGGGGTCTGTAGGTGGGTGACCGACGGGCGTCGGTTCATGAAGATGACCCGTCGGTCACCTCTGTCTCCGGAAAACAGAAAGCAAACAAGGACTTTTCAAGATCAAAAGGCAAGTTTTATCCAAAAGAGGAGATGGGGGAGTCAGAATGAAGAAAAGTAATGAAAAATATTCAATAATTTCACAGAATGAATAAATAAACGATAAATGATTAAATATGAGATATAAATGGAGAGAGAATCCGGAATATTTACCCTCAGATAGTTGCCTTGGGTAAGATTTTGGTGTCGGTTAGGTCCCCGCGCGTTCCACGAGAAATAAAAGAATGAAAGATTAGAGAGAGAAAATGAGCTATTTCACCTCCAATCCTTCAGAAAATCGATTTTGGAGTCCAAATCTAAAGAAAACTAATTAGCTTTTAGTTCCTTTGATCGATTTGATCCTTGATTAAGTAAAGTTCTTTGGAAAAAGGTGTTTTTTGGAGGAGAGAGAAAACGTGCTTGAATTTTGGCAGAGTTTCCTCTCTTGAAAAATTTTCCAACCCTTTTGAAGTGAAAATTCGGACCTTATATAGCCAGACACGACCGACGGGCGTCGGTGCGTAGGGGCGGGCGTCGGAAGAATCCTACTGACACAAGGACACTTCCGACGGCCCTGCCACATCCACCGACGGGCGTCGGAACGGTTGTGTTCTCCGGGAAACCAGGCGGCTCCTGACAGGGGCGGTGACTTTCTGACGGGCGTCGGAAAATAACCTGAGCCGTCGGTGACTCGAAGCGACGGGCTACCTCCACAGACGGGCTGGCCGTCTGTGGAGGACAAAAAAACCTTTTTGACTTGAAAAACTTCCGTTTTCTCCCCCTCTGCCCGGGAAGTGTAGAAAAACCCCATTTCTCACGGAACGCGGGACTAAAACCTCCAAATTCAGCCTCCCATACAGGCTTGAACATTGATTTCATCATAGGGTAATCTCTGATCCGGACCGCTCCAGGACACGGTGCTTACAGTAACATAGATTCAAAATGCAAAACTAAATCTAATCTCAGAGTAGATCTTGTAAGCATCAAACTCCTATTTTCAATCAGCCCTCTCGGGTTTTCCTAATTGGACATTTTCTATCAAACCTCTAATTTTTGCTCAAGGTGCTTTTTTGGTTTTCACCCTGATGAGGCGCCCATTGTTAGCAAGGCCACCTTTTTTCGGTTTTTAACCCGTGGGGCTTCTATTCTCTTTTGATTTTTAGTCCTTAACCATGGAATCTCTTGAGTCTGTCGACATTGACCGGCTCCTTGAACTCGTTACCATTGCTGTCTATCAGAATTGCTGCTCCCTTGGACAACAACTTCTTGAGAATGAACGGACCTTCCCATATTGGCTAAAATTTACTCCGTATGTCCGAAATACCAGGTCTCATTGGCTTAAAGACCAAATCTCCCTCTTTCAACGGATGTCTTCTAACTTTTTTCCTGAATGAATTAGCAAGCCTTATTCTGATAGACTTGGTTGTGATAATAAGCTCATAACCTATTCTCGTCTAACATGTTCAAATGCTGCAACCGCTGCTGTGTCCAATCAGCTTCCAGAATCTAATCTTCCATGACTACCCTTAAAGACTTGAGCTCCATTTCAACAGGTAACACTGCTTCCGTCCCATATAACAAGGAATAAGGCATGGCCCCTATGGAGGTTCTGACGGTGGTTCTATAGCCTCAAAGTGCAAAAGGCGACTTCTCTGCCCAATCCTTATAGTTCTAAACCATTTTGGACAGGATCTTCTTGACATTCTTGTTGGCCACTTCATCTGCCCCATTGGCTTGCAGGCAATATGAAGAAGACTTATGATGCTTAACGCCATACTTCTGGAGTAGTTTCTTCGTTTCAGCTATAAATTGCATCCCTTTATCAGATACAATGTGATGTGGGAGACCATATTAAATTCTTCTCAATGAACTTGGCCATATATACATATCAATTTTTTCCTTTTTTTTTGGATTTTTTTTAGACAAGCTTTGTTCAAATCCTGATAGTTTACACATACACATACTTTTTCGCTCTTCTTAACTATTAGGATAACATTGACCAACCAAGTCGGGTGTTGAACTTTGATAAGAAACTTGGTCTCAATTTGCTTGTGGATCTTTTCTTTGAACTTTTCTGCCCATTCTGGCTTGAGTCTTCTGAACTTCTGCTTGACTGGTCCATGACGGGATAGGTTGGAATGGCGTGTTCGGCGATTTCATGATCAACTCCTGGCATGTCTTCATAGGTTCAGGAAAAGACTTTTTCACATTTCTTAAAAATTATCTCAAATTTTATTTCTCTTCAGGAGTTACATTAGATGCTATCAAGATTTCCTTTAGGTTTTTCAAAGTTCTGAGATTAAATGGAGTAGCATCAATTGAATCAATGTCAAATATGAATGATTCATGATTCATGATTATGCATAGTAAAATCATAAGAAATATCACAAAAATAAGCAAAACCATTTATTTTGTTAATTAAACTAGAATTTAAAAACATTATTATTAAATAGATCCAGAACAAAAAGAACATATAAATAACTATCATCTCCCCCTCCCGCTAACATAGATGTTGTAGTTGATGGCTCATTGTCATCCTTAGGAACCGTCTTCCTTTTCCACTTATAATCTGTCTTACTCTTTATCTTTCACTTTTTTGGGTCAAAGATCTGCTTACCATCAATGAGGTCTTGAACCCGATCCCTCAAAGTCTGACAATGATCTGTCAAATGCCCAGTGTGCTGGTGGAATGTACAATACTGATCTGCCCTGTGATTGGGATGTCCCTGGTTTTTGGTGGGCCTAGCCGACAATAGCTGTAACATCCCCTCCTTCATTAGCCTCTCAAGGACCTAAGACAAGGATCTGCCCAAATTAGAATAGTGCCTTTGATTCATTTTCGTGGTTGGCACTTCTGCTATTTTAACATTGCCCTTACTGTTGTTGAAGATACTTGTTCTTCCACCTTTCAAAGTAGGCATCATTGCTGGGTCTCCACCCTCTTTAGGCGCTATGACGCGCGCCGGATTCCCGTCGCCACCCGTTCGACCGCCCGCACGTGGGTGATCGGGGCATTTGTGGGTCCGTTGACAGCTTGCAATAAATTGCAAGTGCGTCTATGTTGGGCAACAAGGAGGTATCACGGAGTTGCCACCCAATAGAATATTGGGAAAGTTACTCTCTCCTCGGAGAGCCTAAGACTGCGCTTGGTATCCATTTTGGGCCAGCCAGAGGGGTCTTGGAAGGTAAACCTCTCGCCCTAAGGAGCCTAGGATTAGCGCTAAAGCCTCGTGGCATAAAAAGGTGTCTTGGAGGGTAGACCTCTAGCCTCTTTGAGCCCAAAGACCAGAGCTGGGTCCGGGATTTCTCATCTATTTCTACCTCGATTATTTTATGATCAAATTTTAATTATCATTGATTTGCTCTCTCTCCACACGATGCAATTGATTAAAGGCGCATTTATTCACATTCGAAAAGCAGTAAATGAGCAAAATAAATAGTGAAAACGATAAATTACAATAATACAAGGAGCAGAATACAACTCCCTTTATAAATGTGCGATACATACACGAATCGGGGCATTATTTATTTTTGAGGACTTTGGTCCTCGCATGCACCATTATCAAAAGTGGATATTTTTATTGTGATGATCTTTATTGGATAAAAATAGGGCATTGGACCCTTGCTTTTGTGTAAACCTCATTTTATTGAATATAAAACATTGAGTCATTTTTATACATTAACGAGATATGAAAAGAGGACATCCATATACATAAAATTAATAAGTAAACAAATGAAGGAAATAATCAAGAGAATTAGGAAACAAAACCGGACGAAATCCTCCGAATATGGTAGATAGCCGCTCAAGCTCGGGATGGTCCAAGAGAATCAATATACACTCATAGAAAGTTAAAAGATGTCAATATACATAAAATTAATATCTAGAAAGCCAAAGGGACTTGAAAAAGATAGAAAATCATTTAAAAGGGAAAAGACAGAACCCACCGACGGCCTCTTTTAGGTGACCGACGGGCTTCAGTCAAGATAACCGACATGTCCATCTGTCACTCAAAAGGAGGGCGTCTGTAGGTGAGGTGACCGACGGGCGTCGGTGAAAGAGATGACCCGTCGGTCACCACTGTCTCCGAAAAATCAGAAGAGAGAAAACTCTTTTCAAAGCCAAAAAAGAAGTTTTATCATAAAAAATATATAAAGAGAACCAAAATAAAGAAGAATGATGGCAAAATTGAAAGAATCAACAAACAAAGAATAAATATGAAATGATATAGAGAAGGAACTCGGAATATTTACCCTCAGATATTTGCTTTGGGTGAGATTCTTGTGTTGATTAGAGCCCCGCGCGTTCCACGAGAAGCAAAGATGAAGGATCAAAGAAAGAAAAATAGACTATTTCTTCTTTAACCCTTCAAAAGACTGATTTTTGAATCAAAATCTAAAGAAAACTAATTAGTTTTAGTTCCTTTTGATTGATTTGATCCTCCCTTTAAAAAGATTTCTTTATGAAATGTGTTTGCTGGAAGAGAGAGAAAATATGCTTGAATTTTGGCAGAGTTTCCCCTCTTGAAAATTTTTGGAACCTTTTTCTATTGAAAATCTGGAGCTTTTATAAGCCAGACACGACCGACGGGCGTCTGTGTATGGAGGCGAGCGTCGGAAGAATCCTTCTGACACAAGGATTCATCCGACGGCCCTACCACATCCACTAACGGGCGTCGGAACGGTTGCGTGTCCCGGGAAACCAGGCGGCGTTCTGACAGGGGCGGTGATTTTTCGACGGGTGTCAAAAAAATACCACAAGCAGTCGGTGACCCTAGGCGACGGGCTGGCTTCACAGACAGGCTGGCTGTCTGTGGAGGAAAAAAAGCCTTTTGACTCAAAAATCCCCTGTTTTCTCCCCCTCTGCCTACGAAAGGTAAAAAAACTCATTTCTCGTGGAACGCGGGACTAAAACCCCCAAATCCAAACCATTTATACAGGCTAGGATACTGATTTCATCACAAGGTAATCTCTGATCCGGACCGCTCCGGGACACGGTGCTTACAGTTGCCCCCAGTTTTGGGGAAACTAGTGGACAAGCGCCTAGATAAGCCAAAACTCAGAGAAAGGACAAAAAGAAAGAAGGCGTACCTGCGACGGTTCTTACCTTCCGTGCCCTTTGCCGGGTAGACCCCGTCTCGGTTTGTTCGGCGATGCGAAGATACCCCTACTGATCTCGTCTTGACTGGTAGGTGTATGTGAGACGTAGCATTCTCTAGCCACAATCCCAATGTGAAGAGCGGTGTTTCTCCAACCACAGCTTCGGTTTAAAGTTCCCTTGCTAACCCCCATTCGATCTGCAAGGTGCGTAGCACTCTCTGGCTGCCGCGCGAACTGTGAGATGTAGCATGCTTTGGCTACAATCTCGGTCTGGTGAAGAGCAGTGTTTCTCTAACAGTAGCTTCGATCTGAAGTTCCCTTGCTAACCCCCATTCGATCTGCAAGGTGCGTAGCACTCTCTGGCTGCCGCGCAAACTGTGAGATGTAGCATGCTTTGGCTACAATCTCGGTCTGGTGAAGAGCAGTGTTTCTCTAACTGCAGCTTCGATCCGAAGTTCCCTTGCTAACCCCCATTCGATCTGCAAGGTGCATAGCACTCTCTGGCTGCCGTGCGAACTGTGAGATGTAGCATGCTTTGGCTACAATCTCGGTCTGGTGAAGAGCAGTGTTTCTCTAACTGCAGCTTCGATCTGAAGTTCCCTTGCTAACCCCCATTTGATCTGCAGGGTGCGTAGCGCTCTCTGGCTGCCGCGCGAACTGTGAGATGTAGCATGCTTTGGCTACAATCTCAGTCTGGTGAAGAGCAGCGTTTCTCTAACTGCAGCTTCTGCTTCTACTGGCCTCATCTCAGCTTGTGCAGGGTTGAAGAGATGTAGCGCTCTCTGGCTATAAACTCGATTTGGTGAAGTGCGGCACTCTCTGACCGCAGCTTCGATCTCGTGAGGTGAAAAGTAGCATTTCTCTGTACCTGTGTGATAAAGGGCTTTGTTAGTTCATGTTTGAATGATTATCTTTTAACCTGTTATTAATGGCGTGATTTTGCTTTTATCTGTTATGCCATGTTTTATTTGTTCTTTTTTATTGAGTTGTTATTCATCTTTTTTTCCACCATTTTTGTTTTAGAGTATGAGTGATTGTGAAGGTATATATTCATTTGCTATATGAATGAATCATAAATGCATAAATTTTGAAACAAAAGTTTTTTACTAGAAATATCTATTTTGTACAACGTATATACAAAGCATAAATATATAAAAATATGACTCCCTGAATGTCATAGGGGTGTGTAGTCAGAGGGCTCATCGGGGTCCTCATCATCCGATATGTGCACTGTCCCAGGCGGAGGTGGAGGCGGAGCTGGCCATGCCGGAGGTGGAGGCTGAGCTATGGAGGGTCCTGCCTCGGCATCATGGGCCCGCCTGAATCAGATCTGAGCATGGCCATCCAAGAAAGGCTGGGTGCAGGTCCTGATAAACTCCAATATCTCTGATACTGTGCCTCCCAACTTCTTGAACGCCTTGCTCAACTGAGTGGTCTGCTCGCTGGCGGCCCCCTTCATGTGCTCTAGGCGCTTCTCTGTCTGGTTCCTGAACTCCCTCATGGTCTGAGACAAAGGTGGGAGTATCCCCTCTATCGCCTGGACGCGGGATCTCAGAGAGTCGAGTGACTCGTCAATCATCTGTAGGCTCATGTCAACCCTCTGAGATGCCTCGTCCTGTGACGTCCTCAAATCATGAGCGAGCTGCTGCCTAAGCTCCCTCTGGCTTTAAGCAATCTGCTCGATCAGCCTCAACCGCTCTCCTCTAAAGGTCCCTATGACCTGAGCCTGCTCATCCCCGAAGGCATCCATGATCCGAGCCTGCTCCCGCGTAGTATGCTCGATGTAGCCGGCCTGCTCCCGGGCTAACCGCTCCACTGATCAGGACTGCTCCTGAATGGCAGCCTGCTGGCGGTCCAACCTCTCATGAATAGCTCTGTCTCTCTCATCCTGCCATCGCTCTAAAGCTGCGAACATGGAGGTGAGGAGCTGAGAGAAGTCGGGCTGTGCTGGCTGCTACTGTGGTGGCTCTGGAGGCGGTGCTGTAGAGGTGGATGCCCCCGGGTCGCCTCTAGGATAAGGATGATATCTCTCGGGGGGCCCGTGGGTAGTCCTATGCACTCTGAAGCCCGATGATGGGACAGGAGTCGGTGCTCGGGATGCTGGTGAGGCAGCAAAAAGATCATCCATCATGATCTCTATATCGAAGTCCGATGGGGTCCTGGGCTGCTCCTGCTGCTGTGGCGGTGGCACAGTCTGATGCTGAAGAGGCTAGGGCTCTGGCTCTGGATGTAGAGGCTGGTGCTCTGGCTGAGGCTCGGGCTGAGACTGGAGCTCTGGCTGCAGAGGCTGATCCTCTGGGTGCTCCGGGTGGTCTGGATCTGGACCCAAGGGAGGAAGTGAGAACATCCGTCGGGTCTCGTGAATGGTCAGCACCCTGTAGGCCTCTGCCTGACCTGATATCGGGGAGATTATCCCTATCTATACTACCGCGGCTGCATCCACATAGATCCCCTCTGCCAAGGGTCCTCTCAATCTGTCAGGGGTAACTCCCAATCTCAGAAGCAGCCGAGTGATAACTCCTCCCACTATCACCACAGGTGTCAACCCTCTGCCGACTCTGGTCAAGTTGGCCAAGATCTCATGGCTAATGTTGAGATGCTGGCCTGCCACCATAGCCCAGAGGCTCCAGATCTCGGCCGCATTAAGCGACCCTGGATTACCAGCTCGACCGAGGTACGAACTGGATAGCACTATGTGCAAATACCGGAGTGCTTGAGACACCAGTACGTTGCTCTTTGCTGTATCATGATCATACAGCACTCCCGGTATGGCAATAGCCGCCCAATGGGCGCGTCTAACAGCTCGCCATGGGATCTCGACCCCCTCCTCTGTAGGGAGCCCTATGGCCTGAGCGAATCTCTGTCTAGTGATACTAAAGTGGTCGCCGTCGAACCAAAACTTAACCACCCCTGGGTCGGTATCTGCACTCTAAAAACCGGCATAGCGGAGAGTGGCTAAGACCTGGCGAGTAGCCTCTGGAAAGGTCTGGAAGGAGGGCTCAAGGAACTCTGTCCAGCCAGCACCCTCGACGAGCAAATCAAACTCTAGGGCCATCCCTAGGGCCTCCAGGAATGGCTGAGACACGAAACGGCTGGCCCGAAGCTCTACCTGAGCTAACGCTCTATACCTCTGAGCTGACTCAGCATCCATCCAACCTGGAACTACGATCTCGGGCTGGGCCTGCGGTGCTCTATGTCTGGGAGGCATCCTGCAAAAGGAGAAAAATTAGATAACGAAAATTTGACAAAACAAGTATTATTAGACTTATTTTTAAGGTGACGGCCCATTTGGGCCTCACCAGGGCAATGGTGGCCCGAAAACTAGATAAAGAAAACTGATATATAAAAAAATAAAAAGGGCAATGGTTGCCCACATGCTTTACACATATCAAAGCAAAAAAAACATGCAATTAGCATGGAAATAATTTGAAGTGAATAAAGAAAATGGGCTTTCTAGGTCCCAAGGCATGCATTATACATGAAAATATTAAATTCTAGAATAAATAATAAAAATTTGGGCAGCACCCCGGCAGGGGTATGCCCGACCTCCTGCATAAAAGGCAACAAAACAGGCCTCAACTATAATATATGCATGTAAATGGGACGCACCCCGGCAAGAGTGTGCCCCCAACAACACAGAATAATGGCCTCAGGCCTCACAGAATAGTGCGCTAAAAAAGGTCTATTTCTAAAGCATCAAAGTTATAGAAAAATTCTATTTCTATGTGATCATGCAAAGGTTCAGATTTAATTGCAAGGAAAATAAAAGGAAAAAAAAATGGACAACATTCCCCCTAAATTCCTAAGGCATCTAAAACTTCCTAATCATTTCTAAAGATTAAAAGAAGAAGAAATGAAGAAATAAATTGAATAAAATTCAAAAAAAAAGTAATTATTTACTTACTTGTAGTCGCGAGAAGTGTAGAAACTGAAGAAATATAAATATCCAAGCACCCGGTGAGTAGAGAATGCGAAAATATGAAGAAATCGCGAAAAAATAAGAAGAAATGCTTGAAAAACCGCTAAAAAACGGTTTGAGAGAGGAAAGTGAAAGGGACAGCAGCGTTTGCACCATCTGTCACTCGCCCTTATATAGACTTTCGTGACCGATGGGCTGGGCGTCTGTAGAAGCCACCGATGGGCTGGCCGTCTGTCGCGCAATAAATGCAAGTTAATGCGCGTGATGAATACAATGCTGACGTCTGCCAGGTGGATCTCTACCGACGGGCAGGCCGTCTCTCTGGAGAGACGGGTAGGCCGTCGGTGACGCTTCCCTATAAATTCTTAAAAAATTTTTGCTCTTCTTGTGTCTCTTCATTTTCCAACATCTTGAGCCTTTCATCTCTCCCAATATGTCTTCTTCTCTAGCCCAAAGGATGCACCGTATCTTAGATGACAAACACACTTGGGGAGAAGGCGCCCTTTCCTCTCTGTCCAGGCTGAAATATCTGTGCCGGGTCAAAGTCGATCAGAACCTCCTTCTGGCGGCGACCCACTTCTGGAACCACCGGTTTCACGTCTTCCGCTTCACCTACCAGGAACTGTGCCCTTTGCCTGAAGAGTTAGCTACCATTCTGGGAGCCTGGTTCCCTCCTAGCGCCTTGCCTTGCGTCCCCCGCTGCGGTCTATTATAGGTCCGGGACATAGCCATGGCTCTTGGCATACCTCCTTCTGAGGCCGTCCGGCTGATTCCTTTGGGCTCTTCCTTTGCCCTGGGACCACTGATCCAGGCTCTGGATCAGTTCACTGACATCCCCACCTATTAGGTAAGCATCACATTCTTGTTCTGCATGGTGAACTTCCTTACTGTTGTTCCAGGGGGTCTGACAGGTGACTCTTGCCTGTTCGGAGTCCTGAGCGACTTTCATCTGGGATTATCACCCTTACCACTTATTCTGGCTGAAACCATTCTGGGCTTGGACGCTGTGAGCTCTGGATCCACTACAACCTTTACTGGCAGCCCCTTATTGCTCCAGGTACGTCATTTTTTTAAAGGTAGTGCGTCCCTTATGGATTTTCACACTAGCTTTTCTTAGCAGGAGGTGCGTCCTTTCAGATTTTCATACAACCCTGTGCCTTATTTTTGCCTGAAGTAAACCCTACTTACTCCAGCGGCTTTTTCTTTTTTTTTTTTTCTCTTTCTTCTCTTCTTTCTTTTTCTCTTTTTTATTTTTTTATCTTATTTTTTTATTTTTTTATTTTTCTTTATTTTTCTTTTTTTTTTCAGATCTGGCTGCAAGAGAAACTGAGGATGTTGTCTGAGCCACCCCCTCGAGTTACTCTACAGTACTCGCCGAGCCACTTTCTGCCGCGTCGACGACTGCAAGGGTGTGCCACTACTGGTGAAGGCATTACCAGATTTGGCGAGCTGTCAGATGACGATATCAGTTTTACGTCTGCCTGGCTCCCACTGTCTCATGTGGTCATTGATGGGCCATCGGGGTGTGTTCCCCTCTGTGGGCTCCGTCGAGCCACCTTCTGCATCACCTCTCAATGTATGCATCAACTCGGGATGACCCAGGATGTAGTAAGGGTTCCCTTATCTTTCCAGGGAGGAGCTCTCTCAGCTGCGTTTGCTTCTCGGTATCATGAGCTGTGGGGCAAACTACCAGTGAAGACTGTCATCCCGAGGTTCGGCAATCACTCTGTGTCTTCGACTAACGAGTACAAGAAGTGGATCCTTAGCCCAGCATCTGATAACAGGACTCGAGGGCTCAAGCATCTGGTCAGCGAGAGCAGCAGCAAGACCTAGCTTAGCCTATATATGTATTTCTTTTGGTGCTACATTTCTTTTTAATGCAGAACTAGGAAATGACAAAAATGAAAAGAATAATATTCATTCTATTTCACGAAATTGTGTATATTTTCATATAATTTCAGCATACACGATCAGTTTTGGCATTTACTCAGCTGCTTACGCGCTGTTAATACAAGGAACCAAATTTTAACAGCATCAACTCCTGTTACCAATCGGCCCTCTCGGGTTTTCACGATTGGACATTTTCTCTCATGCCTCTAATTTTTGCACATGATGCCTTTTTTCGGTTTTCACCCTGTCGCGGCGCCCAATTTTAGTACAACCGCCTTTTTTCGGTTTTCGACCTGCAGGGCATTTTTATTCTCTTCTTTTTATTTTGGTCTTTAGCCATGGAACCTCTTGAGTCTGTCAATGTTGATCGGTTCTTTGAATTCGTTCCCATCACTATCCGACAAGATTGCGGCTCCTTTGGACAGCAGCTTCTTAAGGATATACGGCCCCTCCCATGTCGATCTGAATTTCCCTCTAATATCTGGTATGCCTGGCCTCATCTGCTTGAATACCAGGTCCCCCTCTCTCAGCGGATGCTTTCTCACCTTTTTCCCGAAAGTCCTTGCCAATCTCTTCTGGTAAATTTGGTTATGATAATAAGCTTTCAGCCTACTGTCATCCAGTAAATTCAAGTGCTATAGTCTCTACTGCGCCCATTCGGCCTCCGGGACTTAGGCTTCCATGACCACCCTCAGTGATTTGAGCTCTATCTCAACTGGCAACACTGCTTCCGTTTCATATACCAAGGAAAATGGTGTAGCGCCTATAGACGTCCTTACCATTGTTCTATATCCCCACAGGGCGAAAGGTAACTTTTCAGCCCAGTCTTTGTAGGTTTGGACCATCTTAGACAGGATCTTCTTCATATTCTTATTCGCGGCTTCTACTGCTCCATTCGCTTGTGGTCGGTATGGAGAGGATTTATGATGTTCGACACCATACTTCTCGAGGAGCTTCCTGGTTTCTCCCATGAACTGCACCCCATTGTCAGACACTATATGATGAGGGAGGCCATATCTGCAGATCAGATTTCTCTCTATGAACTTGGCCATATCCCTCACGTCAATTTTCTTGAAGGATTTCGCCTCTACCCATTCGGTGAAATAGTCAATTGCGACTATGATGGATCTGTGCCCATTGGACGCTATAGGGCGAATCTCTCCAATGATATCTATCCCCCAAGCAGCGAAAGGCCAAGGTGATGTTAGGTTATGTAACTCTGATACTAGCAGGTGTCTCAAGTCTGCATATTGCTGGCACAACTGGCATTGCTTAACATATTTTGAGCAGTCATTGTTTATCGTAAGCCAATAAAAGCCTTGTCTCATGATTTTCTTAGCCAAGGTCAAACCGTTCATGTGGGCCCCACAAACACCTGCATGGGTTTCCTCCATCACCTTGCGGGCTTCCTTTTCGTTTAAGCACCTGAGCTGAATCCCGTCCGACTATCTTTTGTACAACACCCCTTCTAAGGATATGAACTGAGTAGATAGCTTCCGGATCATCCTCTGGTCTTTCTCAGTAGCTTCTTCTGGAAACTTACTGTTTTCCAAGTAATTCATGATGTCGAAGTACCATGGTTTCCCGTCCGCCACTTCTACTTCCATTACAGGCTCGGTCTCGAAGCTGGGCTTATCAGAATTCGAAATCAGTACTGGCTTCATAGCCACTCCCTCAGGGTTATCCCACATTGACACTAAGGTTGCCAACGCATCAGCCAGATGATTCTCATCTCTCGGCACGAAGTGGAAAGCGCAAGTCTCAAACTGCCCACATACCTCTTTCAGATATTCAATGTAGGGTACCAGCCGTGTAACACCCCCTTCCCATACGTAGGCGATCCCATCCGATAAGGAGTGAGATGCCGTATGAGACAAGGTATCACCAAACAGATACAAAGCAAAATATACATCCATTCATAACATACATTCAGAAATACAGAATAATTAAAAACTTTATATAAAAAGAAAGCACAGACTGATCATGCATTACTATAATTAAACTATTACAATAATGATCTGATCAACTAGCTGAACAAAATAATATTACATATACAAAATATAAATATAAATACAAAAGCGGAAGCTGATACTGAGAGTTCTATACAAAAAGAATCAATAACTGATACAAAATTGAGCCCTACACTAATCCCTTCTGTGTTGGCTTGATGATGGCGACTCTCTCAAGGCAAAACGTCTTCCGCACCTGCACGGGTAAAAACACCGTGCTAAGCGATAAAACGCTTAGTGGGGAAACACACATAATTTATGGACGGCCACTCACAGTGGTCGTCAAGGCATAACACATTCACAATGGCAGAATGCAAGAACTGTTGCATAACTCATATAAACATGCCCGTATTTAAATACCATACTTTCAGAATCTCATCATCATATACATTACAGAATAAACCAACATGTATTTCATCATTAAACTCATTCAGATATTCCATTCAAAGTCATATCAGATCAGAACATTTTCATTAACATTAAAGAATACCTGCTGACTCTAGACAGTGGATAACGAGTGTACTGAGGGTACCTTACGGGTACGAATCGAATACGGAGGGTACCTCACAGGCACAAGTCAAATATTATATCATTTATCAAAACATGTTATTTATATACTGAGGGAATCTTAAACAAGATTCTATACTGAAGGGTTCGCGAGGAACCAAACGGGGACCTGATCGGGGTCCAAACTGAACTGAGGGCTGCAGCTAAAGACTCTATTAGGCATGCCTAACTATCCACTTACTTGACTCTAGCAGGTTATGCGTCAAACAGATCACATTTCAGGATACAGAATATAATTCATCAGAAAATCATGCTATCACGCATATCGAAGCATTAAACAGTAAAACATGCATCGTACAATATTAAAGTCCATTCAGAAGAAATACCAAATTCAGTTCTGAGTTAAAAACCAGGAAATTTCGGAAAAACAAGCTGAGCGGAGAAAACTGGCGACTCAACAGGCAGGTCACGGCGTGACCGAGGGTCACGTCTCGTGACCTGCTTGCTTCCCGCCTAACGCATTGCGTGATCCTCGCGGATCACGCAATGCTGATGCAGGTCACGGCGTGACCGAGGGTCACGCGACGTGACGCTGCTTCTCCCTCGCAGATCACGTTGCGTGATCTTCGCAGATCACGCCCCTTCTCTCTCGCAGGTCGCACGACGTGACCGAGGATCACGTCGCGTGACTTGCTTGTTCTGCAGCTAGTCACGCGACTGGCTTCTCAGCAGGCATGTCACGCCGTGACCAAGGGTCACGTGACGTGACCTGCCTTCCTTTGAAGCGAGTCACGCAACGAAGAACAGTACCTCAATTTCCAGAATTTCCAGAATTTCCAGAAACACGAGTTCACTCCCAATTTGATTAAAAACCATTCAAACCTGTTCTTACCTTCCAGAAATTGTCTCAAACAATATATGCAATAATTATACAACTCAATCCATCAATAATTAACCAAATCAAATTAAGAACACACACATTCAAATTTAGAAGAACATGAACCCTAGAATTACAGTAACTTCACAATCATACAATTCCACAAGTAAACATTCCCAAACCTGGATTCTAACTTCTATCACTTAGCTCCACTTGGTCCAGCAACCTCTTTCCCCTTTGGATCACGTGGAGCCTCAGCTAGAACACAAGCACAGTAAATTCAACCTAGGTTAAACCTAAACTCAAGGAAGAAGATGAAGATGCAATTTACAGTAAAACAAAGACTAGATCTTGCACTTACCAAGCTAAGGAATGCAAGGGGAGGATTAATTTCACCAATAGAACCTTGAATCAAAATACACAGTACTTGAGAGTAAAGAAAGTGAAGAAGAAGAGAGTGAGTGAGAAAAACGTGAATCTGTAAGTTTCTTTTTCCTCATTCCCTTTTCTTTTTCTTTTCTTTATTCTAAATATGTTTCAAACCCCTATTGGTGACACTAATCACTCACACTAAAATGACCTACACTACACACACCTAAAACCCTCTTCACTTATGCATACCCTACCATGGTATGAACATATGCACACAAGTATATCTCATTTAATTAAACACACTAATGCCATGTATGCACCCACATAATAATAAACCCCAAAATCATACATTTTACTGAAATACCCTTATGAAATGCTGAACACATGCGAATGCTGACACATACTGACAGACAGATAGACGGACAGACAGGCTCATTCTACTAGGGGGCAAATGGGGTGTGACAACTCTCCCCTACTAATAAGAATTTCGTCCTCGAAATTCTCACCTGAACTGAATAACTGTGGATACTGAGCTCTCATCGACTCCTCTGGTTCCCAAGTCGCTTCCTGGACTCCATGATGGATCCACAACACTTTAACCAAAGGAATCTGCTTATTTCTCAACTGCCTAACCTCTCGGGCTAGAATAGCTCGCGGTTCCTCATCATAAGAGAAGTCTGGCTGAACCTGGATATCCTGAACTGACAGAACATGCGAAGGATCTGATCGGTACCGACGAAGCATCGAAACGTGAAACACATCATGTAACTTTGCTAACTCCATCGGTAACGCCAATCTGTAGGCTACAGGTCCCACCTTAGCCAAAATCTCATAAGGTCCAATGAAACGAGGACTAAGCTTGCCTTTCTTTCCAAATCGAAGCACTCTCCTCCAAGGAGAAACTTTAAGGAAAACTTTGTCCCCGATCTCAAAATGCACATCTTTCCTCTTCAAATTGGCATAAGACTTCTGTCGATCCTTGGCTGCCTTCAAATTCTGCTGCACTATTCTGATCTTCTCTTCAGTATCCCTAACCAAGTCGGGTCCAATCATAGATCTCTCGGATAGCTCGGTCCAACAAATCGGAGTCCTACACTGACGACCATACAGAGCCTCATATGGTGCCATACCAATACTCGACTGGAAACTGTTATTGTAGGCAAACTCCATCAATGATACATATCTGTCCCAACTGCCCGGAAAATCCAAAGTACAAGCCCTCATCATATCCTCCAAAATCTGTATAACTCGCTCTGACTGACCATCGGTCTGAGGATGAAACGCTGTACTGAAGTTCAACCTAGTGCCCAAAGCTCTCTGTAATTCCTTCCAAAACTTGGAAGTAAACCTCGGATCCCGATCTGACACTATGGACAAAGGCACACCATGCAGTCGAACTATCTCATCAACATAGATACTGGCTAATCTGTCCATGGAGTAGTCCACTCTAACTGGCAAGAAGTGAGCTGACTTCGTAAGTCGATCGACAATAACCCAAACTGAATCATGCTTCCTCTGAGTCAAAGGCAAACCAGAAACAAAGTCCATGGTGATATCACTCCATTTCCACTCAGGAATGGATAAAGGCATAAGCAAACCTGAAGGAACCTGATGCTCTGCCTTCACCTGCTGACAAGTCAAGCACTTGGAAACAAAGTCCACTATATCACGCTTCATACCGGACCACCAATAGAATTGCTTCATGTCTTGATACATCTTTGTACTGCCAGGATGCATAGTGAAAACTGAACTATGCGCCTCACTCATGAGCTGTCTCCTCAAATCCTCAGATTCTGGCACACACAAACGATCTCTGAACATAAGTACCTCATCCTGAACTGAGAACTCTGATGGCTTACCCGATCTAACCTCATGCACAATCTGCTGAAGCCTCACATCATCTCTCTGAGCATCCACTATCAACTGTCTCAAAGTAGGCCTCGCACGCAACTGGGCAAGCAAAGCCCCATCTGAACCAAAACGCCATCTGAAACGCCTCAAGAACAAGGCAGAAACTGACTTACGACTCAAAGCATCTGCAACTACATTGGCCTTACCAGGATGGTAATCCACAATGCAGTCGTAGTCCTTAAACAACTCAAGCCATCGGCGCTGTCTCATATTCAACTCTTTCTGTGAAAGGAAGTACTTCAAACTCTTGTGGTCCGAGAAGATCCTACACTTTTCCCCATACAAGTAATGACGCCAAATCTTCAAAGCAAAGATCACAGCTGCCAACTCTAAATCATGCGTCGGATAGTTCTTCTCATGTGGCTTCAACTGACGAGAAGCATAAGCCACTACCTTACCTTCCTGCATCAGTACACAACCAAGACCAACTCCAGAAGCATCACTATAAATAACAAACTCCTTACCCGAGATGGGTTGAGTAAGGATAGGAGCCTCAACAAGCAACTGCTTTAACCGATCAAAACAAGACTGACACCTGTCTGACCACTCAAATCTAACTCCTTTCCTCAACAATCGAGTCATAGGAGCAGCAATCACAGAAAATCCTTTAACGAACCGACGGTAATAACCTGCTAAACCGAGGAAACTCCTCACTTCCTGAACATTTCGAGGCGCTTTCCAATCAACAATCGCCTCAATCTTAGCTGGATCCACCTGGATACCACTAGCTGAAATGATATGACCCAAGAATGATACTTCTCGAAGCCAGAAATCACATTTGCTAAGCTTAGCAAACAACTGATGCTCTCACAACATCTGCAAAACCAATCTGAGATGCTCCTCATGCTCACTCTCATCCTTGGAATACACTAAGATGTCATCAATAAACACTACTACAAATCGATCTAAGTATGGTCTAAACACACGATTCATCAGATCCATAAAAGCCGCTGGAGCATTTGTCAAACCAAACGGCATCACAAGAAACTCATAGTGGCCATACCTAGTCCGAAATGCAGTCTTCACCACATCTGCATCCTGAACCCGAAGCTGGTAGTACCCTGATCGAAGATCTATCTTGGAAAAGACACCCGCACCTCGAAGCTGATCAAATAAATCCTCAATCCTAGGTAAGGGATACTTGTTCTTCACTGTAACTTTATTAATCTGGCGGTAATCAATACACATCCGCAGGGATCCATCCTTCTTCTTAACAAACAGCACTGGAGCTCCCCATGGAGATATGCTCGGTCTAATAAACCCCTTATCCAATAACTCTTGTAGCTGAGATTTAAGTTCCCTCAACTCTACAGGAGCCATCCGATAAGGTGCTCTCGAAATAGGTGCAGTACCCGGCATGATCTCAATGGACAACTCAACCTCTCTCTCAGGAGGCAAACCAGGCAACTCGCTCGGGAACACATCCCCAAACTCCCGCACAACAGGAATATCCTCAATCTGAACCTGATCCCTCCTGGAATCTAACACAACAGCTAGAAAATCCTCACAACCTTTCCGGATGAATCTCTTGGCTTGCAACACAGAAATAACATTATTCAACGAACTAGCACCCAAACCTTTCAGAAACACAAGAGACTGACTTCTATCCCGAAGTACCACTGTCTTCCTATGGCAATCCACTACAGCCCGATACTTACCCAACCAGTCCATACCCAGAATCAAGTCAAACTCTCTGAAGGGTAACTCAATCAGATCTGCTGGAAGCACAACTCCCTCAATAATCAGAGGACAACTCCTAAAAACTCTACTCACACTGACACTATGCCCTAATGGACTGGTCACACAAATCTCATAATCTAACTGATCAACAGAATGCAATTTATCAATAACTCTATCTGTGCACAAATATGAGTGTGTGGAACCAGGATCAATTAGAGCATACAACTCAGTGTCATGGAGTAGGAACTTACCAGCAATAACATCAGGCGCGTCCTGCTCATCTCTGGCTCTCATAGCATAAGCTCTAATGCCACCCTGAGGAGGATGCTCAACAGTCTCAGAAACAGCACCATCTCTATACCGACCACCTCTACCTCTACCTCGGCCTCTGCCACGGGTAGCCTGAGAAGCATTCGAACCGACCCTACTGCCCTCTCTCTGGGAACCTGAATCCTCCTGAACTCTCGGACAACCGGCCAACCGATGCTCAGAACTCCCACACCTGAAGCATGCACCAGTGAGCCACCTACACTCACCACGATGCGACTTACTACAATGAGGACAAACTGGTGTAGTCTCAGCTCTACCACCCCTACCAGAACCTGACTGAGCTGTAGAACCCTGACGTCTACCTCTAGAAGCCGGACCAGATGCTGACTCATCCTGTGGGTCCCTCGATCTCTTACTCGAAGAAGATCCTCCACGAGAAGAACTCCTCCTCTGAGCTCTCTCTCTCATCACTGTCTCAGACAACTCTGCTCTCACTGCAGCCTCCACAATCTGATAATAGTGAACCCCAGGTATACACATCAGTGAAATCAAAGCAATCTTCAACGACTCATTTAACCCTGCCTCGAAATGCTTGCATCTAAAGTCATCAGTCATAACTCCTCGAGGGGCATAGCGCGATAACCTGTTGAACTCTTTCTCATAATCAGCTACTGACAATGCTCTCTGTCTCAAACCCAAAAACTGCGCCCATCTCGAATCTCTATAGGTCTGAGTGATGTACTTCTTTATGAACTCACCCTCAAAGAACTCCCAGGTAATCGGATCCGGTAACTGAGGATGCCTGCAAACCAACTCCCACCACTCAAAAGCAGACCCCTGAAGAAGAGCTAATGCACACTCTGCCTGCTGGTCGGGAGGACACCGAATCTCTCTCAAAGCACGCTTGACTTTATCTAACCATCTCTCTGCAATCTCAGACTCATTCAAACCGGTACCATAGAAATCCTCAACTCCTGCTCTCCTCAGATTCTCCATAGGTGCTCTAGGAGCAGTCACTCTCTCCAACACCCTAGCCATGTCCTGATGCAGTCTAAACATAGCTTCTAAAGGCATGGCTGCGGCCTCGGGCTGGACCCTAGCATGCTGAGCCGACCCAGTAACAGAAACAGACTGATCTACAGCGGGAGGATTCACACTCTCGGCGGATTCCTCACGCGCACCATGAGCAGAATTAGAAGCCATCTAAACAAACAAGAAACAACCGTATCAGCCAACACAGATCTAGACACATACATATCTAAGAAACTCAAATCAATCACATCAACACCCAGAAACGCCTAAACCTATGCTCTGATACCACTAACTATAACACCCCCTTCCCATACGTAGGCGATCCCATCCGATAAGGAGTGAGATGCCGTATGAGACAAGGTATCACCAAACAGATACAAAGCAAAATATACATCCATTCATAACATACATTCAGAAATACAGAATAATTAAAAACTTTATATAAAAAGAAAGCACAGACTGATCATGCATTACTATAATTAAACTATTACAATAATGATCTGATCAACTAGCTGAACAAAATAATATTACATATACAAAATATAAATATAAATACAAAAGCGAAAGCTGATACTGAGAGTTCTATACAAAAAGAATCAATAACTGATACAAAATTGAGCCCTACACTAATCCCTTCTGTGTTGGCTTGATGACGGCGACTCTCTCAAGGCAAAACGTCTTCCGCACCTGCACGGGTAAAAACACCGTGCTAAGCGATAAAACGCTTAGTGGGGAAACACACATAATTTATGGACGGCCACTCACAGTGGTCGTCAAGGCATAACACATTCACAATGGCAGAATGCAAGAACTGTTGCATAACTCATATAAACATGCCCGTATTTAAATACCATACTTTCAGAATCTCATCATCATATACATTACAGAATAAACCAACATGTATTTCATCATTAAACTCATTCAGATATTCCATTCAAAGTCATATCAGATCAGAACATTTTCATTAACATTAAAGAATACCTGCTGACTCTAGACAGTGGATAACGAGTGTACTGAGGGTACCTTACGGGTACGAATCGAATACGGAGGGTACCTCACAGGCACAAGTCAAATATTATATCATTTATCAAAACATGTTATTTATATACTGAGGGAATCTTAAACAAGATTCTATACTGAAGGGTTCGCGAGGAACCAAACGGGGACCTGATCGGGGTCCAAACTGAACTGAGGGCTGCAGCTAAAGACTCTATTAGGCATGCCTAACTATCCACTTACTTGACTCTAGCAGGTTATGCGTCAAACAGATCACATTTCAGGATACAGAATATAATTCATCAGAAAATCATGCTATCACGCATATCGAAGCATTAAACAGTAAAACATGCATCGTACAATATTAAAGTCCATTCAGAAGAAATACCAAATTCAGTTCTGAGTTAAAAACCAGGAAATTTCGGAAAAACAAGCTGAGCGGAGAAAACTGGCGACTCAACAGGCAGGTCACGGCGTGACCGAGGGTCACGTCTCGTGACCTGCTTGCTTCCCGCCTAACGCGTTGCGTGATCCTCGCGGATCACGCAATGCTGATGCAGGTCACGGCGTGACCGAGGGTCACGCGACGTGACGCTGCTTCTCCCTCGCAGATCACGTTGCGTGATCTTCGCAGATCACGCCCCTTCTCTCTCGCAGGTCGCACGACGTGACCGAGGATCACGTCGCGTGACTTGCTTGTTCTGCAGCTAGTCACGCGACTGGCTTCTCAGCAGGCATGTCACGCCGTGACCAAGGGTCACGTGACGTGACCTGCCTTCCTTTGAAGCGAGTCACGCAACGAAGAACAGTACCTCAATTTCCAGAATTTCCAGAATTTCCAGAAACACGAGTTCACTCCCAATTTGATTAAAAACCATTCAAACCTGTTCTTACCTTCCAGAAATTGTCTCAAACAATATATGCAATAATTATACAACTCAATCCATCAATAATTAACCAAATCAAATTAAGAACACACACATTCAAATTTAGAAGAACATGAACCCTAGAATTACAGTAACTTCACAATCATACAATTCCACAAGTAAACATTCCCAAACCTGGATTCTAACTTCTATCACTTAGCTCCACTTGGTCCAGCAACCTCTTTCCCCTTTGGATCACGTGGAGCCTCAGCTAGAACACAAGCACAGTAAATTCAACCTAGGTTAAACCTAAACTCAAGGAAGAAGATGAAGATGCAATTTACAGTAAAACAAAGACTAGATCTTGCACTTACCAAGCTAAGGAATGCAAGGGGAGGATTAATTTCACCAATAGAACCTTGAATCAAAATACACAGTACTTGAGAGTAAAGAAAGTGAAGAAGAAGAGAGTGAGTGAGAAAAACGTGAATCTGTAAGTTTCTTTTTCCTCATTCCCTTTTCTTTTTCTTTTCTTTATTCTAAATATGTTTCAAACCCCTATTGGTGA